>JARHVA010001046.1:1650000-3067500 GCA_037957365.1 Torreya grandis | reverse complement strand
GGTCCCTCACAAGGAGTTGTGGTGAAGATCCTAATTCATTAATTAGTTATTATTTCTATTGTGTGATAATTTATAATTTCATATCTATGTGTGTATTTATAAGATTCATAATTAAGTAGAAGCAATTGATATTTGTGTGAGCATTATTAATTATGCATTAGGAAGCTTCCAAAACATAAATTAACAAATCATTTCCTTTTAGAAATTTGTAGTCATATAAAATGTCTAATTGCTACTTTGAGTGTGGCTTGTGACATCCTATCCATAGGGCCTTCTTGCATGATTTTGTGATCCTTCTAGACGTAGACTTTTGAACCCTAATTATAGCTCAACCAAACTCTTTTTCCCAAGCCAATCCTATCACCTAGGTCCCAATCTTGTAGGATAGAGTGCCATACCTAGACTATAGCGTTGAACCCTAGGGTGTCCCTTTTTTGGCACTCCTATCCAATCACACTTTGAGTCCAAACGGTCAATTTAATCTAATTTATATCCTTCATTATGTTATCCTAGCATGAACACATTTAACCCATGACCAATTATTCCCTATTAAAGCCCATTCAAAGTTCATTTACAAAGGAGGTGATAAAATCTTACAAAGCAAACAAGAATACAAGAAAACTACTAAAGTAAACTTCCCTATTCTCTACATATAATCACCCAACACAACTATAAACATATTCAAACTCTCATACTAGTCCCTATCCACCTTAAAAACTTTTAATTTGGAATTTCTAGTTTTTCATCACATTATTGCACAAAGCACATCAAATGGGAGAACTACATATGGCTTGATCCCTCTTTAAAGTATTGTTATGTAGGTAATGTGCCCAAATAAGGGGTGTGGATCACACATTCAATGTATATCACACATACTAATCCCCCTTTTCAGGTGATTCAAATCTTATTTTATCAAACATGATGGAGGGTTAGGGTTTGAATGTTAAAATATCTCTATATCAAGCTTTGTCGACATTCACCACTCAATATTTCATAGGTAGGATCACATAGGAACAATGCAAAGAACCCAAAAAAATCAAGTCTTTGTGAATAGTTTGGACAATGGTAGGAAAGGATAATAGCATTAGACCCTAAAGTGTCCTATTTTTGGCAGTCCTATCCTTTCACTAGACAAAATCCAAATTCTGATTTGTGACACTATCCCAGTCTTGCATACTTAGTTTTAGACCCTACAATAATCATTTCAACATATTCTAAGCTAAGTTATATTTCTCTTAATTTATTAATATTTTTATAAAGGTAAAAAAGATAGATGGATTGTACAAATTAGGAATGTAGTTATTTCAATATTATTTACTGATTTATTAATCTAGACCCTTAACTAAAATAGGAATAAAACTCCATTATTCCCAAAATAGTTAAATCATTTGGTGAACTCGACTTACTTCATTTATGTATAAAAACCCTAAAAAACCTAGGGAAAATTCCTTGTTGATTTTTCCAGTATTTTTTTGATTTTTTCCTACAAATATAAATCAAAATTTCACATTTAATTTTTAAATTTACTTTAGTAATTTTAAAAATCATTTCTTTCAAACCCTAGTTGAATTTACTAGGTCCCTTTGTTCTTGAGGTATCACCTTACATGTTTGTGAGCTTCGTATCCCTTTTTATGCATATTCCAGTTCACTATTTAGATTATATTTATTTAATATTCTCTTTCATTTTTCAAGTTATTTTCCTTATGCCATGTAATCTCCTTACATATCTTCCTTTGAGATGAAGTGTAAGACTTAGTGGCAGAATTCACCCAAAATTTTCCAACCCATCCATATACCATGGATAAGCAACTAGATTAGCTTCCTACTATAGATCCTACACATCCAAATTACACTAATTTCCATGAAGAAAATTTTGAGAATGAGCAATATGAGAATAATAATGATGATACATGTACCGATGTTCATGACCCACCACATAGGGCTCTTGATACACTTCCACCTATTATTGATAATGATTTTGTCATGAACAAAGATTTGATTCTACAAAGTTTTAGAGAGAGACTTAGGGAACAAACCTGAGATCATGCTCTTATCTTATAATCTATCATGGAAATTAAAAAGGCTAAGCAAATTGAGTCTTCCATTCCTTCAAAAAAATCAATTGTAAATGACACTATAGGAGAACTATGTCTTAACGACCTCCTATAGCATCCCAACCTTCTTATGTGGAACCACCAATTATGGTTAGTACATCTTTGTCTCCTGATGTGGATGCCCTTGTAAAAGAGATAAAATTTCTTCAATCTAAGGTGCTACATCTTGAGCAAGGTGCCTCTAAACTAACACAAGCCTTGGATTATTTTGCTCTACTTTATACCCCATTGGCACATCATATTGCTTCTACACCCTAGCCACCAAGTTTTTTTCAACCTAAGATCACTCTATATGATGGAAAGGGTGATCTAGAGACACACTTGAGAGATTTTCATGTAGCATTCTTGGACTATGTGCCAAATGACTGGTACTAACCAAGCTATTTCCATGAAGTTTAAAGGATTATGCCCTACAATGGTTCTATATTCTACCAAATTAGTCGGTCAATGCATTCAATCCTTTAGCTGACATGTTCCTAGCTCATTTCAATATTAACATAGGCTACAAGGTTTCTTATGCCCAATTTGCATAATAAAAACAAAGGTCAAATGAGCATCTCATAGATTATGTTCTTTGATATAAAACTATTTTGGCTAAAATGACTAGCCCCTTGATCGATCAAGAATTATATGATCTCTTCAAATAGATTCTTCTACCAGCTTTGCATGAGTCAATAATGTTCAAAATATTCTCTTCCTTCACTAATTTATGTCATACACTAAAGGAAAGGAAAGTCAAATTAATTTCAATGGGCAAACTAAAGTATAAAAGTATATCAAAAACAATAAACAAGAGTAATAGTAAAGTCCCATATAAAGTAAAGGTTAATGATAACAAAAATCAAAATCAAACCAAAAGTAATGTGGCTTTAGATCCCCTCAATGAGTGGTTTTATCAACACTTCCTCAGTAAGCCTTTACAAATCTACTAGTATCTCTAGCCAGAGTCTTACAGTAGCTATTGGAATGCAATATCATATCTCTCCCTCTTACTCATGAAGTTGATACAACAAAGCCTCTTCCATGTGGATATGATTAGAATTCATTTTAAAATTTTCATAGGGCACTAGGCCACACAATGAATATATGAATTAGTTTACAACACAAGATACATGACTTGATAGATGGAAATCTTATTGATCTTGGCACTCTAGTTGAGCCTCCTCAGGTAAAGCAAACACAAGATAAGGCTATGAAAAATTTATCAAATCTTTTCCCATAAAATTCTAAACAAGAGACAAGGGATGCATTAGGTGTTCACCATGCATGTCATGCACACCCTCCACTGACTACATAATAGGAACTTTTAGTTGAGTCACATCCTTTAAGCAACATGATTGATGTGTATAATTCTAGAGTTTTAACTAGACCTTTGATCATATTCTTAGAGAAAGAGATAGTTGAGGATGATTCAGATTACTATGTACTCTTTATCATAGCCTACGTTGATCATCATCCCATTCATAGTTTTCTCATAGATAATAGATCTAGTGTTAACATGTGCACTATGAGATTACTGTAGCATTTGGGATATTTAGAGTAGGATATTACCCCAATGGACACAATTATCAGTGGATTTATTAGGCACATATATAGTTCATTAGGTGAGATTGTACTTCTTCTACAAGTTTGACCTACACATATGGCCACACCATTTACTATTATTCCTAGGGAAGGAGTCTTCGATATGTTCCTTGGTTAACCATGGATTCAAAAAATTTGAGTAGTAACTTCTATAGTTCATAAATGCATAAAATTCATTCACACTAATCAAGTTGTTATAGTTGGTAGAGTTTCATATGAGTTACCACTCCATCTACTACTCTACAATCACTGATTTTAGCTTCTCCACTAGTTACGGTTCTTCCCCAGTTCAAATTCAACCATAGTCAAGGCCTTACTTGCTAGTACATAAAGTTCATACACTTCCATGAAGGCCTCTTTTAGAGAAACCATAGTTTCAGGATTCTAGATAGTTTTTAGCTATAGAGTTCACACCTAGGGTAGTATCATTGAGGTCTCATGTCTTTACACATAGAGCACACTTTTAGAGAGATTCTTCTACTACCAAATGGGTCCCTAAGATCCCTATAATTACATCCACTTCTCAGAGTTACAGGGGGACCCCATAGTCAGTTTCCATTATAGATATTTTAGAGCATTTACAACATACATAGCTTTCAGAGTCACAATCTTATCCCTTCCATTATGATTCATGATCATGCATGATCTTTTTCCTTGATATAGGATACCATAATAGGGAGTCTCTCATGAGACTCATCAATTAGTATCATCTCTTTTCAACCTTACTTATACATAGTTTCCTTATGATTGATTGTACATAATATTTAAAAAATACCAAAAAAATATAACATTTCAAAATACACAAACATTCAAATAAATCAAATCATAAAAAAAAAATCAATTATATGCATTATCCATGCTATACATTTCTTCTACCATGCTAGACTTACATTTTTTTGTTCTATGCTATTATTTGTCAATTTATCTACATTGCCATGCTTCACTTAATCTTCTTTGAGTGTGTGTAGTGACACCTTAATCCTTGATAGCTTCACTCTGCCCATTGAGGGGGCATCATACTTATACATTTGAGACATACATCATCATATCTACCCATCAAGGTAATCTTCTACATGACTACACCATCCAAGTTATGTCATTCCTACACCACACACTCTAGTTATCATGTTGATGTACATTACTTACTAGCTTACACAAATTACTTTATCAACACTCACTAGTATGTAACACTAGTGTATTTATTAGCATCTATGAAGTATTGTACTACATGTTTTGCATACTTTTACTTCTTGCTTTGATTAGTTAGATGTGATTGTATTTCCAACATTTACATGCCTTCCTTTTTTGATTTGCATAGCTAGATGTGATTGAATTTCTCACTTCCTATTTTATATCTTGTGTGTGCCTTAGGACATTTGCCAATGTCTTTTACTTCTATTCTTGTGTGTGACTTATGACATTTTCTAATGTATTTTACTTTTATTCTTATGTATGCCTTAGGACATTTTCTAATGTCCTTTTCTTGTACTCTTCTATGTGCTTGTGACCCTCATGTTAAACTTGCTTATTTTCAATTGTATGTGTATTTGGGCATTTGAACATGCATATATGCTTGTTTTCCTAGTTTTAATGACATGTGTCCATGCCACTTTTTTTCTTGGCCTCTTGGCCACTTTTGTGTGCTTCTTGATTTTTATATTGAGTGCTTATTACTTGTTTTCTTCTCATTATTTTTAATGCCATGATCCACATCATGCATTATCTTGCTTTTTGTTAGGATTGTGGAGTTAAAAGCTTCACTGATGCAGACATGGAGGAGGTTGCAGAATGAGTTGCTGAGTGTCTGAAGTGTTTGGCGTTGGTCTGGCCAACCGGCATCGGTAGGGTAAGACAGGAAGGCAACCGATGTCGGTCATATATCGGCCGGCGTCGGTGACCCCAGGCAGACAGGGACCGACGTCGGTCGCCTGTGTAGTTTGACTGCGAGTTAATTACGGGCAGTGAGCTAACGAACCAAGAGTTTGCATGATGAGTGCTAATTTTAGACTCATAGCTGCGGATCTAATTATTGTAATTAGATGTCTAATCATTGTTTGGATGAGATCTATATAATAGACTCATGGTTGTATTGGAAAAGTGTGCTAGGGAGTAAGAGAGCATAATTATAAGCTCCTTCTGTGTGTGAGGTAGAGCTATGGTGCGTTCCTCCTAGTGCCACAGTACCAGGTGTGTTGGTGCTGGATTGGAGAGCCAGCTAGGTTCTTCAAGAGTGTAGGATCTTGGTCACAGTTGCATGGCCTATATAGGAGATCTACATGGTAAGTAAGATCATTGATCTGCAGGTGTATGTGTGTGCAAGGTCGAGGTTCACAGGTGATTAGAACCATTGCTTGATTTGCAGGTGTGCAAGGTCATACAGACAGCAACACAACAGGGAGCAGTATCAGGCAAGATCTACTTGGAGTACAGGTGTGTACTCGGATAGAGCAAGAGGAAGGCAAGGGAGTTCCTTCCATAAGTATGGTCTGTTGAATTGCAGGTTGTTGCAGATTCATGGGAGATCTACTTGAAGTACCTTGAGTACTTGTGGAGCACGTGGAGTGCTTGTGGAGTGCGTGGAGCACTTGTGGTGTGCGTGGAGCACGGGAGGTGAACACCAACTCTGTATTTGAGTTGGGTGTTGGGACTTGTGAGAGGGAGAGCTTTGGGGAGAAGAATTACTGTTCACTTGAGGTGTGGGAAACCTCTGTAAGGTGGTGGAGAAGAAGTGGCATCTTCTTTATTGTATTCTTTTCTGTATAAAGTGTTAATACAATTTGGTATTGTCTCTCATATCATGTGTTATTCTGAATTCTAGTTACTTGGTAAATCTGGTTAATTTCCGCATATTAAGTTGCTTGGTTTGGTAATCAAATTGTGTGCTTCCGGTGTTTCCAACCCATCCTACCAACAAGTGGTATCAGAGCCTTGGTTGTAGGTTCTTGAGCTTGATACCAACAAGTGGTATCAGAGCTGAGGTTGGAGGAAGCAGGTTTTGTGTTTGGTTACAGGGCACTCTCAGGGGTTTCTGATCGAGTGGGAGTAGAGCAACGGCAGATCAAAGTAAGCTAAGAATGGAGGAGTTGAAAAGCACAGATGGTCACTCACGGTTCTATGGAAAGAAAGAGCAGGTAAAAGATTATTGTTGGTTGGTAGCAGATCAACATGAAGAAACTGAAGATACAGATGTAGTAGGTGTTATTGCACAGGATGTTCTTGGAGGTTTCTTGGATAAAGTTGAATCTTGGATAAAAGATTCGGTTGCCTCTTTCCATGCAGTTCCAGGTAGAGGAGCTGGTGAGCCTTGCCAAAGAATTGGCAAAGGAGAAGTGAAGCTGAAATTGCAGGCAGCCAACACACAGGTGTTGATGAAGGTCATGCAGGTCCCAGATTTGGAGATATGGCTAATTTCTTCAGAAAGATTGGGTGATGAGAGATGCACAAGAACTCTCACAGCGGAAGCACTTGAATTAGCTGGTGGTAAGAAAACAGGTATCCTTTATCTACTTGTTTATATTACTGATTCTTCTTTTGTTGCGGAGACGTGGCTTCGTAGGCTTGGTCACATGAGCAGGAAGGAGATGCATGTTCTTAAGCGGAAGACAGATATATTTGACAGGCTTAAGAACTGGAAAGCCTTGGTGTTTATGGAGGAGATGGCAGACAGAACCCAATGGATGTGGCTAGATACTTCTGAGCAGGGCAGTTTGGACATGGATTTTGATTCAAAGAAGCTCGCGGGTAAAAAGTCATCACTCACAGGCGAACACAGATACCGATGTCGGTCAGGAGGAACCGGCGTCGAACAGACAGGTGCCGATGTCGGTCATGTGCAGACCGAAGCCGGCGATGTCGGGCAGAGTAAGACCGACGTCGGTCAGGAGACCGACGTCGGCAGTATGTAAGACCGATGTCGGTTATCAGGACCAACGTCGGCAGCAGGGACACCAGCGCAGGCAGGTTGGTAGTCAGGTACAGATGCATGGAACCGACGTCGGTCGGATGCAGACTGTGGAGTGACCGAGGTCGGTCACTGTAATGGATTTTGGGTGGACAGCATGTTGTCAAGGAGTCTCAAACACCCATACGGAGGACTAAAGGCGTAAGTAGGCCCTCAAATTCGTTGTTCCTCTTCTTTATACATGTTGCTGATTGTAGAGCAGGAAGGATCCAGGAAACAGGTGTGAGCTTGGCATGGATGAGGATGTGATTCCTTGGAGGAAAACCAGACAGGTGTGTCTTGGTAGAGTTGCCAGCAGGTATGAAAGCACAGAGATGAATGGATACCTTAGTAGAAGAATAGAGAGAACGGATACGTGAGATGGAAGATCAGGTATATGGTCTTGAGGAGCTGCAGGACAGTGGTACAGGTTTTGACAGGTGGAGGACGGAGCATGGCTTCAGTCAATGTCAGGGTAACTACTGTGGTTTTGTCTTACCAGGAGGATGATGAGTCGCGACATCATTCTGTTGCTGTATGTGGATAGTATGCTAGCTAGCAGGGGTGTACATACAGGATTTTGCTGAGCTAAGGGTAAGATTAGTTCAGTGGCATGTCAGGAGGAGTTTGGAGCAGCGGAATTCTTTGACATGGGAGGCATGGAGATCACAGGTTGATTTTGTCTCGAGTGGGAGCTGATGTGAATCAGGTGTTGGCGAGGTTCGGGATGCAGAGCCGAAGCACACTAAGGGCTGGACAGGTACAGTGTCTGAAATCACATTAGGTCTAGTATAGACCTGAGTATTCCCATGCAGTGGGAGCTGTCAGAGAGTTAGGAGCCAATTCGGGGAAGTGGATTCTCAGATTTTCTGAGAGGGACCGGCAGCAGGTGTTGCTATGCAGGGTCAGGACTTCACTACATGTATTTGTAGGTTCGGATGTGGCAGGGTACTCGGATGACAGGTGGTACACCACAGGTTGTGTGGTGGGTTGTCTTCAGGTGGGAGCTTGAAGAGGGATACAAACCAGGAAACAGATTAGACGGAGTACAGGTATAGGTACGGTGCAGCTGTTTATCTCCAAGTCGGAGATTGTTAGGATTGTGGAGTTAAAAGCTTCACTGATGCAGACATGGAGGAGGTTGCAGAATGAGTTGCTGAGTGTCTGAAGTGTTTGGCGTTGGTCTGGCCAACCGGCGTCGGCAGGGTAAGACAGGAAGGCAACCGACGTCGGTCATATATCGGCCGGCGTCGGCGACCCCAGGCAGACAGGGACCGACGTCGGTCGCCTGTGTAGTTTGACTGCGAGTTAATTACGGGCAGTGAGCTAACGAACCAAGAGTTTGCATGATGAGTGCTAATTTTAGACTCATAGCTGCAGATCTAATTATTGTAATTAGATGTCTAATCATTGTTTAGATGAGATCTATATAATAGACTCATGGTTGTATTGAAAAAGTGTGCTAGGGAGTAAGAGAGCATAATTATAAGCTCCTTCTGTGTGTGAGGTAGAGCTATGGTGTGTTCCTCCTAGTGCCACAGTACCAGGTGTGTTGGTGCTGGATTGGAGAGCCAGCTGGGTTCTTTAAGAGTGTAGGATCTTGGTCACAGTTGCATGGCCTATATAGGAGATCTACATGGTAAGTAAGATCGTTGATCTGCAGGTGTATGTGTGTGCAAGGTCGAGGTTCACAGGTGATTAGAACCATTGCTTGATTTGTAGGTGTGCAAGGTCATACAGACAGCAACACAACAGGGAGCAGTATCAGGCAGGATCTACTTGGAGTACAGGTGTGTACTCGGATAGAGCAAGAGGAAGGCAAGGGAGTTCCTTCCATAAGTATGGTCTGTTGAATTGCAGGTTGTTGCAGATTCATGGGAGATCTACTTGAAGTACCTTGAGTACTTGTGGAGCACGTGGAGTGCTTGTGGAGTGCGTGGAGCACTTGTGGTGTGCGTGGAGCACGGGAGGTGAACACCAACTCTGTATTTGAGTTGGGTGTTGGGACCTGTGAGAGGGAGAGCTTTGGGGAGAAGAATTACTGTTCACTTGAGGTGTGGGAAACCTCTGTAAGGTGGTGGAGAAGAAGTGGCATCTTCTTTATTGTATTATTTTCTGTATAAAGTGTTAATACAATTTGGTATTGTCTCTCATATCATGTGTTATTCTGAATTCTAGTTACTTGGTAAATCTGGTTAATTTCCGCATATTAAGTTGCTTGGTTTGGTAATCAAATTGTGTGCTTCCGGTTTTACATCCATCCTCCCAACACTTTTTTGGATGCCATGATGGAAATCATGCTCCATCCCTCCTTGACAAATAAAAACTAATAACTAATATTTTTAGTCTCAATTTAGTATACTGCACATGCTATTACATTGTTACATTTATCTAGGCATATCCCTATTGATCTAATAATCTCCAATACAAATTATGTTATATCTTGAGACATCTTTTTGATTATCTTTGCTATATCATGTATTTTGTAGCATAATAAAATTTAAGTCTTTTTATTCTAAGGGTAGTCATTACAGGGTATTCATTCCTACCCTCATAAGAAGAAGAAATAATTAGGGGTTTTGTCATAGAGATCAGAGCATTTTACTAGTCAAAAAGTAGTTTTCAAAATAATTAAAACAACATCTAGAACCCAAACTAGGTAGAACAGACTAGGAAAATAGTGATGAACAAAGAATAGTGATAAAAAAAATAAAAGATAAGAGTTCCATACTTGGACTACAACACTAGATAACAAACTGTACTATTTTTGGTGCTCCTATCCAAATAGCAGAAAATCTAGAATTTCTAGAAACATATAGAAAGGTAAGACCAGCTACAATTTTTTTAGCTAAAGTATAGTTTAGAATCAATAGTTTTAGTACAATTTTTCTTAGAGAATCTAGATATAGGGGGAATCATGCACATAATGATTGCTCTCACTTCCAATTTTAGATTGGGCAGTTGATACAACTTCCAGATCAAAATCCATATTACAGACACTAATGATTGGGGGCAATATGCGTGACACATTTGCCTTCTTTTATTTTGAGTTAAATACACTACCCAGGTATTCTCATTAGTTGCATGCCATATTACATCTTTAAGTGGTTGGAATCATTTTGGAGTGGCCTTCATATAATCCTAGTTTCCCATTTTTGGAGTGGCTTTCATACAAGCTTAATCTCCACTTTTCATAGTGGCTAAGATTGGCCTAGTTATCAACACACATTCGGCTATCATGTCACATTGTCAAACTACAAAGCATTCATGGGATTTAGGATCCATCTCATACTACACACATTTATACTAGTATCAATTCATATATTTACGTAGTGGGCAATGATGGATCCAAAAGACTAGCTAACCTATTCTTGAGCCATCTACTCAGGCAGACTAGACACACAGTTTAAACATTGATTAACACACGCATGATCACATATCTTCACTTAATAGGTGATGATGGAGCCAAAGATTTAAATTTTATATTTTTGAGCCACTCTTAGGTAATTGAGCACCCAACTCCATTCATGATATTATTCTTGGTATAACACATAGCCAACATCACTGAACATCATAACATGTTTTATATTTGTTCATGTACCTGGTGAGGTGTATTCATTCCTTTATCTTCTTCTATCTCTTACCCAAATTTTATATGTTCTTATTTTAAAAATAATACGTATATTAAGAACTGATATACTCTTTATTTTCTCTTGCAGATTTACACTTTACACTGTGTTCTCTCTACGCACACTTAACATCACACAACTTCATGGGCTTCACCCTTACAAGTAAGTTTAGGTGCACTTTCTTCTTTCCCTTTATCCTAATATTTCACTTTGCTACATCACTAGAATAAAATGGGGGAAAATATAGTCATATAAAAGATCTAAATTGGTAGTTTGAGTGTGGCTTATGACATCCTATCTATAGGTCCTTCTTGCATGCTTTTGTGATCCTTCTAGACACCTTTTCCTTCATTACCAGTCATCCATAGACTTCTGAACCATGATTCTAGCTCAACCAAACTTTATTTCCCAGGCCAATCCTATCCCCCTAGGTCCTGAGCCTATAGGATAGGAGTGTCATACTTAGACTATAGTGCCAGACCCTAGTGTATCCCATTTTTGGCTCTCCTATCCAATCACACTTTGAGCCCAAATGGTCAATATAATCCAATTCCTATCCTTTATTATGTTAGCCTAACATGAACACATTTTACCCATGACCAATTATTCCTTATAAAAGCTTATTCAAAGTTTATTTACAAAGGAGGTGATAAAATATTACAAAGCAAGCAAGAATATCAACAAACTACTAAGGTAAACATCCCTATTCTCTGCATATAGTCACCCAACATAGCTGCAAACATATTCAAACTCTCATACCAGTCCCTAGGCACCTCAAGCATTATCAATTTGATATTTTTGCATCTACATCACACTATTTCACAAAGCACATCAAATGAGAGAACTACATATGGCTTGATCCCTCTTCAGAGTATTGGTATGTAGGTAGTGTGCCCACTCAAGGGGTGCAGATCACATGTTCAGTGCATCTTACACACACAAACCCCCATTTTTCAAGTGATTTAAATTTTGTTTTATTAAGCATGATGGAGGGTTAGGGTTTGAATATTAAATCATCTCTATAGAGAGCTCCCTTGACATTCAACACTTGATATTTCACAAGCAGGCTCACATAGGAACAACACAAAGAACCCAAAAAAATTAGGTCTTTATGAGCAGTTTGGACAACATCGATAGAAGAAGACAATAGTGTTAGACCCTAAAATGTCTTATTTTTGGTGGTCCTATCCTTTCACCAAATGAAAGGTAGATTCTAATTTGTGACACTATCCCAATGTTACACAGCTAGTTTTAGATCCTGTAATAGCCATTTTAGCATGTTTTAAGCTAAGTTATATTTCTCTTAATTTATTGTTTTTTTTATAAAAGGTAAAAAGATAGATATTTTATACAAATTAGGACTGTAGTTATTGAAATATTATTTATTTATTTATTAATCTAGACCCTTAACTAAAATAGGAATAAAACTCTATTATTCTCAAAAAATTTAAATCAAAATTCAATTTTTGGAAGTGTGATTTCATTTCCAACACTTTACTTTCATGTAATTTAATTTATGCAAGTGTGTTTTTTATATGCAATTTTATAGCTTCTCAACCTCCGAAAAAAACTAGTGTTCAATATATAGTGTTGACATCTTTCCAAATACATACCCTGGGTTGATAATTAGTGAGAGTAGCAAGATTGATAAACCAAGTGGCTGCCTTGTCCCATCGTTGATTGATAAAGTTATATGTAAGAATTGATCAACTTTGTCAATTTTAATTTGTGGTTTAAATTTTCTCATCATTTTGGCATAGTTTTTGGGGATATGTGTCAAGCGTTAAAATATTAATAAGGTTAGAATAAATTTACTACTTTCCTAGCTTAAAATTTCTTCTTTCCTAGCATAATTTTTTTCTACTTTCATAATATGATTTTTATTACTTTCATTGAATTAATTTTATCACTATATAGATTAAGAATTTAAATTTACAAAAATTAGAGTAAGTAATACAATAAAAAATATTCTTAGACTAATCTTGTTCAAGATAGAGCAAACATAAATCACAAAGGAAGATTGGTCAATTTGTATGTAACAAGAGCAAGACTATTCAGGTAGAATCTTTCCTAGATGATTAAAGCTTACTATAGCAGAAGATTCTCTATCTAAAACAACTAAAAGTCATGAAAGAACACCAATAACTATCTCATGGTTGTCACTTGAGAAGATAAACTAGATAACATCAAAGGAGTTCTTGGTTTAGTTAGTAAAGTAGCCCAAGATCAAAGAATATGAGGATCCTCATACCCTTGAGAGGGATATATTTGAACCATTTAAAATAATCCCCATATGGATACCCTACATTTAAGGATGCAATATTTATATCTATCCACCCTCACCCCAAACTCCTTTCTAAAAGATAATTAAGATCCTTTCTATCCCCAAAAATAAAAATTAGAAACGTAGAACTTGATAGACCCATTGAACTAACTAAACAAGACATCCTTGTTGAACTTTTGGAATAGTTTATAATAATTCCCATTCCATCACCCCTAGTTATAATGTTTTCCTCACCCATAAACAAACCTAAATCCACCATTCATTACACACCTTGGGCTAAAATTAACAAAGGATTTGAAGAGTGGGTGATATAATTCTCTAGTTTACAAGTAATTCAAAAGATCATGGGAGAACTCCAAGGATAAAAATATTTCAATGAAGTCATAAACTTAAATTTTCCTATAAATAATCCCATGGGTAATACACCCATGAAAAAAATTCCTCTCTCTACTTTGTCCAAATTCAGAGGAATGACTAGTGAGGATCCTGACACATTCCTCTTTGAGTTTGACATTTTATGTCATAGTTATGACTATAACCAGGATGCTAAAAAATTGAAACTATTTATATCCAATCTAAATTATATCCATAAGATGGTTTATGGGGTTGGAGAGAGATGCAATCTCCACTTGGCAAGATATTAAGTATAAACTCCTCTATACGTACCAAGATTACTACAAAGGAAGAAATTACACAAGAAATGACATCTTCCAAATGTCACAAAATAAAGATGAAATGTTATAAGATCACTTGAAGATATTTATGTTCAATTTGAAAAAATATAAATAGACCCTGTTGGACCAAGAGTCCATCAAATCAGTATTCTTGAATGGAAT
This sequence comes from Torreya grandis, assembly GCA_037957365.1. Lineage (NCBI taxonomy): Eukaryota > Viridiplantae > Streptophyta > Pinopsida > Cupressales > Taxaceae > Torreya > Torreya grandis. The sequence goes on along the minus strand of JARHVA010001046.1, from coordinate 3,053,111 downwards.
TAAGGAAAAATTTCTCAAAGCATTATACCTAATAAGTAGCAGAGAGATATCATAAATATCATTCAAGGAGATCACTATTATATATAGAAACTACTAGAGGTATATGATGAATAAGAGCCACAGTAAAAAAAATTACCTTCATCATCTACCAAAGGCCTCTCATGGATGGAGGTAAGTAATTTGTTTCAAGACATGAAACAAGATATCATCAATCATTTGGCTACTCAATTGGACATGTTACACACATGAAGGAAATAAGAAGAGATAGATCAAGCGTTAACTATGTATTTTAAAAATTATCATAATAATAAAGCAAATTATAAATGTCATGCTTTTTGGAAAAATGTAGCAAGCATAATAGAGGAGAACCATAAGGTTTAGAGCTTCATTCTATTGGAGGAGATGAAGATAATATTTTTTATGTGGCTCTCAGAAACCATGGTCACAAAAACCACAAAATATAGGTATGCCATCAAATTTTGAATTATTTAATCATTCATTTTTAACTCCTCCTCCTAATTGGTATGTATCTAATACTTAAACCCAAATGCCACCCCAAAGCCAAAATTCATCATACTAAAACTTCCAACCACTAATCAATCACAAACAACCTCAAAATAAGCCATGACACTAATCTCAAAACTAGCCATGGCAGTTTCAAAATAAGAATCAACCATTAAAGTATCAAAATAAAAATCAATAATGGCATTACCCTCCCAACCAATCAAGGTAATTTTGTAAGGAAAATTAGCCATGGTTTAATCAACATGTTGGATTTTTGCAACAGTCATAACCACAACAATAACAATGACCAACCTTAATGCCTAATAACCAACCAACCTTAATACCTAATAAGAAACCATCTCCTTAAAAAAGATAATTTATTTCCAAACCTATACTGAACCCCAATAATAAGTTATTTCAACTAACACACATTAAAAAAATAATGAAATACCCAAATTATTCCATGGAGATGAAGTATGACTTTGTTTAAGGTGAATTCTCCCATAAACCACCTCACCCATAATAATATAACCTCTTAAAGAGGTATCTTATGTTTTCCTTGACATCATCACCAACCCATAACCATATAATCAAATTCACATGCTTGAACCAAATGCATATATGATTCAAGGGCATAACATCCCTCATTTTATTAAGATATTAAATCTCCAAAAAAAGAAAATAGATTTGAATTTGATTTTGTAGGCCAACTTAAACATGTTTGCATCAAAATATAATTATTTTAGGAAATAAAATATGTCCCCATTTAAACTAAATCTATCTAGGAATTATGTTTAAATAATCCTTTCAGAAGAGGAAGGATCCCAAGATTGTCCAAGTAGTTAGACAACTTGTGGACATCATGTTGAGAAATGTAGTCCCACCCATCTAATTTGATCCAGGCAACTCAATAGTTGATGTCCATGTCTAAAGTACCCTCATCCAAAATAACTTAATAGACATGTGGGTAGCTATTAATGTAATGACTAAGGAAACTATGCATAAGATTAACATTAAAGGTCTTAACCTAACTCCCACAATTCTATATATGGTAGATAGATCAAAGGTTCAATCAAAAGGGGCTATAGCATACTTGGTCATTATTATGGATTCATGAAAATACCCAACTAAATTTATCATAATACAACCATAATAAGACTTAGGAGGATGCCCCCTTATCCTAAGGAGACCATGGATGGATAAAACTAATGCATTCATTGGATATAGGCTATGGAACATGTTTATATTAAATGACATCACCATAAATAAACTGGTTCTTTACCCACCAACTTACACTTCATGTAAATAACAACCCTATTAGATAGAAGAAGAGTATAATGAGAAATATTAATTAGAAAATTTGATCATTATTAAACGCAACCACATTTTCAAGATCAATATGATGACACAAACATTTCCAATGTCCTACAAAACAGTTATGAGATCAACCCACAAATAGACAACCTACTACAATGCATAATGTGTCCCCTCACCAACATATTTTAAATGGAAGAAACCTTAGATGTCATGGGTGATATTAACACTTTTCATCAACTAAAACCACACCATTTTAGCCTTAACTCACTATTAGGTCGCATAGAATCCATAGTGCCCTTATGCAAGCAAGTAGAAATCCTACCTGGATGCACTCTCAATATCAATAAAAAATTAGATTATATACAAGAAACGCAACTGGTGACCATGCTTAAAAAATACAAAAATACCTTTACATGTGGTTATCATGACATGAGAGGCATACACCTAGATATATTCACCCAACACAAATACATATGAACCTTGTTGTTAAGGACATAGTAAAAATAGAATTACAAAAACTATTAGATGTAAGATTTATCTATCCTATATTCGATAGTCAATGGGTGTCAGCCTTTATTATTGTGTAAAAAAAGGGAGGTAGTGTATCTATATAGAATATAGACAAATTAACATAACCATGAGGAAATACCTTTCTCATCCTTTCATTGACTAAGTAGTTGACATATTAGTGGGAAATAATTTATTATCTTTTCTTAATGGGTTTAGAGGCCACAACTAGATCATAATAGTTCCCAAAGACCAGGATAATACTAAATTCACATGTATTTTGAGGACCTATGCATACTTTGTACTACCTTTTGGATTATGCAATGTTCCTACCACCTTGTAAAGAGTTGTCTTCAGCATTTTTTGACCTATTCCATGATTGTGCAGAATTTTAAATAGATGAATTTACATTATATTTGGACACATATGAAGAATCTATCAAGAATCTCAAGAAAATCCTTCAACACTGTCAAGATAATCATTTATCTCTAAGTCATGAGAAATTTTATATGTTGATGACAAAAGGTATTATACTAAGCCACCACATCTCACCTAGAGGAATAGAGGTAGATCCTAACAAATTTAATGTAATAAGTTACTTACCAACCCCATAAAAACAAAAAGTTATTTCAAGTTTCCTAGGACATGCTAGTTACTATCATAGGTTTAATAAAGATTTTAATAAAATAACCACACCTTTGATTTTTTACTTGATAAATATGTTGAATTTATATGGATTGATGCATGTGAACAATAATTTTAGAAACCAAAAAATATACTAGTATCAAATTTAGTGCTGCAAGGACTGTATTGGAAGTTACCCTTCCATATAGATGTTTTTGATAGCACGTTAGGAGCTAGCCTCAGAAAAAAAGAAGGATGTTTTAGATATTCCATTTAATTTATCATTAAAAATATTTAGGGAGAAAAACTCAACTACACCATGATGGAAAATAAATTCCTTGTAGATGTATATGCCATCAAAACAATTAGACATTATATTATAGGTTATGTTATTTTTATTCACACTGACTATGTTATAAAAAGGTAATTTATGAATAAACCAAAATTTAGTGGGTGAATAATTAAATGGTTATTAATATTATATAAATTTGACATCACTATTGTAGATAGACTAGGTAAAGATAATGTAGTTGCAGACTCTTTATTATGACTAACATCTCTAGAATATGGTCTAGTAGTAGATGATTCTTTTTTGGATGAACATCTTTTTTCTTTATAAATTAACAATCCTTGGTTTGTAGATAATGATATGTGGCTACAAAAATCATCCCATAACATTTCTCTCCAAAAGAGAAACACCACTTGGTGGAGAAAATTGGTCCATACTCATGGATCTCAAGGTATCTCTTTTACACAAGACCTGATTTAATCATGTATTCATTTATTAAGGAGTATAACATAATTGAAATACTCTGAGCATGCCATAAATAACCTTACAAAGGAAATTTTTCTACCAAGAGGAAAATATACAAGATCTTAACTATAGGTTACTATTGTCCCACCCTACACATAAATAATATCACATATACTTATTAGTGTGACATATGCCAATGTATGGGGAAACCCACACATTTTGAGGAGATGCCTCTCCAACCCCAATTAGTGTTGGAGCCTTTTTCCAAGTGGGGGATTGATTTTTGTGACCCAATTGATCTAAAAACTAATAAAAAGGAGTACATATTGGTATATATGAATTATATGATCAAATGGGTGGAAGTGAAATATTTATCACATGCAAGGGATGAGAAAGTTGTAGAATTTATCTATGAAGAGATATTCATAAGATATAGAGTACCAAGAGTATAGTTATAGATCAAGGACTAAAATTTGCATTTGATCTGATTACAACCATTTTTAATAATATGAAATCAAGCACAAAAAGTCTAATCCATATTATCCTTGGTATAATGGCCAAGTGGAGGCCACAAATAGAGAATTGGAAAATATTCTCAAAAAAATAGTAGTCATCACTGTCGATATTGGTAAACGCATATTCCTAAAGATATACAAAAACACATAGAAGCACATAATAGGGTTTACACCATATGAGATGGTCTATGTATAGCTCTAGGACTTGGCCTAGATTTGTCTAAAGCATAAAAGGAGATAATAATGTAACTTAATGCCTTATATGAAATCTAGAGGGGAGAATTTAATCATACATAAATGGTTCAACAATAGTGAATAAGATGGCATGATAAATTCATCAATACATAAGAGTTTCAACTAAGAGATTGGGCCTTGCTCTATGTCTATGAGTACAATGACCACAAAGGAAAGTTAAGAACAAGATGGCTTGGTATTTTTGAGATAGAAAAAGTGTTAAAAAATGAATTAATCAAGATATGAATAATATATTTCATAATATTCTCTTTGTTAGTCAATTATTATGATCTAAATTTGTATAATAAACTACTTTCAGGTCGATACACAAATTTGGGGGATAAAAAGTATGACATTCCCCAAACTTTCAATTTTTTACAAAGGGTGTATACATTTTTTAAAAATTTGTGAGGTTCAGGATTGTACCTGAGCCTCAAGGGCATACACCCTTTATAAATCAAAGGCTGTATGCCCTTTGTAAAGGGAATACACCCATTGTAAAGGGCATACACCCATTGTAAAGGGCATACACCCTTTGTAAAGCATAAAGTGTGCATGCCAAATTTTAATTATCATTTTTTTGCAAACAAACCCACAACCCAGCTACATTTTTTTACCTATCTCATTATTTTCCAATTTTAGATTGATGTACATGATTTAGAGTTTCATCCCACCATTAGGATTCGACATTCATATTTCTATGGGCTAGGTAATTTAATTTTTGCATTTAATTTTTTTCATTTCTATTTATATTTATTTATTCAGATAGGGTTTTGATTCAAGTTTGCATTATATTTATTACATTGCCTAAAAAAACATGTATTTCTATTTAAATTTAGATACACAAGTTTGATGGATCCATTGCATGAAGAAAATGTTAGACAAAACCCTGAACAATTTGTTTTTTCACAGGAAGAAGTTCAATTGTATGAGCAATTCAATTCCAAACATCAACAATTAAAAATAATCATCAATGGTTTGCATCACTCTTCAGCTAGTAGTGCACACATTTCACTTTCCAATACATTAAAGTCTATTTTTAATGAAGTGGAAAATGTGACTTCACAACTTGATGTAATGTTGCATCGAAGAGAGGCCATGAAACAATTTTATTCCAACAAATTGTCATATGAAGATGTGAAGAAAAAAATAACAAAAGAAGTTATGTGCTTTATTTATTAAGCCTAGAACTAACTAACCTACACTAATAAATTTCAAACACATTAATATTGATTGGTGTGTTCATGAGGATATTAAAAAGTGATAGTGGTGGATGGTATTTGATGAGACTCCATGCAACAATAATGAGGTTCCATTATATTTTTTGAGAAAATTATATTGTCAGTTTGTGTTGCAATAAATTTTAAATTATTTTGACATGAAGGCCTCCCAAGGTAGGGGAGGTGGGTCTTAATTCGATATACTAGGTGATAGGTGAGACCAAATCCATCATAATCAAGCTTAGAGAAATAGAAAGATAATATCATATGCCTCTATTCCTAAAATTTTGCTTCATAACATACATATGGACACCCTTAAGGTGGTTACTAGTCTAACAAAAGTTATGATTGAGCATGGTATGCATATTTTAAACACTTATACTCAGCCTACAAATAGTGCTAGTGGTAGTGGTGGTCTTAGAGGTATTGGTGGTAGTGGTAGTGGTGGTAGTGGTTTTGGTGGTGTTGGTATAGGTGCTAGTATCCCTCCTCCTACTCATATTATAGTACATGTGCATCATTAAACATCATGTGGGAGGAATTATACAAGACCTCCTATTCAATTGCAACATATACAAAGTAAATTTATGGAGAATAACATGTCAGAGGGTACACAATCTGTATATGCTTCAACAACGCATAACACTAGCATGCCAGAGCATATGCTATATGTAGAAACTTTAACAATGCATGAAAACAACATGCCAGACATTATGCAATATGTACTAACTTCATCAACTCGTATCAAGATATTCCAAGCTCTTATTGTAGAGGAGTTATCGATTTCACCATTTGTATTTGATACACAGGTTTAATTTTAATTATAGTTTGTTTATGTTTGTAAATTAATATTAAGTTTATTTTCTAGTATGTGTTTACTTAATTGACTAATTTATTTGATTGAACTTTTTATTTTTTGTTTGTATAGATGAGTGGTGATATTTTGGGTAGCTTAGTAGGCCTTAACTCTATTGTAGAGGTCACAATTCACACAAGTGTACCCTATACATAAGTTTGGAAAATTTTAAATTACATATTATTCATGTACATGTTTATTATCCTTTGAACAAAAAACTATGTTTTAGGATATATATTATAGTCGTAACTTTTTATCATGTTCATTGGATTCACACATTATTCATTTATTGGTTTTATAGATGATGAGGGATGCTATGGGCACCCCTCATGGATGATAAAAAAGTTTAGTTGATGTTGTTGCTACATCAGAGAATCCACTATCTTTGTAGCAGGTCATGATTTAGGGATGTAGATTGGTGAGAACACATAGTAAAATTATTTTTAACTTTAAGTAATGATATTTTATGTCATATTTACATAATTGTATGCACATCTAGATCTAATGATATATGTATGCTCCATAGGATTCCCTATCGTGGGTGTATGTTCAGTCTTGTAGCCCTAGATAATGATTTAGATGGAATACAATGAATGTAGAATCATTTTACAAAATTTTACATTCTTAAAAAATTTATCAAATTTTCAATATACAATTTTCATGCATTAATTTTTATATTTCATATGTTGTGTAAATAATTTTTTTTCTAGTTATCAATTAAATAATGGATGACTCACATGCTCAGAGGAGAATATCTCTTCCTATTGAAGAATCCAACACCCCCAACTCTATGTCTATTCCAATAAAGTGAAATTTATTTGGAGGCAATGAGGAGTAGGAGAGCTAGTTGTGCTATGGGTTTAGTTGTAGGCACAATAGATTTTGTATGCTGATATGGCCCACATTGTATGCCTATATGGTGCATTTTGTCTATGTACATGTTATGGTCTACATTTTTTCTTGATATATATTATATTATTATGTTAAATTATGATGTATAACTTTGCATGTATCACACATATAATATTCAACACTATGATTCCTTTACCTATGCGTATTTTATATTTTGATCAATTAATGTTTACACATATTATTGGTTAATGATCATTATTAATTCATATGGGGTTAAAAAAATCATATTATTCTCTAAGTTAAGTGCTTTGAATCATTATGTGTATTTTACATTTACATGTGATATTTACTATTTACTTGATTCATTTACTTTTAATTACATATCAATTTGTAATTGTGATGTTTAAGTGGACTTGGGATCAATTTCATGGACATGTAAATATTATAAATTGTACTTGATCATAAATGTTAGGAGGTTTAGTGATGCACTTATATATGTCAGGTTTGAAAAGTTTAATTACACCTAAACCAACATGTATGATTATGCATAGGGGTTATAATCTCAATAAGGTGGTCTATAACTTTGAAGATGTAGGCAATCCTACTAGGCCTAGTTTATGCCTAAAAGCCCAAACAGAGGGTCAATGTCATTATTTAAAAACACAACTTATCATGTTGTCTACATTGTTGTGACTCATGTGGCCTTTTAAGTATTCAAGCTTAGATGAGCATAAGTATTTTTTATTTGTTGCAAGAGATATAGCCTATGTAGAGCCTTGGTAAAAGATTCAAGGATTTAAGGATTCAAGTATTCTTTATTTATTGTGCGAGATATAGCCTATGTAGGGGATTAGATGATATATCATGTTGTTTGATAGTTATAAATGTGTTGTTGATTTGATGATTTAAGGAATTTTAAGCCATATCATATCATGCTTTAAATACCATGGTGTAGACATTTTATTGGTATTTTTTCCACTATTATGTACAAGATTGACATATATGTTTTTTCTCCCCCTAGTCCATTCTTTGGATAAGTCACTACACACTATTATTTTATAATTGAAACTCCAACTCCAGTAATCAAATTGTTTATTCATCTCTTAATATAGATTAATGAACAATACAACTTTCTTTGATTGAATTTGCATGTTTATCATTTTATGGGAAATGAATATCAATAATTTTTTTGATACAATTTTGTCAATATCTAATCTAGTTCAAGCACTTACAAAAAATAATACTAAATTTAAAAGTTAAATTTATTTTAATTGCTTGATCAAACATTTTTCTAGAATTATAATGTTTAGTACACATATTACAAAAAAGTCACATGAATTGCTCCTTTCACTTTCATCATCTAGGAGAAGCTTTACAAAATGCTTTGTTTACAAGCACACAATAGATTTTTTAACACCATTACAACATTAGATTGGTGTGATAGGTTATAATTATACCTTTTAGTTAACCAATCAATGGATTGGTGTCATTTTATACCAAGGCTAGTGTCCAAGTCTATATGCAATGAGATGTTGGATATTTGAGATAAATATTTGTTGTTTGGGGGGGTGTTTACTTTGTTATTGATGTCTAAATCCTAAGGGAAACAAACAAGATTATAATCCCATGCTACAAAAAAATTAAATCTAGAAAGGCAAATCAGATCCCACACTTATAGGAGGCATCAGAACGAATTTAACTAACAATAGACCAAGTATAAATAACATATATCTAAAGAAATTATGTCTAGATTTACAAAATAGAAATACATTTATATCAAGATTATTTTATACTATTACTATGAATAGTAATGTCTAAAAGAGGATATATAAAGAGGGAAAACCTATATATACAGTAGATATCTTTGGTGTTACTATATTAATCTTTAATGTACAACTGGGCATCTTTGGAGCATGGCCAGGCATCTTTGGATCATAGCTAAATAGGTCTTCAGAGCTTCATCGAAACATCTTCAAAGCTTTGTCAAAACGTCTTCAAAGCTACCCAGGTGGATCTTTAGAGATTTGATGGAACATCTTTGGATTTTCCTGATAAATATTTGGATCTTTAACAAAACATATTCATAACTTGATGGAGCATCTTTGGAGCTACTTATGTAGATATTCATAGCTCGACTAAGGATCATCATAGCTCACTGTGTTCTATGCTTACCTTTCATGTTTCAAGTAGTTCAAAGCTATAGATGAGTTGTTAGATCCTCCTCCAACTTTGGTCATGTATTGTAGCATATCCATAAGGGTTAGAGATGATCCATTAGCTCCTACACATGCACAAATGAGTCCTCTAACAAAGCTCGAGAAGATTTTATCTAACTCGAGATGGATGAGATGAGATAATGAGGTTTCTCTCATGGCCAAATCTCTTAGAATAGACAAAAAATTGGTCAATGGGGGCCATATATTTTGACTCATCAACCCAATTGATGAAATGTCTATGTGGACACATTTAGATAGGAATTTTAAGGCTATAAAAACCTTTGTTTGGTCTCGGTCAGGACCCAAGATTTAAATTTACAATTGGTCAGAGGCATCCCTTAAGAGAATTCACTTGTCCTTGAGTGTGCAAAATGAGCAAACTTTAATCATGTATTGTAGGAGAACTATGAGGGATAGAGATGAGTCGTTAGTTCCTACATGTACATGGACAAGTACTTTAAGAGAGATCAAGATTATTTTATATAACTTGATATGGATGAGACATGGCAATGAAGTTTCTCTCATGGTTAAATATCTCAAAATGGGTCAAAATTTGGTCAGTGGGGGTCATATATTTTGACTCATCATCTTAATAAATAAACCATTTATGTAAACATATATAAATAGGAATTTTTAAGCTATAATTACCTTTGTTCTATATTGATAAGGCCTTGATACCAAAATTTGTAGTTGGTCAGAGGCATCCCTTAAGAGAATCCACTCATCCTTGAGTGTGCAAAATGAGTGAACTTATGTTATGTATTATAGGGGAAATGTGAGGGATAGAGATGAGACATCAGCTCCTACACATGTACAAACAAGTCCTATAAGAGATATCGATAGGATTTTATGTAACTCGAGATAGATGAGATGCAAAAATGAGGTTTCTCTCATAGCCAAATCTCTCAGAACAGGCCAAAATTTGGTTAGTAGGGGTCGTATATTCTGAATCATCAACACAATTGATAAAATATCTATGAAAACATGTCAAAATAGAATTTTGAGGCTATAATGACCTTTGTTCAATCTCTATCAGGCCTTAAGAGTGAAATTAGTAGTTGGTCAGAGGCATCCCTTAAGAGAATCCACTCGTCCTTGAGTGTGCAAAATGAGCGAACTTCTGCCATGTGTTGAAGGAGAATTGTGAGGGATAGAGATGAGTCATAAGCTCATACACATGAAAGGATGAGTCCTATAATATTTCCCAAGAATATTTTATCTAATTTAATATGAATGAAACATGATAATGAGGTTTTTCTCATGGCTAAATCTCTTAGAATAGACTGAAAATTGGTCAATGGGGGCCATATTTTTAACTCATAAACCCAATAGATGAACCATCTATATGGACATATCCATATAGGAGTTTTTAGGCTATATGAACTTTTTATAGTATCATTTAAGCCCTAGGAGTGAATGTTGTAGGTGATCAGAGTCATCCCTTAAGAGAATCCACTCATCCTCAAGTATACAAAATGAGCAAACTTCCATCATACATTGCAGGAGAACTATGATGGCTAGAGATGAACCATACGAGTTTAAACATGTAAAGATGAGTCATATAAAATATTCCAAGAGTATTTTATCTAACTCAATAGGGACAAGATATGGTAACAAGGTTTCTCTCATGGCCAAATCTATCAGAATGAACCAAAAATTGGTCAACGGAGGCCGTATATTCTGACTCATCAACCCAATCAATAGAATGTACATGTAGACACATTTGGTTAGGAATTTTTAGGATATAATGAACTTTTTTTGGTCTCATTCAGGCCCTAAGAGTGAAATTTTTAGTTGGTTGGAAGCATCCTTTAAGAGAATTCACTTATCGTTGAGTGTGCAAAATGAGCAAACTTTTATCGTGCATTACAGGAGAACCGTGAGGGCTAGAGATGAACCATCAACTCATACATGTGCATAGATGAGTATTATAAGAGTGATTAAGATTATTATATCTAAGTTGAGATATAAGATATGTGGTAATGAGGTTTCTCTCACAACTAAATCTCTTAAAATAAGCCAAAATTTGATTAATGGGGGCTATATATTCTAACTCATCAGCCTAATTGATTAACCATTTACATGGACACATCTAGATAGACATTTTCAGGTTATAAAAACCTTTTTTTGGTCTTAGTTGGGCCTTGGAATTGAAATTTGTAGTTAGTCATAGGCATCTCTTAAGAGAATCCACTCATCCTCGAGTGTGCAAAATGATCAAACTTCTATTACACATTGTAGGAGAACCATGAGGGATATAAATGAGTTGTCAACTCTTACATGTGCATAAAAAAGTCTTATAAGATTTCCCAAGAGGATTTTATATAACTCAAAATGGATGAGATGTAGTAATGAGGTTTCTCTCATGACCAAATCTCTTAGAATGGGCCAAAAGTTGGTTAGTAGGGGCCATATATTCTAACTCATCATCTCAATCAACAAATCATCTATATGGACACATTGGGATAAGAATTTTTAGGCTAGAACAACATTTTTTAGTCTTGGTTTACCCCTAGGAGTGGAGGTTATAGTTGATCAGAGGCATCCCTTAAGAGAATCCACTCATCTCTGAGTGTGAAAAATAAGCAAACTTCCATCACACATTATAGGAGAACCATGAGGGAGAGAGATGAATCATCAGCTCCTAAACATACACTGATGAGTCCTATAAGATATCTCATGAGGATTATATCTAAATTGAAATAGAGGATATGTGATAATGAGATTTTTCTCATAGATATATCTCTCATAACATGTCAAAAGTTAGTCAGTGGGGGTTGTATATTCTGACTTGTTAGCCTAATCAATGAACCATCTATGTGGACATGTTAAGATAGGAATTTTAAGGTTATAATGACCATTGTACAATATTTATTGGCCCCTAGTAGTGAAGGTTATAATTTATTAGAAGCATCCCTTAAGAGAATTCACTCATCCTTGAGTGTGCAAAATGAGCAAACTTCTATTGCACATTACAAGAGAACTATGAGGGATAAATATGATCCATCAATTATTAAATGTGCATGGATGAGTCCTATAAGATATCCTAGGAGGATTATATCTAAATAAAGATGGAGGATACATGATAATGAGGTTTATCTCATATCCAAATCTCTCTAACGTGCCAAAATTTGATCAGTGGGGGTCGTATATTCTGACTCGTTAGCCCAATTAATGAATCATCTATGTGGACATGTCAGGATAAGAATTTAAAAGTTATAACAAACATTGTCTAGTCTTAGTCAGTGCTCAGAAATAAAGGTTGAAATTTATCGGAGGTATCCTTAAGAGAATCCACTCATCTTTGAGTGTGCAAAATGAGTGAACTTCTATCACACATTGCAGGAGAACTATGAGGGCTAAAATGAACGGTCAACTCCTACACATGAATGGATGAGTCCTATAAGAGAGTATAAATAAGACTATTGTTGTGTTTTCTTGAAATAAAAAATAGAGAGAAGGTGAAAATCAATTTGCTTAAGGTAGATGAGATTAATATGAATTATTTTTTGGCTTTTATTCATTTTAAGAAGATGATCTTCTCTACTCATGGCACCAACCACATGAAGGTATAAGATCATCTTGTGCCACTAACCTACATTAAAATTGTTAGAAAAAAAATTAAATAAAAATAAACACATAATGATAAAATAGTTGAAAATTAAAATACATTAAATCAAATAACTTTACTATATTAATTTGAACCACTAGATAAACTTACTAATTCAATTTAGCGTACCTTCAAGATCAACTTTGTTTGCATGTGTTTCAAGAATCACATCATGGTTAGATTCATGCACTTTACATAAAGTTATATTATGAGGATTTCCATGATATTTGATCATTTAAATATTTGTAGCAATAACTAGGTTTGAATAATGAAGCACCACCCTGTGTGTTTTAAAGTTCTCAAATAATAATTGTTTTATTTTTTTATGATAGTACCTATAAAGCCAAGTTATGGTAACCACTATAGATCTACTAGGATAAATTAGATCTTCTCCATCCATAACATTTTTGGTTAAGTTTTTTTACCTTTACATGATACAAGTAATAGTATATTCCCTCATCATTTTCCTCAAGTGCAATGACTGCAAAAACATGCCCTACATTTAAAGTATAATCAAATTGTAAGCACATCTAGGAAAAAATAAAAATATCACTAATGTCTAACTATGGTTATTTAATTAATTAAATAATAAATTATACTTGGTTGAACAATATTTGAGATGTGGTCAAAGTTAACTGATGATGTCATTTCATGATCTATCAATTGTTAGAGTGAATGGATAATCTCTACAGGTGATATGGGTATTCAATACCATTCATCAAACCATTCTTTTGACTCACATTAATTACAATTAAATTCCATACATGAGGAATAAAATCATGCCATATGCCTAGTATAAATAGTTCATGAAATTAAATTTGAGATTTGAATGGAGTGAAAAACACTTGATCTAGATATTGTAATGCAATATTCATATATTGCCTTATTTTATTCCTCTATTAACCAAAAAAATCTTTGTACATGAGAAAGTTTATCTGATCCATGAAAAATATTTTCATTACACCAAGTCACAATACTTGAAACATTGATCAAGTTAGCACCATCCTTATGCTTTGCTTTCTCTCTTTTAAGGGATATTTTTACACATGTGCCTGTACCATCAATTCCCATTTTCCATGCCCAACCTCAAAGAAGCTCCAAAAATGTTAAATGACATTCTTCTTATGCATTCTGATTAACCAGTAAAACATTTAAGAATTCTTAAACTTCCCTGCACAATTGTTTGACCAAATGTAGTGTGTATCAAACATGATTTATCTTACATTCATATCTATATAAAATATATCAAAATAACCCTAGACAAACTCTAGAGAATGTGATCTATCATCACTCATATAAAAGTGGTACTCCCTCAAAATATTTTTTTGTCATCTGTGCTATCAGGTGCATGGTTGACTATAATATGAACAAAAATTCCAACTTGAATTGAATTATAGTATTGGGATTGAACCTCATTCTATGTTTTTAGTGTGTAGTTCTCAATAAATTCCATAAGCAAAATAATGCTGCCAACTAGAAAGTTGTCCTTGCATACCTTGAATTGATTATTTTCCAACTAGAAAGTTGTCCTTACATACCTTCAATTGATTATCTAACCATTTTGATTTGTATGTGTGTCTTGCATATTGGTAGATAATATTCTTCTTGAATTCAAATATTAAATCACATATATAAACTTTGGTCGTAACCAATTCACATCTTGATGATTCTTTTCTATCTTTGAACACATACTTTACAAATTTGTACTTATTATAATCAACTAGTTTCCAAATTCATGTGAAATATATTCATGTATAAAACTCATCAACTTTGACAGAACACCAAAACTATTATAGGTTCTATCTAAACATTGTTTGGAAAAAAAAAATTGTCCCTTCGGTCTTTGATGGAAAATACCTTGGATTAATTCTCTTGATGTCTTAGGCGGGGAAGATACAATAAATTCTTGTAAAATCTTGTTAGTATGTAAAGTATAATGTATATGACAAAAAACATCAAAATGCATAACAAATTCAACATGTACCCTACAACAACATGTGGTGTGTGTTTGGTTTATTTTAACATAGAAAGGTTTGCACATCTCAAATGACCTTTGGCTAATTATCAATTGGCCATTAAAATTTTCAATATTTTTTTATAAAATTCTATTTGGGTTATGTTTAAGAAATGTTTTACATGTGGCTCACAATTTTTTGAGCCTTTTCTTCTTTTAAAAACATATTTTACATTAGATAAGACCCTTGTGTTATCGTGCCAAAATTTTTCAATCAAATGTCTTATTCCTTCAACTAATACTTTATGTTTTCGTGGGAGTCTACCACTAATTGCCTAACAATTCGTGAGTGAAGGGTCATCAAGCCTTGTTCTTATTTTTACAACATTTATTAGAGTTTTTCTATTTAATTTCAAGGATTTACTTGTTTTAATAATAATTCACACATTAGATGTTGACTTACTCACTATATATTCCATTATTACTCATCTTTCCACATTACTATCTTTACTTCAACTTTTATTGCCTATTGCCTTAAATGAATTAAATAGATTCTTTACTATCGTACTATTTATTCCCTTCATGTTTAATGTTCTTAACCCTAAATTATGCATCATGGGGTGCATTTTTTGCATTTTCATTAATTAAACAAACAATTGACATCATTTTATATGGGTTTAATTACTAAATGCCTAGTCCCATACACATTGATCATGATGTTGAAGTGATATTTTTAACATTTTATCTTCCATAGGTTCTATTATTGTTTCATCTATTTCAACCAAATACCTTGGTGTTCATCTTATTATCCTTGAAGGTGTGGGTGTAGGAGCTATATTTTGTATTAAATTGGTTTGTGTTACCATTTCAACCATAATAGGGATATTAGAGGGTTGAATATCTACATTAGACCCTATAGGAAAATTAAATTCCTTTTCATTAGGAGGTATATGACTCGAGGTCATTACTTGGTTTTGATTATCATCATACTCAAAAATTTCATAAGGAATAGATGTTTCATTATATTGTGTTTGTCCATGTGTTTCATCACTCATTACAAATTCATTACTTACATGCTCTAAATTTTAAATTTCATCATTTAACAAAGATTGATTGGGTTCTCTTATCTCATTTGAAAACATATCCAAAATAAATTCTATAGAATCAGGCATGTTTTTTTTATTTAAAATATTACCTGGTGTAGAGGAAGCACATTCACCTTGCCTAGAAGCCCTATAGATGCTCTCTTATCTGCTTGTCTTTTTCTTTCTTGTTCTCTTTTCTCTTTAATTTTCTCATTTTTTAGCTCTTTGATTGGTATTTTACGATGACTTCCAAACCCCATTATTTCTATTTACCAAATAAGACAATTATAGATTTAAACTTGAAGAATTTGTAGTGATTAAAATAATGTGAATGAAAAATTTACCAAATTCACATAATTATAGTAGAAAAACTAGTTTGTAATTTGTAAAGAACAAAACAAATGAGTAATTTACATGGGAAAGGCAAGAGATATTCGTGAATCACAAAGGCGTGTTTTCTTTCAAAATCATGCATGCCCTTTGTGATCCAAAAAAGGGGTAAAAACATTGATTGAGGAAAAAGTTTCCCTCCAAATTTGCCTTAGGTTTAGGCCTGAGGGGTCTTGAACTTGGTCCAAACTTTGTCATGGACCGGCCAAGGAGATTTTTAAGAAATTTAGGGGTTTTTCATCTTTGTTAACACATCTGATCATGTAGATTTTATTATTTAAAAAAATTATATGGGTTTGTAGAGGGGAAAGATTAATTTCAGAATATATAATTTTTTTTAATGTTAGAATATTATTTATAATTATTACTTAATTTCTACATAACATACCTCATTATAGACTATATACATATCATCATAAATTCCATTATAACTTTTTAAATATTAATCAAATGTTTATAAAACTTATATCTCAACAATTTGCACATTTTCAACTATGCTTTATAAAAAATGATTTTCATGAAGTTAAGGTCAAAAAGTTGGGTTCATACACTTGCAGTTTCAATTTTCCAACTATCATGAATTGTAAAATTATTTAAAAAATATATAAATAATAAAAAATATTCTCAAAAATCTTAGACATTTCACCTATCCATATATGAAGTTTCATACAAAAATTCATTTGTTTACTAAAAAAAGTGTGTTTGTACACATGCAATCTCCTTATCTTTTCACAAAAATGACTAACTTATTATCATAAATGAATCTATTTTATACAATTTTATCATATAGGTATTAAAAAAATTATATATTTAGAAACTACATTCAAAATTCCATAATTCATGTTTTTATGTCATTGTCAAATTCCTTTTTGAAGTGTCTTTAACATTATATCCAAGTTCAACTATTGTCATTTTCAGAAAAAAAGTGTCGATTTATACCCCCACTTTCATCCCCCATTATCCTACATCTACCCTTTAAATGGAGGACTTCATATAGAAAATTATTAAATAATAAATACCTTGCATGGATATGGAACTATCTAAAAAATGGATGAGCAAAATCTTTAAAAATATCAATCCTTATAGGACCATGTTCAAGTGTCAAATGGGAAATGTAGCTAACCATACATCTCTAAGGATAAAGGGTAAGCAACATATCACAACCTTGACCATTTTATTAATTTTTTGGCTAGTAAAGTCATGAATAAACGTTCTAACTATACATATAGTGTGCTAGTTAGTCATTATTACATACATAAATAAATAAATAAATATTTCAAAAATGAAAACCTTTGAATGTTATTGAAAACCCTAGTGAGAAAACTAGTTTACTAGTTGACCAACAATTGTGTCAAAGGCCTTGATTAGAAAACCAACTTGTTCATTGATCAAAGGAAAAAATTTGAAAAAAGAAGAAATAAAAAAGAGGAAAATCAAACTTTGGAATTCTCACCTTTGATCATCAATTTATAACACTTTAATAAGATTCATACCATTATTATAGATAAGTTTGTACTCAATTACAAGTCAAAACCTAATGCTATGGGTTGTATCTTAGTTGCTATGGGTAAATCCTAGTTACCATAGATTTACTAACATATGATAAAAAATGATGGAAGATGCTACAAGATGATATCATATGTTATAGGATGATGGAAAATTCTATAAGAATGGTAATACCTCTACTCTAATCTAGGGTAGATGATTTCATGCAATATTTAGTTTCCATGGGTTGTTAATAAGTGTTATAGGTTCTTCAAAATAGTGTTTTAGGTTTCACTCATAAAAACCTCCACTCCACTAACCAACTCCTTGCTATATTAAATTTGCCTAACTTATCAACTCCAAAATTGATTAAAGGAATATCACCATGAAGCATTTGGACCTATCATGCCTACTCCAAGCATCTTTGAATGCAAAACAAGTAGGTGATTGACATCAAAATTAATTATTCTCTTCAAAAAATCACCTTTAATCAATTTTTATCAAGAATGATTACTATCCACCTAATATAGGAAGGTATAAGCCCTGCTAAAGGAGGGTGTAAGTCTTACTCTAGAGAACTAATAACTATTGCAGGAGGAAGTGGAATTTAGCTGACCATGTCCACTAAGAACTCAACATGACTCATCCATTAAAATCAACACTCTTAGTATTCATTCCAACTAATAAAACATCCTTCACGTCATCCTACAAAACTACTCAATAGGTTATAGAACAAGATCTATCCACTAGTAGAATTAACAACAAAAATTATTGGTAAAAATAATGTGTAAGAGATAATAATGACATATTTTTCTAAAATAATCATTTTTTCATTAAAACATTTATAACTATTTAATCATGAAAATTTAGTTACTCTTTCCAATGATACATGTTGTTAGATGAAAATACACTTAATGTGTTTTCTAACAATGAGTTGAGTTGTTACCTTTTTGGTGACTTAATCTCTTACTATATAATGTACCTCTATAATTTTTGGTTAATGGAATAATTTGAAACTCTTGCTTTGCATTACTCTCACCTACTCTTAATGTTCAAATATCTTAGAGAAATTTGACATGGTATCAAAGCTCTAATCTAATAGTTGTTTTACCATTTCTAAAATCCTTAGAGAGATGTTTCTTGCATGTGTTATTGCTACCTTTCTTATTTTTTTAATTTTTCAAAGGTTTGGTGGGATATCATGAAATCCATGAAAATTATTTATCTTCATTCTCCAATCACAAAATGGATAACACCATCAGATTCATAAGGCATCAAAACCCTAAAATTAGTTATAAACATGAACTAGATTTATGACAAGTATTTTTAGCTATTTTTTAAGGGTTTTGAGACTTTTTTAGTGATTTTTCATATATTTGTACAATGAGGTTCTCAAATTAAGAAAATATTTATGAGGTTTTCAAGTGCTCAAATGGGTATTTGTTAGCTGTTGAGGAGCCATAAAGAAACTATATTTTGGGTTTCTTGATTACATGTATTTTTGTCAATTTTTTAGACTTGGTCAGAATTTTAGTGGTAGAAAAATAGGGATGGGTAGACATTATAGCCTCAGTGAGATTTCACCCCCTATTAGTAAGCTTTTCAGACATAGACACATTTATTTGTATCATCACTAAAACCCAATGCACTTGCCTATACCATTGCTAGAACCCAACGCCTTTTTCTGAAACCCCATCGAAGCTCAACACCCCTATGTGCACAACCATCATAACTTGACACCACTATGTGCACACTGATCAAAATTTAACACCCCTAACTCAAGACCCATTTGTACACACATAGAAAACTCTGACCACTTTTTCTTTGCATGTTTTGACGTCTATAAGGCCATTAAATTTAATCAAATTAAAAGTGATACTATTCATTTGAAATTTGGAGGCTATTTGGATGATGCCACTCCAACATAAATCACACAACTAAAATGGAGAGGGAGAGCACTCATCCGTACCCTTATTCACTTGGTCATATGGTGTGGTCACATGGGGGGGGATTAATTATTGACTCCTATTAGTGGGGGATTAATCTTAGTCCCAACCAATTCTCTAATCGACCCTAACATTTTCAAATTTATGTTGGGTGGATATTTTTTATGTGATCTCAAATCTTAAAATGACTATAACTTTTGATTGATAACTCCTTTTTAAGTGTTGTATTCTTCAAAAAATCTTGTGTTTTCATATTCTATGCATTGGTGGTCATCTTGGTTCCGCTACAACTCCCTTAAAACCAATTATTATACTCTCATGGATGCACTATCAGTTGAACCCTATGTCTCTTCAATTATTTGTATTTACACACTAATTTCGCAAGACACATTCTCAACCATGCTTGACATCTATATGAGCATGCTTGTATTTGTAACTTTAAAAGGGGTCACTCTGATAGTTCTAAGGGGGTCCTGTGTGAAGCTGTATAATTTTATGTGTTTGTGTCTAATTTCCAAATGGGTCCAAACTATTATGTGTTTGTGTCTAATTTCCATGCCACAAAAATTACTCTTGGATCCTTGTGGAAGATGCCTTCCCTAGATACCTTTATTGTTGACTTGATTCAAGAGAAAGATAAGTTGATACAGGTGGGCACAATGAATTATTCATAATCTCGTGTACTTTTTTCTAAGAAAGAAAATGCTTCAAACAATAGAGAGAAGAAATTAAAAAAAAAAGATCAAGAGAAGGATGTAAATCTTCCCACTATAAATTAAACAATGAGAATTTTTATTCCATTGTTAAGCCTAATAAAGATAGGATTAAATTTGTGTTTTTCTCAAGAAATCATGATGAAAACAAATTTTTGAAGAAGCAAATTGACCAACTGACTAAGATGCTTGAGAAGTACAATATTAGTGTCGCTAATTATTCCAATCAGAGTTCATCAACCCATGAATCCTCTATGGCAAATAACAATAATAAAGAAAAGGTAAAGTAAAATGTAAGGCCTTATTTGTAGTTACACCTTTGACTCCTATATGGGTCATTATCTTTGGTGCTTCACATCACATGGCCTCTTCATAGATAGAGTTTAGTTCCTTGGAACCATGTGACATGTCCTCTATACAAATGGGTGATAACACTTCTAAAAAGGCTCTCAGGAGAGGATATATTGAAGTGAGTGGTAGAAAATTCAATAATGTTATAAGTGTTCCCTCACTTTTAATTAATCTCTTATTAGTTTACCAGATAACTCACCTTGGTCTGGGCATGCAAGTTGAGTTCACTGCAGATTTAGTATATGTTATAGAGTTACATAGTGATAATATATTGGCAGTGAGAATGGTCGATCATCAAACTTGACTATAAAAATTATCACATTTTTTTCTTGAAACTCTTTTATGTTCTTCTTCTTCAAACTCACCTAAATTTAATTACATTTTTGAGTCTAAACTCACCTCTGATATTGATGACTCTTCTTATAGCATAAATGACTATAGTAGTGATGGGGACATACCTCCACCATTTACTAATCACCTTTTAGATATTAAGGAGTTATGTTTTGATCAACCTACCTCCAATACACTTTAGAAATTATAGGGAACTGTAGACACCAAAATCGTGTCTATCCCTTGGTCATCTTCCCCCTTGGTCCCCTTAACCCTCTTTTAAACATTTCTAACCCACTCAATTATTAATTTAAAATAAAATTAACTATTTTAAATTAATAACCCCCTTGACACCTCACCCCTCCTTGGATACTTCTCCTTGGATGCCTCCCTCACCCCATGCCAAATATTAATTACTTAACCCCCATTTCATCCCTCTCACTAGCCTCTCACGTTCATTTAATCCGCCTAGGACCATTTTCCAACGACACTTAGACCTGGCAGTTGCAAGAACAGGCAGAAGGCTAAAAATAGCCTCTTTTCCCATTCTTCAGCTGCCGACGTTGGTTAGTATTTGGCCGACGTCGGCGGTTTCACTGACGTCAGTTCCATTAAAACAACATTTTTGCTTCCATTGCTCCCCCCCACGAACATGAATTCTCTTGCTCCAAGTTTCAGGGTCTCTCGCTCCTTGAATTCTTACAGGTATCAATGTCTCAACAACACTCTCCAGGCTTGGGAATTCTACATCAGTCATTCCAAACTAGATTGAAGGTTGTAAGACATCTCTTGAATCAGCTACAACGGAAACAGGCCTCCTGCACTTCTACCTCTCCACCCACAGCTAAGTATTTGTGTTGGTTTTATTTTATTGTCCTTTTGAATACATTAGCAATCAATTTGCTGTCCATTTCCAAGCATTCTAGACACAACCCAGTTTGTTCTTCTCGGAGAGGCTAAAAAGCCTTCTCTCACCCTTATCTCCCTTTTTGCCCTTGTCCTCCATCTGATCTCTCATTTAGGCCACACTTTTTGCCCTGTAAACCCAACACAAGCCATCAAATCCCCACAGACCTCCTGGACCATTTTGATTGACCACAAACAGACCTAAAACTTGTCCAAAGCCTCATTGCCCTGACCGACACCAGCCACCAGGCCCATTACCCCTACCGACGTCGGCAGACTAACCGGCATCGGCAACCTTAGACCAACTGACGACGACAGACTAATCGGCATTGGCGACTGTGGAAGACAGACATCACAATATAGTTATGCATTACCTTTATTTCTTTTGTTTAGTCTTTCATCATTTCTTATTCTAACAACATTCTGCTTTTTATCAATCAGTAGACTATCACCCCTTCAGGAAGTCTTTGCACTTCTGGGATCAAGCTTTGCTTGGCAGTCTACCACCTATCTATCTAACAGTTTTCTTGTTTGAGTCTCTTTTTTCTACAGGTGTCATCCTCCACAACCAAAGAGGAAACCCTTCAACATTTGGATAACGGTGTGCAAACTTCATCTAGGTACATATAAACCCCTTACCATTATCTTAGTTTATTATTCCTTTTGAATGTGGAAAATCAAAAATAGTTAGAAACATTCTAGCACACCCGGTGGGACCCTAGGAGTTTTCCCTGGGTTCATTTCTTTTTCTTCTAAAAAAAACCATTCATATAGGTGCATTAGGTCTCTTCTTGCATCTTTTCCTTCTATCTCTTCCAAAAGACACCATTAGCAAAGTTAAAAATAATCCTTCTTTTTCTTTCTTTATTGTATCTTAGACTAGTAAAAGTCATACTCTTCAACCTCTTCTCACTTGTCTGCATACAAACACACATTTCAATTTGGGCTTAAAATACATTGCATTTCATTTCTTCCTGAATGCATACTTAACTCTCACATCTAGTAATTAAAAACCGCATTATGAATAAACTATAGTGCACTTATGTTACACATCCAGACCACTTTCACAAAATCAAACATCTAAACACACCTGAGACAAGGCCCGACTAGGATTTCATCACCTAGTGGATACCTTACCCTTCCCGGCAATCCTAATTGGACTTCACTACCAAGGGGAGAGCCCACTCTGTTCTCTGCAAGAGGATAAACTCTAGGGGAAGTATATACTGGCTAAGCGAGACCAACTTATCAATGGGCTCGTGAAGTGAGGGGAGCTCGCTCCTTAGCACCAGGCCATGTACGAAATCTAACACAGATCTTGAGCACCAAAACTAACCTAAAACCAACCTTAGACTGCTTCTTATAGGACCCGTTCTAAAAGCCAACTTCCCAAACACACTCTAAGGCATAAGCCAACATGATTCTAAAAGTTTATTCTTAGGATTTAACGTTTAGGGTCTGCTTGTCTTCATTTACTTTTCTATCTTTATCTAGTTTTTTGAGCTAGTGAGGACATTTTCTTCTTTTTTTCCAAAAACTTTCAAATCTCAGAGTTTTTGGAAAAACACAGTAACTGACATCGTTTTTTCCACCGACATCAGCAACCATCTTCACCGGCATTAGTTATCTGAACGACATCGGCAATCTATTTCACTGACATCAGTTTTTCAACCGACGTCGGTCACTGTCCAAAAATCCTCTTATCAAATAGCAAGCTTAAAACCCAACTTTCTTGCTGTCCAACACCCATTTTGGTTTTCTAAGACTAAAATACATAGTTTTTGAAGCCTGAACCTCTTGCCTTGAATGGTTTTGACACGTAGTCAAACCAAGACTCTTGTCGACCACGCGAGGCAACAACTGCTTCCACCTTCGCCTTCCATAACTAGTCCTCTAATGGAGTATCATTCAGAGACTGAACGAACTCCTACCCAACCGTCCCTGACTCAACCTCCCATTGTCCCTGAAGGGGACCAAGACTTCGAAAGGTTCCTTGACCTCAATGTCAAGGCCCTTCAACATTATCTCGCGAGAAGTCAAATGTGAGACTCTTTAGGCAACCCAATTTATGGGATGCCAACCTCCTTAGTTGAGACGGTAGTCATACCAACAATGTCTATGGTTCAACCCATAGACACCCAAGCTGTCACCTCGACTAATAACCTACCTATGACTAATCTTCAAAGTGTGGCTTCTTCTTCTATCTCTGGGCCCACTTCCATTGGGGCTTCGGCCCCCCATCAACTATAGACTATCCAACAAAGTTCTACCCCTTTCCAAAATTTGGTTGTCTCCATCCCACCTACTCTTGCCCCCATCAACACCAGGGTGGCTACTCATCCTTTGGCTAATGTCACCACCATCCAACCACCTATGGCAACATCAAGCCTAGTCGTGCCTTCTACCTTCACGACACAACCACCCCTGGCTTCCACTTCTGTTCCAATGGCTAGTTATCAATACGTTGCACCTATACAAGTGCAACCGACTATGTCATATGCCCTTCCTAGCACCTTCCAAGCACCTTACAACCTAGGGGGTGCCCCACCTTCAAATCCATCAATTGACCTAATCAAAATGTTGATGGACAAAATGTCTAATCTTGAGACCTCAATTTTGGGTTCAAGAAATGTCCTTTTATACGACCAAATTTATAATGAACCCATCCATCCCTCTATCCCAATCCGACCGTATCTCAGTCAGTGGGAGCTTCCTAAGTTTACTCACTTCCAGAGTAAGGAAGACCCACAACAGCATCTGTAAGCATTCAAACATGCTTGTTACTTGATAACACATGATGATGCGCTATTGCTACGCACATTCCCCATGTCACTTTCTAGTACTGCCCTCAATTGGTATAGCTCTCTCAACAGTCACTCTCTTTTCACATTCACCCAACTAGCCCAACTTTTCCTCGACCAATTTTTGATCAATATCACCAAAAAGGTTTCAATCACAGATATGTATTCTATCAAATAGTTTGACGACAAATCTATAGCCAATTTTGTTGCCCCTTGGAGAGGCTTAATCAACCAGCTCTCCTTTTCTTTGCCCCAACCTAAGCTCATCGAGCTCTTCTCTTAGGCGTGTGCCAAACATATTTCCTCTACCTTGCGGGTCCAAACATTCCACACCTTTGACAAAGCTTTCACGATGGCTAGGAAGCTTGAACTACGTGCCATCAAGGAAAACAAAGTCAAGTTACGGAGTAAAAATCCCAACACCAAGTCAAATGACTCTTCCTCTAAACCTTCTTCTTCTAATTCCAAATCTAAGGCATCAGCAAATGCTGTAGTCATTAGACCATCATCTTCGACAACAACCAACCAGCCCAAACTGTCCACATCCCAAAGTATCACACGGCAATTCCAACAAAGATATGTGCAACATCAGTATACTCCACTAGGAGAGTCATACGCATCTATGTTGGACAAACTTGTCAAACAGGGAGTTCTCAATCTCCCCTAAATCTGACCACCCCCTCAATTTGATCCCTCACGTGCCATCCCTGCATGGTATAGGGAGAATGACTTCTGCAATTATCACCGTGTCAAAGGCCATGACACAGACAACTATAAGACTCTCAAGAACATCATTCAAGACATGCTAGATAAAGGTGACCTCGTCTTGGACAACCCAAATGCGCTGCCCAATCAAAGCATAGACATCTTCAAACAACCCTTTCCTAACCATCCTCCTAGCCAAAACAATGTACAGACCATGACCGATGAATCTCAAGAGCATAATATACGCACAGTCAACACTGTCTCGCCTCTCATCCCTGACCAACCTCTCTCACAGTCTCAAGAGGTTAGTCAACCCATCAGTCCATCACACATGGATGAACCTTCTTTTCTTGTTAGTTCTCCATCGACTTCCCTTATATTGGAGGATGCCTCGACTATACCAGCACCACCAATCCCACCTTCATCCTTCCTGCTACCAATGGAGGATCCTACCCTTCCTACTCCTCAACCACAAGTAGAAGGCACAATCATCCCTGCCCTCTACCCTCTTGAGGAGCCAAATTCTCCGATTCCTTCTCCACCAAGAGAAGAACCTATCTCTCCACCTTCTTCAACCAAAGATGATCCAATTATGACTCCCTCATGCCTTGAATCCGAGATTGCTACACCTAACCCATCTTCGGCCCCACAACCATCCACATCTTTTGAAGGACCAAAACCTCATCCAACATCTTCCCAGCCATTCTCTTAATTGGTAAAAAACTAGGACTTCTCCATTCAAGTAAATTGAAGCATCAGGTATTATGGGAGTGACTCAAAGCTCCTCACCTTGCCCATCCCATCTCATCTCATATCACAGACCCTCCTGTGACAAAATCTCTAAAAATTTCCAATAAAGACCAGACTTCTAATTCTAAACCTTCAAAACCTCAACCATCCACATCAGAACCAAAACCCTCATCCACCACATCAAAACCAATCAAATCCCTTGATATTCATCCCGTATCTAACCTCACTCACCCACAGGTGAAGGTAGAATTGAACCTTGCCTCGCCCAATAGTAGTATTCAAACCAAACCAAAGAAGGCTGCTAAATCACAGCGGCAAACTCCTCCTCCACCATCAACACTGCCCTCTATTTTAGGCCCTCATCCTTCTACCCTAATAGGAGTGCTCCCTACTCCAACCCCTAACCAAAACAAGTTACCTCCACTACTTCCTTTACCCACCACAAGCCTATCTCCTTTCAAAAATTTGGCACCTCTTACGAAGAGAGTGTCGTCTTCGCATGTGGCCGCACCACCAACCCAAAAGGTGGTACGGAAGCCCCCTTCAACACCTCCCAAGCAAAATTCATCAACACCTCATGCATCAACAAGCATGAACCCTTTAGTGGGTTCATACGCTTTGATATTGCGCTAACTTTTGCAAACCTCTAGCATAACCCTCTCACCTATCAAACCGTTTCAACCTCTCGGGTCAAAACCTTCCTAGTTCGATGATACCAAAATTTGCCTATATCACCACACACCGAGACATGATACCAAGAATTGTTGTGCCCTCAAGGTTGTCATTCACCAATACATGGAGAAAGACACCATTTTCCTTGAGGATACTATTGATAGACTTCTGACACCTTCCCTTATCTCTCAAACTTCTTCACCCTCATCGGCATCTCATCAACAGACTATGGTCCCTTCATCTCCTTCGTCCCTTCTCTTCAAAATTAACACCATCAGTGTAGCCACTAGGTCACAAAAGGATAAAGTAAAGGAAAAAGCTGCTATTCCTTGGACCTATCCCTTTATCAAGCCGCCTCAACCACCAAAACCCAAAATTTCTATCTTGGGTGCATCCCAACCCTCTTCTTCAGGGGCAATCCATGACTCTATGTTAAAATAGCTTCACCAAACGTTCATGAAGATGACCTTGTATGACCTCATCCAAAGCTTGCCCCAGCATTGTCAAGCTCTAATCAAAGCCTTACAGGTAGTGGAGGTCTAACCCGAGGACACCCAACCACTAGCTGCCCTGGTCCAATCATTATCCCCCGTTGCCTCTATCACCTTCAGTGATTCTAAAATTCCTACCTCTAACTCAGAAGATTAGGACGCTGCTCTCTTCATCACAGCCTATGTTGATCGAACCCACATTAAGAAAGTTATGATTGATGGAGGCACCAACATTAATATCATCTCTACTCATGCCTATGATCAATTGGCCCTCCCCAAGAATTGCATATCAAAAACTGATGCAATCCTTCGATCTTTTAATGACACCACTGCCACTACCATTGGCACCATCATCCTCCATATTCGTGTTGGTCCACGCACTATCCCAGAGCTCTTCTACATCATCGAGGGATAATTATAATATAACATGTTATTAAGACGACACTGGATCCATGCCATGGCTTGTGTTCCTTCTACACTACATCATTGTGTCAAATTTGAACATGATGGGCAAGTCCATGTCATCCCCACCGACCCATCTCCTTTCAAAATATGTAACATGACCTATCGACCAAATGACGTTCTCATTACTCTTAAGACATCAACCCAAACACCACCCACTTGCGGAGGCTTCAACTAGTTCACAAACGGCGGTCACCCTCGCACCACCTCCTCAAGCGACAACCAAGGACCCCATGGAAGATATCTTCCAATGACTTTCACTTGGGGAATATCGCTTACTTATGTTAGACATGCTCCAGACTCCGTAAGAGTATGGACAGCTTCATCACAGTCCAAGCTATGACCATTGGATCTGAATGGTCATCCCCTATGGTCCTCCTAACCTCTAAACAAATCTCATCTATTAGGGGCTAGATCGAGCTCCTACTGATGGAAATCCTCTCTCCTCACCTCAACCATTCACATCTGACTTCTCCTTTCTTGGCAACCCCAACTTTGCTCACACCTACCTTTATAGGTGTGCATGGAAGGGTTTTGGCTTTGGGCGCTACAAGTAAGGCTCCCATCAGCCCATCAAACTATCAAATAACAACAATGCCAAGAAATGACATGGTCTGGGTTTCTAAGAACCCACTGAGGCTTCTGCAGACCCTTGCCCTGAACCCACCATAGACCAATCTCTTCCAACCTCGCCTATTCTCCCCTCTTCACCTACGGAGTTGGTGGTTTCCATCCCTCCTAGTTTTTTTTTTGTATAAATACCATTCACTTGGAACCCCTAACCTATCAACTGAATGGGGTATCCAAGTCTCTCCCTCTCGTTTATCCCAACATGATAGACGATGAGTTGGCAACCATCAACACTATCCACTACGTAGACGATGACACCATTCTCACCTACATGGGTGCCGATGACTCTTTCATTCAATGCTCCCTCCCTTCTGAAACATAGGTTATGTTAAATGAATCGACCATTGACATTAACCTTCCATCTTCTGATGTTCCTCACTTCTTAAAGATTGGTCAATCTTTGGACACCTAGGAGCAGCTTGACTACACCTAGTTCCTCTTAGACCATAGCAAGGCCTTTGCCTGGACCTACAGTGACATGCCTGGCATCGACCCCAACATTGCCATCCATAACATCATCACAAACCTAGAGGCTAAGCCTGTCAGGAAAAAGCTTCAAAAGATGCATCATCGAGTTGCGCTCCTTGTCAAAAAGGAGCTTCAACATCTTCTCTCTATCTCTTTCATCTAACCCATTGATTATCTGTAGTGGGTGTCTAACATCATCCCTATCACCAAAGCAACTGGGGGGATCCAAATTTGCACAGACTATCGTGACCTCAACCTAGCCTGCCCCAAAGACAATTTTCCTCTTCCCAACATTGACCAACTTATTGATCTCACAGCCGGTCATGAGATGCTATCACTCATGGATGGGTTTTTAGGATATAACCAAATCTTGATTGCACTGGAAGATCAACAAAAGACTACCTTCATCACCCCATGGGCAAATTTCTGCTATCGAGTCATGCCTTTTGGCCTGAAGAACGCAGGCACCACATATCAACGTGCCATGACTTATATTTTTCATGATCTCCTCCACAAAATTATGGAGGACTATGTGGATGACCTGTTAGGCAAGTCTAAGCTTCGTCGCAACCACTTGACCATCCTCAAGATCATCTTCTCTTACCTTCTTCAATACAATGTCTGCCTTAACCCCAAGAAATGCGTCTTTGGGGTCCTCTCAGGTAAGCTCTTGGGTTTCATTGTCTCTCTCCGTGGCATTGAGATAGATCCCGCTAAAATCTAGGCTATACTCGAGATGCCACCTCTGACCAATCTCAAGCAACTTCACAGTCTGCAAGGGAAGCTCTAGTCCATTCATCGCTTCATCTCACAGCTCTTTGACCGATGTCAACCCTTTCATCATCTCCTCAAGAAGGACGTCTCCTTTAAGTGGGATAAGAACTGCCAAGAGGCTTTTGAAGCCCTCAAATGCTATCTGGTCTCCCCACCAGTCCTCATTCCACCTAAAGATGACCAACCCTTCTACCTCTACATCTCAACAACCAACCATTCATTAGGTGCCATGATCACGCATCGAGACTAGCAACACTGTGAGCAAGTGGTTTACTATATAAGCCGAACACTTGTCGACTATGAAACTCAGTATACTCATACCAAGAAACTCTATTTGGCATTAGTCTTTGCCGCTACCAAGCTCTGCCATTATCTTCTTAATCACAAGACCTTTGTCATCACTCACACTGACCCCCTTAAATACATGCATTCCAAGCCATACCAAAATCAATGTATGGCTCGTTGGCTCATGCTTCTTGCTAATTTCAACTTAGAATTCATCTAGTAGAAATCTATAAAGGGGCAATCAATTTTTGACCAACTGGTAGAAGCCCCTCTACCTGACAACCAACCTTCTCAGTGTGAGTTCCTCGATGAATCTATCACCATGCTTTCCACTGATGACACAGTCTATCAAATGTCAATGTTCTTTGACGGCTCCAAATGTCAACTTGGTGGGGGTGCCGGAGTCATTCTCATCCCTCATGAAGGTGAGCCCATGCCCCTGTCTTTCAAACTCGACTTTGAATGTACCAATAATATGGCTGAATACGAAGCCTTAATTTTGGGACTTCAAACCGCCCTTTCTTTAAGCATCAAGACCACCAGCATCTTCAGTGACTCACAACTTGTCGTCAATCAAATCAACGGTTCATATCTTTGTAAAAATGAAATTTTGCAAAGGTATAAACACTGTGTTGACACCTTGCTAGCATCTTTCGACCATTACCTCTTGCAAACTATTCCTCAATCCATGAATAAATTTGCTAACACCATGGCTTCTCTCACCTCGCATATTCCATCTTCATCATCTTCATCAAGGATTTATGTCACGGTGCATCATGTGCCATTGCCTTCATACATTTCTACTAACATCAACCATGTCAACACCATAGACTCTAGTCCAGGGATGTTTGGTATAAACAACTTGTGAACTACTTATCTCATTTTATCACTCCTCCCAATCTCTCTAGCAATGCACGATAGGCTTTCATCAAATGCATAGCTCGATATACCATGCTAAGGGGTCTTATCTATAAAATAGGTTTCGATGACCTCCTCCTTTGCTGTTTAACCTCCACTGAAGCATCTCATGCCATTAAATAGGTCCACGATGGGATTGTGGCAAACACTTTAGTGGTAACTCAGTTGCCAAGCCCATCCTTTACCTGGGCTATTATTGGCCCACTCTTCATCAAGACTCTAGTGACTATGTTTGGTGATGCTTTAGGTGCTAGCAACATGCTAACTTATTTCATCTCCCTAGTCACACCTTACAAGTCACTCAGAACCTCTGGCCTTTTTCTCAGTGGGGCTTAGATCTCATTGGTGAGATTAACCCTCACTCGTCTCTTCGCCATTAGTCCATTATTTCTACCACTGAGTATTTCACCAAATGGGTGGAAGCTATTCCTCTCGTCTCCACAAAAGCCGACAAAATTGTCGACTTCATCAACACCCACATCATCTTTCATTTTGGTGTACCTCACAAAATCATCACCAACAATGGCAAATCATTCAAAAATAGAACTGTCCAAAAACTCTGTGACTCATTTGGCATCAAGCTCAGCTTCTCTTCGCCTTACTACCCACAAGCAAATGGGCAGGCCGAGGCTTCCAACAAAATCTTGACCAAGATTCTCATGAAGGTGGTCAATGACACTAGAAGGGATTGGCACATTCACATTCCCTTTGCTTTGTGGGCCTACCGTACTAACATCCGAACCCGTACGGGTGCTACCCCTTTCTCTTTAGTGTACAGAACAGAGGCTGTCCTACCTCTTGAAGTATAGATCTCGTCTCTGTGTATCTCTCTACATGACATTCTTTCTAACGATGACTTTCATCAAGATCACTTAGCTCAACTTGAGTTACTTTACAAACGTCATCTTGCTGCCCTCAACCATCTCCATGTCTATCAAAATCGCATCAAATGAGCCTATGACAAAAATCTGAGAGAATGAGATTTCAAAATCGGAGACCTCATCCTCAAATAAAATCAACATGTGACTAATATGGAAAGAATTAAACGAGGCAAGTTTTCTCCTAATTGGCTCAGACCTTACATCATAACGCACAAGTATGGTTCAGGGACTTATCGTCTGTCTTCTCTTGAAGGCCGACCAGAACTTGAGCCTCTTAATGCCTTGCATCTGTGACCTTTCTACTATTAGTCAAGTACTTGTTCACTTGACATTTAAATTGAGCTCGTCCCTTGAGCAATCTCGGTCCTCTTAAGCCTCATTCCTTTCAACCCTATTCCCCTAAAACAAACCCTATGTAACCCTTTTATAAAGTATGAATGCTTTGTCTTAATAAAAGGGAGCCCTTAAACTTCTATAGTCTTGTCCATGACTCAAAATTCTATCAAAAATAAATTTGGATGTCAAAATATCAAAAGGTCACAAACTCTAAAGGCAGACTACTCCCTCGAAGGATAGCTGTACAATCATTGTTGTAGCTAATAGACTGCTCCCTCGAAGGACAACTATTCAAAGCCTCAAACATTTAAAAAGCAAAAATATAGACCACTCCCTCGAAGGATGGCTATGCTTAAAATCTTGCTACAAACAACACTCTCAGAAGCTTCCCGCATCGATCAGCTTCACAAATGACCACAAAATAAAATGACATCCCTCGTAGACTTCCCGCATTGATCAGTCTACCTCAAAAAAAAAAAAAAGGGTCATGGACTTGGCTTGTAGTCATCTCAGGGTCTCCTATAAAAAGGGGCAAAGTTATCCCTACTAAAAGGGTTACCCTATCCTCATATATCATATCACCTGCTCAAGGAATTTCAAACTCATTTTAATGTCAAAGTGATTCGATTACTTCCCTAATACAACCAATGGTCAACGATGTGATGCATGAATGGGGCTTTTGGATCTAACAACCCCTACCTATGCTATCATTATGGTCCGTGTCAATGAAAGGGCACAATGCCTTTCACTTCCTATTCACTTTAGTCACATTCAACCAAATCATTTGCCAACCAAACCAAACCAACCAAATCTTTTTCAGACCACAAAATGTTCTCATAACTTATTCACACTAGTTTCTATGGACAACAATACACATGGAAACTATCGACCATACAATTTATGTCAAGCATAAACCATTACTTGCTGAGGCATAAATAGACTCCTTTCATTTTTAGCATACATCCATCGACCAAAATGGACAATTGCTAGGGATGAAAAACCCTGACCAATGTTATAAAATACACCATCACCTCATATGGAAAAGGCTGTAACATCATCTTACCCTCATCATTTCAAGCACGTACCCTCAGACATATGGGAAGTGTTAAACCATTGTCATGACCAAGCCAATCATCAACCATTTTGACTCTTGATCTGAACTACATTGGTCTGACGCCCTAACAACAGGGGCTATGTAGGCAGCACTCAGTCGACATTACATCTTCTGGGGGTAGCTCGACCACATCCGTTTGTTCATCTACCTGATGGACAAACTATCTTACCTTTGACCATGACTTACCCTCATCCAACCTCATCCATAACCAACCCTCTTCCTCCCTTTTAGGCTCCCTTTTAGGGAGAACTACATTGGCCTGAGGCCCTAACAACAAGGGCTATGTAGGCAACACTCAGTTGACATTGGGTCTTCTAGGGTTAGCTCGGCCATTTCCTCCGTCATATTCTTTCGTCACCTGCCAATCACATCACAAACAATCACATATTTTCACAATCATTAACATAATCATCATACATTCATCATAAAGCACCATCATCATAATCATTAAACATTATCATATAATCATTTACATCCTAATCATTACATATCATCACTAGCATCATCATACACATCATATCTCAGCATACATCATTAAAACATATGAAAAATGCTATAAACATCTAACATCTAAAACATTTTTATAACACATCAATAGCCAAAAATCACATATATCATCAATGTTTTTACAATGGCACAATCTGTGCCTCTCTCTCTCTCTCAAAAAAAAATATAATACATCTCGCATCAACGGCTCGCATGCCGGTATATACATAATATCAAAATTTGCCCTCAAGGCTATGGCTGTGGTGGTGGTGGTGGCCATGAAGACGCCGTATCATCTCCCCCCTCTAATCTGTGCCACCTGCAAGAACCTGAAGTAGTCACTCGCGACATAGACCTCTGGTGACTCTGCTCATCTCGCATCTCAACGTATCACTGTATCTAAGGATACTCCCTGATGGCATCCTCATAATAAACAATCACATCCAAAGCAGTATTGTACCTATAAATAGGTACAGTCTATGATGGACCCATCAATCCTGTTGCCACGCCTTGTACTGAACTTGAGGCTGTGAAAAAGCTAGCTGCATTGATGCTGACTGTGTTCATTTCTGAGGTGGATGCTGAATTGGGCCCTACCCTACCAATGCCTGTGCCTGGGCTGTGACTAATTGACCCTACAAAATCGTGACCTATCTTGTCAGTGCACCAACCTAACCTGTCATCCCTACCATCTGCCCCTGTAATCTTGTGACCTGGCCCTCCAAAATGGTCACCCATCCTCGTGTTGCATCCCTCTCCTGGATGGCTGCATCCCTCTCCTAGTGGGATGCATCCTGCTCTCTAATCATGGCCTACAGATCCAGCTATGGCCCCACTTACACACTCGTATACTATCCTGCCCACCATGCCGTATAAGCCTTTGTACACCCTGGATTGGCTATCCTAGGTCATGCTGGTAGCTCCTCAAAATTGGGCCCCTCAGTCTCCTCTGGAAGTGGGAGCGGTGCCTCTATATCATCCTATCTATATAGTGGGAAGGTGGGTAGCACATCCTGAAGTAGCCCAAACTAGCGCCGCACTCTCTCCACTGGCACTCTCTCGAGCTCATCGACTCGCCTACCCCTAACCCATCTAATGCTCTGTGCTCCGACCAACTACTCTCCCTGGTCTCTGAAAGCTGGATACACCAGGTATGGTCTCTAGATGATGTCCACTGGGATCAGGGCCTCCAGTACCCCTCTGTAATGGTCAATATCTCTGACCACTCCATCCATCCACATCTGTGCCATCACCTCACACCATCACCTAAATCTGACCCTAAAGCCAGCCTGAATAGCCACTGGGAGGCTGAGAGGTCATGTGACCACAATATGCTCATAAGCCCAGTAGTGTAGGAGGTAGCCTACACACAGACTGTACCGACACTGCCGACTGATGCCCCATAGCTCTCTGTATACCTGGGCCAAAAATATAGGCACCCAAGCAAACACTATCTGCTACTCTAACATCTCTATCAAAACTCTGGTCATAGTGACCAAAAACCTACC
This sequence comes from Torreya grandis, assembly GCA_037957365.1. NCBI lineage: Eukaryota > Viridiplantae > Streptophyta > Pinopsida > Cupressales > Taxaceae > Torreya > Torreya grandis. The sequence goes on along the minus strand of JARHVA010001046.1, from coordinate 3,017,461 downwards.
TCCCTTTGTATCTAGCAATGCATAAACTATGATGCCGATCATCATCAGGATCACCAGCTGATGCGCATCCTCATCTGCAGCATAGAGGGGCTCGTATGCACAACTCGTTGAGTGGTAGCTCATCTCAGCGATGTGCTCCCCAAATAGCATCACCATGTGTATATCATGCACCTCTCTTGAGCACGCATACATGTTTGCTTTGTGTACCAACAGCCATAAAATCTGGTACACATCCTCGACAGTCACTATCATCTCCCCTGTCAGCAAGTGGAAGGTGTTGGTGGAATGATCCCACCACTCGATCAGAGCCACCATCAGGCTCACGTCTCTCACCACTCGACAGTATCACCATAGCCCGCCGAGTCCCACTATGCTCATCTGAGCCCACTCCTCTCCAGTGATGTCTTGACGCATCCACGTCAGCAACCAATCCCACAACATCAATGTCTGCCTCGCTTGCATCCAACCAAAGTCAAAATCATGTTAATAACGTGACTACCAAACCCCATGACTCTTCTTCTCTTTTGAGAAACCTAGCTCGGCCATTTTCCCTTTCATCTATCTACTTGACCATCTACCTGACCCTTTATGGCTAACCTAACACCTGAGAAGCCCTTGGTGCAGCTTCACCCCTTTGACTTGGTAGTTTTCAACCTCTCTCTGACCAAGCAACCACTGACATTAGTTTACATGCCAATGACGACACTTACCTAACTGACATCGGTCACTTAGTGATCAACATTGATAGGAAAGTGACCGACGCCGGTCGAAAGTGATCAAAATTAGGGCTTCCCCATTTGACCACCCTTTTCCCCCCAAAACCTTCCTAAATCACCCTAGCATGACCTACCTGCCCTTCCCACCCTCCTAACTACCCCTCCCCCTCATTTCTAGCTAAAAACATAACAAATTTCAAAAATAAAATCAAATGCAAAATCTAACCACAAACAACCAAAAACACCTCCTACCTCGTCCCGTCATCACCGCCATGGTGGCATAATGGGTGCTGCTAGTGGTGGACCTCCCGCAAGTCCTCCTCCACCCTCTACCATCTCCTCTGTCTCACTCTCTCTGCAACCTCAACCTGGCCCACAATCGCCTCTGCAACCTCCAATCTCTATCTAATTCACTCCCTCTCTCCACCAATCTCACTTCGACACCTCACACTGCTCAACCGGTCACCTTGGAGTCACTTTCACCCACTAAACTCTAGAGCTCACTTTTTTTACTTGGTCAACAAAAGAAAATGACTTTTGGTTGGCTGCCAATCCAGTTTTGTTAGATTTGGCAGGCCACTGACGTCGGCATAATCATGCCCTAGGATGTCAACGTTGGCCAATTTTTGCTGATGCCGGTCCCTTTGGGCCACTGACATCAGTTGTATCACCGACGTCGGTGGCCTTAAATCACCCATCCTCTTCATAATGACCAAAATCATGCCCCCAATCAACCTGCCCTCACAGTAGACATCATCTTAGCCTCTTAGGGCACACTTGAGATCACTTTTACCTCCACCTGACTTGACCATCGACCTTGGAGATCGTGACTATCTCCTTCGACCACTTTCGAGACAACTCTACCTTAGTTGTTTTGATTGCCCTTGCTACTTCATGCCTAGTTAACAAATTGTCCATGACCCCCACAAGTACTAGATTGCACTCCAGTTGATCCTCATGCTTGTGGCCTTTTCGTGTTTTCCAAGAGCACTTCCTAAGCCTAGGATACTTGGAACACGATGACCATTGGAGCTACAGCTTAGATCATTTAACCCAATCAGCTATGACTAAATGCTGGGGCCTGATTATTTCAATTTTGGCACTCTTCGACCTTTGACCATGACAATTTGCCTTACCTATTGTGTGGAGTGGTATACGCACAATCTCACCCTCTACAGCGTTCACTCTCAAACATTTACCATACCCATCAATCTCTCTATCAAATCGACACCCAATCTCAGGTTCCCTTCCCTCGACTCCCGCTTTGAGGGGGGAACACCTCATTCCATACCTGAGGCAGCTTACTCCTATTTTTGTCTTGCAGTTCGTCAAGAACAACCAATAAGACAAAAAGGGGCAAATGTAGACACCAAAATCGTGTCTATCCCTTGGTCATCTTCCCCCTTGGTCCCCTTGACCCTCTTCTAAACATTTCTAACCCACTGAATTATTAATTTAAAATAAAATTAACTATTTTAAATTAATAGCCCCCTTGACACCTCACCCCTCCTTGGATACCTCTCCTTGGATGCCTCCCTCACCCCATGCCAAATATTAATTACTTAACCCCCATTTCATCCCTCCCACTAGCCTCTCGCATTCATTTAATCTGCCTAGGACCATTTTCCAATGACACTTAGACTTGGCAATTGCAAGAATGGGTAGAAGGCTAAAAATAGCCTCTTTTCCCATTTTTCAGTCGTCGACATCAGTCAGTATTCAGCTGACGCTGGTGGTTTCACCGACATCAGTTCCATTAAAATAACATTTTTGCTTCTATTACTCCCCCCCACGAATGTGAATTCTCTTGCTCCAGGTTTCAAGCTCTCTCACTCCTTGACTTCTTGCAGGTATCGGCATCTCAATAGCACTCTCCAGGCTCAATAATTTTGCATCAGTCATTCCAAACTAGATTGAAGGTTGCAAGACATCTCCCGAATCAGCTACAATGGAAACAAGCCTCCTACACTTTTGCCTCTCCACCCACAACTAAGTATTTGTGTTGGTTTTATTTTATTATCCTTTTGAATACATTAGCAATCAGTCTGCTATCCATTTCCAATCATTCTGGACACAACCCAGTCTGTTCTTCTCAGAGAGGCTGAAAAGCCTTCTCTCACCCTTATCTCCCTTTTTGCCCTTATCCTCCATCTGATCTCTCATTTAGGCCACACTTTCTACCTTGTAAACCTAGCACAAGCCATCAAACCCCCACAGACCTCCTGGACCATTCTGATTGACCACAAATAGACCTAAAACTTGTCCAAATCCTCATTGCCCCGACTGACACCGGCCACCAGGCCCATCATCCCTACCGATGTCGACAGACTAATCGGCGTCGACAACCTTAGACCAACCGATGATGGTAGACTAACTGGTGTCGGCAACTGTGGAAGGCAGATAGCATAATACAGGTACGCATTACCTTTATTTCTTTTGTTTAGTCTTTCATCATTTCTTATTCTAGCAACATTTTGCTTTTTATCAATCATTAGACTGTCACCCCTTCAGGAAGTCTTTGCACTTCTGGGATCAAGCTTTGCTTGGCAGTCTACCACCTATCTATCTAACAATTTTCTTGTTTGAGTCTCTTTCTTCTATAGGTGTCATCCTCCACAGCCAAAGAGGAGTCCCTTCAACGTCTGGATAACGGTGTGCAAACTTCATCTGGGTACGTACAAACCCTTGACCATTATCTTAGTTTCTTATTCTTTTTGAATGTGGAAAAGCAAAAATAGTTAGAAAGAAGAACATGTATAATGATCCAGAACACATTAGATATTAGGTAGTCTATTCTATAGCTATAAAGAATTCCATAGTCCTTCTTAGCCTTTGCTCCCATTTCACCATCATTGCATAGAGTAGTTGGCCCTCCTACCTTGCATGAGGAGAATAGTTCCTTTTATAAGAATCACACCTTGGTTGAAGATCCATTAGGCACTTTACATACACATTCATTATTCTAGGGTGATCCACTCTTCACTACATCTACTTATGATCTATAGTCACTCATGATAGCTTTGTTGTAGGATACAAGGTGGCTACAAGCATTTGTAAACTCTAGTGAGTCTTTTTAACCCTCTTCCCTTATTTTTTATCTTTTTGGAGAGGTTTTTTTTCCTCTAGATTTTTTCCTCTTCTCCACCTTATGGGAGTTGCATTGTGCTTGGGTACCTCATCAAGCCTCATTATCGGGACCCAATTATTCTACCCATCTAAGCTACATTTTAGGGGGTGTTAGTGTAGTTTTTTTCTCACTTGCAGTTTTACATATATGATTTCTAATTAACATGCTTAGGATTGTTAAGGTCATTTAGGGGAAAATACACTTAATGTGTTTTTTAATATTCAGTTGAGTTGTTAACTTTTTGGCAACCTAATATCTCACTATTTAATGTACCTCATTTTAAATTTTTGGCTAATGGACTAATATGAAACTCACTCTTACTTTGCATTGCTCTCAACTACTCCTAGGGTTTCATTTTTTTTTTAGATGTTCAAAGATCTTAGATAATCTGAAAATGGGTTTAACCTATGGAAAAATATTTCCCTATTAGGAAATCATGTCAAATCAATAATTTATACCAAAAATCCCATCCCATCCAATTACAATATTCCATTTTGCATGATTTACCACATTTAGTCTGTCATTGAGGCTGAATGACATGGAAATTGGGAGAAATTCCATAAAAAGATGCATCATTCAAATAAATGCTATGGGCACATGAAATTTCTCATCATGGAAGCTATAGGATATCATAGGTTTTGCCAAAATCTGGATAATGCGAGTGCAATGGAGATGTGATCACACAAGTTAAAGCAAGTGCACACCACATAGATGATAAAGCAATTTGAAAATAACACAAGAAGATAAATTACACAAGACAAAATGGAGAAAACCAAAATCTGATTAACATGAGATGGCCAAAGTGAGGACTACAAATAGGAGAGTACATAAGTAACTCCTCCACAAAAGGTGGACAAGGCACCCCAAGAATAGACTGTAACTCCTCCATGAAAGGTGGTGACAAGGTGCTAAGAGTAGAGAAGTAACTCCCATCAAGGGAGTTACTTATGACATTCTTATGACACCTATGACACATCTATGACACACACCTCCACATAAGCTAGCCTATCCCATAAATGTAAGAAAACTCCATGTATGCACAAGAAATACAATTTCCCTAATTAATAAATAGGAAAAAATAAAAACCTACACTAATACCCCCCATAAGCGCAGCTTAGGTGGGTAGTGTGGAAATATAAAATGGGTCTCGACAACTAGGCCTGATGAGGTACCCATGTACAAATGCAATCTCCCATAAGATAGAGAAAAGGAGAAAACCAGTAGGAAAAAACTCCCCCCCAAAAGAGAGACATAAAAGAAAAGAAGAGGCTAGAAGGCCCCCCTAAAGATGATGTTGCTACAGATGTGGACCGCACTCCAAGAAGATCTCGTAGATGAATGAACTCACTCTCAGTGAAAGGTTTGGTGAAGATGTCTGCAACCTGCTCCGAAGACTAGCAAAATATCAAGTCAATGACCTGACTATGAAAAAGCTCCTGAATGAAATGCATGTGAATCTCTATGTGCTTGGTCTGCTGGTGCTGAAATAGATTCCTACAAATCTGAATGGTACTTTGGTTGTCACAATAAATGATGGTGAGCTACCTGATAAGAATGCCAAACTTAGAAAGAATCCCTTGAAGCCAAATAGCCTCAATAGCTACATTAACAACTCCCCTGTACTCTACCTCTATGGATGATATAGCAATAGCATTCTGCTTCTTGCTAGACCAACTGATAGGACCAGAACCTATAGAGAAACTATAACTAGAAGTGGACTTGTGATTTTGTGAATCACCAGCCCAGTCTAAATCTATATATCCAACCAAGTCAACCTCTATGCCAAATCTGTAATGAATCCCATATCTATGTGAACCCTATATGTAATGCAAGATCCTCTTTGCTACTTTCTAATGCAGCTCATGAGGTTCCTGCATGAATCTGGAGACAAGTCCCCCTGTATATGATATGTCAGGCCTGGTGTGAGTCAAGTAGATGAGACTACCAACAAGTTGTTGATACCGAGTGGCATCAACCAATGGTGAAGAACAATTAGCCTCAAGCTTGACTCCTGATAGAAAGGGAGTCGGAGATGGCTTGCAATCAGCCATGTGAAATTGAGCCAATAAATCAAGAGCATACTTAGGCTATGCAAGAGAAATGCCTGAATTTAACTGTGAGATCTCGATGCCAAGGAAGTAGTGTAACAAACCCAAGTCTGTCATGTCAAATCTATCCTGAAGAGATGCCTTCACCACTGCAATAGCCGATGAAGAACTCTTAGTGATCAAAAGGTCATCAACATATAAAACCAAAATCAAGAGCGAATCATCCTACTGTAAGAAGTAGACATTGAGATCAGAATGGCACCTAGTGAAACCCGCTGTGAAAAAGAAGGAATCCATCTTGGCATACCAAGCCTGAGGGGCTTGTTTGAGGCCATAGATATATTTCCTAAGTCTGAATACTAAGGAAGAATAATGAACAAATCCAAGTGGCTGCTCCATGTAGATCTCCTCCTCTAGGTCTCCATGAAGAAAGGCATTCTTCACATCTATCTGATGCACATCCCAACCATGTGCTATGGCAATAGCCAAGGTGAGTCAGATAGAAGTCATCTTTGCAATGGGTGCAAAGGTATCTAAGTAGTCAATGCCTGCCACCTATGAGAAACTCTTGGTGACCAATCGTGCCTTGTACTTATTAGTCGACCCATTTGCTGCAAACTTGGTCTGATATATCCACCTACATTGAACCATCTTTCTTCTCTTAGGAAGTGAAGCCAAATCCCAAGTGTAATTTTTGATTAAGGAAGAATATTCTTCCTCCATAGCATTATCCCGCTCAGGTACCCCCGATGCCTCTCGAAAAGTCTATGGATCCAAAACTATAGCAAAGAAGGCATGTGGATCTCTCTAAAAATCCCCCTTAGTACGTCTATCATCTACAGGATCTCCTGCCCAAGTGCCATCACTCTCAAGTGTTTGTCTGGCCCAAAGTGGCCTAAAAGTGGGCAAGTCAGGTGCTAACTCTTCATCCTCTGACTAACTAGAGGTGGATGAATCTTCATCACTGCCCTCACTATCTAAACTCAAAGAAGAAGAAGATGTCTTTGGCTCAAGAACCTACTATGGCTGATCTGAATCTAATGAGGAATCATCATGAAGAAGTAGATTTGAGGAGGGAGAAGAAGTGTTGAGTCTCTAGGAATCTCCTAAAAATGGACACTTCTCTCAATGATCAACTCATGAGTGACTGGATCTAGAAGGTGATATCCCTTAATACCATCCAGATATCCTACAAAGATGCAAGGCTTGGACTGACATTCCATAGCTTTGTGTTTCTTCTTCAGAATGTGGGCCATGGCTGGGGATCTGAAAACCTTGAGGTGCTCAACATCAGGTTTCCTTTTATGCCAAGCTTTAAAGGGTGTTATCCCTTTCAAAGCTTTGTTAGGAACCCTGTTTTGAATTTAACAAACACAATTGATGGCTTTGGCCCAGTACTGTGGTGCTAAGGATTTGGAGTGAATCATATAAATACCCATCTCTTTCAAGAACCTATTCTTGCATTCTGAAACCCCATTCTGTGAAGGACTGTAAGTGACTGTGCACTACAAATCAATCCCCTCTGTGGTGCAAAATTGCTCAAATCTGATGCTGACATACTCGCCTCCATTATCAGTTCGAAGAACCTTGATGGGTTTTTCACTTTGTTTCTCAATAAGAGCTTTGAAGTCTAGAAAATTTTCAAACATTTCAGACTTTTGTTTGAGAAAATATATCCAAGTGTACCTAGAGAAATCATCAATGAAAGTGAGGATGTACTTGGCCCTTGTGAAAGATGGTTTGGGAAAGGGTCCCAATACATCACTGTGGACTAACTCCAAAGGTTGTGAAGCCCTCCAAGCTTTGCCTTTGTCAAATTTTGCTTCGGGATGCTTCCCAAGGGAGCACCCCTCATAAAGTCCTTTTGAGAATTGGACACGAGGCAAGCCAATGACCATGTCATTTTTGCAAAGTTTCTCAAGGTAGCGGTAGTTAAGGTGGCCAAACCGCTCATGCCACAATTTGATAACTCCATCTGAATGAGTTAGCAATGCTATTGAAGAAGAATCTGATGCAAAATGTGAGGTGTATAACCTGGCTTGGTGATCTGCCCTACCCACTGCCACTGTAGTGTCACTATGCAACTCCCTGATAGCCACTGAATCTGGTGAAAACTCAACTCTCATGCCCAAACCAATGTGAGTGATTTGGTACACTGATAGGAGATTGGTTGAAAGAGAAGGAACACTTAGAACATTGTTGAATGTTTCTCTTTCCATTTCAACTGACCCTCTCCCTACAACAAAAATTGACGCGTCATCACCCAAACTAATTGAAGTCATGCTACAAGGCTCTAAAGATGAAAACTCAACTAGTGAAGAGCCCATATAGTGAGAAGCACCCGAGTCGATGACCCATGAAGATGTGGAAGTTGCTATAGCTACAAGGGCCTTGCCCTTTTCTTTTTCCTTACCCTTGCCTTTTGCCTTGGTAGAATCTTGGGTAGAAGAATTCTACTTGATGGACTCATGAACACTTATGTTGTTCTTCTCTAGAAGATGAGTTAGGTGATCTATTTGTTTCTTCATGCATTTGTATTTATCATGCCCTATATTTTTACAATAGGCACACTTAACCTTCTCCTTCTTAGGTTTAGCATTGGAGGATGAAGACTCAATGTTGTTTTTGGCAGGATTGGTGTTTTCTTTCTTCTCCTCCTGGTCCTTGTTCTTTTTCTTCTTCTCCTTTGTTGAAGTTTTGTCCTTACCATTTATAGCTATCAAAGCTTGGGCTTGAGTAGACTTCACTGTGCCCATTTTCATTAGCTTATCTTGCTCCCTAGTCAAGTCAATAATGAATGAATCCAAAGAAGGCATTTTCCATGTAGTGCCAAGGGCACTTTTGGTGGCATGGAAAGTGGAGACAAAGACTGAATAGCTTTGACCTAACTTTGTGATAATAGAAAGGATGAGTTGATCATCTTTCTTCTCTATTACGAATTCTTTCAATTGCAATCTAAGGGCCTTAAACTTAGTGAAGAAGTCCTGTAGGGTGTCAAAGTTGCTAGGACTTAGACTTATGAGTTCGTTTTCGAGCTCATAACGTCTCATCTCATCAAGCTTCCCAAATAACTTTTCTAAGGTGTCCCATATGTCATTAGGAGTCTGAGAGGATTCTAAATGGAAGAGAAGTTCTAGAGATAGAGACAAACTCAGTAATCTATAGGCTTCATCACTACAGTTGTACCCTTGACCTTTTTAGCATCAGTGTTGGGTTCTACTTCAGTCCCCATGGTGATCCTATACAACCCTTTGATTCTAAGAATGATTGACATTTTAACCTTCCATTCATGATATTTGAAGGGTGTTAGGGGTTTAAGTTGAAAATAATCTATTTTTTAGCTGAATTTAGGTGAAGTTGTGTTTGCAAGTTATGAAATTATGCAGAAAGGAGAATGAAAGCAAAGATTTGTAAGTTGTGAAAAGTAATCACACCCCCCCTGAAATATTGAGCCCCCCTAAATATGCAAGTGCATGCTCAAAAGATGTCAAACTCAGCCGAGAATGCATCTTAGAGCAATCAATGCAAGACTAAAGCAAACAGGACGTCGGACTCAACCAAAAATGCATCCCGAGAGACCCAAATTTTTGGCACTTTATAAACTAGTGCATTTTTGACAAATAACAAGCCTATGCTATGGAGAATTGAATTGCAAACACTTTTTCAAAAAATGGCACCTAAATTTGAGCTACTGTTTGCAAAATATTAAAGGATCAATTTTTCCGTAAACTAGTGTTTTTGCAAATAAAAGCACTAAAACATAAAAAAAATGCCTATTTTGAGAGAGAAAGTGGCCTTCCAACCACTCGTTGGATTTGGCATGGAATGAGGAATCCAAAAGAGGTTTATGTGAGGGGGAATTGGCCTCCCACCAACCCGGGCCTCACCCTTCGTCTTCGATAGGCGAAGATACAAGTTTAAAATGAAAAACCCCCAAATTACAAAACTATTTATAAAACTGAATATTCAGTTAAATTGACTGATTTTTGTTTTATCAAGTCAATTTTAACTAAAAAAATTAAAGTAAAGACAAAATTGAACAGCTGGCCAAGTATCTAAGGGTCCACATGGGACGCCAAATAAGGAAGGGGTGCCCAAAAGGGTACAGTCCAAAATTTATCTGCAGAAAAGACAAAAGACAAATGTGCAGACTTGTTGGACGTGCTATATAGCCTGCTTGGTGGCAGAATATTCTCACAAAGAACAAGGGTGATCTGCTAGTTTCAAGACAACAAACAAAATAGGGAGTGGCATTCCAAAAAAAACACAGTTCTAAATTTTTTTTGCAAAAAAAAACACCCTGCAGACCTGGATGCCATACATTTGAAGGACTGCTACTGCTGCGCCTCACTAGAACTGACTACTACTGCTGCACCTTGCTGGAAAGGAAGCTACTGCTACGCCTTGCTGGAAAGGAAGTTGTTGAAACTGCGCAGAGTTGCAGAAGCTTGGAATGACCTCAATCAACTTTGGAGAGCGCTGCTCCCTCTGCTACTCCACACAAAAATGGCATCCAAGAAGAGAAACAGATGAACTAGCCCCTGAAGTGAAGACAACCAAGACACCCAAAGGCCAAAGATTGCCAAGATGCTAACCAAAAATGATATATATATTTTTATTTTAGATCAAATCTAGAAAATAAAAAAAACAAAGAGAACTCCACTCCTCTTGATTTCAAAATAAACTAAAAGCATAACCAGACACACTATTACCGTTCTTGCTCTAATACCATATCGGAGTTGTTGCTAGAATCTAGATAATGCAAGTGCAATGGAGACGTGATCACACAAGTTGAAGCAAGTGCACACCACATAGATGCTAAAGCAATTTGAAAATAACACAAGAAGATAAATTGTACAAGTCAAAATGGAGAAAACCAAAATCTGATTAACATGAGATGGCCAAAGTGAGGACTACAAATAGGAGAGTACGTAACTCCTCCACAAAAGGTGGACAAGGCACCCCAAGAATAGACTCTAACTCCTCCATGAAAGGTGGTGACAAGGTGCTAAGAATAGAGAAGTAACTCCCATCAAGGGAGTTATTTATGACATTCTTATGACACCTATGACACATCTATGACACACACCTCCACATAAGCTAGCCTATCCCACAAATGTAGGAAAACTCCATGTATGCACAAGAAATACAATTTTCCTAATTAATAAATAGGGAAAAATAAAAACCTACACTAATATAGGAAACCAAGTGTATAAAATGGGAAGCAAGGATTGTTGATAATTCATAGGGAATAGAAATATGATAATAATAAATGGATCAACATCAAAAGCCATTAGAATTAGCCACATAGAACAAATAATCCAAATCCTATATTCTTCTCTACTAGCCAAAAACCACTTATTTACTATAGGAAAACAAATTCAATAAAATTTGGGAGGAGATGTGATTAGAATAGAGCCAAAATACCTCACTTCATTAACAAGCAAATGAGATCTTACTAATATTTTTAGATATGTAGGTTGGTTAGACTATTTTAATGAACTTACAGGATATGATGATGAAATTTCCCAAGAATTTGTAGATAAATATGTGAATGATGTAGTTATTATTATAGGGATACAATTATAAGTGAATGAATAATTACTAGAATAAATAACTAGTTTACCACACATAAGGGAATTATGGAAAATAAAATCTAGTGCTATTGTAACTAAAGACATATCCTACATATAAGGTAAGCAATTAGAGTCCTCCAACCAAGGTACAATATGTTATTCATTGCCTATAAATTGGAAAGAAGTTCCCTTTTATATCATCAATTACCTAACATATGAAGGTAGGCATTCCATTCTATATGTCATCCACTTCAAGCTCCTCAATCATTTAAAGCATGGAAGGAGGATAATTGTGCCCAGTTTTATGTTGAACATGTTAAGGGCAATGGCCAAGGAATATCAGAAGGGAAACCAAAATCATTGTCCCTTCATTGATTAATTAAATTGATTTTAAAAAAATGCTTAAGGGACAAAAGGCCCAACAACATGGGAAAAATTCCTGACATTAAAATAATTGCTAGATAAATAACAAGGTAATGTTATTGAAAGATAAGAAGTGGTTGTTGAAGAACAAGAAGATAATGTAGCAAGTAAGAATGTGTAGAGGTTTGAGATAAGAATAAGGAGGAATATAGTAATAATGCATTCCTATTCAGATTCCAAATATAGAGGGGATAAGCTAGTGTAGGAATAAAGGAGTGAAGATATTTTCTCCACATCAAGACATATAAAGAGACAAAAGGTTTCACCCCCATAGGCTCCTAGAAGACAAAAAAAAAATCATATGCATAATAAAAAGAAAACATACCCATGTGGATCTTGTTGTTGTCAAAATTAAAAATGGAGAATCATTTGAGATGGAAGAAGAACCTAGTAAACAAGATCAAACTTCAGCAGCTCTGGAAAAGAAAAATATACCTTATTTAGCTTAGGGTTCAAAACCTTTGGTGGAATGGAGCACTGGGTTACTTCATTAGATGTATCAAGAGGAGATAAAAAATAGAAGGAGAAGTAGAGAATGTAGTATAAGAATAAGAAATGGAAGAACAATCCATTGGTATGGAAGAGAAAATAGAGCAACAAAAAGCCCTTGTTTAGCTAAAACAAGAATAAAATTAGAGATTGATAGAATCCCTAAGGTAAATTTAAACCCTTTAGGCACAAATTAAGGAACTTGAGAGAAAGGAGAAAATGTTAGAAACATTGGCTAGGGTGGTAAAAGTATAAAGTGGACAACTTCAAGCCCCTGTAATACACCCCATAGTAAAAGAATCTCATATGGCTATAGGAAACATAATTTTTTTTCCATTCATTTCTACTCAGATAGATGATCCAAATCAAGGAGAATTATTTATGAAAGGGGTGTTGATAAATAGACCATGAAAATTAAATAGTATAATCAACTCAACCAATTAAGGGATGAGAATAAATCCTTGAATGAAAAACTCAAATAAGTTGAGTCACAAATCACAAAACTTAAGGATAAAATAGAGGATATGAGTAAATTAACCATGCAAAGCATGGATTACAAACCACCTACAAGGGTATATGTCATCTATATTGAAGAACAATGTATAAAATTTTAGTTTATGAGGATATAATGTGACCTTCCCAAACTATTAATTGAACCTCATTCCTTGTTTGAGTTGTATAACAATAACACTCCCAAAGATTAGAATCAAATTTGTGAATTCTACATGCACAATTATATTATTCCTAATGACCTATAATGGAACCCAAATTTATATTTGGTGAATGTGCTACTTAGATATTTTTCTTATTATCTTGATAATGAGAGGAAAATGGGTAAGGAACTAACAAAGTATAATGACAAGGAAAAATAAATTGCATTAATAAGTAAGGGAGAAGGCACAAGACTAGACATAATGGAAGCATATTGGATTAATTTGATGAACCAAAGAGAGGTAGTTGAAATAACTAGAAAAGATCAAATAGAAGAAAAAAACCAATATCTAACCTTGATGACACAAAATTTCCAATAAGCCTTCAATACTTTTGTAACTAGATGAAATGAGATTACCACAAAATTTCAAAATAAGGATCCATTGTCAAGAAATAGTTTTAGGGAAACTCTAAAGCAAGGAACTAGATACATTGATGTTTTAAGGAGTAAGATACTAAGTTGGGTATCCATAACCTATTAACCTCCTCTTTTCTAGTTTCCCATTCTTAATTGGAGAGGAAGAGAACATATTTATCAAGATGTTTAATATAAGAGATGGAGAAATGTAGAGAATAAGTTTGGGTTCTATAAAAAATAGGGGTTTGGTTAACTAGAACCATTTAATTTTAGAATACTATGCTCTCATGTGCAGAGGTTTTGGTTGATTGAGGAATAACAATAAGTTCAGTTGGGGGGTGTGATGAGTCAATAAATTAACCATTGAATGACCTCATATAACCTCTATTTTATTCCATTTGGCCATTGTAAGTACATAAAGTTTTATTTTGTACTCTTTCCATCAAATAATACTAAATAAATATGACTTTCATATCTTTGGTGTTTTATGTTTAAAACTATTATTTTATGAATAAGTTTACATTATGTACTCTCATTACTATTTTGGATCTACTACTAATTCAATGCATACAGATCTCAAGGATGAGTTATGAAGTATCAAGAACCAATAACTAACCTAAAGCAATTAAGAAATCCAACCTGTAGTAATTAGGTAGCCAACCCATAGAAACTAGGCATGCCAAGCCATAGCATTTGGGTAGCCAACATGTGGTAATGGTAGACTCATATTCTAACTTATGGAAACTATGGAGACATATTGTGTAACTTGTAACAAGTGTATAAGAAAACTATCATAACCTATTGGAAAGAAAATCACCAAGAGGGGGGGGGTGTGAATCAGTGTCTAAAAAGTTTCTTTCAATTATGCTTTAAAATTCCTTGAACCATGAAAGTAATACAATGATATATAAATGCATAGAGAACTATTCACATGAGCATAACACAAGAAAAACACATATATGAGTGGGAAACCCTCAAGGGAAATAAAACCCATTGTGATCTATACAAATTGACTAAATTATTATAAAACAAAATACCAAATTCTGTTGATCTCAAACTCAACTTAGAACACCAACCCCAATAAAGTTAAGCACCCATTTGACTAGGCTTTAGCAAGTACTTACTGTCAAGGAAGCACCAACTCCCTGAGTGACTCAATGCCAACTCAACCACCTCATGAATTTTTATCACCACACTCATGATATAATATTATAGTCTCATTTCAAGACCTCCTTTTTCTCAACCATGTAATATTTTATTCACTTACATTGCATACATTTAATTATGCCTAAATTGCCTTGTATATATACTAATCTCATGGTCACACACCATTTGGTTAGACACACACATTAAAAATATTAGGTCAGACATACAATAGGTATTATAAAATCTTATGAACATGATTCAAATGAACTTTGAGCCCCTTTTGGTCTGCAACAACTCAATTAGGCCTCATTTCTCTTTTAGGTCTCATGAAGACCTAATTGCATTAGGTCTATCTTCTTATCACCAAAACTTGATATTATTGGGACTATATGACTCTTTAAAACAATAAAAAACCATTAAATATCTTATCTAATAACCTCTTCCATGATTGGTTAGACCTTTATCTTTCATTCATACCATGAAATCTCCTTTAAGACAAACTGCCCTATTAGGCCTATGTACCTCAGAAGTCTATCTTGAAAAAATGAAGATTAAACACCCTTAAGATACTAAAATATGAAAATTTAAACATGTAGATAGGTTATACATGACCTTAGTGTCATCACCAAATTCTTGGGACACTTTCACTCAGGAGATAAAGTCTCTATAACATCTCTACAACTTACTCACTTAGAACTACCAATTTACCTCAAAAATTAGTCATGGTGAATTAGACCTCCAACACCTATGTAGACACTTGTAATGACTCATAATGAATGTAAATTATACTATAATATATATATATATATATATATATATATATATATATATATATCATCCTTATATATAAAATTCATATGGTCTAATGGAAAATACTAGTTTTTTAGACCAATTTCTTGACCTTATATCACACAGTCCTATTTGAACCAGACATGCCATTTTGTAACATTTTCACTACATATACTAAACTCCAAGGCTTATAAAGCATGAAAATGACTTAAAATTAATTAATAAATTATTTATGTAATTTTTGGGATCAATATATCATGTGAAAACCTACAAAAGTATCTTTCCATCTCTGCCTGGGTTTTATACTGTTCACACCATTAGGTTTGTTTGCAACTGGATAACTTGGATGACAAAATTAGATCATTTTAAGAATAAAACCAATCCATAAATCATAATGAAAATTTAAAATGAGTCTCTATATTCTTCTATCATCCATTATATTTTCTTGACCAATACAACTTTTAAGAGCTACAATAACTTCTTGACAAATAACCCTATATCTGTGCATTAACTCTATCATCTGACTAACCAGAGGTACCTAAGAGAGTTGAATATATGATATAATAGTTTATATATACATTTTAATCCATTATGAGATTATTTGAATAAGATCTTTCATATTAGGTCTTTATTAGGGTTTTAGGGAGGTTTAACATAGGTTTTGGTGTTAATGATTATTCATAAAGGACTACCCCTTGAATCCAAAACTAATGACTAGAGATATTATATAGGACCCTTACCCATCTCTCCTTAATATATTATATTCCCATGCAAAGGTTATATGTGCCAATGAACATCTAAAATTTATTTTCGGGTCTTGAGACCTCATTCTGTGAACTCGAGAAGGCCTAAAACATTGATTCTTGCAATTTCATTCAAACCATGACCTAAAACTTTGGTCAAATGACTAAAAAAATTATCTAACCTTTTTACACACTCACATATGCATACTTAACTTGAAATCTGATATATATACCTCAGTAGTCTAGGTATGGTCTAAGAGAAGTCTAGGTGTAGGCTTAGTTTGAAGGTCCTAACCCTATAGGCTCACCATAAAACTCTTATCAATGATTAAATAACTCATATACATGCTAAAATAGTGCCATACAACCTTCAAATTCTTGTGTTTATTCATTTTGATTCACATACCTCTTCATGTCATGATTACACTTCTTAAGCACTTTGACATCGATGACCTATACCTTCATGCAAACATAAGATATTAGTTGTCTTCAAATTCTCTCTTTATATTTCTCTCATGACATCACTCTCTCATGAAAAAACTCTCTTAATTCATTCCTATCAAATTAAATACTGCTAACTATCCTTAGTTATCTTTGACATCAACATTCACAAGATTCACCTTTGACATCAATGACAATACACAATAATCTCTCCCTTTATCATTGATGGTAAACACTCTCATAAACTTCTCTCAATAGGATAATTATCCCCATTATAAATTTTATCCCCATTTGACATTAATGATAAAGATATACCTACAAATTATTGGATCACACCTCTTGTAACCATAAAACTCAATGCATAGGGTTATGAGTCAATAAAGCATCATACAAACATGCTCCCCCTATCTCCATGCATACTTTCTTGGCACTAATCACTTGATCTTAGAGATAATGAACCACGTAATTATCTCCCCCTAAGCACTTGAATTTATTAATTAATACTAGGGGAAGGAATTACACCCAATTCCTATCTTAGATGTTCAAAATTTTCTTTTAGAAGTGGCTTGGTCAAAATGTCTACAGTATGATCCTTTATAGAAACATATTCAAGTTCAACACTTTGTTTACTTACCTGCTCTCTTGGGAAATGATAATTTATGGGAATGTGCATAATTATTTAGTGCAGTACATGATTCTTTGAGACACTTATAACACTTGTATTATCATAATAGATAGGGCTAGGACTATCATACTCCATCTTGTAGTATTTTAGGGTCTATCTCATCCATAGGACTTGAGTGTAACATGAAGCTACTGCAATGTATTCAACCTCAAAAATAAATAATACCATAGATGGTTGCTTCTTCCTTATACATGATACTATGCATTCTCCTAAGAAGAAAGATCCTCCACTTATGCTTTTCTTATCATCTAGATTCCTTACCTAGTCTACATCTGTATAGGCTATCAATTTAAAGTACTTGATCCTTAGATACCACAACCCAAACTCTATAGTCCCCTTGAGATAACAAAGTATCTTTTTGACTACTTTCAAATGATTTTTCGTTAGGTCTACTTGAAATCTTCCCATAAGACCTATTACTTTCATGATGTCAAGTCTAAAGGCAGTAGTGTATAGCAAAATTCCAACCATTGACTATATAATGTTTGATTGACCCTTGGAGATTCATATTTCTTGCTCAACTTACACCTTGTGATCATAAGTGTGATAACTACCTTGCAATCTCCCATTTCAAACTTCTTCAAAATCTCTCTTATGTACTTGGCTTGTGAAATGAATATACGTCTTTCTAATTGATTGATTTATAAATAAAGAAAGAATTATATTTCTCCCAAAATGGACATATCAAACTCCTTATTCATCACATATGCAAAGGCCTTAGTCATATTCTAACTATTTCCACCAAATATTATATCCACATAGAAAACTACTATCAACTGATGGTCATATTGTGTCTTTATGTATAAATTACTATCTACAACTCCTCTTTTGAATCCTTAGTCCAATAGATATTTATCCAATCTAGCATACCAAGATATAGGAGATTGCTTTAGACCATAAAGAGCATTTTTCAATCTACAAACATAGTTCTTGTTTTGTGATAATGAGAAACCCTCAGGTTTCTCTATGTAAACCTCCTCTTCCAAGTTCCCATTTAGAAAAGCTAACTTAACATCCATCTGATACACATTGAACCCTTTGAATATTGCATATGCTATAATCAATCTAATAGCCTCCAATATTGATATTGGAGTAAAGGTCTCCTCAAAATATAACCCTTAAACTTGTGCATACCATTTATATACCAATATATCCTTGTTCTTGGTGACTTCTCTATCTTCATTCAACTTGTTTCTAAACACCCATTTTGTGCCAATGACATTCTTGTCTTTAGGCCTAGGAACTAGTTCCCAAGTCTCATTCTTTTCTATTTGGTATAACTCCTCATTCATATCACCTATCCAAAATTTATCTTTTCTTGATTCTACAAGGTTCTTAGGTTCAATATTATACAATTGAGTAACATTATCTTAATTTAGGTTACTTACTAGTCTTCTTCGTGTTTGCATACCTACATATTTATTACCAATGATTTATGATTCAAGATGGTCTCTCTGAATTTGTCTTAAAAGAGATTTTAAATCTTGTCTTTCTTCAACTTATTATTCTTCCTCATAAATCTCTATTATTTCCTCTTCATTCTTGAAGTCCAAATTCTCTGATGTATCCTCTGATTATGAGTGTGACTTCTTAGAACTTGTATCATCAATATTCAGATTGGTTCTTTCCACTATCTTTTGCCACCTCTTATTATAACATTTATAGGTTGAGCTCACTGATGAGTGTCCCAAGAATATACCTTAATTAGACCTAGAATAAAACTTTCCTAAGTCTTTATCATCTCTTTTGATGAAGCATTTGCATATAAACACTCTAAAGTGTTCCACATTGGTAAGTTTGCCATTCCACAGTTCATAAGGGGTCTTGTTACCATTGGTCCTTATCTATCCTCTATTCAAAATGTAGATTGTAGTGTTCACTTCCTCTTTCTAGTATCCATCAGCTAACCTTGACTCATTTAACATAGTTATTTCCATCTCTTGATCTATCCTATTCTTTCTTTCCACTACCCCATTCTACTGAGGTGTTTTAATTGCTAAGAACTATCTCCTTGTCCCATGGACCTCATAAAAGTCATCAAACTCATTAGACCAAAACTCTCCTCCTCTATCATATATTAGAAATTTTATCTTTCCATTCTTTTCATTCTTAATAAGAGCCTTGAATGCTTTTAAATTATCAAGAGCTTCTGACTTTTCTTTCAAGAATGCTACCCAAGTCATTCTTGTGTAGTTATCTATGAGTAACATGAAGTAGCTATTTCCTTGAATGATTTGAATTATTGTAGGTCCACATATATTAGTGTGTATTAAATATAAATTTTTGTATTAGAATAATCTTTAGACTTGAACCTTATTCTAGTTTGCTTACCATGTTGACATGCCTTGCAAAGTGTGTTTATAGGTTTGGTGACTTTAGGAATATTCTTCACATAATTCTTAGAGCTTATCTTGACCAGATTATCAAAGTTTAGGTGGCCTAACCTTCTATTTCATAACCAAATTTCATCCATCTTTCTCATCAAGCATCTCTCCTTTTTGATCTCATTCAATACATATAGATTGTTCTCAACCCTCTTAGCATTGACAATTAGCCTTCCGGATTTGGCTCTCTTTATATCACACCTTTTATCGTGAAAGATTAGTGTGTCCTTGGTTACACATTTGACTTACACTAAGTAGGTTATGTTTCAAACCTTCCACATAAAACACATTCTTTATCTTGGTATTCCCATTATCCAAACTAAATATACCCTTGCCAACTATATTGGCAGTTGTGTTATCTCCAAATCTCATTGTTCTTGCACATTCTTCTTCAATGAGATAAACTTTCTCTTGTCCCTTATCATGTGACTTGAGCAACCACTATCTATATACCATTTCATGCCTTCATTTTGAATGTGAAAGTTGTAGACATCAAAAATTGGCCACCAATGGCTTCATACCCGACTTTAGAACAATTCTTACCAACCATCAAACATCTAGCCTGAGAATTTCTATAAGTCTCAAAATTGGCTTCATAACCATGGAAATAAATCAAGTTGGGCCAAAAATCAATTAAATTGGGTAAATGCACATTGAATTAATTAAAAAATCAAATAAATGTCCAAATGCCTAAAAGGGATTAATTAACTTGAAAATCCTAATCAAATCCTAATTGAATTCATTGGTAATAAAGATGTAGTTTAAGGCAGACATTGAACACAAATTTGCATTCTTAAATGGTTTCTAACATTTAAAATTTGGTGTTTAAAATGAATTAGGCTAATCTTACACATTTGGACTAAAGGGCTTAAAATGAACATGGTTGTGTTTTTTCTTAGTTTGTGTTTGTGAAAGTTCTTTCAAATTTGTCAATATGCCAAGGGGACATGAACCTAACCAAAACATTTTAATTAGTGCATAATAACAAATCTAACCAAACTTGAACATGTTATCAATCTTTCTCACATCATCTTTTGGGTATCTAAAAAGAAATTAGTTCATTTTTTATGCCTTAGATGTTTTTAAATGTTTTATCAAGTTTTCAATCAATTCCAAGGGGATAAAATTCATGACACATTTCATTTTGGTGCCTTAAAATGAACCTAACATCATGTAGTTTACTTACTTTTGATCACGTTCACTTTTATGCCATGCTTGTTTATTGTTTGTTATTTTTTCAAAAAGGATAGCACATGTATGCTCTCCCCCATCCCCTATAGGGAACTTGTGGGATTAAAAGTGCCTTTCAATTGAATTTTAGTGCCTAGTCTAAGGTGTAAAAATAAATTTTCCTAGACTCTCCCCAAAACTTGTATAATATTGGGTGATCTAAAAGTAACCCTAAAGTTTTTCTACTTGTCTTTTATTTTCATGAATATTAGATTATGAAGGGGGTGTTACTGCCTCTCATGAGTTCTCTAAGGAAGCATTAACCTGGGGCTTCATATCCTGATAATGTTTTAACCCCTCTTCATGGGGGGTATACAAATTGGGATCATACCACTAGGTTGGTAGTTTGAGAGGTTAAACCATCTCCATTAGTGGCAGGTTAAGCCTAGGACATATGATTAATATGGGCATCACACTATATTGAGTAGGTGATGGATGTAGTGGTTGTGAAAAGGATAAGACCTTTTCATAGCAATCTAATAAACATGGATCAATTAATGTTCTACTTCTCTTGTGTGCATACGTGAAAGTGTGTACACATGAGATCAATCTAGATGGTTGAAAACTTGTAGGTTTTAATCAAACCCACATTGCCACACCTTGATAGGATTTAGGTCGATTATACTTAGTTGTATTTTAGTCATTTATTATTTTATTGCTTGGTGTTTTGAGACTGAAACTTTTTTATTATTTAAGCCATGTCTAATCAATTTTTTTATATGTTACTTCTTTATTCAAGGAGGTGTTATGATGGTTGTTTTGTCACACACATTTGTCTTAGAATTTTGCTAAAACTTATTTATATGTGTGTCACTTGATTGAATTGGGTACTATTGTGCTACCCAAATATTTTCATGTCTTGTGCCTTAAAAGTCTTTGAAACATAACCATTGATCACATAGTTTGAGAACATTGATGCCATTAGGATGCTCAAATTGTTTCAATTGACTTGCCTTTTCTTGTGTCTCAACTATCATTATCAAAACCAATCATTTGAGCCTTGTTATATCTTTATCTAACACCGTCATGTTTTTCAAATTTTTATAGCTTGTTTAGTCAACTATAGCCTAAGATTTCAACATTTGAGTTTTCAATTAATTTTTCTAAATTTGGATTCAAACATTGATTGATTTATCTGTAGGCCTCATTTTATAGGGATTGATATACAAATATTTCTCTTTTGGGTTACATAACTTAGATTAATTAATTGCCCAAATTTGAAAACTATTGTTTATTTGTTCACAGAGCCTATCCTCATCGTTGTTTGTGCCTTTATTTGGGAGAACATAGCCTTTTTCTAGGTGCATTTTGCCTTATTCCTTATACCAATTGATCATGTTTATATTTGATTATGTGTGTCAGGTTTATGTCAAAGTGTTTCAAGTTTGTTAGATTAAAATCTCATCATCATCTTTGTTTAAAGACTAGATTTTGATGCCGCATTTGGTCAAAATTCCTAGCACAGCCTATTTAAGCCTAGCTTTTGACTCCATGTTTGGACAAAAGACCTAGCAACATTTCCCTTTCCTAGTTTTGATTTGCTTGGAATGCTTTGGTCATAAAGTTTGACATGCTGGTTTTTATTAAGATGTTTGACCTTTTGTGTATATGACATTTGACATTAGACTATTTTATACCAAGTTTTAGTACAAACCATTTTGGAGATACAACTCCATTTTCATACCATTATTTTGAGATACAAATCATTATCTTTGTTTAAAGACTAGATTTTGATGTCGGATTTGGTCAAAAGTCCTAACACAACCTATTTAATCCTAGATTTTGACTCCATGTTTAGACAAAAATTCTAGCAACATTTCCCTTTCCTAGTTTTGACTTGCTTGAAATGCTTTGGTCATAAAGTTTGACATGCTAGTTTTTATTAAGATGTTTGACCTTTTGTGTGTATGACATTTGACATTAGACTATTTTATGCCAAGTTTTATTACAAACCATTTTAGAGATAAAACTTCATTTTTAGACCATTGTTTGGAGATACAAATCCAATCCTTTTTTACCATGTTAGACCAAGTTTGAACCTTTTTGTCTTTTGGACATTATTTTTAGAGTTTGTAGAACTCTAGTCAATTTTTTGATCTTTCATCATTGATGTAGAGATGTATTATTACACTTATGGTGGAAATGAGTATGATCCAACTTATGATAGAATAGTTGCACAAATTGACCATAATCAAAACCTCTATGGGACACAGAGTCTAGATCCACAAGATGACTTTAGCCAAAATAATTATGGGGATAAGGATGATGTTATTTGGGAGGAATATTTTTATCCCCTTTAAAATAATCAATCAAAGGAATAAAGTCAAGAACTAGCCTACGATCCAAATCAAGACCCCTATTGGGATAATATTGTTTGTGAGATGGATTCATACCCTCCTTATAATCCCCCATCTAGGGGACAAAGCCAAGCATTGGATTCAATAACACCTTCTTGTGGCCAATTATGGTATTATAATCATGACACTCGTACCCCTTCCTAACTATATCATTAACCCTTCTTTAGAGTGTGTGAGTTACCAAGCTCCATAACATCTAAGGAATACCATTACCATTTTAGGACCTCATCCTTTGGCTTGTGTAAGCAATCAGGCTCCATAATGCCCAAACCTTATCATTCTAGGACATCTTCCTTTGTCTTGTATGGGTAATCAAGCTCAATAATGCCCCAAACTTATCATTCTAGGACCTCATCCTTTGGCTTGTGCAAACAATCAAGCTCCATAATTCCTTAGACTTATTATACCTAGACATAGTCCTTTGGCTTGTATGAGTAACCAAGATCCATAATACCCCATCCATATCATTCAAAGACTTTTTCCTTTGGCTCATGATAGCAACCAAGCTTCACAATACCCCACCACTACCATTTTAGGATTTCATCCTTTGGATCATGTGAGCAATCAAGCTCTAAAACACCCTACCATTATCCAACCATTAACCATTCATCATCTAGTGCTGATCATTCTCTACTTTAGAAAACCCCAGCCAATTATCCAACCCCAACTAATCCAATTAGTACCTATCCAATCGAGCCAATCATTTAAGGACCAAACTATATTCAAAACTAGTATTTTATAATTGATTGTAAACCAAGGCTAAGAGAACCAACCAATCCAAAATGTTTTTGTTGAACCAAACATTTATGATAAGTCAACTTGTGATGAATCACCTTTTGATCCTTTAGCTATTGTTGAGGAGTATTTATCTAATGAGCCAATCTTTACTGAGTCACTTCTTAATAATTATAACCACCTTTGGGAAAATAATTACCTTGACCATATGCATGTTTTTCAAGAGCCTCCCCTTGACAAGTCAGTCTCTGAGGAGTTGTCTCTTTACCTTTTTCCCATCATTGAGGAATATCACTTTGACAAACTAGTCTTTGTGTAGTCTTTCTTAGCAAATCCTATTCCCAAAGAGCCCATTATGCCATCATAGGCCATTACTTGTCTAATACCAAGAATTCAACACAACATCAATGTAGCAACATCCATACCAGATAAAGAATCAAAATTAGAGTTAGGTTATATTCTTGAATTGGCATTAGATTTAGCATCAAAAGTAGAATCAACATCAATATCAACATAAAATTTATAGTCCATTGAGTAAGAATCAGATTCAAAATCAAAATATATTCATGTTTGTTATAATATTTGTTATACATGCCTTGTAGATCAATTTTAATACATTTTTGATCCTTCTACAGTTTTTGAGGATGATTAATTTAGCATCAAAATAAGTTCTTCTAGTTTATTATATGAGGATTGTGTTGCCTCTCCCCATTCCATTACCATTCCACATACCATTACCATCAACTAACATAGCCATTATATTAACATTCCACCTCCCATAAGTGTCAATTGGGATTGATGGAATCACACATTATTGAACTACATCCATGGTGACATAGTGGTTGACAAAGATCAAAGAGGCCAAGACCAAATTCATGTAGAAGAAGAACACTCTCCTAGTGAAACCTTTTCAAAGGTGCTAGGGGACAATCAAAGTTCAAACTCAACATCTTCTAGTGAAACATTTTTAGATGTGCCAAAAGATAATCAAAATCAAAAGTCAACATTCCTTAGTGAAAATTCTTAGATGCATTATAGGATAATCAAGACAAATTCATTGGTAGAAACCTCTTTGAGGCATCAATAGATGAGCACAAAATTTATTCACTGCTTGATGAATACATTATCAAAGATCAAATCAAAATAGCTTCCTATCTACAACCTAATCAGATGGTAGCTACTCTCAGGCAAAAATAATAAAAAAAATATGGTAGTCTTATCGAGAGCATATGTAGAAATATTTAGCCCCACCACATCTAAGGATATGTTACATCTAGAATCAACAACATTATGTGTGCCCAAAAATCCAAACCATCACACAATCCATTATTATGGGGCATTCTATTTCCCAATAAAACCTATCATCCAACATTTATCCCTATTTACCATCCATGGCCACACTTTACTTTGTAGAGGCTACAAAGATATCTTGTTTCTATGTTTGAAGGAAACAAAATCAATGACCAGTGAAGATCACAATAACATTCTCAACATCTAAATCTACATCAACTTCTTGATGAAGAAACTATTTAGATGAGGCGTGGGCTAGTAATTAACATGATTAATTATTATATTTATATCCTATGCTGATCAGGGTGTGTATCTCCACATCAGCAGGAGTAATAGAATCAAAAACCACACCTAGGCTAAAAACATGTACCATACCATCATCATCGACCAAACACCAAGCCATTTTTATTTACCATTCCTTTTTATATTATCACATACCCATCTAATCACCTTATCATCCTACCATTCTACCAGCCTATCACTTTACCTTTCACTTATCCATTCTACCATTCTATTCTATTAAAGCATGTTTTGATCCATCTTATCCTAGCTCATTTGACCTTGGTTCATTTATTGGTTTCACATTTTTAGCATAAATAATCTAATCAATTTCAATAGTCATTTCAAGCATTCCAGATAGAGGTAGTATTTTGGAGTATTAAGATAGAAATTTGGTATTTGCATCCTTCATTTCTTATTCCATTCTATAATCATGTTTGTTTATGTGAGCCTGATTATATCTACCTACATGGGAAAATCAATGTTTCATTGATCTTGATACTAATTATAACTGCCTATGGGAAAATTAGTATCATTGATTAGATCAATTATATCCTAGTTATAACTACCTATGGGAAAACTAGGGGTAAAATTTGTTAATGGTGCCTTGACTTACCAACTAGCCATTCCTATATCGTGTTATGCCCTATGCCAATTATGCCTATTTTATTTGAATTATCTACTACATTAAACAGGTTCATCTATTAAAAGATGGAACTACTATGACCTAAGGCCATTTTAGGACTACGTAGGTCATGCTTAATTTATGTTGAGCATAACTCAATCCCCCTTTTCCATTAATCTCTCACCGTTTCAAGATGAATATTTCAAATTAATTATGCTCTCACCATTTTACAAGCTTAGACCATTTAGTGTCTCATCATTCTCGATTGAGTTGAGACACTCTAAATTTTTTTTAAACATTAAATTTTTTCAAAATCTAAAAACATTTATCTTGTTTAAGCCCAGTCAATTATCCTCGATCCACCCTACTTGGGTAAATATATTATAGGATGCTTTCTATTTATTTTATTTTCAATATTTATGTATGTTTATTTTCTATTTGTTTGTTTGTTTACTTGCATGTTTGTTTGCTTTCAACACCGTTGCCTCAATTTAGTCTATATGCATTCATTAGGTGATTCTTTATGCATTTATACTTGAATCCATCCATATTCAAATGTCAACATTACAATCATGGTTTTTATCATTGGTGTATTATTTTCAATTTTTTATTTGATCAAGAGTCAGTCCTTATGCATATTTTGGCCAAGTCCTCATGGTGTTCTATCATGATGCCTACCATTATGTGCTACAATAAAAAATATCTAAGGAGGTTGTAAAATCAATAGAGCCATAAAATTTTCTCCTTGGTACCTTGGCAAATCCTTCCACCCATCTTGATTAAATCAACCCATTGACCATTCTAGTTGTATCAATGCTAATACAGACATGCATCTCTGCATTAGCTGGTATAACTAAATCATTTCCAATGATCAATCTTATTATTCTATCATCTCTTTCATTATTTTTCACTCTTGTATGCTTGATTGTTTGTTGGTTTTTTATTCATTAGACCTATGCATCTATGTTTGCACCCACTCATCTCTAATCTATGTAATAGGTTCTATCCTTGAGTTATGCTTGCTAATCTACCCTACTAGGGTAAAACCATATCAAACATCATATTTAGCCAATATAGGTCATCTTAATGATTATAACTACCTATGGGAAAATCATTATTTTGAATTTTATACCTGATTATAACCGCCTTTGGGAAAATTAATACCTTTTTAAATCAATGCATGTAAGCATTTTATCGTTTGGATTAATCTCATCCATGGGTTAATTCCACATTTCTTCTTAATTTTTTTTGAGGAACCATCCATTAAAAAATATGATGGCCACTCCCTACAGGGGGCATCATCTTAGGCTTCCCAAACATTGTCTAGAGCTTTTTCATCAAACCATCATCTTCTTTTTGGCATTTAGGACTTTTTTCATTCTTTGAGAAGACATTGTTGTGCCTATAACTTGAAACATCTCCCCAAATAGGAGAAAACTATAGACATATAAAATTGGGCACCAATGGCTTCATACTCAACTTTATAAAAATTATTACCAACCATCAAACATCTAGCCCAAGAATTTCTATAAGTCTCAAAATTGGCTTCATAACCATGAAAATAAATCAAGTTGGCCCATAAATAAATTTAATTGGGTAAATTTACATTGAATTAATTCAAAAATAAAATAAATGTCCAAATGCCTAAAAGGGATTACTTAACTTATAAATCCTAATTAAATTCATCCTTCAACAATAAAACAATTAAATAAATTATCAAAAAGGAAAATTCAATAAATATCCTAAAGAGCATCTCAAGAATGAATCATTACCTTTTGAAAGTTGTCCAAATGTAAAATATCTCAAAGCATGCCTATTCATGCTAATCATGAGATTTTGGACACCTATTAAGCATAATGGGGTTAGCTAAGCCAACCAAGGATAGGATTTAACCCATTCCAAGTCATTTCAAAGCCTATAAAAACAAGCCTAGAGCTCTTCACTTGGGGAGCTTGGAACATAGTAGAGTTATAATGTTGGATTGGATTTCATGAAGCAAATTCATAGTTTTATAATTCCAAAATCAATCCAAGCCATCCAACCAACCATGGTTCCAAGAGGAGATGGATATAGCCAAACCCCATTGATGAAGACCTTTTGAGTAAAATTTGAGCAAGCCAATGAAGAGATATCTTAGCGTAATCAAGGAAGGTAAGGAAAGTTGTCATTTATTTGCATTTTATTTGTGTTTTCAATTGGTTTGTTCAATAAGCTCCCCCCATGATCTAGCTCTAGAGATGTTATCTTGTTAGTTTTTTGATTTCAATATTTTTTAGAACTAACACTATACTAACCTCCTCTCTTGAGTCAAATTCCTTGATCACAAAACTCAGTCTGAGCTAGCATAGATACTTCTCATTTAGTCTTCTATCCCTCTTTCACCTTGTCCATAGGGTCTAAATTATTGATCCACTTCTCAATGGTATGAACATATAGCCTTTTGTCTTGACTGATCTTCCTCATATGAATTATATTGCAATCCCTACAATATGTCCTCTCTAATCACAATTATAGCATATAATTTTTCTTCTACTATTGAAATGGACATTCACCCTATTCTTACATTATGCATTGATTCTAGCATGATGTCTACAATCCATAGATCTATATCCATATTGATTGCATGAGAAATAATAACCATTGAAAGGATTCAAATAACTTGTTTGTTTGATGTTGAATGATGCACCTCTACCTTTGTTGTCTCTTAAAGGAGTCACATTCTTCTTTATTTGTTGATGACCAATTTTAGTGTCAAATTTCAGAATTTTTGCATAGGTATTTACTCTATCAGTACCATCACTTATTGATAGTACATTATCCTTTGAGGTTTGACTCTCCTTGTTTTCATTTTGGTATTTTTTGAATCCAAGACCTATATTGTAATGTGGAAACCTATGAGTATTAAAAATATCACCAAGGACTTCAGTGCTCTTTTCAATTTTTGATGTGACTTTAATTTGACTATTGCTTCATCCAATTCTACCTTTAAGGACTCCATTTCTATTCCAAACTTGATGAATTCTTCCTCCTTGGTCTTAGGACTTGTAGTGATAATCTCAATCTAAGTTTACAACTATTTAATGATCTTATCATGTTCATTTGTGTTGTTACTTATTCTCTCTTAAAAAAAAATGATTTATTCCTCATAACTTTTAACTAATGATCTCAATTTCTGATTCTTTCTTCTTTGAAACTTAAACTCCTATAAAGCACTCACCAATTTTGCCTCAAGGTTTAATTCAACCTCTTCTTCATCTGATTCTTAATCATCCATAAGACTTTTCCCTTTTAAAAAAACCTAATTGTCTATTTCTATAGCCATGAATAAGGTTTCATTTCTATCATGATCATTACTATCATCATCACTATCAGATGTACTTACATTAGATGATCTACTATCTAATATAAAAACTTCTCTTGTTCTTTAATGAACCTTTCTTGCCTTCATACTTCCTAAAACCCTTTTTAGTCATATTAGGCTTATAGACCTTCTTATCATCACCATGATTTTCATCATGCTCTTCATCATTCTCATTCTTATCCTGTTAGGACATTTAGATGTAAAGTGACCAATCTTATCATAGTTAAAGCACTTGAATGGCAACTTGCCCTTATATTTTCCTAATCCTTTCCTTAGTTTTTTGAAAAACATGGATTCTATATTGTCATCATCAATGTCTATATCAAATTCATCTTTGACCTTTTTACCTTGTGACTTTTTCTCAACTTTGAATGCAACTTCCTTCTTGGAAGGTCTTTCATCACTTGTTCTCATTTCATAGGTAATTAAGATTCCATGAAGTTAATACATCTATAGTATGTTAATATCTTTGATCTCCTTCACAAAAAACACTTTTAAATTGAACTTAGATGTCAGGGATCTTAGTACCTTTTTTACTAATTCTGATTCTTACAACTTCTCTTGTAAATCTATGATGACATTTACCACTTCATCTACTATTAACAGATAAGATGTAATGTTTTCATATTCATTCACTCTCAGACTTATAAAATGCCTTCAATAGATTTATAACTTTTCCAACTTCACTTTAGCATCTCCTTCATAGACGGTTTTCAACTTTTCTCAAATCCCTTTGGCTATATCACAATGTATAAACTTTACAAATTTTACCTCTAAAAGACCACATAAGATGGCATTCATTTCCTTAGAGTTATTATCACTTACCTTCTTGCTTACTACATCAATTGGTGGTGTAGAAGGTGGAGTGAATCCATAAATAATAGATTTCCATATGTCATATCCCAAGGACATTAGATAGGTCTTCATTCTAATGCTCCAAACTGCATAGTTAGTCCCACTAAAGAAAGGAACCTTATTAGTTGAGAAACCTCCTTGTACTTGATGATTAGACATACTTGTGCTTCTAAGATCACCGTTAAGTTATTAGGTGTGCTTTAAAGGACCAGGATCTAATACCAATTTTTGGAAGCACAATCACTAAGAGGGGGGTGGCATGAATCAATGTCTAAAAAAATTCTTTCAATTATGCTTTAACATTCCTTTAACCATGAAAGTAATACAATGATATAAAAATGCATAAATAATCATTCACATGAGCATAACACAAGAAAAACACATATATGATTGGGAAACCCTCAAGGTGAATAAAAATCACTATGTTTTATACAAATGGACTACATTCCTATTAAACAAAAGACCAAATTTTGTTGAGAACCAACTCAACTTGGAGCATCAACCCCAATAAAGTCAACCACCCACTTAACTAGGCTTTAACAAGCACCTACTTGCAAGGAAACACAAAATCCCTAAGTGGCTCAACACTAACTCAGCCACTTAATTAATTTTGATCACCATACCTCTTCTTTACTATCATGGTCTCATTTCAAGACCTCATTATTCTCAACCATGCAATATTTTATTCACTTATATTGCATACATTCAATTAGGCCTAAACTACCGTGTATATATACTAGTCTCATGGTCACACACCACTTCATTGACCACACACCTTCAAACTCTTAGGTTAGACATAAAATAGGTATTATAGAATCTTATGAACATGATTAAAATGAAATTTGAACCCCTTTTGGTCTGAAACAACTCAATTAGGCTTCATTTCTCTTTTAGGTCTCATGGAGACCTAATTGCATTAGGTCAATCCTCTTATCACCAAAACTTGATATTTTTGGGCCTAGATGACTCTTTAAAACAATAAAAAAACCATTCAATCTCTTATCCAATAAACTCTACTAACATATTCCATGCTTATTTAGACTTGTTATCCATAACTGCAAGGCCCTCACCAAATGCTTGGAACACTTTCACTTAGGATATAAAGGCTTAAGAACATCTCTACAACTCACTCACTCAAAACTACCAATTTACCTCAAAAACTATTCATAGTGAATTAGACCCCCAACACCTATGTAGACACTTGTCATGAATCCTAATGTATGTAAATGATCCTATGATATCTATATATCATCCTCAAATATAAAATTAATATGGTCTAATGTCAAATATTGGTCTTATAGACCAATTTATTGACCTTATATCACATAGTGCTATTTAAACCAGACATTCCATTTTGTGAGAAACATTTTCACTACATATACTGACCTTCAAGAATTCTAAAAGAATGAACATGAATTAAAATTCATGAATAAATTATACATGTACTTTGTTTCATCAATCTATCATGCATAGACCTTCAAAACTATCTTTCTATCTTTGCTTGGGTTTTACACTATTCACACCATTAGTTCTATTTGTGACTGGCTAATTTGGATAACTAAATAAGATAATTTTAAGATGATAACCTATAAATAAATAATCATGAAAATATAAAATGAGTATCTATATTCTCCTACCATTCATTAGCTTTTCTTGACCAATGCAACTTTTTAGAGCTACAATAACTTCTTGACAAACAAGCCTATATCTATGCATTTTCTCTCTCATCTAACTAACCACCACCAATTTTAGGTACTTAGGAGAGCTAAATACATGTTCCAATAGTTTATCTAGACATTTTAATCCATTCTAATCTTATTTGAATAATAACTTTCATATTAGGTTCTTATTAGGGTTTTAGGGAGGTTTAACACAAGTTTGTGTGTTAACAATTGTTCATAAAGGAATACCCCTTGAATCTAAAAATAATGCCTAGAAATATTATATATGACCCTTACCAATCTATTCTTAATATATAATATTCCCATGTAGAGGTTATACATGCCAACAAACATCTAAAAGTGCTTCTCAAGTCTTGGAACCTCATTCTATGAATTCGAGAAGGCTTAAAATGTTGATTCATGCAATTTACTTCAAACCATGACCTCAAAATTTGTGAAAATTCTTAAAAAACTTCTCACCTTTGTTTATGCTCACATATGTACACTTTCCTTGAAATCTGATCTTTTTACCTCATTAGGCTAGGTAGGGTCTACGAGAGTTCTAGGTGTAGGCTTAGTCTTAAGGTCCTACCCTTATAGGCTCACCTTGAAACTCTCATAGATGATTCACTACCTCATATACATGATCAAACAGTTACATACAACATTCACATGTGTATGTTCATTCATTTTCATGCACATACCTCTTCATGCCATGACTATGCTCATGACATGACTTCCTATGCAATTTGACATCAATGACCTGCACTTTCATGTAAACATAAGACATTAGTTGCCTTAAAATTCTCTCTTTGTCTCATAACATCACTCTCTTATGACAACACTCTCTCAATGCATTCCTATCACA
This sequence comes from Torreya grandis, assembly GCA_037957365.1. Taxonomy (NCBI): domain Eukaryota; kingdom Viridiplantae; phylum Streptophyta; class Pinopsida; order Cupressales; family Taxaceae; genus Torreya; species Torreya grandis. The sequence continues at coordinate 2,984,564 of JARHVA010001046.1, read as the reverse complement.
TCACATCCAGATAATTATCCTTAGTCACCTTTGACACTAACCTTCATAAGATGCACCTTTGACATCAATGACAATACTCAACATAACCAATAGCAACTATATCACATTTGTTCCATAATGTAACATAAATATATTGGTTAACTATAACTATTTAATATTAGGCTTTTTGAGCTATAATGGTTAGTGTTGTAGGATATAATTTCACCCTTTTTGGGAGAGTTTATTAGGCTCTCTCACTCCTAGCTACAAGCATTGGGATAACCTCAAGCTGTGGGTATCCTATCGTGAGGTTGAACCTCTAGGATTTTTAATGAGTCTAGTTCCTTAGATGCTTCACTTCAGCTCTCATTTCCCATGCTAAAATCTACTTCTAACTAAGGAAAAGGGATAGGAGGATAAAATAAAAAAATAAAATCTAATCTAAGGGAGGTGATGCACCAAAAGAGAGTGACCCACATTCAAACTAGGAGCCTGAGTGATTACTACTAGAATTAAAAAAGGTAACTCTAACTAATCCTATTTTAGAGCTGCAAGCAGAGTATCTATGTGGAGGTCAAAAGGGAAGATGCATTTCAAAGGGAATGAAGAAATAGGTCTTTAGGAGTGACACTATGACTCATAATGCTTTATAAAAGCACCAAAGGCTAACACATCACATGACCTACAAGAAACCAAAAAAATTGAAGTGAGGTGCATAGAGAAATCATAGATGATGAGGAAAACATACATTCTGCAAGTTAAAATTCAATAATTCACACTTGAATTCAGAAAAAATCAAAAATTTGTCTTGCATTGATTTAAGAGAGTGTTACAAGGATATTTTGATAGAGTGCCTCTATCACCAGTTGAGGGATCCATTTCTAGGCCCAGAAGCCTGTATATATAGTAGAAAAGGGATGAAAAAAGAGGGACTTTTTTGAAAGGATGAAGAGGGGGGTCTTAATGACTAAAAACCTTTTCCTTTTTGAGCCCCTAACTACATTAATTTGTTTTTTTGTGAGGACAAAAAATCTATGCTTGTGTAGCATCATGATTGGACCTATTTTGGGTAGTAACTTATCGAGGGCATGACTAGAAGCATGGGTCTATGTCTCTATTCAAGTCACTCACCCACTTTTTACAAGTGGGTGTGACCAATGCTTTTATTTATTTCAGGAACTTTAATGATGGGGTTGGTTCTTTTTACCATCTTGGTTCAACTTTGGTCATCTTTACTTTTATTGCATTTGCCTTAGTCATTTGGTCCTTTATGTCATTGATCTGTTTGATTTCACCAACCCCACTTGTGTATTCACTCCATTGGATCTAAATGCATGATCAATCATGAGCCCTTAGATCCTTCTCCTAAATTTTTGACATGTTCCATTTGTTGCCACATGTCAAATCCTAGAAACCCCTGACCATTTGACTTATTTCGCTCTATCAATCTAGGTCCATGTGATCCTGACAAGTGTCACCTCTTTATTTTTTGTTCTCCTTACTGCCTACTACTTACCTACTTATTTCTTTGAGTTACTTTCTTTTTCCACTTAAAAATCCTTTTTAAGATATTTTTCTTTTGGAATTTTCTCCCAAAGGAAATCTTTTCAAAGGAATTCCTTCAAAATTTTGTTTGGCTCAACTCCCTTAGGGTCTTTGCTTTTGGACATCTTCTTCAGGCCTTTTGAACTTGGGCACTTTCTCAAAGAAAAATCCTTTGGTTTTTTAGTTGGGGCACTTTTTTGAAGGGAAAGTACCCTTCATTTTCTTGATAATGGGACTTTTTGAAAGGAACATACCCTTTGTAAAAATAAAAAAGGTCCCTTTCTTTTTGAACTTGGGCACTGAGGAGACTCTTTCCAAGTGCCCTTCAAAATTCTTTAGGTGCCCTTTGGAACTTTGCAAGTGCCCTTCAAGTTTTTTAAAATAGACCCTTACAAAGGAACATACCCTTCAAAAAAATTGAAATTGGACCATTTAATTTGAAGAAGATGAAAAGTACCCTTCAGAAAATTGTTTTGGACAAAATGTCTGAAATAATTCTCAACATTTTGAACAAACACTTGTCCTTCAGAACCTTTATTTTGGACAAAATGTCTAAAGAAATTCCTTTCCTTATCTTGAACAAAAACTCTAAATGAAATCACTTGGTGAAGAAAAGGAGAGTCCCAAGAGTCTCAAAAGAATTATAAGGCAATGTTTCTTCTTGCTTCATTAGGTTTTTTCACACTTGCCTACTTTGGACTTTCCATTGTTTTCAACTTATAAGGCAAATTAAGTAAAACAACTCTACTGATGAAGTTCATAGTTCTGATGGAGACCATAGTTATTATAATAGAATTCGTATCTCTTCAAATGGAGTCCATAGATCTTTTGATGGAGTTTATATCTTTGATGGAGTCTATAGTTATTTTGATGGAGTCCATATTTCTTCTGTCGGAGTCCATAGTTATTCAAATTGAGTCCATAGATCTTTAAATGGAGTTCATATTTCTTCTGATAGAGTTTATAGTTCTTCAATGGAGTTTGTAGATCTTCTACACTCATGCTTGAAATGCTTGGTTTTACCATGAAAATTTCTCAAGAACCTTTTCTTTGATTTGCAAACATGTCCCTTAAAATTTGACAAAATATGCTTTAAGTAATTATAAAGTGTTTCAAAAACTTTGTGCAAACTATGAGATCTCTCTGGTCCACTTATTTCATCTAGGACATCTATTCATTTGATCATCTATTATAAACTTGATCCACCTGAGTGCAACTTGGTATATGGGACAAAATTTTCCAACATTTTTGGTTATTTATAGGGAAGCATGCCTACTATGCTTGAGAACCCAACTCATTGATTCATCTGATCCATTGGGCATGGAGTCACTCCCAACTCATTTCTTCATCTAATCCATTGGGCATGGAGTCAATACTTTCTTTGACAAGGTTGGCCTTGTCTGGAAACTCCCCTAAAGTGACAAGGAAAACTATAACAAATAAAGTGCCCAAGGCACCTAGGGAATGGAAACACACAATTAAAAAGATGTGCAAAAGGCATTTAGAAGAAAACATGAAAAACTATATAAAATGTACAATATATACAATGGCTACAAACATTTTAATACCAAGGCTTTAGATGAATCCCATTGATTGGGATGGGTAATACCTCTCCATCTAGTTTAAGAAAGCTAAAAATCATTATGTTGTTTTCATCCATGGATCAAATAAGGGACACTCCATAAGCTATCAAACTTGGTATGGCTGCTTAGCTTGGCCTTATTTGAATCTCATTTGAGGACTAAATCCCCCTATTTAAAGTCCCTTGCTATGGATCTCTTGTCAAAATATTTCTTGACCTGAGCTTGATGTGGATCTAGTGTTTTCATTACAAAATCCCTCATTTTTTCAAGCTCTATAGGTTCAACTAGTCTCACGTTCATGGGCTCATCTTCCAGTAGTTCTAGCTGATGGGATAGTTCCAATGAAGGTAGCTTAAGAGAAATGGGAAACTTGGCCTATCTTCAATATACTAAAAGACATGGATAATGGCCAATGGTAGCTTTAGGAATCACCCTATCAGCCCACAAGGCTATCTTTAGTTTGGTGTGCCACACTCTCTGGTTCTCCTCCATAGTCCTCCTGATGATTCTTAGCAAATTCTTGTTTATGGACTCAACCAGTCCATTTCTTTGAGGATAATAATTGGAAGAGGTGTTGAGGTAAATTCCCATCTTGAGAGCCCATTCACTTTTTTTTAGACCAAAAAATGCTAATGCATTGTTAGAAATGATATTGGATGAAACACTAAACCTAGTTACAATGCTATCATAGAAGTCTATGACTACACTTTCATTAACTTCCTTCAATGCGATGGCTTCCACCCATATAGTTAATTATTCAATTATAGTAAGCACCCACTTATTCCCCACACTTGATGGAGGGTTAATCACTCCTATGGAATCCAAACCCCATTGCATGAATGGTTGCTCTACTTGAATTGGGTTGAGAGGAAAAACTACTAATCTTTGCTTACCCATAAATAAAGCACACTTTTGACACTTCCTTACCCATTCATAAGCATCTTTGAAGATTTTGATCTAGTAATAACTAGCCCTCATTATCTTTGTTGTGGTTCTAGGTGTAAAATGACCTCCTGTAATTCCATCATGGAATTGCTTCAAAAGCTTAGTCACTTGGTAATTATCTATGCACCTTAGGAGCACTCCATTGAGGTCCTTTCTAAATAAAACCCTGTCAACAAATGCATAAGGTATGGACTGAAGTATGAAATACCTTCTTTTTGCCTTATCTAAACCTTGGGGGAATTATCTTGTTAGTATAAAATATGCTATATCATGGAGCTAGCTCTTATGAAGTAGAGGTGCCTTGGCCTATGAGTTATCTTGAGTCACCATGGAAACTTCTTTGTCCTTTTAAAGATCATCCACCATGTGTTCACATAATCCTCTACCTCTGACCAACTTGGTCACTTTGATTTCCACATCAAACTCCATGATTTTGGTGATCCCGTTATCTCTTTTCTCATTCAGATCTTTGTTAAGGAAGAAATCCCTAACTCTAAGGTGGGGCACCATGAGATAAATCTCATTGTTGGAGAGCATTAGTTTGAACTTCTTAAGACCCCTTACTACTGCAAGTATCTACTTCTCTATAAAATAATACCTCACCTCATATCCTTCCATCCCTTGATTGAAAAAAGCAACTGGCTACTCCATTCCTTCACCATTTTTGTATCTACAAAGCTGAGAAGCTATCAACATTGGTAAAGGTGTATAGCATGAAATCCTTGGAGAAATCAAGATTTATGAGTGAGGGTGCTTGGGTAATGGCTTTTTTGATGGCTTCAAAAGTATCTTTTCCTTCCCTTGGCCAATAAAAAACTTGACTCTTCTTTAACATGGCAGTAATAGGCTTGACCAAGCTTGCAAAACCTAGTATGAACCTTTTTACAAAGTTTATTTTACCAAAGAAGCTTTGAAATCCTTTCTTATGCTTGGGGAGAGAGAGTGCTAAGATGACATCTACCCTTTTAGGATCAATATATAGACCTTATTTTGAAATGATGTGGCCCAACATCTTACCTTCATGTATGACAAACACATACTTCTTAGGATTTAACGATATCCCATAATCCCTACATCTTTCAAAGATTAGCCTCAGGTGGTCCATGTGTTCACTGACATTTTTGGAGAAAACCATGATGTCATCCAAGTAGACTAACACCATTTGATTCAACAATCCTTGGAAAGTCATGTCCTTAGGTCTTTGAAAAATTAGCCCAACATTTGACAAACTAAAGGGCATCTTTTGGTATGAGTACATTCCCCACTTGGTGGTGAAGGAAATCTTGTACTGATCTTATTTTACCAATAATTGGTTGTATCTTGAATACCCATCTAAAAGAGGAAAATGTTCTGAACCTACAACTATTTGAAGAAGTTGTTCCATGGATGGTAGAGGGTAATGATCCTTCAAGGAAACTTTGTTCAAATCTTTGAAGTTAACACAACCTAATATCCCCATTCTTTTTTCTTACAGGCACCAAATTGGCTACCCATGATGAGTGCTTGATGGGGAAGATGATCATGGATTCCATTAACTTGGTTAGCTCTCTCCTCATTAGCTCTTCAATTTTGGGATTAATGGGCCTTTGTTTTTACCTCACAGACTTAGCATTGGCCTCTAGTTATATAGTATGTTGGGCTAAATTTGGATCAAAACCTTTCAGATCATTTTACTCCCAAGAAAAGATGTCTATGTATTCCTGGCAGAGTGTTATGAAAGCATGCCTCTCAGCCTTGTTGCTTACCTTCTCAAGCTTGAGAAGTTTGTCTTTAAATATGAGGACTCTCTCAAAGTTTTCTTCATTGGTTGAAATTATCGCCTTTTATTTCCTCATATGTTATCCCTCATGGAAAAGACCCTCAAGGGTGACCAACCATTTAAGAATATTTGTATACTTTAGTTGAACAATTTGATCCTCATACTGATGTTGGAATTTACCTTGATTTGTTGAGGAAAACTCTGCCTCTTGCTACAAGAAATAAGCAATTTATCTATCATTTTTGAAAACTTTCCAATGGACTTCATTATTTGGTACTGATGGCCTCACCACCACCTTGACATGTGGCTTAACCTTGGCCTCTTTTAGCTTCCTTAGAATATAAAATTGAGCTCCCACCACTGCTAACCTATCAACATGTTGATTCTAGTTCTTTAGTATAGCTTGGATGTTGAAGGCTTCAAAATCTTTAATTAGGTCCCACAATCTATTTTTGTAAGACCTCATCAAAGGATTATTTTTGATGTTCAAGCCTCTGACTTAGTTCATGATAAACTCATTGTCTCTATATGCTTGCAACATTTTGATTCCTCTTTCACTGGCCCATTGGAGACCATAGATCAATCCTTCATATTTTGCTACATTAGAAGAGTAACTGAAATGGAACCTATAGGAAGAGAAAATATTGTTACCTGAAGGGGAAACCAACATTTATCCTACACCTAATCCATTTTTTCTCCTTGAACTATCAAAGAACAACTTCCACATACCATTGAGGTCTTCTTTAGGTCTAATGAGGGAAGGCATGAGCTAATTTTCTTCATGTAGCAAATAGACACACATGTCTCTTTTTTCAACACCCTCCAAAGGGTTGAGAAATTGGTTATCCCCCCATAACTCATCTAAGAACAAGTTTGGAAACTCCTTAGGATGAGTATTCAGCTCTTGACCAGTAGTAAATTCATCCTCATCAAGGATGGTATAATTAATGTTTATGTTATCTAGCTAATGAGGCTCAATGTGGAATTGTGCCATGGGCTCAGCCTTGATTGACACCTTAGTCCCATACCTTGTTCTAAATGCCATGTATGACCAATCTAATACTAGATAACCCCTAATCTTGATTTTGAATTCTCCAGAGAGGCATAATGCAAAATAAGGAGTTACATCAAGGATCAACACATATTGAGCCACTAAAACACTAGGACAAGCATGTAGGGTCATATTCAAATCTTTGATGATACTAGATGGCTTTGTGGAAGAACCATCAAGCTGCAACACTCCCTTGGTATGTAGCTCATATTTGAGGTTTAGCTGATCAACTATGGACTTTGGCATTACCAAAGTGTTAGCTCCACTATCTACCAAGAAACTATGCACCAAGGTGTCACCAATGATTAATGAAATGTAGAAAGGAGGAGGTTTGAACACATTACTTGACATTTTTCCCATAGGACCCTTGGTTGCATTAGTGAGGACCTTGACTTCTTTGCTTGGTTATTTACCTACAATTTTTGTAACACCTATCTTGGATAAACCTTCTTAAAGGATATCTAATTGATCGGGCATGGAAAGCATGGGCACATTGGTATGCTCATGTTGGATTTATTCATTTGTTCAACAATGTTGATTGGTGTAATACTAATTTTTTCTTGTGATTTAGGAGTTATTGTTATTGTTTGTTGAATTTATGAGCCTTATGGAGGTGTCGAGACCTTTGGAGGATAGTAGGCTCATTAGGCTTATACAATGAAGGATTGGTGGTAGGGGTTTCCTTGAATACTCCTTGGTTTTCACCCATATTCCTTATATTGAATATTGTATTTGCCAACACTGGGACATGAGCTTGACTAAAGCTAGCCTACTGATTGGATACATAACACTCTTCTTGCTCATTAATGACCATTATAGAATATAGGTAGTTTGGGACTTGATTAGATCCTTGGTCTTGTGAAGACTGTCCTAGCCTCGATATCATGGGAGTCTCTATGATTTGATCCATTAAGGCTTGGTTATATCCATAATCAATAGCCTACTACCATTAGTCATTGAATTCCTAGTTAGTAATATTGGTTGGGATAATGTATTTTCCAAAAGATTGATTCCAAGGCATTATCCCTTCAAAATCTTGAGCCATATTATTTTGAACAGGAACCAAGGTGTTGGAAGAGCCTACAACATTTGTAATTTAATTTTTATACTTATTATAGCCAAGTTGTCATTGCCTTGCTCTCTATTTTGACTTTGGAAGTTTCCCTTAAAGGGTGGTCAATTGCCTTGATAAGATTGTTGTTGAGACTGATATGGATCCTAGTACATCTTATTGAACTGAGCCTACCTTTTTACATTTACTACATCATTTGTCAAGGATTGGAACATGCTCTTAAGCTCTAATTAGTTGTTTTTCTCTTGGGAATCACTTACTCTATTAGTGGAGGCCTTTTCTTGCTTAGGTGAAGGTATAAAAATAATTATTGGAATTGGAAGAATAACATCAAGTGGGGAAATGACTTCAGGAGGTGGTCTAATCTTAGGGAAAAAGGGCATTAGGGGTCTAGGAGTAAGCTTGCCTGCCTAAGCTAGGAATTTTTTTGCTTTAATATCCACCTCATAAGTATTTGGCAATATGTCCCCTCCCATAGATTAGATCATTACGTTATGTCATTGTTTAGATCCTTCAAATAGTATGAGAATACAAAGTTAGGGGATGGTCTAACAATGACTATAATTATGTCCTAAGCCTTTTAGAATCTTATGTTAAATTCTTGTATAACTTCATGAGGATCTCTCTTGATCATGGTCAACTATTCTAAAAGTGACAAATGATCACTCTTGTCTACAAATTTCTTACATAAGGCTATTCCTATTTGATCCCATGATTGAATAGAGTTAGGAGCTAAACCTCTATACGAATCTAAAGCCTTTCCCTTAAAGGATACAACCAATAGTCTGATAGCTACATTTTCTACTATGACATTATGGATATTACAAAAATTAGCTATATCTATGATGTGTTCAGTAGGAGTCACGGCTTGGTCTCTTATGAAATATGGGATGCTTTTAAGGGATAATACTAGCATAGGGTCATATTGTGGCAAATTCAAAGGACTTTGGCCACTGAAGTCTACAAAATCTCTTTGGGAAATCATGGTATCAAGAGGGGATAATGAAGATCTTCTTGCGTAAGTATACCTTATGACTAGTTTAGGAAGAAATTTTCCTACATATGGGTGAGTATGGGTGAACCTTAGCCTTCTTACTGAGTTCAAGGGTAATTCAATGAATTTAAAAGGAATACCTACAAAAGTTGATCTCATAATAACCTTTGGTATGAAGAATAGTTACTATTATATCACCATCTTGTTGAGTGTTCTTTGGAGTCACTAGATACTATAAGATGAAAGCTATAACTATTGCAAATTGATCAAACCAGCATTAAACTTGACCAATCTTCCTCAAAATTGGTCCAACCAGGTGTGCTAGAAACTGTTGTAGGCTATAATTTCACCCTTTGTGGGAGATTTTATTAGGCTCTCTCACTCCTAACTACAACAATTGGGACAACCTCAGGGTATGGGTAGCTTGTCATGAGGTTAAACCTCTAGGATTTTTAATGAGGCTAGTTCCTTAAATGCTTCACTTTAGCTCTCGTTTCCCATGTTAAAATATACTATTGACTAAGGAAAAGGGATAGGAGGATAACACAAAAAAGGAAAATCTAAGCTAAGAGAGTGATCCACATTCAAATTGGGAACCTGAGTGACTAATACTAGACTTAAACAAGATAAGTCTAACTGATCCTATTTTAGAGCTACAAGTAGAGTAGTTGTGTGGAGGTCAAAAGGGAAGATGCACTTTGAAGGGAAAAAATAGATGTACAGGAGATACACTGTGAATCATAATGCTTTAGAAAATAACCAAAGGCTAACACATCACATGACCTATAAGAAACCAAGAAAATTGAATTGAGGTGCATATAGAAATCACAAATGATGAGGCAAACATACATTCTAAAAGTTAAACTTCAATAATTCACACTTGACTTCAGTGGAAATTAGAAAGTTGTCTTGTATTGATTCAAGAGAGTGTTACAATGAAATTTTGATAGAGTGCCTCTATCACCGGTTGAGGGATCCATTTTAAGGCCCAAAAGCCTATATATATAGTAGAAAAGGAATGAAAGAAGAGGGACCTTTTTGAAAGGATAGAGAGGGGGGTCTTAATGACTAAAAATCCTTTTATTTTTTGAGCCCTTGACTATGTTAATTCTCTTTTTTGTGAGGATGGAAAATCCATGCTTGTGTAGCATCATGATTGGACCTATTCTAGGTGGTAGCTTATCAAGGGCATGACTGGAAGCATGGCTTTATGTCTCCAATCAAGTCACTCGCCCACTTTGTATAAGTAGGTGTGATCAACTCTTTTGTTTCCTTTAGGAATTTTAATGATGGGGTTGGTTCTTGTTGCCATCTTGGTTCAATTTAGGTCATCTTTACTTCTGTTGCATTTGCCTTAGTCATTTGGTCCTTTATGTCATTGATCTACTTGATTTCATCAACCCCACTTGTGTAGTCATTCCATTGGATCTAAATTCATGATCAATCATGAGCCCTTGGATCCTTATCCTAACTTGTCAACACATCCCATTTCTTGCCACATGTCAAATCCTAGAAACCCCTGACCATTTGACTTATTTCACTTTGTCGATCTAGGTCCATGTGATCTTGACAAGTGTCACCTATTTATTTGTTCTTCTCCTTACTATCTACTACTTGCCTACTTATTTCTTTGGGTTACTTTCTTTTTCCACTTTGGACTCCTTTTGAAGATCTTTTTCTTTCAATCTTTTCTCTCAAAGGAAATTCTTCTGAAGGAATTCCTTTGGACTTTTGTTTGGCTCAACTCCCTTGAGGTCTTTGCTTTCAGACATCTTCTTTAGGCCTTTTGAACTTGAGCACTTTTTGAAAGAAAAATCCTCCAGTTTTTTAGTTGGGGAACTTTTTTGAAGGAAAAGTACCCTTCAGCTTCTTGACAATGGACCTTTCTAAAAGGAACATACCCTTCAAAAAAATAAAAAATGTCCCTTTCTTTTTGAACTTGGGCACTTTCCTTCAGAGAAATTGTCCACAACAATATCACCTTGAACTCCTTCCAAGTGCCCTTTGGAATTATTTAGGTGCCCTTAGGAACTTTGCAAGTTCCCTTTGGGTTTTTTAAAATGGACCCTTTCGTAAGGAACATACCCTTCAAAAAAATTGAAACTGGGCTATTTCCTTCAGGGAAAATGAAAAGTACCATTCAAAAAATTGTTTTAGATAAAATATCTAAAATAATTCTTGATGTTTTAAACAAACACTTGTCTTTTATAACCTTTATTTTAGATAAAATGTCTAAATAAATTCCTTTTCTTAGCCTGAACAAAAACTTTGAAATAAAGTACTTGGTGAAGAAAAGGAGAGTCCTGAGGGTTTTTTCACCCTTGCCTACTTTGGACTTTCCACTATTTTCAACTTATAAGGCAATTTAAGTAAAGAAACTACGGATGGAGTTCATAATTTTGATGGAGTTTGTATTTCTTCAAATGGAGTCTGTAGATCTTCAAATGGAGTCCATAGTTATTCTGACAGAGTCTATAGTTCTTCAAATGGAGTTATATATCTTCTAAACTCATGCTTGAAATGCTTGAACTGCTTGGTTTCACCATGAAAACTACTCAAGAAACTTTTCTTTGCTCTACAAACCTATCCTTTAGAATTTGACAAAATATGATTTAAGCAATCTTAAAGTGTTTCAAAAGCTTTGTGAGAACTATGAGATCTCTCTGGTCCACTCATTTCATTTGAGACATCTATTCATTTGCTCATCTATTAGCAACTTGATCCACCTGGGCACAGCTTGGTATATGGGCCAAAATTAGCCAATAGTTAGCTAAACATGAAGGACGGATCCTATAATCTAGGGTAAGGTAGATCAGTGACCAAATATGTCATTAACACTCTTTTCTCTATGGATCGTGTTTCTCAACTATTGCAACCATGAAACCAACTGATCTATTCTCTAATATAATTGATTAATCTATAATTTAGCTTAAGTAGGTTTATTTCATAGAAACTATTAAGTAGCTAGAGTAAAATACAAATTTATTTATATCTAGATAGTAACAATAAAGAACACAACTTATCTATTAAAGAAGAGATAAAAAGGCATACAAGAGACTATTGAATTTTGAATAAAGAATAAAGAATACTAAGTGAAGATAAGAATCATACTCTAAAACTTTTTTTTATGTTTTATTGTATTAATACTCATATTAAAATAGGGTTATTTATGTAAGGATAATTTCTTTGAATCAAATTAGTCATACTCAAGGGAAGAATTAGAAGTCAAGTTTGATTAAGGAGGCCCCCATCACAAAGAGTTTTGGTGAAGATTCTAACTTTTAATTAGTTATTATTTCTAATGTGTGATCATTTATAATTTATTTTCTATGTGTGTCTTTCCAACATTCATAATTCAATATAAGTAGTTGATATTTGAGTGAGCATTCTTAATTCTGTATCAGGGAGTTTCAAAAACATAAATTAACAAATCAAATCCTTTCAACAATTCAATTCTCATAAGTGTGATTTAATTTCTAATACTTTATTTCATTCAAATTACTTTATGTAAGTGTGTTTCTTATACTTAGCCTATAGCTTCTCAACCCCCAAAAATAACTAGTCTTGCACATACAATTCTAACATCTTGCTAAATACATGCCTAGGGTTGAAAATTAGTGAAAGTAACAAGATTGATAAACCAAGAGGCTACCTTATCCCATCATTAACTGGTAAGGTTTTATGAAATCATTTATCAAATACGTCAGGGTTAATTTTTGGTTTAAATATGATCATTGATATAGGTAAGTAACCCATTCATGAAGTACACTAACCAAAAAAAGAGTAAAGTGTAGAAGTTACACATGTAGAAGGGACAAACAAAGAAAATAAAGATGAGAGCTAAGGTATTAAGGAAAATTTGGGAGATGAAGAAACTCATAATAAATGAGGACATGATAAGGAAGTGTAACATGAATGAAAAAAGGAGGAACACACATACGATACAAAAGCCCATGAAGAAGAGAGGGAAAAAGATGAAAAATGTGCATAATGAGGAGGATATTGAATGCTAACCCTCATAAATCAAGATAAATTTCAAAGAATAAAAATAATATAAGAAGTATGGGCCCTCCATAGAGAGCACAAATAAGGAGGAGACATATATGGAGAAACAAGATGAGAAAATGGGTGAAGTGTAGGAAGAATACAAACCATATAAATGGGAGGTACTTTGAGAGGAAAATTATTCAACAACTACTCAACTCTCATGGATATTTTAGGACCATGGAAAGGATGGAAATTTTGAAGTGCCATCCAAATGTCTCAATCTAGAAATATGATTGACACAAGAAGTGGAAGTGAACACACTAACCATTGACCAATTTTTTTAACGAAGGATCAATCAAGGTTGGCTTTGATATGTTTAGTAACAGAGATAGTGTGCCAAAACATATTGAAAGGTGTAAATCCAGAGTCTTCCAAGAAAAAAATTAAGACTAAAGAGAAAAGAGATTTCAATGATTGAAAGGTATATTATCATGTTGGAGGCTAAGATAGCCAATGTATATAGTAAGATAGATAATAATAAACCAATATTACTCCAAAATACACTAAAAACAACATTGAGCTAATTGATTATCTTTATCCCTTGGTAAGCAATTTGTTACATAGACTAAGTGTAAAATATTGATATCTCAAAGAGGATATCAAGGAGAAAAATGTGTTAGAATTAAAGGAAATTTTTGAGTCTCTAGATGAGTTGGAAAACACATTATAGACTAAGAAAACTTTAGTGGAGCTATTTTTTAATAATTTACACAAACTACACAAATAATCAATGCGAGACTTTAGCAGGAAGAGAGAAATTAAATGGATCTCAAGGACAAGGTGACATTCAGGGACAATATTGAAAGGCAAAGAATACTCAATGAGGCCAATGATAGGAAGGAAAAGATGAGGAGTGGTGTAATAATATAGCTAAATCATTTAAGGGCATATAAATGAGGGAAAGTGATGGATAATATTTTTCACATGAGGAGTATAGTGGCCAAATGCTAAAGTTCTAGTGCACCTTAGCAATTGGGAGTTTCTTGGGTGAGAAGCTATCCATAATTATGAAAATTTAGGCTACCATAAAGTGTTGGGATGATGTTTAAGGAAAGCTTTAGTATAATAGTCCAAACTTTTTAGAAATTTGGTTAGATCACATCAACTTGTCCAAGGATGGATAAAATACTTAATGTGGGGAGTGTTGACCATTTTTTACCACAAGTCAAAATGGGTCAACCCCATATAGTCAAGACTTGATATGAGGGTAGAACATGTGATCTAGGAATTTGACTCAAGAGAGGATGGTTAGTATGGTGTTAGTTCCAAAATGAAAACAAAATGAAATAAACACACTAATAACATAACATCTCTAGGCCTATACACTAAGGAGAGTTTCATTAACAAAAGCAAATGACTAGCACAACTAAAAAGCAATGGATCAAATACAAAAGTTCCTTCACCTTCTTTGGATGCTCCAAATGCCTTTGTAGTAGTGGCTTGCTCAGCTTGTGCTCATGAAGTCCTTGGCAATGGAAGCTTGGATACCTCCATCTCTCCTTGGTGTCAAGATCTTAGATTACAATTGATTACTTTTGTATAAGCAACTAAACATGGAATTGAAACCAGAAGTAATAAGTAACTAGAAATCAGAAACAACAAATAATAGGAGATACAAGAAACAACCAATCTTGTATTAAACTCTTCCAAAAGGAAATACAATGAAGAAATCTCTCTCTGCTCACACCTCTTAGATGTACAGTAATTCTCTCTCAAGAGTTCTCTCTCTCTCTCTATCAATTACAACCAACTTAATTACTGAATTGTATTCTTGTAGATCTTCTTGATCTTTCTCCAATTACAATACTGCCCCATGGGTCTCTTAAATAGAATTGAAAGCAAACAATAATTAGAAAAACAAACTCAAGACTAATTTTAGTCTTTACATGCAAACTAACTGTTCTCCTAAAAATAGCAATTTTGGAAATGCACAGAAGTCGGTGTCGATCTGAAGATGACCGATGCTGGCTGACCCCTAACCGATGTCAGTTGGTTCTGACCGATGCTGACTGAAGCCGGTCGATCCCTAATTGATGTCGGTTGGTTTTGATCGATGTCGGTTACTATGTAAGCCCAACAACATCAACATTAGTTCATTAGTGAAGCTTTTAGCTCCACAACTCAACAATCTCCCACTTGGAGATAAATAGTTGCACCTATACCTATACAACAACATCCTTTAAACATCTTTGGCTTGTTTCTCCCTCTTCAAGTTTAATCTTGAAAACCAACAAAAGTTGAATGAAGATTCAACTTCTCCTTTGTTATCAGCTTTGTTAACATATCGACATGGTTCTTATATGTATGGATCTTTTCCAGCTTCAACTTCCATCCTCTAATACCTGTCTAATGAAGTGGTACCTAAGCTGTATATATTTGGTTCTTGAATGAAAGGCTGAATTCTTTGCCAAATGAATTACACTTTGACTATCACTGTATAATCTGCAACTCTCTTACTCCTTTTCCAACTCTTCTATGAACCGAGTCATCCAAATCATTTCCTTGCTAGCCTCTGTGACTACAATGTATTCTACCTCTATAGTAGACAAGGCAACAACCTTCTGCAACTTTGAAATCCAGCTAACCACTGTTCCACCAATAGTGAACACATATCCTGTGGTGCTTCTCCTACCATCCAAGTCACCTGCCATATTCGAATCTACATACCCATGTAGAGAAGTGTTTGACCCTCCATAGCATAAATGCCTACTGCTAGTCCCTCTCAGATATCTGAGAATCCACTGAACTGCTTTCCAGTATTCTTTTCCTAGATTGGCCATAAACTAGCTGATAACTCCCATTGCTTGGGTAATATCTGGTCTAGTACATACCATTGCATACATCAAGCTCCCAACTGCTGAAGCATATGGAAATCTACTCATGTACTCAACCTCATCATATGATTTAGGATATGGTTCTTTGCTCAACTTGAAGTGTCCAGCCATAGGTGTGCTTACCGGTTTTGCATCCTACATATTGAACCTCTCCAACACCTTATTCACATAATCCTCTTGAGACAAAATCAAACTGTGATTTTTCTTGTCTCTCTTAATACTCATGCCAAGGATTTTCTTTGTTGATCCTAAATATTTCATGGCAAATGTGTGAGCTAATTTTACCTTAAGCTCAATAATTTTTTGCATGTGTGAACCTGCAACAAGCATATCATCTACATATAGTAACAAGATAATATAACTACCATTATCCAATCTGTTAAAATAAACACAATGGTCATATTGAAATTTATTAAAGCCATGCTCTGTCATAAACCTGTCAAACCTCAAATACCATTGTCTTGGAGCTTGCTTAAGACCATATAAGCTTTTCTTCAACTTGCACACAAGTTTCTCCTTACCTTTGACCTCAAAACCTTCCGGCTAATCCATATATATCTTTTCATCCAAATCTCCATGAAGAAATGTTGTCTTAACATCAAGCTGCTCAAGATGCAAATCCTCAATAACAACTAAAGACAATACAGTCCGAATAGAAGTCATCTTTACTATAAGAGAAAAAATTTCACCAAAATCAATACCTGGTTTCTGTGCAAATCCCTTTACTACCAACCTAGCCTTATGTTTCATTTGTCCATTCTCTCCTTCCTTTAACTTATATACCCATTTGTTTTTTAGTGCTTTCTTTTCGGCTGGCAACTCAACCAAATCCCACGTATGGTTCTCTTCCAAGGAATCAATTTTTTCATTCATGCCATGCTCCCACTATTTTCTAGATTCTACCTACATTTCCTCATCAAAACATTCTGGTTCTCCACCATCAGTGAGCAACAAGTAGTATAAAGAAGAGGAATAATTTATTGGAGGTTTACTTACCCTTTCAGACCTCTTTATGGGCATTTGAGACTCATTTACAGCTTGCTGTTTGCCCAAATTTCCTTCTGACAATGACCGATCTCAGTCATCTCTGATCGATGCTGGTATGTACCTGATTGATGTCGATTCCACTTGAATGATGTCGGTCTCTACATAACTGATGTTGATTTCTACTTCACTGACGTCAATTTCTACCTGACCGACGTTGGTCTCTGTGTTTTTTTGTGAGTGATGATTTTTACTCACAAGTTCATTTTGGATCATAACCTCTTCCAAATCAAGATTGCCCTGCTCAAAATTATTTAGCTTCTTGAGCTGATCACTGTACATCACCTTCTCATTAAAAACCAAAGCTTTCCATTTCATAAATGTGTCAAAAACATTAAATTTCCTCTTTATGCAATAAACCCATACCTTTCTTGTAGCATCATCAATGAAAGAAACATAATACTATGATCCTCCAATAGAAGCTACCTGAGCTGGTCCCCACACGTCTGTGTGAACAAGCTCTAACTTGTGCTTTTTCTTTGTTGACCCAGTTTTGAGAAACCTCACTTTCTTCTATTTTCTAAAAATACAATGCTCACAGAAATCTAGATCTATGCTTTTTAAATCTAAAAGCTTACCTTTTGACTTAAGAACATTCATTCCCTTCTCACTCATGTGACCAAGCCTACAGTGCCACAACTTTGCATCTACATCTGAAGTAGATAAAATAGGAGAATAATCAGTAATACAAGTAGATAGATAAAGTGTACCTACTCTCTTACCTTTTGCTAATACAAGTGCACCCTTGGAAACTTTCCAAGATTCAGCTGTGAGAGTTACTGTGCAACCCTCATCACCCAACTTTCCTGTAGAAATCAGATTCCTCTTCAGGATGGGTATGTGCATGACATCCTTCAACACCCATGTGTTTCCATTCTGTAATTACAGCTGCACTTTTACTTTGCCAATAATTTTAAAAGGCTCATCATCCCCTAAATAAACTTTTCCAAAATCTCCATGGACATAATCATTGAAAAATTCTCTATTTAGAGTTGCATGGAAAGAGGCACCAAAATCTAAAACCTATTATTCTACTTTATTATCCAAAGAAAATATAAGGCCATCATGTGTAACAATACCTGCAACTTTTGCTTCTTTATTACCTTTATGTTGATTTTCTTTGTTATCCTTCAACCAATAATCTTTCTTTGCATGCCCTTTCTTTCCACAATTCCAGTAGGTTATTCTTCCATTTCTGGATTTGGATCTACTTCCCATCTTTGACCTTGATTTTCCTTGCTTGCCCTTCTCTCTTTGCCTTTCTCTGCTTTCAACACTTAAAGCATTACCTGATGTTTCCCCTGTGTTTTTCCTACAAATTTCTTCATTCAAGATTAAACTAATAACATCATCAACTTTCAAGATATTTGAAGTAGATGTAGTATTACTAACTTTCATTACTAAACTATGCCAACTTTCAGGTAAAGAGCATAAGATTAAGAGAGCTTTAATTTCATCATCAAAAACTATTTTGACTGAATTTAATTGATTTACTATTGTATGGAAATCATTAGGATGACTAGATATAGATCCACCTTTCTGTATTTGCAAATTAAATAATTTCTTCATAAGATATACCTTATTCGAAGCTGAGGGTTTTTCATATAAATTTGCCAAAGTATCCATTAACTCTACCGTTGTCTTTGCCTGTGATAAGTTGGAAATCACAGAAGCTGCCAGGCTCAACCTTATAAATCCAAGAGCCTTTTTATCAAGAACATTCCATTCTTCATCTTTCATATCTGTGGACTTCCTTGAAACCCCACCCAACGGTAAATATAGATCTTTCTGATACATATAATCTT
This sequence comes from Torreya grandis, assembly GCA_037957365.1. Classification (NCBI taxonomy): domain Eukaryota; kingdom Viridiplantae; phylum Streptophyta; class Pinopsida; order Cupressales; family Taxaceae; genus Torreya; species Torreya grandis. The sequence goes on along the minus strand of JARHVA010001046.1, from coordinate 2,965,906 downwards.
CAATCTGCATCCTCCATAATTGATAATTCTTGCCATTGAATTTCTCCATTCTTAGTTTACTTTCTTCTGCCATTGCTTTGCTCCCACTCAATCAGAAATCCCTGTGAATAAATTCTATAATCAACAAACACTAACATGCTCTGATACCAGTTTTTAGTGTATACACATAGCTCTGATACTAGTTGTCAGGATCTTAGAGTACAATTGATTACTTTTGTATAGGCAACTAAACACGAAATTGAAACCAGAAGTAATAAATAACTAGAAATCAGAAACAACAAATAATAGGAGATACAAGAAACAACCAATCTTGTATTAAACTCTTTCAGAAGGAAATACAATGAATAAATCTCTCTCTCCTCACACCTCTCAGATGTACAGTAATTCTCCCTCAAGATTTCTCTCTCTCTATCAATTACAACCAACTCAATTACTGAATTGTATTCTTGTAAATCTTCGTGATCTTGCTCTAATTACAATACTACCCCATGGGTCTCTTAAATAAAATTGAAAGCAAACAATAATTAAAAAAACAAACTCAAGACTAATTTTAGTCTTTACATGCAAACTAACTATTCTCCTAAAAATAGCAATTCTAAAAATGCACAGAAGTCAGTGTCGGTTTGAACCGATGCCGACCGACCCCTAACCGATGTCAGTTGGTTATGACCGATGCTGACCGACCCCTAACTGGTGTCGGTTGGTTTTAACTGATGTCAGTTACTGTGTAAGCCCAACAACATCAACATTAGTTCATTGGTAAAGCTTTTAGCTCCACAACTCAATAATCTCCCACTTGGAGATAAATAGTTGCATATGTACCTATACAACAACATCCTCTAAACATCTCTGGCTTATTTCTCTCTCTTCAAGTTCAATCTTGAAGACCAACAAAAGTTGAATGAAGATTCAACTTCTCCTTTATTATCGGCTTTGTTAACATATCAATAGGGTTCTTATCCATATGGATCTTTTCCAGCTTCAACTGTCCATCCTCCAATACCTGTCTAATGAAGTGGCACCTAAGCTGTATATGTTTGGTTCTTAAATGAAAGGTTGAATTCTTTGCCAAATGAATTACACTTTAACTATCACTATACAATCTGCAACTCTCTTTCTCCTTTCCCAACTCTTCCATGAACTGAGTCATCCAAATCATTTTCTTGCTAGCCTCTATGACTACAATGTATTCTACCTCTGTAGTAGATAAGGCAACAACCTTCTGCAACTTTGAAATCCAGCTAACCGTCGTTCCACCAATAGTGAACACATATCCTGTGGTGCTTTTCTTATCATCCAATTCACCTGCCATATCCAAATCTACATACCCATGTAGAGAAGTGTTTGACCTTCCATAGCATAAATGCCTACTGCTGGTCCCTCTTAGATATCTGAGAATCTACTGAACTGATTTTCAGTGTTCCTTTCCTGGATTGGCCAAAAACTTGCTGACAACTCCCATTACTTGGGCAATATCTGGTCTAGTACATACTATTGCATACATCAAGCTCCCAACTGTTGAAGCATATGGAACTCTACTCATGTACTCAACCTCATCATGTGATTTAGGACACTGTTCTTTACTCAACTTGAAGTGTCCAACCATAAGTGTGCTTACCGGTTTCACATCCTGCATATTGAACCTCTCCAACACCTTATTCACATAATCCTCTTGAGACAAAATCAAACTGTGATTTTTTCTATCTCTCTTAATACTCATGCCAAGGATTTTATTTGCTGCTCCTAAATCCTTCATGGTAAATGTGTGAGCTAATTTTATCTTAAGCTTAGTAATTTTTTGCATATGTGAACTTGCAACAAGCATATCATCTCCATACAGTAATAGGATAATATAACTACCATTATCCAATCTATTAAAATAAACACAATGGTCAGATTGACATTTATTAAGCCATGCTCTGTCATAAACCTGTCAAACCTCAAATATCATTGTCTTGGAGCTTGCTTAAGACCATATAAGCTTTTCTTCAACTTGCACACAAGTTTTTCTTTACCTTTGACCTCAAAACCTTTTGGCTAATCCATATATATCTCTTCATCCAAATCTCCATGAAGAAATGTTGTCTTAACATCAAGTTGCTCAAGATGCAAATCCTCAATAGCAACTAAAGACAATACAGTCCAAATAGAAGTCATCTTTACTACAAGAGAAAAAATTTCACCAAAATCAATACCTAGTTTCTGTGTAAATCCCTTTACTACCAACCTGGCCTTATGTCTCATTTGTCCATTCTCTCCTTCCTTTAACTTGTATACCCATTTGTTTTTCAATACTTTTTTTTCGGCTGGCAACTCAATCAAATCCCACGTATGGTTCTCTTCCAAGGAATCAATTTCCTCATTCATGCCATGCTCCCACTGTTTCCTAGATTCTACCTGCATTGCCTCATCAAATCTTTCTGGTTCTCCACCATCAGTGAGCAACAAGTAGTATAAAGAAGGGGAATAATGAATTGGAGGTTTACTTACCCTTTTATACCTCCTTATAGGTGTTTGAGACTCATTTACAGCTTGTTGTCCACCCAAATTTCCTTCTGACAGTGACTAATCCCGGTCATCTCTGATTGATGTCAATTTGTACCTGATCAATGTCAATTCCATCTGACCAACGTCGGTCTCTGCATGACCGATGTCAATTTCCACCTGATCGACATCGGTCTCTATGTTTTTTTGTGAGTGATGATTTTTACCTGTGAGCTCATTTTGGATCATAACCTCTTCCAAATCAAGATTGCCCTGCTCAAAATTATTCAGCCTCTTGAGCTGATCATTGTACATCACCTTCTCATTAAAAACAAAATCTTTTCATTTCTTAAATGTGTCAAAAACATTAGATTTCCTCTTTATGCAATAAACCCATACCTTTCTTGTAGCATCATTAATGAAAAAACATAATACTGTGATCCTCCAATAGAAGCTACCTGAGCTAGTCTGCACACGTCTGTGTGAAAAAGCTCCAATTTATGCTTCTTCTTTGTTGACCCAGTTTTGAGAAACCTCACTTTCTTCTATTTTCAAAAAATACAATGCTCACAGAAATCTAGATCTATGCTTTTTAAATCTAAAAGCTTACCTTTTGACTTAAGAACATTCATTCCCTTCTCACTCATGTGACCAAGCCTACAGTGCCACAACTTTGCATCTACATCTAAAGTAGATAAAATAGAAGGAGAATAATCAGTAATACAAGTAGATAGATAAAGTGTACCTACTCTCTTACCTTTTGCTAATACAAGTGCACCCTTGAAAACTTTTCAAGATTCAGCTGTGAGAGTTACTGTGCAACCCTCATCACCCAACTTTCCTGTAGAAATCAGATTCCTCTTCAGGATGGGTATGTGCATGACATCCTTCAACACCCATGTGTTGCTATTCTATAATTTCAGCTGCACTTTTCTTTTGCCAACAATTTTACAAGGCTCATCATCCCCTAAATAAACTTTTCCAAAATCTCCATGGACATAATCATTGAAAAATTCTCTATTTGGGGTTGCATGGAAAGAGGCACCAGAATCTAAAACCTATGATTCTACTTTATTATCCAAAAAAAATATAAGACCATCCTGTGTAACAATACCTGCAACTTTTGCTTCTTTATTACCTTTATGTTTATTTTCTTTGTTATCCTTCAACCAACAATATTTCTTTGCATGCCCTTTCTTTCCACAATTTCAACAAATTATTCTTCCATTTCCGGATTTGAATCTACTTCCCATCTTTTACCTTGATTTCCCTTGCTTGCCATTCTCTCTTTGCCTTTCCCTGCTTTCAACACTTAAAACATTACCTAATGTTTTCCTTGTGCTTTTCTTGTGAATTTTTTCATTCAATATTACACTAACAACATCATCAACTTTCAAGATATTTGAAGCAGATGCAGTATCACTAATTGCCATTACCAAACTATGCCAACTTTTAGGTAAAGAGCATAAGATTAAGATAGCCTTAATTTCATCATCAAAAACTATTTTGACTGAATTTAACTGATTTACTATTGTATGAAAATCATTAAGATGACTAGATACAGATCCACCTTCCTGCATTTGCAAATTAAATAATTGCTTCATAAGATATACCTTATTCGAAGCTGAGAGTTTTTCATATAAATTTGCCAAAGTATCCATTAACTCTACCGTTGTCTTTTCCTGTGATAAGTTGGAAATCACAAAAGCTACCAGGCTCAACCTTATAGATCCAAGAGCCTTTCTATCAAGAACATTCCATTCTTCATCTTCCATATCTGTGGGCTTCCTTGAAACCCCACCCAACGGTAAATATAGATCTTTTTGATACATATAATCTTCAATCTGCATCCTCCATAATTGATAATTCTTGCCATTGAATTTCTCCATTCTTAGTTTATTTTCTTCTGCCATTGCTTTGCTCCCACTCAATCAAAAACTCCTGTGAGTGAATTCTATAATCAACAAACACTAACACAATCTGATACCAGTTGTTAGTGTATACACATAGCTCTAATACCAGTTGTCAGGATCTTAGAGTACAATTGATTACTTTTATATAAGCAACTAAACACGGAATTAAAACCATAAGTAATAACTAGAAATAAAAAACAACAAATAATAGGAGATACAAGAAACAACCAATCTTGTATTAAACTCTTCCAAAAGGAAATACAATGAATAAATCTCTCTCTCCTCACATCTCTCAGATGTACAATAATTCTCTCTCAAGAGTTCTCTCTCTCTCTCTCTCTCTCTCTCTCTCTCTCTCTCTCTCTCTCTCTCTCTCTCTCACTCAATTACAACCAACTCAATTACTAAATTGTATTCTTACAGATATTCTTGATCTTGCTCCAATTACAATACTGCCCCATGGGTCTCTTAAATAGAATTGAAAGCAAACAATTATTAGAAAAACAAACTCAAGACTAATTTTAGTCTTTACATGCAAACTAACTATTCTCCTAAAAATAACAATTCTAGAAATGCACAGAAGTCGGTGTCGGTCTGAAAATGACCGATGTTGGCTGACCCCTAATTGATGTCGATTGGTTTTGACTGATGCTGACCGATGCCAGTCAACTCCTAATTGATTTCGATTGGTTTTTACCGATGTTGGTTACTGTGTAAGCCCAACAACATCAACATTAGTTCATTAGTTAAGCTTTTAGCTCCACAACTCAACACTTGGCACCGTTGGCCTATAGTTTGGCTTGTTTTGGAATCAATTTGGCATGGTAACACTAGTTGCTTGAAACTTTTGGAACCAATCCTTCATTATAAATTTGCATCAAAAAATCTTAGAAATGATGTTGTGAGGCCTCTTATTTATAGATTTTTGGATTTGATCATAATCGACCTCAACCGTCCATTTCAAGATTGAGATATGTGGTTGAGGATTAATTCAATTTTTAGAATTAATTTTGTAATTATCCTCATCATGACATTAGAAAAAAGGGAAATTAAGAGGCATGGAGGGAATCATGGAGGGCATTGATGAGGCATGGAGGGCATGAATCCTGATAGTTGTGGCATTTATGGCCTAGGGATGTATTCCCAAGAAATGAGGTCACCTGATGATGCATATATTCAATATTCATTTCCAAAAATAAGTATTCAAAAAGTTTTCATGGAATTTTTTATTAGGCCTTAATTTGGGTTGATTAGCTATTAAGCATGATTAAGCACTTTATGCACAAATTACTCAGATTGATCAAAATGCCTTGTTATTGGTCCGAAATTTGATCAAATTAGAATTGAAAGTGACTATCAAATGCATTGGATGCATATTCCCATTTAGGATGTTGCCAACACAAAATATCAAAGGCACTATTTTTTTGAAAAATATTTGATAGGGAAGAGCAATCTAGAGCACCCAGGTGCAAAATTGGCATTTTGACTCAAAATGATCTGATCAAAGTTAGCTAGCCCATAAATTTCATTAAACCATTTAGTGATACCCTAGCCAAAATCAGCACTTTAATATGTTAGTTTCACATCATTTAGCATGTTTTAGTGTTTTTAGGTCAAATTGTGCATTTTGGATGGAAATTGGCCAAAAGCTTTGTTGGAGGTTATGGGTGGTCAGATTTAGGTGTCTATATTTTGCCCCTATTTGGGAAGGCATTATAAGCTATAAGCATAATAACATCTTCTCAAATAATGAGAAAGGTCATGTATGCCTATAATTGTAATGATGATGACCAACTAGTTGAGCTCGACAAAATGATGTAACTCTTTTATTTCCTTGGAGTTAATAATATTTTTACCCCTCTTTTAGTAAAAATAATTTTAATGATGATAAACTAACTGTATGATGCCCCTTTGAGGGAATGGTTGACACAAGTAGGTTGGCAAATGGTCACTCACTAAGAAGTGAAATGAGGGGACCAAAGAAAGGAAAGATGATAGGGTGAAAACAAAATGATAGTGAAAAAAGTAGTCAAAATCATTGAGAATGCAAGTGGGACAATGTACAATAGTTTTCCCAAAGGTGGTTATAAGCATTGTACCTCAATAGTGGCAACATGGTATGATAATACAATGATTTTTCTAAAGGCAGTTATAATCATTGAGAAGATGGAGCTGCCCCAGTTAGGATAGACAAACAAGATAATAACATGCCCCTATATAGGCAAAAAAAGTAAAGTGGTGACAACATAATGATTTGTCCAAAGGTGGTTATAATCATTGAAAAATGTAGGTGGAATAGTGTGCAATGATTTTCCCATAGGTAGTTATAATCATTGGACCTTGATTATGGCAAACATGATAAACCTAGTCAAGGATGATGATAACTTAACATAGAGGGTAATGATGAATTGGAACAACCTACTAGTAGGGAGATGCTCATCCAAACTAATAAAGGTTGAAATTATTTCATGTTTAATTATTTTGTTTGGGATATGATTAGGATGGAATTGGGATGTCAGTGCTGAAGAGATGCTACCATTACTAAATAGACTTCTTAAAGCTAAGGTTTTTGTAGAATGTGATGGTAGGATTTATGATAGAACACCATAAAGAATTGGCCAAAATATGCATGAGGACTAACTCCCATAATCCAATAGTCAATAGAAAGTAATGCACCAATGATAGAAACCATGATGACAATGTAAACATATGAATATGTATGGATTCAAGTATAAGTGTGGACAAGGAATCACCTAATGAACACACATAATTAAATCAAGGCAATAGTGCTGAAAGCAAACAAACAAATAGACAAACAAACAAAATAAGCAAAAATAAACAAACAAACAATGCAATAAAAACCCTATGAACATTACCCCTAGAAAATAGGTGAAAACTTAACAAATGAACAAAAGGGGGGAATAAAAAAAGGAAGGGTGTGGCTGAGCTATCTCCATATGCACTAGGAAAGTAGACACTACCTACATAGTTCCATAGATGTAATATACAATAAAAAACTTCAGGCCAAATGTAGTTCTCCTAGGGAATAGGATGAATGTGATAACCAAGGAAAACAAATAGAATGGATGTGATATAAGAATAGGAATGGTCTTACAAAATGGAAAGTGCATGAGAGAAAAAAGGATGGGAAAAATAAATGACAAGTGACTTGCTTGTAACTTAGTAAGGGTTCCCAGAATCCTTAAGGCAAAGAAGTCATCAATGTTTTTGTTCTTTTCTAACAAATTTTTAAATGTTTTTAGAAATTTTTTGGAGTGTCACAACTCAATCGAGAATGATGAGACATTAAATGGTTCAAGCTCATAAAATGGTGAAAGCATGGCTTAGATTACTCATAAAATGGTGAGAGTATTCAAACTTAGGTTGCTCACAAAATAGTGAGAGCATGGCTTAGGGTGACTAAGCTAACATCAACAAGTATTGAGCACTACCTAAATAGTCCCAAAGTAGGACCTCAAGTCATTGTAGTTTTTCCATTTTAGCAGAGGAATGCAATTAGTGTAGCAATCAATTCAAACAAAATAGGCATAGTTGGTACAAAGACATAGCATGGGATAGGAAGTGGTAAGTTGGTACATCAAGACTTAATGTTGCCCCTAGTTTTACCATAGGTGGTTATAACTAAGACACAATTACATAGATCAATGGTACTAAATTTCCCAAAGGTAGTTATAATTAGTAGCAATATTGATGATAAGAAAGGAATAACAAATGAAGGATGCAACTTCCAAAACTTTTATCATACTATTCCAAAATATGATCTCTATCTGAAGTACTTGAACAAATTGATGAATTGATTAGGTACCTCAATGATAAAACTATGTAACGAATGACAAAAACCAAGGTCAAATGGGCTAGGTTTTTAGAACACACTGGGTCGATAGGTCAAAAGCAGAAAGTGGAAATAGTGAAGAGGATGGATAAGTATGATATTTATACAAAGAAGAATAGTTTCAAAATAGCATAACTAAAATGGTCATTATAGACAATACCCCTTAGTGCTCAAGCATAGTACCACTTGAGATGAATAATATTCATTGGATCTGGAAGTTCATCATCATCTGGTGTGGCAAGCCTATATGCTCCTGATCCATAATCTGTAGTGATGAAGAAAGGCCCTATCTAGTTTGGTTTAAATTTCCCTTTATGCTTCTTCTCAACCATGGTATTCTTTTGGTTTTATTTAAGAATGATATCACCAAGTTCAAATCTTCTATACTTAACATGTTGATTATAGTGGCCTTTGAGTTAGTTCTAATATGCTTGAAGATTGTTGAGTGTAGCTATGCATTTATCATCAATTAGGTCTAGCTCTTGCAGGTGAGCTACTCGATAGTCATAATCATTTGGGACATGCTTGACAGAGATGCGTAGTGAAGGAAATTCAACCTCAATAGGAAGGATAGCTTCAGTACCATAAACAAGTGAGTATGGAGTGGCTTCTATGGGGGTACGATGATTGGTATGGTATGCCCAAAGGGTAGGGAATATATGGAGGTGCCAATCACAATCGATATCATTGAAAATATTTTTTAGAATGTTGGTAATGGTTTTGTTGGATGCCTTAGCTTAGCCATTACCTTGAAGGTAATATATTGTAGAATTTTTTCCATGATGTTATATTCAGTGCATAACTAGTCTACATCTTTGTTCTTGAATGATCTTCCATTATCAAATATAATGTTAGAGGGGATAATATAGCGACAAATGAGGTGGTTGAAGATGAATTTGGAAATTTTATTTCCAGTCATGTAAGGGGTATAGCTTCAACCCACTTAGTGAAATATTTGGTGGTGGTAAGGATATGTTTATGGCCGTTAGATGAAGTGGGGTTGATCTTCCCAATGAGGTCAAGTCCCCATGTTGAAAATGGCCATGGTGTCAACATAGGTTTCAAAGTTTTGGTTGGGGCATGAATTAGATTAGCATGACATTAACATTTATCACACTTATTTACATATGTAGTGGCATCTGCATCTATTGTGGGCCAATAATAACTAGAATGAGTTCCACATATCCTTCATGAACTTCTCTTAATGCTAATGTAGACTCTATCAAATTTAAAAAATGAAGTAGAGTTCCATCAAAACTATAGTGATAAAGGGTAGATCCAAGCAGAGTATAATGAGCATAATGATAAATGAAGGCTTTGGTTTATTTTCAAGATAGGTTAGGTGGCAGAAATTGGTCATAAAGGTATTTATAAAGGTCTGAGTACTAGATATAATTAGGACCAACAATATCACAAATCATGGAAATGATTGAAGGTTCATGAGCTGGTGCTGATAAATTCTTGATGAAGAAATGATACTCTCTAGATTTATCTATTTGTTGAATCAAAGAGCCAATAGTAGCCATGGCTTCTATAGTTCTGTTACTAGCCCTCGATATGTGCTCAAACTAAATGTTGGTAATTTGCTTTTTAAGAGTGTCAACCATGGCTTTATATAGAACTAGCTTGTCATCTTTGGTCTGAAAATGATCTATGACCTGATTGATGATTAACTGAGAATCACCATAAACTTGAAGAAGAAATATATTTTAATGCACTACTTGCCTAAGTCCTACAATAAGTGCTTCATACTCAACCATGTTGTTTGTACAAGGAAAGCTGATTTTGAATGATTTAGGGATTAAATCCCCCTATGGTGTAATAAATAATAGGCCTACCCCTGATCTATGTGTAGTGAATGATCCATCAAAATATAACTTCTAGGGTTGGTCCTCAAGGGGTGTGTCAATGATGGTCATATTATATTCATCAATAAATTGAAATGTGAGTGGCTGGGTGTCTATGAGAGGTGCTTCAACAAGTTGATCTTCAAGAATTTGTCCTTTGATTACCTTCTGATTGACATACTCTATGTCAAACTCACTGAGAAGCATGATCCATTTATCTATTCTTCCTTGAAAAGCTATTTTAAATAGTAGATAATTGAGTGGATATACTTTTGAAATGACCATGGTATTATTATTCAACATGTAATGGCATAATTTCTGATTTACAAAAACCATGGCTAGACAAGCTTTTTCAATAGGTGCATAGTTATGTTAATATGTGACCAAGGTAAGACTTAGGTAGTACATAGCATGATCCTTTTCATTGTCATCATGTTGAGCCAAGATTTCCCCTAGAGTGTGGTTGGTAGCTGATAGGTATAATAAAAATGGCTTTCCTAGCATAGGAGGTAATAAAACAGGGGGATTAACAAGATAATATTTGAGTTATTGAAAATCTATTTAGTAGTGATCATCCCAGTGAAACACAACTACCTTATTTAAAATGTGTGTAAATGGATTTCTATTATCTGCTAACTAAGAGATGAAGCATTAGATGGACTGGATCTTACCCTGCAAACTATAAAGTTGCTTTAAATTGGTTGGTGGCAGCATCTTGGTTATAATATGGGCTTTAGTCAGATTGACTTCAATACCTCTATGAGACATGATGAAGCTAAGTAATTTTCTTGAAGTTACACCAAACACACATTTATTTAGATTTAGTATAACTTTATACTCTTGTAATCTTTTAAATATCTTACGCTGCATTGCTAGATGGTCAGCCCTAGTTTTGGATTTTCCTAATATGTCATCGACATAGTCTTCAACAATATCATGCATCATATCATGTAATCTGATAGTCATGGCCCTTTGATACATATATCCATCATTATTAAGATCAAATGGCATCACCTGATAACAAAATGTTCCCCATGGAGTGTGAATGCTATTTTATGTTGATCTTCTGGTGTGATTTTAATCTAGTTATATCCTAAAAATCCATCCATAAGTGAAAACATTTCATAACCGATCATGGCGTCAATGATCATGTCAATATTAGGTAAGGGAAAATCATCTTTAGGACAAACTTTGTTGATGTCTCAAAAATTAGTACAAATTTTGATCCCTTTAAGATTTTTACTAACAGGTACAACATTAGAGATCCATTCAAAGTAGTCAATAGATCAGATACATCCTACTTCTAAGATTTTTTCCAGCTCTTTCTTTACCAATACAACAATGTTAGGATGAATATTATGTAGTTTTTGTTTTATTGGTTTGGCATCAGGATTAACCACAAGGTGGTGCAAAACCAAGGCATGATCTAAACCTAGCATGTTAGAATAGGTCCATGCAAAGATATCTACAAATTCTCGTAACAGAGCTGTAAAGATGTCACATTCCTCCTTAGTGAGGGACATGCCTAATTTTATCCATTTTAGGTACGATGAAGTACCAATATTTACCTTTATTGTGTCTTCAATTAGAAGGGTCAAACCATATTCTAGGATAGTAGGCAAGGAATTAAACAATTGGATTATGTCTTCCATTGGGCCTTGCTCCTCAACTTCTCCTAGGTATGATGAATTTGAATCTCCTAATGGAAGATCTAGCCATGTGACAAAAATAGTCAAAGATTCTTGATGAATTTGATCAAATACTTGTTGTTGCTTAAAGCTAAACTTAGATCTATAGGCAAGTTCATCATTGGTGGTCTCCTAATCTAAATTTGAAGAGGAATGAACACCCCCATGTAATGGCACCTAGAATAAGTTTTCACCACTATAATGGCCTTTATCTTTACTTTTTCCTTGGTTAGAAAATGCCTCAAAGAGGTTTTCACTTTGGGACCTCAATGTTTTACTTTTTTTTTTGGCTAAGGGTGTTCACTTGCTCTCCAAAATAGGCTGTAGGATCTAGTGTGATTCAGAATCCTAATTTGTGATATCCCAATGGAACATTGTCTCTAAGGCCTAAGAAATCATATAATGCCTCATCATTCTATAATTCATCAATCAATAGAATGGATTCTTGTTGGTCCCAATCTATCAGTTGGGGATAGTATAATGGCAAAGGTTTGTGAGGAACAGCTAGGGTAAGGGTACAAATGGCATTGTTATCAAACAAGTTGGTTTCTATTAGGTCATCAAAGGTAAGGCTAAAATCAGACTCTACTTCACTGTTGGCATCATCATCACTAGTCACTGGTGATGGAGTTTGATTAAGATATATGGGGTCATCCCCAAGTGGTTTAAATCCAATTCCATAAGGTCTTTCATACTTAGTCATGGAAATTGGCTTGATGGTTCCTTGTTGATTTAGTCTGAGGCCTAGTACTTCATAATTGTGACACTCCATGATCCTTTTAGGTATAAGATACTTTGCACTTTTATAACAATTAGCTTGGTTGTCATTATATAACCATGATTCATCATCTCCTTCAAGAGGGTCAAGTTATATACTAGATATTGGTACATATGTGATCAGTCCCTTATCTTTGTTCTTTTGTTTCCAATGCACATGTGGGGTGACTTTAGGTCACCCAAAGGTTTTTAGATTTTGAATAAGATTTGAAATATGAAATGTATCATGGGTCACATATTCTCTTGGTTCATTATCTAAAATGGTGAAATGATTAGAAGCTTCAGGGGGTGGCATGTGGGAAAGGGAATCCAAGGTATTAGGATCTATGCAATTATCTGGTGAAGGATCAATAAGTATGGCCTTTTCTTTCTCTTGTTTGGAACATGGATTCATACCATACTGATAATTATAGCTTTGAAATTTGGCCTCAAGATGCTTGCAATGTTCATATGGGTGTAAATATCCTAGAATATTTACTTCCATCCTTGAGTGGAAAAACTTGATACACTGGTGTAGTATTTTTGAGACTGCATGAATCTCATGTAACCAAGGCCTACCTAGAAGCATGTTGTATGATAACTCAAGATCTAGCATATGGTAATGTGTATCATGGGTCAAAGGCCTAATGATAACTGGCAAACTAATGGTGCCCTATGACTCTCTTTCTTTATTATCATAGGCTTTGATAGTTATTGTTTATGGTTGGAGATCTACCATTATGTACCCAAGAAGCTTGATGAGCTTTAAAGACACTATGTTGAGGTCAGATCCATTGTCAATAAGGATACATTTTACTTTATGCCATCTGATACATAATTCTATATACAATAGCTTATTATGGAGTGGGCCAAGAGAAGACATATTGCTTTGGTTGATTGTGACTTGTTGGGCTGGAGCTAAGTGTCCAACCAAAGCTTGAAATTTATTAAGGGGATATGTCACTAGCAATAGTGGATTGGGTCAAAAACTCATTCAAGATGTTCTTATGGATTATTGATGTTTGCAACAAATCTAAAATAGAAATTTATGCTAGTGTTTTTTGTAATTGTTCCATAATATCAAACTTCTTATCTTGGTCAGTAGTGAATGGTTTATTATCAGGTTGAATGGTTGGTTGGATGACAGTCAAAGTGGTGAATGGTTATGGGCTTGGGATAGTAATATTTGACCTCTGAGTTGTGATTACACAATCAAGATTAAATATTGTACCATTATTTATAATTGATTTTGGAAATGGTGTGGGACTAAATAGGACAAGTCTTGATTGCCAGTGCACTTCATGTGGTCACATGGCAAGAATGAGTTGTCACTATAAGATCCAATTGGGGAGTTCCTAGTTTATTGGTTTGATTGTATGCATTCCTAGGTCAAATAAGGATTATCCATGTAATTTGGTTAAATTTTGTTGTTTAGCAATGGTCTAGGTTGATTAGTGTTTGGTCTAATATTAATGGAGATGGTATTAACACTACCCCCTGCAATATGACCTACAACCCTGTTGTAGTCATGTGAAACTACATGGTAGGTTTGTTAATTGTTATCATTCTAACCTTGGTTTTATCCATTCTTCTATTGCTATAGGTTCTACTACTAATTTTTTTGATTTTGCTGGTTTGGCCTTTGATTTTGATACTACTAATTTTGCTATTACATTGGTTGTTATTGTTATTATTGTTGATTATTCTATTGATATTGATTTTTATGTCAGGGAAAGGGGTTTTGATAAATCCAAAGAGTTTGATTTGAAGTGGAAGCACCATTATCTAATTTTATCTCCCCATTCTAACATATTCTTAATTAAATGCTTGATTTGGACACATCTTTATAGATTATGCCCATTGACCCGATGATAGTCACAAAATTCATTTTCACGGTACCAATCAGGATAAGAAATACCTTGCAGATAACGCTTTGGTATATGCCAACTAATCATATTAGTGGTAGAAATCTTGAAAAATATAGATTTAATAGGCTCTCCTAAGTCATTAAAGACATGACGTGCAAGCATGATTCTTCTAAGAGGATGGGTTTGCAATGGTAATGGCTACTGTATTTTTTGTGTAAGTTTTGGTTATTGTGCTTGTGGCATCAATTAGAGAGGTTACTAGGTATGAGTAAGCTAAAAAGGTGTTGTAGATGATTTTTTCACCATTTTCACGTGACAGGATTTGGTTACTCTATTTCCCATAACATTCCTATTGCGATTGAATTGCTTTAGTCTTTCATGGTTATTGGCTTGTGCCAGTCGTAATGCTTGCACTTGGATGGGATGTTGGTTATTTCCCTAATTAGTACCTTGATTTTGATTAGTTTAATTACTCTTGATGACTCCTTTATTGATGAGTGCCCTCTCGGTCAACAAACCTTTATCAATGATCTCTTTAAACGTATGCACACATTGTAATTCTAGATGATAGGTTATCTCACTATGCAAATTTTTAGTAAACACAGAGGCTAATTATTTATCTAGTAAACTATGGGTGAAATAGCTTGAAAGGACTCTCCATTACTATAAATAACTTGAAAAACTCTCCCTAACTTTTTTCTTTGCTTGTGTCAGGTCCACTAATGAAATCTCATGATTGAGATTATAGGAAAAGTGTTACACAAATTTATCAAAAATATCATCAAAATTTGTTACTAAATTTTTGGGCAACTTCAAAAACCACTCTAAGGATTGTCCAACCAAGCTCCTTAGAAATAAAAACAAAAGGTATATATCATTATATGCCACTAGTTGACATGTGATAAAGAATTCAGTCAAATGAGCCTTAGGGTCACCTTTCCCTTTGTATTTGTTGAATTTTGGTGGTTTGTATCTTGGAGGAAATGGTATTTGAAAATACTTCATGTTGAATGGATAGGAGCACACATCATCCAATTTGAACTTTTTAGTTTGTTTACCAGCTTAAATGGCAATAATTACATCTTGTCAGGATGTAAAACATCAGAAGCACAAAGTTGATTACCAAACCAAGCAACTTAATATGCGGAAAATAACCAGATTCAACAAGTAACTAGAATTCAGAATAACACAGAATATGAGAGACAATACACAACTTGTATTAATAACTCTTATAGAAAAGAATACAATAAAGAAGATGCCACTTCTTCTTCACCACCTCTTCAGAGGTTTCCCACACCTCAAGTGAACAGTAATTCTCTCCTCAAAGCTCTCTCTACTAGGTCCCAACACCCAACTCAAACACAGAGTTGGTGTTCACCTTACACCTGTGCTCCATGCACTCCACAAGTGCTCCACGCACTCCACAAGTACTCAAAGTACTTCAAGTAGATCTCCCATGAACCTGCAACAATCCTGCAATTCAACAGACCATACTTATGAAAGGAATTGCCTTGCCTTCCTCTTAGCTCTCCATGTACTCCACGTACATACCAATGAGTACACACCATACTCCAAGTAGATCCTGCCTGATTTTACTCCCTGTTGAGTTGCTATCCTATCTGATCTCCAACCTACAGATCAATACTAGTTCTACACACCTGTGAACCTTGACCTTGCACACACACACACACCTATAGATCAATGATCTTACTTACCATGTAGATCTTCTATAAGGGCCATGCTCACCTAATGACCAAGATCATACATACCTGAAGAATCCAGATGACTCTCCAATCCAGCACCCACCTTGGTACTACTATGGAACTAGGAGGAACACCCTTGCTCACCTCACACACAGAAGGAGCTAGCTTTGCTCAACTCAAACTAGAACAACTTTACAATACAACCATGAGTCTATTATATAGATCTCATCCAAACAATAATTAGACATCTAATTACAATAATTAGATCCGCAGCTCTCAGTCTATAATTAGCACTAAGCATGCAAACACTTGGTTCGTCAACCAACTACCTGTAATATACTTGCAGTTGAACCACACAGGCGACCGACGCCGGTCCCTATCCGCCTGGAGGTGACCGACGTCGATCGATCCCTGACCGACGTCGGTTGCTTCTCTTCACAATCCTGTCGACGTCAGCTGATCAGACTGACGCCGGTTGCTCTACAACTTAGCAACCCTCAACAACCTCCTCTCCTATTTGCATCAGTGAAGCTTTTAGCTGCACAACCTAACAATAATTACATCCTTCATTTGTTACAATTCTTGTGATATGAAACTAGATGGAATATTGGTTTGAGGGAGAATTTAGGTTTGGATAAATGGTTGGGAGGTCACAAGTGGGACACTTTGACTAGGGTACAATGGAAATACCTATTGGGGTATATTGGCTGGGTTGGGGAATGGACCAAGAATTTGCATACATGGATTAAGATGTACATGAAATTGCATATTTGGTTACATGATATTCTAGTTTGGATTGGTGATAAAGGTTTCACTTGGAGGATTTTTTAGTTGGAATGGAGGGATATAACTATACTATGTTTTTTGTGGTTGAAAAGGGACATGCTACCAACTAATCAAACCTTGTTGTTGAGTGGGAACTTGTGGACCAAGACCTTGTCTCTTGATTTGTGGCACATATTGAACCAATATTTATGTAGTAGGTACCTAAGAAACATGGGGACCTCCGTATTGCATGAATACCTATGAGGAAGTGAAAGTAGGTTGTAGGTTTGGCATTTGTCATTGACCAATATTTGCACATTATTAACTAGTCATTGCTTGGTTTTAGATTGGTATATTAGTATGTGATTGAAGAGGTATGTTCATCATTACCTGGTGAGGTGGAATATTTGTTGCCCCTGATTGAGGTGGTAATGCATTTGTCCTCTGTTATGTTGACACACTAGATTATGTCTATTGTTGTGGAATGCTACTCACCACTTATTGAGGGGGAGTAGGATTCATTACATTATATCATTGAGGCATGACATTAGCCATTATTTGATTATCTAATCTCATAGGTTGTATTTTTGAGGAAGCAATCGATTGAGATTAGGGTATAAAAATTCCTATTCCCTGGTATGATGACCTATTCATAGGATTAAATACAAGCACATGTTGTTGGCTATTTTCTTGTGCATTAGTACCACTTTGATTGGGACTGGATGTTGTTTTCACATTATCTACTACATTTGGCTCACTATTCAATGTAAAGGCCAAAGACACTTCTTTAATAATACGCATATGCATCAAGTTATCTATTGAAATAGTTTGTATGAATTTGTCAAAACTTGGATTCTCTTATCTAGTTAACTCTATCATTACTTTTGTTGAAGGAAATAGGTCAATAAGAGGCTTACTTACCATTCTCATCTGATTGAAATCATGTGTTAGGTTCAAATATGTTTGATATGTTATTTGCATTTGGTTGAAGTGCTCTTCCATGATGTTTTTGCCTCAATCAGATATATTAGGATCTTGGTATGTTGTTTGAACTAAAGCCATAGGATTGATAGAAGAACCTTGTTGATCGTAAATGGTATTGTGGGGCACTCTTACAAGACTTGGTAAATTTTCATGGGGGAAATCTACCAAAAACTTGGCCCCTACCTTGATGGCTCTAACCAAAATTTCATCCTTGTTTTCTAACAAATGTCACTCAAACAAAAATGGATCATATGTGGAAGATCTATTAGTAGAATATGACTATTGAAGAACTAGCTCATCCATCATGGGTATTGTAGCTAGGTATTGTGTGGTTTGCGCTTGGTCTTGTTCTATGTAAGGTGGTGTGTTAACCAAATAATGATCCAATGGATCTTGGCTTTGTGCCCCTAATTGAGTATTATAAGAGGGATTAGAATCCATCTCATAGGAAACACTATCTGTGTAGGGGTCTTGCACCATTTATTTTTGTGTAACTACATTACTAATCCTTGGATTGTACATGAGTCCACTATGAGTGTAGGAATACATGTTGGGATCCATAGTCAATGCTTTGCAATAAAAGGTCAAGGATTTCTACAACATCTAAAAAGGACAATGTCTAAAATAGATGATATTCCAACTTGGTCTAGATTTTCAAAAGGATCAACAGGTTTATGCAAAGGTTTTTGAGGAAATAAGCTAGAGTGAAGTATCTAACATTTCAGTGTTCACACAAAGGTAAGCAAATAAATGGACTAAAAATCAAAATGCCAAACTCTAAGGTTAAAGTGTTTCAAATTAGTCTAATCTAAGAAATTTAAAAATTGTTAGGTCTTTTGGCCAAATACAGTGTCAAAATCTAGGCTCGAACAAGGCATGTGCTAGGACTCTTAGCCAAACGACGTCAAAATCTAGACTTTGAAAATAGATGAATTTTTTTAATCTAACAGATTTGAAACACTTCTAACAAACACTAGGCATTTGATTCTTGGACATGAACTTGATCAAATAGGTATAAGGTATGAAACAAAATGAACTTTAGCAATAGTTTACTTCTCACAAAAAATGGTATAAGACTTGGTTCCTTTTGACAAATAAGCTAGACAAAGGTGAACACTATAACTGTGATTTAGACAAAGGATCATAAAAGTACGCTTGGATTGGTTTGAACATGTAGGATCATAAAAGTACACTTGGATTGGTTTGAAAATGTAGGATCAAATTTGAAACTCTATGCAAGAGGGTCTATGAAACAATATTCAAAATATTTTGGGTAGTGTAACAATGCTATACTACCCAGAAAGGTGTGATAAAAAGGTTTGCTTCAAAAACTCTCTAAGGCAAAGATGCTTTTCCACAATTTTGACAACATAACACTATTTTCTTTGACTCAAAATGTGGTGGTGTATAGACTCAAAGTGCAATTGTTTAGCACAAAATAGCATAAGTCTATCAAATGGTGATAATGATTATGAGTCTTAAATGACCTTCAACCCAAATTGGAAATTGAACCTAAGTTCCCTCAAGTTTAGTGAAAATGGGGAACCTACTTAACATATCAACCCTATGAACTTGTAAAGGTGTAATTCTAAATTTAGATTATAAGTGAAGGACTTAAACAACTTTGGTAAAGGTCTAGACTCAATTGGGCAACATAATTGTGCCAAAGTGGATGATATGAATCTCAAGCTTTTGATGAAATTTTGAACAAGGTAAATTGATGATCTCACATGTGAAACATAATGCTTCTTTATTCAAAATAAAATTTGGACTATGTGTTTGGTTTGGATTATTTTTTTACACCAAGTTTTCGCTCTAAAGAAGACTTTAATCTAGGACAAGACCAAATAATTAATCACCCTTAGATCCTAAATTGACAAGGTTTCTTGGTATTGTTAGAATCCATCAATATATATCCTTTGAGAGGATTTTAAGTGTTCATCCAAAAGTAAATGCACATTATATAGTTGGGTTTTTACACCCCTCTTCTCTAAAATGACAGTACTATGGCATGGACCTTGAGGTGCACCTTGCACCAACAATACTTTTGTGGCAAGTGGGGATTTGTCTAAGATCTAACAAGTTTTCAAACGATCTATGGGAATCAATTGCATAATGACTTTCATGCTAAACAATGCAAAATAAAAGCACATATTTTGGGTCTGTATCACTTGGCTTATTGTAAAAAGGTCTAGTCCTCTTTGCAACCACTACATCCTAATATTTGCTTAGTGTAGTGTGATGTCCAAAGTGCCACTATGTCCCATGTGCAACTCCAAAGGATCCAAATTAAGTCAATGCTAGGAGGTGAAACCCTGGGTCAAAGCTTCCCTAAAAAACTTGTAGGAGGTGATGAAGTCCCCCTCACAAGCCAAGATGCATAAATAAATAAATAAAGCATGAAAGTATAAATAATTTAGGGTCATTTTCAAAATCACCCAAACTTTGATGAGTTTTTGGGGAGTGCTTTAGATGACTTTCTTTCGAAGCCTTGGACTAGGCTACTTGCAATAGGAATGGCATTTTTGATTCCAAGGGTTCCCTATAGGGGACAAATGGAAGAGCATACATGCAACATTCCTCTTTTTTCCAAACAAAAATTTGATTTAAAAAACTATTACAAACAAAAATTGATAAGTGTGTTCAATTTTATACCCAAAATGAAATATTTTGTGGTGTTCATTTGACACCTTGGTCTTAGTTGCAAACTTTGAAAACATTCACCAAAACATCTAAGTCTTTTGTTAAACACCAAAGTAAGGTTCCTAATTGATTTTTAAGCATGAAAAGGTGATTTAAACATGTTTTGAACAAATATCAAGCTTGGTCCTACAACAAAATTGTTAGCATGTCCTTTAGCTTTGAAGCTCATTTTAGCTTGAAATAATAAACTTTGAAAAAGTAGCTCTTAGGTCTATGTTTTTGGAAAAACACAGTGACTGACATTACTTATTACCACTGATGTCAGTTACTTTGGCTAATCAAGATCTAATCGATCTCATTTTTGCTAACTAATGTCAATTAAGATAGGTAACTGAGGTCAGTATTACTTGTCGATGTTGATTACTATGTAAAACTTTGGTAAACAAAAATGGTAAAATAAAGCTAGAAAATTAATTTGCAAGAGTTTTAAAGGCTCAAATAAATATTTTAGATTTGAAAAATGGTCTTCTTCATGTTTAGGATGCATCTAGTCCCACCCAGCATGCCATAATGTGATCTAGGAATTTGACTCAAGAGAGGATGGTTAGTATGGTGTTAGTTCCAAATTGAAAATAAAATGAAAGAAACACACAAATAACATAACATCTCTAGGCCTAGACACTAGGGAGAGATTATTTAAAAATATCAAATGAAAAGCATAAATAAAAATCAAGGGATCAAATACAAGAGTTCTTTCACCTTCCTTGGATGCTCCAAATGTCTTTATATTAGTGGCTTGCTCAGCTTGTGCTCATGAAGTCCTTGGCAATGGAAGCTTGACTACCTCCATCTCTCTTTGGCACCTTTGGCTTGTGGATTGTGGCTTGGATTGGCTTGGATCAATTTTGTATGGTAACACTAGTTTTTTAAAGCTTTTGGAACCAATCCTTCATTATAAATTTTCATCAAAAAAGCTTAGAAATGATGTTGTGAGGCCTCCTATTTATAGATTTTTAGATTGATCAAAATCAACCTCAACCATCCATCTCAATATTGAGATGTGTGGTTGAGGATTAATTCAATTTTTGTAATTAATTTTGTAATTATCCTCATCATGACATTGTAAAAAGGGGAAATTAAGAGGCATAAATGGCATCATGGAGGGCATTGATGAGGCATGAAGGGAATGAATCCTAATATTTGTCACATTTATGGCCTAGGGATGTCTTCCCAAGAAATGAGGTCACTTGATGATGCAGATATTCAATATTCATTTCCAAAAAAATGTATTCAACTAGTTTTCATGGAATTTTTTATTAGGCCTTGATTTAGGTTAATTAGCTCTTAAACATGATTAAGCACTTTATGCACAAATTACTCAGATTAATCAGAATGCCTTGTTATTAGTCCAAAATTTGATTGGATTAGAATTAGAAGTCACCGTCAGATGCGTATTCCCATTTAGGATGTTTCTAATAATAAATAATAAAGGCATAAGTCTTATGTAAAATATTTGATACAAAAGAGCAATCTAGAGCACCCAGATGCAAAATTGGCATTTTAACTCAAAATGATTTGATCAAAGTTAGCTAAACCATAAATTGAATTGCCCCATTTAGTGATACTTTGGCCAAAATTGACACTTGAATATGTCAGTGTCACATCATTTATCATGTTTTAGTGTTTTTAGGCCAAATTATGCACTTTGGGTGAAAATTGGCCAAAAGCCTAGTTGGAGGTTATCGATGGCCAGATTTAGGTGTCTACAGAACATAGGGTCAAAGGGTGTGTTTTAGTTCATTTTATGTCATTTAATATGCCATTATAGCTTTGGTCATAGTATAGTTTAGTCCTTGTGTCATTTTAAGTCATCTAGGGGTCAGACTGTTATGACATGTCACATAAAAATGAATAAATAATTTTGCTTATGTATTTTATAAGCATGATTTGAAAACCTTTCAAGCTAAAAAGACTACATGGACATGATGATATTGGTGAAAAGATCACCCCCTACAAATTTTGTGTCTTGAGGAGCTCGATATCTCAAGATATAAGCATTTAAAGTTAAACTAGCAAAGATAGACATGTGGGAACATCAAATTCAAGCCTTGAAAACTAATCATTTGGTTTCAAATTTTCTTAAGGTTTAACATAGGGTTTGAAAGTGGAAATATCTCAGGTGTTCATATTAGATCTAATGTCATGTAGGTGAAGGTGATGTCAGTGGGTTTGGCAGATCTGATGGTACACATTTGATCATGCAAAAGTAGATTAATGGTGTGAATGACAGTCAAATAGTCAAAAGATCTTGATCAAAAGAAAATATGCCAAGTGGAAAAATTACATTCAATTAATATAAGATCAACAACACATGTTGATTCATGTAGATGAGATCCAATAGTGCACATTGAGTTAAAGGTCAAGGAGCCTAGATCAAATGTGAGACTACCAAGTGGCACAAACACATTAACCAGATGGGATGACAATAGTACACAGATTGAGCATGATGCTACCAAGTGTCACAATATCTAGACATTGAATCAATGATCAATAGATAACATTGAAATTCAAATCAAAGAGACTCTAGAGGACGTCAATAGAGTAAATTTGACTAGATTCTAGATGGACAAGAAGAGACTACATGTCCAAATGATGATAGGCATATTTTAAAATGGAATGAGTGACATGAAAATGGAATTACAAATTGGCAACCATGTAGGATCAAAGGATTATATATCAAATCAAGCTCTTCAGATTCATACACTACCATAAAATCTTAGTTAAGAAGTAAGATAAACAATGACTGCCAGATACAAAGAGTCAAGGTCCAAAAGACCAATGAATGATTGCAAATGGTAAATACAGGTTTTTAGAGGAAAGATAGTAGTTAGGGGAACATATTATGACTATCATATCATGTTTCAACCTCACTTGGATAGTACATATGTGTTAACTCTCTCCAACTTAGTTTCAAATGCTTGAGAGATGATACATGATGAAAGATAGTTTCTTGTGCATAGCAAAAGGAGTTCTATGCCACATTTCAAGAGTTTTATGTTTTGAGAGTTATTTTTCCCATTAAAAATTACATGGTCTATTTCTGAATTCATCATTTTGCATGTGTAACTCCTCCTATCAACTGGACATGTGTTTTAGTGACCTTTAAACTTCATTCTTTTCTCCTCTCTCTGAAATTCTATAAGTAGCTGCCATTTTGGCCTTTGTAATATAATACCACACCATGTACGGTAAAGCCCTACTAGAATGATGTCATATTTTACCTCTGAACATTAATGCAAATCTGGTGCTGAGTTCTTGAACAATTGTCTAAGTGTACAAGTGATGTATGATGATGCAAAGTGATAATTTTCTATCCTTTCTTCCCTTATCATTTAATGTTTATGCAAGGGTTCCTATTCTATCAGGTCATATAGAGTGTATTAAAGTGTTTTAAGATATTTTCAAGTGTATTATTGTCCTTGGAGTGTGAGATTTTCCCTTTGGTTCATTTACCTTATGTTGCTTCCCATATCTCACCTCTATATCGAAACACTCAAGTTAGAAACCCTCTAAGACTTAGAAGCTAACATATATTCCTTGATTATTAATAGATGAAATATGATGGTCATGTGGAAAACATCTTGGTCTATTAACCCCTTAGAGTAGGTTCATTTTATGCAAGTTTGTAACTCTTTTCCCCACAAACAAGCATTAACATAGGTGAAAGCACTTTAAGATACATTTAGGGATCTAGCCCTTATACCTAGAGGCTCACTTCTACCATAGTTACACCCACATACCTAGAAGTGTTCCCATGTTTCCCAAATCTAGAAGAATCTTAAACACTCTCTTTTAGCATGTAATATTTGGTGATAATAGGGAGATGCTAACTTCTAATTTTGGCTAAGGATATTTGCACAAAAATTAATAAAAAGGAAGATAATCAATATAATAATCTATTTGAATTAGCTACTAAGATGGGGGTGAATTAGTTTCACAATAATTTACTTTCAATTCCAAAACAACATTCATTAAAGCATTCATTCATATGAAGAGATTTAATGCATAAACAAACAACCACACAAGCATATCACAAGATAACACAAGAGATATGTGAGAAACCCTCTTTGGGGAAAAAACCCACTGAATCATGCACATGGAATACTATCCTTTAATGTCAATATCTAAATTTTAGTGAAGCACCAACTTCATAAGGAGCTCTAACCCCTACCTAGTTGAGCACCCACGTAACTAGTCATATGCAAGATCCAATTTGTAAGGAGGCTCCAACTCCCTAGGAAACCAAATACCAAATTAGATACCTTGAAATATAATCATATTGAAAACCTGTTTCTAATCTTTAAATTATTATTACCTCCTTTTTTTTCACTCTTTCCCTTCCACTCTCACTCAAACAACCTCTAAGACTCACTTGCTCAATTAGCCTCTTCTAGGCTTATTAGGTCTATTGACCTGTGTATCCACTTGAATAAAATTGGTTATATATGCATGAATAATAATCTTTACCATATTATGGTCCTCAATTACCTTCTCATTCTTTTTCAAAGGCCCTCTCCTTTGCTTTTATCCTCACTTGTTTAACTAGCTCAAATAGGCCAATTAGGTCTTGCCCTTATACCATATAGTTCATCTAATCCATATTGGTCAGATAAGACCCTTAACCCACTTATAAAACAATTAAAATATTCCATACATATGTTACATATGATAACCAAACACTCCATAGGTCGGTTATAACCCATAGAGGCTAAAAACTCAAATAGGCTTAATAGAGACCTAATGGAATTAGTCGTTCATGCTCACACGTTACACTTATGACCTATTAAACCAATTTTTTCCTTCAAAAATGGATGAAAAACATAAAAAATTACTCCAATATACCATTTATCACTCCCACATAGGTCCATATCACTTGGAACTCCAACACACCACTTGAACCATGCCATTTAGCTTACTTGCCATTAAGTCTTAAAACACAAAAATGTCTATCTCTTATAAATAAAGTACATAGACAAGTTTTTCAAACAAAAAAATAAAAAAAATTGCATTAATATATCCTATATTTACTAAAAAACATCACCAAATCTACTTTACATCATCAAATAGGCTCTAAGTACCCAAAAACACCTCTACAATAGGCACACTCAGTTGTACAGAAAACTAAAAAACACAATCAAGCATATTTGAATTTTTCACACTTTAGTAGGGAAAAAATATGAATTAAAATATCTTATTATGAAAATTTTAGACTTATATAACAACTTCAAACTCATTGGGTTCTCTATCTCAATCCACATAACCTCCAATTCACCTCTGTAAAGTGATCACTCAAACTGCCTGTATCCTCCAAAAGTATAGTCATGAACAAATTTTTTATTCACTTGAAAGGAAAATTTAATGAATTAAAATACCAATTAATATATTTTATTAATATTATATATCAACCTCTAATATTTATATTTCAAATTCTAGATACAACCATTGGTCTTATAGACCAATCTCTCAAACTTCTATCTTATTATCTTAACACAGTTTGCTAAGCCATTTTGGATTATTCATATCAACACCTTAGCCTATTTATTAAAATTAAAAAAAGAATTAATAGGTAAATTATGTCTTATAAAACAACAATACATTCATTTGATGCATCAAATTATGTCATATGGGCTCACACTACTTCATTTCTCATGGCAAACCTAAAATAATCAATCTAGCTCAAAATGCAGTCATGGTGAACATGACTTATTGAAATTATAGAATTAATTATTTTAAAATAAAATATATTTAAAATTTAATTTAAAACCCTTATAAAATATTCAAACATTAATACACATATGTATAATAGTAAATGTGGAACATGTGGATCAACTTCTAGAACACAAACCTTCACAGTTCATCTTACTCAGATAAGTCACTTTGATATAAAAAATTTTCCTATGTATGAGCAGAAAAAAGAATTAAAAACATATTTAATATTATTAATATGCATTTAAAAAATACCCCAAACTATTTGATCCATCCCTAGTCACCTGCAAATCATCCTTAAACTCTTTCTCACTTTGACTGGCTTTTTTTCTTACTGTTTTCACTATTTGGCATTGTAGTGATAGGTCAACTTGATTGAAAAAAATTATTTAAATATAGGCTGAAAATAACCAAAATAAATCCATGTAAATCAATAACAATTCTTTACTTCAACCTCCAATGATTTGTTTGCATTGACCTGGTCAACTCTGCTTGTAGTATCAAATTCTTCAAGAACAAGCACTTTTTTGTACCTTATGCTCATTTAATTGAAAAAATAAGACAACATGGGGATTAATTTATGAGTCCTATACCAAATAAAATCATAAAAATTTACTTTCCAATCAATTTTGGGAACTATCGAATGATATTTCTCCAATCAGGTCATTAAGGGGGTTAATAGGAGGGTTTTAACCAGTTTACATTCTTAATGAATGTTCATAAATTTATAACCCTTAGACCACTTAAAAATGATTAAAAATAATTTTTATAGCCATGTTCCATATCTCCCAAAAGTATCAGGTCACCATGAAAATTATACACATGCCAATGAGCATCAAAACTTTCTTCTCGAGCTTGGAAATCTCCAATTTGCATGCACATGAGACCTTATAACGTGTTTTATTGTCTTCTCCTCCAATACATGACCTAAAAATTTGTCCACATGCTTATAAAACCATATAATACCTTATTAAATTCTCACATGGGTTTCAACACCTTGGAAACTCAACTTGACCTTCCATTTGGACCTCACTAGGTCTCTATACATGTTAGGTCTAGAATCACTAGTCATACTTGAGTCTTGAAATAACTTATAAACATGTTTTATTATTATTAATACATCATAAAAATTTCATAAACTTGCATAAAACTATCACAATATATCAACCTTATTCATACAAGTCATACACTATTCATCTTAATAAGCTATCAAACATGTTTCTTCACACTAGGTCTTTTATGCAAAGAATAGACCTCAACCTTGATATTTCTACCACTATATATGATATTTTAATCTTATTCAAATGTATAATTTACTCTAATAATGATTATACCATTTATTTTCAAAATTTCAAGCTCATACATACCTATATCATCATTGCCATGCTTCTAGTCTAATCATATGGACGTACTAGGTATTCTACCTCTTGGAGTCATACTATGAAACATAACTGAGTAGTTTAATGCCTCAAATACATGTTCACATGTAATTATTCATCTTTTTATGCCTCTATATATTTATCTCCTAGATCCATCATGCTCATTCTTGTACCAGAATAGATAATCCATGCTTAAAGCCTTCTTGTCACTTCATGACATCATCCTTCATCAATCATCTAAAGACTCATTTACACCATGGCCACCTTATTTTGCTTCCTTTGACATTAATGATAATGTATAGACACATGACATCAATAAAAAATTTGTAACGTAATCCACATTTTTATATGTAAGCTTACACACATAGAAAATGGTAAAATAGAGTCATGTGTGAAGATACCTATATGGTGGAGTTGTGTGATACTATATATGCATGCAAGGATTATTTTTTAGGAACTTAAACAATTTTGGATAAGTCAACATACACATTTACTAGATAAGATTATGTATTTATAGAATGATATAATACTTTACACATATAAATGGCATGGGATACAACACTTACCTAAATAGTTATAGCTCAAAAAATACCAAAGAGGTAGTTGGCACAAAACATGGAGTTGAAAAGCAAAAAAAGTAGAAAAGGAGCAAAATTAGTTAGTGAAAAGCATAGGATCACAGATTAAGGATTCAATTAGTGCAATAAAATGATCTATTAATGATGAAAATTTTCATGTCAATAAATCAACCGTTTCACCTATCGTGAAGGTCAAGTTATAATTGTACCAATTTGATAGCAATGTACTTATGGTCCAAGAATTGGTCCTAAGGTGTGCAGAAAGAGGATTCTAGGAATAAATCAAACCTTATTATTTAAAATATATTTAATCACTTCAACATGTATATAAACTATAAATCATATTTAAATATATGATCTAACCTATCCAAAAGAGCAGAGCTTATGAAAGAGAGAATATCTTAAAGGAAATAAATTTGATTTGTTATAATATGTTCAAATCAGTAAAATATATTTTATACCAATCTTATGAATGTTACAACAAAACTAGAACAAACCAAAAGAAAATCAACACATGAAACGGAAAGAAAGATAGAAGAAATGATTATGAAAGTTGAATAAATAAACACTAACTAGAATCAACATTAGTGTAAACTACAATAGTTAAAGATTAAATCAAAAAGCTACCTAAAAAATAAAATTGAAGCAAAGGTTAATCTAAAGTTAAACTAAATAGAGGTTAATACTAAATTAAAAGTTAAATCATGACAATTATCAATTAGAAAGAGGCTGATTAAAAGTTACAAACATGATGTTAATCAAGATTAAAGATTAATAAACTAAGCTAAGAGACTAAGTATAAGACGATAACTAATAGACAAATGAAAATAAATTAATCTAAAACTAATAACATAAATTAAAATAATTAAGAAAACAATAAAGAAACATAAATAAACTAGCTTAAGTTACTAAAAGATACTAAAGGAGCTAACTCAGTAAATATTTAAATATGAGTAATTTATTGAGAAAATTGTGTAATTGAAATTGATACAATCAAATCTTCAAAAGAAAAATCATTATACAATTGATAGTCAAATAATTTGTCATTAAATATGATGTATTTATCATTATTTAGGTAAAGTACAATGATTTATATACATATGACAATGTATATGCAATCATCAAATGAATATATGCCTAAGAACTTCAGATAATCAACTACAAATTAACAAGGAACCTGGATATACTTCCATTGTTCAAGAAATTTACTTCACCATCAAATAAGAAGTTGTTTGGTCTATCTATAAGTGATGATCAGTATCATATATGCTTCATAGAAAGAATAAATATATGAAAGCTTTGAAAATAGTAAGAGTTCTTGTACCTATGTGTTTTCTCCCTTTGTTATGTCCTTTGAGTCTCCTTATAAAGCTTCTTCATTAGAGGTAGTTTTGTTTTGAAGGTACATCTAACTCATAGCTAGTTATTTATAAAGTTTAATTAAATTTAAAATAAATTTAATCATTATATAAATTATAAAGTTATAAATTAGAATTTATAACTTGAACTTATTAATGAAGTTCATGAAACTCGAGAATAAATTTATTATAGATCAAAATAGACATATTTAATGGGTGGGGACCCTTTACAACTTGCTTACAAAAACTAACAAATCACTTAATATGTTTCCATATGACTAAAGGATCATTAAAACTATATTTAATGATTTTAACAATTTATAAACTAATAAAATCCATAAAATATAACTTTAGAATCATCTAAATAGTTAAAATAGACATATCATAAAAAATGCTTAAACTGCTAAATTAAAAATATTAACACAAAACTGCATCTAAAGCAAATATATTGAAAATGTTCAATATCAAAACTAGTATGCAATAACTAAAAGTAATAAAATGTAGAACATGATAAGTATATCAATAAATCTATAAATATAACAACATGAAAACAATAAAATTAAGATAGAATAAACACAATTATAATTGTTTCTTCTCAGAATCACCCTCTTCTAAAATCAAATCAATTAGTGGGTATCCTTTATTTTTTAAATACTTAGTATATTCAAAAGTGATTAAGGTATCTAAATAAAATTAGTGCCACAATAGTCATCATCCACCTCAAGCTTGACCTTTTTCATCATGTGAGTGACCATAGGTTGAGACAAAGACTACTAATGTGTTTCTTACTTGATGAGGTGAAATTATCAAGAAAAATAAAATAGGATCAAGTACAATAACAAGCATAGGATTAGCAATATTAGGATTAAGATCTAGTAATAATTTAGAATTATGAAAATCAGGATTAGCATTGGGTAAAGCATCATGAGCTATATACACCTCTTGAGGATATTCACTTAACTTACCTCATCCAAATGGACAAGATTACCAATTGACTCATCTTTGACATCTAAGAACAATATATCCTCTCATAGTTAATGAATTAGGTGGAATTTTATCTAAAATAGTCCAAAAATTTGGGTCACTTACAAAAAATTGTAGAGAAACTCAGGTTACACTATGAGAAGGATATGAAAACACATTAACAATTCTACGACCTTGAAAAGGTATATCTTGATGACTACCTCAAGATGGGGTTATACTATTCTTATGTATATTTTCCCTACCCCATACATTTATATTTGAACCTTTTGAGCTTTGAATCCAACCTAACATTCTATTATATTTAAATATTTCAAAGAATTATTTAAAATACTTTAAATTCTTCAACTTAGCATAAATTTTTGATAAAAACAACTTTCCACTATTTACAAAACTAAAATTATGCAAATTCAATCATATATGATTATCATTCATCCATGATTACCAATCATTCTACCTATTTTCATAAGATACTTTATGAAACCTAAGCTCATATGACCTATGTTTTGCTTACTGCCTGTATGTTCCTCTTCCCAAGTTATACTCATGATATGATTGAATCACACAATTTTGAGCTTGATTTTGAGCATGCAAATGAAAATAACAATGCATGTTGAGAAAACAGAGAACCTTAGGTCATGCATTCAACTTTTTCCACTAGGTATACTTTAAAAAAAAAACATAAAAAAATAAATATGATATCTCAATTTACCATTTTACTAATTTCTAGTTCAAAATGAAATTCAACTTCAAGATACAAGCCATGTAGTCTTCAATAAATAACCATTGTCTATATAAAATCATCTTTCACTTGAAGGAAATCAATTCAAACTTGGTACTTCAACACTTATTAAAATTTATTCTAGCTTGCCATAACTTTGTTTAAAGGATAAATCAAGTTCCAATTCAGTAATCCAAGATATAATTTACCTTCTAATCATTAACCTAAGCCATGCAACATTCATTTAACCATATGCATCCATGCGAAATAAACCTTGTATCATTTATTTAAAAAGCTATATTTTGATTTTAACTATGAAAACCAAGACTTCAAATGCAAGCTGTGTATTGGATGTAAACTATGTAAATTTTAGGAATATGAATAAAACCTTAATGATATTCATTTCTTTTCCAAAAACTACCATATTAAATAAATCAACAAAGTCTTTCTGCACACAACTTACCAACCTAGAAAAAAGAAACATGAAAGTCCAAAATTTCAATACAAAATACCATGCATTACCATTTTACAAAAGTCTTCAAATTTATCCATACAAATGAAAATAAATAATTTCATTGATATTACATGCCACCAGACAAGATCAACATTTTACTTAATCATGCATGAAATCTCATAAAATCATACATTATACCTAAAATAGTTTAACATGATAACAAAATGAAGTATTTCAATTCACAACTCCTAGTCTACATGTCCATGCATGGTAACCAACATTTATATATGCCAACAAAAAACCAATGTTGAAAGAGATTTAGAACCATATCAAACAATACTACTATCAATAGGTAACACAACCCAAAAATAATTAAATTAATCAAAATAGCTTATCTTGCAAGCTATATTGGAAATAATATTTTCAATGCAAATATTTTTTTTATATAGGTTTCAAACTTGTACACAAGAAAACCTAAAAATCAACATTTGTACATAGTTCATAAAATAGATTCACTACATATATCCCATAAATTCAAGGCATGCGATAAAATGACATGCAAGAGAACTAGTGCCATATTTATCAATAAACTTGCATCTCAATTCAACAAAATCAATAATGAACTGAATATCCATATTTGCCAATGAATTCTAGCAGTGAAAAATTAAATCCAAAAAATTTGAGCCAAACAATATCCTTCTGTATTCCAAGAAATAATTTTTCAAAGTTCAAGTTCCCAAGTGAGCTTGGTTTTTAAATGGCAACAAAGTGTAACCACCCCTTTTATGTTTAGCTTATTTCCCAATGCCCACATTAAAAAATAAATTGTCATGATGTGTCTAAAAGTTAACAATATGAGTGATTCCACTAAACCAATTTTATAAGTAATGTGTTTAGTGAAAACTTTATGTACTAACAAGAAATCACTAGTGCTTTTCCAACTATCTCCACTATATCCTCTACCAATTTTATTGACATCCAAAACCAATACAAGTACACATGTCTTTAAATTCCAAAAATATAGCATATGACCCATGATATCCACTATGCATTTTTTTATTGTAAGGATTTTGAAATTAATTTTCTTCAAAAATGAACAACCAACCCCAAACATTAAATAATCCAACAAACTTTAATACTATGCCAATAATAATTCTTATTTGAACATGTAAAATATAGTTGTATGGTACCCTATGTAACATAATACAAAGTGTAAACCATAGAACTTAGGTACCAATGAAAACCCTATCCCCATAATGTAGAGATTAATCAATGAGTGTAAACAAATCATTTGAATCATGCTATCATAAAATTATGACTTTATGCAACTTGAAATATTATAAACCCCAGGTTTTATTATAAGTGTTTTTAAATGAAAATAACCATTCTAAAAAATGTACAATTTTATTACTACTTCCAAACATTGATATGCTATACAAAGTACAATCATTTAAAATAAAATGATATAAATGCTATGAATTATTAACATTCACTTAAATGACAATTGTGAATGTTTTAAATCAATTAGCCTAGTGATACATCATATTTAATCACATGTACACAAGAAATGACTATCAAATGTTGTAAATAAGTTTCCCCTACTAATGCAATTTTAGGTTTTATGGCACAAGTCATCATGAGATAAATTAAAAAATTGTAAGTTTTTAAAGAGGGGTACTGAAATTTTCCATAACAGGATCATGGAAGGAGAATCATTGAGGTATGAGATGTCATTGAGAGAAAGAGAAAACTTATCTATAAAATACCATCTTTCCATTTCTAAAGGGGTCTGACGATGTTTGATTATGTTGTAGTTAGATCATTATGTTTATTTCTCTATTGGTGTATTATTGTGATATTGTTGTATGGGCTATAATTATTTGGGCTCAACTAAAGTTGTAATAACTTGCATGCTAGTATAACTTAAACTAATATTATGAATGAGTGTGATCATATTATGGATATTAGTGTCTAATACTAAATGAAAATACAAGCATGTGTTTAATTTTATGTCTCAGTGTAAGTTCTATGTTGCATGATAGATGTTAATTGTTTCATGTCCATTAATGGTTTCCAACTGTGTAATGTATTCACCACATAAGTTCCAAACCAAACGAGACCTTGTAATATTTCTCTACATCTTAAGTGAGCATTCAAGTTAAGTGTTTAGTGATAGGCCATCATGGAAAGTAGGTTTTATTTATTAGGATGGTGTGAGTGGCATAGGTTTGTATGTAAGCAATATAAAAAACCCAATAATTAAGATGAAAATTTTTGACACTCTAGACCAATTTGGTCTATAACACCCAAAAAAGTATGTAGATAATGTTTATTTTTCTTTGAATCCTTTTATAAAAGTTTTATTTATAGTTATTTATTGATGCCAAACTTTATAATTTTTGAATTATTCCAATTTGAAGTGCTAAAGAAAAGAAGTGATGAATAATAAAGATAATAAATAAATAAAATCAAAACCCAAAATGAGTCAAAATTGAGAGAGAAATGATATTTAAAAACCTATTTGTTTAAATAAAATTTAGATAATTAAAAACCATGTTTATTGATGTAGGAGCATTGAAGGGTTTGTGCAATCTTGCATCAATAAAAAATAGAGTGGTGTATGGTTGTGTAGTCTTATTTGTGTGTTTGCCATTTTTGGCATGATGAAGATGATTTGAGGGAATATCAATACTCCTAGAATTTAGTAGCATCAAGCACATCAAAGAAGGATTAGTTTCATATAGCTACATGTTATAAACATGATGGTTACGTCTCTCAATCATCAACATAATATGGGATGTCACTATGTGCATTGAAGGGATAGAATGGATAGGTTATGGGGAAAGGTATAAAATGGCATAAATATCTTCCCTAAATCCAAATGTAATTGCATAATTATATTCCTTTAAAAAATCATCTCAATATGATTCAATATAATATCAATATGGCCTTTAGAAGTTGGCAATTCTTCATAGTGATGAAATTACAAATATACATATAGCAGAAATTATGAAACCATCAATGGTGGTTTCAAAACTATCAGTGAGAATTTTATAACTAGGGATGGTTTTTCCATGAAAATAGAGGCATTTTAGACATGCATAGATTTAAAACAAAAGGAAAATCCTAGAAAGATGAAAAAACATATTTAGAGTGTTTCTAAGGGGCTAAGAAAGTTGAAGAGACATGGTATAAGGTAGAGGAATGTAAGGAAATATCAGATATTAGGTATAAGAATGAGTTAAATCACTTAAGATAGTTCCAAGCGAGAAAAAATGAGCTCTAAGAAAAATAAAGAGGGAGCTAAAGGTGAACTAGTCCATGAGAGATTGTGTATGCAAGTTCTCCTTCATATTTATGTCTAAATAAGCATGTATATGCATGTGTAAAAGTGTGAGAGAGTGTGCATCAATTATTTGTAACATGTTATTGATTCCAATAAAGATAGCATGTTGAGATGTGTCAAATTCAATAGTGTGCTCAAGTGTGGCCATGGGTGAGTGTCTAACCAAGCAACATAGAGATAAAGGCAGTCCTTAAGTGGACCTCCTCTATTGTTCTTACATCATTTGGTATTAGGGAAAGGTATTTACTTGATGGTTTGAGTTGTTAAGGCTCTTGTATGAGTCAATTTTAGGCTATGTAAGAGAATTATACTTGAGTTACTTGCAAGTTGTGAAAAATAAGATTGCATAGGAGAGAGTATAATTTTGTTGTAGGTGTGAGAGAAGTCTTACAAGTGTAATGGATGTGATAAAGGTTCTTGATTTAGTCTATTTCATGTTTTGAAAGATGATACTACTTGTTAAATATTTTATGACACACAAAGAAAGAATAACACTAGAGGTAGAAGACTTGGATGAGATGTTGAAGGGAATCCAAGCAAGATTTGACATGATAGAAGATACAAAAAGTGAAGATGTTGTAGTTGTAAGTGAAGAAGGATAAATGTTGGAGATGTTTTTATCCATACAAGCAAATTTGGGTATCTTGGATAGAGGACCAACTAGAATATAATAGATACCAACAGAGGTCAAGATGAAGGAGATAGGTAAGTGCACTAATAATAGTGTTTTATTTTATGGTAAAGAGACCCCAAATGAGCTTATGAATTATATGATGAAGTTAGAGAATATTGAAAACCCCATGAGGGTAAAGGTTTCAAATAAAAGACTCTATGGAGTTATAGCTAAGTATTAGAGATATCTCCAAAAGAGGAGACAAGGAAAAAGAAAGAGGAAGGTAAGGAATTGGGAACATATGGTTTCCAAGTTGATGAATCATTTTGTGTAGCCAAGAATTTAAGTAGATTGGTTGAAGAAGTTTCATGTGTTGAGGCTTGAGAGAGAATATAAGAAGAAGAAGATTTCCATGAAAGGAAATATGAGAGAGATGTTTGTTGAGGTGTGTTCACATTATTAATTTATAATAACATAATTATTATTAGATAAATAATAATACATTAATAGTTGTTTGGTATATTATTGTTATTATGCATAACAATAATATATGGGGTGATTTGATTTAGCTAGTTAGTTGTTATCTCATGTTATTATAGGAGATTGTGGTGGAGATTTGATCTCTCCAATTATAGGAAAGACTTTTCCTATATAAATGTATTCCTGTATGAAATAATATATAGACAATCTAAGAATATTATTGTGTTTAAATTATTCTTTATTATTCTGTGTTCAAATCTCTGTGCAACTCTATTTTTACCAATAATGTTTCCATGTGAGTAGTTAAAATCTATTCCAAGTTGTATCAAGGAGAAGGATATGAGTGAGGAGAATAAAGTTGTCTTAAAATAAAAGGAGAGAGTGAGGTTTCTATGTGAAAATCCCAAATATGATTTTGATAACAAGGAAGAAGAGGTTTGTGAATAGCCCATAAGGGAAGGAGTCCTCATGAATGAGGATGTATATGTGATTTTTTTTAAACTAGAAGAAGGGAACCCATTTTTTGATGATGGAAAGGATTTTGTAGTATCCCATAAGTGGTAAGACTCATAATTATCCTCAATGAATGAAGGCAATACAATTATATTTTCTATTTTGGAGGGTATAAAGGTAGATGAAAACCAAGGAAAGTTGATTTCCATGAGGGAGGAAATAGAGAAAAATGAGGTGAAATTTAATGCACATGAGGAGCATATGGTTAAAGACCATCCATGTGAAGAAAAAGTGAAATAGAGCAAAGAATGAGGAGAGTATGGTTAAATACCATCCATGTGAAGAATAAGGAAATAGAGACAATAATGAGGAGAGGAAAACCATGGAGGTTGTTTATAATGGGCCTATTAGAGTCCATCATCTGAGCACAAGTTGT
This sequence comes from Torreya grandis, assembly GCA_037957365.1. NCBI lineage: Eukaryota > Viridiplantae > Streptophyta > Pinopsida > Cupressales > Taxaceae > Torreya > Torreya grandis. Next base: position 2,928,837 of record JARHVA010001046.1, on the reverse strand, counting down.
GAGAAGCATAAAAACAATGGAGAAGAGTTGGAAAAAATGTTTATGAGGAATGATGAAGTGGTTGAAGAAGTGTTTATGTAAACCATTGATTCCATTAAGGTGTTTATTCAATGTGTAGGTTCAAAAATAAATAATATGTAAAATAAAATGACAAAGTGTGGTTTAGTCTAGCATGCTCACTTATATGAGAAGCAAAGTGAAGAAGTGGAACAAGAGGATAGTATGGTAGTAGTGGTTGAAGAGATATTTGGTAATGATATACCAACAATATAAAATTGTCTTCAATTTAACATGGAGACGAGAGAGTGAAAAAGTGTTGGAACAATAATGCTCTCAAGATGATATGAAAGAGGAATCTCATTTTTAGTAGTTAGAGGTGGGAGACAATACTCTCATAAGATCATGTGAAATAAAATGGCATGAAGAAGAAGACATTCTCAATATGACAACATTGGATAAAGAAGGATATGCATCAAACCTCCAACTTGAGAGATGGATAGAGAGTATAATGGTGGAATCTAAAGGTCATAACATGCAAATGCATGTTGGTTTAAGGATCATTTATATGAGGAGAGTTGAATAATGTCACTCACGTAGCATAGAGGCAAACAAGGAGATAGAGATGGTGGACATGTTTCTACCAAGAGGAATGATGAATGAAAGTGGTGTTTCACATATGGGATAAACCAAAATAGGTATTAGATAAGAGACTATTATGATTTAAGTAATACATTATTATCATATAGATAAGGAGAGTGCAAGGTTATTTGCACATGACATGAAAATGGTTAAGGAAGGTAATAGAAATTAGACTAGAGATGATATAAAGAAGATGAGAGTGAAATAAGACAAGGATGAGATAGATCACTTGAATTTATTATCATGACACGAACATGTTAAAGAGCATGATGTTGTAGGTGTAAATATGGAGATAAAGGAGGAATTCAAAGATACCTTCCAAGGTAAAGAGAGTGAGCCACTTGATTTCAGAAGTTATGAAGAAGTAGATGATGAATAAGAGTCTTATAAAACTCTTATACATGATCAAGCCATAAGTAATATGATGGTGGATGGTGAAGAAAATGATGTTTCAGCAGAGGTGTAGGAGTTGCTTGGCATATCAATGGGGAATGTGAGAGATGAGGAGATGAAGTATTAAAGGCTATAAGTGAACATATGTTTAATATATTGAGATAATATTGGATATGAGATAAAATTTGAGTGTATATGGTTATGATTCATTTAAATTCAATTAAGTTTAGAACAACAATGATGGTGAAGTCATTTTGTGGAGATGGTAAGAGGAAGGTGGGTTTTAACCCACAAGAGGATGCAGAGAAAAGAGGATAAGCCTTTCATAGAGGAGGAAAAATTGTGGTGGGTTAAATCCCATAAAGGATAAAATAATATTAGAGGTAAGAAGATAAGAAATTTTTTGAATCCAAAAAGGAACTAGAAGTGAAAGAAAAGACACGACAATTAGCTGAAGTACTTAGTTTGTTGGAAGGGAATGCCATGGATATTATGATTCATGGTTAAAATATGAGTTTTACCACTTATTCCATCCATGTGATCATGAGTTAACATTTTAAATCCATTAGGTGTTTGATATAATAACATCTAAGGGTTCATGTAATCTTGCATCAACCAAAAATATAGTGGTTTGTGTTCATGTAGTCTTGTTTATGTGTTTATAATTTTTGGAATGGTAGAGATGATTAGATGGAATATTCATAATATTAAAATTTATTATCATAAAACACATCAAATAAGGATAATTTTAATATAGATATATGGTTACAAACAATCTGGTTGAATCTCTCAACCATCAATACAATCCAAGATGTCATTGTGTGCATTGAAGGGTTAAAATGGATAGGTTATGGGGAAAATGATAAAATGAAATAGATATATTACATAAACATAAATATTATTAAATAATTGTATTCCTATAAAAAATTAGTGCAATTTCAAAAAAAAATCATTTTAATTTGAGTCTATATGTAAAAGTTATGGGCTCTGAAAGTTGGCAGTTTTTCACAATGACGAAATCGTTAGTATGCATAGTGGTAATTTTGAAACTGTCAATGGTGATTTTTCAACCATTAATAGTTTTTAATTAAAAATAAAGGCATTTTATACATTCATATATTTTTAAAAAAATTAATGAACCATAAAAATGAATGAATGAATTTGTAGCATTTCTAAGGGGATAAAGAAGGTGAAAAGTCATGGTAGAAGGCAAATGAATGTCATGAAAGATATGAAATTGGTTATATGAGTGATTTAAATCACTAAATACATTTCCAAGTGATAAAAAAGGGTCTCTAATAAAAAAATAGGGAGTTGAAGGTGAACCAAACCATGAGAGATTATGTATGCAAGTTCTTCTTCATGTTTATTTATAAATAATCATGTATAGGCATGTGTGAGAGTGTGAGAAAGTATGCATAATTTATTTTTAAAATTTTTTTGAGTCTAATAAATATAATGTGTTTATATGTGTAAAATTTATTAGTGTTCTCAAGTGTGACCATGGGTGAGTGTCTAACAAGCAACCCAGAGATAAATGTAGTCCTTAAGTGGACCCCCTCTCTTGTGCTTGCATCATTTACATGTGTAAACATTTGGCTTAATGGACATATATATATTTTTGGGTTTTGTTATCCAAGGTTATATTTAATTTAAATAAAATTTAGTGGTTAGTATGGGCATGTATGTCCTAGCAAGATATAATATTTAGAATAGTTTGTATTTTTAGTTGTAATAAATTATAGTACTTGAATCATGTTTGATTAAATATATTTATGAGATATTTGTATGGGTAAGTGGTTGAGTCCCATGAAAATAATGGGTTTGAATTTTATTATATAAACTTGTATATAACAAGATATGTAATATAATTGATTTAATTTAGTGTAATATTTTTTGAAGAATTAAAAATGTGGAATTTTCCATATTTATATTTGTTAAATTTACCATTAGTGGTATCAGAGTCGTGTAGCATGTTGAAGAGTGGATCCAAGAGAAGTGTGGATTTAATTTTTGAAGATATAATTATGAGAGTAGCAAATTTATTTTATTTACTTTTTGAAGAGATAATTATGAGAGTAGCAAATTTATTTTGTCATAAATTAATGATTGCATATATTTTTACTAAATCCATATTTAATATTTACATCATATATATTTCTTTACACACTTATGTACATGTACTTTCATATATATATATATATATATATATATATATATATATATATATATATATATATATATATATATATATATATATATATAATGGTTGTGTGAGATGAGTTATGGTAAATTTACAAAGAGTTTTTTATAGAGAAATAAGTTTCAATACATATCTTTATTTATGGAAGAGATGAACATGATTTTTTTATTTTATAAAAGCAATGAAGTGTGGTTATAAGGATCCATAAATTTGAGGAATAATGCTAGAGTTTATCTTCTCACTAGGCATTGAAAGGAATTTAAAAAAAAACATTAAAAATATCATGAGTGGATCCAAATATTTGTTGTAAAAGTGTTGAAATATCTATATTTTTATTATAATATCAAATACCTTAGGTGTGTTAATCAAAGTTGAGTTATAATTTTGGAAAGTGCATTAAAAAAGGTCTTTTTCCGGCAGTGTGGGTCCCATACAATATTTCTTTAATGCTCGGCCTCTTCTTCAGTAAAGTAAATTGCATTTACTTTATGTTATATTAGAGATATTGATACAACATGTAGTATAGTGTGTTTTCATATAAAAACATATGAATGCCTTAGCTTGAGATATTTATATCAAGAATACCCAATACATCTATGGTAGTCACAATATGCATTATTGTCAAAGCCCTTAGGTTGAGGCTTATTCAAATCAAGATTGAATGGTGGAGGTAGAGATATGATATTACAATCAAGTAGTTTCATTAATAGGATTTGAGGAGGTTGTGGTAGCCTTCTCCTTAGTGGAGCTATCAATTGAAGCTTGTTTGATGGTTATGATATTACATTAAATATTACTTTCACTTCATTCATGTTTTTGTTAGGTTTGAAACTTGATATTTGAAGTAGATGGAACACTTGGTGCATATTTTAGCTTATTCAATGTTATGAGCTTGACTTCTCTTTATTTGATTATATGGAATAACTCATCAAAATATTTGAATTTATCAAATATTATTGATTCATGGAGAGGTGTTAAAAAGCTTTGGGTGAAGGTATCTTGTAATTCATAATCTTCCATAGAGTTTTCCATCTTAATTAGCATAGTTTTGTACTAAGGAACATATTCACTAAATTTATCATTTGACCCTTTCTTGAGTTTTGAAATTTATTCATAGGATAGATTTTTAGTAATGTTGATAGAAAAGTGTTATATAAATTGATTTGGTAATGGGTTCATTTATATGAATAATTAAAGTGGAATATCATAGAACCATCATAGATCATAATATTTGAGGCTTCTTAGAAATAACTTGTTTATTAATTTTTCATTGGAAGCAAAGTCCAAGCATATTGCATGGAATGAATGAAGATGTTTTTTTATCACCTTTACCTTCATACAGTGGTATTTTAGGAGCTACAAAACCTTCTCGTAATAGATAAGATGTTATCTTAGGTGCCATAGGATTGTGAAGTAAAGTATGAGAATCCATGAAATTCCTTACTCTAGAGACACCCTAATATAATTAAAATACTTTATCATGTAAGGCTATAACAATTTTCTTAAGAGAGTATGCATTTGGTGAAGTTGGCAATGGGCCTTATCTAGTAATCAAAGGAGTTGTGTATGATTCCATTATATAAATAGGAATATTAATATGTTGGAAACCTTGTGATGACACCATACCTAGAGATGTTGGCACATGTGTAACTATAGGTGTTGTTATAGGAATATAAGTAATAGTAGTAATTGGAACATCGAAATTAGAAGTGGAATTTGAGTTGATTTATTTTTTTAATCTCTTGTGATGTATAAGAATGCATAAATATTATATGGATTGGTGTTAATATATTTAATGAATTATTTTTCATTAAATTCATCCATTTATTTGTATTATCATTACCTGTCTCAAAAGTAATGATAATCCCATAATTAAGATTTGTGGTATGCCGTATAACATTATTAATGTATAAGACTTCTTGTTCCCAAGTCATGCTAGACTTAAAATAGATTTGACTTAATGGTACTTGTGTTATATGAGCATTATTCAATAAATGTGAGTTGAGTAAGGCTTGGGATTATACATTATGCATTTTAGAATTTTTGTGATATTTGAATTTTATTAATGTACATTTATAATGCATCCAAATAACACCTTAGAAAGTAAGATGTAATGTATTTCTAAACCTCAAAATATATAATAAAAATTTAATCATTATTACCATGATTTTAAGTTTAAAATTTTGAAATTTGTAACAATGATTAAGGGTACAAGTAGCTAAGGTGTGTTTATTTTGTAGGCTCTCATATATACTAATCCTAGTCATAAATATTGAACATAGCCAAAAATGCACTATCTACAAATGATCCCATCATCCTATAATTGCACTATCATGTCTCTAAGGTATGTTGATAATAACTTCTTAGGGCTAACCAGTTACTGGTGCACTCCAAGAACAAATAGTCAAAGACTTCCTATGGCTGGAAAATAAAACCCTAGAAATTTTTGATAACCATGAAGTACGTGAATAATAAAATCATATATAGTATTTTCTAATGGATTTAGTATTGGGTTATTACCCCTCACATTTTTTTTCAAATAAACATAAAGACTATTTTCTTAGAACGATAACTCCTATGAGTGTTAAAGTGTAAGAACACACTTTCTAGGAACAAGGGAAAGCAAAGAAAAATAAAATTGACAGAAAAATGAAAATAAAATATTTTTGTGTAGAGGAAATAAGAATTCAAAATGAAACCTTAAGGTCAAAATGAATTTCTCTTTAGTGTTTGTAAATCATGAATTTTGAAACCTTGGAACAAAAATTAAAAAGGAAAAGCAATGCTTGAAATAAATTGTAAATGTTCACCAATATATTTTATCCTATTTTAGATAAAACATTAAATTTTTTTAATGATAATATGTTTAAAATTATAATATATATGAATTCTAAAGATATGCAATGATTAATAATTCTTATTTTGAAAAATTACTAAATATGGAAAATTGCTATTTTTGGAAAACACTGGGAAGAAAATAACTTATCTCAAAAAAATATTTCAATTGACTATTATGAATGTCTAAAAATGAAAAAAAGTAAAATATATGAGTGTGCATGTTAAGGATTATGAACTAATCAAAAACTACTTCTAGATTGGTCTATTGTAAGTGGATGATAGTGCAAAACATTCATGTTTGTTGATCACAGACTTGTCCCCATTGATTGTGCTTAATAAGTGATATTAAAATACATAAATAATAAGAATTGAGATAATGACATATTAAAAATAAAAATATAAAATACCTCTAGATACGACTTGCAGGAGGATAGGAGCATAGGCTACTTGTGTTCATTGATCACAGACTTGTCTGGGTTTATTGTGATAAAAATTTGATTGTTGTGCCTTCTATGCCTATGTTTACTGAGTGGGTTGAGATATTAAGAATTGGGTCATGTCATATATAATTTTTTTTTCTCTTCTCTTTTATTTTAAACCTTGAAGGCACTTTTATAGCTTAAAAACCTAAAAAAAAAGTGGAGTATAATGGTTTGAATTGATCTCAATCACCCTATTGATGATTGATCACTTCCTACATATCTAATACTCCAAGAAGGGAAATCAAACCTACATATTTACCCCACCTAAAATAATTGTGTAATTTTGCTCTTTGACTATGTGTTTGTAGCTATAAAATGCCTTTGATATTTGAAAACAATATCTCTTAACTTTCTTTAGAACACTCTTAACTTGACTTATGGTGGATCCTTGTGAGTGATCTTAAATTTGAAAATAATCTAGCATATTTACTCAATGTGTAATAGTGTGAAAGCATCCACCAAGTGAATAAAAATTGGGGATAATGAATGACCTTTGATATTTATTTATTGTTAGGAATGGTAAAAACATTTTAAGAAGCTAAGATCTGAAGAGTTAGCAACAAGAACATCACACATGAATATACAAACAAATGAAATACAAAACAAGGCAAGTTAAATGATTATTCAGAAATGCGATATTAGTACAATAAGAAGCCCTTGCATAAGTAGGCAAGGAAAAATAAACAACTAGCCTAACTAAGCAATGTAGGATAAATCCTCACATAAGACAAACTAGGAAAAATATGAAATACCTAGCTAATAGACTAGTAAATATGATAAATACATACTCTAACCTCCCTTCAAGTGAAGTTAGGGGCTAACAATAGACAAAAAAAAATAGTGGCATATCCAAAATATGAGTCCTAACAACTAGGCCTACTAAGGTACTCATATACAATATGTATCCATGAAATGAATAAGGAATATGTCCTCGAGAACACATCCCAAGGACAAATTTTAAAACCCCAAGCATGCCACACAACTCAAGAAAAATGAGGTGATGCAAAAGGTTTTATGAAGATGTCTACAACCTGCTACTGAGTAAGAATGTACTCCAAGATAAGAACTCCATCTTAAATGTGATAATGAATGAAGTGCATATGTAAATCAATGTGCTTGGTCCTTTGGTGCTCAACTAGGCTATAGGATATGTGAATTTCACTCTAGTTGTCACATCAAAGCATAGTAGGTGAATTTTTCATGAAGCCAAACTCTATCAATAACTGATAAAGCCAAAAAATCTATTGACTCACTATAACTGCCACCCTATACTCAACCTGTTAAGATGAAAATACAATATCTTGATGCTTCTTACATAACCAATAAATAGGTGAAGAACCAAGACAAAATATGTATCCAGAAGTGGAATGTTTGTCATCAAGAGAACCTACCCAATCTGAGTCAATGTAACCAACTAACTGAGTAGAACCCCTAGTGTAGTGTAATATAAAATGAGAAGTGCCTCAAAGATATCATAAAATCCTCTTGGTATCCTACCAATGACTCTCATGAGGGGTATGTTCAAACCTATATACAAGACCAATTACAAATGAAATGTTGGGGTGAGTATGGATCAAATACATAAGACTCCCAACCATCTACTTGTACAATGTAGGATCATAAAGTGGAGTAGTATAAGTGGCAGTGAGAGTCACTCTAGACTAAAAATGAGAAGGACTTGGCTTATAATCAGCCATGCCACATTGAAGAAGATCAAGGGTGAATTTCTACTGGCTCAAATAAATCCTTGTATCTGATTGTGCAATCTGTAAACAAGGGAAGAAATACAAAAGACTAAGATATATAATGTTGAACTATGCTAAAAGTGCCTATTAAATAGTTTAAATTTGAGAAGAGGAGCTACCTATGAAAAGCAATCATCAACATACAAGATCACTATAAAAATGTCCTCTCTAATATGTTAAATATACACTATGGGATCAAAGTGAAAAGGAACAAAGCTAGTGGAGAGAAGAAAGGAATCCATCTTCTCATACCAAGCCCTAAGGGCTTATTTAAGATCATAAATAGACCTCCTAAGTTGACAAACAAGACAAAAATCATGAATAGACCCAATAGGCTACTCCATATATATTTTCTCCTACAAATATCCATGCAAAAAGGAACTATTAATGTCCATCTAATACACTAGCCAACCTTACAATGTAGCAAGAGAAACTACAAGGTGAACATAATCCATCTTGGAAATGAGCACAAAACTCTTAGATTAGTCAATACCTTTGACTTGTGAGAAATCCTTTATAAAAAGACATGCCTTATAATTATCAATAGACCCATCAATTGCATATGTATTTCAATAGATAACTCTCAACTGAATTACTCACCCCATTATCTATATGAAGCTTCTTGATGCATCTAGAAGACTGTTTCCCTACCAAATCCTTAAATACTTTGAAGTGAGAAAAGACATCACTCTTTTACTTGATAAAATAAACCCAAATACACCTCAATAAATTCTCAATAAAATTAAGTGCATAATTACCTCTGTTGAAAGGAGTAGGAAAGACCATCAAATCATTATGCACAAGCTCAGGTGATGAAAAAGCTCTCATGGACATACCCTTAGGAAATAGACCTTGGTTATTCTTCCCTAATGCACAACTAGGGCAAACTCCATTAAGACATGAAATTGTACGAAGACCCTCTTTCATACTGTGAGTGTTCAACTCCTTCAAATATCTATAATTGAGATGTCAAAATCTCTCATGCCAAAGTCTACTCTCAAAATCTACATGAGAAACCAAACATGTCCCTAGAGGAGAAGTGTCATCAAAACCCATAAAATAATAAAGTCAATAACTATGATCAACAACACCTTGTGTAATAAGTGTGTGAGGCTCTAACAAAGCTTGAACTTCAGCACCCTGTGGTGTGAAAGTCACTGTCTTACCCTAACTAGAATGATAAATATGATAAATTGAAATTAGATTGGTGGTGATGTCCAAAACATATAATGCATAATTTATGTGGCAATCATATAGCTATATGTCACCCTTTCCATTAACATAAATAAAGGAAGAATCTCCAACCTTAATGTTGGAACTAGAATTTAAACCAAGAGATACAAAGGATTCTTTGAAAGAAATCATATGGTGTGAAGCACCAAAATATAAAACCAAACTATCTAAATTGGTGACTATGATCTCCTGACAACATTAAGTGTTTTCCCATGCTCATGAGATGGAGGAGTGGAGATATAAATATTATGTTTCCTGATGACATCCTCTAGGGATTACATTCTCTTAAAATACCTAGACTTTTCATAACTGGTCCCCCCATAATAAGAGCAATATAGGTTAAACTTATTCTTGGGTTTGGAAAATGATTTTGGTTTAGATGTGTTGGTGTTGGGCTTAGGTGCATTTTTAGATGGAGGAGTGTTATTCTTCTTACTCTTCGTTTTTCCCTTGGTCATAGGATGTGATAAGACTAATGTTTTTTGAGAGGTGGGAGACTCAAGGTGAGACAATTTGGATTTATCCCTAGTAAGTGTATGCAATCATAAATTCATCATGTCTATAAATCAATCCTAAATCAAAGAAGATATATCATACCATACACTTAAGATTGGGGACACATTTTTTAAGTGAGAACATGACCAATATGGGGATTTTCTAGACTTGATTAGGAGATCTCTTATTGTAATACACTATGATATGGAGGGTTCCAAAGCCTCTAATCAAGCATAATCTCACAATAACCCTAAGTGAGTCCTATGTTTTATATTCACTAAACTAATAAAAATTAAAGTAAAATCTAATCTAGTGATCAACTTGTGGCATAAAGTGAGGGTTAGAAACAATAAAAGTAAACATGCATAGAAGACATATACTTATGTCAATATATAAAAAATCCTAATGCATGGAAGATAGGTACAAATGCATATTTATCTACTCTTACAAAGGAGGAACAAATTTAATAATACTTACCTTTAAAGACGAACCCACCAAGCCTCAATCTCTCCCTTGGCCAAGGTGATTCACAAGAGGTTGTTGTGGATGTAAAGATGAAAAGGATAAATCATCCCTAGGTTAAATAACCTATAAATGCATCCAAAAGACTTCTTCACAAGACAAAATATATATCTCCAAAGAAATTATGAATCCCTGAGCTTTCTCCTCAAGTAGAATGGTGGATAAGCAGATGCATAATATATCTTACTTATACTCCTCTTTTCTAAATAATGGAAAAATGAACTTTTATATATAGGAAAATATGACCCTAAACCCTTCCAAAATCTTGACCAAAAAGGTCAACCCAGTCGACCTAGCATAATTTCAGACAATAATTCACTAGGTCATGAGCTAGGTAGGCCAAGAGCCAAACTAGTTTATAAGTGAAAATCACCCAAAACTATATAGGGTCAACCCAATCGACCTAATATAATTGATTGATAAAAGGGGATTAAGGTAAGGAAAAGAGGGATGGAGAGTGGAAAAGACTATAGGAGGATAAAATAGAGACAAATAAGCTTATGGAAATCATTTTTAGGATACAAGTGTGTAGATAACAAGTGGCAAAAGGGACACTAATCTTGTGAAGCACTAATGGTCTGCCCACCCCTTTCTCGATGCACCCCTTAGGGCATGCAATTAGAGAGATTGAGACTCGATGGGTTCCTACAAGATAGAAAATGTCAATAAATATAAAAATTTGAAAATATTATGTGTATAAATATGCCCCACTCGAAGCTCATCATGAGTCACATGAGTGTAACATGGGATGGTGCTTCAGGAAATAGAACATGATAACACATAATGTTGATGCTAAGTAAAATGTGGTAAGGAGGAAATAAGATAAATGAAAGGACAAAATTTAAAAACACATACTTTACTTACCTTGGTGTTGTAGATAAAGAAGGAGACTGCAAGAGAAGTGAAGGCATCCAAATGTGAAGAACATTAGACGAACCTATAGAAGTTAATGCAAAAAATAGCCAAAAATCAAATTTTTGGAAGAAAGGCATATAGTAGTGGAAAATATTATCTACATCATTATAATTCTATAAAATTTTATGGTTTTAAAAATGGATTATTGGAAACAAAGATATAGGCAAAACAAGGAATCTGATGGAAAATATTTGAAAGATTAAGATTTGTGAAGTAAGTTTATATAGGGTGAAAAGGGAAGTAGTTTGCTATTTTTGACTTTTTTGTGAGAGAAAAAGAGCTCTAAGAGACTAAACAAGATAGGATGGTAAGGAGATGACAATCAAGATGAGAATGACTCCCAACAGTGGTAGAGGGTGCAACACAGGTAGGGAACTAAGAATCTCAAACTAGTTTTCGAATATTTTATTGGAATTAAGTGTTTTTTATAAATTTATAATTTTAAGGAAATTATAAGAACCATAATGAACCCAAATTTTTTTCTAAGGGTATGAAAAACCAATATGGGAAATGGGTTTGAAGGGATTGGAACAATAACTATCAAAAGGCATGTATTACTCAAAATGTAAGGGATCAATGAGTAAAAACAACCAAGTCAACCTAGTCAACCTAGTAGGCTAAAATTTAGTAAAATCCACATTGTCAACCTAGTAGGTACATGCCGACCTAGTTTATTTTCCAAACTGACAACTTAGTACATTTCTATTGATGTAGTATAAAAATTCACTATAATAACTTAGTACTAAGAAGGGAAAAATAGAGGGTTGACTTAGTTTGTGAAGTCAACTAGGTCAAAAATAAGGAAATTTTGGTCAAACTAGTGTTTGACCAAAGCACCAAAATGATATAAAAATGCATGCAATACGACAAAAGAGTGTTAGAAGGGAACATAATGATCGTTTGAGGGATAAAAGGGCTGAGTAAACTAAAAATAGGTCAAATTAATGAAAAATGACTAGATTAAAGTAATTTAGGTTTGTTTTTGTTAAAATTTGAAAATAATGTATTTCAATTATGAATGACATGGAAGATCTAATACATATTTTATTGTTTTATGGTGGTAGAGGCATTCAAGTTTTTGGTGCTTAGTGGATGCACCATGGCTCCTAAACTTATTAGAGTGCTTATTCATTAAGGATAGAGTTAGATTAATCTCATTAGGCCTAGGAGGCATAATAGACATTTGTAGGATTCCTTTGAGTTTAGAATTGTTAGTCATGTTCCTGGGAGCTTAGGAATAATTGAAAAATACATTCATGTGGGAGGTAGAGGGGGATAACATAGAGTTAGGTATCACTTTAAAGGATATCTATGTCATCTTAGGACTACTTATAATAGGTACACCCATGGTTACAAGACTATCATATAGTCAGGAAGAGAGGAGAGCCTTAGCCATATGAGTGATTGACTTGGAAAGGATATACCCTAGATTGAGGGTAAGTATGTTTGATGTATATACCTCATAGATTCTAGATATTTGAAAGGCTATGATAGGACTTGTGATAACACAAGTGTTGTGTCACAAGTCAGGTGGCAAGGTACAACTATTTGTGATAGCTTTATGTCAAATAATATTAGAACAAAGAGTGTTATATGACTTGGGATCTGTCATCTAGGTATAATGTATGCATGACAATTATATAGTGTTTTCTAGAGGATAAAAGTCTATGGGACTAATTATATTGCTGATGACATGGATATATGAGAGGTTTCCCATGTATCGGCTAGTTGGGTTGCTCCATGCGGTCAATGATAGGTTACCTCAGGTTCAAAGATGGAGACAAGACTAGGTATTATGGGATATGCCCTATGTACCAATGTTATAGAAAATGAGATGATCAGATATTATATGTTAGTCATATGGGCACATCATTATGATATGGCCTAACTAGAAGATAGTGACACCAACTTTAATATGGATAGAGGTGATAGGGCACTATACTTGGTGGACATAGCCATATATGGTGATATGTGTAATAAGATAGATGGGATAGCCTCACCCAGTGGTGTTGATAGTGGTGCCCACATTTTGGGCCTAGCATGTGAGAGAGCCATAAGGGAGAGGACGATTAGAGCCACTAGTGACTAGGCTAGCACTCAGGCCACAACATGAGAGATCATGGATAGGTTAAGCATGGCATACAACAGATCAAGAGGAGATGGATGCAAAAGTAAGAGTACTCAAGGTACCATCTCTAGCTCCATAATAGGAGGATCAACAACCATCATGGACACAATATCGATGGAAGTAATATGAGCAAGAGAGAGCAAAGATAGTAGTTATCCTAGATAACCCATCAGGTGGGCTAGGATAAAGTTGGGTGATAGAGATACCACTCAGGCATAGCCTAAGATGGGTATGAATGGCAAATCTAAGATTTATGTTTGGGTAGTGACCTATAAATGAGGTTCTTGGAGGATGCATAGATGGGGAGATCATACTCAATAGTAACATAGATGGCAAGACAGTGGTGGTCGACACACAACTAGGTAATAAAAGATGGTTAAATTTTGTTTAAAGTTTATTTGAGATAAAGTATAGATAGATTTTGAGATATATCAGTGATCTAATATCTATCTAGTTTGATTTTTTTAGGTGTTATAGAGAAGGAAGATACCAAATGGCATCCCTAATGAGGAGAGAAATCCATGATATCTTAGGTTAGGTGTTGATGCCATACGACCCTATCATATTAGAGGATCCCATGGTACCATTTTCCCTAGCTCAAATGTGCTAGTTTAAACTAGTTGGAGAGGTTGTGAGGCAGTTGTAGCCATACAAAGAGGGTATGTAGCCATCGACAGGGGTGGGTGTAGGATCATGGTAGGCCCTAGCTTAGGAGAGAGCCTCACATATAACTAATCTAACATAGATGGGATAGGTGTAAGCCTAAAAGAGAGAAACACATTTAGTGACCCTAACCCAATTGGCATAGGTACAGGGTTAGGCAGCTCATCTACAAGGGTAGGCATCTGGATTAAGATATTAGAAAACCTCTTTAACATTCTATTTAGAGGAGTTAGACTAAGGAATCTATGGGTAACATGGATAGGCCATGAGATGGGTATGATGGGGCCCAACCTTAGAGCTAGAGATTTGTATAGGGTTATGTTTTTGTATTAAAACTCATGATACACACACACACACATATTATATCTCATTTTGGTATTTTAATGTTAATTGTATGTATTCTCATTATGGTTTTTGGTTGTGGATGCTTGGATATATTTCTTTCTAGCACATTTATTTAGTTGTTATAAATGTTATAGGAAATATATGAGTTGTGGCTTCTTTTCTAGCATTATGTAGAACACATGCATCATTAAAAATAAATAGGTAAAAATATTTGGTAAAATATAATCGATCAAAAATGTACTACACACTATTTCATGTTGGGAAGTGTGTAATAAAAATAAAATGACTAAGTATAGAGAACCAAAGGGTGGTAAAGAAGATGGTAAAATGTTTGTTTTTAAACCAAGAGAAATATTAGCACCAAATTAAAACAAGTAAAATCATACTAAATCATGTTGGTAAGTATGAAAGTAATGTAATAAAGTGGAAAATATTGAAAGGATAAATGGTATAAAAACAAAATCAATTAATTCATTCAATCACACTAAATCATGTTGGGAAGTATAAGAGAAAAATAAAATTGGCAAAATTGGTCTTAAATTTATCACACTAATTCAAGCTGGGAAGTATGAAAAATTCAAGAAATGGTTGGATTCTTACATGTAATCAAAAAATAAGAAGATAAAAATGAAAGAGAAATGAATCAATCATAAAACGTACTAAATTAAGTTGGGGAGCATGTCAATGACATGTAACTTTATGATTGATCACATCTTATCTCATATTGGATACATGTAATTTTGATTATGACTTGGATTATTGGAAACTTTTGTGAGGAATGTTAGGTCTTGTCCATGGTCTTACACTAAAAATCACAAAGGGAACACCAATGAGGTGGATTAAATGTGAAAATTTGGTAATAAGGGATGTTGGTAATAAGAATGTGAAATTGTGGTAATTTATGAGGAAGGCCAGGTCCTATCCATGTTATTATAATGTAACTCATAAAAGGAATCCCTAGGGGAGTCATTAGTGAACAAAATAATATTTATCAAGAGGAAATGTGAGGAATGTAGGGATTGAAAAAGGAAATATAAAAAGCATAACTTAGGCATCTTATGAGAAGACCTTAGGAGACATGAGGCATACTAAGGAGATGAGAAGACACTAAGGGATTAGTGACCATCAATGTGCAAAGGAAACCTATTCTATATAGGCACAAAGCTTTGTAGGCAAATAAGCATGCTACTATGATCAACTCATGAAGGTAGATTGGTAAAAGAAAATTAAAATGGACCTACCTTCCCATGATGTGTTCCCCATTCCTCAGGATCCCTTACACAATCGTCAGTCTACTATGAAGATTGGGTACTTGTGTGAGAAAGTAGGTAGCACTAAAAGATTTTTTTATTCTCTTTTTCTAATCTACTGGCCTACCACACCCCAATAGACCTCGAATCTATCATGAGGCCAACTATGGATTTTGAGCTTCAAATAGAAAAAGGATATGTGTTTTGAATCACATATTTTAATGTGATTTAACTTTTAAGGATGTTGAATGTTTTTACCTTTTATATCATTGCCTTTTATTAAATGATTTGGATTTTGAATGTTTTTTAAGGCTTGTTAAGATTCCTCCTCCATACAGATTTGGAATGACCAATCATGAGAGATAGAGTGATATAGATAAATGAGCTGTAGTTTTAGGCTAAAGGAAGCTAAGTGACCAAAGATAAGACTAACTATAACACTTAGGCTTAACAATGAACTAGCTTGTTATCTCAAGTCTCAACCATGTATATGCTTAGTTTGTGAGAAAGGAATAAAGAGAGAAAGGAGATTATAATGAGATTAATTATTTTCTAATTGATCAAATGGTATAGAAGGAATGATTGAAGGGAACCAAGTTTGTATAACCAAATCACATTGACAATTATCTGTGTATATAGAGATAAGAAAGTAAACAATCATGAAAAGAAAAAAAGGAGTTTATAAGAAAGAAACTCAAGAAGAAAGAGAAAGCAATGATAAATAAGACATTCATAAGAAAACATAAATTGCATTATAATCAATATATAAAGTGTGAAATCAAAGTCATCATGTAAGATAAATAAGAATTTGACACAATGTCAAATGATATAAAAAATAGATAAAGATAATATTGTAACACACATCCAATCCAAAATGAATGTAAGAACACCATACATATGTTCATAAATATTGATATATTTTGCCACACACATTATCCAAATCATCTGATAAATCTCTATGAAGTTGGACTCAAATTGTAACTAATGTCTCATCTATATTTAGTGAAAACTAGGAAAATACATCACACTAATCTTCTCAATAGAAAAGGTAAGAATTCTTAATGGTCATGCTGAGGAGGGTTATCAAGGGATGATCAGAAGAATACGTGGGAGGGGTATTTATAGGATAATAATGGATCACTAGTGGGGAAGGATCCACAAATGAGGGACTCATAGGTGGAGAAGGATCCACAAGTGAGGGAAGGTCCACAGGTGAAGGATTCATGGGTAGAGGAATAGGAGGTGATGATGGGGCCACAGGAGGGGATGGAACCATGGGAGGTGGAACCATGGGAGAAGAAGGGGGAGCCTTCTTATAGGAATGACCTATGGGAAGAATTATATAAGGTGAGGGAATAGTTAATATATGATATTTAAGGTGATACTAAAGGATGTGGTAATGATCAATGTGATGGGTTCCACATTGGTGCCAAAGATAATACACTTCTCCATACTTAATAATATATTCAGGTAGTACCTTTGGGGGAGGTATGGACTTATCTAAATACTGAAGGATAAAAGGACACAAAGTATCAATATATTATCATAGCTTGTAATAATGCATGGAGGAATGATTATTTGTGCTATAGAAATAATAAATATGCCTATGAGTAGGATTAGTAGAGGTACTCATAGGAGGAGATGTAATAGAAATAAGAGCTTGGGAAGGCTCATCGACCCATCTGGTGGGAAATAGAGCCATCTATATTAAAATAAGCAAACCATCACCGAGGGAAGGTGGTGATGGTAAATGGATTAGACTAGGCTTGACATAAGAAGCAATGGGATTAGGAGTAGGAATAGGTTCTAAAGTGGGCTCTACTGAGGGAGGGGAAAGGTCTACAGAAGGTTGAAGGAGTGTTTCATGCATCTCAAGGATAAGGAAGCCATAGGATTTTTGGTACCTAGCAAAGTGGTAAGGCCTAGTCATAGCATGATCCATAATCATACTCCTGCATGGTTCTTTATAAATTGGAGGCGTCCACACCATCTTTACCTTGTGATAAAGAGGAAAATGATAAAATTAGGAACTATATATGATGGAATATGGGAAAAATCACTAAAATATTGAAATAAAGAGGAATGATAATGGATAATCCTAGTATCACATACCTGAATAAGACCACCTAATAATGGGTCATCTAAGGTGTAACCATCATTGTAGTCAGGTGTATGAAGATCAATGAAGTAGTTAGTGATGACATTATCATCTGATGAGGTATGATGAATGGAATTCCAAGTCTTAGTCAAGATAACAGGGATATAATCACAATGTGGTTTGTGAGAATGAGGCTGCAAAGAAGTAGGAAGCTGAGAGATGAGATGAGGTGAGAGATCAAAAATTTTAATCTTTAGGTTGATCTCATCAAGTTCATCATAATCATAATCTAAGAGGTTAAGGGGAATATTATCAATGATTTTAGGATGCCCATTATAACCTCAAGTAGAATTGATAGGAAAATTGAATCATTAAGACTCATGAAATGGAACACTGAGTAATAGTTCAAAAGTAGGAATATTGAAGACACCATGGTCTTGGAATTATTCAAAATTCCAAGGGTTAATATCACCTTGAATCCTATAAATATCTCCATTTTGAGGATATTTAACATATTGACAAGTGAAAGTGGAAAATTTTCTCATACGGTGAGTTGATGACCTATTAAGCAAGATGTTATAAGATAGAGAAAAGTTAAATATCATCACCTTCACATGAATAGGGATAGCTGGGATGGTAATGAGAATCCACACACATAACTTAAAGGAGGCATTTGCCTTCAATCATATCCTTGACATGTGTTGCATGTAGAATTGAGATTGCATTTAGAATATCCAAGAGGTTTGATAAAATTGAGAGAGGTAACACAAGTGTTGGAACCCTCATCAATAAAGGTACGCTTGACTTAGATATCACCAATTTGAACAATAATGAATAGAGGAGGATCATCTACATCAATAAAAATATTATCAAGAATCATGGAAGTGATGGGAAATTTTAAGGAAAGAGAACTGCCCATTATTTCATCAACATGGATGGACATATCTTCACATTGTTGTAATATGCTATCTTCAGATCTAGATAAGGTTGCTTCGTGTCTTACTAGGGGAGGATAAGGGATGTTTATTTTGAACAAGAGTTGTATAAGATTGTTTTGATGATGCAAAAAGGTCCTCATAAGTTCAATAAATGAAATTTGGGATGGGAGATTAGTGAGTTCCATGATGGGATCCCACTCATCATAAACCATAATAAGGTTTTTAGAAATAGGTGCATAGTGTTGAAGGAGGTCCTCAGAAGGAGGAGCCAAAGTGCATTGGAATTTATGTTGATAAGAGGGAGAAGGTTTAAAACAAGGTCATAAATTATGTTTAGAAGGTGAAGTGGTTTAGGTTGGTTTTGAGAAGTGTTTATATAATCTTGATTATCATTGGTGTTAGGTAAAGAAGATGGAGGGATGGTAGAAATAGAATGGGAAGTGTTATCTAAGGGAAGAGTGGGAATTGGGTCATTTAAAGTTATAAGGTCATCTTACCCCAACTCATTTAAGTGATTTGGAGAAGAATCCTGGATAACATGAAATGTGTGAGATAATAAAGGGGTGTAGATAGGTTGATTATCAATGAAAGTAACCACCCTTCACATATTAGTCATATTAACCATATTCTCTTCAGGAGTAAGGTCAACAAGACTTTATACATTGTTTGTGAAAGGGGTGGGCTTGTCATGGTTGTCTTCATTAGGTTGGTGATTAGGAAGAGGGTCTTTATAGATAGATAAATGAACATTAGATTGATTTAAGGCTTGATATTTAGTATGAGTTTCATGAGCCTAAAAAGTAATGTCATAGGCTTATTAATGCCTTTGAATGATAGAATCATGATCAAAATTAGGACCAAGAAGAAAATCCATAGCTAAATTATGATGTTGCTTACAAATCTCATGAGAATGACCCCAACTAGCATGAAACCAACAAAACTTATTGGGATCATACTAGGATTTCATAGGACGAGTGGGATCAAGTTCGCATGGTAGAGGCCTAGGTAGACGTTTTAATAATTTGGTTGAGGATAAAGGTTTGTAAACATTGATGGCATTAGGTAAAGATAAATGAGGATTGGTGTATTATTGAGAAGGGGGAGCTGGTTTTGAAGATTGGTTAGGAAAAATAACTTGAATAGTGTGAATGGTGTCTTAAGAGTCCATGACACCATCATTGGTAGCATTATAATTTTTGTTTTTAAGTAAAATATGAGTACCCATAGAAGGTTGGGGTAAATAGAATTCATGTATAAGGAAATATTGATGTTTTTATTGATCAATGTCCTCATCCAAGGTACATGGAGAGAGAGTGTGGACCTTATATTACAACTTGGGAAAAGAGCATTGGTAAAGAGATGGAAAAAGTTATCATCGGCCATATTATGTTCACATTTGTTGGACAATGTTTTCCACCTTTTAAAACAAGCTTGGGCAATTTCATTTTCAAGTTGTTTACAATTTATAAAGTGGGCCAAAGTATTTTTGGGAAGATCAATAGTTTGGAACTCTTGGAATAAAGCATTCACTAAATATTCCAAACTAGTAATATAATGATTTTTAAGTTGGTTGTTCTAATCTAAGGCATCGCTTGTGAGAGTTTTGGCTAAGAGCTTGGTAGCAACAAAAGTATTCAATTTGACCCAATCTTCATAGATATTTTCAAATATTTTTAAATGAAGAGTAGGATCATTTGATCCATTGTAAGCAATGGTAGGGGTGATACCTCATATATCAATATTAGTAATTTGAGTGGTAAGAGGTTCATTTTGAAGATTTTTAATTGTCTTGTTGATAAGAGGAGGTTGAGGGATGAGATTGCCATGGGAATATCAAAGAGGAGGAGGGGGATCATTATGATTATGCATGACCAAAGGCATTGGTTGAGGGTGGGTTTGAATATGGAGAAGGTAATTTTGTATTCTCATCATTTGATTTGTATTATGAGCTTGAAAACTATTCATTTGATTAAGTATTTGTAATAAAATTTGATGGGTTTGATCGACATTGTTATCATTATTTGAGGAATTAGATTTGGAAGGAGTGGTTTAGGTACCACTATTGGTATTAGTAGGAGCTTGAGATGAACTATTAGAATGTGAGGCACTAGTGGCAAAATTTGCTTGTGTGGTAAAATTTGAACTAGTAAAGGGATGAGAAGAGGAAGCACTAAAATCATGATTAGCTTGGGTATAAAATGATGTACTAGTGGAAGAATTAAGTAGAGTGGGTCTTGGGAGAGGTCCGCTAAATGTAGAACCTTCCATGTTAGTGGATATACTAGGCATGGAGGTAGAAGAAGTCAAAGAGGAAGAGGTCATCGTATTAGAAGGGGTCATAATAAAGGGAAGAGGCTGAGAATCAAATAAAGTAGTACCCTCAAATCCCTGCGAGAATATGGGAGAAGGTGAATGAGGCTCTTAAACTTGACCACTAGTCATGATGTGGTAAATGGTAGATGGATTCTTTCCTTGATGTTGAGTAAATTTAGAGATAAAGAAGAACATTTTAGGGGTATACTCTAATTCGGGTTGATCTTCAAGTGAGAAGAGAGGATTACGAAGTGAAAAGGAATGATGAGGGGACCCATAATTCCTTGTGCAAGTGGATATATGAACATTACTCTCATCCAAGAGAGGATCTATACTTTGCTTATGGGAGACCCTATGAGGGTTAGTAAAAATCATCATATCTATTAAATTCAACTCAGTGTTGTCTTCAAACAAAAAGTTCATGATGAAGGAGAAGAACTAAACAAGGCATGAGAGATGTAAAAACAATAAAATAGAAAGTGACAAAAAACTATACAGAGTTGACAGGGTTGACTTAGTAAAAAAAATAGGGTCTAAAAATTATATAGAGTTGACCTATTACAAAAAATAGGGTCTAAAAAAGTATACAGAGTTGATAGGGTCGACCTAGTATAGTGAGCAGGAAAAATGGATAGTCTATAAGAGACTATGTCGATAGAAATGACTGTGTACTAAAACAAGAAAACTTTTACAATTAATTTTGAAATCAATAAATGAAGGGAAACACACAATCAATTGGGTCAATGAGGTTGATCTAATTGAGGCACACAATCCAAAACCTTGCACCAATGTTGGCTAATGCAAGTTTTTGTAATACAACATATAATTAAGTAAAGAATAAGTAGTCAAATTAGAAATTAAAAGATAACTAAGTGGTCAGCCTAAATGTTGTTAGATTATTAAAATATGATTTTAGATGTGATAAGAAGTTGGCTATAAATAAGGAAATAGAAAGCAATCTAAGGATGGTTTTAAGACATTTAGGTTGAAAGGGATCTACCTTGGCAATAGTATTAGCTTGGTATTGGGACCTACCCCCTCACTTCACACACCACAATGATAAGGGTGTTGGGTGCTTATCCAAAATATACCATTAACCACATATTTATACTTGGATATAAAACCAAGTCAGCTTTCCCCTTAGTGATGAAATACAAGTATGTAGGTCTTGGGCAGACAATTGTTAAAATGTGTTTTATGATTTTATGATTTGGTAGTGTGTACATACAAGACAAAATAGTGTATCTAAATGATATATTGAAAACCACCTAATTAGACTATGTGATCTATTCTAAGCATATAAGCAACATGAAATAAAAGTGTGAGCTAATTACTATCATATAAAGGTTAATTCTAACTTTGAAACACAATACAATGTCAATTCAATTGACAGTGTATGCATAGAATATAGAATAAGGTTGATAGTGTCAGCTTTATACTAAAAAAATAAGGGTCTAAAAATGAACTACATTGACAAATTTTACCTAGCTTTCTAGATAAAACATATAATATAGAACTACGTCAATAGGTTCGACCTAGTTGACTGTACAAGGGCAGTTTTAAAAACTACAAACTATGAAAATAAAACTGTAAAAGATGTTAGAAATGACAAATAAGGATAGAAAGGAATCTTAGTGGGTTGGAGGATGAAAATAAAAATAAGATTGATGTTGAAGTACCCTAATTTATACTTAAATTTTTTTCTAAGTATGTTGACTATGTAGACCTAGCTTTACAGATCTTGTTTTCTAAAAAATTGAAAATGTATAGGATTGACTAGGTTGACCTAGTATACTGGACTGAATGCTTGAAAATGTAGATAGTCAACCAGGTCAACCTAATAGTCTAAATTGAATTCTAGAAAACTTGCAAGAATAGAATGGAATCATATTTATGTGACTATGTGTCAAACTTGCACACACAAGTTAAAACTATGTCAACATTGTTGACCTAGTATTACAAATATATAGAGAATAAAATGATAAAATGATGAAATAAGCAAAACAAAACCTACAAGGGTTGTATTTACATTAGTTTCACTAGAATTTATGCAATAAAAAATACATCATGCCTATAAATCAATCCTAACTCAAAGAATATAGATCATACCATACACTTTCGATTGGGGACATATTTGTTAAGCGAGAACATGACCAATATGGGGATCTGCTAGACTCAATTAAGGGATCTCTTACTATAATATGCTGTGCTAGGTAGGTTTCCAAAGCCTACAATCTAGCACAATCATGCAATAACCCTAAGGGAGTTTTATGTTTTATTTTCACTAAACTAATAACAAGTAAAGTAAAATCTAATCTAGTGCTCACCAAAGCTTGTGGAACAAAGTGAGGGTTAAACATAATAAAATTAAACTTGCATAGAAGACATACTCACATCAATGTATATGAATCCTAATTTATGGAAGAGAGTTACAAATTCTATTTATCTAATCTTGAAAAATAGGAACAAAGTTAGGAATACTTATCTTTAAAGATGAACCTGCCAAGCCCCAATCTCTCCCTTGGACAAGGTGCTTTGCAAGAGGTTGTTGTGGTATGTAAGGATGATAGAGATAAATCAACTCTCGGCTACACAACCTATCAATACATCCAAAAGACTTCTCCACAAGACAAGATTCGTATCTCCAAAGAAAGTATAAAAGCCTAAGCTTGCTCCTCAAGTAGAATGGTGGGTAAGTAGATGCACAATATATCTTACTTCTTCTCTTTTCTAAATAATGATGAAATGAACTTGTATATATAGGCATATTTGACCCTAAACCCTTCTAAAAATCTTGGCTGATAGGGTCAATCCAATCAACCTAGCACAATTTTGAATAATAATTCACTAGGTAATGAGCTAGGTCAGTCAAGAGCTAAATTAGTTCTTAAGTGAAAATCACCAAAAATTGTATAGGGTTGACCTAACCAA
Organism: Torreya grandis; assembly: GCA_037957365.1. Taxonomy (NCBI): domain Eukaryota; kingdom Viridiplantae; phylum Streptophyta; class Pinopsida; order Cupressales; family Taxaceae; genus Torreya; species Torreya grandis. The sequence goes on along the minus strand of JARHVA010001046.1, from coordinate 2,904,706 downwards.
CCTAGTACAACTAACTGATAAAAGGGGATTAGGGTGAGGAAAAGAGGGATAGAGAGTGGAAAAGACTGAAGGAGGGTATAATAGAGAAGAATAAGCTTTAAAATATGGTTCTTAGGAGACAAGTATGTAGATAACAAGTGACAAAAGAGATAACAATCCTACAAAGCACTAATGGTCTACCCACCCCTTTCCTAGTGCACCCCTTCGGGTATGCACTCAAAGAGATTAAGATTTGATGGGTTCTTATAAGATATAAAATGTTAATAGTGATAAAATTTTGAAAATATTATGTGTATATAGTAAGTCTCTCACAAAACAACTCTAAATTAGGCATTTTGAATGCTGCACCTAAGGCATCCATGGTAGAGAAAAAAGTAGAAGAAAAAATTTTGATTAGACCACTTAACTTAGACAAAATCAAGTATACACACTATTAATATTTCTTATCTCATCCACTCCCCTTCAAATGTGTTAACAAATATTTAAAATTAGTGAGGTAGTCTACAATAGAAGCAATGCCATCTAGATTGAGATAAGTAAGTTCCACTTCAAACTGCATGGCTCTTATGTGATCTAATTTACCAAATAAACCCTTTATCTTAGCCCACATTTTGAATGGAGTATCACACTAATCCAAATAAAGAAATGAACTATCATTCACATAAGTCCCTATTAAATCCATACACTCTTCAAACTTGCAGTGGTGATGAAAGTTTTAAACTCTCTTATGAGTTATGGTTGAGTTTCATTCATTAGGGACCATAATCCTTTGCATTTTAAGATTTTTTCCATTCTAGATATCCATGTATGGTAATTGTGAATAGTCAAAGGCCCACAATGATCAATACTATAAGTATAATCCATGCTAGTGAATCACTAAAAAATAGAAAACATGCAAAAGGGTGCATAAATAGGCACCAAAACAACCCCCCCAAAAGATTGTGTTAAGGACCCCACTAATTTTAGCACTTTATAAAATTAGTGAATTTTTAAAAATTAATGACATCAATGAATAGATAATTAAAAACCATACACTTTTTCAAAAATATAACTCAAATTTGAGTTACAGTTTAAAAGTCATAGGCTTTATGAATTCCCGTAAATGGGTCAAAAACATTTAAAAAGACACTAAAAAAAATTTAGTGACCAAAAGGGAATTGAAGGTAGGCATCCAACCACTCATTGGATCTGAAATTAAACCACAGACTTATAAAAGTCAACCAAAGTGAAAAATGACTAGTTGGATAACCTCTATGCTAGTACAATCAAAACTGACTTCACTTTAAGAAAAAAAACTTGTAAAAGCAAATAATGAAATATTTGGCTATTTTTGAGAGGAGAAAAGAGTGGATGATCACTATCTAACATACCTAAAATACTTCACAATAATCCTAATGGATTTTATACTTTTCAAATTCAAGCAATAAAAAATTTATTCCAACACTGCTTCTCTTATCTTTCCTCCCGACACCTTGTAACGACCTTCTTCTATGTAGGGGTGAAGCCTTCCAATGCCAAGTTAGACCTAAAAATGATATTTTCCAAGTAAAGCTTTGTGTTTCTCATTTCAATGTTGTATCACTAGGTCTCCTCAATGATGAGGCCACTAATTGTTCTATTTATAGCTTCATCTATACCTAGTTGTATATCTTTTTCCTATATGAATTCTTAGAACTATCCATGACTTATGTAAATGAATTAATGAATGATTATATGTGTGCATTAATATATACATGTTTTTTTATGTATTAATGATGTTTTTTTATTAGATTATACTAAAAAGTGAAACTTTATTTAATAGACATTTGAAGGGTAGAATAAGACTGCAAGAGTCTTGCTTGGTCACAACACTTATAGAGAAGCCCATAACAAAAGGGGATTCTAGCCCATAACAACTACCAAGATACAATATTTCCACCTATAGATTGCCCATAGAAACTACCAAGCTATAGGATTTCCACCTACAAGTTGCCCATAGCAACTACATGCTTTCACCTACATATTACCCCTAACAACTATAGGCTTACACCTATAGGAGCCTATAACCACTATGCAGAACAAACCATTGTTGTGATACTAAGTAATTGTCTTTTAAGGACACATACAACTATATTAAAAATAAAGTAAAAGATTCAAGAGGATCCTCCTTAACAGTTGTATGGACACCTCACATGCAAAGAAACTTGGATGTGCTGACAAAGGATGAATAAGACAAGGACAATGGAAAGGAGAGAAAGAAGCAAAATAGCAAAGAAACATATATTATCCTTTACCTAGTAAAGCCTAAAAATAAGTAACTATAAATTAATAACCACCTAAAGGTTGACTAGGTTAGTTATAAAGTATTTGTACCTTTCTTAGTTTAGTGTTTTTGGTTGGAGCTAATAAATTGCCTTATGTATTTAATGGCAGAACCTAGATTAGATTGAGGATGATGATGGAAATGTATAAAGTATTTGCATTCTAATTTATGAATTATTGTAATCTATTGTATCAATCTTAAATTACTATAGATCTGAGTAATGAAAAGGCTAATTCTTTAAGAATCTTTTGTAAGTCTCTCAGAGAAGGATTGGAACTTAGTTCTAAATGAGGAGGGCCCCCTTGGAAGGAATTATAGTGAAGATCTTGACCCTTCTTAGATTAAATTGTGTTGTATGAGTTGATTTCATTACTAGTTTGATTATATGAAGTGTGATGCATGTGTGACTCATAAGTGTGAAGAATTTCTACATTCTATTATAATAATTTCCTTGAAGATCTATATGGTGAAATCATTATAAGTTCATTGTACTACAACCAACAATTAAGTTAGCCTATGAATTAATAATGCATATATAGTGCTGACATCTTTGAAAAGCCTACGTACCCTAAGTTGATAGTTAATATTAAGCAAATTTAATAATATGGTATTAACTGGGTAAAAAGTCTATCCAACATTTTGACGTCATTGCTAAGGAGGTTGTCAATTATTAGTTTCTAGATTAATTTTATTGTTTTCATTTATTGCTTCCTAGATTAATTTTAATGCTTTCATTTCTTACTTTTTAGAGTAACTTTCTTGCTTTTATTTCCTACTTTCATTAGATAAATTTACTACTTTCTAGAAATAAAATTTCAATTCTTGCTATTTTGATATCTGCATTCCATTTTTTTTATTTTGTGCATTTTATTTATGCTCATTTTGAAACAACCCCTAAAACACACCAAAAAAACTAACCCTGTACAAGAAGGGATAGGATAATTGAAGGAGTGGCTCAATGTTTATGTAGAGAGAAAGAGATTATCAATGGAGATTCCTACTAAACAAGCCACAAATTACTACTAGGAAAGAACCACAAGTACATATAGTAACTAAGAATCCTATTGAAAGATATACCATAAGCTAGAGGGTTCTTGAAGAAGGGAACACTACAAACTAGAAAAGGTAGCTTGAAGAGTAAGTACTATTAGATTTGAAAAAGGAAACAGAAGAAGAGCAAGCATTAGCTAAGTTAGGGAGAAAAAATTAAGGATAAAAACTACATGAATCGAATACTCCAAAAAGTAACATTAGAACAACAATCTAACAAAGCTTTCGTGAACAAATCAAAGAAAGCTTAGGAGAGTCTTCGGACTTTTCATCTGGTAAAAAGACTATGGATCAATAGATAAACATTTATTATCATGTTGACCAAGGGATTGATACAAAATTTGAGGACGTGATCTTGAGTACATTTGGTATCCATATCATAACAAAATCCATCGTGAAAGGAAAAAGAGAATTTATAGAAAATAATAGAGCTTTAGACACAATTACTTTTGAATTTCCTATACCAGATGCAATGGACATAACACAAATAAAAAATAGCTCACCCTTAGTCTTGCCAAATTTTAGAGGTACATTATAAAAAGACTTGGACACATTTTTGTTCAAATTTGATAGCCTCTGTAGAAGCTATGACTATAGGTAGGATGCACAGAAATGGAAACTTTTTCTTGCCACCCTCAAAGACTCAGCACTTTGTTGGTTCATGAGACTGGGTAGTAATTCAATCCACAATTGGGAAGACATGAGAAAGAAGTTTTTGGCTAAGTATCAAGAGTATGAATGATGAATAAATTATAGAATAAATGATATCTTTAGGATGACTCAACAAGGGGATGAATCCTTGGAAGACTATGTTGAATAATTCATGTTCAATGTATAGAAATTCAAGCAAAGTGTACTAGGAGAAGAAACTCTAAAACTCATCTCACTAAAAGGAGTTATAGAAGATTGTCTATAAGTCTTGGACCTAATGAGTGGGGTAGATATCTCCCAAATGACATTCACAAACATCAAAGAGCTAAGCAAATTTTTTTCCAGATCTGCCATAAACTAAGTCTGGGGCAGCAAGCTTCCACTAGCAACTACAAGTGGCCTATCAAAATCTAAAGTTAGTAACCTATTACAAGACATGAAATAGGATATCATTAGTCACTTGGCCATCCAACTGGTTAACTTGCACACAAGGCAAAATCAATCAGCCTTGGATCAAGCTTTGACCATCTATTATCTAGATTGTAAAAAGAAGAAGATAGACTATAAGTGTCCTAAGATTTAGGCTAAGGTAGCTAACATCACAGTTGAAGAATCAAAAATAATAAAACTACATGCTATAGGAGGAGATGGGGACCAATTTTTTTATGTTATACAAAAAAATCCATGGGTTCAATGACCATCTTATCTAGGTATGGGATAAAATCCACCTTTTGTAAATTCTACCTTTTTAATTCACAATTTACAAATACTACTCCCAAATGGAATAGTCCATGGATGAACGTCCCACCTCCTAATCCCAACTATCATCCACCTCAAACAAGCTACCCCTCCACCTCCTGGTAGCATCCACAAAATATATTCCCACCTTGGATACAAGCTTGACAGCCACCCCAAGGCCCACCCCTTGCAAACGAGTGGCAGTAGCCTTAGAGACCCAATCAGCCTTGGGGAAATTATCAGAGAGGATTCCCTCCACAAAAACAACAACAACCTCATATTATTATGCTCAATACACAAGTTGCACCTAATCCTAATCATCTCCTTACCCAACCCATATAAACTATTGTAAATAATTCAATGAAACTAACATTCAGTACTAAACATGTTCAGTACCTAGTATATATGATGAACATCAATGAAGTTCACCTACATTCAAAAAGATTTCTACCACCGCTAGCCCCACCCATAATAATGGAGTCATCTTAGGAAACTCTAGAAGATCATGCTAACCCACCTTCAACACCATAATAATTTTTTGAATCAGCAAATAAAGTTGTTGATGAAATAACCCCATCATTTTTAGAATGTCTTAGCCTTCAACACTAGACAACTAAGCTTGAATTTGACTTCACAGGGTAGCTCAAGAATTTTTGTGTTAAAATTATTCTCTTCCAGACCATCAATGATGTGCCCATATACTATAAAGTTGTAAGATACCTATGTCTACATAAACCTATAAGGAAGAAGAACGATCCAAATACAGTGCATATGATTGGCCAGCTAGTAGACATTATGCTGGGAAATACCCTGCCAAAGAAATATTCAAATCTAGGATGTCAAGTAGTAATAGTCCATATCCATGACTATTAGTTGTCCAATATATTTATAGACCTAAGAACTACAATAAATGTAATGTCAATTGAAACCATGAAAAAATTATAGATAAATAATATTGTCCCACATCTACAATGTTGTAAATGGCCAACAGGTCTATAGTCAGACCAGAAGGAGTCATTAAAGATCTTGTCATTACTATAGATTCTTAGGTGTATCCTATAGATTTCATTATGCTATAGCTAAAGTTTAATTTGGGTGGATACCATCTCATCTTAAGATGACCTTGGCTTGCCATAGTAGATGCCTTCATCAACTATAGATTAGGTAACATGTTGATATCCAAGGGAAACCACACTAAAAATTTGGTCCTCTATCCTCCAACATAGCCATCCTTAGAACTAGATCATACATTATGGGATAACGAAGATGAGATAGACTAGCCTCCCTTTATTCATGTATTCACCATAGACTATGCATGCACCTTGGCTGATTAAGAGGAAGATACAACTCTCTCAAATGTTCTCTAGAATAATTATCAGACTAATCTAAAATATCCCAACAACTTACAATGTGTAAAGTGCCCATTTTCCAACCTCTGGGTAGAAGATAAATTTGTTGCATCTTCACAAGAAATATTTCATCAATTGTTGCCTCATAGTTGTATCCAAATCAAATCAATCAACAATTTATAAATGTTGAAAGCACTCATAAAGAAAATTGAAATTTCTCTAAAAAGACATTGCTTATTAATAGCAAGTTAGAGTCAAATGAGGAAAAACACCTAGTTAGCATGTTGCATGCAAACCAACATGCTTTTGTATGGGATTATGAGGATATGCAAGGAATTGGCCTAGAAACATGCACGCATCATATTTATATAAAATAAGAGTTTCAACTAATCAGATAACTACAACATAGGATGAATCCAACTCTTAGAAAAATAGTCAAAGTAGAACTGTAGAAATTCCTGACCGCTAAATTTATATATCCCATCTCAGACAGTCAATGGATTTCACCATTGGTAATTATACCAAATAAAAATATATATTGACATGTTTGCATAGATTACAATGAAATTAATACAATAACCAAAAAGGATCATTTTCCTCTACCATTTATTGATCAGGTGCTGGACACACTAGTAGGGAAAAAATATTTTTTCTTTATGAATGGCTTTAGTGGTTACAACCAAATTAGAATTACTCCTAAGGACCAAGAGAAGAGCACTTTCACTTGTCCCTGGGGTACTTATGTTTATGTTGTATTATCTTTTAGGTTTTGTAATGCTCCTGCAACATTTTAGAGGGCTATCTTGAGTATCTTTTCAGATCTTGCCAATGAATATATAGAAATCTACATGGATGACTTCACTATCTATGGAGAAACATTTGATGAGTACCTGAAGAACCAAAATAAAGTACTAAAATTCTATCCGGAGAACCATTTGTCCTTAAGCCACAAGAAATGCTACATGTTAATGATAGAAGGCATTGTTTTAGGCCACCATGTATCTATTGAAGGAATCAATATTGATCCTGCAAAAATCAACATAATAAAAAATATGCTTATACCTCAAAAATAGAAGGATGTCAGGGGTTTTATATGAAATGCTAGTTATTACAAAATATTTATCAATAATTTTAGCAAAGTAACAACACCATTATTTACTCTCTTGAGTAAAGATGTTGAATTCATATGGACTCCTACCTGTGATGCAACCTTCAAATAATTGAAAGAATTATTGACCACCACTCTATTTCTACATGGTCTTGATTGGAAGATTCTCTTCCATATTCACATAGACACTTTAGATACTACCTTGGGAGCTATGCTAGGCCAAAAATAGGAAGCACTTAACTATGCCATATATTTCATAAGAAAGAACCTACAAACAATAGAATTAAATTACATGATCACTAAAAAACAATTCTTAGAAGTATTCTATGCTATCAACAAGTTATATCATTACATAAAAAAGTACCAAATCTTTGTTCATATAGACCATATAGCCATTAGATACCTTATGAACAAACGGGCTATCCTAGACATAGTAATAAGATGGTTGCTCTTATTACAAGAATTTGATCTAACTATTATAGATAATTTTGCTAAGTATAATGTCATATCTAACTTCCTATCATGCCTAAAACCCCTCAAGATGATACCCAGTGGATGACTCATTTCTAGATGATCACCTGTTCTCCCTCACCCTTACCACACCTTGGTATGTTGATATTGCTAACTACCTTGTAACAAGGTTACTTCCATAACACTTCCTCCCTACATAAAAAAGATATTTGATTAAAAAAAAGTGGTAGGTATTCCTAGTTGTCTAGATTTATTTTCTATACTAAGCCTGACTCTATCATCAGAAGATATCTTAGATAAGATGAAGTTCCAAACATCCTCAAAGCTTACCAAGATGAACCTTGTGAAGGGCATTTTTTAGCCAAGCATATATCAGTAGAACTATTAAATACAAGGTATTATTGGTCCTCACTCCATAAAGATGCAATAAGGTATACAACTCATTGTGATAGATTTCAACATATGGGGAGACCCACATGTTTGGATGAAATGCCTTTGCAGCCTCAAATGGGGCTTGAACCATTTGAAAAATGATACCTAGATTTTCTAGGACTTTTGATCCAAAATCAAACAATAAAGAATACATCCTGATATGTACTAATTATGTCACTAAATGGGTGGAAGTAAAGGCTCTCACATATGCCAGGGATGAAAAGGTGGTAGCTTTCCTCTATGAAAAAATATGCACAAGATATGATGTGCCACAAGCGATAGTCACTGATCAAGGGCCACAATTTACTATTGGTTTACTTACCACCCTAGTCAAACAATATGAGATTAGGCAACAAAAATTAACTCCATATCATTCACAATATAATGGATAGGTGAAAGTAATCAATAGAGAGTTAGAAAATATTTTGACCAAGACTATTAGTATGTTCCATAAGGATTAGAATTCTAGACTTCTTGAAGCTGTTTGGGTGTATATAATCATGTAGAAGACCACTATAGACTTCACCCCATATGAGTTGGTCTACAAGAAGAAACCTATCTTGCCAATTTAATTTGACCACAAGACCTTATGAACAACACTAGAACTTAGGATGGATATATTTGTAGCACATAAGAAAGACTTATGCAACTTAATGCCTTAGATGAATACAGATAATAGGCACTACAGAACATATAAATTATACAACAACAATGGATTGGATGGCATGATAAGTATATTAAGACCAAGCAATTCAATAAAAGAGATTGGGCCCTTATTTTTTATTCAAAATACAAGGATCACAAAGGCAAACTCTAGACCAAATGACTTGGTCTATTTGAGATTGAGCATATTCATGATAATAGAGCAATGCAACTCTAGACCATTAATACGATAAGATTCTATCTACTGGTTAATGGCCATAGGCTAAAATTGTATAAAAAACCACTCACTCAAGAGGAATTAACCATGCAGGTATGCAAATAATTACAAAATGGATTTAATGATGAGTTGGATGAGCATGATGTCTCACCAGCCATAGGGAGAACCAACCAACAAGCAAATAAATAAGGAGAAGAGGACGTTCTAGCCCTACTTTGGTATGAAGATTGAGATCTTCACATAGTCCTTAACCAGTCAAAATCATAACTGACATGACAAGAACCTAGGTAAACATTCTACTACAGGTAGCAGTTAGAAAAAATAAAAATAAAAAATAAAAAAATCCAACAATGAAAACCCTTTTAGGTATTGTTGGCAGTTTCTAGGGAGAAAACCAGCTTGATGGTTGCCCAAAACTATAAAAATGGGCCTAAATAGAAAATTAGCTTGCTGGCTATTTAGGGGTAAAAACCAAAAATGGATAATATGAAATCATTTTGAGAAACACTACTCATCTTCCCATAACACATCTTTCTTTCTAGTTACTTCCAGCCTCAATCTTTAGTAGCTATGGGTTTAACTTATAGTTGTTATGAGCAAGAAACAACTCTAGAAAAAAGGGCTATAGGTATCCCTAGAACTACTGAGGGCATCTTCATAACTTCTATAGGCACCCTCACCATTTTTATAAGCACTTTTGTCAATGAAGGAATTATTCCAATTACTATAGGCTCAACCTATAGTTGCTACAGGTACATCCTAACCCCTATATACACCTCTCTAGTAGTTGGAGGTTAATTCCTCACAAACTATAAGTTATGGCTTTAGCTATGAGCTATTGATAAATTCATGAACAACACTAGATAAGATAGAGGAGTGAAGGAATATTAGAGCAAAAACTTCAAACATTGTTAAGGAATGACCATACCCTTGAATAACAAAGTGCTACAACAAAGGCATATACTTCTAATCTCCATTTGAAAGTGTTGTAGACTAGAATTTATGGTTACAAGGACACAAAAGAACCATTATCATCTTTTGGTCACTTCATGGAAAATAATTTCACTATGTAAATAAGAGAGATTTAGGATCTTTTTTTTTAGAGCACAGGTCCCAAGTTTGATAAACCAACTGATTGCCAAAATAAAAGTTCACTAAACAAAGATTCTATTAGCAAACATTATCATTCACTGAGATTAAGATAGAAGAGAAGCAAGCCATTAATAAGCTCATATAGAGGAGATCAAGAGCAATAAATACCATCACCCTCCCTCCTCCATGTTCATAAAGGATCTAACTTGGATAAAAAATAAATATCTACAACAACCACCTTGTGGAAGGATGGAAAAAATCTCTCAAACCACTACAAGACCACTACTCTAGTCCTTTGTAGGTCATCATGATTGCATGTAGTTTGATAAGGGCATAATTAAAGGACAAGATACTATGATCATATAAATACCCAAGGGTAACAATACAACACAATCAAAGTAATAATTGCATGAAAAAATAATAAGCTAAGCTTCCATTTCAACAAATACTCACATGCATATTTCCTATGCCACAACCCTAAGAACAAATGATTAAAAAGGTAAAGTGTATCTTTTAGTCATATAAAATCACTTTATTATTTAATATAGCATGCATTATATTAAAAAAACACATCTAATCATTAAAATATCATTCATCGAGTCTTGTTATGAGCTATTCTAAATCACCACTCACACCCTCATTATGACCCCATCGTATTTCTTTACATCCTATACATACCACATCACTTGGGGCCAAGTGACACTTCACGTGGGGGGGGGAAGGCAAAGAATATTATGAGCAATCAATCACAAGCACTCTAGGATAATCCACATGTTTGGATTGAAAGCCCATGATTATGCCATAATAGCATCGACATTCGATAGGGGAAACGATCAATTGTATTATTTCCCACTTTGAGATCATATCTCATTCAATAGAAAAGACTTCATCAAGACATTATTGCACCCTACAATCAAAACTATCATTAGTGAATAAACTTGATTTGTTACAAACATAAATTTGAAGAAAAAATTGGGTGTTTTGAAGAGATATCTATTTGAAAAATTTGATAGGAAGATAAACTAGCTAGAATGGGAGGTTCAGTAGTGAGAAGGGAATCCTCAGACCACAGGCAATTAAAATGAGACCTAGATAGTTGGGCCATATTCAATAGGGTTGGATGGGTTACCTATTTTGAGAAACTTTAGAATTTTTTAGAACCTCTCACTAAATAATTTGAAAGTACTTTTACAAGAGAATAAACAATAGTATTTGGCATCACATTTCTAGTTACAGAATAACTGGTAAGCTAGGTTACTGGGTTACCAAGAATAGGGGAAAACTAGCAAGAGAAACTTAATAGCCATCTAGCTAGATAACAATTCTGTCAAGACAATGAAAGGCTAGTGTTAAATAAAGGAGGTGTAGAGAGACTAAGACTACCCCTAGCTTGGAGAGAAGTGGCCTTGTATATCATCAAATATCTAACATGTGAAGGAATGTACTCTTTGATCTATACTCTCCAATTTAAATTTTTAAATCATTTAAGATAGGGTAGGACTATTAATGTCCCAAATCACTTATGTAATATTCTGAATAAAATGTCTAACAAATACCAAATGGGGTAGAGAAAGCCTTGTCTCATCATTTTCTAATTTGGTTGTTGATTAAACAAGGAATAAGAAATAGTAGACCTAACCTTACCTAGGAACCATTTCTAACCCTAAGGACTAGTGAACCTCAATAAGAAGAGGAAAATAATGAGGGGAAATCTCCCAAGGGATAGGTCTAACAAATAACACATAAGGATATTACGGGTACTAGTATAAATAATCAACCTATAGCCACTAAAGTTTTGCCAGTAGTTTCTATGAGCAAGAGAAGAAGAAAATTAGTGCTACCTCCTGAGGACATAGAGGAAAAAATACCACCAAAACAAAATGGATAGAATATTCCTTCTCGTATTGTTCCAACTATTTCAGCACAAAAATTAGATTCTTCCACCATGGCTCCTTCAAAAGGAGAAGAAGTTCTTCCATCATCAGTTGCATAGGAAGAACAAGTTTCAATAGCTCTCCCTCCTATAAATAAAAATAAGACTGAAAGGAAGAAGCCCTCTGCATCAAAGAGAAAGAGACTTCCTCCTAGGAGGTCTCATAAAATTAAAAGACAACCCTAGTATCCTCACCTATAAACATTAGTGAGGATGAAGGGAAGAAGGGGCCCAAAATTTGTAAGATATCTGATGGGTTTGAAATAAAAGAGTAGTCTACTGAATAAGAGTCTGTAAAAGAAGAGAAAATGCAATCACTTGAGCATCTTATATTTAAATAAGAAGACATAGATCTAGTAAAACAAATAGGATATACAAAATAATAACTAAGAATGTTAGATAAACCTATAAAAGAAGAAGAATTATTTGAAGAAAGGACCATAGAAGAAGTAGTAGAGCAAGGCACAATTCCTCTTGACCAGGAGTTCTAAACTTTGGAACAAGCCATAGAAGACATATATAGGTTAAGAAACAAAATATCAGAGTTAAAAGGTAAGAGAATCCTAGAAACACTTCTAGGGACAACATAATTTATAGAGCCATCCATGGGAAAATAGTCAAGCAAGGAAATGACATTGGAGGAGCCTACAACAACTCCCTTATAATTATATGCAATAGCTTTATCAACCTTACCTATAAATGGAATTAGTGTACCCCCATAGGAATTACAATACATAATGCTCTAGCTTTGGTTCCCTTTCATAATAGGTTTTCTTTTGTATAGACCACTACAAAAGTACCTATATTAGAAAAAGTGACTGATGTAGACCTCTCAGTTGTTAGGCCAACAAAAACTGATGACCTTTTGAGTTTTCTTGAGGAAAATTTTATTAATGATTAAACTTATAATAAGTAGTTGATATAAAGGTTTACAATATATATTGAAGTAAGGAAGCAATAGAAAGATTTACAGGAGAGCTTAGAAAAGGCTGAGACTAAGATCACTTATTTGAAAGAGAAGATCACTAAAATGCATGAGACCACTAAGATGTTAATGGAATGCATATCACCCTTTAGGGTATATGTTATATACTTAGAGGAAAGGTGGCTCAAATTTAGATATGATAGGATATACAATGATCAATCTTACATGGTATGTGATCCTAAGTCTTTATTTGAGGTCTATAGGCATGTTGACCCTTATTTTTAGGCACAATTGAGTGATTTTTACATGAATCAATATGATGTGCCACATGATCCAAATTGGAATCCCAATATATACCTAGGGGATGTTTAATTGAATGCCTTTACCTCATACATCCTCAATGAAATAAGAAGAAAAAAAAAAGTTGAGGACTATCAAGAGAAAGAAAAAGAGGCTACCCTAATGATTAGGGGTAAATCTATTGATTCAAAATCTATAATAGATAAATGGATTACCTTTATGAATGTAGATACTCCATGAGCATGGGTTACAAAGAAACAAGTAGAGGTATATAACCACTACTTGACCCTCATGGAGGGAGATGGAAAATAAATTTTTATTTCATGTTTGCACAGATGGGCAAAGCTTTCAGATACCTTGAAAAGAAAAGAGCCTTATTCCCCTTAGAACCTTAAAGAGGCAATACATAGAGTATATATGTACATTGAGCTCATCAATAAAAAAATGATAAGTTGGTTAGGGTTGATGTTTCATCCACCCATGTTTTGGTTCCTAATTCCTAATTGGGAGGGGAATCTGCTAGTTGATAGAGAAGCAAAAAAGAAAAGGTGGAAAGCATAGATGATGCTAAATGTTTTTATATCTTGAAAGGGATGAGACTAAGCCCTTAGATTTTAGGAAATATTGTGGATTCAAAATGCAGAGAAGGCTTACTCAAGGACAAGCAAGAGGTTAAGTAGGGGGTGTGATGAGGCCACTAATTATTCTATTTATAGTCTCATCCATACCCAATTATATATCTTTTTCCTATATGAATCCCTAGAACTATCCATGACTTATGTAAATAAATGAATTAATGATTATATTTGTGTATTAATAAATACATGTTGTGTTATGGATTAATGATTAGATTATACTTGTGAAACCTTACTTAATAGACATTTGAAGGGTAGAATAAGACTGTAGGAATCTTACTTGGTCATAGCACTTATAGATAAACCCATAGTAAAAGGGGCTTCCAGCATGTAACAACTACCAAGATGCAATATTTACACCTATAAATTCCCCATAACAACTATCAAGCTGCATGATTTTTACCTACAAGTTGCCTATAGCAACTGCAAGCTTTCACCTACAAGTTGCCTGTAGCAACTACAAGCTTACACTTATAGGAGCCCGCAACCACTATGCAGAATAAACCATTATTGTGATAATAAGTAATTGGATTTTAAAGACACATCCATCTATCTTAAAAACAAAGTAAATAATTGAAAAGGATCCTCCATAACAGCTATACAAACCCCTCACATGTAAAGAAACATGGATGTGCTTCCAAATGATGAATAAGACAAAGATAATGGAAAGGAGAGAAAGAAGCAAAACAATAAAATTACATATATTATCCTTTACCCAATCAGGCCTCAAAACAAGTAACTTTAAGTCACTAACCACTTGAAGGTTGACTAGGTTAGTTTTAAATTATTTGTACCTTTCCTAGTTTAGTATTTTTGGTTGGAGCTAATAAACTATGTTATGTATTTAATGGAAGAACCTAGATTAGATTGAGGATGATGATGGAATTGTAGTATTGTAATCTACTGTAGAAATCTTTAATTACTATAGATATGAGTAATGAAAAGGTTGATTCTATAAGAAGCTTTTGTAAGTCTCTTGGAGAAGGATTGGAATTCAGTTCTAAATGAGGAGGGACCTCTCAGAAGGAGTTGCGTTGAATAACCTGACCCTTCTTAGATTAAAGTGTGTTGTGTGAGTTGATTTCATTACTAGTTTGATTATATGAAGTGTGATACATGTGTGACTTATAAGTGTGAAGAATTTTTGCATTCTATTATAATAATTTCCTTGAATATCTATATGGTGAAATCAATATAAGTTCATTATACTACAACCAATAATTAAGTTAGCCTATAAATCTATAATGCATATATAATGCCGACATCCTTGAAAAGCCTATGTACCCTAGGTTGAAAATTAATGTTAAGCAAATTTAAGAGTCTGGTATTAATTGGGTAATAAGTCTATCTAAAATTTAGTGCCTTAGTCTTTCTTTTCAATGCCTCTTCACTATAGATTAGAAAAAAATAAATCCAACGCATACAAAAGTAATAAAACTATAACTTCACATAGCTACCAACTAGGCATTGCATATCTAGACTATGTCAAGAAGAAGAATAAATGATGGAATGTAGACTTGGATAGTTGGGATGACTAGTTAGATAGAGAGAAGTGCATAGTCTACCAAATTTAAATGACAAAAAAATACGTTGTCTTCAATCCTATGCAGGGAGCTCCTCCAAACACCAAATTTTCAATGCTTCTCTAATGAAGCAAATCCATTGAACTGTGATCTATGTAAAATAAATGAATAAGATATAAACTAGATCTAAACACTAGTGTAATCCATAAAAACATAGATTTGGTAGATGATGCCAAAATACAAAGGTGATAGGCAAGGACCATGCAATACTGAAGATGTTTTGCAAATTGAAGACTTCTAATGCTGCTAGATCCACCTTTCAATGCCTTCAATACCCATGCCTTTCCTCTTTACTGGTAGATGATGCCTCTTCTATGTTCCTTACTTATAATGTATTTATCCTCATTATGTTTCTTCTCTCTTCTTACCAATGCTCCACACATAATGCAGAGGTCAATGGAAAATAAAATGCTTTCTTCAAAACTTCAATGAAAACACCATTGTAGATCTGAAAGAGGAAGAAATAACTTCAATAAAGGAAGTAGAATTATCTAAAAAATTGTAGTAATAGGGGATAGTTGAAACTCTTCAATTCTCTGGTACCATGTTAGGAATGGTAAAAACATTTTAATAAGCCAAGATCTGAAGAGTTAGCAATATGAACATCACACATGGAGCTGTAAACAAATGAGATGGAAAATAAGGCAAGTTAAATGGTTATTTAGAAATGAGATGCTAGTATAATAGGAAGCCCTTACATAATTAGGCAAGGCAAAACAAACAACTAGCATAACTAAGCAATATGGGATAAATCCTCAGATAGGACAAACTAAGAAAAAGGCTAAATACCTATCTAATAGACTAGTAAACATGATAAATACATACTCTAACATTTATAGTTCAACCTTTTGATAATTTACTTTATATGACCTTATGATACATGTGGGAAGGCCCAAAATAATTATTTGAAGTTAGAAAACTAGTCATTATTTATCACGGGACATGGCCGACCTAGGTGGATAGGTTACAATAGTGCTCATGTCTACCTAGGGTAGACGTGTCTTGAAATATCAAGGATAATTGTCCTTAGTTAGAGATAGTCTAAGGGTAATTTTAATTTAAAATTTCTCTGTAGTAGTGGAAACAATAAAAAAAGGCTGATACCACATATAGATAAATGGATTAGAGGAATGGTAAATAAGAGTCATGTATTTGGGTGCAAGTCATGTGATTTAGGATGTGTCAAGAATTAGCATTATCAAGTACCTATGACTAGATTTATATTTCTAAATCTATTAATCAGAAACATGGCTAATTAGTATTTTATGTAATCATTTTTACTATGAACACATGATTGCAAAAGAGATTGGTTTATTTTAAGAATTAAAATCAAAACTAAAATGATACAAAACTAACATTCTAGATGCATGTCTTTGGATTGGGGAAGGTCTAAGAAGTGACAAATAAAAAAATAGAAGATAAAATCAAATGATTATACCTTCCTCATGGATGTCTCCTCCTAGCCAATATTCAAGTTTGGATTGGTTGGGATATAGTGTTTGAGGTATTTAATAATGTCGTGAAGTCACTTAGATGATATCTACCCTTGTGCTATGTGTGATTGGATGAGCATTTAAAAGAAATGGTTGAAGTTATCTTAAAACTTTGACAACATAAGTTTAACACAAAAAATATTATCTAAAATGGAGAATGGATCCTCCATTTATAGACTTGGTGAGTGAATATGGATTTTCCATATCGGATTGAGATGGAGAGTAGAGAATGAGTCCCCACCTTCATAAATGTGAGAAGTTGAGATTGCAAGAGGTCCAATTTATGAAGATATGGGGTGTGGAAGAATTTAGATTAAGTGTGTAAGAGGGATGTAATATATGTCATAAAAATTGCTTATACACCATCCATTTCTCATTTAATTTCCTTGGAAATGGGGAGATTTAATGATTTTTTAATTAGCAACTTGTTATGTGATGAGGATATTAGGAAATATTTGTTTTTCAAATATTTATGACATGTGCATTCCATGTAACCTATTTTTTAGAAGAAATTTCATTAGTCTAATCAATTATTTATCTAATTAAGTCAATTTTGTGTTTTTGTAGTCTCGTTTACAAGGTTTTATTTACTTGGTTTAATATGGCTAGCGAGACATTTTCAATAAGGGGACCAATTTTAGGATGTTGATGATAGATTAGATGATTCAACATGTTGTATTAACCTAATCATGGATGCACCAATGTGTCATAAAATGTGCATGTTAAATTATGTGGATGATTTAGAAGTTTTAAATGATTTATATCTTGATTTGTGCATTATTACTATAAATTGTTTTGATTTACAACTTTGACAAGAAAGTGATGAAAGTGGAGTGTCTACAATTTCCCCTATTTGAAAGGGTGTTATGAGATAGATGAAATAAATTTTTTTAAAAGAATGAAAAAATAGTTTAAATTATTTTATAATGATTGAAGAAAGATATTCATAATGATTCCACAAATGACATTTGGGATGCTCAAGATGCCCCCTTAAGGGTATGGCCAAAAAATATTTTTTATGGATAGGCCCTCAAAAGGAATGAAATGACACATTCAATGCTAGAAGAGGCCAAAAATAGAGAAAATAGGTGAAAACAAGATATAAAATGAATAAAATATCCATAAATAGGTCTCTTGGGAAAATGAATGATGCAATGAGATGGACAGAGGTAAAAATTCAAATTTTGGGCTACAAATTAACCCCTAGGGGTGAAAATAGTTCATTTTCACCCTCCCCTCTTGGAATTATTTGCTTTGGATTTTTTGCATAAGTGATTTAGGTTCAATGGTGTGTATCCCTCATTATAATAATCTTGGTGAATGGGTTTGAGAGTACAGGCAACCACCAAGGAGCAAGCCTTCAATAATTACCTTTCATTTTTAAAAATTTATGCATTTGATGTCATTAATGCTAGGTAGAAGTAGGAGAATTAGTGATTTCATCGATTTCAAAAAAATCTAAAATGGTGAGATCACCCACGTAAATAGTAAAACTACCATGAAAATAATAATATTGTGATGAAATCAACATAAAGACTGACAAAATCAATAATATCACTTAAATTAGTGAAATCACCTAAATAGGGTATAAATCAATGAGACAATGAAAATGACTTGAAAAACAAAGAGAACATGAGGTAAAATTGTGAAATAGTTATGGAAGGTATACAAATGCTAAAAAATGAGAATGATGATAATAATGGTGAAAGAAGCTTATGAAATAATGATATTGTTGTGAAATGGTGAAATCATAAAAATGAAGAATGAATGTTGATTTTGATGAAATCGTCACTTGACTAGAATTTGATTTGATTAGTTTTAATGATTGAATTGATGATCTAGATGAAAATATGAGTGATTTTTTGTATTTTCATGAGGTGTTAGTGTCTAATTAGATATATTTGACTAAGTGTGTTGACATGTTTTGATGTGCAAGAACGAGTCTCAGTTTTGATAGTTCATGAATGATGATCGTGTATCTTATGGTAGTCAGGGATTTTGATTTGGGAGGTCATAGCCATGTTTGAGGTGATTGATTTGTTTTACATAGCATAGATTTTTGTGGTCTAGGTAGACATGATCTTTATTTCTGTGCTAGCTGAATGCTAACATTTAGATACGAGCATGTTTCACCTACTTACTGGAGAGATAATAGTGACATTAGAGGATATCTATTAGATTCTTCATATTTTGATCTAAGGATGAAAAATATGTTGGTTGTAGTAAGAATGATAGATAGTAATATAGGATTTAATTAGTATGACTGATGTTTCCATTTATGATGGAATAGTTGACATAGATGTTTTGGAGGACTTGAATAGCGTGATAAATGCACATATATTGATTAATCAAGAGATCATCATTCTTATGGCCATTGCTAGTGGTCTATTGATGCTTGACAAGATTGGTCACTATTTACTCATGGGACTAGGAGGGGTGATTTGATATATGATTGATGATACTACTCACTTTGATTGGCCCCTGTAGTTTCAGCCCAATTATATAAAGACTTACATATGGTGGATTACCATCATATTAGAAGCACTAGGCCTTATATGTTGATTCAATTCTGGGCCTTGAAACATATCACAATTTAGCATCCATTTAGACAAAGATGATAAGAAGGTCCATAGGAGCCATTAGCTTATGGTTAGTGATTAATAAGAGAAGGTTTATAGGGACACATAGGGGACCTACCCTTATACTGATAGGCTATTAACAATATGACCAACATATATTTTATCTTGTGACCTAATATGCATATTCAATTTGGATGTCTAAAGGATGGATTTATGATATAGTTTATGATTACTCCATGTTATATCACATGTTGTCATGATTTCACCATTGAGTGATATCAGATCGATCGAGTACATATGCATTTTGGGTTCCAATAGGATGTTCTTAAGGAGATTCATTACTTCAAACATGTGATGCATGGGATCAAAAAGTGGGGGTTTCCCATTTTTATGACTGAGCTAGTGGGAAAATTTTTAGTGGTACAACTAATTGTGTGGACTTATGTTGGAGTGGTAGATGAAGGTGTCACAGGGATATATATAACCTAGTGGATTTAGTTTAGGATAGTTATATTGACCAAACCTAGACTGTCAGTAGCACAAGTGTTGATACAACATGCTTAACATGTGGTTCAATAGCCTATAAATCATCAACAAAGATGCCAAGTACAGAGGTAGGTACCATTTTAGATACATGCATATACTTAGTAGCTAATATATCGACAATTATATTAACATGTGCCTATGATTATAGATTTTAGGTCTGAAAGTAGTAATAATAGTAGTAACAACAATAATTTTAGTAAGAACAATAAAGGATAGTTGTCTAATAATTTTAGACATAGAGTAGAAGGTCCTAGACATGATGGATAGGATGCACATGTTATAGTCAAAGGATCTAGTCAAGAAGTGGTCCTTGGATAGAATTCAAAGTAGGCGGGTCCTTCAAGGTTGACTAGATTAGAGGGAAATCATGCTAATATAGATGGGATATAATAGGATGTCAATCCTATATTATTAGAGATGTTAGGATTAGAATCCATGATGGCCTAGCTATAGATGTAAATTTTAGACACATAGGGTTAGATTCTAGTATTACATACACAAACTGAAACCATGAGGGTTGATGTTGTATTTATGACCACCATTTAGAAATAAATATGTTAAAATTCAAAGGCTCTATGGGGAGTGCGATGAGGGAAAACATATTGTCACACAATAGTGCCTAGTAAAGGCCCTCATAAAGAGTATGTGAGCTAGAAATGAAGATGGAGATTACAAGAGTCTATATGAGGTAACCATACTCATAGGTTATAGGGCATCCAAATTTCATAGATATAGTAGCCAAATATCAGGATGGTCATATAGGTCATACCACACCTCAACTTCACATGGATCAATGACATAACCTCTTCCATAACTAAAAGGGATGGGTGCACCACAATAAATTCCACTGCATGGCATAATATGGATATTTCAATAGGATAGGCCTCATAGGAACTCATTGGTAGATGATCAGAGTTAGAACTAATTTTTTGTTACAACTCTACATTTTTTATTGAGATGTATATATTTTTTATGTATAGACCTTGTTTTTGATATGTATATAGACATTCACTTTGATTATAATGTACATGGACTCTGATATTCTTTTCATATATATGATATCACCATTTGATTCATTGGTTTTGATTCATGGTGTAGATTAGATGCTTGTTGTTGATGTTCTGATTATAATGATGATTTTAATATTGATGTTTTTTCCATGATTCTATTAACTTAATCTTCTTGATGATGTTGAACTTAATCTAGATAGCAAATGCAATGAATTCCTTTCATATAATGTTGAGGATGATGTGATTTTGATATGATGTATTAACATGTGATCATGGTGTAAAATGTATATGACTCTCTTTACATGCTAGTTTATAGATGTGTATCCTAATTAACATATATGTAGCCATGACATTTAGTTATTTTTTTCTTTGTTATGGAAAATTTGATGATGTTTTGACTATGCAAGTGAGCACAATTATTCATGTTGATAAATCTTGCAAGGGGATGCATTATCTTTGCATGACATTATATATAATCCTCAAACACTTTATGTTTAATTTTTCACATGACATTATGCATCATAATTATAAAATTGAATCAAGATAACTTTCTTGTCAATTTGTGTAAGGACTTGTTCAAATACAAATGTTCACAAACATAGATCAAGATATAAAATATCAAGACCTAAGTGTAAAACATAATGCACTAAACCAAGGTAAATTCAATTAACTAAACACATAATCAAACAATCAATTAATTCATAGATAAATCTAAAAAGCAATAAATAGATAATAGTTCATATTTGAAGGCATGTAGTGATAATACATTACTCTCATGTTTTGCCCCTAAGTCCATGGAATGTCAGATAGGATAATGTGACAAATTTTGACAAAGGGGGAAATGGAAGGAAGAAGTGATCGAGGTCATCCCAGATATCCCATGTAGGTAAGTGTTGACTACATAATCCATGTGGACCTTGGGTCTACGTAGTTATTCCAAGATGGGATAAAATGTGATGGAAAAATAATATATGAAATTGATGGAGAAGAAATATATAAATAACTCAAAAAATGGTGAGATCATAGTAGAATATACTAAAAAAATGGTAAGATCATATTAGAATTAATAAGAAAGGAGAATTATGATAATAATGATGAAAAATGATAAAATATGAGTGGTCACATGTTTGATGCTCATATATTCATATGTACAACTCATGTCCATAGTATGCATAATGTGAAAGCTCTGAATGTTAATAATAAGGTGATGAAAAGAAGAATGCTCAAAATAAGGGTGGTTAAGTTGACCTCAATAATTGAATGTTGCCTACATAGTCCATTATGGACCTCAAGACAAGTTAGTTTTCCCAATAAGGGATGAATGTGATAAGAAATGACTAGATCAAAACTTGATAATGTAATGAAAAATTAAGTTTGATATTGAAAAATGTCAAATAGTGGGGATGATGAACATGGGAATGATGGTGGTTGAGCTAACCCTAGATATCCCATGTATGTAAGCACTACCTACATAGCCCATGTAAACTTAGGCCAATGTATTTATCCCAAATAAGTAAGTGTAATGGATAGATGATAATGTTGATAGAATGATCATGAGTGGATGCAATATACCCTCCCAAGACATAATCAAACATCGAGGGGAGTGGGAAGATCTGGATTTGATTGAATTTGATGGAGAAGTCATGATTGGATAAGATGTTCCTACCCATGAAATATTCAAATGCAAAGTAGTTTTATCCATGACATACTTAAATAGTGTCACTCAAAATAGAACCAAGAGGGAAATCCATTAGTGAAGAGGGTGACAAATTGTATAAATATTTTGTGGCTTTATATCTCTCTTTTAAGGGTTTTGTGATTTTGATTTTTTAAAATTTTAGGATTTTATACTTTTTAGGGTGTTTTTAGAATTTCCAATATTTTTAGGATTTTTTGGAATAATATGTATACATTAGAATTATTCAAGTCATATATACAAAGGAATATAAAAAAGTACAAGGAACCATCTAGTAAAGGAAAAATAACCTTGGGTAGGACTTCAATAGCAAACCAAGACGTGAAGGAACTATGATTCAAAAAAAAAATAGGATGCAAAGGAAGTGAAGTGAAATGGGGAAAAGGATTGGAAGGAACTAACATGAGCCTTTCAAGGATCATCAATCAAGAAAACCATGTTGAAATATTCTGATATTTTTCTTGTACAGATGTATTGATGATGATCAAATTTTTAATCCTATAAAAATACTTTTTGAAGCCACTTTTAATACCTCTAGGTCATAATTAAGATCAGGATGGTAATAAGACATGGGATAAGGATAAGGATTGACATGGGAATGGAAAATAGAATGAATGGGAATGGGAAATGGAAATGACATGGAAGGGGTGCCCCCAAGCAAGGGCACTCATAGACAATGTTTAAACAAATCAATCATAAAATCACTTGAGATGCATAGTGTTTATAGTCTCATCTAGCTCTTACCCATTTATTGTAGTTAACTTGTATGCTCCAAAACCATAGTTTTTTGTGATAATTAATATACCCAACCAATTAAGATCAAACTTATCTTTCTTTTCATAGTATACATTGGTGTTTTTATTATTCCCTTTCAGCACAAGATCACCAAATTTAGAGTCTTTGGAAATGATGTATTTTTTATAAACACATCATAGCCTATTTTGATATGCTTTTAGATGGTTCAAGGTAGCTATCCATTTATCATCCAAGAGTTTTAGATATTGTAGTTAGGTTACTCTATACTCCTCATCATCAATAATATCTTGCACTAAAATGCATAGGGAAGGCAACTCAATCTCAATAGGGAGGATAACTTCAAAGATTTAAATTTGGGAATAAGGTGGTGCACCTGTATGTGTCTAGATGTTGGTAAGGTAAACCCACAAGGTGGGTAATAATTTCAAATGATAATTATGGCCACAATCATTGATGATCTTCTTAATAATTTTGATAATTGTCTTATTACATGTCTCATCTTGACTATTGCCTTGGGGATAATAGGGAGTTGACCATCTATGTTTGATATGGAATTATACATAAAGGGATTTGACATCCTTTTTTTAATGAATTTATAGTATTTGATATGATGGTAAAGCGAATGTCATAATGGAAAAAGAGGTGATTTAGAATGAATTTAGATATCTACTTAATAGTTATGTAAGTGAGAGGGATTACCTCAACCTAATTAGTAAAATACCCAGTGGTAGTCAAAATATGTTTATGACCATCTGATGATGTGGGGTTTATCTTCCATATGAGATCAAGTCCCCACACTAAAAATGGCCAAGGAGTTGTAATATAATGAATTTCTCCTAAAGAAGCATGAATTAATTCACCATGTTTTTGACAAGAAAGACACTTCCTTACATAAATGCATGCATATGAATCCATTATGGGATAATAATATCATGTCTAAAGGAGTTTCTTGGCAAGGACCATTTTACTAGTATGGGGCCCACAAATCCCTTCATGCATGACTTTTATCACTGATTTAGATTTACCCAAGTTTAAATAGAAAAGTAGCATCCCATCATAGCCTTTATGATAGAGTGTACCATTAATTAAAGTGTAATAGGTAGCATTGTGAATGAATGATTACTATTGATTATGTGATAATTAAATGGGAAGGATATGTTCTTGAAGGTAAGTGTATCCATCTTGGTTCTAAGGGTAATTAGGACCAACAAAATCACATACCATTTATAATTTTTTATGACTATAAGTTGGTGTGAGAATGTTTTCAATGAGGAATTGATATTCACACACATTAGAATATATTTCTATCAATAATCCAATAATTGACATGGCATCAGTTAATCTGTTATTAGCTCTTGGTATTTTCTAAAACTAGATGTATTCAAATTTTTGTTTGAGGTTGTTAACCATGAATTTGTAAGGCATGAGATTTTCATTCTTTATTTGATATTAATTTGTAGCTTGATTGATAATCATTGTGAATATCTGTAGACAACCAACTATTTAATTTTCCATTGCATTGTGAAGTAAAGTCCTATAACGATTTCTTCATACTTTTAAATATTATTGGTACAAAAAAAACCAATTTAAAATGCCTTGGGAATGAGATCCCCCTACATCACAATTAATGAATACATGCCCTTGAACCACTTGATGTGAAGGAATAGTCAAAATAGAACTTCCATTGACATGGTTCATATAGAGTAAAGATGGAGTCATCAGGGAAATTGATGTTCAAAGGATGTGTGTCTAACAAAGGTGCCTTAGCAAGTTGGTCTATAATTCCTTTCCCTTTGATGGATTTTTTATGTGGATATTTTATGTCAAATTTGTTGAGAAACATAACCCATCTGGCCATGTATCCATTCAAATCAACTTTACATAGAAGGTACTTGAGTGGATCAAATTTAGCAATTAAGAGGGTATTTTTATTAAACATGTGATGATGCAACTTATGGGACACAAAGACTAATTATAAACATGATTTATCAATGGGTGTATAATTATTTTAATAAGTGACCAATGTCCTAGTTAGATAATATATTGCATGTTCTTTTCCTTGATCGTCATATTGGGCCACCCAAAGGCATGTTCAATCATTGATATGTAAATCAATAATATCTTCCCTGGTGTTGGTGGGGATACCACTAATGGATTTTACAAATAATTTTCAAATACTCAATTTTTATTGAAAATTTGTGTTCCATTGAAATGTGGTGCCTTTCTTCAAGTGGTGAGTAAAAGGATGGCATCGATCAACAAGATATGAAATGAATATGTGAATGGACTAAATTTTCCTTGTCAAGTTATGTAGTTATGAAAATTAGATGGGGGGGGATTTATGTGATGGCCTTAAGCTTGGAAATATCAACTTCAATTCCTATATGGGAAACAATGAAGGCTAATAATTTTCCTAAAGTGACACCAAATACACATTTATTTGGATTAAACTACACATTATAATCACGAAGTCACTCAAAGATTCTTCATAAAATTGTTGGGTGTCATACAAGTGTTCTTGATTTTATTAGAATATCATCAACATATTCCTCAAAAATATTGTGAATCATTTCATGGAAGATGATAGTCATCTCATGTTGATATGTAACACCAGTATTTTTCAATCCAAATGGCATAACCTAATAACAAAATGTTACCCATGGATCGGTGAAAGTTATTTTATGCTGATCTTTTGGTATTATTTTAATCTAATTGCACCCTAAAAAACCATCCATGAGGGATATAATTTCATATCCTATTTTTGAGTATACAATCATATCAATGTTAGGAAATGAGAAATAATCCTTGAGATAGGCCTTATTGATGTCTTTGAAATATGTGCATAGGTGAATACTAATAGGATTCTTACTAACTAGGAGGAAATTATAAAACCATTTATAATAATCAATTAGTCTAAAGAATATTTCTCTCAAAAAAATTTCTAGTTACTTATTGACTAATATAGAAATAAGCAGATGCATTTTCTTGAACTTTTATTTAATAAGATTGGCATTCAAGTGCAAAACAAGATGTATGACCAACGATGGATTTAGCCTAGGAATATCAACATAAAACCATGAAAATATGTCAATGAATTCCTTAATAATGATGATGATGAACTCCCATTCCTCTGTAGTAAGGGGTGAACTAAGATTGATAGTTTTTGGATCATCTATAGTACTAATATTGACTTAAGTGGTGTCTTCCACAAGCATTATAGAACCATCCTCTAATATATTGGGTACTGATGGGAATTAATCTTATCCATCTGATTATAGGCCATCAAGATCACCCATGTGATAAGACTCATAATCACCCATGGAAGGTAATGCCCATTCAACAAATGTTTGTAGAAAACCTTGAACAAATCATTCAAATGTCCTTTGTTCATCGAGACTGATATCTAAACGAAATGTAATGTACAGACTCATGGGACTCTATGATTCTTATAGAAGAGATTTAAATTCCCCATCCTTTGGCACATGAAATAAGTTTTCACCAAGGGGATCATATTTATTATTACTTTTACCCTAGTCCAAAAGTGCCTCAAAGAGGTTTCACTAGTGGACCTCAATGTTTGATTTTATTTTTGATTTTGTTTCTTAAGGAATTTTTCCTACTCTCCAAAGTAGGCAATAGGGTCCAATATAATTTTAAATACTTTTTTTTTAATCTCTAATTGATAGATCATCCCTAAGTCCCATGAATTCCTAAATTACTTATTCATTTTAGAATTCATCCAATGGTATAATGTGATTTTGCTAGTCCCAATCAATTAATTTAGGATAATGGAGGCTAAGAGGGAAATTGGATGTGTATGAAATGGTAAGAGTAATTTTTTTTATCAAAGAGGTTTATGCCAAATAGCTCATCATATATACTAAAGTAGGATTCTATGTCATTATCGAGATCATCTTTGTTAGTCATAACATTTGTGTCACTCTCAAGATATGAGGATCACCCTAGGCAGTTTGTATCCAATGCCTAGAGTACCTTTATGTTTGGTTGAAGAGACAGACTCAATAATACATTGATACTCTTCCCTTAAGCCCTTTATTTTGTAATCTTGATGTTCCATGATTTTATTTGGAATGGGAATTTAGTGATATGATAGAAAGAGGTGAAATCATCATTATATAGCCAAAAATCCACATAACTATTGAGTTGTTCTTGATTCACTGAACCATTTTTAACAAAAAGAGGAAGTCCCTTTGAACGATACCTGGCCTTTTTATGCCACTCCATCTTGGGCCTACCATGGGATCTAGAAGACTTGGGAAATTTAGCAATATGGAAGGCATCTTTGATGTTATATGTGTCATGACCCCTATCTTCAATTGTGAAATGGGAAGAAAATTTAGGAGGTGGAGCACTAGAATTGGATGCAAGGTTACTTGGGTTGATATAATTGGACTTAAGAGATTTAAGAGCTACATTATTTTCATTTTTGGGTGCATGATCAGTGCTAGGACAATAGTTTTACTAATCACATTTGGCTTCCAAATGCTTACAATATTGATATAACTACAAATCATCAGGAATAGTAAACTCTATTACAAAATGGGGGACCTTCAGATATTGATGTAATGTAGAAGGGATAGTGTCTAATTTATGGATCCAAGGACATCCAAGGTGTAAATTGTAAAATAGTTCACTATCAATGATGTGGAAAAGGATATTATAGGTGATAGGCCCAACAAGGACTAGCAAATAAATGGTGCCTTTTTATTCTCTCTCGATATTATCATATGCCTTAATAGTGATGGTAGTTGGTTATAGATCTACTGAAGTGTACCCCAAATGTTTGACCAATTTTAATGAGGCAATGTTCAAACCTGAACCATTATCTATAACAACCTATTTGATCTTGTGACAAGAAATGCTTGATTCAATATAAATGGGGTTGTTATGTGGTGGACCAAGGGATGACATGTCACTTTGGACAAATGTAAGTTGTTGACTTGGGAATTAATGCCCCACAAGTGATTAAAATTGGGTAGGATTAATGTCATTTTAAACCTCGTATTATTGTATAAGCTCATATAATATTTCTTTGTGAATTTTAAATATATGCATAAAAAATAAAAAATATAAATTTACATCAGTGTCTTGTTTATTTATTCCACAAGATCATACTGCTTCTTAGTAGAAGAAGAAGATGATTTACATTTTGAAGGCAAAGGGCCTTAGAATAGATTATTAATTGGAGGTGACAAAGGACCTTTGATGGTAACCAATGGACGTCAAGTTGTAATAGTTTAATTTCAATTCAAAAGAGGGTTACTATAATTGGAAGGATATGTTAGACCTATAATGGTAACCCATGGACGTCAAGTTGTAACAACACAATTTCAAATCTTAAAAGGGTCACTAGGATGTGAATGGGGAGGTCCTATAATAGAATGGAAAACATGCTTAGTAGTACTAGATGAAAAATAAGGATTGATATTAATAGTGCCACATAAATTCTAGTAATATGGCCCACAATAATATTATAGTCATATGAGACATTATGATAGCCAATCTAGTTGGTTTGGGAATCCTAACCTTGATTATGATTTTTCTAATTTTTATTATGGCCTTGATTCTAATTTTGGTTATTCAAAGTATGGTTATTCTAATTATGATTATTTGGTTGATGTTGACTAATAGAATTGTTCTTTGGAAATAGATATTTATATATACCCATGTTTTGATTTGAAGTAAAGGTGGTATTCTATAGCTCAATTTCATCATGTTCAAGAAAGTCTTGGATGATATGCTTGAGTTGCATACACATGTATGTTGCATGGCATTTAACATGATGGTAATAACAATATTAATTATCTTTATACCATTTGGGATTTAGTTAGCCTTCTTTAAAAGGTTTTGTATTTGGCCAAATGACCATGTTTTCTACAACCAATTTTTGGAATACCACATCTATGGGCTCACCAAGGTCAGAGAAAAATATTTTTTGATTTGATTCCTTTGTGAGGGTGGTCTTTGCAATGTAATGGATTGAGTAGGTGGAGTACTTTAGATAGGTGGTGGTTGCACCATTTATACATGACTAGATTTAGTTACTTCATTACCTAAAACATTTTTATTTCTATTTAATACCTTTGGATTCTTAGAAATGCTTACATGTGCTTGCACTAGGGTTAGAACTTGTGCTTAACTCTGAGAGTAAATTTTGACCAAACCCTTGTCAATAAGATCTTTTTTAATTTTCACCCATTATCTATAATTTATTAAAATGTGTTGGCATCATGAAGTCTCAAATTATGGGCTACCTCCACATTGAAATTGAAAGTGAAGATGTTTGATAACTACTTGTCTAAAAGGTTGTGTGTAAAATGGCTAGCCAAACTTCTCCATCATTGCAAGTAGGCAAAAATCCTTTCCCCATCTCATTGGTTGGCATTGTATAAGTAAACCATGGTCAACTTATGATCTATGTTATATGAGAAGTGTTTAACAAATTTCTTATTTAGGTCATCAAAATTGTTGACAAATCCCTTCAGTAGATGGAAAAACCATTATAAGTCCACCCAAGATGCATGAAAATAATCAAAGCAAATAAATATTTATATAACCTACCTCTTGACATGCCATAAATAATTCTTTTAGATGCTCTCTGAGATCACCTTTTCCCTTGTATTTTTTGAATTGGGGTGCCTCAAAGTGAAGAGGTAAAGGTACTTGAAGGAAACAGATATCAAATGGATAAGGGCATATCTCATTAATCTTGTACTTCTTTCCCTAATTACCTACTTGGATTCATAAAATAACGTATTTTATCTCTTGCCATTATTAAAGAGTGGGAATGTTTTGGGATGGAGGATGCACATGTTGTAGAATATTTAAGTGTGGATTGGATTGGCCTAGATAAATAGGTGTATTTGGATTGAAATATATCAGAATGGATACCCTTTGTGCTAAACTATTAGGTTATTCACCCTATAACCATAATTATATTGATGATAACGTACTTGTTCTTCACTCATATTTGGAAGTGGATTAGGAATGCATTGTTGATTTGGGGGAATATCTTTTTAGTATGGAGGAATTTGTTTTTAAT
Source organism: Torreya grandis (assembly GCA_037957365.1). Classification (NCBI taxonomy): domain Eukaryota; kingdom Viridiplantae; phylum Streptophyta; class Pinopsida; order Cupressales; family Taxaceae; genus Torreya; species Torreya grandis. The sequence goes on along the minus strand of JARHVA010001046.1, from coordinate 2,874,114 downwards.
ATATTGGGACTTTTCATGAATGGAAAGGGACTTATTTTTGGAAGGGGAGTTTTTTTTTTATTAATAGGGATTTGTTATCAACTAGAAGGGATGGGTTGTGGATTAATATGAACTTTTTATTATAGATTGTTTAAAACTTGCTATTGTAGAGTGTTTACAACTTGATGTTGATTGGAAGGGACGTGTTGGGGATTGGAAGGGATTTTTGGCTAATTGAAAGTAAATTATTGGGAATTGGAAGGGACTTGTTATTGATTTTTGGTAGTTTGATACAATGGATCCATTATAGCTGTTTGTTTAAGATTGGTTAATAGATCCATGTTTGGTGAAGTATTAGATAATGGATCTTAGTGTCACTATTCACATGGTGTATTTTGATCCACAGGTGGGTGATTGTTAAATGGAGAGTAGCTAGAGAGGTAACTAAAGTAGTTTAAAACTTAATAGTCTATTGTAATTAAGAAATAAGGAATTGGTTTTATTGGGAGGGGTCTACAAGTTTCCCTTTCCCTTTGCTATATGATTCCAGGTTTTGACTAGAGCTTTGTACAAGAGTTTGTTCCTAAGTAGAAGTTATCTCTAGGGGTATTTCCTCTATTCAAACAAAGTTGTGTACTTACTATGTTCTGAGTGGCACATTCTTGTATTCAGGTTTATGTACCTCATCCTTTGGGTTTTCATTATTTTAAAAACATCCAAGCAGATCATAAGACCATTTGTCCTCAAATGTAGGGTTGTATGAAGCCTCGTTTCTTATGTACTTAGGCATTTTTTGAATTGATAATATTTATTTTGAATCATAATAAAATGTTCAAATTGATTTTATTTGAATGCATATAAAGACTTTACTTATAGATTCAAAGTTAAATTTTAGATCTAAAAAGTATATTTGTGTCAATTTGTATCTTGATGTGATTTTAGAATTCTCTTTGCTCATAGTGGAATGTTTGATTATATTTGTCAATGCAAATATAAAAGTGGAATGATGCTCAATTAAAGTTATTTTTAAAGTTATAATTCAATTATTGAATGTCCAGTGTCTATCAAAAAATGACATGTCTACAAAGTAAGTTTTGAAAATTCAAACATTTGATCTTGGATTTTAAAAAACACTTGGATTTTGACTTGATTTTTTATTTGGATTTTGGCTTAAAAATTTGAAGTTTAGAATTTTGTTACATCAACCTTTGATTTTTGAACTTGAAAAGTTTGACTTTGATTTGTTTTTAGTTTGAATTGAATTGAAGGTTTGATTTTAGTTGAGCTTTGACTTTGATTTAATTTGAATTTGAATTTCAACAAGTTTAAATTTGACTTTGATTTAGAATGATTGACTTAGGAAGTTGAATTTGACCTAAAATATAAATTTAAAATGTTTGAATTGACTTGAAATTTAACTTTAGTTGACTTAGAATGTTTGAATTTAGAAGAATTGATTTGATTTTTTATAGTTTGACTTATTTAAATTCAATTTTAGAATTGGATTTGGTTCAAAACAAACCTAATTTGGATTTGCTTTCAAAAGGATAGCATAACAATATAATACAAACATGGTAGCATTTCAATTGGATATGTGATATTTAAGAAGGTATAAAATGACTCTAAATTTTTGTAGCATAATGCCTTATCCCATAATTGTGTAATGGGATATGACAAAGTCTGGACTTGGTATAATTTGACTTTATTTGAGGTGTAAGGTATAACACATAAAATGAGGTATATAACAACAAACAAGTAATAACACACACACAAGAGAAGCCATAGATTAGTAATAAAATGGGTGTACAACATAAATTTAGCCCATTTATCTACCTTACAGGAATTGAGAATAAGTCAATCTCTTAACCCTTGCTTCAAACGATACATCATGAGATCTTGGAGGAGGTTGGTTTCCCTCATACTATAAATTATTTGTACTAAAGTGGTCTTAATTTAGGTTTAAAAAAGGATTTCTAGATGGTCCCTAATATATCTTGCAATACATGGGGCTCAAAATTATGTGGAAGAAGAACAATAAGGGGTAATTCATGGGAGGGTATAGACCCTTTAGACCACTTCAACTATAATATCTCAGTGAAGTAATATCGTAAATTGAGCTTTAAGGGTTATGTTTAATAGCTTAGTTTCATGTATAAACCCCTTGATTTCACAAACAATGCTTAAAACACATAGTTGCTTTACTCTTACTAAACCTACCCTTAATTTATATCCCTCACCATAAAATACGGTTGGTATATATGTTAGGGGATGAAATCCCAGTCACCATGCCTTAATGTCTCATGGATGGTGATGGATTTCACCTCATATAAACAAAATAAAAATGAAGAATCACTATTTTTGATCCTTAAGATCCCACAAGTGGGAAAGGAGAGCATACTCTAGTTTTACTTTGGGAAAAGGAAACAATAACATATGTGTTGTTTATCACCCAGGGTCCCACAAGTGGGAAAGGGGAGAGTATACGCATAATAATCCACCTAAAAATAACAAAAAATAACATAAGAACTCAAATAGAAGAAAATACAAGTATTTTAAAACACCAAATTAAAATGTTGGTTTGTTGTTAAGCACCAAAGTGAAATGTGTTTTTTTGTGAGATAAACCACTTATTTGATAATTTATATATTAAAAAATAAGTTAGTGTTTGGATTGGTGGTATTTGAAAAGTAAGAGGATGTTGAAATGTTATTTTTTTAGGACTCAAGAAACTATCACAGGGTAATTTTGTCACTTATCAAGGTAAATCCACCAAGTAGAGCCAATATCATTGATTTACAAATAGAAAACACAGAGAATATGAAACTAGTGATTTCATCAATTAGTAGGGAAATTACACATATTAATAGGTTGATATCACCATTAGATAGGGTGATTCCACTTATTTAAGAAAAATCATAGATAAAATGAAAATAGATATAATTTGGATAATTAATTCATCAATTACATTATTTTTAAATGCAATATCACCAAAAATATAGAAAACATAAACATATTAGAACTACCAATATGCAGGTTGATCCTACCAATTATAAGGTAAATTCCATTGTTTTAGTTTATAATTATGATGTTTCTATAAAACTATAGTATGAGTGAAACATGAGTGCATTCTTTTTGTTTTACAATGTGATTTTATCGCTAACCTAGGAATGGAAATTTGGCAAATTTAGAAGAAAAAAAGGAGAAATTAAGATGAATATTGAGCTAATTTCAAAATTAGAAGGATGTTATGATGTTTCAAATGAGAATATGGGTGCTTGTCATATCGATCATGTCATATGTGAACACATAATTATAAAGGAGATTAGTTTCTTGTTAGCATGAAATTCAAACCAAGACAATACAAAACTAACTTCTTAGACTCATGTCCTCAGATTGGGAAAGATATAAGAAGTGACAAAAAAAATACAATACAAAATAAAATGATTATACCTTCCTTGTATATATCTACTTCTATCCAAAATTTAAGTTTGGATTGGCCCGAAGATAGTGCTTGAGGTCTTTGATAATGTCACAAAGTCACTTAGATAGCATCTCCCCTTGCGCTATGCATGATTGGATGAGCAATTAGAATAAATGGTTGAATATATATTTAAAATTTGACACACATAATTTTAGCACAAAAAAGCTTTTATAAAATGGATAATGGATCCTCCATTTATAGACTTGGTGAGTGAATATGGAAAATCCATCTTAGATTGAGATGGAGGGTGTACAAAGAGTTTCTACCTTCATAAATGTGAGAGGTTGAGATTGTAAGAGGTATAATTTATAAAGACATGTAGTGTGGAATAATTTGAATTGAGTGTATAAGAGGGATGTAAGATATGTCATAAACCTTGCTTATACATAATCGATTTCTCATTCAATTACCTTAGAAAGTGGGAGATTTAATGATTTTTTCATTGGAAACTTGTTATGTGATAAGGATATTATAAAATATTTAATTTTCAAATATTTATGACATGCGCATTCCATGTAACCTCATTTTAAAAAGAATTTTAATTATCCTAATAAATCAATTATCTAATTAAGTTGATTTTGTCCTTTTGTAGTATTATTTTCAAGGTTTGATTTACTTGGTTTAATATGCCTAGTGAGACATTTTCAAGAAGTGGACCAATTTCAGGATGTTGATGATGGATTAGATGATTTTATGTGGTGTATTTCCCCAATTACTGATTCACTACTATGTCACATAATGTTCATGTTAAATTATGAGGATGATTGATAGTGTTTTAATGATTTATAGATTACTTTGTGCATTATTGTAGGAAATTATTTTGATTTGAAACTTTGACACAAAAGTGATGAAAGTGGAGTGTCTATAGTTACATGATTTTAATGTGTAAAATTTATGTTGATCATAGACAATCCTCTTTATTCTCTTCAAAATCCATGAATACTCTGATAGAAATGGCTGCTACATTGTTCAAGTATAATGATCATTAAACAAAAGCATTTGAGTTTGAAAAAAATAAAATTAATAAGGAATTTTAGCTTCTTGTATAGGTTCATACAACCTTTTCCATAAATAATTCTCAATAATTTATGAACTATTGAAGCTTGAAAACCTTAATGATATAATTTATTGAGTTATAAGTTTTCATTGTGTTATCTTGTTATGAACAAATACAAACGCCTTTCTATCATAATGTAATCAAGATGTCTAAAATTTAAGATATTTTAGACATCACATGCATTCATACATTATCAATAGTGGTAAGGTCATTTTTATTAAAAATATCCTCCATCCCGATTTGAGGAAGGTTGTAACTAATATTTGTGATATATGTGAAAGAATCATTTTGTTACATTCCAATAATGATCAATTGGTTGTAAGTTATAAACAAGTTCCTCTATAAATTTAGTCATGGAATCAAATAGTGGTAATGTTATCACTCAATTTTGATCATAAATACTTGATAATGTCAGTTTTGGCCACTTTTAATTTAATTGAATTGAGCACTTAATATGAAATTTTTTTACCACCTTACTCTATCATAAGTACTTGTATGGACCTATCCATTTCTAAGTTGTTATCTTAAACCTATATAAATTTTATTAATTTTTAGAAACCCCTCTAATCATATGTATAGATGTCACAAATTCCAAAGTTCACATGTTTTCCTTCAGGACAAGATCTATTAGTATGGGTCAATAGTGGAAGTCATTCTTGACCCCTATGAGTCAGTCCCGACCTTCACCTTAGCAACAGTTAATTTTCAAATTTAGACCTTCCTTTACATGTTTGTATATATTTTTAGGATACATATCATGAGGTTTTCCCCTTTTAGATTTCTATAAAGGCATATCTAAGTCACCTACTCTACCACTTAGAAATTACAATATTGAGTCACACTTATACTACTGTGCATTAATCAAAGCTTCCCTATTCTTTATAAATCTAATTATAATCATTTGAATCAATCCTTAGCCTAGTCAAGATTCTATTCTATCTAACTCAATTAAATAATTATCAAGTACTCAATCCCTATCTATATGCATTAATGTAGCAAAAGGTACACACTTTCACAAATCACTCTAAGTGGGAGAACTACGTGGGCTTAATTTCCCTCTTAGGATTATTAGATATATAAGAAACGATCAATCATCATGGGGGTGATTGAGGTTAGCTTGTCCCATTACACTCCCACCTTTATTTTTGTAATTTTTTAGATATTTCAAGCCCTATTAGGGTCCAATTTTGAATAAGTTATTTTTAGGTCATTCACATACATCCAAATGTCATTTTTATATACACATTCATGTTACAAGTAGCCACAAATGGCTATGCCATGATTTCCCTAAATTTTTATAGAGGATAGAATCAACCAGTAGAGGACATTAGTGCTAGTCGATCATGTTTGTTGCTTGACATTCTTAACACTGAGCAATTACACTTCCAATTTTAGTTTTCATAGTCACAGTCAGATTAGTTGATTAGTTCCAACCACTTTTCAATTTCACACAGTTAGATCATAGACATTAAATATGTAAGCCTTTTGTGTTGTTCATAGTTAGTCTTCATTCTTTTGATCATGCTTTTTCAATTTTGATACTTTGCTTTCATTATGCTTGTTGCATTTTTTTACAACACTTACTTTCTTTCAAATCATTTTATCTTAATTAGATTTAATCACCAAGTTAATTTCAAATTATAATAAAACATATTGGTGAACTCACACTTTTTATTTGAGAGTTTCTTAAAAAAATTAACTTGAGATTTAGATAAATTCTTGAGCATCCAACACTAAAATAACTTTCTTTCGACCTTGGATCTAATATCTAACACTAAAGGAACTTGATTTTAACCTTGGATCTAATATTTGACACTAAAAAAAACTTCTTTCAACCTTATATTTAATATATGACATTGAAAATATTTTATTTTAAGCTTGGATCTGATATCTTACACTGAAAGCACTTTTTTTTAACTTTGGGTTTGATATCTAACACTTGAAGCACTTTATTTTGACCTTGGATTTTAGGGGAACTTACTAATATCCATGCAAAAAAAATTTCCTTCTATTTTTTTTCATTTATTGTTTAAAATATACTTTCCATGTTATTATTATATGCCATCTAAAAAACCTACCTCCCTTATTTCTTTAAGGTGTAGTGTTAGGTTAAGTGGGGCCCATATTGAGCACATTCAAATCCATTTGATCACTTTTAAAATGGGTACCTCTAATGCAAACAATGGTTATTTTTATTTTTATGAGAAAATTGCTCATTAATATGTTTAAGAAGATAATCACAATGAAAAATATTATCAAGATGATCATAATGTATAAGATAATTATGATCATAATGCATAAGATAATTGGGAAGGTTCAGATAGGATTCAACTTGATGAACTCAATGGAGTAGATCAGGAACAAGTCCAATGTTTATCAAGATTCTGAGAAGGGATCTTCAAATGACATAAGATACACCCAAAGTAATTGAAATCCTTTTAGCTTCTAAAAGTTCACAAAAATCAAAAAATTCTAATTTTAATGCACAACAATAACCACTCTTTCATATTGTAAATCATACCACATGTTTTTAATTATACTATTGATATTGTTATCACATGTACACCTTTGGGTTTGGGAGAAACACAAGGATTCTAACATATATTTATGCTCATGCCTAACCAATTGACTCATACATGACCTTTTATGGTTATGTATACCACATCATCTACCTTTTCTACAACATAATCCTCAGTGTAAACTATTATAGTTTTGCATGTTAAGGTACTGCAGTTAGAGTAAGGTATACTAGAAGTTATCCAATCAATGGATTCATAAGCCTTGCTTCATAATTTTTAGCACCTAATATTGCACCATATACTTTACCTATAGAATTTTTATCTCCTAAACTTCCACTATATTAAATTAAAGGAGATCTAAAGCAACATCTTTGATATTTTCATGTGGCATGTCTAGATTATGCTTTTAATGACAAGTTACTAACTAAGTTGCTTCCAATAAGAATAAAATATTATGCCTTGTATTGGTTTTATGTTCTACTTATTCAATCATTTAAATCATTCAATCCACTAACAAATCAATTTCTCAAGCATTTTGCTATCAACATTGATGAAAAGCTTTCTTATGTGCAAATTTCTAAGCTTAGGCAAGGAACTAATGGGCCTATCATTGATTATGCACTTTGATACAAGACAATGGTTGCCAAAATGACCAACACCTGGTATATAATGAATTATAATATATTTTTAGAACAAATTTTACTTGCACCTTTGCATGAGTCAATTATTTTCAAGAAAATCAGCTCATTTGAAGAACTTTATCACATAATAAGAGAAAGAGAATTCAAACTTATTACTTTGAACAAGCTCAAATATGAACCTACATCTACTTCAACCTCAATAATGAATTTTCAAAGTAAACCATCTTACAAAATCAAGCGAACAAATGTTAAAAATGATACAAATATCATGGTTAATGATATATCTCAACCTTCCAACAAGCTTGTTTTATCAGAACAACCAAGGAGGAAATTTTATAGATTACCATAACCACCTCATAAATTGGTACAAAATTTAACTGAGTGCAATATTATTACTCTACCTACACCATTAGAGGTTTATATGAGTAGACCTCAAAGTAAATCATTTGATAACAATGCATATTATGGTTATTATAAATGCAATGGTCATTATAATAATAGATGTCTCAAGATTAAACACTTTATTCAATATCTTATTGATAACAATTTCATCAAGATGGGAACTCCTATAGAGAAAACTAAGCCTCAAAAGAATGAAAATGTTAAATTGAATATTTTTAGTGAGCCATTCCAAAAGCATGAGATAAACAAGAATAATTCAGTAGTGCATCATACTTATAATACATACCCACCTCATGAGTTATATAATCATACATTATATGGAATTATTGGTACAATTATTCAAACATATCAACCACATCTTATGATTACCTTTGATGATATCAAGATAGTGGGTGATGATTCTGGTTTTCATGTCTTATGTATACGAGCATATATTGATAAAAATACTATTCATAGTATACTAATGGATAATGGATCAAGTGAGATGTTAGGAATCTAGAACAACAAACATGCTCTGATACCAACTGTCAGGATCCTACTGCCCACTAGGGACACACTTGATTACCTTTTTATTAGCAACTAAACATGGAATTTAACCAGAATGAATAAGTAACTAGAAATATGAAACAACACAGGATATGAGAGACAATACACAATTGTATTAATACTCAATCAGAAGAAAATACAATAAAGAAGATGCCACACTTCTTCTTCCCACACCTCTAGAGCTCCCACACTTTTAGGGTTCACCTGTAATTCTCCTTCAACACTTCACTCTCTCATCATGGTCACAATAATCAACTCCAATACAGAGTTGTTGTTCACCTCCACTAGTCAGTAACAACGTTGCCAGTACACCAAGTACACAACCGTACTCCAAGTAGATCTTCCCTTCTCTTGCAACAACCTGCAAGTCAACAGACCTTACTTACCATGTATATATCTCTACACCTTGAATAACCCTTGTCCTTGCCTCACCAAGTCCTCATGATTCTTCAACCAGTACCCCGGTGGATCTCCTAGTAGAACTTGCACAACCTGCAACTCTCCCTGATCATACACACTCAACACCCCTTTGGAACTAGGAGGAGCTACTCTTGCTCTCTCTACAAGCACAATGGCTATCTAGCACACTTTTTAAAATACAGCCCATGAGTCTATTATATATATCTCATGCATACAATAATTAGACTTTCTTAATTACAATAATTAGACTCACAACTCCAAGACTATAATTAGCCTTTAACATGCAAACTGACAGTCCAAAAATAGACCAGTCCAAAACCCGCATGCAAACTGCATGCTCTCACAGGTTGCTGACGTCGGCTCCCTCCTGATCGATGTCGGCTGACTCATAACTGATGTCAGTTGCTTCTGCACTATTATATGATTGACATCAGTTGATCAGACCGACGTCAGTTTCCCTGCAACTCTGCAACCTCCGCAACTCCTCCTATTCGCATCCTGGTGAATCTTGTAGCTCCACAACCTAACATGAGAATGGATGTACAATTCCATTAATCCATTAATCATGGTACACACAACATTATATATAACCAAAATATAAAATTGTCAATACATTCAATGGGAAACAAAAAACTACTTTGGGATACATTGTGTTGCCTCTTCAAGTGGGTCCTATTATACTATCTACTCCTTTTATATTTCCACCATAGAATGGGGTCTTTGATATGATATTAGGACATCCTTGAATATAAAATATTTGTGATGTACCTTCTAAGGTTTATACATTCCAAAAGTACATTCATTAAAATCAATTAATTATAATTTCTCGAATCGATTATGAGTACCATATACAACCTATGGTACCTCCTCCCCATCTAGCATAGTAGTTTATTAATACATATATTCAATAAAAAAATCACATTTAAAATATTCTCACCTATTAAAAATATTTATATACAACCATTAAGAAAAAAATTCAAAAAACTCAAAAGTAAACATGTCAATAAAAGGGGTCAAGTTTACAAAAAGCACTATCACATGCAACATCTTCTAAAATGGTGATACATATAGATCAACATGTTCCAAAAAGATCACAACATTTACCACAATATTATACTAGTCTTAATCGGATTTCAAACCATTATACATCTCCCAAAGCTACTCCTCCCACACCTAATTACATGAGTAATGATCTATATAGTTTCACTAAAGCACCTGATGCATTTTTTGATTTTGTATCATGCACATCTAGCACTTTTCATCGACAAAATTTGATCTTACACATATTATTATATATTATTATTATGACTCTAATAATTATGGGATCATTAGTTAGCATTTTACAATTTCAAACAATCCAAAAAATTCAAATTATCAAAAGGCAAAAATGTATTGTACATATCTTCTTGACTTCTTCATCACTGTTATTCTTCTACTTATTTCCAATGTGATCAATTTGATCAATCTTATATCCCTTGTATTTTTGTGTCCTTTTTTGCCTCTTGGATTCTCTTTTTTTTCTTTATTCAAAAATGTAATCATATTAATAAAAAATATATATATTACATCACTAGTCATACAAAAAAATATAGGTGGAAAATTCACACCCCAAAGGCCAAGTCACATTGAGCTAAAAAAGCCTCGAGAAGAGAGCAAAAAAAAAAAAAAAGTCCAAAATATGGACATATGAATCAAAATTTAAACTAACTCAAGTGAATAACAACTAAAATATTGATAATAAAATCACAAACAAGGTCACATCTAAGTATCAACAACAAACATGGTGGCCGATGAAAGAGGAGGAGGTGGAAGATCTTATGAGTTTCCTCCCCAACACCTTTGAATAGGGGATCTTCATCAACAATTAATGGATCCCAACCATCATTATTCTCTTTGTTATTAGATATTTCTTTCTTTGAGGGATAAATGACTGAATCTAAATGTGTAAACTTATCATGTGGATGGAGGCCCCAACCCCCCTCCACTACCACCTTTGTTAGCCTTATCAGACCTGTTATGGTGTGGGAATGACCAATGAGAGTAAGGAGAGGGGATCCTTAAAGTGTGATACCATTGATGGTGAAACCCATGTCTAGATCCATGAGGGGGATATTAGTGGCATGGAGGATATGGAATGCACAACTGACATCAGAAGGAGAAGTTCCCCAGTGATCATATAGGACCTACAGATGATGAAGCTCAAGATGAAATTTATTTATTTGGATGTATATTTTAAAGGTAACATTAAATATCACTACTTCGTTAGTTACATAAAATTTCCTTTCCATTTTGTCATGATTAAAACAAGCAGTATTTTTAGTTTTCCAAATTTAAAAAATAATGTCAATGTGAAAAATGTGATAAAATCTATTGTATCTTGTAGGAAGTATGGTAGAATCCCCCTAGAGATCCATTTTCCAAGTGAATAATTTAGGTCTAAAGGGCTCAAAGAGGTTGTTAATCTATCTCCAAGAAGACTGAGCAAGAGATCAAAACCATAAAATATGTTTAATGGTTTTTGGTTGGTGGCAAGTAGGGAAAATGGGATTTAAAAACCCCATTTGTTTGAGATGATCGTCGACAAGAAAACCTTAATAGAGAATACACCAAATGAAAATTATTTTTTAGGCTCAATGAGTACATCTCAAATGGTCGTAAACCTTATAGAAAAGATAACATGAAGGGATATAAGGTTTCATATATGATTGATATTTTTATTGTCAATGTATTGAGGAGCCAACAGATTATACCCTAGATGAGGAGAGTAATGATAAAAAGGTGTAGTTGTAGGCCAATGCCCATCCTTATATCATGGTGTAATGGAGGTAATGCCAATATTGTGTAAGTACTCCTCAGGTATGTAGCTTTGTATCTTAGAAATGGATTCTACATCTTCATTATTAAGATTAAACTTAACCCTTAAATATTCTAAGGTATCCATTCATGTCTAATCTTGATGAATAAATCCCCAGTGGTTTTAATACCCTTTTTAAACAATCTCAAACTCTTAATCCAAGGGACCATGGCAAAGGGAACATTTTTAAATTTAAGCATTAGGGACCACCATAGGGAGTGAGAATTTAGAGAGATCATTTCAAAAACCCTCCCCCACCCAAATGTGGTGGGGTTTGAGTTGTTCCCAAGCCTTCCATATTATATGCATAGAAAAATTACCTCCAATCTTAACAAGAACAAGGGAAATGATAAGGATTTGCAGAAAAATACCTTGCCAAGCTAATCTACCAAGAGGTTAGCCTTGATAAATTCAATGTCTCAACAAAAATTTCTAAATTCCTCTAGCCAAAGATGTTTGAGAGAGAGACTTTGGAGATAACACTGAGTTTTCCTCTATTGGATGGAAGACCCAAAAGCAAGAAAAAATATATTAATGTTTTCTATAGTATTTTTAAGATAATCCTCTTCCTCCTCGAGGGTAAGCAAGGATTCATATATGAATTACCCATTAATCAACTAGTGGTCTGAATTAGAGAGAGAAATACCCTTTAGCAAACCCCTAAAAGCATAATTAGCCAAAAGATAGTTAAATCCTTTAGTATCCAAAATGTAAAGAGAAGGAGATAAAGGGAAACCATGTCTGATAGATATATGAAGTTCAAAATGATGAAACTGGACACCATTAATAGTAATGCAAGCACCAACATCTTGAAAAATCATGTTAACAACCTACACAAACCTAGGGATAAAAATTAAGTGATTAGAAAATTGGATTTACCCCTATAGATAAATCACACAATTTTGAAAATGGATACTAAAAATATCAATTATTTATTTAAAATAGAATTGGATGTAGAATATTTTAGGAATGAATGAAAGTAACCATAAACTCTGTAAACTCATTTCCTGCATTAAAACTCCTGATTTGTGTCATTTATAACTTTCCCATAATTAATGTAGTGTCTTATTAATTATTTTCCAAAACTAAATTAATAACTGAAACATAGAATATTGAAATGAAAATTGACACCAAAATTTGATAACAGAGTTCACCCATTTCAGGGCTATGTCTCCATGTTCATAATCATGAACCGATCCATTAAAAAGGATACAAATATTAAAAATTTACAACTTACATCCAATGGATATGAGAACCTATAAATAGTGCTAAAACTGACTTTGAAGAATCTAAAATTGGTCAGCAATAGAATCTATCAAAATACATAGCACCTGTTCATCTTCTCCATGCATTTGAAAAATTTTCTCCATTAGAGTATATACAAACTCTAATACATGGGCATAATAATCTCAAGGAGTGTTCTCTACCTTTCGTCAGACCTACAACTCCTTAAATAAACCCTAAAATGACAAATGCAATTAGCTCCATGGCCAAAGGCCTTAAAAAATAAGAGCATCCACCTATATCATTTAAGATCTGTGTAACATTCAAATACATTTTTACACAATATATATACTAGTCCATTTTGCTTGGTCTAATGGCAAGACTTAACCTTTTTCAAGAGAAATATCACAATTCAAAACACATCTTGACCCCTTTTGCTCTTCATATCTTGGGTTTGTGTAATCCCATCTCGAGTCTATTAACAACATGCATCTGTAGCTCAAAGGCTTCACATAATATATGGCTATCCCACCTAGCTCAATTTTTCATATGTAAGAATATAATCATATGCCATGGCCAATAGGCCTTACACAAATTGATGCCTCACCTATCAGATATAGGACCTTGTCTTTTCCATTCTAAAACTTTGAAAAATAACCTAAAAAAATATGCTATCTCCCATAGGGTTTACACAATATCCATAATATCCACCACAATCTTGGGTCTTTCAAAATTGATGCATAAGCATCAAAATGGCTCAGCTCTCCAAATCAAACTCATCCTTTTTTCTCATTCCTAACTATGTCATTTTAATATATAGCCATGTATATCCATCTTTCATGTCCCAAGGCCATACCAATGGAAGCACCCATATCTCGCTCAGGTCTCCATATTTGGGTCTACATATTTTTAATTATATAGTCTTCTACCTAGCCCAACTTGTGCTCTCTAACATTGAGCTTCTCTTGTTTTAACAACCAGATTGTGTCATCTATAAATAGTGAGCTTCTCCATTTGTCTTCCAATGGAGAGATCCCTTAAAAACATATCACCTAGTGTCCATGGAAAAAAGGCCTTTCAACATAGATGCCTCTCTTTTTCAAGATCAGGTCTATCTACCCAAATATGAAGTTACACATCCATATTATAAATGTCAATGGCTTTGCCTAATGTCTAGGCCTTACTTTTTTCTAAAATGCAATTATCGATTCAATCCCCAAATCTTGGTGGTATTTCCTTTTAGGGAATTTGATCCCACATTTGATGATAAGATAGATATAAAAGGCTTCAAATAGCCTTACACACAACTTGTACTTCATAGTTTCAACCACATCTCATGCCATTTTACATGGTATAATCTTTGAGATAACTGTGAGTTCAGTCATGAGCTATGTGGATGAACTCAATTAGACTTGAATCAAGCTATCACTTAGGCTTGGTTTCAAGGTGGATCTTGAGCTTACCACATCGAGTTGGTACTAGAGCTACATTCTTTAAAATTGGTCATGATGGGTTGGTTGTTGAGCTCACCATATCTTGAATCGGATAGAGCATGCATGACTTAGAAAATACATGGAATGATTAAATAATCTAGGATTATTAATCCCACATGCAATGTGTAATTATCATAGAGGTATATAAAACCAAAAATTCTACAATGGTAACCTAAAAAAATAGAGGCAAAGGCACCCCTCTATAAAAAGAGTGTGTCGACCATGGCTAAAGGCCCCCAGCCTACAAATAACAGGGCCCATTTATCCACACATGAGTATCATAGATTAGAGGTTAAAACAAATACCCTTTTACCACTACACTACCACATGTCACTTGTCAATATGTCCACTTGAAAACCATACATGTGTCTATGTCACTATTTGATGGTTGACCATTTTTTTATCCAAATTTTGGCCATCTATAGCTAGAGTATATGATGTCTATTTAATGCATTTCAATAGGCATTGAAAATCTCTCAGAATTCTCTTCAACACTATATTGGTTTTGAGAATATCTGAAAGATGAAAAATCCTCCATATCAAACCTCCCTATAAAGAGGCTTTTGGTCTCTAAAAATCATAATAATTCACTAAATCTACTAAATGGCTCTCTGCATCACATCAAAGTACAAAAACTAGAATATAGCATAGTGGAGGTGTTATGAAGTTAAGATATATAAATATAATCCATCTGAAAAACACCAAATTAACTTCAACAAAATAAGACATCATCAAAACATCCCTATAAGAAATCAACTAGCCAACTGAGATTGTAACTTGATTATGGAGAGTAAAACAAACTCTTTACCCATTCTACCAACATGACCTATTTCTTGAAATAGTCATAACATCTAGAATATTATCTCAACCCCTACACTACATAAAGGCTAAGGTTTTCTCCTTGTTATCAACATCACACAAGGGAAAACAAAATGTGCTACATACCTCTTAGGACTTACAAACAACTTCAACATATATATATACTTGCATTTACAAATGTTTCCCATCTATGAGTCTTTAAAAGTACATCTACATGATGTGCATGACAAACATACATGTGTGTATAAAAATTTTATATTACAAACATTTCCCAAGATACAGTGGGACTCAAAATTATATGTCAAGTATAAAAATGTGCAATGAATTTGTCTATCTTAAGGTTATAACTGCATAATTCATAAATAAGAGCCTTTTTACAAACTCACAAAATTTGTAAGTATCTATAATACATATCATAAATGTGAGGATAAAACTAATAATTTTAAACCTATCTCTAAGTTTCCTCACTATTGACTTCTCCCTGATTCATACCTCCAAAACTTATCCAGAGTATGTTTTCTAAAAAGTTTATCACAATGGAAAACTAAAATAGGAGATAACAAATATTATTCCACAACACCAAGATTATCAAAATTATTTCCTAAATCCAATAGTTAATAATTTACCTAAAATAGTTTTTTGAAGTGAATAAAATCATACTAATTAATAACATAGTCATTCTTATCCCAAACTATTCAAATAAACCAATTGATCAATAAGGGTTATTCCCAACTATTCATTTGTTTCGTAAAAAGTTTATCACAATGGAAAAATGAAATAAGAGAAAAAATATTCTTCCAAAACACCAAGATTATCAAAATTCTTTCCTAAATCCAATAGTTGAGAATTTCCCTAAAATAGTGTTTTGAAATGAATAAAAGCATACTAATTAATAACATAGTCATTCTTATCCAAAACTATTCAAATAAACCAATTGATCAATAAGGGTTGTTGACAATTGAATAGGAGGTGGTTTCATCTTATTTAAAACTCTATCTTATAAGAGTTAGATGATCCATTTTATATTTTTGAAAGGCTTTCAAAACAATTCCAAACAAATATATATTTTACTTCCAAGGTAACCCTACATAAAGGATTCAAACCAAAACTGTGCATACATAGTTACATTGAAAATAATTTATACCTTTGAATAAACTGTGAAGTGCACCTATTGAGTACTAGTTGACATATTTTTATTTTTTAAATAACTCCTTGTTTGATTCCTGAAACTCTTATCAAATATATGAAACATAAACCAACTTATGAACCAATTAACAACTCACTCCATAAAGTGCAAAAAATTATTTAATTTCCTAAACAATGCCCTATTTTCCATTTCCATATCTTACCATGGAACTAGTTTTTTCACTTGTTCCTATAGGATTCTAAAGTATGATTAGTTATCCAAAAATAAAGGTGACACAACTAGTTATCAAAGATAAAAATATTATGTCAATACCAATATGAAATCATATCACCATCATATCTTAATCTGCCCCTTGTGTAAGAATAGTAATAGGACTACAATTGATTCCTCTTGGTTGTGCATCACTGAAAATGTCTTGCATTTTATCTGAATATATCCCAAGATAGAAAGGTTGATCCTCTCTCAACACCATCTCACACCTTCAAGTGAAAATGTGTTGTGTTCTTCATCCATGTTTATCTTGTATGGCTAGTGGTTTGAGAACCTTGGCTTTTAGAAGTTTTTCTTCTTCTAGCAAATTAGAACATCTTCCAATTTTCCTTTGCACTAGTCATCCTACATAATCAAATCAAAAAAATAAAAATACCAAGAATCTAATATCTAAAAAATCCAAATGAAGTATATCAACAACTGAAGCAAGTCCTTGATCAACATGCTTTGATACCAAAATTAATCTAAAAACCAAATTTACCCCTATAGATAAATCACACAGTTTTTGAAAATGGATACTAAAAATCTCAATTCTTTAATTAAAATAGAATTGGATGCAAAATATTCTAGGAATGAATGAAAGTAGTCAAAAACTTCATAAACTCATTTACTACATTAAAACTCTTGATTTGTGTCATTTATAACTTTCTTGTAATCAATGTAGTGTCTTATTAATTATTTTCCAAAACTCAATTAATAACTAAAAACATGGAATACTAAAAATAAAATTGACAGTAAAACTTGATAACAGAGTTCACCCATTTTAGGGCTACATCTCTGGGTTCATAATCATGAACTGGTCCATTAGAAGGATGTAAATATTAAAAATTTACAACTTACATCCAATGGATATGAGAACCTGTAAATAGTGATGAAATTAAATTTTAAGACTCTGAAACTAGTTAGTAATAATGCCTATCAAAATTTGTAGCACATATTCATCTTCTTCATGCATTCAGCTAATTTTCTCCATTAGAGTATATACAAACTCTAATACATGGGCATAATAATCTCAAGGTGTATTTTTTGCCTTTCATCAAACCTGTATCTCCTTAAATACACCCTACAATGACAAATACAATTAGCTCCATGGACAAAGGACTTACAAAATAGGAGCATCCACCTATATCAGTCGAGCTATATGTAAAATTCAAATACATTATTACATAGTGTATATACTAGTCCATATTTCTTGATCTAATGGAATGACTTAACCTTTTGCAAGAGAAACATCATGGTTCAAAACACATCCTGACCCCTTTTGGTCTTCACAATTCAGGTCTGTGTAATCCTATCTCAGGTTTTTTGACAACACTCATATGTAGCCTAAATGCTTCACATAATAGATGAATATCCCACCTAGCTCAATTCTGCATATGTAAGAATATAATCATATGTCATGGCCAATAGGCCTTACACAAATTGATGCCTCACCTCTTAGATGTATGACCATGTCTTTTCCATTCCAAAACTATGCAAAATAACCTAGATAAATATGTCATCTCCCATATGGTTTACATGATAGCCGTAATATCCACCATAGCCTTAGGTCTTTCAAAATTAATACATAAGCATAAAAATGGCTTAGCTCTCCAAATCAAACTCAACCCTTTTTCTCATTCCTGACTATGTCATTTCAATATACAACCACATATATCCATCTTCCATGTCCCAAGGCCATACCAATGGAATCACCCATCTCTCACTTAGGATTTCATATTTGGGAATACGTATTTTTAATTATACATTCTTCTACTCAGCCCAACTCATGCTCCAATAGTGAGCTTCTCCTATTTTACTAACCGGAATGTGTCATCAATGTTTGACAAGCTTCTCCATTCATTTTCTAATGGTGAGATCCCTTGAAAACATATCACCTAACATCCATGGCCAAAGGCCTTTCAATGTATATGTCTCTCTTTTTTAGGCTCAAATCTACCTGCCCAAATATGAAGTTACACATTCATATTATAAACACCAATGGCTTGGCCTAATGACCAGGCCTTACCTTTTTATAAAATGAGGTCACTAGTTTGATCCCCAAATCTTAGTGGTATTTATTTGTATGGAGTTTAATCCCACATTCACTAATAATATAGATATAAAAGGCTTCAAATAGCCTTGCACATAGTTTGTACTTTGTGGTTTCGGCCACATCTCACATCATTTTTCAAGGTAGAATCTTTGAGCTAACTGTGAGTTTGATCATGAGCTATGTGGATGAACTTAGTTTGACTCAACTTAAGCTATCATTTGATCTCAATTTTGAGGTGTATCTTGAGTTTTCTATGTCAAGTTGGTATTCAAGCTGTATTCTTCAAAATCAGTCATGATGGGTTGGTTGTTGAGCTGGCCATATCTTGAACTCAAATAGATCATGCATGACTTAGAAAACATGTGGAATGATTTAATAATATAGGATTATTAATCCCACATGCAATATGTAAATAACATAAAGGCATATAAAATCAAAAACATGACAATGGTAACTTGAAGAAATGGAGGCAAACGCACCCCTTCATAAAAAGAGTGTGTCAACCCTAGTTGAAGGCCCCTAGCCAGAAAATAGCATGGCCCATTTATCCAAACATGAGTGTCAAAGATTAGAGGCAAAAACAAACACCCTTTTACCACTACACTACCATGTTTCACTTGTCAATTGGTCCACTTAGCAACCATACATGCATCCATGTCACTATTTGATGTTTGACCATTTTTTAATCCAAACTTTGAACATATATATCTAGGGAATATGGTGTCTATTTAACGCATTGAAATAGGTGTTGGAAATATCTCAGAATGCTCTTCAACACTGTACTATCTTTAGGAACATATGAAGGATGAAAAACCCTCCAAATTAATAAGTGATTGAATCATTGATATAATCAAATGCCACTCTATGTGATCATAATCTTTCTAAAAATCAATCTTGAAAAATAAGGTCTTCTGATTAGAAACCATAGTCTTGAATATATCTATGTTGAATAAACCTTGCTTGATCACTTCTAACATTTAAAGGAAGAAGATTCTTGATTCTGAGAGCTAGAGCTTTAGCAATTATTTTATAATAAAAATTGAGGAGGGTGATAGGTATCCAATTGGTAATGACTCCAGGATCACTAGCCTTAGGAATAAACTCGATATTACCTTGATTGAGGAGAAGGCCCAAATAATTGGTTAGAATAGATTCAAAATAAACTTTATGAATATCATGTCCCATAATATCCCATTAATTTTTATAAAACTCACAAGGAATACCATCAACATATGGGGATTTGTCAATGGACATTTGAAAACTAGTTTCATTAAGATCATTCAAGTTGAGGCTATCACAGACAACCCTTTGTACTTCAAAAATATTAGAAGGGACAACACTAAGGCATTGAGAGAGATCAATTTCTCATTAAAGAGTGATAGGTTGAGTTAGAAACAAAACATGTTAATGGTGGATCAAAGCTTGCAAAATACTAGGTAATTTGGTAACTCTGGCCAAACATCCTTAGTGGATTTCATTCTATTATCAACTCATCTTGAGTGAAGGAGAGTAAAAACTCATTGGTCACTTTGTCTCTAACATTCAGCTAATGTATACGAGCTCAAATTTATGCTCTTTGAGATTTGTATGCCTCTTAAATTTGGATTTAATGTCACTAAAGGGTTATTTGAGTCTAAGTATGAGTAATAAAAGGTGAGGCATCAAGATCTTATGAAACCCCAATTAATTTATAGTTTGTGGCATGATGAAGGTATGTTAGAAGATAACAACTTATTTTCCATATATTCTAATGAAAGTGATGGTCTAGGAAATGGCATCGGACCACCATTCAATCTAACCAGTATCCTTAATGGGTCTAGGAACTAAATTCCAAATTTGAATGATATTCCCAACATTTATTTCATGTTTAATATGAACTATGTTGAGATATAACTATGTGTTGGAGAGTCTAGCTGAATTAGTAGTCCACTCAATATTTAAGCAAATAGGGTGGTGATCTAACAATAGAGTGTCAGGGAGCACATAAACTAGTCGATCATGCATAGGATAAAATAAAAAAATGTCTTACTCTACCATTAAAGCATGATCAAGACACTTAATCACTATATATTCTCCTTCTCAAAAGTTAGAGCTAGTCAATGGAACATATAATGATTAAGTTGTGCCTTTTACAGACCCCTAACATTTTACAATAGTTAATAAATGAAATAAATATATTTTATTTAGTAACACAAGTAATCTCATGTAAATAAATTAAATATATTTTACTGTTGGGTTCCTTGGGTAGAGGTTGGACCTGTTGGTTACAATGTTCTACCTCCACAGCCCATTATATAAAGACATTTTACCTTGAAAAAAATAAATTAGTTTGAACATGTTTGACCAAAAAGAAGTAGAGTTCGAGGGATTTGAACTCTAAACTTGGTTATCACAAGTGCCTATCAAAATAACACCTACCAAATCCTTTACACTAACACTTGAAATAATACATGCACTATATTATATTTAAAGCTTATTTAAGATAATTTTATTTTTTAAAATAAATAATTTGTGCATGTAAAATTTTAATGTAATTTTTTTTCAACTTTATGTTAAAAATAACAAATTCCAATGTGGGCCCCAAGTTTACTTGTGTTGAATTTTGGGTTTTAAATTAAAAAATATTTAATAAATATATGCAACAAACATTTAATAACCTTTTAAAATATCCTTGTAAAAGCAATGGTACAGGTATGGCACCTAGGTGGAGTAGGGGTGATAACAATAACTTGTTGGTAGTTTGATTTATCTAACCATTACTAGGCTAGATATTTCATTTGTTGTAAGTATTACTTCCAGATTCATGCAGTATCCATAATTGGATCATAGGAAATTATCAAAATAGATTCTTTGTTATATCAAAGGAACTATAAATAATGGTTTATTTTATTCTTCCATTGATAATGCTAATTCTATGGTTATTGTGACATTGACCATGTTGGTGATACTATATATCACAAATCTACTTTTAGACATGTATTTAGCTTTAGTGTAACTCAGGGTTAATTTTAAGAGGCCCTACTAGAAAACCTATTACAAATGTTTGATGAATCTAGAGAAATTTGATTCATAAGTGTGGAAAATCCTCTATGGGAAATGGTGAATCTATGATGATTCTAAAGGAGAGAAAATAAATAGTTACCAATTTTATCCACACAATTATATGGCTACACTATAATATAGATGCTAAATGATTGTATCGAAAGGATATGTTGAATGCCTATGCCAGATGGTTACACTAGATGTCTATGCTAATAGTTGTGTCATTTGACTATGTTGAATGACTGTGTTATCCAGTTATGTCATCCAGTTGTGTTGAATGGTTGTGCCATTTGGTGGAGCCGAATGGGTTAGCCAAATGGTGCATGGTGGTTGGTGTATGTCAGATGTACATCATCAAATGGTTGTGTTGGATGGCAGTCTAAGTGGACAATGCCAAATGATGTTGCTAGGCCATGTTATTGGGTGTTGATGCAGGATCATCTACATACATCATCTTGCAAGACATGGTTACGTTGGGATGCAAGTCATGATTGAATTCAAATCGAAATTATTGTATTTTCCCTCCAAAAATGTTGTTAACGAGGAGTAATTGTAAAAGTAAAGGTATAAAAAAAAAAAAAAATCAATGTAAAAAAGTAAAAGAGTGAAAGTGGTTAAAGGAGAATCTCCTACATTGGGGCTGTTGAGAAAATAAAGGAGGAGTGGTTGAAAATCTTTCAACCTTGGTATATTGTTGATGAGTAAAAACTGTGTTTGTTTTGTCTTGAGCCCAAGTTGGGCATAGAGGTTAGGGAGGAGACTCTTTAAAAAAGAGAGTAAGATATGCATTAATTTGATAAGAGGAGAAAAGAGGACAGAGGGACATAGATAAGAGAGAGAGTGAGCACCTCATTCAGAGAAGAAAGAAGAGACAACCAGGAGATCAAGAATGTAAGAGAAAAGGACAGAGAGAATATTTAGATGTGAGGACAAGAAGAAGGAATGAAGTGTCTAAATAACGCTTTGGAAGCCATTGATCTAGATCATGTATTGAATTTTAAGTATCCTTGTTTGTTTAAGAAAGATGGATGTTGATTTCCACAGTAATGATTTCATTAGTAGAATTCTGGTTATACAGTATAGAGCCCTGTGTGTGTGTTCTTTAGAGCTTAAGGAGGCAATGAACATTTTATGATACAAGATTAACACATTAAAACATTTGTAAATTTTTCTAAGATAAATTTTAAACTTAATGAAATTGTGATAAGGAAATTGAGAATGTGCGGAATGTTGCAAAAGTTCAATGAACAGGGTGCAGGCCTGTGTGGAAAGAAAACTAGGCACGGTTGGAAGAATGAGAATATCTCAAGATTTACCTAATAAAAACTTTTACAATTTTGTGTGTAGATTAACCTTGGAGTTTTGAATCCAATGAAATTGGTTTCAGATCGAATGGAGCAATGTGGAAAAAGATATGGTCAAAATACAGACCTGCAGTTCTGAGACAACTCAGAAAAACGTGTTCTCAGGTACTAAAGAGCACATAACTTTAAAAATAATGCTCAGAATGACTTGAAATTTAATATGTAGTTGGGTAATAAGGTTTTTTATGTGACACAAATGGTTTTAGGTCTTCAAATTCTGTACTTGAAAAGATATAGAGGACTGTATTTTCTGAAAGACATTGTAAGTAAAAACCTGTTTACTCATTTTGAGAAGGAGAAAGGACTGCATCTGGTTTGGTAATGGATTTAAAAAGTTGACTAACACCTAGACAGACCTCATGCATCTGGTTTGGTTCCTTGAAACCCTTCAAAACACTCCCAGTTGCATTTAATATGCTCTTGGCCTGTATAGGAATGGGAGAGCCCTAAAACTAGAGTTTGTCCTCTAAAATGAGTTTCAACCCTTAAAATTCTTGAAAGTTTGTAATCTGACCCTTGATGATGTTTAAAAACTATTGGAAGTGATTTCAAGATGGTACATTATGAATAAGTATGGAAAAAGTCAATTGCAAAGTGCGTCTTAGGTGTATGCAAGGAGAAGGGAGTAGGCTAATATAGAAAAAGTGGTTTTCTCCAAAGAAGTGAACTAACAAATATTTGATTCACCTATAAGGAGGTAATGGGTATCTTGAATAATGTTTGGTTTGATCAGAAAGCTCGTACTTTGCTCAAGTTAAGGAGCTTTGCATGAATGGAGGGCTAATTGGAGCAGGGCCTAAAGAAGGAAGTGTTAATCCGTACAAAGGAAGCCTAGCTAAATCTTAGGTATGTTATAGAAGGGCTTAATGGGTATCCATAAGTGTTTTTACATTCATGGTTTAGTTAACCTACAAAGAGTTATGGCCAATAAATAGAGGAAACGGGGTCACAAGGATGATATCACAGCCAATAGGTAAATGAAGAATTTTAAGTTTTCCAACAAAGGAATGATTGATCTAAATGGGTCTGTATAAGTATGTTAAAAAGTATGGAACACCTTCAATAGGTTAGATCATGAGAAGATGTTGTCACCTGAGGTGTAAACAAGGTGAGGGTTACACCATTTTTGGTATCAGATCTTGAAACTCTTGGGATTTGGTAATTGATCATGTTTGCTAATAAGTTGCTACAATATTGAGAAAAGGATCAAAAGACTAGGATACAAAAGGCCTAGGTGAGATCAAGGAGATTGTCAAAAGACCAGTCAAGGAGAAAGGCTTGGGTGAGACAAGTAGACCAACAAACTAGGGTGCATAAGACCTAGGTGAGGACCTAAAGGGATCAAGAGACTAAGGTGGAAAAGACTTGGGTTAAGATCTCAAAAATAGAAGTATTGTTGAAGGCACTACAAAGCAGTAGAATACATGAGGGTACTAAGAAGGAAGCAAGCATCTGGAAGAAGAGAGGTATGACTAGTAATGGAATTGATAAAGAGATTGATAGTTTGAAAAGAGATTTAGCTAAGTTTGCAGATAGATATGAGTCTTGGATGCAGATGGACAAGCAAGCATGGGTATGGCCAATGAGGAAGAAGTTGAAGTGGCCAATTGATCTCCTAATGAAGAGGAGAAGAAGGCAAAATGAGATTGCCAAGAAGAGAGAAGCCCATAGAGGCAAGAGGATGAGTAGGTTGCCAAGTGAGCAACAAGAGAAAGAGGTGGAGAAGAAGGTTCTCATTGAGGAGAACAAGAGAAGAGAAGAAAGAAAAGATGAAGTGCCAGGAAGAGCACTTGAAAAGATAAGAGTGTTGGTGAAGAGAACACTCATAGGGACCTTGTGGTCTCTTGTTTTTATATCTAAATTTGTCTTTGCATGGGTAATTGCAGGTATGAGCAGCCTTGTGAAGGTCAAAAGAAGGGCCTTGGAGAGTGAAGAGATTGGTGTAAGAGAGAGAAGTGAGTTTGTTGTTGATGATAAAGAAGAAGAGATGCATTGGTTAATGCATGAGGGAGGTGTTGAGGAACCCATACAAGCAAGAGAAGAGATGGAAGATGACTTCCATGATGCCATTGAAATCCAAGAAGAGGCAAGAGAACAGTCAAGCATAAAGGAAGAAGAAAGTACAAACAATCAAGAAGCTATGCAAGTCAAAGAACTAATGGAGCAGCCCATTAAGGAGGTAAAGGTGAATTCCAAAATTGATTTTTATTATTATTATAAGCATGAAACTATTGATATGCATGTTAGAGAAGCAAAGAGAAAGTTGGAGTTTTCAATTAACCATGGATATGTGATGCCTAAATGGTGGAAGAAGCAAACTCCCAAGCAACAGGAAGCGTTGGTACAAGAGCATGGATGCAGGATGCCTACATGGTTCGAGAAGACAAATGATGAGAAGAAGAAACAAGTATGGGTACCTAAGAAGGCAAAGAGTGAAGCTGTGAGTGTTGAGGTAACAACACCAAGAAGTCAATGGACGAAGGTGAAAGTTGACACACGCAACCAAAGGCGTGAGGATGACACAAGTACATGGAAAGGTAAGAAATTTTTTTATGATGATGTTTTTGAATCCTTTAATGATCTTTTCATGATAAATGAAAAATGGAAAGTGGCTATGTGGACTAATATGCAGCAAGGAGAGAATTCCAAATGGTTGGTTAATGAGGAAAGAGATGGATATATAGCAAATCAATGTCTCATTGAATGCAAGAAACAAACAAGATGGCTTCAAAGAGAAGTTGAAGAGAGTAAGGAGACATAAGGTAATGGTGTTTCAATTTCTTTTGATAAGTGTACTAATGAAGAAGTTGGTTTGCATGCAGACAGCTCAAGAAAGGATGAGATGAAGAGTAAGGCTAGTGAAGGACAAGTAATCCTTGTGAGTGATGAACCCAAGTTTGATGAAGATAGTGATATAGATGAGATATTACTAAAGGAAGAGTTGAGAATGTTGGAGGAGCTGTTTGGTCATTCAAGAGAGATGAATGAAGGTACAAGCCATGGTGAAGACACCATTGGGAAGAGTGAAACAAGACAAGAGCAAACCCAAGAGGCCAAGACAATTTTGGTCAAAGAACAAGAAGATGGAGACAGCCAAGAGGCTTCATGGCCTAAAGATTTTGATTCTAAGGTGGCTTTGAATGTTTTGTATGTAGGTATGAAGGTTGCTAAAGTAAGTGACATACATGAGTCATTGGAGAAGCTCATGAAACAAGAAGATCTAGAAGACATGTATGAAGATGAAGAAGCATGGAAGCGGGAGATGGTAGCTGAGAAACAAATGAGAAGGACATATATAAAGAGGAAGAAAAGAAAAATGAAGGACAAAGACTATTCCAAACAAAGATAAGCATTAGTATTGGCAACAAGACCTTGGGATCTAGGGATAGAGTGAAGACTAAAACATTGAGGAGATATCTCATTTGAACTAAGGTTCAAATTGTTTCTAGAGGGAGAGTATGATGCAGGAGCATCTACACACATCATCTTGCAAGACATGGTTACATTGGGATGCAAGTCATGATTGAATTCAAATCCAAATTATTGTATTTTCCCTCCAAAAATGTTGTTAATGAGGAGTAATTGTAAAAGTAAAGGTATAAAATAAAATAAAATAAGTCAATGTAAAAAATTAAAAGAGTGAAAGTGGTTAAAGGAGAATCTCCTACGTTGGGGCTATTGACAAAATAAAGGAGTGGTTGAAAATCTTTCAACCTTGGTATATTGTTGATGAGTAAAAACTGTGTTTGTTTTGTCTTGAGCCCAAGTTGGGCATAGAGGTTAGGGAGGAGACTCTTTAAAAAAAAGAGTAAGATATGCATTAATTGGATAAGAGGAGAAAAGAGGACAGAGGGACATAGAGAAGAGAGAGAGGGAGCACCTCATTCAGAGAAGAAAGAAGAGACAACCAGGAGATCAAGAATGTAAGAGAAAAGGACAGAAAATATTTGGATGTGAGGACAAGAAGAAGGAATGAAGTGTCTAAATAAGGCTTTGGAAGCCATTGATCTAGATCATGTATTGAATTGTAAGTATCCTTGTTTATTTAAAAAATATGGATGTTGATTTCCACAGTAATGATTTCATTGGTAGAATTCTAGTTATACAGTATAGAGCCCTGTGTGTGTGTTCTTTAGAGCTTAAGGAGGCAATGAACATTTTATGATACAAGATTAACACATTAAAACCTTTGGAAATTTTTTTGAGAGTAATTTGAAACTTAATGGAATTGTGATAAGGAAATTGAGAATGTGTGGAATGTTGCAAAAGTTCAATGAACAGGGTGCAAGCCTGTGTGGAAAGAAAACTAGGCACGGTTGGAAGAATGAGAATATCTCGATATTTACCCAATAAAAACTTTTAAAATTTTGTGTGTAGATGTGCCTTAGAGTTATGAATCCAATTCAAGTGGTTTTAGATCGAATGGAGCAATTTGGAAAAAGATGTGGTCAAAATATAGACCTACAATTCTGAGACAACTCAGAAAAACGTATTCTCAAGTACTAAAGAGCACATAACTTTAAAAATAATGCTCAGAATGACTTTAAATTTAACAGGTAGTTGGGTAATAAGGTTATTTACGTGACACAAATGTTTTTAGGTCTTCAAATTCTGTCCTTGAAAAGATATAGAGGACTATATTTTCTGAAAGACACTAAGTAAAAACCTGTTTACTCATTTTGAGAAGGAGAAAGGACTGCATCTGGTTTGGTAATGGATTGGAAAAGTTGACTAAAACCTAGAAAGACCTCATGCATCTAGTTTGGTTCCTTGAAATCCTTCAAAACACTCCCAGTTGCATTTAATATGCTCTCGGCCTATATAGGATTGGGAGAGCCCTAAAACTAGTGTTTGTCCTCTAAAATGAGTTTCAACCCTTAAAATTATTGAAAGTTTGTAATATGAACCTTGATGATGTTTACCAACTATTGGAAGTTATTTCAAGATGGTACAATACGAATAAGTATGGAAAAGGTCAATTGCAAAGTGCGTCCTAGGTGTATGCAAGGAGAAGGGAGTAGGCTAATATAGAAAAAGTGGTTTTCTCCAAAGAAGTGAACTAAAAAATATTTGATTCACCTGTAAGGAGGTAATGGTTATCTTGAATGATGTTTGGGTTGATCAGAAAGTTCATACTTTGCTCAGGACAAGGAGCTTTGCATGAACGGAGGGCTAATTGGAGCAGGGCCTAAAAAAGGAAGTGTTAATCTGTACAAAGGAAGCCTAGCTGAATCTTAGGTATGTTATAGAAGGGATTAATGGGTATCCATAAGTGTTTTTAAATTCATAGTTGAGTTAACCTACAAAGAGTTATGGCCAATAAATAGAGGAAACAGGGTTATAAGGATGATATCACAGCCAATAGGTAAATGAAGAATTTTAAGTTTTCCAACAAAGGAATGATTGATTTGAATGGGTCTATATAAGTATGTTAAAAAGTATGGAACACCTTCAAGAGGTTAGATCATGAGAAGATGTTGTCACCTGAGGTGTAAACAAGGTGAGGGTTACACCAGGTACCCTGTGTGGTCAGTATGCTATTTGATTGTCTAGTCTCCCCCTATCCTATAAATACTTGCCCTCTACCCTCAGTTTTAAAATTTTATAGTAGAGATATCTCATCCCCCTTTGACGCCACCCACAAAAATTCCCTATCCATGGAAAAAAAATTCATTTTCAAGAACCTGTTATGCCTGGACATTTTGAGGTTCTTGGAGTAGCCATATGCATACAATGATTGGATTTTGCAATGCAACTTTAGCGGTTTATTGTACATGCCCTAGTATCAAATATACACTAGGTTACTAAAATTGCTAATGTATTATTATGACCATAACGAGAAGATCTTCACCATGAACATGGACCCTAGAATGATTTGCTTTAGTACCTCACAAAAAGAGATTCACAATCTGACAGGTCTTCTATTTCATAATGAAAACCCATTGAGTTCAAAAGCAATGCTAATAGATGATGACAAGAAGTATTTAGAGTCAGCTTTTGGCTTCCAAGTCAGTTGAACTGGTATGTAATTATTAAATTTGTTTTTATATTCAAAATTTAACTTTTTAGATGTAAATTCCTCATTTTCTCTTTCATTTTAGATAGTCAGAAGAGGGGCCTCCACGTGGAAGATGTTACTGACCCTTTTTTAAGGCAATGGTTTAATTTTTACAAGTAAGAATAGTATTGTAAGAATATCATCATATGTTCCCTATTTGTCATTGGTTTACATTGTTCATACTCTTTCTAATTTGAGATATGATTGGTGCTCTTTTATTTTTGCTAGGATAAGGCTTGAATTAAATTTTGTGTGTACCAATCCTAGTTCCACTATTTCTTATTCAAATTTTATTTTGGAATTGTACTATGAGGCCTTATATGACCTCCAAAAATCACTGATTTCAATTATGCTTCATCCAAATATGAGCACAAATGCTTTGTCTCTGGAGGAATAGGAGGTTAGTTTAATTATTTATTTGTTGAACTAAGGTTTAATATTTGTTTATTTTTTAAATGGTTACCGAGGTAAAGATTAATAAATGTTTGAATTTTTTTTTTTATATTAATATTTCAAGCCTCATGAAAATAGTTTGCCTTAGAAGAATAGTATGGATTTGAAGGATCTACAAATTTAGAGTTTGCATAATCATTCTTGCAATCATTTCAAATTTCAAAACATGCAAGAGTTTCTTTAGCATCATCTCCACGTGTAGGTTTGCTATTTAAAAAATTAAAATGACATATTAAATTTTAGGTGCATTATTTTAGTTATTTATTTTATTTTTGTAGTTGACTCAGTAGCAATTCAGTTCATGGAATAACCACCATCACAATAAACCCCAACATTTGACGTGCCTTCTTAACCCTCTATGGAAGGTATTTTACATTACATATTTTTTGTTTTTTTGGTTTTTAGTTTTTTATTATAGTTTTTTATGACTAAAAGTTTTCATAATGTACTAGCTCAAAACACCCCTATCACTCATATTATGGTGTGTAGATTGGAGGATACACTATCTCCAAATACAAGTACTAAACCTTTAATTTCAAATTAGCATATAACTTTGTTTTTAAAATTTATTTTTTTCTAAAATAATTTCATTTTATAGGGCATCCTCAATCTCTAAGGAAAAATATGCCACCACCTCTACCCTCAAACTTAGTTCTCTCAAGGGGGAAGACTTTTCCATTTCAATAACCACCAACAACTAGTAGAGCAACACTACAATTATCATATTCCTAATTCCCCACTTTCTCTATCAAAGGTGTATTGAGTGCACAGGGATTGACTTCTTCATAGGCTATTGATATTGGCAAGGAATATCTGGGGATTGAAAGTGGTGATGTTATTAGAGCTACTTTAAATCTACATTATTTTATCCAAGGAACATCAACAAATGTTCATGTGACTACTCAGGGGGAACCTTCTACCTCTTCACTCCATAGTCCCACCCTAATAAAGAATGTTATCCTATTTGAAGATGCCATTACATCTTTTCCACTAAATAATTTGGTATCATATAGTATTAATAATAATATTAAGGATGGAGTAATCGATGAATTAAAAAATTTACATGTGTGGGATTTATGGGTGAAGGCATTGGTAAAAGAAATAAATGTTCATTATCACAGCCACTCCCAGTGAGAAAATTTGTTTTCATTGCTATAACATGAAATCATAAAGATTAATGCTTTGTTTGCCAAAGCTAAATCTGGATCAATTACTATTGCTAATATTTGAAATGATAATATTTTAACTATTATGCTTAATAGGTTGGAGAATTTGAATGTAGAAGCCTAGGCATATTTTAATAAATGGGTGAAAGATGCCAACCTTGTTGTGATTGTGAATGCAGAGAAGGAAAAATATTTGGTAATGTATCTTCATTTTAATCAAATTTCATGTCATAGTTATTTTTGTTCAAATCTAATTACATTTCATTTTAAATTGTAGGCAAAATATGAGAACTTGAAAAAAGAAGCTGAGGTCCTCAATGTGTATCTAAAAAATGCATGGAAAAGTTTATTATCTACCATTCAACTCAAGGAGAAGCTTGTTTTGTTGAATAAACAAAAAAACACACTCCAAAAATCATTAAGAAGCAAGGATGGGATCCTGATGCCTTATTTAAGTAGAAGATAGTTTCCAATCCAAGTCTACTTTCTGTAAGAGGTGTTAGAAAAGAAGAAAGGGAAAATATTGGTTGTATTAATTCTACGGCTGAGGATCTTAAAAAGGTAGGGATATTAAAGGATGGCAATGGCACAAAGGATGTTGTGGTTGATAAATTATCTAAGAAAGTGGTTGAGAAAGTAGCTAAGTAGTTGAGAATCTATTCTATAGTATTTGTAAACAATGTTTTGTTTTAAAATATATATTTTGAATGACAATTTAAAGTTTGGATTTGTGTTGATCAATTTATTCAGTTTTAATTATTGGATAAGCCACGTAAATTGTAATTTTTTTGTTTGATGTATTTGTTGTTAGGATTAAGGATGAATTTCAATTTGAATTTTATGATGTTGTATGGTGTTAGGCCCCCTTTTGATATTTGTGATACACTTGTGAAACTCACATCTCAATATAAAAGGATTAAACACATCATGTATGAGATAAGTTACTAGGTCATTAACTTATAATATGTGATAGTAAGATAATATACACTTAATACATTCATGAAAAATTAAATCATAATAAAACCATTATCAATTATATAATAAAACACATAGATAACACTTCAGGTGCTAGAGTCAAGCGCATAGAAGGCACATAAGAGAGTGCAACTAGTCCACATCAAACACATAATAAGAACATAAAACACATTGTAGACACATCAATTATGAGAAAATACATGTCAAATAAATGGAAAGAAATAAATTAATCACTATATAAAGGAATATATTAGGTACTATGAAGGCACAATAAATACATCACATATGTAAAAAAAATAGATCTATAAAAAATGTGTATCAAAGACATACAAAACCATATTAAGGAGTTGAAATCAATGAATTAAGTCCTCTATTTTTTGTGATATTAACCCACAGTGTTCCTCCTAACACAATCACAATATATTAATCTTTTACATTTAACACTTAGCAAGAAACAAGGAAAATAATTTTAGAAAACGTATAATAATTATTGCATCTTATGATAAACATATGAAAAGTACTTTTAAAAAATTACATAAAGTAATACATGAATACATTGAATAGTAGTGACTAGAAACAAATTAAAAAATTATACGAAATTATAATTCAGAAACTAGAAACTAATAGATTGGTAATTGAAACAATCTTACACAAACCTGATCACCGCCAGTGACATCTACATTTGCCATGTCAGTGCCATATTTAGTGTCATTATTTACATCCTCTTTATTTTTCATTGTATTTCGAACACCTCTTATTTCAGTTAGAGAAATCCATATTGCTAGAGATCTTTCATAAGGAAACAAGTCCACAACATAATGTGAAACATATAATCTCAAACATGTTTCTAAATTTTTATCCAATTTGTTTAAAAGTTTTTAATTTATGAATGATAATGCACTAAATAATATTTCATCTTCCACTAAGCCTAGAATCATTGTTTGATAAAGCTCATATAATCAAAAATATTCACTTAGACTTTCCTATAGTATACTACTAGGATAAAGTTTTTCATAGCCGTGTAATTACCCCATTTCTGTTGGTTCATGTAGAAGATGATATCGTTCAAACATTGTAATTCCAAAATGAGTTGAATGGGATGTCAATACATCCTTTCCCAAAATATCTTTTATTTCTACTCCATTCACCTCTATAGATTTATTGAAATGCTTTACAAGATAGGCCATGTATTTGTGAAATAAATTGCTAATCATCTTTTGATTTACAAGATAGGCCATGTATTTGTGAAATAAATTGCTAATCATCTTTTGACTATTATTACTATTCTATAAAATTGGATTCACAACTTCGATGGCCTCTAACAAATCATCCCTTTGAAAATGATCTCTGATCTCCACAAATAAGGTTTGGGAAATTATACTTAGTTTCATCTGGGTTTCAAATAGAACAATATCATATAGAATATGTGTTATAGATAGTTCTTCAAACTTATCTCCCCACAAGATCAATTCTTTTGTAAAAAGTGTGCATTGGTATCTCCTTGCCATTAAAAATGACACGAATATGATCATTTATTTTCAACTTCAAATAACTCTCAGAGTTCCTTAAATCTGTCAAACATTACCAACTTCTAAAAATAGGGCCTTTAAATTTTCATTTGAAGTGTATATAGAGATTGACATACTCATTTTCTCAGTCGTATGAAGTCAACAATATAAACGGATCTCTCTTGAGCATGTTTCATTAAATAATTCATTTCCTTCAACATTAGAATAATTCCACATAATGTCAGCAGTGTTTTCAAATCTGTTAAATGGTACAACAAATCTTTTGCCTTATCAATTTCTCTATGATATTTATACATAAAACCTACCAATGATGGATATTATTTAAAATTTTGGCATGCAAGTTCATACATAGAAATCCATCTTGTATCAACATATTTCTTTTTGGAACTTTAAAATTCTTTTTGGATTGCTTGACATATAAGCATGTAGTTCACGAATGAGCTCCTCCACTTTTGCCACTTTAGAAAATTTGCTAACCATTTTGTATGCAAGATTCATCCTATAAGCCATTAAATGAATTGGAATCATATATGGGACAACTATTATTTATATCCAAACACACAAACCATTTCTATGCACCTGCATAACTGATGCACCATCAGCCCCAATAGACACTAGCTTTGTAGCTATTTTATAATCATCCATTCCATATTTATCTTTTAAATTTGATACAACCAATTTGTGAAGATTTTATGCATTGAAATTTTCTACCATTTTATTAACTACTAGTAGATGAGGTTGCCTTGAATATTTCTCAAAAGTATAAACATGCACGCAAACCCAAGCTATGTTGTCAATTATTGTGACCTCATTAATGGATAGTGAGATGAATAGTGAATTTTGAACTTTTTGTTATAAATATTCCTTCTCAACCAATGCTAAACATTTTGCCTTTCCTCAAAACTACTATCTGACCAATGTGATTGTGGAATATCCAGAAATCCATTACGTTGAAATAAAATATTATAATATGAAAAATCAGAAATAGGTCTACCTTTTTTTAGAATGTGGTATACATTAGAAAACTGTATATATTTTTCCTTTAGATGGTGATGCAAGAGAATCTAGCAAAGAACAAGAGATAGTTTATATAAGCCTTCAATAGGCATTGGCATAAAACATTTGAATAAGTTTTCCCTCCAAAAAAGTTGTATTTGAAATGTTCAATAGGTGTATTTGCCATGTGGAGGATAAGTAAGGTCTTAAATATATTTTGTATGGATTATTAGTTGTTAAATGGTCTCAATAATCCTATTATTATTTTAATTATCCAAGGATGGTGTGGATTCAAGACATATTTAGTGTCGTATTGGTTGTTAGTGGAAGGATTCTCTAGTTGAAGCATGTTGTTGAGCCACTTTAGGAGGTTATTGAAGCTATTGAAAAATTATAAGAAGATTTTTTTAAGAATAGTTAGACCAAGTATAGCTTGGAGTTTCATGTAAAAAAGGTGTGTTTTTTGAAGAAAAATGGGTAGAGGTTTACAATTAAGTAGACAACTAAAAAGGTTGTATTGATTCATGGATTAGATAGAGGATATATGAAATAAATGAATGATATTTCTTAGGATCAAGCCGTGTTGACTATGTGGTACAAGTGATTATAAGGAATCTATGTAAAGATTAAACTACATTTGTATGATTCATCCTTGTATTAATAACTATGTAGGCCCATATAATATGCATGCATGGGCATAAGGAAGTTTGAGTAATTTTCTTGTGCAATAGAGAGTTTGGAAAATATTTTACGAAGCATGAAGTGTCGAAGTAAAATTATTGAGGAAAAAAGTTCCAAGAAGTGATACAATTGATAAGAGAAGTCTATAATAGAATATTATTAGGAATTTCATGTTATAATGAATTATAACATGAAATTATAATGGATTTAAGGGACATCATGGGAATAATTATAATGAATACACAAAATAAAGGGAAGGTAAGGATAGTGAATAAATGATTTATTGATCCAAGCAGTTCGTCCTATCATGTGAAAATAATATGAATTGATTTGGTCAAAGGTGACTCTATATGTCCATATATATGACAATTTAAAATATTATACACACACCTATAGCATGATGCACCTGCCTAACTCAATCAACTTACTTTATTAACTAAATTGATGCCAATGTACACACACCTCTTCTTTACCTTGCTTCTTAGATTCAAATTCCTTACTTAAGAAAAACAAGTTATTGATTCAATCTAACCTCTTGGAGACACTTCACACATATTAACATACCTATACAAACCCTTTCATATCATTCATTCCTTAATTGAAAGTTTAAAACTCTCAAGTTGCCTGTTTGCTTATGCACTTTCCTTGTAGTCCTTTTTATCTATATATTTACCATAAATTATAATAGGTTATCTTAATAATTAATTTAAAAACACTTTTGAGTACCCATTAATTCCTTATATAACATACTTGAGATTTAGCTAGGTTTCCTTTGTATGGAATTGCACTTCCTTCTTTAGGCCCTGCTCCAATTAGCCCTCCTTTCATGCAAAACTCCTTGTCTTGAGAAAAGTATGGATTTTATAAAAAAAATCATCATTTAATACACCCACTACCTCCTTATATGTGAATCAAACATTTTTTTTCCCTCTTCTTTGGAGAAAATCACTTTTTGTAGATAGGCCTACTCTTTCTTGCATGCATACACCTAGAACTTGTCTTCAGTTGTATTTTCCATACTTCTTCATACTCCATAGGTATTAAACCACCTTAAAAACTTTATTAACATCTATAGGTCCAATATTCTAAAATTTCATGCATTTTGATGGTGGAAACTCTTTTTAGAGGCTAAACCCTAGATCCAGGGTTTTAAGGCCTACACAAGGCTGAGAGGTTACTAATTGCAACTATGATAATTTTAAAGTGTTTCAAGGGATATAACTTGTTGATTAGGGTCTAAATAGATACCATCCACCTTCACCATTCATCCAGCAATTCCTACTAACTTTTGGTACCTTCTAAACAAAGTAATTTTGGTTTGTATAGATTGTGTTTTGATGACAGTCAAAAGGGTTTCAATGTTTCTTTACAAATTCCTATAGTCAATAGACTTTACAAGCACTCCAACAATGAATTAATACCTTAGTAAATCTAAAATATTTTCCATCCCC
Organism: Torreya grandis; assembly: GCA_037957365.1. NCBI lineage: Eukaryota > Viridiplantae > Streptophyta > Pinopsida > Cupressales > Taxaceae > Torreya > Torreya grandis. Next base: position 2,837,512 of record JARHVA010001046.1, on the reverse strand, counting down.
TTTATCTCATGTAAAAATCAATCCAATTCCTTATCAAAACTTGCAAAACTCTATATACTTACCTATCTCTATCACCTACAGGCCTGAGAGCATAATTTCTATAATTTCAAGACATTTGAGGGTTTATAACACTCAATTTCTTTTCATTTAGGTTCACACTCACCCTAAATTCTTATTCCAATTATTTTTTAAGTTTCATGCAATCATTTCCACATTGATCCATTCAAAGAATAGTGGATTGTGTATGTTTTAAGTACTCTATCAATACCCTGTTTATTGATTCTTACAACATTCAAGAAATCTCAAACAAAACATGAGTTATAAGTTATTTTCAAATAAATTTATAAGGTTCCACTTACATGTGTTATGCCAATAAAATACACATTATTCTTATGCTCTAAATAAGATACACAACCCTATACATGTCCTTATCACTGTCTAGACCATAATTCAACCAATGACATCACTATTTGCATACATTCACATGAAAATAAACATCATGATTCTTAATAAAAAAAGGAGACTTATAATTCAATTATTCTATGTTTCATGGCTTCCAAAGACTTATTTTCTTCTTCATACTTTCTTGTCCTTACATGTAATCTCCACTTTCCTCTTCACTCTTACATCTCTTAAGTGAGGTCTTCTCTCACTGTCTCTCATCTCCTTTTTACATTCTCTCTCTCTACTCTTGAACGAGAGATACTCTCTATCTCTTCTCTCTTACTCTTCTCTTATCTATGTACATCCTTACATTTTTATTCTTACAATATTCCCTTTTACATGATACATTTAACATTCTTTTGAATAGATTTCTACACCCAACTTGGGCTCCAAAGCCAACTAAGAAGATTTGTTTACAATAACATGCTAATTTGGAGAGATTGTTTAAACTAATAATCTATTCTTGAAATATTTCAACCTCTCCCTTTATTTTCTCTAAAATATCCTAATGTAGAGATTCTCTTAACTACTTTTACCCTTTTCTACTCTTTTCCACCGTTACATTTACTTTTTACATTTACTCCTCCTCAAATAACATTTTGGAGGGAAAATACAATAATTTGAACTCAAATTCAAACTAAGACATGACTTAAACTTTGCACGCTTGATGGTTTCCACCTTTAACCATGTCCTCCATGAAGCTATTGTAGATGCTCCTACATTATAACATCATTCGCTAATTGTAAAAGGATCGAATGTATTGAAATTATGAGACTTGCACTCTATTTTATTATCACCATTCTGATGAATATCAATCTTTAATATCATTGCACAACCATGGAGAAAATAGTCATAGTCACATATAGTAGTTTTTAAGTACCAAAATTTAAGTATTTCAAACATATTTTGTATGAGTTCTATATGCAAAATAAGTCATCGAACTCACTACTAGATATGCCAATGACAACTGATCCATTAAATCCTGAGTTCTTCTTGATATTGACCTCCAAAATTCTATAGAATTGGTAAGTCGATAGAGCAGAATAAATTATTTCTTTTATTGATAAGCCTGTGTAAAATTTAGATAGAGAACACATTTACACATAAATATTAATGTATCTTAACTTAGAAAAGGGTTTTCATATATTTTAGTGCTTATGGAATGCCCCTAAAGGAGGTAACTAGTTTATAAATGCAATTCCAAGTTCGATATGCCTAAATGGGCGTATGAAGGGTGAAGTTGTTGTTGGACTTCTTCATAAAGTAATGGATAAATTGAAGATTGAATTATAATAGAGAATAAGATTCACATAAGTCTATAATCCAAGAAGGTCATTTAATGTATTAATGTCATTGGTCTTGCAAGACCAATACATAAGTAATTTTGTGATAGATTAAGAAATATCAATATCAAATAAGAGATTCATTTTGTTTTAGGTGTTGAATAACTGAAGTGGATATAAGGGATTTCTATCAGATGGGACTACATGACTTTTCAAAAATTTGCTTCAATTATTCCCCCTTTCTCAACAAGATGTTTCTTATGTTTCTTATCATTTTCATACTCATGTGCATATCATTCTTATACATTTTTCCACCTGTGTGTTCTTGTTATCAATCCATCTAGGTGCTTCACTGTCACGTATACTTTTTGATCTGTAAACACCACTAAAAAACTCAAAGTGAAATTTTAAAAGTATAGATTTTGAATTTATCAAACTTAAAAAATTCTCAAAAATACTCAAAAGAACTTGCAAATTGTTTGGCAAAAGTATTCTCAATTATCGAATTGGATAGGAATTGTCAAAAGACTAATATCTTCCATTTACCAATAAAACCAGATTTTATTTTTAAATCAAATGTCATAAATTGTCAATTTTTTAAATATTGTATGAGTTCTTGATTAATTAAAAATTATAATACTGAAAATAAAACATGCAATAAATGACAAATTACCACATGAAATTGATAATGGAGTTCAACATATGTTGCCTACATCTCTGGGTCCGCCCAATAGTGAGGACCGTTTATATTAAATTTGTGCAATAAATGGCTTACAAATTTCTTGAAAAATTACACACTTCCCTCAGGATTGATCTCTGTCCAAGAATTCCACCTTCACTGATAAACTCAAACTCGGTCACACAGAATCCTTCCTCAATCTTCAATCCCCTTCTGAAATGTGCTTAAGTCCCTTCAATCAAACTATTGGTATATCCAAATAATAATAAACTCTCTTTTTAATTACAAAACATAATTATAAAGGCTTACTTACCATGTACCAAGTTGGGTAATGGATTAAAATCCATTTGCTAGCTTTCTCCAAGCTTCCATCAAGCTCTCGGCCTCTTAAAAATAATTACACAATCCTGCAAAACTTACATTCAAATAGAAGTTCGTGGCTTTTATATTGTTTATGAACATGTAGCTCAAGTAGTCAAGGCTTATCCATTTTATTGGGAAAGTCCACAGTTCAAGTCTCATCCCATCCTATTGTTGGGGATCAACCAACAAACTTGATTACTTTTATGTAAGCAATTAAACATAGAATTAAACCAGAATTGAAAGCAACTAGAATCAGAAATAGCAAAGAATAAGAGATACAAGAAACCACCTTGAAAAATTGTATTAAACTCTTCTAGAAGGAAATACAATGAATAAAAATCACACTTTCTTCTCACACCTCTCAGATGTACAGATCTCTTTCCCTCAAGAGTTTACAATCAATTCCAACAACCTGGATTGATACACACATATACAATATGTCTCGTACTGTTCTTTCTTACACTCTTACACAAGCTATGAATATCTATCCCTATTATATAAGATTAGCGATCATGAGCTATGCAATATCAACCATTAGATACACCTCCTAATCAAAGGCTTAAAACAGTCCTACCAAAAATAGAAACACAGACTTACAACTAACAACTAAACTTATCATGCAAACAATTTGTTCCATCCATGAAAATAGACTTTTTGGATGCACAGGTGACCGACGTCGGTCCCTGTTTGCCTGCACATGACCGACGTCGACTGATTATAACTGACGTCGATAGCTACTAGTTGACTCCTTGCCATCGTCAGTGACTGTGTGAATCCAACAACTTTAGCATTCACTCATCTGGTGAAGCTTTTAGCTCCACACCTTAACAATCTCCCACTTGGAGATAAACAGTTGCACCATTACCTATACAGCAACATCTTCTAGCTTCTCCATCTTCAAACTCAATCTTGAAGACCAACAAAAGTTGAATGAAGATTCAACTTCTCCTTTGTTACCAGATTTATTAACATATCAGCTGGGTTCTTATTTGTATGGATATTTTCTAGCTTCAACTCACCATCCTCCAATACATGTCTAATGAAGTGGTACCTAAGCTATATATGTTTGGTTCTTGAATGAAAGGCTGAATTCTTAGCCAAATGAATTACACTCTGACTATCACTGTATAATCTGCAACTCTCTTGCTCATTTCCTAACTCTTCCATGAACCGTGTCATCCATATCATCTCTTTGCTAGCCTCTGTGACTGCAATGTATTCTTCCTCTGTAGTAGAAAAGGCAACAACCTTCTGCAACTTTGAAATCTAGCTAACCGTCGTTCCACCAATAGTGAAAACATATCCTGTGGTGCTTCTCCTGCCATCTAAGTCACCTGCCATATCCGAATCTACATAACCATGTAGAGAAGTGTTTGACCCACCATAGCACAAATGCCTACTGCTAGTCCCTCTCAGATATCTAAGAATCCACTGAACTGCTTTTTAGTGCTCCTTCCCTGGATTGGCCATATACTTACTGACAACTCCCACTGCTTGGGCAATATCTGGTCTAGTACATACCATTACATACAATAAGCTCCCAACTGCGAAAGTATATGAAACTCTACTCATGTACTCTACCTCATCATGTGAATTAGGACACTAATCTTTACTCAACTTAAAGTGTCTAGCCATAGGTGTACTTACCAGTTTTACATCCTGCATATTGAACCTCTCCAACACCTTGTTCACATAATTCTCTTGAGAAAAAATCATCCTGTGATCTTTCCTGTCTCTCTTAATACTCATGCCAAGGATTTTCTTTGTTGCTCCCAAATCCTTCATGGAAAATGTGTGAGCTAATTTCACCTTAAGCTCAGAGATATCCTGCATGTGTGATCCTGCAACCAACATATCATCTACATACAACAATAGAATAATATATCTACCATTATCCAATCTCTTAAAATACATACAATGGTCAGATTGACATCTACTGAAACCATGCTCAGTCATAAACCTATCAAATCTCAAATACCATTGTCTAGGAGCTTGCTTAAGACAGTATAAGCTCTTCTTCAACCTGCACACAAGTTTCTCCTTACCTTTGACCTCAAATCCTTCCGGCTGATCTATATATATTTCTTCATCCAAATCTCCATGAAGAAACATTGTCTTAACATCAAGTTGCTCAAGATACAAATCCTCAATAGCAACTAAAGACAATACAGTCTGAATAGAAGTCATTTTAACTACAGGAGAAAAAATCTCACCAAAATCAATACCTAGTTTCTGTGCAAATCCTTTCACTACCAACTTGGCCTTATATCTCATCTGTCCATTCTCACCTTCTTTTAATCTGTAAATCCATCTGTTCTTCAGTGTCTTCTTTCCCGTTGGCAACTCAACCAAATCCCATGTTTGGTTCTCTTTCAAGGAATCAATTTCCTCATTCATGCCTAACTCCCACTGTTTCTTTAAATCTAGCTATATTGCTTCATCAAAACTCTCTGGTTATCCACTATCAGTGAGCAATAAATAGAATAATGAAGGGGAATATCGAATTGGAGGTTTACTTACCCTTTCTGACCTCTTGATGGGCATCTGAGACTCATTTTCTGCTTGTTGTCCACCCAAATTCTCTGACAGTGATCGACCTCGGTCACCTCTAGGCCTGTAACTAACCGACGTCAGTTCTACATGACCAACGCCAATTTCTTCTTGATCGATGTTAGTCACTGTCTGACCGACATCAATTCATGTATTGCTGACGTCAGTTCCTTCCTGACTGACGTCGGTCTCTGTGTTTTCCTGTCTGTGATAATTCTTTCCTGTAAGCTCATTTTGGACCGTCACCTCGTCCAATTCTTCATGGCCCTACTCAAAATTCTTCATCTTCTTGAGCTGATCACTATACATCACTTTTTCATTGAAAACAACATCATGGCTCCTAATTATTTTGTTAGTTCTTAGATTCCAAAACTAGAATCTGAAATCTTCAAAGCCATAACCAATAAATGTGCACCTCATAGACTTAACATCCAGCTTCTTTCTATTTTCCTTATCAATGTGCACAAAAGCTTCAGAACCAAAAAATATGAGAAATAAAAAATCTACCGTTTTACCTGTCCAAGCCTCTTCTGGAATTCCACCATCCAGAGCTATAGAGGGTTCTCTGTTAATCAGGTAAACTATAGTATTTACAGCTTCTGCGTAAAAATGTAAGGGCAAACCAACATGCAATCTCATACTCCGTGCACGCTCTAATATTGTTTTGTTCATCCTTTCGGCAACTCCATTTTGCTGAGGTGTCTTTATAACCATCCTTTGTCTACGTATTCCATTCATATCATAATACCAGTTGAACTTATAGCTATAAAACTCACCACCATTGTCAGATCTAAGGCACTTCAATCTCCTGCCTGTTTCATTCTCAACTAAAGCTTTCCAAATCTTAAAAGTGTCAAAAACATCATATTTCTTCTTTATGCAATAGACTCATACCTTTCTTGTAGCATCATCAATGAAAGTAACATAATATTGTGATCCTCCAATAGAAGCTACTTGAGCTGGTCCCCACACGTCTGTGTGAACAAGCTCTAACTTGTGCTTCCTCTTTGTTGACCCAGTTTTAACAAACCTTACTCTCTTCTATTTTCCAAAAACACAATGCTCACAGAAATCTAGATCTATGCTTTTCAAATCTGAAAGCTTACCTTTTGACTTAAGAATTGTCATTCCCTTCTCACTCATGTGGCCAAGCCTCTAGTGCCACAACTTTGCATCCACATATAAAGTAGATAATATAGAAGGAGAATAATCAGTAATACAATTACATAAATAGAGAGTACCTCCTCTCTTACCTCTGACTAATACAAGTGCTCCCTTGGTAACCTTCCAAGATTCAGTTGTGAGAGTTACTATACAACCTTCATCACCCAACTTTCCTACAGAAATCAAATTTTGCTTCAGGACTGGGACATGCATGACATCCTTCAACACCTATGTGTTGCCATTCTATAATTTCAGCTGCATTTTTCCTTTGCCAACAATTTTACAAGGCTCATCATCCCCTAAATAAACTTTTCCAAAATCTCCCTGGACATAATCATTGAAAATTTCTCTATTTGGGGTAGCATGGAAAGAGGCCCCAGAATCTAAAACCCAATATTCTATTTTATTATGCAAAGAAAGTGAAAGAGCATCTTGTGCAACAATACCTGCAACTTTTGCTTCTTCATTACCTTCATGCTGATTCTCTTCATTAACCTTCAACCAACAATCTTTCTTTACATGTCCTCTCTTTCCACAATTCCAATAGGTTATCTTTATTTTTTCATTTCTAGATTTGGATCTATTGCTCATCTTTGACTTAGACCTTGATCTCCCATGCTTGCCCTTCTCTTTTTGCCTCCCCCTGCTTTCAAAACTTAAAGCATTCCCTGATGTTTCCCTTGTGCTTTTCCTGCGAGTCTCTTCATTTAGGATTACACTAACAACATCATCTACTTTCAAGATATGTGTAGCAGATGTAGTATTACTAACTGTCATTACTAAATTATGCCAACTTTCAGGCAAAGAGCATAAAATTAAAAGAGCTTTAATTTCATCATCAAAAACTATTTTGACTGAATTTAATTGATTTACAATTCCATGGAAATCATTAAGATGATTAGATATAGATCCACCTTCCTGCATTTGCAAATTAAATAACTACTTCATAAGATATACCTTATTTGAAGCTAAGGGTTTTTCATATAAATTTTCTAAAGTGTCCATCAACTCTATCGTTGTCTTTGCCTGTGTGACAAGTTAGAAATCACAGAAGATCCCAGACTCAATCTTATAGATCCAAGAGCCTTTCTATCAAGAACTTACCATTCTTCATCTTCCATATCTATGGGCTTTTTATCAACTCCACCCAACGATAAGTATAGATCTTTCTGATACAGATAATCTTCTATGTGCATTCTCCATAATTTGTAATTCTTGCCATTAAACTTCTCCATTCTCAGTTTACTTTCTTCTGCCATTACTTCTCCCACTCAAATAGAAACCACTATGAGTGACTTGTAATCAACAAACACTAACCAGATCTGAAACACCTGTTAGTCAACCTGATCTCTAATACCACTTTTTGGGGATCAACCAACAAACTTAATTACTTTTATGTAAGCAATTAAACACAGAATTAAACCAAAATCGAAAGCAACTAGAATCAGAAATAGCAAAGAATAAGAGATACAAGAAACCACCCTGAAAACTTGTATTAAACTCTTCCAGAAGGAAATACAATGAAGAAAAATCACACTTTCTTCTCACACCTCTTAGATGTACAAATCTCTTTCCCTCAAGAGTTTACAATCAATTCCAACAACCTGGATTGATACACACATATACAATATGTCTTGTACTGTTCTTTATTACACTCTTACACAAGCTATGAAGATATATCCCTATTATATAAGATTAGGGATCATGAGCTATGCAATATCAACCATTAGATACACCTCTTAATCAAAGGCTTAAAATAGTCCTACCAAAAATAGAAATGCGGACTTACAACTAACATCTAAACTTATCATGCAAACAATCTGTTCCATCCACAAAAATAGACTTTTTGGATGCACAAGTGACCGACGTCAGTCCCTATTTGCCTACACATGACTGATGTCAGCCAATTATAACTGACATCGGCAGCTACTGGTCGACTCCTTGCCGTCATCGGTGACTGTGTGAACCTAGCAACTTCAGCTTCCGCTCATCTGGTGAAGCTTTTAGCTCCACACCTTAACACCTATTTGGGTACTTAGCTTTTCATTAGTCTCACATTAGTAAATGGAATGGGTTTCAAGGCTTTAAAAAAAGGTTGGCACCTTCTTTATATCTACCAATGCCCCCCCTGTTGGTGGGCTCAAGGTACCAAGTTAGCTTGTACATTGGTTGATGCACCAACTTAGCATGGGATGTTGGTAGGTGTGCCATTCTATCATATGTACTAATCTCCATGCTTTCATGGCTTTGACTTGGCAATATGTTAGATGTGGCATGGCCAGTTGGTAAATAATAAATTACAAAGAATTACCAAAGGAAAATCATTACAAAGCTTTAAAACATGTAATTTAATCCATACACACTATCAAAGACAAATATCATCTAAATTTTTTGACTCCCATTGACTACCACATGTCACCACCTGATTGGACCACTTGTCATGTCCACATTGTACCATGTCATCTTGCGACACCACATTTTTACCTATTGTAAAAAAACTTCAACGACTTATAACTTGAGCATACGATGTCTATTTTACAAACCGTGAAAAGCAACAGAAAGATCTCGATGAGATATACACTGTGAAATTGGTTTAGTCACAACTTGGAAACTTTTTTTGAACTAAACTCTGGATCACACCTCCCTACAAAAGAGGCTTTTGGTCTCCAAAAGTCAACTATCACCTAAAATCTTATAATTGGTCTACTACATCACATCACGCAAAACCCAATCATAGCAAGAGATAAACATTGGAAAAATAAATGATTCATAACTCAACTGAAAATGCCTATTCATGGCATGAGTAAAGGAATTTTAAACTACCAAAACATATCAAACTACCTGCCTAAATGTCACATTCTGTAAAGTGGTGAATTGCCAAAAACTAAAACAACTCCCAATGTAACTGCAAGATAAGTTTATAATGATGACAACATATAATTAATGTTGTAGGCATGTTGCAATGCATTGCCCTGAATGGGACTTACAATGCTAAGCACAATGTAAACAACCAAAACTGTATACTGCCTATCATCTAAACATGCCCAAAGGGTCTTGAAAAATGCATCTAAACATCTCTGTGCCAAAATAGATACATTCAAAATAGCAGTCTAACTATCAAATGCTGTAAGGAAATAAATCACAACATTATTCTGCTATATCCCCAACTATTTCTAATGAGTTAATGTCTTATCCATTATTAGACTACCCATACAGTATATTCTAGAGATCAAAAACTTAGAGTTATCAAAAATTGAGAATTGACAAACTTCATATGGTAAACCTGTCTTGAAGTGTTCCCACCAACTCTAATATACATTTATCAAAGCTTGTTCATTCCCTTAGGTGAATTCATAACCATGCTTTGCAAAAATAATTTAGTTATAATCCACTTAACCAATTCTTTCTTCCTAGTGAAATTGATTGTCTCTGTGGATTCCTTATCAATTGCATACTTTATCAATTTGGGCTTTGCCATATGTAATTGAAAACATTGTTGACTTAACCTCTTAAATGGATTTTCACTTGTAGGTTTTACCTTATCCTGGGTTGTATTATCAACTACATTATGGATTGATTTAGCTTCATTAACCTTAGTGAGAGGTTTGTAAATCATCTCAGTTTTAACATTACTTGAATGTGAAGATGAATGAAGCTTAAAACATCTATAAATCCTATGTCCACTTACTTTATAATGAGTGCAAACATCCTTCTTAGGTGAGGGTCCCCTTTTGCCAATTCCCAAATTAACATGAGAATGGTCTTTCAAACATGCAATCTGCTTAAACAAAGCTTTTCATTTCCAACAAGTCTTAGCACTATGGTTATTCATCCCACAAAAAGTGCATGGAAATGATTGCATTATCTTTTGTACATTATAGCTAAATTTCATAAAAGTATCAATTGGATCAGAAGATTTAGTGTAAGAATCAGGAGGTGGAATCTCAATACCTCTTTTACCTTTACACTTTTGAAATAGTGGCCTAGAGCCTTCGCTATTGGAAGCTCACCTTCCTTTAGCCATGGAAGAAACTTCTCCATCATCCACCTGCACACTAGTATAACCCAAACCTGCATGAAGAGATCTATGCTTTACTTGTATTAGGTTAGTAATTCCTTGGCCATCTCAACCAAGACCTCTTCCATTAAAGCCCATTTTCATCAACAATTTGGATCATATACCTTTAGTGTGTTGTTCAAAACTACCAAAAGCATCATTACTTGATCCAAATTTGAATGGAAAGAAAAAGTAGATAAATTACTTGATGAATAACTTACAGTGCACTTAGTCATAGTCTCTGCATCTAAAGTTGAAGGCTTTACCTTTTCACACTCACCACATTGCAATCTAATCAAGAGCTCGTCCTTGGATTCGAGCTCTGATTTTAACTTTGCCACTTGTAATTCAAGTGCAAATTTCTAGCATCTCAAGATTGCATTTTCATCTTTGATGGCCTCAATCTGTGACAACTTTCCCATGGTTTCCTACAAACACCTAATTCCACATTGCACACTGCAATATAATCAATCTGTAAACCAATAATCCAACTATTCTGGAAGCAACTGTCAACACACAACTAGAAGCAAACCCTACATTCTAATCGCTCTGATACCAATTTGATCCATAAACACCACTAAAAAACTCAAAGTAAAATTTTAAAAGTATAGATTTTGAATTTCTCAAACTTAACAAATTCTCAAAAATACTCAAAATAACTTGCAAATTGTTTGGCAAAAGTATTCTCAATTATCGAATTGGATTGGAATTGTCAAAAGACTAATATCTTCCATTCACCAATAAAACTAGATTTTATTTTTAAATCAAATGTCATAAATTGTCAATTTTTTAAATATTACATGATTTCTTGATTAATTAAAAATCAGAATACTGAAAATAAAACATGAAATAAATGACAAATTACCACATAAAATTGATAACGGAGTTCGGCATATTTTGCCTACATCTCCAGGTCTGCCTAATAGTGAGGACCATTTCTATTAAATTTGTGCAACAAATGGCTTACAAATTTCTTGAAACATTACACAAATTCCCTCAGGCCTGATCTCTATCCAAGAATTCCACCTTCACTGATAAACTCAAACTCAGTCACATGGAATCCTTCCTCAGTCTTCAATCCCCTTCTGAAATGTGCTTAAGTCCCTTCAATCAAACTATTAGTATATCCAAATAATAATAATAATAATAATAATAATAATAATAAACTCTCTTTTTAATTACAAAACATAATTATAAAGGCTTACTTACTATGTACCAGGTCAGATAATGGATTAAAATCCATTTGCTAGCTTTCTCCAAGCTTCCATCAAGCTCTCGGCCTCTTAAAAATAATTACACAGTCCTGTGAAACTTACATTCAAATAGAAGTTCATGGCTTTTATATTTTTTATGAACATGTAGCTCAAGCGGTCAAGGCTTATCCCTTTTACTGGGCAGGGCCATGATTCAAGTCTCATCCCATCCTATTTGGGCACTTAGCTTATCATTAGTCCCACATTAGTAAATGGAATGGGTTTCAAGACTTTAAAAAAAGGTTGGTGCCTTCTTTGAATCTGCTAATGCCCCCCATTTTGGTGGGCTCAAGGCACCAAGTTAGCTTGTACGTTGGTTGATGTGCCAACTTAGCATGGGATGTTGGTAGGTATGCCATTCTATCATATGCACTAATCTCTATGCTTTCACGGCTTTGACTTGGCAATATGTTGGATGTGGAGTGGCCAGTTGGTAAATAATAAATTACAAAGAATTACCAAAGGAAAATAATTACAAAGCTTTAAAACATGTAATTTAATCCATACACACTATCAAAGACAAATATCATCTAAATTTTTGGACTCCCATTAACTGCCACATGTCACCACTTGATTGGACCACTTGGCATGTCCACATTGCACCACGTCATCTTGCGATACCACATTTTTACTTGTCACAAGAAAACTTCAATGGCTTATAACTTGAGCATTTGGTGTCCATTTTGCAAACCACGAAAAGCACCAAAAAGCTCTCGATGAGCTCTACGCTATGAAATTGGTTTATTCACAACTTGGAAATTTTTTCTAAACTGAACTCTAGATCACTTTTCCATAATGTTTCTCAATCATGTCCAATTTTAGTTGCATTTTTTGTCCCTTTCCTAGTTTCTAAATACATATTATACATCTGTATTCTATTAGAGTATCATCAGCATTTGTAGGCTCTACAAATTCTATGAAGGGAAATTTTATTTCCCAATCCACCTTAAAGGACCTTCCAATTGTCCATCTAATTCTCTTCCTTCACAAATATTTTTGAGTGGAGGTTTTAGCTAAACTTTATGTTAGGTGAGAACTAGCAATCTCTTCTACCACTTAAATGTCATTATCATTGTCATCAAAAACTAGAGGACCATCTTCGAGTGGTAGCATGTCATCATTAAAAAAATCTTTAAGAGGTGATATTTTATTCTATTTTATTATTTTTGGTGAGATATTAGTGAGGATTTCTGCATGTAACATTGATTTAATATTATTGAATAGTTAAATTCAAATTTATGACAAACTTAAAAAATAAGAAATACCTTTATTTTGAGTGCATTATGATGGTGTGGGATTTTTTGTTGGCTCTTTAAAATAAGATAATATGCATGATTTTTTTGATAATTGGCCTCCTTTTATCATTCCCACTAGATGCCATGATGGTCAAGGATGGAACACTTCATTTTTATCATCCATTTCTATCATTTGATTAAAGAGTAAATGCTACAGATCAGTTATGTCATTTGGTGGTAGTAGATTTTTTATTTTTGTCTCTATCATTCGATACTTCCATTTGGTACTATTGTTTGGTATTATTATTTGGCACTATCATTTGGTACTATCATTTAGCACTATCAATATTTTAAAGATATTATCATTCAACACTATCATTTAATTCCTTTGTTTGGCACTATCATTTGGTGTTGTGGTCCTTTGATTATGGTTCTACTTGTTGGCTTGTTTGATATTGGGGAGTAGTTATACTATATACTATATGTGTGTGTGTGTGTGGTGAATTGAAGTATAATCTTATATATTATTATAAAGGGTTAGCGATCCATACCCCAAATTAATTTATATCCCCAAAATTTTGTTGATCTGATTCCATCGACCAACCCTAAAATTTTTTTTAAATCAAAATACAAAAATTATAATATTCATGAATTAACAAATAGTCACCAATAAAATTTACCCTGGTGCAGGTGTGATCACTTGGAGTAGCAAAAATCAACTTATTATTTCTATTTCTTATACTAAACCAAAGTTTATAAATTTTATGTAAGCTTTTAAAGAATCCATGTGGCTATTAAGGTTCTTAGTATAACTTCATTTAGATGTTTCTCATAGTACCACCCTAGTATGTGATAACCAAAGTTGTATAGCTCTAGTGAAAAATCTAGTGCAATAGTAAAGAACTAAGCATATTGAATTTCATGTGCATTTTATCTAATATAAAGTCCTTAATGGTGATATTTATTTATATTTTTATCCTATAGATGAACAAGTTGTAGATATATTCACAAAACCACTTGGTGCTACCAATTTTTTTTAGTTTTATGCAATGTTGGGCCTCTTAGAGTTACCATTGATTGGGAATGTTGATGCAGGAACATCATACTAAGAGGTCTATGTTTGTACATTTGGGTCACTTTTGGGTGTGATTATTTTCATAAGGTATTTTTGGACCATTTAGAATGTTTTAATGTATATATAATTCAAATTTGGGTTTGTTCTTTAGTTTCCTACCAAAACTAGGAAATTTGAATTTTCAAACTAGTTTTGGTTGTTTTAAGTAATTTTCTCTCTAAAGAATAGTAAGCTCATATATGTTCATGTAAGGGTCCATTATTATTATATATTGTGTTATTTATGTTCTATGACCTTAATTTATTGTAAAAATATATCCTAAATTTAAATTAGAGACCTCCAACGTAGGATAGTGACTATATTAAGTATGTTCAAAATGTCTAGAGATTGTTGAGAGAATTTTGGTTTTGAAACAAGACCAAACTAAGTTTTTAAATTTTGTTACAATATGATAAGGATTTAATAGTCATGTAAGGATCCTAAAAATAAGTATAAACAAAAGGTAGATAGATATAAAAGGGTAGTTGCAAGTCTGTGCATAAGTTTGAATGTAGTGTACAAGGTTTGTATATGTAGTTGGAGTATATAATAATTCAAAAAGATGAATTTTATGATTTTTTTATGCCTATAAGTCCACTTTTTATGTGTAAGTATATGTTTATATGTTCCATACATTATTTGATATGGTTATATACCTATTGATGAGTTATGACTTGCAAATTTTGTAAAATAAGGTTTTAGTAAGACACAGTCAGTAAAAGAGAGTTTCTTATGTACTTCTATGATTATGGGGGAGAATGAATGATTGTTTAAGTAAAATAAAATATCATAGGTTATATTCAAGTTAAGTAAAAATCCTTTAATTTATTTAGATCCTAATTTTTCACAAATCTCTTACTCTCGAATCCAAATACATAATTATGGGTTTTGATAGTGAAGGAATTTGCATTTATCTTGGTCTGAAGGATTGTTCTAGAGGTGGAATAGATTTTTAATGTATATATAGGTAGATAATATATGTGTAGACCCTAATAAGTCATTTCCATGGTCTAAAACTTTAGTTTTTCCTTTTTTAAGTGCTCTTGGCCTATGTTTTGGCAGACTAGGGTTTATAATACAAAAACCCTTGTATCTCTAAAAATAACCCTTGTAAGCACTTTAAAATTGGCAAATAGGTGGGAAAAGATGTTGTGGGTTAAAATTGTGTTATGAATTAAAACCATGATTATACCTAACTCTCAGTCTGATAGACCTAACTAATTAGGCATAAATCTTGTATTTTGTTAGTTTGAGAAAATCTAAGCCAAGAGAGAGGGGGAAATATTATATAAGGGGAAAAGGGGTATGTAATATGATAGAATTAACCCTTAGGGACAAAAAGGACCACTTATTTTTCTTAGGATATTTCATGAAACCTAATAGGCATAACATCCCTTGGAAAGTAGTTTGGTGAAACACAAAAGAATTGTGTTAAGAGGAGACCAGATTTGGTGTCATCGATCCAAAATAAGGTTATAGGAAGGTTATATAGTTCTTATAGAACAAAGGTAATCATCAATAATTTTTGAATTATAGAGACCAATCAATAACCTTGTCATTAAGAATACCTATCATATAATACAAGAAAGAATCCAAGAAATTACTGTCATCTTAGATGATGGAACTATGAACCTAGTTGAAAGGAAGAGTATTTGGGAATATTTATCAGATAGGAGAGAATTTGATGGATCCAAATCAAGACTTAATACAATGAAGATACATGGTATTGATTTTAAGAGCATATAAACTGGGTGGTAAGGTGTTGTACTTACATCAAAATGGTATCAGAGCTTAGCAAAATCTCTTGGGAAGAGAGAAGACAATCAAAATACAAAACAAAGAAGATAAGAATAAAAAGATCAAGAAACTAGGGTGAAACAGACCTAGGTGAGGAAATAAAGAGGCTAATAGATGAGGATGAAAAATATTTGGATGAGGACCTTGTTGAGAGATAATAAGTTGAGATAGGTTCTTAAAAAGTTGATAAATAGTAGGATAGGACAAGAAAGAAGACCTATATCCCATTTAGCCTTGAGAAAGTGAAGATAAGAGCACATTGAGGCTCAATAAGAAGAAATACATATGCACATATATATGTTTTGTTATTTTACATCTTGTTTGTGAAGTGTATTGTACCAATAAGTTATTTTCAGTCCTTAAGATTAGACAAGAGGCATATCAAGGCATGGAAAGAGGTAAAGCAAACAAGAAAACAATGGAAGGATTGGAAAATAGTCAAATATAGAAAAAGAATGAGGTGAGAAAATAATTATACATGCAAAAATAAATATATGAGATGAAGAAGGCCTTATCTCATTTGAAATAATGTTTGGAAGAATTTGATCCATCAAAACAAGGGATATGCATCAAGAAGGTATTCAAGTGGCCACTCAATCAAATTGTGGAAAGAAGAAAAAGATAACAAGAATTTAGTGGCATGAAAAATATTATAAATATATTAGATAAAAATCAATCCAATGAGGAACTCAAAGATATTATCATAGTTAAAGATAAGCAAGATGAAAAATAGGTATGGCATGATGCTCAAGAAAAGTTTGTAGATGATGTTGAGATTGAAGCATTCCAGAATGCACATGAAGAATTTGAAGATGGTAAAGAGTTTTATAATGCATTAGAGTATATCTCAATTGAAGGATAGTAATCATACAAGAAATAAATGTTTACAAGAACACAAATTATGAAAAGAAGCATTCCTATGTAGCATACCATGAAGAAGACAAGCTGGCCAAAATTTTGATTATAATAATGTATCTAAGTGTGTGATTTTAGGTATACAAGTTGTCAAATAAAAGGCTTAGTTGGAAATATTAAAACTTGTATAAAATAAATAAAACAAGGTGTCAATGGACCCTAGAGGATAGGTTGTTGATGTGGAGAATGAAGAATACAAGAAAAGAGTGATCATTAGCCAAAAGGATAATATAAAAGATAAGAGGATGATATAAATTTTCAATCCAAAGGGAAATATAGATCAAGAAGAAACAAAAATAATAATAAGATCTGAATTGGACCTTTAGAAGGACTCAAGAGAAGAATATGGTCTCTTATCAGCTGAAAGTAAAGATTCAAGAATGAGTTCAAGGCCAAGTAAAGCATATCAAGACACGATATAACAAAGAGTAGGTACATAACTCAAAGAGGAAGGAAAAATTTATATTGGATAAAAATCATGAAGAAATAATGCATTAAAAAGGTGCACATATACATTATAAATAGGTTACAAGGCAAGTGCCATAAATTAGACATGTCTCTATACAAAGAGAAATAAGTATGAGCAGATGTGGATCTAATTCCATGATGTAAATCTAAACAAAGAGAAGGTGCATAACTCAAAGAGGAAGGAAAAGTTTAGACTAGATAAAAATCATGAAGCAATAAAGCATGAAAAAGGTGCACAAATACATTATAAATAGGTTACAAGTCAAGTACCATAAAGTGGACATGTCTCTATACAAAGAGAAATAAGTATGAGCAGATGTGGATCTAATTCCATGAATAAACCATGTAAGGATATGAAAGTGAAGGAAAAATCCAAACAAAGAGTTGCTCATGATGAAAATCTAAACAAAGAGTAGGAACTTTACTCAAAGAGGAAGGAAAAATTTAGATTAGACAAAAATCATGAAGCAATCAAGCATGAAAAATTTGCACAAATACATTATAAACAGGTTACAAGGCAAGTACCATAAAGTGGACATGTCTCTATATAAAGAGAAATAAGTATGAGTAGATGTGGATCTAATTCCATGAATAAACCATTCAAGGATATAAAAGTGAAGGAAAAATCCAAACAAAGAGTAGGTACATAACTCAAAGAGGAAGGAAAAATTTAGATCATACAAAAATCATGAAGCAATCAAGCATGAAAAAGGTGCACAAATACATTATAAACAAGCTACAAGGCAAGTACCATAAATTGGACATGTCTCTATAAAAAGAGAAATAAGTATGAGTAGATGTGAATATAATTCCATGAATAAACCATGCAAGGATATCAAAGTGAAGGAAAAATCGAAACAAAGAGTAGGTACATAACTCAAAGAGTTGCTCATGATGAAAATCCAAACAAAGAGTAGGTACATAACTCAAAGAGGAAGGAAAAATTTATATTGGACAAAAATCATGAAGCAATCGATCATGAAAAAGGTGCACAAATACATTATAAACAGGTTACAAGGTAAGTACCATAAAGTGGACATGTCTCTATACAAAGAGAAATAAGTATGAGTAGATGTGGATCTAATTTAATGAATAAACCATGTAAGGATATGAAAGTGAACTATGGATAGCTAAGAGCTCAATATAAGAGAAGCAACTTCAAGGAGATCCAAGAAAATATGAAGGATATTTTAGGCCAACATCAAGGCTAAGGGATCAAGAAGGATTAGTTTATCATGCAATAGGAAATAAGAGGTCACCACAATGGGGTAGACCAAGGTAAAGCATGAGGATGATCCTAAGAAGATGGTAAGAGTACCAATATAAGTTTGGAAGGCACTTGAGAAGGACATAAACACAAGAGAGGATGTGAAGGATTATGAAATACTTGGGGAGACCATTTAGTATCCTAATTATAAGTTAATGTGTGCTGGAAATGTTATTGGTTTAGGTACAGAGGTACAAGGACAAGAAGAACTCCATAGTTCTTTGAAGGATATTTTTAGTCCAAAAATAGATCCAAGTAAAGGTAAATACAAACCAGAATTCAATGTGAACACAGAGAATTAAGTTGTATGAGGAGAGAACTTCAAGGAAAGGAGTCATAAGAAGATGGAGTAAGTATTCAAGAACAAGGTGAGAAGATAATCCAATGGGATACTAGCATTAGAGTTGAAATTTTTGAAGGTATGCATGAGAAAGATAAGATTAAATTTTCCCAAGAAGCATTAAGTCACCATGATCCTGAGCTAAAAAGGAAGACAGTAGTTCAAGTGGAGGAAATAATCTATGAGAAGAATCAATATGAGGAATCATAATATCCTCATCAGAAGTCCAAGAGAAACCAAAGAGGAAGCATATTAGGATGGGAGAACCAATAGGATCCATTGGAGAAAGAGGTGAAGGAAGAATGTAAGTTTAAAGAGAAGATGAAATATGACAACAAGACAACTTCATATAATCAAAGTAACAGTGATAGCAAGGTATTTGATGGAGGACAAGATGGGAAACTTCATGAAGACCCCATGGAAAACATTGCCCAAGGAAAAAATCAATAGGAGGTATGCAAATAAACCATGATAGAATTGATAAAAGTATATTGTAAAGAAAGATTAGAAGTGATGACTAAAAACAAAATTTTAAGGGCATGATATGACAAAGAAGAATTAGATATAAAGGAAATAGAAGATAGAGAGAACAAAGAACTACAAAGAAATTTGAGTTATATGAAGTTAAAAGGTGAGATACTAATAAGGCAAATCAAAATAAGAAGATAAAAAACAATAAGAGAGGATCATCAGGAAAGGAAGAATAAGAATTAGAAGAGTAGCAAATGAAAAAGACCAGATGGTAAGAAAGTAATAAATTGGAAGACAAGAAGGAAACTTCATTTGAGTTGGAGCTCAAAATTTCCCACCTATGGAGTATGATGCAAGATCGTCATATTAATAAGTGTATGTTTTTAAAATTTAGCCACTTTTGGGTGTGATTAGTTTTATAAGGTATTTTTGGACCATTGGGAAGGTTTTAAGTTATGTATAATTCAAATTTGGGCTTGTTCTTTAGTTTCCCGCTAAAACTAGGAAGTTTGAATTTTCAAACTAGTTTTGGTTGTTTTAAGTAGTTTTCTCACTCTCTAAAGAATATTAAGGTCATATATGGTCATTTAAGGGTCCATTAGCATTATATATGGTGTTATTTTTGTTCTAAGACCTTCATTTATTGTAAAAATCTATCCTAAATTCAAATTAGAGACCTCCAACGTAGGATAGTGACTATATTAAGTATGTTTGAAAGGTCTAGAGATTGTTGAGTGAATTTTGGTCTTGAAACAAGACCAACCTAAGTTTGGACATGTTTTTACAATATGATAAGGCTTGAATTAGGATTTAAATAGCATAAAAATAAGTATAAAGATAAGGTACACAAGTAAATAAGGGTGGTTACAAGTTTGTGCAGAAGTTTGAATGTAGTGTACAGGGTTTGTATATGTAGTTGGAGTATATAATAATAATAATGAAATTTATGAGTTTTCAATGCATCTAAGGCCACTTTAGACACGTAATTATATGTTACATACATTATTTTATTTGGTTCTCTACCTATTGATGCATTATGACTTGTAAATTATGTAAAATGGGGTTTTAGTATGACATAGACAGTAAAAGAGAGTTTCTTATGTACTTATATGATTATGGGACAAAATGAATGATTGTGTAATTAAAATACAATAGTATATTATCTATTCAAATTAATTAAAAATCCTTTAATTTTATTAAGATCCTGAGTTTTCACAAATCTCTTGCTCTCAGATTCAAATATAGAATTTTGGGTTTTGACAATGAAGGAATTTGCATTTGTCTTGGTCTAAAGGATTGTTCAAGAGGTGGACAATATTTGGAAAGTATATTTAGGTGGATAATAACTATGTAAAACCCAATTAATTCATTTTCATGGTCTAAAACCTGAGTTTTCCCTTTTTAAGTGCTCTTGGATTGTGTTTCGGCAAACTAGGTTT
The DNA here is from genome assembly GCA_037957365.1 of Torreya grandis. Taxonomy (NCBI): domain Eukaryota; kingdom Viridiplantae; phylum Streptophyta; class Pinopsida; order Cupressales; family Taxaceae; genus Torreya; species Torreya grandis. The sequence goes on along the minus strand of JARHVA010001046.1, from coordinate 2,816,673 downwards.
AGAATACAAAAACACTTATATCTCTAAAATTAATCTTATAAACCCTTGAAAATTGCTAAATAGGTGGGAAAACAGATTTATAGAGTGTTAAAAGTGGTTTTAAATTTTTTTTATCAAGTAAAACCATGATATACCTAAATCTTAGTCTGGTAGATCTAGCTAATTAGGCATAAACCTTGTATTTTGTTGTTTTGATAAAATCTAAGCCAAGAAAGAGGGAAAAACCTTCTTGAAGGGAAAACATGGAATGTAATATGATATAATTAACCCTTGGGAGAACAAAATACCATTGAATTTTCTTAGGATATTTCATGAAACCTAATAGGCGTAGTAGACCTAACAACACTTGGAAAGTAGTTTGGTGAAACATAAATGAATTTTGTTAAGAGGAGACCAAATTTGGTGTTGTTCATCCAAAACAAGGTTAGAGGAAGGTTTTACAGTCCATGTAGAGCAAAGTTAATTATCAGTAAGTGGTGAAGTATATAGACCAATCAAGAACCTTATCATTGAGAAGACCTAGCATAGAATACAAGAAAGAATCCAAAAAAGTATGTTCGTCTTAAATGATGGAAGTGTGAACCTACTTGAAAGGAAGAGAATTCAAGAATATTTATCAGATAGAAGATTAGTTTATGGTTCCAAATCAAGACTTAATACAGTGAAGATCTAGGGTCATGAGTTGAATAGGATATAAATAAGGTGGTAAGGTGTTGTACTTACATCAAATGTGCATGACGATGTCACTTCCTAATGGACATGTGTTTCTTTCTTTTCTATACTTATTTTCATTTTAAAGCATTGTAATATATCATGTTATGTGATTTTAGTAAACTTCATGTGGAAGTTTTACTTTTATACCTGATTCTTAAAAGAATATGTCATAATGGAGGCCCTTATGTTATAAAAGGCCCCAATAATGCTTGGTTGATTATTCATGAGAAACTATGAGATGTAGTCTCACGATCATGATAGACTAAACTTACTTTGAGTAATTTATGGATTATAATTATTTTTATTTCAAAATGTGACTTTGGCATGATGAAGGTTTTGAAATTCTTTAAATTTTATATGCCTCTTAAAATCATTATAGTTGATTCATGGAGTATAATTCCTTTATTAAGGTGACTATGGTATGTATCCCCACTTAACATTAATGGGGACTGTTTAAAAATGTAATGATTAATGATGCCTTTTATGGACCTTAACAAGTTACAATGGTTAATAAATGGAATAAATATATTATATTTATTAACATGATGTAATAGTTAAATATATTTTACCTTTGGGCTCCTCAAAAAGAAGTTGGACCCATTGTTACAACAGTCCACCTCCACACCCCATTATGTAAAGAAATTTTACCTTTGGTAATTTACTCACTTACACACATACCAATTGGGTGAATTGATTATTGAGAATTTTTAATATATTTATGTGTGGCAAATAATATTGTGAGAGTTCTATGAATATTTGACAAAGAGGAAGTGAGAAGAGGAAAATTTATATATTGAGTTATAGTTTTTCATCTATGAATATAAATTGTGATATTTTACCTCTATTTGTTAGAGCACAACTAGATACTGAGAGGGGGTGAATCAGTATATCAATTAAAACTAGTCCTTTTCAAAAACCTTTTTTATGAAAGTTAAAACTATATGCAGAGATCACATACATAAAAACACATAGCACAAGATATATCATGGAAAACCCAATATGTGAAAACCACCATGAGAATAACTGATAGAATCTACCATTTTAATCCAACCTCATAATAAAGAACCTCACTGGTTACAATGTTTAAGGGCATTGACCCTAAGGAGACACCAATCCTCTGATTTAAGATCTTCAACTCTAAAGAAGCACCCACTCCCTAATCTGAGCACCCACTTAGCTTATTTGATGGTACCAACCTATCAGATTATTTTATGGAGCTAAAACTCTAGATTACAGCATAGATTCATAAATGAATCCAAATATTTTTTCTTTTTTATAGGTCTAGTATATAACTGATCATACTCTGCACATTCTCTTTGTGATTTTCTTACTCTTTTCCCCTCTATCACTATGTCTAGATATGTCTCTATTTAACACACTTCATCTTACTCTCACTCAGCTCCTTTGTGTCTCTATATTTTATTTTAACACAATTCAATAAGCTTCACCTCCCTTTTCCTTTATCCTCGATATCATATATATAAACAATTAGTCTAGGGTTTCATTCCTTCTATGTGTTCACACTTAGATTGTAACACATCAAGCTAATTATAGACTTTAGTTCATTGTGAATTGAACTGTAAGTTTCCCATGTCTTGATTCCATGCATCACCATGATAATTTCCTGGTCTCATTACTATCTATTACATTTTTTTGACTCTAGTTTTGATGCACATGCTCATTGATATAGATTTGATCAGTTAGATCGATAAATATCTTTGTTTATGTCATGATATAGGGATTACATGCATGTTCTTGCATGTTTCTATAACTGACCATTAGACTGGACTTACCTTTAAATATTGATCATTGATCTTGCATTTGTCACAATGATCTGATGGTCAATATTCAAATGGCTCAAATTTAAAATGCATCCATTGATCTTCCTGATCTGAGCTTCTACATGTCATTTGATCTTCAAAGATGCATGTTGTTTATCTCTGTATAGATGTTAGATGTTGAGCTTCTTTATCCATCTCATTTCTTCCTTCATATTTAGATCACTTTCACTCTATCAATCTTCTTAAACATGCTCAGTCTTTAACTCAACACTGTGTCATTAAATCTCAATCAATTTGTTCCATATGAGTCTACTCACTCCATTGGATTATTTTCATATGATCACCCACTCACCATCAAATATTTTGACAAGATCGATCATTAATTTTGACAAGCTTATGATTATTGGGTCTTTGTCTGACAAGCTTTGTGAATGTGATGCTTGCAACTTGTGCATTTAATCAAAGGTTATTTTGATAACTTGACTTTGTCTTGATTCATTAGATCATCTACATACAATGAATCAATAGCCATTGATCAAGATAGGACATAATCTAAATTCTAAGACTTAGGTAATATTAATTCCTTTGAACTGGTAATTGTTAGGTTGAGGGGCCAATTTTACAATGATGATAGATGCTTAAGTCATAACTTAAGCTACCAGGCCCTGACTGTATCCAATCAAAATCAAAATAGAAAGTGTTTATTGATGCCATGACTTAAACCCTTAGGGTTTAAATGAGAAACCTATTTTGTCTAAGAGTAAAGATAATTCAATTTTGAGCTCATTCCTTTTCATTTGAACATATGGACCACATATTTAAGATGTTCATGAAAAACCCATAACAGATTTGCTATTTATTTCTTTTTCAAATGTCTATAGATTATCTTTGTAAAAGCATGACAACTTTGCATAACCTTTGTGTAGATTTTGAATAAGTATGCAGACCATTTCAATCATGCTTGAAAGGCTAACTTTGTACTTGTATAACTCTTATTGATCTTAGTCACATGACCTATAAATTAGTGTATATGATCCTCTTACTTAGGGGATTTCATTCATATGTCTAATTGCTCTTGAAGCTTTCATATGTGAAAGATATGACATCATGAAAATGCTTGTTCATCTATTTCTTGCAATCTATAAATTTAATTGTGTTGGAAAACACTGTCAAAATGGCTTCAAGCCCAACTTTGATCAAACATATCTTTTATTTTGCTATAATGTGTGACCTAAGATTCAACACATAGAAACTATGCACAAAAATGAATAGACCCATTTGATCATTTTATCCTCAAACCTCCATATGTGCAAACACTAACCTCGTGAATATTATTACTTAGCTCTATTGAACCCTTTTGCAAATTTGGTTATGTTGGAACTTAGTGATTTGTATCTAAGTATCCAACTTTGCATGGTCATATCTTCAACTGCACTTCATCACATGTATTCAAATCTAGGGCATAAAAACTAGGGACTAGTGTGATCATAAAAATGTGACCAACTCCCTCATATGTGCTCACATCTAGAAATGGTGATGTTAGAAAAATGCCTTCCATCTTTTTTTGTCATAGACCCAAAATGTCTAAATGATCAATATAAAGAACTAGATGAATTCCATTCATGCACACAAGCATTCCAATCATCCTTGACCTCTGTTAGGATCCTTTTCATATAATCTAATCACCATATTCAATCTTGAACATCAATGACATGCTCATAATGTCCCTTTTGACATTAATGACAATAATATTTCCAATAATCTCCCCCTTTGTCATTGATGGCAAACTAAATGCTCTGATCTTCTACTATTCAACTCCTCTAGCATTGCTTGCATTTTATTTTGATATGTATGAGCTGAAATTATTCATACCAAACTTGCTTTTCCTTAGGCAATGCTACATTTTCCTAATACTCAACTTGGACACTTGCTCTTCTTCTCCTTTGACATTTTCACTTTTTCTCCAAACTTTTGCAGAGAGCATTTGTTCTTCTTCTCCCATAAAGAGCATTTACACTTTTTCTCCCCCTTTGACATCAATGGAAAATAGAATCTTTCTAATTGTTTATCCAAATGTTTCTCCCCCTTTATCAGATAAAGGAATTTGTCCAAGAATCTATGACCATCAACTCTTCATAACTTTCTAAAAGTATGCATACCTGAGTTATCTTTTCTCTCTTCTTCTAGGCATTAATAAAGCTTATATAAGGCTCCCCCTAGACTCATGTCTTATCATTAGGATCTAATGATGTGGTTTAGGATCCACCACTCCCAACTTCTATCTTAGATATTCAAACTATTCCTTGGGAAGAGGTTTGGTGAATATGTCTAAAATTTGATCATAAGTTGGCACATACTCCATTGTGCGCTCTTGATCTGTAACCCTCTCTCTTAAGAAGTTATAATTGATTGATATATGTTTTATTCTAGAATTCCTCACTAGATTATTTGATATATTAATAGCACTTGAATTATCACAAAGAACAGAGATAGGTGCCTTGTATTCTATCTTGATGTCTTTAAGTGTTTGATTCATCCACAAGACTTGAGTGAAACATACCACTACTGTTACATACTCTGCTTATACTATAGAAAGAGTAACTAAATCTTGTTCTTTTCTCAACCATGAAACAAGTTTGTTTCCAAGGAAAAATACACCACCACTAGTGCTTCTTCTATCATCCACAATTCCTGCCCAATCAACATCTATATATGTTGTCAAAGTGAAATAGTCAATTGTAGGATACCATATGCCATAATAAATTATGCTCTTGATGTATTTAAAGATCATTTTCATTGCATTGACATGTGATTCTTTGGGATTAGCCTAAAATCTTACAACCATGCACACTGCTTGCATGATATTAGGTCTTAGTGTAGCTAGGTATAACAAGCTACCTATCATTGATCTATACATTGTCTAATTTGCATCAAGGGAATCATCCTCTTTGCTCAACTTGCATTTATTTATCATGGGAGTAATAACTTATTTGTTATCTTCCATTCCAAAGTTCTTAATAATTTCCATTGCATACTTGGTTTGGGATATGAATATCCCTTCATCATATTGTGTTATTTGTAGACCAAGAAAGAAAGAAAGTTATCCTATCATAAACATATCAAATTCACATTACATTTGTGTAGAAAATTCTTTACACATTTTGTTATTTCTACCACCAAATATGATTTCATCCACATAAACAACAATAATCAACATATGCTCACCTTCTGATTTGAAGTACAAATTGCTATCTGTACATCCTTTATTGAAACCTTGTTGTTGCAGGTACTAGTCCAATCTTGAATACCATACTCTAGGTGCCTATTTTAGATCATATAGTGATTTATTTAGTATGTATAGATAATCTTCTTATTCTGACAACTTAAAACATTTAGGCTTTTTTATGTAGACTTCCTCTTTTATGTTCCCATTCAAGAAAGTTGACTTAACATCTATTTGATAGACTTTGAATTTCTTGTAAATTGTGAATGCTAGAAACATTCTTATATCTTCCAATCTAGCAACTGGAGCAAAAGTTTCCTCAAAATCTATACCCTCAACTTGTGCATATACTTTGCACACTAATAATGCCTTATTTCTTATGATAGTTCCATCCTCATTGAGATTATTTCTATAGACCCATTTTGTACCTATTACATTTTTGTTTGAATGTCTTGAAACTAACAACTAAGTTTTCTTCTTTTCAATTTGGGTCAGCTTTTCTTCCATGTATTTTAGCCTATTTATATCCTTGCTAGCTTCAACATAGCTTTTAGGCTCAATTTCAGACATTAGAGAAAACTTATTTGCTCTTTGTTCATTTTAGATCTTCTCCTCATCTAAACTCCATTTTTATTACCAATTATCTACTCTTTAGGATGATCCTTTTGAACAAATCTTGGAGGTGCATTTTCATTTATTTCCTCAGCCTCTTCATTATCTACTTCTTCAAGATCTGATTCTTCAATACTAATTTTCTTATCAGTTTCAACATGTTTCAATCCTTATTCAACCTTGACATTGATATTCTCTACAATCTTGTGTAGACTTTTATTGTAACATACATAGGCTTTGATTTGAGTGGAATAACCAAGAAATATTTATTCATCACATCTTGATTCAAAGCTTCCCAACTTGTCTTCTTTTCTCTTGATGTAGAATTTGCTTCCAAACACTCTGAAGTACTTAACAAAAGTAGGATTTCCATACCATAGCTCATATGGAGTTTTGTCACTATTTACCCTTAGTTGAATTATATCCAATATGTATACTACTTTTTGGACTACTTTTTTCCAATATCCATCAGTTAACTTGGCCTCTTTTAGCATTGTTCTAGCCATCTCCTTGACTATCTTATTCTTTCTCTCAATAACTTCATTTTGTTGGGAGTCCTTGTTGCAGAGTAATGTTTTTTGATCCCATACTTCTCACAATATTCTATGAACTCATTTGAGGTGAATTCTCCACCTTTATCAAATCTTAATAATTTTATATTTCTTCCAATCTCAATCTTTACCATGACTCTAAAGATCTTGAATCTCTCAAAAGCTTGTGACTTGTCCTTCAAAAAGGTTACCTATGCCATTCTTAAGTAATCATCTACAAACAACATGAATTATCTCTCTCCTTTAGATCATATTGTCTTAGTAGGACCACAAAGATCAGTATGAACTAATTTTAAAGGATTTGTAGTTACATACTCCTTTGTTTGGAGTTTGACCCTTGTTTGCTTGCCTAGTTGACATTCATTGTAAGAAGTGTCTATAGGTTTGGTTATCTTGGGCATGTCTCTGACACACTTATTTGTGCTTAATTTTACTAGGTTATCAAAGTTAACATGACTAATTCTTCTATGCCACAACCAACTCTCATCAACCTTTCCTATTAGGCAGCCATTTCCATTCACTTCAACAAGATTGTAGATATTACTTTCAGTCCTTTTCCCTTCTGAAACTATTCTACTAGATATCTTTAGCTTGCATCTTTCTACATTAAATGTGACCTTATATCCATTGTCACACATTTGACTAACACTTAACATATTATTCTTCAATCCTTCAACATAAAGGACATTATGTGTAGGTATTTTTCCATCTATGTTCAAATTTTATTTACCTTTGATCTTTACTATTGTGTTATCTCCCAAGTTGTTAAATCCTTCCTTACATTTGCTCAGTTTGGTGAACTTGCTCTTATCACCAGTCATATACTTTGAGCAACCATTGTCTATCACCCATAAATTTTGATCATTGTCATGGAGTGTAGTTTGAGTAATCATGGATTGATTTTTCACTTTCCACACTTCATTGGGTTTCTTATGTGTCTTCTTTTAAGAAACTTGTGAACCTTTTTTCACACAAGGAGGCATGCCTTTCTTTACATTATGTAATTTTGATATTAAAAAGATAGTTCTATAATGTTTAGCTATGTGACCAAAATTATTGAAATTATAGCACATTACATTTATATCTAACAAAGGAACAAATGAGTTTATACATACAAAATTTGTTCTCCTTGTAGATACAACTCTACAATTAGTATCCTTATGACCAAAATGATTACATATATAACAATAACCATAGAAAGATGAGGAATACCTGGTCATAAAATTTATTGGTGCAGCATGAGGAGCTCTTCTAAACTCTAGATTATTCAAGTCTCTCACTTTTGTGTATCCATATGCATCAAATACCTTTGTATTCTTCTTTTATTTAGTCTTCTTTTTAAGTTATACTTTATTCACATCAATTGTGTTTGAATTTGTCTTTGTGTCCTTGCAAACTTTATATTTCTTTGCTCCTTCTACTTTAAATTTTTCATATAGGCTAGAAAATGTACTACTTGTGGAATGTCTTCCCTTTTCATAACCAAGACCTGATTTCCCTTTTGAGAGATTTTGAGATTTGATCAATTCATCAAGAATGTCTAATCCTCCTATCAACTTAATACTTTTATGTAGTTGACCTTTGGATTTTTCAATCTCTGTTCTCAATGCCACTATCTCTAATTCTAGCTTCATGCACTCATCAAATTTAGATTGTAGTTTAGGTTTGACTACATCTTCTATTCTCTTGGCCTCTTCAACTTATGTCTTTAGGCTCACTACCATCTGGTCAGATTTCTCAAGACTTTTGGACATTTTCTCAATTTCCTTTTTTCCAAACTTCTTCTATTTTGTGTTCTCTTTTATTAGCTTGTATATTTCTTATAGAACATAGATAAGTTCACATTGTGGATCAACCTCTCATTATTATTCTTCATCTAAGTCTTCAACTTATTCTAGACCCATAAAGGTTGATTCTATTGTCATGAATAGGACTTACTTTTCCTTAGCCACAAAAGCATAGTCATGATCATCATTAAAACTATCACTGTCATCCATTGAATCATTGTTTTATTTTATGTATAAACCTTTCTTGTTTTTGAAGAAGTTATTCTTCTTGGGATAGTAGGTTTCACCTTTTTTGTACCCTCTACTTGCTTAAAGTTATTATTTTTATTATGAGGACATTTAGCAGCAAAATGTCCTACTTTATTGCAATTAAAACATTTGAAGGGTAATTTACCTCTGTACTTTCTAGATCCTCTCTTTAATCTTCTAAAAAAGTTGGCTTCTTCTTCATCAATCTCCTCAAATCCAAATGTAAGTTCTTCTTCCTTTACTTGCTTGGCTACTTTGAATACAACTTCTCTCTTGAAGGTGTCTATCTCTCTAACTCTCATCTCATAGGCTATGAACGTCCCATGTAACTCATCAACAATGAGTTTATCTAGCTCTTTTAATTCCTCTATTGAATATATTTTAGATTCATATCTTGATGGCAAAGATCTCAAGTCCTTTTTTATAATGATTAATTCTTTCATTTCTTCTCCAAGGCCTCTAGTTGCATTGACTATTTAATCTACCTTAAGGAGGTAGTCTAAAATCTTCTCTTCTTCATTCATATAAAGGGTCTCAAGCTTGCATTTGTAATTTTGTATCTTGGCCTACTTTACCTTGTGATATCCTTCATAGATGCTCTTTAGTTTGTTCTATATATCTTATGTATTTTGACAATACATCACTTTAACAAAATTTGAGTTTGACAATCCACAAAGAATAGCATTATTTTCCTTGGAATTTCTCTCATATGCCTTCTTGGTATTCTGACCAGTAGGATTTTTAGTAAAGTTTATATATCTATTTACCACATACATCCATACATCAAACCCTAATGAGGATAAGTAAGCTTTCATTCTTATGCTCCAAAATGCATATTTTGATCCATGAAAGAGAGATGATTTGTTTGATGAAGATCCTTCTTGATTAGACATTTGTTTTCAATGTTCCAAGATATACTTGAGTTGATTAAGATTCTTTTAAGGAACTTGGGCTCTGATACCAATTGTTGCAACATAACTAGATATTGAGAGGGAGTAAATCAGTATATCAATTAAAACTAGTCCTTTTCAAAAACCATTTTAATGTAGGATAAAACTATATATAGAGATCACACATATAAAAACACAACACAATATTTACTGTGGAAAACCCAATATGGGAAAAACCACCATGAGAATAGCTGCTAGAATAAACCATTCTAATCCAACCTCATAATAAATAACCTTGTTGGTTACAATGTTTAAGGGCACCAATCCTAAGGAAACACCGATCCCCTAATTTAAGATCTTTAACTCTAAAGAAGAACCCACTGACTAATCTAAGCACCCACTCAGATTATCTAATGGCACCAACCTATCAGATTCTTTTATGGAGCTACAACTCTAGATTATAGCATAAATTCATAAATGAATCCAAATATTTGTTGTTTTTTATAGGTCTAGTCTATAACTAATAATACTCTACACATTCTCTTTGTGCCTTTCTTACTCTCTACCCTTCTGTTCCTATGTCTAGATATGTCTCTATTTGACACACTTCATCTCACTCAGATCCTCTATGTCTCTATATTTTTTGTTTAACATAATTCAAAAAGCTTCACCTCCCTTTTCCTTTGTCCTAGATATCATATATATAAACAATTGGTCTAGGGTTTCATTCCTTTTATGTGTTCACACTCAGAATGTACCACATCATGCCAGTTCTAGACTTTAGTTCATTATGGCTTGAACTATAAGTTTCTTGTGTCTCAATTCCATGCATCACCACCATAATTTCCTAGTATCATTACTATCTATAACATTTATTAGACTCTAGTTTTGATGTACATACTCATTAATATGGATTTTATTAGTTAGATCGATCAATATCATTGTCTGCATCATGATATAGGGATTACATGCATGTTCTTGCATGTTTCTACAACTGACCATTAGACTGGACTAACCTTTAAATATCGATTATTGATCTTGCATTTGGCACCATGATATGATGGTCTATATTCAAATGGCTCAAATTTAAAAAACATTTGTTTATCTTCCCGATCTAAGATTTTACATGCCATTCAATCTTTGAAGATGTATGTTCTTTATCTCTGTCTAGATGTTAGATGTCAAGCTTCTTTATCCATCTCATTACTTCTTTCATCTTTGGATCACTTTCACTCTGTTGATCTTCTCAAACATGCATAGTCTTTAACTCTCCACTATGTCATTAAATGTCAAACACTTTGTTCCATCTAATTCTACTTGCTCTGTTAGAGCTTCTTTATATGACCACCCACTCACCATCAGATCTTTTGACAAGCTCAATCATTAATTATGACAAGCTTATGCTTACTGGGTCTCTATCTAACAAGTTTTGTGAATGTGACACTTGTCACTTGTGCATTTACTTAGAGGTTATTTTGAAAATTTAACTTGTTGTTCCTCATTGGATCATTTACATACAATGAAATGATAGATGTTGATCAAGCTAGGACATAATGTAAAGTCTAATACTTAGGTAATATTAAGTCCTTTGAACTAGTAATTTCTTGATTGAGGGGATAGTTTTACAATGATGACAGAGGCTTAAGTCATAACTTAAGATATTGAGTCCTGATTATATCTAGCCAACATCAAAATATAAAGTGCCTATTGATGTCATGACTTAAACCCTTAGGGGTTAACTGAGAAACCTATCTTGTTTGAGAGCAATTTTATTCTAAGCTCATTCCTTCTCATTTGAACATATAGACCACATATTTTAGATGCTCATGAAAAACCAATAATAGATATGTTATCTATTTCTTTTTAAAATATTCATAGATGATCTTTGTAATATCATGATAACTTTGCATAACCTTTGTGTAGATTTTGACTAAGTATGGAGACCATTTCAATCATGCCTAGAAGGCAAACTTTGCACCTACATAATTCTTGTTATACTTAGTCGTATGACCTAAAAATTAACACATTTTATCCTCTTACTTAGGGGATTTCATTCATATGTCCAATTTCTCCTAAAGTTTTTCTATGTGTAAGATATGACATCATGAAAATACCCATTCATCTATTTCTTGAAATCTAAAATTTTGACCAAGTGTTGGAAAACACTGTCAAAATGGCTTAGAGCCTAACTTTGATCAAGCATATATTTTAATGTGTTATAGCATATGACCTTGGATTCAATGCATATAAACTAAGAACAAAAATGAAGAGACACATTTGGTCATTTTATCCTTGAACCTCCATATGTGCAAACACTGACCTCGTGAATATGCTTACTTGGCTTTATTCAACCCTTTTTCAGATTTGGCTAAGTGTTAGAACTTAGTGATTTTTGTCTTAGTATCCAACTTTGCATTCTCATATCTTCAATTGCACTTCATTTCATGTCTTCAAATCTGGTGCATAATAACTAGGGACTAGTGTGATCATAACCATATGACTAGCTCCTCCAAACTCACTCACATATGGAAATGGTGACATCATCAAAATGCCTTCTCATATTTTCTTGTCATAGACCCAAAATGTCGATATGATCTATATGAAGAACTAAATGAATTCCATCCATGCACACAAGCATTCCAATCATCCTTGACCTTTATTAAGATCCTTTTCATACACTCTAGTCACCATATTCAGTCCTGAACCTTAATGACATGCTCATAATGTCCATTTTGACATCAATGTCATTCATATTTCCAACAATCTCCCCCTTCTCCCCCTTTTTCATTGATGGCAAACTAAATGCTCTAATCTTCTACTATTCGGGTCCTTCTCTGGTATTGCTTGCATTGGATTTTAATGAGAATGAGCTGAAGTTGTTCATACCAAATTTTCTCTTCCTTAGGTAATGACGCATTTTTATAATACTCAACTTGAACACTTTCTCTTCTTCTCCTTTGACATTTACACTTTTTCTCCAAAATTTTGTAGTGAGCATTTGCTCTTCTTCTCTCATAGAGATCATTTGTAATTTTTCTCCCCCTTTGACATCAATGGCAAAGGGACTCTAACTATTTATCTAAATGTTTCTCCCCCTTTATCAGATAAAAGAGTTTTTCAAAGAATCTACAACCATCAACTCATTAGAACTTTCTAAAAGTATGCATACCTGAGTTGTCTTTTATTTCTTCCTCCATGGATTAATAAAGCTTCTATAAGACTCCCCCTAGACTCATGCCCTATCACTAGGATCTAGTGATGTGGTGTAGGAGCCACCACTCCCAACTTCTATCTCTGATATTCAAACTATTCTTTGGGAAGAGGTTTGGTGAATATGTCTACAATTTGATCTAGATTTGGCACATACTCCATTATGACCTCTTGATTTACAACCCTCTCTCTTAATAATTTATACTTTATTGATATACGCTTGGTTTTATAATGCATCATTAGATTCTTTGATATATTAATAACACTTGAATTATCACAAATAATAGAGATAGGTGCCTTGTATTCTATGTTGATGTCGTTGAGTGTTTGCTTCATCCACAAGACTTGAGTGCAACATGCCACTATTGTTACATACTCTGCTTCTACTATAGAAAGAGTAACTAACTCTTAATTTTTGCTAAGCCATGAAACAAGTTTATTTCCATGAATAAATGCACCACCAATAGTGCTTCTTCTATCATCCACACTTCCTACCCAATCAACCTCTGTTTATGTTGTCAAAGTGAAATCTTCACTTATAAGATACCATAAGCCATATTTAATTGTGCTCTCAATGTATTTAAACATACGTTTAACTACATTGACATGTGATTCTTTGGGAGCCTCCTAAAATCTTGCAACCATGCACACTGCTTGCATGTTATCATGTCTTAATGTAGTTAGGTATAGAAAGTTACCTGTCACTGATCTCTACATTTTTTTGATTTGCATCAAGGGACTCATCATCTTTTCTCAACTTGCATCCAGTTATCATGGGAGTAATAACTAGTTTTATATCTTCCATTCTAAATTTCTTGAGCATTTCCTTTGCATACTTGGTTTGGGATATGAATATCCATTCATTAGATTGTGTTATTTATAGACCAAGGAAGAAATAAAGTTCTATCATAGACATCTCAAATTCAATTTGCATTTACATATAAAATTATTTGCACATTTTGTTATTACTACCACAAAATATGATGTCGTCTACATAAACAACAACAATCAACATATGCTCAGCTTCTAATTTGAAGTATAGATTATTGTCTACACACCCTTTATTAAAACCTTTTTGTTGTAAGTACAGGTCCAATTTTGAATACCATGCTCTAGGTGCATATTTTAGACCATGCAATGTTTTCTTTAGTTTGCATACATAATCTTACTATTATGACAAATGAAAACATTCAAGTTGTTCTATGTAGACTTCTTCTTCTAGGTACCCATTCAAGAAACCTAACTTAACATCCATTTGATAGACTTTGAATTTCTTGTAAACTTAGAATGTTAGAAACATTCTTATAACTTCTAATCTAGAAACTAGAGCAAATGTTTCCTCAAAATCTATACCCTCAACTTGTGCATACACTTTTCACACTAATCTTGCCTTATTTTTTATGACAACTCCATCCTCATTGAACTTATTTCTATAGACCCATTTTGTACCTATCACATTCTTGTTTGAAGGTCTTGGAAATAACTACCAAGTTTTGTTCTTTTCAATTTGGCTCAGCTCTTCTTCCATGGCTTTTAGCCAATTTTCATCCTTGCTAGCTTCAACATAGCTTTTCAACTGAATTTTAAACATTAGAGTAAAACTTACTTATTCTATGGTCATTTCAGCTCTTCTCCTTGTCTTAACTCCTCCATTCTTATTGCTAATTATATGCTCTTTAGGATGATCCTTTTAAACAAATCTTGGAGGTGCCTTTTCATTTATTTCCTCAACCTCTTCATTATCTACTTGTTCTTCAAGATCTAATTCTTTAATATTGATTTATTTGTTAGGTTCAACATGTTTCAATCCTTATTTAACCTTGACATTGATTCTCTCTACAATATTGTGTAGCCTTTTATTATAACATACATAGGCTTTGCTTTGAGTAGAAAAACCAAGAAATATTCCTTCATCACATCTTGATTCAAAGCTTCCCAACTTGTCCTATTTTCTCTTGATGTGGCATTTGCTTCCAAACACTCTAAAATACTTAATAGAGATAGGATTTCCATACCATAGCTCATATGGAGTATTATCATAGTTTACCCTCAGTTAAATTTTTTCCAAGATGTATACTATTGTTTGGATTGATTTTCTCCAGTATCCATCAGGTAACTTGGCCTCCTTTAGCATTATTTTAGCCATCTCCTTGACTGTCTTATTTTTTCTCTCAGCAACTCCATTCTATTATGGATTCCTTGCTATAGAGTAATGCCTTTTGATCCCATGCTTCTCATAATATTCTATGAACTCATTTGAGGTGAATTTTCCACCTTTATCAGATCTTAAGAATTTGATCTTTCTTCCAATCTCATTCTCTACCATGGCTTTAAATATCTTGAATCTCTCAAAGGCTTGTGACTTGTCCTTCAAAAAGGTTACCTTTATTATTCTTGAGTAATCATCTACAAATAACATGAAGTATCTCTCTCCTTTAGATCCTCTTGTCTTAGTAGGACCAAAAAGATCAGTATGAACTAACTGTAAAGGCTTTGTAGTTGCATACTCCTTTATTTATAATTTTACCCTTGTCTGCTTGCTTAGTTGACATTCCTTGCAAGAAGTGTCTACAATTTTGGTTATCTTGGTCATGTGTCTGACACACTTATTTGTGCTTACTTTTACTAGGTTATCAAATTTAACATGATCCATCCTTCTATGTTGTAACTATCTCTCATCAACCTTTCCTATTAGGAAACTATTTCCATTTACTTCAACAAGATTATAGATATTGATTTTAGTTCTTTTCTCTTCTATAACTATTTTTCTAGATTTCTTTAGCTTGCAACCTTCTACATTAAATGTGACCTTATATCCATTGTCACACATTTGACTAATACTTAGCAAATTATGCTTCAATCCTTCAACATAAAGGACATCATGTGTAGGCAATTTTCCATCTATGTTTAAAGTCTATTTACCTTTGATATTTACTATTGTGTTATCTCCTAAGCTGATATATCGTTCCTTACATTTTCTCAATTTGGTGAAATTGCTCTTGTCACTAGTCATATGCTTTGAGCAACCACCGTCTATCACCCATAAATTTTGTTCCTTGGCATGGAGTGTATTTTTAGCAATCATGGATTGATTTTTCACTTTCCACCCTTCATTGGGTTTCTTATATGTCTTATTTTAAGAAACTTGTGAACCTTTATTCACACTAGGAGGCATGCCTTTCTTTACATTATGTACTTTTGATCTTACAAAGATAGTTCTACAATGCTTAGATATGTAACCAAAATCATTGTAATTGTAGCACATTACATTTATATCTAACAAAGGAGCAAATGAGTTTCTACTTACAAATTTTGTTCTCCTTATAGGTATAACTCTACAATTACTAGCCTTATGACCAAAATGATTACAAGTATAACAATAAACGTAGAAAGATGAGGAATACCTGGTCATAACTCTCTTAGTGGATCATGAATAGCTCTTCTCAACTCTAGATTCTTCAAGTCTCTCACTTTTGTGTATCCATTTACATCAACTACCTTTGTCTTCTTCTTTTCTTCAAGCTTATTTTTAGTTTTTACTTTCTCCACATCAACTGTGTTTCAATTTATCTTTGTGTCCTTACAAACCTTCTCTTTATTTGCTCCTTTTGCTTTGAAGTTTTCATATAGGTTAGCAGATGTACTAGTTGTGGAAATTTTTCCCTTTTCATAACCAATACCTAATCTCTCTTTTGAGGGATTTTGAGATCTGATCAGTTCATCAAGAATATTTTATCCTCCTATAAACTTTAGACTTTTATCTAGTTAACCTTTAGCATTTTCAAGCTCTTTTCTCAATGTCACTATCTCTAATTTTGAGTTTATGTACTCATTAGATTTAGATTATATTTTAAGTTTGACTAAATCTTATATTCTCTTGACCTCTTCAACTTGTGTCTTTAGGATCACTACCATTTAGTTAGATTTCTCAAGACTTTTGGACATTTTCTCAATTTCCTTTTGTCCAAGCTTCTTCTATTTTATGCTCTCTTTTCTCAGTTTGTATATTTCTTATAGAGCATAGATAAGTTCACATTATAGATTCACCTCTCCTTATTCTTATTCATCTGAGTCTTCAAATTTTTCTTGATCCATAAAGGTTGATTCTATTGTTATGCATAGAACTTCCTTTTCCTCATCCACAAAAGCACAGTCATGATCATCATTAGAACTATCACTGTCATCCATTGAATCACTATCTTCTTTTGTGTAAAGACCTTTCTTATTTTTGAAGAATTTTTTCTTATTGGGATAGTAGGGTTTCATCCTTTTTCTACTCTCTACTTGCTCAAAGTTATCCATTTTATTATGAGTGTATTTAGCAACAAAATGTCCTACTTTATCATAGTTAAAAAATTTAAAGGGTAAATTACCTCTATACTTTCTAGATCCTCTCTTTAATATTTTGATAAATTTGGCTTCTTCTTCATTAGTCTCCTTAGATCCAAATGTAGGTGCTTCTTCTTTTACTTGTTTAGCTACTTTGAATGCAACTTGTCTCTTGAAGGTGTCTGTCTCTCCCATTGTCATCTCATAGGTTGTGAAGGTCCCATGTAACTTATCGATAATGAGTTTATCTAGATCTCTTTCTTCCTTTATTTTAGAGATTTTAAAATAATATCTTGATGGAAAAGATCTTAAGATATTTTTGAAAATGATCAATTATTTCATTTCTTCTCTAAGGCCTTTGATTGCATTGACTATTTCATCTACCCTGAGGAGGTAGTCTGAAATCTTCTCCTCTTCATTCATCTTAAGGTTCTCAAACTATCCTTTATAAGTTTGTAGCTTGGCCTAATTTACCCTTTCATCTCCTTCATAGATGCTCTTCAGTTTGTTCCATATATCTTGTGCATTTTGACAATGCATCACTTTGATAAACTCTAAGTTTGACAATCCACAAAGAATAATATTTTTTGCCTTGGCATGCTCTCATATGCCTTCTTGGTAGCCTGATCAGTAGGATTTGTAACAAGGGTTGTATATCTATTTACCACAGACATCCATACATCAAAACCTAGTGAGGATAAATAAGTTTCCATTCTTATGCTCCAAAATGCATAATTTGATCTATCAAAGAGAGGTGCTTTGTTTTATGAAGATCCTTCTTGACTAGCCATTTGTGTTCATTGTTCTAAGATCTACCTAAGCTTATTAAGATTATTTCAAGGAACCTAGGCTCTGATACCAATTGTTGGAACATAACTAGACACTAATAGGGGGTGAATCAATATATCAATAAAAACTAGTCCTTTTAAAAAACCCTTTTAATACAAGTTAAAACTATATGTAGAGATCACAAACACAAAAACACATAACACAAGATATATCTTGGAAAACTTAATATGGGAAAAACCACCATGATAATAGCTGCTAGAATCTACCATTCTAATCCAACTTCATAATAAGGAACCTCACTGGTTACAATGTTTAAGGGCACCAACCCTAAGGAGACACCAATCCCGTAATTTAAGAGCTTTAACTCTAAGGAAGCACCCACTCCTTAATTTTAACACCCACTCATCTTATCTAATGGCACTGACCTATCATATTATTCTATAGAGCTACAACTCTAGATTATAGCTTAAATTCATAAATGAATCCAAATCTCTATTCTTTGTTACAAGTCTAGTCTGTAACTGATCATACTCTACACATTATCTTTGTGTCTTTCTTACTCTCTACCCCTCTATTACTGTGTCTAGATATGTCTCTATTTGACAGGCTTCATCTCACTCTCACTCAACTCATGTGTGTCTCTATATTTTTTTAACACAATTTAATAAGCTTCACCTCCCTTTTCCTTTATCCTACATATCATATATATAAACAATTGTTCTAGGGCTTCATTCCTTTTGTGTGTTCACACTCGAAGTGTAACACATCATGCTAATTCTAAACTTTAGTTCATTATGACTTGAACTGTAAGTTTCATGTGTCTTGATTCCATGCATCACCACCATAATTTCTTGGTCTCATTATTATTTATAGCATTTGTTGGACTCTAGTTTTGATGCACATATTGATTAATATAGATTTGATTGATTAGATTGATCAATCTCATAATTTGTGTCATGATATAGGGATTACATTCATGTTCCTGCATATTTTTACAACTAACCATTATACTAGACTTACCTTTAAATATCAATCATTGATCTTGTATTTGGCACCATGATTTGATGGTCTATATTCGAATGGATCAACTTTAAAATAGATCTATTGATCTTCTTGATTTGAGCTTCTGCATGTCATTCGATCTCTAAATATGCACATTATTTATCTTTATTTAGATGTTAGATGTCAAGATTCTTTATCCATCTCATTGATTCATTCATTTTTGGATCACTTTTGCTCTGTTTATATTCTCAAACATGTTCGGTCTTTAACTCACCACTATGTCATTAAATTTTGAGCACTTTGTTCCATATGAGTCTACTCACCCCATTGGATCTTCTTTATATGATCACCCACTCATTGTCAAATCTTTTGATAAGTTTGATCATTAATTTTGACAAGCTTATGCTTATTGGGTCTCTATCTAACAAGCTTTGTGAATGTGATACTTGTCACTTGTGCATGTACTCAAAGGTTCTTTTGACAATTTGAGCTTGTTGTGCTTCATTACATCATCTATGTTCAATGAATCAATAGTCATTGATCAAGATGGGACATAATGTAAAGTCTAATAATTAGGTAATATTAAGTCCTTTGAATCAGTAATTGCTAGGTTGAGGGGCCAGTTTTATAATGATGATAGAAGCTTAAGTCATAACTTAAGCTACCATGTCTTGACTATATCCAATCAACATCAAAATATAAAGTGCATGTTGATGCCATGACTTAAACCCTTAGGGTTTAACTAAGAAACCTATTTTATCCAAGAGCAAAGATAATTTGATTATGAGCTCATTCTATCTCATTTGAACCTGCAGACCACATATTCAAGATGCTCATGAAAAACCCATAACAGATCTTCTATTTGTTTCTTTTAAAATGTCCATAGATGATCTTTATAAATACATGCCAACTTTATATAAACTTTGTGCATATTTTTACTAAGTATGAAGACCATTTCAATCATGCTTGGAAGGCTAATTTTGCACCTACATAACTCTTGTTCTGCTTAGTTGCATTACCTATAAATTAGTGCATATGATCCTCTTACTTAGGGGTTTTCATTCATATATATAATTGCTCTTGAAGATTTCATATGTGTAAGATATAAAATCATGAAAATGCCTATTCATCTATTTCTTGTAATCTAAAAATTTAACTAAGTGTTGGAAACCTCTATCAAAATGGCTTGAAGCCCAACTTTGATTAAGCTTATCTTTTATCGCGCTACATCACATGACCTGGGATTCAATGCATAGAAACTAAGCAAAAAAATGAACAGACCCATTTGATCATTTTGTCCTCAAACCTCCATATGTGCAAATGTTGACCTCATGAATATGCTTACTTGGATTTGTTGAACCCTTTTGCAAATTTGGCTAAGTGTTGGAACTTAGTGATTTTTATCTAAGTAGCCAACTTTGCATGCTAATATATTCAAATGCACTTCATCGTATATCTTCAAATTTGGTGCATAACAACTAGGAATTAGTGTGATCACAACCATATGATGAACTCCCCCATACTCATTCACATGTGGTAATGATGATGTCATCAAAATGCCTTCTCATCTTTTTTTGTCATAGACCCAAAATGTCTAGATGATCAATATGAAGAACCAGATGAATTTCATTCATGTACACAAGCATTCTAGTCATCATTGACCTCTGTTAGGATCCTTTGCATATAATTTAATCACCATATTTAATATTGAACATCAATGACATGATCATAATGTCCCTTTTGACATTAATGGAAATCATATTTCCAACACTATTGGAGGTTTCCCATCTTTTTTTGTGTCTAGATATAATTCCATAGATTTACATTTTATCTCAAAGACAATATCATTCAATAATAGACATAAGTGACTTCTAGTATTATCTTAAGTTGGTCAATCTTATCCTATATCATTTTTCACAACCAAATCATAAATTGAGAAAGTAGAGCATGAATACATATAGTTTTGTTATTTCACTTAGTTATAATATATATAACAATTCATGCAAAATATTTTTCTTGTGTGTTATTTTACTCATCCATTTGACTTATACATTTGAAGAGATGAGGATGTAAAATCATCCCTATGCCTTCCTATTTTATCTCCCACATGCCTTATACCCATAAAATCACATATATAATTGGGGCATCTTACTCATTCATGGCCATGCCATCAAATTCAGTGAATACTTTGTAGTGACACATGTTGTGGATTGTTCAGATCCCTTCTCTTTCTTCTACTTTTGAAACCATGGTTTCCTAGTCTCTCTTATTCTAAGTTTCAAAAATTAAAAATTAAAACAAAATCAAATGATATTATTTAAATTTTCAAAATCAAGACTTGAGCATGTTATACATCTATTTTACCTCATTGTCATATGTTATTTATCTCATGATTGGTAGATAACATAGTCTTTTTTTATCACACATGCATTTCACTAGTATTTATGAGTGTTATATGAAACATACAAATTTCATATGGACTAAGACATTGACTTGACTCTATCTAGAATCTATGCAAATTTTGGGGACATCTCATCCAAAGGTTACAATAATTATAGGTGTCACCATTCTATAACTACTATACTATTGAGTTATATACTTTTTACAATTATCTTGTTAACATCTCTATATTGCATTGTGAATATGGATATGTTATTTTTTGAGATATGATCACATTAAATATACATGGTATAGATTATATTTATAATTATATGCTCCACTTTTGTTTGTCTATTGGGTATGACCCTTGGCCCTTGTGTGCAATTTCTTTAACATCTTTATGAGATCTTTGCTTGGTATGTGAGATATTTGAACATCCATTACTTGAAGCCCTTGGACTTTTTTTGTGAAAAATTTGAACATGCCCCTTGTTTGTGACATTATTAATGTATTTTTTGTATCCCTTGGCCTTATGTGTGTAATATTTACTTATGTGGCATTTGAACATGTCCCTTGTATATGGCCCGTGACCTTATTGTATGGCATTGCACTTGTATTTGTGTGTTTGTTTAACTTATCAAGTTTTATGAGTGCCATAATCCTTATAATTCACTACCTATTGTGTATGATTTTATTATAATTTACTATTATGATCCTCACTGATACATTTTTATAGGCCTTGCCTCATATGTTACATACATGATGCAAATTGTACATATCTTACTATATTTACATATTTTTCACATATGCTACAATACTCAATAAGAAAATATTGATACACATGATACAATTAAATTTTCTTATAATATGAATGAATTTTAGGATACATTCCCTGACCTCAAAATGGGGGCATTTTAGTGAGTTTTTCATACATGAGATAATAGTCCAGGAGAAAAAAATTAGTTTTGTGTAAAAAATATAGTTTTAAAGAATTCAAAATGGTTCAAAATTTAGTTATTGGTAAAAATTAAGTTGGCATATACCATGCACATACATTCACATTATAGAAATAAAGTACATATTCATACATTTTGGGTGCATGATAAAATGCATCATGCACAAGCTTAAAAAAATTTGCATCTATATTCAATTACAAAATTTTACATTTATTAATGAGGGCATGATACAAATTCATGCCATTTTTTAATACTATTTTTTATTTAGGGTAATGATAGGATCATGATTGTACTCCATTCTCTTTTGATCATACATACATGAACTTAGACACAAATTGACAATTGAATCTAAAATCCATCTATAGTGGCCAATTTAGTTAAAATGCATAATGCATAACTTGAAGTTTTAGTGTCATCTATCATTATTTCATGTGAATCTATTATAAATTCCAACCTATTTTCATTTGGGAGTTATATGGTGCAAAATTAAGGTTTTTTCATCCCTCAATGGGTTCTATTTTTTATACATGTTCAAGTCAAATTGGGGCTTGATCACCCTCAATTCAACATTGGTTCAACTAAGGAACCAAATATATTCAAATGATTCATGGGAAGAACCAATTACCCAATGATTCTAAGAAGCATGATCTTCAAGTAAAAATTACAAAAATAACATTGGCTTCACACATACAATTGTATTCCTCCTTTGTTTCTATTTTCAAGATTTTTCAATTTTCAATTTTCAATCTTTTTCAAAATTCAAATGAACAAAATGACTAATTCATGACTTATTTTAGGGTTGGCTAAGTCAAAATGCCTTACACAAGTGAATTATTTCCTCAAAGGTAAAGTGTGTTGTATACACTCAAGTATTTTTCCTTTTAACCTAGTAATTTCATTTATAGACTAAAGGGAGGGGGGATAAATTTAGTCACTCAAATTTGGTCATGAACACTTGATAATATCATTTTTGGCCCACTTTTAATTTAATTAAATTCAACACTTAATCTGGACCCATTTAACCACCTCACTTTATGATAAGGACTTGTATGGACCTATCGCTTTCTAATTTAATATATTACACCTACATAAATATTTTTAATTGTTAAAAGCCCCTCTAAGCATTTGTATAGACATCTTAAAACTAATTTCACACATTTCCTTTTAGGATATGGTCAACCATTATAGCTCAATAATGGTAATGAATCTTGACCCATACGTGTTTATCCTGACCTTAAACTTAGTAATAGTTACTTTCAAATATAGGCCCTCTCTTATAATTTGGTCCATATTTTTAGGATACGTAGCATGAGGTTTCCCTCTTTTTGATTGTTATAAATCCATATCTAAGTCACCTATTCTATCAATTAGAAATTTCAATATTGAGGCACACATACACTGTTGTGCATTGATAAAAGCTTCCCTATTATTTCCAAATCTGATTTTAATCATTTGAAGCAATCTTAATCAATTCTAGAACTTATATATCCAATTTAAGTAAAGAATTATCAAGTATTCAATCCATATCTAAATGCATTCATATAGCAAAAGGACTATAATTACACAAAGCGATCTAAGTGGGAGAACTACATGGGTTTGATTTCCCTCCTTAGAGCATTCGATAAGTAAGAAATGACCAATCATCAAAGGGTTTATTGGGGTCAAATAAACCCATTACACTACCCCTTTCTATTTGCATGTTTTCAGCTATTGTAGGCCCTATTGGGGTTTCAAATTTATTTGCGGGTTATTCATGTGAATTTGAAGGTCACTTTTCCACATACCCAACATGTTTCAAGTAGCCACAAATGATTATACCCTAATTTTATGTAAATCATAAAATCAACCAATAGAGGATAATAATGCTAACCAATCTGGATCATGTCCCCTTACCAATGTTCTTGACCCTAAGCATCTACACTTTTAGTTTCAGTTTTCACAATCATAGTTAAATCAGTTGATTAGTTCCATCCACTTTCCAATTTCACACAATTAGGTCACATATAGTAAAAAACTAAGTCTTTTATCTATTCATAATTAGTCTTATTTCATTCGATTGTGATTTTTCAACTTCAATACTTTGCTTTCATTCTTATTATCGTAATCTATTTTACATCATTTGTTGTATTTCAAATAAATTTTTTTATTAGATTTAATCACCAAGTCAATTCTAAATTTTGATAAAAATAAGTAAATTAAAATGTGGGTGGGGGTTTGTTGTCACAAGTATGAGCACAAAAAATAGTTAGGTGGAGTGGGTAAATGGCAAGTAAACTAAGCAAGCGATTGACATTGAAAACACAATCATTCTACCTATGTTCGACCATGTGAGGAAACTGGGTAAAGGTTGTAAATTCCAAGTGGAACAACCAAAAAACTTGAAGAGTGCAAAAATTACTATTATGATGAAAGTCATAAATAATATTTCAAAAACAAAAAATATTTAATAAATTTATTTAATTTTAAACCATTGATATGCTAAAATTTATCAGTTAATCTTATAATAAGTGTGTACGTTTGATAATTATTTAGTAGTTACCCTTATAATTGGTTTTCACAATTAATGTTTTAATGCAATTTATTTTAATACAATCCATTTTTTCTATATTATATCATGTACAAGCTGAAAGTTTGAGTATACCATTAAAAATTGTAACTAATTATAATAAATATGTATTATATTTAATGATCATTATGGTTCTAAAAAGTATATTTTATTTTCTTTTATATCTCTAGCTAAGCTACGTATAGACACAAAGTCTATGTTAAATGTGTACTTTCCTTCTCACATTGATTATTTTATGCTCTTCCAAAATCTTCTCTTTTTCAACTACCATAGGGATTTAATGTAATGGCACCCTTATTCTCATATTCATTAATTTATAAAATATTTAATATAATAACATATCCCTATAATATGACATCATTATTTATTAATAATATTTCAATACAATAAGATTTGGATACTATATTTTTCTATAAAAGAATCATACTTTTTCTTAATGTCCACTAAAAAAGGTAAAAAATTCGACGGAGTGTCAATTGGGAACTTGCTCTAAGAAGATCAAGGTTTTAATTCTATGGAGATGCCCTCATGCCTTAGCTAACAAATCTTTCATTAATTATAATATTTACATGTAAATGAATAAGTATTATTTTTTTTCTTCTGTTTATAAAATATAATACATGATTCAATCAAAAAATTTGAAAGCTGGTTAATAAAAACTAATTAAAGTGTACAAGGAATTACTAGGTATATTAATCTATAATTGACTTGAGATTTATATTAAATAAATTATTATTTAAAAAAAGTGTACACACAAATAAATAATAAATATTAATAATTTTAATGTTAAGTAAATCAAATTTTGGAGGAACAATTAATAAGATTGTTAATTTTTGTAGGATTTTTACTCATGTATTTTAAGTTATTTTAAAATAACCTTAATGAATAATAAGTTTTATATTTAATATTATAAATTTAAACTATCTAACTAATCAAAATACATAATATCACAACTTGGTATAAGGTTTAATGAGTTGTGAACAAAACATACCACATATGATAAAAGATTAAAAGATTAGGAAGTTAAGCATTAGCTGATATCATGGATACTATATACCCTAACATGATGAATTAGTTATGTTCCCAAAATGATGGGGTGAAATTCTTGTATACTAAAGTATACGAAAATTGTTAATTTTTTTATCAATGGTAAGCCTCTAGGAAAAGCTCCTATGGTTAAATCTCTTCATATTTTGTAAAGATACCTATAATATTGGTGATGTTTTTTACAAATGCACAAGATTTTGGACCCCTTAGCACACTCTAAAAACCAAGTTTAATCTAAATAATCAGGCATAAGAATCCATTATTGAGATTCAGATGGTGTTGCATGACTATGCCTTGCACAAAATTAGAATTAGAGACCCCCTTAAGTGGTGAAATGATTGAAAATTGAGTATTTATACTCCCTTACTTTGGTATAAACCCTAGATTGGTTATCAGTGGTTAGCCTACAACATTGGTCTTTGAGAGATGTTCAAAAAACACTGGAGTATGAATAGTTCCTCTTTTTGTTGGAGTAGAATATTCTAAACTACCTATTATGTTATAGTTGAGCCTAAAAACTTAATTTTTCCTTGTGCATTCTTTGGGTAGAATATTTCTTCACATGGGTATTCCCTCTCTCGAGTGCCATCCCTATGCACAAACCAAGTCTCTCAAGCACATTTATTAGTTTTATATAATATCTCAAATGCTTAGACCTGTATTTTTTCTTTTTTCTTCCCTTTATCCCTGAACCCTTTTCATGGCACATGGTCTCATTAGGATATTATTCTATGATTCTTGAAAAATTCTATCAAATTCAACATTTTTTCACTTTGAGATTATTTTTCAACTTTGGAAAGATAGATATTTTGTTATCTTAAATAAATAAAATCAAGCTAGAAACTTGTCCATTGTAAACAAAATGAACACATTATCAAATGTCATGCTATAGATCTAGGTGCAAATAGATGTGTTACCCTATTTTTTAAAAAGTGTTATAAATATTATATAGGTGTAAAACTAGAAATATCATAATGCTAAAGATACACAATATTCAACTATTCTAATTTTGACAAAGATGTTAAATATATAAATTATTATTTTTGGAAAATGTTACAAAGGAATAATGCTTACCTCACATATTAATCTATATTGATAATTCTAACTAATTGACCATGCCA
Source organism: Torreya grandis (assembly GCA_037957365.1). NCBI lineage: Eukaryota > Viridiplantae > Streptophyta > Pinopsida > Cupressales > Taxaceae > Torreya > Torreya grandis. The sequence continues at coordinate 2,789,467 of JARHVA010001046.1, read as the reverse complement.
ATAAAAAGAACATATGATTGTGTAGGGTCAATATCAGAATCAGGAAAAAAAATATAATTTGGATAGCTCTGTTGTAAGTATATAGAGGCATAATGCACTCTACTCTATTGACCTCAAACTTGTCTCAATTGATTGTGAAAGAAAACAACTAGGAAAAGATAGAGAAAACATGAATCTATAAATGGCATAATAGAAGTAGAAGAAAAATATGTTTTTGACACAAGTGTAGTAGGCAGATAATAGTGTAGTGTGCCTAAGTTTGTTAATGGTAGACTTATCTAGGTTGACTATTCATCTAAATAGATTGTTACACCTATTGTGTTTGTTTTTTATGTAAAAAAATCTATGTATGTCTTCTCTTATATTTAATCCCTTAGATCACTTTGATATCATGAAAAAACTATAGGAAAAAGAGGGGAGTGTAATTGGATGAGTTTACCTCAATTACCCCCTTGATGATTGATCATTGCCTACATATCCAATATTCTAAAGATGGAAATTGAGCCCACATATTTATCCCATATATAACTAATAATGGAGAACCATGCCCGCTGATTGAAGCATTTAGATAATTTGAACCAATAGAGAATTTAAAAGTGATCAATACTCAATTTTAAATAAATAATCAAGATCTAGAGTTGGAAGTATTTATTATCCCAAGTCTCAAGAAATGGGATAGTACCTTTGTTACTAATTAAAAAAGGTGTAACCATGATAACTTAGCTATAAGTGATTCAAATTTCATTGAGTGTCACTAGACTCGAACATACATGACCCACATAAATTTGAATCACATTACTATAAATGAATTTATATTCTATATTTGCATGATCAAAAGAGAATGATGAATATTCATGCCCCCATCATGACTACATTTCTCATAGAGTTTGTTTTGAAATTAATGTTTTGCCTTTGAATTTTCACATTTTGCACTTTGAACTTTGAAACTTTGAATTTTACATATTTGAATAAGCTTGAGCATGAATGAGTATCATGCCTTTTGTGAATATGTTCCAATGATATAGAATGTTATGCACCTATATGATCATTTTTAATTTGTATTTGCAACCTATAACTTTGATCTTATAAATGTTGTGCACATGCCCATGCATATGTATTAAATTGTGTATAATTTTATACTTGATTATTTAAAAATTGAGTGCATATGTATGTTATGTGCCCCTATAATCTATATGAATGTTTCGATATATGTTATGTGCTTAGTTTTTTAATCGCTTTGAACCTTTGAAAACATGTATTCTATCATATAATCTAATTTTTCATTACTTTAAATCTTTGAAAATATGTACTTTGTAATTTTTGAACCTATATTTTGTCCCAAATTTATTCATGGAGGTGTGAATATCCAATACAATGCCACTGTGATGCCTCTTTTTGAGATGAGGGGTGTAGCCTACAAGTATCTCATCTAAATATAAGAGTTAACTATATTATGATAAAGAGATGCTTGTATAGTATTATGTCATCATGTTAAATAGTATGTTATCATAGAAAATACAATTTGTCATTTAAAGCATGTATGTAACATATTAAATGTGAGTCACACAAGTGTAATCTATAAATATATATAACATTGTAGTATGTAGTAAAGTAAGTATATTTAAAGTAAACTATGCCCTAAGAGTGCATGATGGAAATCATGACACCACTAATCAAACTCAGCAAGCACACAAACACAACACATAATAATGTCACATTATCATATAACAAGGCCAAGGGTTGCATACAAGGGACATGTTGAAATGTATCATAATAAAATATTGCACATACATAATGCCAAGGGACACAAGCAATGTACATGTTCAAATGTTACATATAAGAAAATATTGTACACACATAAGGCTAAAGGCCACAAGTAATTGACATGTTCAAATGTCACACACACCACACAAATATCTCATAAATGTGCCCAAGAGATTTTCACACTATGGTAAAGGGATACACATAATAATAAATCAATGTTAATCCTATCATGAAAGAAAGTAAACAACATCAGAGGATATTAAAAAAGTGAAAATTAGTCTATTCTATCCATATGTATCAATGAAATTTTGTTAGCTAAATAGCATATCTAGTATCACAATGTAAAATATGAGTGATTTAGAAAGGCACTTGTAATATATGTAACTCATCATGGAATTTAAGTTAATAGATAGATATAGAATACTATAATGCAACATGTAGATTTAGATTCCCCCAGTATAGGCATGGCCACTAAGTAGATGGGAAGTCCATTATCTAAGAATGCATATGTAGTGTATGTCCTACATCACACTTAAATAGCTTGTGAAATGCATGTGTAAATAGAAATGAATATGTTATCTACTAACATATGTGATACATAACATATGAAATGAAATAAGCTAGCATCTTATGTCATGCATAGGTATTGATTTTTGTTTTTTTTTAAATATTTGAATGTTTTTGTATTTTGATCATATTTGTTTTTTTCAATTTTATTTTGAAATATTTTGAAGGGGTAATTGACTAATGATCCCATCAATAAAAGGATGATCATAAGTTCATGTATAAAAGAGTTGAAGCCTGATTTTCCATGGATTAGGAATGTTACATGTAGATGTATCTAAATCTTAAAAATCATCAACTTTCATATTATAGCTATCATAATCACTACTTGTATAATCAGTTTCCACATGAGGAACTAGAGAAGGTGTAGGACATGGTGAAGTTTGTTACATAATTGGCCTTGTTCATTGTGGAACATGTTAAATTATATTAGGTATTGCCTTAGGATTCACTATATGAGATTTATATTTCTTTTAACCTTTATTATCTCGTTGATATGAAGTTTTTTGCTTAGTGAGACATACCTTTTTACCTTTAATTGACTACATACATAATTTTTTTATAGTTCTAACAACTAGTTTATTACTATACTCTTTAATGGGCACATCGATTATCTTCATAGTATGCTTTGAAGTAGATGCCTTAATTTCCTTATTATGGTGCTCTTGAATAGGTGTCACAACTAATTATGGTGGGGGGAGGATGAGGAATTACCACTGACTATAGAGGGTACTCATATGCGATGCCTTAAACTTTGACTAATTCATTTCAATGTGTGTATTTGAGTCATTTATGCAATATAGATGGTATTGCTTGAATATTTTGTATCCAAGGGCATCCCAACAACAAATTGAATACCCATATGCTTGGTAAGACTAGGAATGGAGTAGTCATTATTGTTAAACCAAGTTGGATATGTAACTCAATATGTCCCAAAGTATCCTATGTATTCCCATTAAATGCTTTGACTCCTTTGATGTATATCATAAATATTGATTTGTGTAGCCAATACTATGGAGTGTCATCATGCATGAATTTTCACTTGATCCATTGTCAACCATAACACTATAAATAGGTTGTGTGTTGATATATGCATGATTAAAAATAACATACCTATATGAATCATCATCATTGATTTCATTGCATTTGAATTGGGAGGAGGATGCACATTATATGCATGATTTAATTATTGTAGCCAAATATTTCACCCTAAGAGAGGGTGTTCAATCCTCTCCCATATTTGGACAACATTGTAATACCTCTAGGCTTATGGGTTACCTATAGCAGAGGTAAACCTCTAGATTAAAGGGTTATCTCCCTTGATTAGTCTCTTAAGCTCACACACTACACTAGATCAATCACATGGGATGAAAAAAGGGAAGAAGGTAATAAAAATTAAACCTATAATATTGAGGTGATACACCAAAATATTAGTCCACAAACACACTTTCATATACACTAAGAGAGAAATCTACTAAAACTAACCTCAACTCTATGAGCTTCTAGCATAAGTGTTTTTCATAGAGGTAGATTGTTATGCATAACCAGAGGTGGGTGAAAATAAGGTATTATATAAAACACTACTATCCCCTCTCACACTTTAAGTACACATCAATAAACAATACACTTCATGAGACCTGATAAAAGAGATGCCACTCACACAATGCATACAAAGGTAGAAGGAAAGTAAGGAGATATAATCTTCATCACTTGTCATTCAAATAAACCACTTGGGATGATTAGGAAAGATGTGTAAATATTAAAAAAACTTCATAACTTTATTATAAGGATAAAACAAGGTGTCAAACTAGGAGGGCTTCACCCTACTAGGTATGTACTAGCTATAATTGCCAAAATGGCTAACATTAATAGAGCAAAGGACAAAATAGAGAAGAAAATAAGTGGAATGGTCACAAATCCAGGTGTCTAACTACATAAAATATTTAAAAATAAATTTAATGAGGTGAAAAAGATATCAAGAAGTCCTCTTGGACAAGTTCCTATCACAAGTATGACATCTTCCTTTAATATGGCGTAGAAACTCTTCATCTTCTTATTTGAAATTACCCTTTGGTGATGAGTCCATTTGACTGATTGAAACTACCATAGGGATATTTGACACATTTTCACTATCATGAGAAGGTGTAATATTAATGGTAACAGTCCTCATATGTCTCCCTAGATGATGGTCTCTTTTTTGACACTTGTGCTCACTCACTAGTAGCCACTCATTAGCCTTCTTCCGCTTATCTTCATACTTGTCAACTAGATGGTTTTCATTTTATCATGTATATTAATTTAAAATGTTTTATGACACCTATTTAATACATCTTTGTCCTTTGGTCTATCAAATAGACCTTCATGAAACTCAAAAACTACTTCTCACTTCCAATCTTGGATGGTCACCCTTCCTTCTCACCATCTCACTTAGACTGCCTACAATGATTGTGTTATCAAAGAGGATTTCATGCTTTAATGTGATAATAAATGAGTATGGAGATTTGAAAAAATTCTCTAAATACCTCTTTACATGACTCTCATTTAACAAGTCCCTTATACACCTATATGAAACATCAAAACATGCAGAAAACCCCATGTTATGACTGTCCATACAAGAGACAATAAAGACCAAATAGGTGATGAGGAGCATGGAAGAGTGATAAACTAGTTCATAACACTTTCTATATCATTTTAATCTTTTGAATGCATTTTCATTCATTTCTTTCCAATTGGTTTGAAATAGGGTTTTGAGAGGGTTTCAAGTGTCCTGAATTGTTAAAGATTGTTCATAAAATCTTGATGTTGAAACTCCAAACAAATCCCACTTAGTTTGATCTAGATACCCCCCTCAACTATCACCAACTCCTTGAAGTCTCATGCATTCCCTCCATATAAATGTGAGTAAAGGAAAGTTGCCCTTGAGCTCTTGTAGTGCATTTTAAGTAAGCTTTGCAAAGGAAATAGGCCAAATTAATTACTCTTGGGACTCTTATTACATATTAATGACTCAAATTCATATTTTATTATCCCATTAATGTCTTCCAATTATTTTTAAGGGTTCATGAAGTTATTTGGATCAAAATTGAGGCCATGAGCATTTAGGCTTGATTCTAGGCCTAGTAGGCCTAACTGTGCCTGACTAAGTTTTTACCATCTGTAGGTTTGAAATAGATATAGAGGCATCATAAATATATATTCACCTTTAAAAAATCCTTATAAAACATCTAAATTTTTTCCAATACTCCTCAACTCATTTGTTTACCCCTCCTACACTAACCTATAGACTATGTTTGAATGGAGTGCCCTTTATTTGAGATAGAATAGAGGGAATATGCCCTATTTGTATAGATTAAATGAGATAATAAATAGATTTTTTATGTAGTTAATACCATATAAAAGAGGATTTAAGGATTCGATATGTTCAAGGAGTCTTCAACACCTTAAATTCACACAACTGGCTTTCTAGCTTCCAGACTGTGCATAGGGTCTTAACTAGCTAAGGTTAAAACTCTATTCTTTATAGCTAATAAGTACATGAGATTTATTTTACCACTATTAGAGTGGTCATAACATTTAATAATCCTCAAACTAATTTCATTGTTCATCAATCAGGCCTATGTCTCACATGGGCATGAGTTATCCTGCAATCTATATTGGTTGTGTCACCTGAAAGTGGCCACTTGGGAGGTTAATGGGCTCTTGTAGGTGCCTATCACTATTTTATTATTATGTTACATTAAATTTAATAAATTTTATGTCATTTGGATCATAATATTCCATACCTCTATCCATTATCTAAATAGCATCCTTCCTTATTTAGGCTAGTCCACCATATATATGATCGTGTCACCTATAGGTGACCATTAGGAAAGAAGTTTGAATTCCTATAGATGACAATTACATGATTGAGCATTATATTTATCTCTTATGGTTTCATATTATAATCATTAGGACATCTCCACACTTGGTGAGTTCATTTCATGCTTTAGAATCATGTTCTCTCTCATTAACCAATAATACAATGGGTGCCCTTTTGCAAATTGCAATGTTTTAGGTTCAAATGCATTGTGTATCACTAAAATTCCTCAGTAACAACTTGGCCAAGTTGATACCATTAAGTCATCAATCCCCTTCACCTAGATTTCATATTCTCATGTCAAGATGTGATGTTTAGGTCTAGGATACTAGAATGGAGTTATTAGTCTCACAGAAACCTCATGGTCTTTAACCAATAGATGACCTTATATTAGGCAAAGACTTTATTTAGACAAAACAAGGTAAACAGTCCCATTTTGCATCATTCATCAATCTTGAACTATGAACATTACTTGAGCTGGTCTAGGACTAGTACTATCACCCTATATGACTTGATAAATCCATTCAAGTCATGGAAATAAATGAAACCTATCTCTTGGGGTTTTGGCTGGTTCCTCCATATTCCATACATGCTCACACATAACTATATATTATTGCATATAATAGAGTTTTGACCAGTCTTTATTCTTGCTTTGAGAAACCCATCTCAATCAACCTCCAATCCTGTAATGCAAACCTATCATGGATAAAACTAACATTCCATGTTTTTATAAGTAAAAAATAAGTTAATTATCTTGATCTAAGGCCATTTATAGAAGATGAAACTCTACAACTTGGAAACACTATTCTACAAATCACTATGGTGTCCATTTCTTATAAGATGAGATGTTTCCTACCTACATTTCTTGAACACACATGAAAACCATATTAAATACATCATGGATATGATTAATATGGTCTATTACAACACACACAATAGTTTGAAACATCATATCATACAAGAAAAAGAAAAAACCTATGGGTGATAGGAATATTCAGTCAGTTTTGAAGCATTAACGGTCTTGGAGATGATTCATGAAGCTCAGTCCACTAATTTTAAAAATATGATCATGGAGTAAAATTAAAAAGAGATTAATTTCACCCACCAAAGGAATTTCCCTCAACTCTACTTGACCTATCCATACTAGCATAAAACCTGATGACCTATTTGACCTTGCACAAGAGAGCGATAGAGAAGGTCAACTAGTTTTCTCCATTTTTAGAGTTTTCAAGGAAAACTAAATGTGGAAATGAGTTTTGGGGAGTTAAAGGGTCATTCTTAAATCTTCCCACATGTGCCAACTATTTTAAAATCTATATAACTTCAAAAACTCCTCATTTTTCAAGAGATCTTCTTGTTTTCAATGTTTAAACCTTCCAAATTTAGTTATAGTATTGAAAAATGACACTTTATGACATCATACACATTGAATAACATCTTGGCACATTTTCTTAGTAATTAAATTGTATAATTCATCCAAGTGGCCCAAAGATGGCATAATATGACATGAGGTGAAATATACAAGCATGACTAATGTTAAGACATATTATTTGACCTATTTTAAGACCATGGTGGACATTTACCAACCTAGGGGAGCCTATGGAAGTTTGAAATTACATGGGGGTTGACTTATTTGACAAAGGGGTTAAATTAGTCAACATTTTGGTGATTTCCTAGGGGTAACAAGCCTACTATGATAAATACCAATTGGCTTCTCCTATCCATTGATAAATAGAGTCACATATACACAATATTTGACCTTAACAAACCTCTGATCAAACACAAAAACACACACCAAATATAAGGGGAACAAACACATAAATCAAGACAAAAATAAACACACTTGTGTTCTCAAGAACACTTAGGGAAGACACACAAAACACTTAAGCAAACTAATTATGTACAAAGTAACCTAAAGTAAGTTTTTCCTCCCAGATCAAAAGGGAAATTTTCACCATATATTTCTCCATGAGATATATGAATGCATGAATCAAGTTTCCAATTGATCATGGGGTTTGATGTCTTTAACTTCTTGATGTTTTCCAACCTCCTTGGCATGGACTCTAATGCAATCAAGATAAATTCAAATAGATCACCTATGAAGGTGAATTATTATAGCACTTCAACCATCTCAATATTTTCATGAGACTCCTTAGATGTAAGCTCCAATTGTGATTTAATAATACATATTCTCTTGACCTCCATGGCACTCTCAATGAGATCAGGTTTGTTACTAGTTACAAGTTTCTCAAGCTCATCAAGGAGATTTGTGTATTCAATCCTATCTTTGTCATTATCCTCCATGAGGAAATATTTATCTTCATTCTTGTGCACTTAACCTTACATTTTAAAAATCTCTTCAAGTTCTTCAAACAACTCAATTTGTTGCAACCAATCATCTTGGCTCTCTTTCTCCTCAAGAAACATAAACTCTTCAAGCTCAATTTTTTGATCATGTTCATATATGCCATAGTCATCATATAATTCATCATGATATTCACATAGCCATGGTTTCTTAATAATACTTTTTATTATACCTCTATAACCTCTTATTTCTCTCTTTCAAGAACAAGATTCTCAAGGATTTCATACTCTTTGAACATCTCTTGATAGGTCTACTACATAAATTGATCAATCTCCTGATGTATAGTTGTAATTGTATCTATATCATCTCCTTCATGACATAATAAGGATGAATTCTTCTTTCTATCACCAAGTGGGGTCCCTATGATGAGGTATTCTTCACCATCACTTGAAACATCTTGGTCTGTTGCACATTGAGCTTGTCCTTCTTTGTTGGCCTCCCATAAAATGGGTTCTCCTTTAAGAGGGGATGAGGTGGGAGGGTGATAGATTGATTCATGTCATTTATATGGAGTAAGATATGTTATAGAGGATACTTTAGAGGTCATAAGGATGGAATGAAACACTTGAAATAACTCTTTAAGGGAGATAAGGTTCTACTAGGCCATGGACATGTCACTTTCCTTAATAAGTATCTCATGATCCTTATTATCTTCTTGAAACTCCTCCACAACTGTAACTTCAAATTCCACTTCCTCCATCAAGGATTCTCTTTAATGTTTAATCTTCTCTTATATGGACATCCAAGATGGTGTATACATATATTTTTGAAGAGAAGGTAATGGAGTTTGATCAAAATCAAAATTTTCTTCATGGACATACACCTTTTGGTTCCACGTTGGGACTTTAAGGCTATTAGGATCCCTTGAGGATTGGATAGGCTCTTTTGGAGATTGAATGGGAATATGAGATGACTGACATAGAACATATGAAAAAACTTGAGGATGGGAGAGACAGACTTATTCTTCAAACTAACTTTCACTTCCTCCATAGCTTTCATGAGGCTCTTTAGCAGTTGCAAGATGCCTATCAACTTCTTAGATTTCCCACCTTGAAAGCCTATAAATACACCATTTAACGTAACATATCATTTCATTAAAGTCCTCACTAATAACATAGTTAGATTATTCTTCAACCAAATTTAACTATCTCAAAATAAATGAACTGCCCTTCTCATTTTCTCTATGGATTGACTAGGCATCACAAGTTCTTGATCCCATTCATTCATCAATCTTTCTGATTCTAACAATTCAGGCATAAGTGATAGCAAGGACTTAGAATTAGGTGGAGGAGGAGGAGGAGGATAATAACTTTGGTATTGACCTTGAGGATGTTGTGTAGGATTTTGGTAGGATGGATAGGGATGTTAGGGAGGAATACTTTCAATAACCTACCTCTTAAGAGCTTGTATCTCTCCTTGGAGAACTTGTATATTGAGATCTTGGATTGCCTATTTAAGAGATTATATCTTATCTCCTTTATATCCTTCTTCATAGGATTCTTCACAAGACTCATCAACAACTGCATGATTATATGGAGGATGAATGGGTTGACTATATGGTAGATAACAACTTTGATAGGGCTATGTATAGTAAGAATTCTCAACATATCCAACCATATTAACCTCATTAGTTAAATGCAACATAATAATTTATTAAATTATTTTGAAAAAGTACCTAGATATTATTAATAACCAAATGATGCATTCAGAGTAATCATTGGTGTTTACTTGCATGCTTCTAAAAGCTGATAGTAGGAAGAACACACTAATAATTATTCTACTCTTTTAGACCTTAGTCCCACTAGGCATTCCAAAACTATTGTATCCAAATATTTCACCCTATTATATGGTGTTCAATCCTCTCCCATATTTAGACAACATTGGAAAACCTCTAGGTCTGTGGGTTGCTTATATTAGAGGTAAAACTCTAGGTTAAATGGATAGCTCCCTTGATTAGTCTCTTAAACTCACACACTACACTAGATAAATTACTTTGGGGGTGAAAATGGAATAAGGTAACATAAAATAAATCTATAATAGTGAGTTGATACACCAAAAAATTAGTCCATAAACACACTTTCATATACACTAATAGAGAAAGCTACTAAAATTGACCTCAACTCTATGACCTTTTAGCATAATTATTTCTCATAGAGGTAGATTGATATGCATAAATAGAGGTTGGTGAAAATAAGGTTTGATATAATATTCTAATATCCACTCTCACACTTCAAGTACACATTAAAAAACAATACACTTCATGACACATGATTTAAGAGATGCCACTTACACAATGCATATAAGGGTAGAATGAAAGCAAGGAGAAAATGATATTCATAACTTGTCATTAAAATACACCACTTGATATGATTATTAAATATGTGTAGAGAGTAAATAAACTTCATAAATTTATTCTAAGGACAAAACAAGATGTTAAACCAGAAAGGCTTTGCCATACTATGTGTGTATTGGCTACAATTGGCAAAATGGCTTGCATTTATAGAGTAAAGGAGAAGAGAGAGAAGAAAATAAGTGGAAGGGTCACAAATCCAGGTTTAAAACTATGTAAAATAGTTAAAAATTAAGTGAATCAGGTGGAAAAGAGATTATTAAGTCCTCTTGGACAAGTGCCCATCACAAGTATGACATATTCCTTCAATCTGGCATAAAAACTCTTCATTTTCTTGTTTGAAAATTCCCTTTGGTGATGAGTCCATTTGACTGATTGAAAATTCCATATGTATCTTTGAAACATTTTTAATATCATGACAATTTATAATCTTGATGGTAATAAACCTCATATGTCTCTCTAGTTGATGATCTCTTTCTTGACACTTGTGCTCACTCACTAGCAGTCACTTATTAGCCTTCTTCAACTTGTCTTTACACTTTTCAACTAGATAGATTTTATTTTAACATGAAGATGACTTATATAGGCGTTAGGTAACTTATTTAATACATCCTTGTCCTCTGTTTTATCAAATATATCTTCATGAAACTCAAAATCTACTTCTCACTTTTAATCTTGAATGGTCACCCTACGTTCTCACCATATCAATTAGATTGCCTACAATGATTTTGTTAGAAGAGAGGTTTTAATTATTGACTATGATTATAAATTAGTATGGATAGTTGAAAAAATTCTATAAATACCTCTTTTCATGACTCTCATTCAGTACCTATAAGAAACATCAAAACATACAGAAAACCCCATGTTAGGACCATCCATACAAGAGATAGCATGGACCAAATAGGTGATGAGGAGACTAAAAGAGTTATAAACTAGTTAAAAACACTTTCCTAATAATTTTAATCCTTTTTAATACATTTCCATTCATTTCTTTCTAATTAGGTTTGAAATAGGGTTTTCAGAGGGTTTCAAGTGTCCTGGACTGTTAAGGATTGTTCATAAAATCCTAATGTTGAAACTCCAAAATAATCCCACTAAGTTTGAGCTAGATACCCCCTCAAATATCTCCAACTCTTTTTAGTCTCATGTAGTCCTTCCATAAATATGTGAGCAAAGGAAATTTTCCCTCGAGCTCTTGTGGTGCATTCTAATTAGGGTTTACGAAGGAAATAGGCCAAATTGAACACTCTTAGGACTTTTACTATAGAATAATTGATAAAATTCATATTTTTTTCTCCTATTAATGTCTTAAAATTATTTTTAAGGTTTATGAATTCATTTGGGTCAAACTTGAGGCCATGAGGGTTTAGGCCTGATTCTAGGCTTAATAGGCCTAACTGTGTCTGACTGAGTTTTTACCATCTATAGATTTGAAAAAGATATATAGGCCTCCTAAATCTATATTAACCTCAAAATATCCTTAAACAACATATAAATTATTTTCCAAGACTCCTCAACTCTTTTGTTTACCCCTTCTACACTAACCTACAGACTATGTTTGAATGGGGTGACCTTTGTCTAAGATAGAATAGAGGGTATCTACCCTATTTAAATGTATGAACTAATATCATAGATATATTTTTTATTTCATTAATGCCATATTTAATATGTTTCAAGGCTTGTATATGTTCAAGGAGTCTTCAACACCTTAAATTCTCAAAACTAGCTTTCTAGCCTTCAGACTGTGTATAGGGTCTTAATTGGCTAAGGTTAAAACTCTATTACTTACATTTGATAAGTACATGAACTTGATGTTACAAATATGAGAGTGTTATTAACATTTAATCATTCTCAACCTTATGTCATTTTTCATCAACCAGGCCTCTGTCTAACATGGGCATGAGGTATCATGTAGTTTATGTTGGTTGTGTCACCTGTGGGTGGCCACTAGGGAGGTCAATGGGCTCTTGTAGGTGCCTATCATTATATGATAATTATTTTGAATTCAATTAAATACCTCTAAGGTAATTGGGATAATTATATTCCATACTTTTGTCCATTATCTAACTATCATCCTTCCTTGTTTAGGCCAGTCCATCATATGTATGACTGTGTCACCTAGAGGTGACCATTAGGAAAGAAGTCTAAATTCTTGTAGAAGCTCATTTCATGCTTGAGAACTATATTTATCTCCTTTATTTCCATCTTGGAATCATTAGGACATCTCCACACTTGTTGAGGTCATTTCATGCCTTAGAATCATGTTCTTACTCACTAACCAATAACACAATGGGTGCCCTTTTATAAATTACAATGTTCCAGGTTCAAATGCATTATGTATCATTGAAAGTCCTCAATATAAACTTGGAAAAGTTGATACCATTCACTCATCAATCCCCTTGACCTATAAATCATATTCTCATGTCAAGATGTGATGTTTAGGTCTAGGTTACCAAAATGGAGTTATTAGTCTCACAAAAACCTCATGGTCTTCAACCAACAAATTATCTTATATTAGGAAAAGACCTTATTTGAAGAATATTGTGATCATAGGAATTTGACTCAATAAAGTAGGTTAGTATAGATTTGAATCTAAAAATAATGAAATCAACTCACTAACAATCTAACATCTCTAGGCCTAGATCATGGGTGGATCATGGTGAATAAACCAATTTAAAACACAACTAAAAATGGAAGGAAATGACAATTTAAACACAAAATACAAATTCCTTACCCAAATCCTTGATTGCTCTAAAAGGCTTATTCATTGGCTTGCTCGGATTTGTGCTCAAAAGCTCTTCATCAATGGAGTGTGGCTACCTTCATCTCCTCTTGGAACCCTTTTCAATGCTTGGATTTGGCATCATGTGGCTTGATTTGGCTTGGCTTGGAAGCATTTTGGCACTATAACATTATGTTTGCATTCATGACCAAATTCTTACATAATAACACTACTATGTCCAATTTCTCTAAATGAAGAGCTCTAGGCTTGATTTTATAGGCTTTCAAATCCCTTGAAATGGTTTAAACCTGACCATGGTTGAGTTTATTAACCTTGGATGAGTTTGGAATATTTCAAGGATATCCTTTTAGATATTTTCCAAAAGTGACAACTCACAAAGTTAATGAATGTGTTCTAGGATGTTCTAAGATGCTCTTGATATTTGAATTTCCCTTTTTGGTAATTTATTTATTAGATCATTTGATCAAAGATTAATTTAATTAGGTTTTGATTAGTATTTTCACTTTAATTAATCCCATTTAGGAATTTGGTCATTTGTTTCAATATTTGATTTAATTCAATGTGTGTTTACCCAAATTAATTGATTTATGGGCCAAGTTGATTTAATTGCATGGTTATGAAGCCAAATTTGAGACTTATAAAAAAATTTGGGATAGGTATTCAATGATTGGAAAGAATTGGTCTAAATTCATATAATAATCCATTGGTGGCCAAATTTAGGTGTCTACAAAAATAAGGTAAACAATCCCATTTTAAATCATTCATCAATCTTGCACTATAAACATTGCTAGAGCTGGTATATAACTAGTACTATGACCTTGTATGACTTGATAAATACATTAAATTCATGGAAATAAATGAAACCTATCTCTTGTGGTTTTGTATGGTTCCTCCATAGTTTTTAAATGCTCACACATATTATATATGACTACATACAATAGATTTCTGACCAATATTTGTTCTTGATTTGAGTAACCCATCTCAATCAACCTCCAAGCTTCCAACACAAACCTATCATGGAGAAAACTAACCTTCCATGTTTCAACAAGTGAAAAATAGGTTCATTAGCTTGATCTAAGGCCATTTATAGAAGATGAAACTTTACAACTTGGAAACACTATTTTGCAAATCACTGTGGTGTCCATTTCTAACAAGATGAGATGTTTCCTACCTATATTTCTTGAAAATACTTTTAAACCATCTTAATTATAGCATGGATATGAATAATATGTTATGTCATAACACACACATCAATTGGAAACATCATATCATACAATAAAATGAGAAAACCTATGGGTGATAGGAATATGAAGTTAGTTTTGAGGCATTAATAGTCTTGGAAATGATTCATGAAGCTCAGTCCACCAATTTGAAAACTATGGCCATGGGGTGAGAGTATAAAAATATTAATTTCATCCACCAAAATCATTTCCCTCAACTCTACCTGACTTGTTCATACCAGAAAAAAACTTTATGACCTGTTTGACCTTGCACAAGAGAGTAATAGAGAAGGTAAATCAATTTTCTCCATTTTTTAGTTATCAAGGCAAACTGAATGTTAAAATGAGTTTTGGGGAGCTTAAGGGTAACTCTTTAATCTTCCCACATGTGCCAAACTATTTTACAATCCATATAACTTTAAAAACTCCTCCTTTTATAAGAGATCTTATTTTTAAAGTTTAAACCTTCCAAATTTAGTTACGAAACTAACAACTGACACTTTCTAACATCATACACATTGAATAACATCTTGACACAATTTTTTTAGGAAGGAAACTATACAATCTATCCATGTGTCCCAAAGATGGCATCATATGATATGAGGTGAACTATACAAGCATGACTAAAGTTAAGACATATTATTTGACCTATTTTAAGACCATGGTGGACATTTATCAACCTAGGAGGACCTATGGAAGTTTGAAATTACATAGGGGTTGACTTATTTGACCAAGGTGTCAAATTATTCAACAATAATTATAAATTATTTTTAGCTTCTACTAAACATGATTGGTAAAAAAATTACTAAATATTTTTAGCTTTGCATTATCATTTTTTGGTGTTCTAACTTCATTTATGTGTTTGCTTACCTCAATAGTTTTGTCATCAAAGAGATCATGCATTTTATGTCTTAACATGTAACTTTTATTTGTATAATTACAATGCATCTATGGTAATTGTAATATGCATTGATATTGAATCCCTTAGGTTTAGGCTTGGTCATATAAAGCTAAAATGGAGGAGGTAGAGATATGAGATTGTAATTGATTAGCTTTTGTAATAAGATGTGAAGAGGTTGTAGTAATCTTGTAAACTGCCTCCTCAGTGATGTTGTCAATTGAATCTTGCATGATGGGTGTGAAATTTCATTAAATGTTAATTTGTCTTCATTTTTACTTTTATTAGGTTTGACTTTGAATTTTTTTGATGGTTTGAAACTTGATAATTGATGTAGATAGAGTGTTTGGTGCTTGTTTTATCTTGTTTAATACTATGATCCTAACTTATCTTTCCTTAACTATATGGCATAACTCATCAAATAATTTTAATTTATCAAACATGATTGACTCATGGAGTGGTGCCAACAAGCTTTGAGTGAAAAAATATCACGTAATTCATTGTCTGCAGTAGAATTTATTGTCTTTGCTAGCATAGTTTTGTACCATAAAACATATTCACTAATATAATCATTTGGCCCTTGATTGATTTTTTCAATTTGTGCATAAGATAAATTTTCACAAATGTTGATTGATAAATGATCTAAAAGTCATTTTCTAATGGTTAAAATCCCCAGCTGATTAAATTTTGAGTTCATAGAACCAATGAAGTGCATAGTTTTTAAGACTTCTTAGAAATAGTTTGGTAAGTAATTTTTCATTATAAGCATAGTCCAAACATGCTTCATAGAAGGAATGAAGATACTATTCAGGATCAAATTTACCCTCATAAAGTGGTAACTTGGGTGCTACAAAATCTATTGGTAGTGGGTAAGAAGTTATTTTAGATGCCAAATGATTGGGCAACAAATTATGAGAATCCATTGAATGTGTAGCTTTGAAAACACCTTGATATAATTATAATATCTTAGTATGTAAGGATAGAATAGTTTTCTCAAGAGAAGATACATTAGGTGAAATTGTTGATGGACATTGTGGAGTAATAATAAGAGGTGAAGATGATGCCCCTGTAGAAATAGGCATGTTAATATATTGTAAACTAAGTGATGCCCCCATTTTGAGAGATGTTGGAACATATGTAGCAATGGAGGTTTCATGTAAGAATGGTAGCAATGGTATTAACTAGAGTATCTAAATTATAAGGTTTAACAACTTTAAAATTCATCTCTTAATATTGAAGAAATCTTTGCTCAACATGTAGTGTTAGATGCTAGAAGTAATTAGATAACTTTGTCTACTTGTTAAGGACATTGTTGAAGTCCTTGGTGGGAATTGGATAATTATTTGACTTTATTAGGTTCTAATCCATTGAGTTCATTGGGGTAAATTTTATTGGAACTTTTAAGATTACCTGATTATTATTTTTAGCACTAACATCATCTTCAATGTGCATTTTATTTTCAATGGTTACATTAGCATAGTGATCAAAAATATATATCATCCATGGGATAAGAGATTAGAGGAATTTTAGTAATTCCCATAATAAATTTACTTAGTTTAACACTACATTTTAGAATAAAAAAATAAATAACCTTTATGGGTGACATGCAAAGATATAAAACAAAAAGGAAAATGGGTACAACTAGACAAGGATGTGTTTGCTTTGTAGGCTTTTGGATACACTAATCCCAATTGTATATATTGAATGTGGCCTCAAAGGCACTAATTACATAGTATTGCACAATTTTTATAGATTCACTATCCCATATCATGGGATAGATTAAGATAAACTTTCTAGGGCTAACCACTTACTGGTGCACTACAAGACCAAATGCCCAAAGGCTTCCTATGGTTGAAAACAAAATCTTAAGTATTTCTGATATATCATGAGGTATGTGGAAACTAAAATTTATGATATTTTTGTCTAATGGATTGAGTATTGGGGTAGTAACCATCACACCATGACATAGGGAGAAATTCTAACCACTTTACCCACAACAACTCATATGAGTTTTAAAACTGTCATAACATAGTTTCAAGGAAAACAAAACAAATGGAAAATGAAATCACCAAGCAGAGGCTCAAAAACAAAGGCTTGGGTTCACCAATATGTGTTACCCTATTTTTTTTATAAAATCCTAATAAATTAATTCCAAAGTTTTATATGTATTATATATGTGTAAAACTACAAATATCATATTTCTAAAGTGATGTAGAAACACTTGGGTTCACAATAAATATTACACATAATTTTTCATGAAGATTAGCGACTACAAAGTCTTGTGATTTCATGCAACTTTATTTGTATTTGTAAATAATACATTATTGATCATTTGATATTTAATTCCATAAGTCATGGAAGCAGATAAATATTTTTTTAATAATATATGTGATCTATTTTGGGATATGTTGAGTTCTAACATGTTCTTATTCCTTGGGAATGTGAAGAAATTTAATAATTTTGAAATTTAATGTTTGAGACATACAAAGGTGTGTTAATGCTTTTAGTGGGATAAAATAACTTAATGTAAGTAAGTGGGTCTTGTGTCTATAGAAGCATGCCCCTACACTTGTACTAACAAATGACTTATTCAGTTGAGAATTGGAGATTAAACCTAATAATTTATTCAAAAAAATTGAGTTAGTAGAACCAATATCTACAGATCTAATATGGTAAGAAATATCATTGTGAGATCATGATGTGATTATGGCATTGTGCCTATTGTGTTTCCTTTAGTTAAAGTCAAATAAATATATAAATTGTTATTATTGCATTCCATTGTAATTGTTTCATTATGTGATCTGAGGGTTGTGTGGTCTAATGCATTTCTTATTTGAGATACCTAACTATAATTGCATTATTTGGTATCAGAGAACGATTGTAGTCCTTTTTATTGATTGTTTCTTTCCACATTTTTGAGTGTGGGTATAAATTAGTTGAAATCATCTTCCAAGATCTAGAAAGAAGGTGTAAGTGAGTTGTGAGATATATATTTCTTGTTGATATTTTATTTATAAGAATATAGAGGAGGCTCAGGTGGCAGAAGAGTTTGAGTAGTTGCAATGCCAAGATTAGTAGATCTGGTAGGAATGATGAGATAAATACAAGCCTAAATGGAGGATATGTGAACCACACAACATCATGGTGTTGAAGTGGTAGATGATGAAATCAACACTAAAGTCATAGAAGAAGATCCTAAAGATCAAGATGTAGGAAAAGAGGTTGATGAACCTTAATATTGATTCTTATAAGCTATTGGAGAATGACAAGTAAACCAAAAATGTAACCTAGAATTTATTATTGAATTTTGAGTCCTAAAGAGATCATTAACTAGAACAGTGAGTTAGAGAAATAATTTTAGTATGAAAGTATGGAATATCCCAAGTGGGTTAAGTTTTCTAGCACAAATTTTAAAGGTCATGCATCCTTATGGTGGGAACATGTACAAGTTGAAAGATTGCAAAAAATTAAAGAAAATACTAAGACATGGAATATATTTATTGTGAAGCTTAAAGATAAATTCATTCATGTGGATTATAATATGAGTTTGTTTAATAAACTCCATGTGATAGCTAAATTATAGAACCAAGTGAACTAGGAAAACACATAAAAATAAAATTCCTATTTTAAATCTAAACTAAAACCTTAAATTGAGCTATTTAAACAAACGAAAATAAAGTAAGTACTTACAATACCATCATGAAAATGAGGTATGTAACCTTCTCCATTGATTGCATTTGATTTGCTCTTGTAAAATTGTATGTGGATGTTTAACTCAATTCTCCAAGCAAAGGTAAATTCAATAACATATGGGTATAAGATCTCAGTTTTCTCAATGGATGCATAGGATAATTTTGATAGAAATTTGATAGCTTGAACATGGGTGATGAAAATGGATGGTGACACTTTAATTTATATGATTTCAGGTGAAAATATGAATAGTTGGGATAAATTTGGATTTATTTAATTATGTTAATTTAGATAGTTGGATTTGAGTCCTCATCCAAGTAGAAGAGACCAATTCCTTATGTCTTTGATAGAAAAGGGGAAACTTATTTGGTAGTTGAAAATGTATTATTAATGATTTAAATTAGTTGGATGACTCACCAAGGTAGTTGAAATGTTCAATGGTAACTCAACAATTTATTGTGAAAGTTAAAGAAGTGGTTTGATGACAATGTTGAGAGAAATGTGGAAGATGTTTGGTGCCCTGAAAATTCTAGATTTTAATCAGTTTTGTGGAATTATGTGTGCATGGATAATTAATTAATCTATTAATTAATTATTTGGAAATGAGAGGGAAATGATGTTAGCAAGAAAATTGGATTTGGGGTGATATTTGAATTAATGTGTCAATATTAAGCAAATTTAATTATAATACTAAATGTAGTGGAATTTAGTGTCTACATTTACCCCTCTTTTAAAGGGTTTTGAGTCTAAATAAGTAATGCCTTTTAAATAATAAATAAAAGTAAATTAGAAACTAATGTAGAAGTATCATTCCCCAAGTGGATTTGAATGATTCTGAATGATGCCCCCTTGAGTGTTCATGTGGGAAGAATGGATGCAGATAAATGATTGAAATTAATGAAAAGTTATATGAAAAATGATGGAGCTAATATTGTCATTTAATATAATTATGAGTCATAATAAAATGCTTGTGAGAGTTGAAGTATATGTAAAAATATGAATGTCATGGTTGAAATGTAGAGGTAGGGGGAAATTGAAATTGCATTATTTAAAATTCATTTGGTTGATTATGTTTATTATCCACCTAGCATTGGATTTTGCTTTGGATTATGAGAGGAAAATGGAGCATATACTAATTGATAGGCATCACAATGAGTGAGTATTAGTTTTTCAGAAGCCAAATGGGAGCATGGATCTACTAAGTCATGTTTTTGAATTCATGTTTTGTAATTTGAGATTCATAAATGCTAGGTAAATTTAAGTCAAACAAACCCATCATTTTGAAAATGATATTTTTGAAGTCCACATTGATGATTTCCTTTGTATGAATGGAAGGTTCATTAAATAGTTCAGTAGTTTTGTCAAAATAATAGTTTTATCAAAATCAATGCTGAATTCATTAAAAAATATAGCTATTTAATGTTACCATATGGTGAATTCATCAAAATGGTGAATTAATCTTAAGGCTACAGTGCATTTTTCAAAGGTTCAACAAATTCATTTATACTGTGGAAATTTTTTCATTGTGAGCATGTTAGATAGAGATGTCATCTTGGATGGATTATGATGTAAATATTTATTATGATAGAAGGATTTATAATTTTAAAAATACTAACATTTTTAATTTTGGATGTGTGCAATACCTATACTTACTATGTGGGATAGGTAGTCAAGTGTGTTATAGCTGATGTAAAGATTCAATGATTACCTGGTGGGCTATTAGAGGTAGTTGGATTGGCATACATTACAAAGATGCTTGATATCCATGTGGATAGGGCACTACTTATGGTTTTGTTGGAGTGTAAGAATTCATAGACTAACACATTCTAGTTACTGATAGGGGAGATGATGGTGACCTTAGAGGATATATGTAGGATACTTCACATCTTGATATAGGGTATGAAGGTATATTAGAGAGAGACTACATGGGTAGTATAATTGGATAGGATATTTTGAGAGTACATTATCCCTATGATAGATTTAGATGCCTTTATGAAATTAGAGGAGACATATCTATTGATATTGGTGTTGATGTCTCTTATTGGTGGTGTGTTGCTACCAAACAAGAGTGGGATATTTTTTTCCTACAAGCTTATTAGATGTTATTGCAGATATGTTTGAGAGTGAGAGACATTTGACATGGGCACTATGTATTTTGGCATACTTATAAATATAATTACATATATTCATTTTTAAGGGAGTAACAATCATAGGCCTGTCCACACTACTGCATGTGTGGGTGTGGGATCATATTATGGTTGAGAGGTTTGTTGGTTAGTTGAGACAGAGAACAGATGGAGATCCATTAACTTATAGATGGTACATTATGATAGGTGCACGAAGGACACATTTGGGATATTTGATATTTTACAAGAGGGCATTAAATGAGTTAGGGCCTACAAATATTACGTAGAGACTTTACATGGAGGTTGATTCATAGTGGGCATAAGATGCATGATATATTGATTACATGTTGATACCTTATTACATTATTAGTAGACATGAATACATTATAGAGTGGTATATTCCATACACATTTATAAGATATTTTGGTATATCATAGGATTTATTGAGAGTGTCATATGTGTTTGCATAATTAGTACAAGATAGACCCTAGTGGGGACTAGGTATAGATCCAAGGGTGGATAAACATAGTTGGGCTCATATGTAGATTATTTTTTATCAGTTAAGGAGGGTTCTAGTAGATGTAGAAGTGATGGAGGCATACAACACATGTTGGGAGAACATACAACTAGTTAGATTGATAGTTCATTATCAGAGGTTTAGGACATGGAGAGAGAGGTTACATGTTACATTTAGAGTTTGATCATAGAGGATGAGACATTAAAGAGAACCTACATAGGTAGATACCCCATGCGATAGAGTACATGATGGTGGTGAAGATGTTGACATGGAGGAAGTAAGAGTTGAGTGATGCAGATTAAGGAGGTTAATGGATATATAATAGGAGGAGAGATACTTATGATCATGATTGATAATTATGAGGAGGGAGATGGAGAGGACACAGGGATGCATATAGCACTGTAGATGCATAGAGGTTGAGATGATGAGGTGGGGCAATTAGGGCTGATACAATTAGTGGAAGATGAGTCCTTGGCTGAGAGGATACATTAGGAGATTAGAGAAATAGATGTGGATATTGAGTGTTACATAGTGATGGAGTGGAGAGAGGGATTCAAAGAGTTGTAGAGATAGTTATATTACAAGCGAAGGTTGATAGGTTGACTATAAAGGCTAGGAGTAGAGAGGAGGGCTTGGTGAATTTTTATGTGGGTACATAGGTGGAGGATGATATAGGTCTAGGATATAGGTACCTCAAAGAGAAATATGAACTATGAATAGAGATATAGAGAGTGAAAGAGTTATTGATTACATTAGACCATCTAAAGGCCCTATATGATGTTGTGTGGGTTATGGAGCAAGTATCCTATGACAAGATTCTCTATGAGTGAGTAGTTATATTAGAGCAATGAGAACCTTCAGTAGTAGATTAATTAAGTACAAGGATATAAGGATAAAGGATAAGGATAATATGAAACATAACATTAGAGGGCTCTGTAGGCTAGTCTTATCACCACTCATGCGACCTCCATGGAGTACACCATAATGAATGAGATCACCTCTTACATAGGGATAGAGTGAAAGTTGATAGGGATATGATATATATACATTATGTAGATGTACATAATATTGTATGATGTATTTATGGACACATGATATACATATGGTTTATTGTGACATGTGATTGTGTTATTGATTGGCTTATTTTGATAGATGTAGTAGATGGATAAGTGTATATGTGATTTTATCTCTTTTACTTTAGATATTTGACATGTATTATTATTATTATTTAGTATGATGATGGTTTATACAAAATGGATGCGAAAATGTATTTGTGAAAATGATATGGGTTAATAGTTGGTTTTTATAGGATTTACTTGGAGTTACAACAAGAATTCCAACATTATTTTTGACATGAGTTTAACAACCTTTATTTTTATGTTCATAAGACAATATGCACTAATAGTATGGAAAAACCATGATGTCTATTTCATTATACACATAAGGACTAATAGAGTCACAAGTGCAAGACTCAAATCATCATGATATGAAAGATCATAATAACATTGTTTGTAATGTGCATAGTGATCTAGAATCAAAAAGCAATAATGAAAACAAGATTAGAAGGTATTTGTAAAAATAAAACCAAGTAAGAAAAACAAAAAATCAAGTAAACAAGTAGTTTTACAAGTAAGTATGACATACAATTTTTACAAACAAAAAAGTAAGGAAATGGTCAACACAAACTAGTAAACAAATGTGTTTTTTCATATGTCCTTGGTTAAATTACAATCCTTTGTCATGTGAGATCTTTGATAATGATAGCTATTGACCAAATTTGACTTGTAGTAAAATTGGGTCAACCCTTACATTTATTAAAAAATTAGAGGTTTCATATGTCCTATAGGGGTCTCATTTTGGTCTAAACACTTTACTTATCCCTAGCCTAGCCTTGGTCTAAGTCCATCTTCCTTATACTACCAAAGTCAACCAAAGTCAATCTAGTAAAACATGGTAAAAGGTCCAAATTAGATTTAAAATGTCTTAATGTGGTAATTTATATGTTTTAAGGTGTTTATAAGTCTTGATTTTGTCTTTTACCATGTCTTATGTGTAAAAAGTGTCATTTTAATATATTTCTAACTCAATAAATGACTTGTACAAACTTTCTATGAAGCATATTTGTCACCAAAAAGATTATAACATGGAAGAAGTCATAACATGTCAGTGATAATTTAGATGTCAGTCCAAGAATTAGTTTCATGTAGAAAAGGCATGTTTCTCCTTGAAAATAGGCCCTTATTAGCACGTGTATAGACTTGAGAAGTCCACTTTTAGCTTAAAACATGGGAAAAGTGTCTCTTCAACTCCATATGATCTTTACCATGATTTTTTTTAAGATATAAGGTTAGAAAGTTCATTTTTTGCTTCTTTTCCTTCGTTTAACCTTCACAAGCCAAGAAGGGTCAACTTTGCATGCTTGGTGTGAGTCATACAAGTGGAGTTTGGAGGAGTGATCTTGGGGGTTGAAATGGGTATTATTTTAATTCAAATCCATCGTAATAAGTTTATATTTCATATTTTCTCCTTTATTAACCATCACTAAGACTCCAAGAAACTTTTTATACACTTTCATCTAAGAGGGGTCCTTGTTTGAACTAGTTTATAATTATTATTTTTTGATTTGACAACTTGGATGGTTTCATGTGTTCCTCTGGGCCTCCCCATATGTTATCCATTTTCCTCTTAGCTATGGAAGTCTCATGAACTCAATAGACTTCTTCCATGCTTATTTTTGCTTGTAAATAAAAACCTACAACAAGCAGGTGTCTCAAGTGCCATGGAGTGTTCCACATTAATATGAAGACATGGGACATTATTTCAGGTGATTTAAGGAATGAATATGCATTTAACGGTGTTAAGATAAGTATTTAATTCATAAAATGTCAAAAAAAAGCTCAAATGTTTATGCTTCTCCTCACTGTTAGCCTTCATAGTTGTATGCACACCTATAGGTGGCCTATGCAGATGGTTTTCACATTGGAAAATATGTGTTAGAGTTCATTTCAATGTGTCCTTTGTGGAAACCACATGCTTTATAAGTTTGAAATGAGTTTAAGATCCCATAAGGCCTTTTGCATATCTTGGTTGTTCTTTTCCATTCTCACTAGCCACCTTCAACTCTTTCACACCAACAGAGACCATTAATGACATCATCCTTGAGATTGAGAATGTTTGACATATTTATAATCCTAAAATATTTATATAAGTGTATTTATATGTGTGATGGAATCATATAATTTACATATACATTGAAATAAAAAGGTGAAAAGTCTTTCTCAAGACATGAGTGTGTTTTGGTCCCTTTTCCCTGAAAGAGGAAAACAGAGGGTAGGGAAATTTTTTAAAATGACATATAACTTGTTTGAAAAGGTTTTAAAGCAAAAAATTAGGTGAATTTTTTTTTTTCTAACATGGATCAATATTTTTCAAAAGGTGGACTCAAGGGAATGAGTATGAGGCAATTATTAAGAAACCTAAAGATGCCTCTTGAGCCACTAAAATTAGACAGTGAGTTCTATATGTTTGAGCCTCAAGTGACCATTAGCCTTATGAATAATTAATGAATGATATTTTGATTATATGATCCTATGGTGAGTAATATCACTAGATAGCATGAGTTTCATCTAGTTTAGGTTTATATGCAATAGCTTAGACTTTCAATCCCATACCTTGTCCATGCATAGGTCAAAATCAACACCTACAACCAAGCATTGACCAAGATAAATAGTGAGCATAAAGAGCTTGGTTGAACAAGCATAACAATGAGATAAGGGTTTCAAACCAATTAAAAGTGTATAGTAAAGGATTATATGCACCCTTATAAATGCATTCCAAGCTTAATTAACTACCTAAAGGCCTTAATGTCATCTGAAGCCCTGTATATGGAAATACAGGCAGTGAGTTAAGAGTAAAGTTTCTTGGTACTAAAAGAAACTAAGTTTTGGATTTTGGCTTATAAAAAATTTAAGGTGAATTAAGGAGACTCTTGATAGTTCCAAAACATGTTTTTAGGTCTCATTTCAAACATCATACACCTATAAGAAATTGGGCATGACAGAGTTGCTCAAGCATTCAAGAAAATGCCTAGTCTAGTGGGTCTAAGACACATATTGAATGCCAAGAAAGGTATAGTGATAAATAAATTGATTGTTAATTTTATATAAAGTATTGATGTTATTTATATATCATATTCACCTACAGGTAGGGTCCATAAAGTTAGAAACCCAATCTATGTTTAACACAGCCAGACAGAACCAACATTTTGTGAATTCTAGAGCATAAAAAGTGCACCAAATGACATAAAAATGATTTATAACTTATTTAATGGATTTATAACCTTATAATATATCAATTTTAAATTTGAGAACTAGGATCAGGCCTCATATTATGCAATAGACACCTACAAGTTTGACTGTAGAAGTAAATATAGTCTCAATCAAGATTGGGAAAGTCAGCCTTTGAGATTGGGAAAGTTAGTGGTCCTATAATTTGAATGAGGAGATAAAAATTTGTAAAATTATTATTTTTAGGTTGAGTAATCTCCTATAATGGTTGGTTTTGTAGGACTAACAAGGTAAATTCCCCCTTTTTATCTCAAATAGGGGGTACTTCTCGCCTTACATAGACCCTTTAAACTTGGAAAGGGAATCAAAAAAATGAAATAGAAGTTAGGATAACAATTAAAGGTGGTTTGAAAATATTAAAAACATATAATAAAACATGTTAAACTAGTCTATGAGGTTTTAAGGCAAACAAGGTGATATAAGAAACAAGGTTTGCAGGCAGGGTAGCTAGGCAAGGTACAAGCCTAGCCTCAAATGAGAGACCATTTCAAATTTCAACCTTTTCCAAGCATTAAAATTATTTGTATCATGTTAAAAGAGGTATATATGATGTTTTTTAGCTATATTATAGGTCTGGAGGGTCAATAAATAGGTATAAATCACAAGTTTTAGGTAAGGCCTACTAAACCTAATGTGAGGTCTAATGCCTAGAAAGAAGTCATATCACTTTTGTTGTTAGATGACTATTGAAACATATTGGATCACCTTATTGAGGAATATATATAATTTTTGGAGCCTTTTTTTTGTAGACAAACTTGTTAGGAAGCATTTCTTGGCTTGAAATGTACATAGTCATATGCATAATGCTAAAGGAGCTCGAGTGGTCATTCTAAAAAATTTAGAAATTTCATGACTCTTTGCATGGGACCTCAGGATATTTGGAGATATTATTTATGGTCCTTAATAATCCCTCCATGAAACCAACTTTAATATGTAGATGAATCTCCAGGGATCTAACACATGTGATTGAGGTGTATTATACTTGTACAGATGGTACAAAATAGGGCTCTTTTTGACTAATATGTGTGTTTTATAGGTGTGAAAAGGTTTCAAAAGGTGAAATAAATTTTGAGAGATAGTTAGATACTTTTTATAAGTCTCCATGGCCATTGATAAGCTATATAAATTCCTAAGTGTGTATGTTATCTTCTCCATCTCAGCCAGTTAAGTGGGTAGATAGTGAACACTTACTGAAAAAGAGGGAAACTCCAGTTGGGAAGCCTTTTGAAGATTATTTGATGAAATTTATGACTTATAAAACCTTAACACATGTCATCCCTCCTTGTTCATGGATCATATTTTATAATTGGAAAGGTTTTGGGTGCCAAGTGTGAGAGGTGCATGGAAATGAGTCATTTGGAACTGCCAAGGATGATTGTGCATGACCATAGGAAGATGTATGATTAGAAACTAATATAATGCATGAGGGATTGTATTTAAAACCTCCCACTTATATCCATCATCATACCTAACTCCATGTAGATATGAGATATTTTTGTGAAGACAAATGAAGAGGGTAGTTTCTTCTGCAAGCACAAGGGAATATATGCCACCTATGGAGGATTTAAACAAGTTTGAGATACATTTTTCCTTGATTATCTCTTAATAACTATCTCATACCATAATCCATGCTGA
Organism: Torreya grandis; assembly: GCA_037957365.1. NCBI lineage: Eukaryota > Viridiplantae > Streptophyta > Pinopsida > Cupressales > Taxaceae > Torreya > Torreya grandis. The sequence goes on along the minus strand of JARHVA010001046.1, from coordinate 2,761,393 downwards.
TTTAACACCTTATTCTTTCTTTTAAAGTGTCTGAATGACTCTTGAGCTTCCCCTTCTCTTTCCTCTCATAATTGCTATAAATATTAGCCTTTTTGGCATTGTATTTCATGCTCCACCTAAGTATGGTGAAGACCTACTAAATTTTACACATTTTTTATCAAAAAAATGAATAATTTTTACCTAATACATTAATATACTTATATTTTTTACTTGAATGTGTGATCTTGCATCAGTGAAGACTAAGGATTCTTTAGTATGTTGCTCATTTGTTTCACCAATTTGCATATTCTTCTTATAGGGCATGTGGTGGGTTCCAGGAGATGACAAGGTTTAAGTGATAGTATTTTAATTAGTGCCCTCATATGGATATGTTATAGTCTTCCTATATTTTCACATTAATTTATAACCCCATAATGTAACATTGATGCAAGGAGTCATTGATTAGACAGTTTATGTTCTTGTTGTCTTTTCATTTCAAGTGTGAGATACTTATGGTTGGATGCCATAAACATATATAGTGTATCAGCTCCATTAGAGTATATTTTTGTCAATTACCCTTCTCTCTTTTCACCCCCCCCAAAATTTATAAATATGTTTGAGCTATAATGATACATCAAGGGGAACTAGCCACTCATCTAGAGATCCACCTCCAATTTGGAACACCCATAGCCCTGAGGTGGTTCCATTGTGCCACTTGAATGAGGAGAGACTTTTCATCTCCTCAAGGGGTGAAATTTGAAGTGAATAATAAATATATAATGATTAATTTGAATAAGGGATGACTAGGGTATGCTATTAAGGATAATTGTTTTTGGATTAGTTTATGATTTTTTGGGTATTTTGGGGGATTTTTATGAAATTAGTGGCAAAACTATATTTAAAAGGAAAAACTAGTTCTATATGTTTGGAATGAATAGAGGGGATTTATTATGGATGGTTTATTTATGATGTATGGGTGAATGATTATCTAGAGATTATATACAAGACATTACCAAAACATGAAAAACTTTGGATCTATGTAATCACCAAGATCAAAGCTTCAACTAAAATGTCATAAGTAATAGCGATAACTAAAAAAATGGGTTATGTAAAAGTGGATAATTGATGTATGGATAAATTATATGCTATTTCCCCAAGTAACTAGAGGGTACATAGACAATTGTTTAAGCATGGCACTAGAAATTATTTTCACCATGGTCCTTGTTCATAGTACCATAAGAATGGTTTTCACTTTTGGATGGATTATTTTTGTTTTTCCCTCTTTTTTTACATATGTACAGTATCACTAGATTATTTTAAGCATGTAAATTCTTGAGGTGCATGATATTAATTAGTTCATCGATCTCTTCACTTTCTTCTATGTTTAGTTTATAAACCCCCAATCTGTATTTAGTAATGACGATGTATGAACCTAACCAAGGTTCAAACTTGCCTTTATTTTTACGATCAATGTTATTGTTACATTACTTTTATTTTATAACAAGGTATCTAATTTTAAATTTTATGGCTCTAATTTTATTCTTATAGATACAACAAAGACTATTTTTATAGGCTTGTAAATGATTAAAGTCATTCAAACATTTCTCATCTAGGAGTTCAAGCTCATGTAAGCTTGAGATGCGATATGTTTCACCATAAATGAGATTTTGTAAAGAGATAAAAATTCAATGGGTAAGATTTACTAAATTTCTTAAATAAGGGAATATGGGGTTGCACCCATGGGTGTGAAAATTCTAGTACGATAAGCCCATAAAGTAGGGTGATGTTGTAAATGCCAATCATGGCCAGCATCATTGACAATACACTTAAGGATTTTGAGGATGTTTTTGTTTGATGCCTCTAATTGATAATTTCCTTGGGGATATTATGGTGTGGACCATCTATGCTTGATGTGTTATGCTTGGTAAATGGCCTTGACATATTTGTTTTTGAAGGACTTTTTTATCTAATATAATGGTAAAAGGGATATTGTTGACTATTTTAACCAAAAGTCAAAATAGGTCAACCCCTTATAGTAAAAAAATTGTATATGTGTATGTTAATATGTAATAGGTTATACTATGGTCCTATTTGAGGTCATTTGATATGTCATTAGCCTTGTCATGGTCACCTTTTAGTCCTTGTACCATTGCATGTCATATTTGAGCCATTAATGAAGTTTGTATGGTTTTAATAAATAGAAAAATGTTTTAATAGGTTATTAAATGTACCCCATGTTAGTTTATTTCATTAATTTAATTCTTAACTAAAAACTTATAGCTACTACATTTAAATCAAGAAAATAATTAGAAAAGAAGTTTTGGTAGTTGTACAGCTTATAAAGGAGTGTGAAATGTGTGGCACGCTTCTAAAATGACTATTCAACTTCCTTGAACTAATTATCACATTTGATCAGATTTAAAACACTTTAAAATGTCTTAAAATCATTTCACTTCTCCATCGCTTCACTAGGCATACAGAAATGACCAACCAGTTTTGGTTGAGTATGGATAGTAGGGGTTGATTCAAGACAAATGCTCTTGTGGGATGTTATTAAACTTATTATAATTTAGAATCATGTTAGTATTTCAAATATTGGTTGATTTTGATTTCTAACCAATGATAATAAGTTGATTTCTTTTTTTTCATGCTTATCCCTACACCCTACAGGTTTCTCTTCTATTTGTAATGGTTATATAAACCAAGTACTGTACATGGTCCTTAAGATCATGAAAATCCTCTTTACATGATTATTGACATGGCTTTCATGTGTGTAAGCCAAAATATGGACATGAATCACCTTATATTGATAGTGAAAGACATTGTCATAGTCTGTAGACAAGAGCTCCTCAGTAATGGAGTTTCCCTTCCTATTTTGGCTTTCAAATAAAATTTGATGTGGTTTTTCACCTCTAAAAACATGATTATCAGCCTCTCCATAATATTTTTGGTCTCCAATGCATATTTTGAGGTAGTAACATAGTCATATATGGTACACAGTCAGTCTCTTACAAGTATTCATCTACAGGGAGGAGAAAAGAGGAACCTTACATAGCCATGGTGTTCAAGTGTAATATTTTCAAAATGTTGATATATCTCCTGAGGTGAAAATAATGTCTTTGAGATATCTAATGGTATTTTGAGATTGGTTGAGATAGCTAATTCTCTAAGGCATACAATTTTGCCTTGTCTACTATTGATGTGCTCCTACATGTGCCCCATAGGAGACTAATCATGTTGGAATGAAGACATTGGAACTTTTTTGAAGTATTTTATGATGGAATGGATCAATTTGAAAACATTAGAGAAGGCTAATATTGATTATAGGGCCATACACTATGCACATTGTCCATATCTCACTCTCATTGCCTTGTGCCCTATATATGCACCTATAGGTGGCTTTTAAAGAGTTCTAAACAATTATAATGTAGATGTTGAAACTTGTTTAAAACCCCATTAAGGTCTTGAAGTGTTGAACATGCCATAGAAATAAATAGTGGATCTATAGAGTGACAAACAGACTTGAATCAGGTTCATAATGGAGAAAGTGAGTTTAGGGACATGTTACCTTAATTCCTCTAAAATAGGGCCTTATCCATATTTGGTGTTATCATATAATAGTGTGACATGAAGTCTAGATAGACTTGAATGCTTCCATATTGTAACCCATATGTAGGGGCAATGCCTTGAAAAAGATCATAAATGTTTGGACAAGAAAGGGTGACATAAGGAGGTTTGAAACTCAAGTAATTCTTTATTGTAGGTTCTCAGTGTTTTCTATAGTGTTTTAAAACTTTCAATGACCTTATAGTCCAAGGTGGCATGATAGAAGCATATATCCATGTAAAGTGACCTTATTGAGTTTAAAAGGACAATATTGGTTCAAATAACATTAAGATGGGTTGAAGTACAGGTTATTGACCTATATCATCACCTATAGGAGTACCTTTGCCCTCAAAAGGGTCACCTATAGTCTGACTGTAGGTACGTGTAAGCTCATGAGATGAACCTCAAGATGGGAACCCTAAAAATATGAACACTTTTAATTTAGATATGAATCCAAAGACCTAAAATATACCCTATGATGTGTAACATAGGCTCCAATAATTGAAATGCAATGTACAAGACCTCTTTTACTCTTAGAATGGATATCTACAGTTTGACTATAGTATGACAGTACATTAGAATATGGTGGTTTAGAAGTTGGCCTAGCATATGCATAATGTCAAAAATTCTTAGTGACTATGATATATTATTTATGACTTCAAGGATTATATAAACATGACATTAGGTCTAACTCCAAGTGACACCCTATAGGAAACTTCATTTGTTTGAGAAACACAATACACAGTCTATTAGGCTAGCCTAGTCAAGTAGAGATGAATTTACTTTAAGGAGTTGGAAATCTTATAAGGTGTTAAACATATTTGAAAGTACCCTAAAATTATTGATATACACTCCATGATATTATCTAAATAGGTAAATAGATCATGGAGGGTTTTAACATACAATCTACAGTCCATACACTAACCTTGCATGCAGTCAATGTTACAAAAGTTTGCCTTAGTTTTCATGATGTTTAGGGATGCTAGGAGAGTGATATAACTCTAAAATTATGTACATATTGTCCCCATGACTTTAAATATAATCTAATACCCTTTTTTTGAGATAATAGGGCAAGTGCCCTCTATTCTATCTCAGACAAAGGGCACTCCTAGAGAGCCACACCCTATAAGTTTATCATAAGGAAGGTAAGAATGTGAGATGTGAGGTTTTAAGTCACTAAAATTAGATGTATAATGGTGATTTAAATAATAAGAATCACATGGGATACATCATAGTCTTAATAAAATTCTTAGAGATGGTGATGAGTAGCTATGCATGAATCAGGCCTATTAGGCCTAAACTAGGCTTAAAACCCTAATGGGGGATAATATAATTTAAAAATTAGGATAAACCTTATAACAAACTATATTACTTTCATATGAAGGTATGGTATTGTTTAAAGCCTTTAGTCTAATAGGGAAATAACAAATGGGTCATTTCTTGACTTAAGAACAACTCAGGGTGTACAGAATGTAGGGAAGAAGTTGAGAAGGCATCTTTGGAAGCTCATATCTATACAAAAACTTATAATGGATACATGAGTATCTATGGGATATTTAATAAGGTCCTAAACATGCTTATAGTAACTTTTTTTCATATATTGAATACCTAAATTTTATGAACAAATGTTAAGGGCCAAAACCACCGAAACCCCTCCAAAACCCTTGCCCATTACCCAATGGGAAAGAAATAGATATAAATACACTATATATGGATATTATGACTTGGAAATTATTTTTTACTGGTAGATAAATCCATCAGGATCCTTCCCTTTAGATTGGCTTCTACCCTATTTATACGACCAGGGTATTAAACTAATTTTATTGATAGATTTTGGTGTTTTATAGGTACAAAGTAGTATTAATGGATTAGGATCACATTGAGATTAAATTGGGACCTTATATAACTCAAAATATCCATTTATTTATTAATTCAATCATGCAGGTACCTGTATAATCACCTTCACTTTAGGCAGTCTAAACTAGCATAGTGAATGGAAGGTGATCACCAAGTGAGAAGGTGATAACTTCAATTGGGAGGTATTTTAAGGTATACCTAGAGGATTTATGGAAAATATTACTCTTTATATGTTTCATATCACCTCATATATGGATTTTTTTCAAAAATTGAAGGTCACTTGAATGATAAGTGTGAGGAATGAGTGAAACAAGGATGATAATGACTATAGCCAATGAGAACACTTGTCCAAAAAAACTAGTGGTTAGGGACACATCCAATTCATGTTGGATATTTTTATTAACCCCCACATCATATTTCACATGTGTTATCTCTTCCTAGTTTAATTTTGAGTGCTCAAGAGAAGCCAATGATGAAGACAGTTTCCAAGAAGCCAGTTGAAGGTTCTTATGCCAGTTTTGAGGAGTTTTCATGCCTTGAAGGGACATTTGTCCAAAGATACATTTCATGGTATATTTCACACTCTAATACTATAAAAAATAACTTGTTCTCATTTCTTAAAAAAATTTATTGTGACCCTTGAGCTATACTTCTCTCTCTCCTCTCACACATTCTATAAGTACTAGCCATTTTGGCTCTTCTATACTAATTCCACACCATGTATGGTGAAACCCTACTGGTTTGATGTTGTACTTTACCTTTTAATAATACATTAAATCTGGTTTTTTATTTCACAAACATATTTCCTAAGTGTGTAAAGTGATGTGTAGTGAGGTCTAGTGATAAGATGTTATCCTTGCTTCTTTTTATCCTTTCATGTTTAGTGCAAGAGATTCTCATTCTAACAGGTCATATGGAGTGTAGATAGTGTGTCTAACTCCCTTCAAGTGTTCAAGTAGATTAAGTTTCTGAAACTAACCTCTGGTCCACTTACCTTGAGTTGTCTCATACATATCACCTCCATATTTAAATACTAATGTTAGATTATCTTAGGAATTAGAAGCTAGTATTGTAGATCTTATTTCTTAGTGTAGGAGTATGATGATCTTGTGGAGATATTAATGGTGTATCACTCCCTTATTATAGTTTATTTTCATCCATATTTCTCCCCATTTTTCCAAAATCAATCAGTTAGTGTAGGTGATAAGCACTTAAAGGTTAATTTAGGGAGCTAACCTTTAAACCTAGAGGTATACCTATACTATAGGCAACCCACAAGCCTAAAGGTATTCCAATGTTTCCCAAATATTAAAATAGGATTTAAAAACTCCTCTAGGGTGTGATATTTTATGCTAATAGTCTTAGCATGCTCAATGGTACCATTGTCCTAAAGATAACTTTTCAAGGTCAATGTTGGTTTTGAAAACATCACAACTACATATGGTATGTTACTCAACATTTGGTAACTTAATTCAAGGTAAAATCTATTTTTAGACCATATTTTTTTCATATATTTTTACTCATACTTCATGGTCCTTACTAGGTCATATTATATTAGAGTTTCAATCCCCTCAATCCACCTCTTCAACCTAAACTTCCCCTTGAAGTTAAACATCCTCAGCCTATTCTACCCTTTGAAGAACAAGAGGACTTTGTTATCCAATAGGACCAAGAAAGTGAAGAAAACATGGCTAGTTAGCATGCCTTCCCAACCTTTAACATTTAAAATCCAATCCATCTTGATGCCTATAATGGCATTCCCCCTAATGTTATATAGAGTGTTCTTACATTCAATGGTGAATTCCATGTCACTCCCAATGATCACATTAGGGATATATCAAACTTCTATAGTTTTCACAATGTCATTGAGGTCAACATTACCATTAGACTCCTTGCCATGTCCCTTATAGGGAAATCACTTGATTGGTAGAGGACATTTTTTGGTGGTTGCATCACAACATGGGATGATTTTGGAGTGATACTAACATCAAGGTTTGAAGATAAAAGTGACCACACTTCACTCATCCACCAACTCAATGTGATCCAAAGACCCCCCAAAGAGACAATACATGATTATAATGAGATATTCCAAAATCCTTGGTATAGGTTTCCTCTTCCTATGAGTCCACCTGATAGCTTGGTGTTTCCTACATAATTAAGAGCTATTGGTACAGACATAACAATCAGGCTATAATCCATGGGTGATTCCACCTTACTAGAGGCATATGGCCTTGCCATTAGAGTTGAGAATGTCCTCATTCAAGTTGGGAAGATGCCTCCAAAAGTGTTTATGCCCCTGCTACCTAATATTCCTATTGATATTCCAAGTTTTGCCTAAGTTCCTAATGTCAATACCAAGCCAAGGACTAATCCTAAAAATTCAAAAGAGACAATTGATTGAAAGGAAAGATATCAAGCCTTAAAAGCTCAAACTAGGCAATATAATCTACAACAAGGTGATCATCAAAACCCTTATCTTTATCATCAGAAACATGGTGATCAATATAGACAAGCGAGAGGTCAAGGGTAGCCTAATTTCAAGAGGCTTGCTAATGCATACAATCTTACCTCAAACTCTAATAAGAGAGAAATGGTATGCATAACAATCTGATCCAAGGAGAAAAATTACAACAAGGTCAATTTATGGATGCAAATGAAGTTGGAGAACAATATCTAGTTTCTCAAGGGGGAGTCACTCCTATACTATTAGTACAATATGAAGTTCTAATTCAAGTAAGTGAGGTTGGTAGCCTCAAGGAGTAAGTTTCACTAACTTCCTAGTTGAAGATACTTATGTGCTTAACCTAGGAAATTTAGTTGCAAAAAATAATAGAGCTAAGAGGAAGCTCTAGGAGATGATAATGGTGTGACTACAAGTTCATCTAATCCTCCTACAAGGTAGTAAAGCATGACAATCCCTACAAATCCTATACATTCTTTAAGTCAAAATGTTGGAAGGCCTACTCAAAGTGATTTAATACCTCAAGTTCCAACCAATTCCTTGCCTCCAAGAACCCAATAAAAATTAATTACTCTTTTTCTAAACATTTTTGATTCATTAAAGAGTGTTAAGGCATCTATTACCCTTTGGGATGTTCTTCATATGCCTGGCCAAAAGGAGCTCATAAAAAAATAGTTGTCCACTGTCCATGCTAGTCCTCCATAATCAATCCATGCTCATCATCATGTTTCTCTTAATAATGCCCATAATAATATTATAGAGGATTCTACCAAATCTGAGAAGCATCCACCTTTCTACCTCACTCTCATTGTGGGAGACAAACTAGTTCAGAATTGCATAGTTGATAGTTGAGCTAGCACATCAGTTATGCCCAAGGTTATAGCTAAAAAATTAGGTCTAAAGTATGAACCACATAGTAAATGAGTGATTAAATTAGATGGTACACCTACCAATTCAGTATAATTAATCAAAGGGTTGAAGGTTTTCTTACATGATTGTCCTAGTTTTCCCATTCTCTAAGACATTGCGGTTGCTGACTTGCTTGCCCACTTTGTTATCTACCTCTTAAGAGATTTTGAAGCTAAGATAGGAGAATACCTATTAGTTAATTGGTCCTTATTAGCCTTTAGGACAAGATATGGAACAAAGGTTACCATAAGAAGTTATACACTTTCAAGGTTCTACATTGAGCCCTATGTAGAGGAAAGTTCCAATCTTAATTGTGTTATCAATGACAAGGAAAAGTCTATTGTAAATGATGGTGCTTCTTCCAAGATTTAAGGCATGTCTAACTTGTTTCTAGATGAGTATTGTGTAAATTATTATGAATATGATCCATATACCTAATTTTATCAAACTAACCTTGGCACCTATATCATTCATGAAGGATCATATGAGCAATCTGAGGTTAGTATTGAGCATTCTTTCTCACAAGATGCTAAAGGCAATTACTTCATCCATGTGTATGATGATGATAACTTGAATAACATGGTGTATCATTATGGTGAGAAGAATAATTCCCATCTACTTGTAATTGATGAAGTATCTCTTGAAGATGACATTCATAAGGAAGAAGATGACTTGTGGAAAATGTTCAATGTCATAAGTCAAAAGTTTGAACAATTAGGTAAGGGTATTCCTCCTCCAAATAATTACATACCTAATGTTAGGTTAGTTGATGAACCTAATGAGAAGGTTTTTGAGTGTTTGATCAAGCATGAAGTTGAGTTTCATTATATGAATAAGGATGAACATCAATCTATTGTCCAAGGGTCTATAGTCATAAAAGAGCCTAGTGAAGCCAAGGCAAACATGCTTGTGCCTGAGGAAAAATCAAGAGCTCAACCTAAACATGAATCATTTGCAAAAGCGATAAAAAAAAAAATCAAGCTTAATGCTCCCCAGCATCAAGCACATCATGCCCAAGAATATGGAAAGGTTAAGGCAGTTGTCATGTATCTTAATCTGTAGTTTAAAGAGCATCAAATGGATATGATAGAAATCAAGATAGTTGCATCTCCAAACAAGGTCCTTGGAAGACAAGAGGGAGAATTCATGAAAGCCCAAATTATCCCACTTTCAAACATGAGAAGACCCAAAGATGGTAAGCTTTTTGACCATCAACATGAGCAAGTGTTTGATGATGAACTTACCTCATATGATGGTTGATTTCATGGAGCAATAGAGATGAAAGAGGAACCAATTTTGACCCTGTTTGAAGCATTGTAAGTCATTTTTCACCCCTAGAGTGAGGTCTTGTAAATACTAACTTAGGTGTGTGTCTTTGATTTAGTTGTGTGTGTTCTATAAGTGTCCTTAAGAACACGTGTTTCCTTTGGTGTGTCTTGTTTTGTGTGTCTTTACTTTGTGTTTGGTGTGGTTTTAGAGGTAGTTGAGAGTTAAACTTGTGTGTAGGTGACTCCATATCCCAATGGATGAGAGTAAGCTACTGGTTTTGGTATAACAAACACACCATCCCTAGGAAATCGATAAGAATGTTGACTATTTTGACCAAAAGTCAAAATAGACCAATCCCCTATAGTAAAAAACTTGTATAGGGGTATATTAATATGTAATAGGGTATAATATGGTCCTATTTGAGGTCATTTGATATGTCATTAGCTTTGTCTTGGTCACCTTTTAGTCCTTGTACCATTTCATGTCATATAGGGTCATATTTCAGCCATTAATGAAGTTTGTATGATTTTTATAAATACACAAAGGTTTCAAGAGTTTATTCAACATCTCCCATGTTAGTTTCTTTTGATTCATGTCATTCCTAGCTGAAAATTTGTAGGTACTATGTTAAGATCAAGAAAATAGTTAGAAAAAAGGAAGTTTTGGCAGTTGTATGGCTTTTAAAAGAGTGTGGCACATGTGAAAATATTATACAATGACTCTTCAACTTCCATAAACTAATTCTCAGATTTGGTCAGCTTTGAAACACTTGAAAATGGCTTAAAACCATTTCACTTCTCCATCATTTCACTAGACATGTAGAAATAACCAACCGATTTTGGTTAAGTATAGATAATAGGGGTTGATTCAGGATAAATGATCTTGTGGGATATTACTAAACTTAGTATACTTCAGATTCATGGTATGATTTCATAATTAGTTTTTTATGATTTATTAACCAACGTTAATAAGTTGACTACTCATTTATGCATGCTTATCCCCACACCCTAAATGTTTCTCTTTTGTTTGCAATGGTCTGTATAAACTAGGTATTTTATGTGGTCCTTAAGAGCATTAACATCCTCTTCACATGATTATTGACATGTTTTTCACATAAAAAGTCCAAAATATGGACATGAATCACCTTATATTGCTAGTGAAAGATACTAACATAGTCTATAGACAAGAGTTCCTCAATAATGGAGTTTCCCTTCCTATTTTGGATTTCAAATCAAAGTTGATGTGGTTTTCCACATCTAAAAAGATGATGATCATACTTTCCATAAGATTTTTGGTCTCTAATGCATCTTTTGAGGGAGTAACATAATCATATATGGCACACAGTCAGTCTCTTACAAGTATTCATCTACAAGCAAGAGAAAAGAGGAACCTTGCACAACCATGGTGGTCAAGTATAAGGTTTTCAAAATGTTGAGATAGATTTTAAGGTGAAAATAATGTCTCTGATATATCTAATGATAGTTTTATATTGGTTGAGATATCCAATTCTCTAAGGCTTAAAATTATGCCTTGTCTACTACTGATGTGCTCCTATAGATGCCCCACAAGAGATTAATCATGTTAGAATAAAGACATTAGAACTTGTTTGAAGTCTTTTAAGGTGGAATGGATCAATTTTAAAACTTTATAGAAGGATAATATTGATTATAGGGCCATACACTATGCATATTGTCCATATCTCACATTCATTACCATGTGCCCTATATATGAACCTACAGATGGCTCATATAGAGTACTGAACAAATGGAATGTAGATGTTGAAACTTGTTTGAACCTATATTAAGGTTTTTAAGTGTTGAAAGTGCCCTAAAAATCAATAGTGGATCCATAGAGTGAAAAGTAGACTTGAATCAAGTTCATAATTTGAGAAAGTGAGTTTAGTGACATGTTGCCTTAATTCTTCTAAAATAGGGCCTTATCCATATTTGGTGTTATCATATAATAGGGTGACATTAGATCTAGATAGATTTGAATGCTTCCATATTATAGCCCACATGTAGGGGAAATGCCTTGCAAAAGATCATAAATGGTTGGATAAGAAAGAGTGACATAACGCAGTTTGAAACTCAAGTAATTCTTCATTGGAGGTTCTCAGTGTTTTATAGTGTTTTGAAACATTAAATGACCTTATAGTCCAAGGTGGCATGATAGAAGCATATCTCCATGGAAAGTGACCCTATTGAGGTGAGAATGACACTAGTGGTTCAAATAAAAATGAGATGGGTTGAATTACATGGTCTTGACCTATATCATCACCTACATGTGTACCTTTTCCCTCAAAAGGGTCACCTACAATCTCACTATAGGTACCTACAAGCTCATGAGATAAACCTAGAGATGGGAACCCTATAAACATGAACACTTGAAAGTTATATGTGAATACGAACACCTAAAATATACCCTATGATGTGTAACATAGGGTTTAGGATTTTAAATGTAACCTATAAGACCTTTTTTGCTCTCAAAATGGATATCTAAAGTTTGTTTATAGTAAGACAGTACACTAAAACATGGTGGTTTAGAGGTTGGCCTAGCATATGCATAATGTGAATAATTCTTAGTGACTATGATATAGTATTAAGGAATTTAAGGGTCATATAAATATGGCATAATGTCTAATTCTAACTGAAACCCTACAAGAAACTTCCTTTGTTTAAAAAACATAATATGCAGTCTGTCAGGCTAGCCTAGTCAAGTAGAGATGAATGCTCTTTGAGGAGTTGGTAGTCTTATAGGGTGTTAAACATGTTTGAAATGACTTTCACTATAGTGATATAAAATCCATGAGATTCTCAATATATGAAAATAGAGCATGGAGGGCTTCACCATACAATCTACAGTCCATACACCAACCTTGCATGCAATCAGTGTTACAAAAGTTTTCCTTGGGTTTCATGATGTTTGGGGATGTTAAGAGTGTGATATAACTCTAAAATTATTTATAAAGGGTCCCCATTACTTGAAAGATCCTATTATATATATTTTTTGAGATAATAGGGGAAGTGCCCTCTGTTCTATCTCAGATAAAGGGCATTTCCAAAGAGCCACACCATACAGGTTTATTATAAGGAAGGTAAGAAGGTGAGATGGGAGGTCTTAAATCATTGCAAGGATATGTATAATTTTTAGTTAAATATGAACAATCATAGAGGAGACATCACAGTAATTATAAAATAATCAAAGATGGTGATGAGTAGCTATGCATAGAGTAGGCCTATTAGGCCTAGACTAGGCTTAAAACCCTAGAAGGGGTTAATCTGATTTCCAAAGCAAGATAAACATTATAACACACTTGATGAATTTCATAGGAATATATGAGATTGTTTAGAGAATTTAGTCTATAGGGAAGGTCACAAATGGGTCATTTCTTGACTTAAGAACAACTCAAGGTGCACAAAATGCAAGAAAGAGCTCAAGAAGGCATCCTTAGAAGCTCATATCTATACATACTCTTAACATGGAGACATGAGGAATTATAAGATGTTGAATAAGGTCCTAAAAATGCTTCTAGTAAATTTTTTTCATATATTAAACATCTCAATTTTATGAATAAATGCTAAGGGCCAAAACCACCTAAAACCCTCCAAAACCCTTGTTCATGACCTGATGGGAAAGAAGTAGATAAAAATACACTCATAAGGGCTATTATGACTTCATAATTATTTTTTACTTGTAGATAACTCCCTCAAGGTCTTTCCTTTCATATTGGATTCTACCCTATTTGTACGGATAGGGTATAGAACTTATTTTCTTGATAGATTTTGGTGTTTTAAAGGTATAGAGGAGTCTTAAAGGATGAGGATCACTTTGAGAGATCAAGTGGGACCTGATATAACTCTGAATATCCATTTATTTCTTCATTCAATCACATAGGTACCTCTACAAGAAACTTCACTCCAGGCAGTCCAAATTGGCATAGTGAATGGAAGGTGATCACCAAGTGAGAAAGTGATAAATTTAACTAGGAGGCCTTTTAAGGTCTACCTAGTGGATTTAGGGACAAGAGTACTCTTGACAGGTGTCAAATAACCTCCTATATGTATTTTTTTGGAAAATTAAAGGTCACTTAAATGACAAGTGTGAGGAATGAGTGAAATAAGGATGATAGTGACTATAGGCAGTGAGAACGCTTGTCCAAAAGAAGACCAATGGTTAGGGACACATAAAATACATGTTGGATCTTGTTCTTAACCCACACATCATACTTCACATATCTCAAATCTTAATATTTTGATTTGGAGTGCTCAAGAGAAGACAATGATGAAGACAATTTCTAAAAAGCTAGTTGAAGGGTCTTACACCAGTTTTGAGGAGTTTTCATACCTTGGAGGGATATTTGTCCAAAGAGACCTTTCATGGTCTATTTCACACTCTAATCCTCTATAATATAATTTATTCTCATGCCTTTAAAATTTTAATTATGATCCTTGATCTCCAATTCTCTCTCTCCTCTCACACATTCTATAAGTACTAGCTATTTTGGCTCTTGTATGTTTATTCCACACCATGTATGGTGAATCCCTGTTAGTTTGATGTTGTAATTTGCCTTTAAATAATTCATGAAATCTATTTTTGAGTTCATAAACATATTTCCTAAGTGTGTAAGGTTATGAATGGTGAGGTTTAGTGATAATCTTCTATCCTTTCTTCTTTTTATCCTTTCATGTTTAGTATAAGAAGTTTTCATTCGAACAGGTCATATGGAGTGTAGCTAGTGTGTCTAACTCCATTCAAGTGTTTAAGTATCCTAAGTGTTTTAAAATGACCTATTTTTCACTTACCTTGAGTTGTCTTATGTATATCACCTCCATATTTAAATACTAATGCTAGATTATCTTAGGACTTGGAAGCTACTATTGTAGGTCATGTTTCTTAGTGCAAGAATATGATGATCTTGGGGAGATATTCATGGTGTATCACCCCATTATAATATTTTATTTTTATGCATACTTCTACCCCTTTTCCCTCAATTAATAAGTTAGTGTAGGTGTTAAGCACTTAAAGGTTAATCTAGGGAGCTAGCCCTTAGACTTAGAGGTCTACCTCTGTTATAGGCAACCCACAGTCCTAGAGGTACTCCAATGTTGCCTAAATATTATATTAGGATTGAATAACCTCCTCCAAGGTGTGATATTTTGTGCCAATATATACCATATGATGCAAAAAAATAGGCTAAACTTCTAGAGGCTATAAATTTTTACCCGTAGCTCCGTTTGAGCTCTTCCATGCACCAAAATGACCATGTCAAAAATTTAGTTGCTACCCTTAGATGAATTTTCCACTTAGACATGTTTTTAATAATTTTCAAAGGCCAAACGTGACCATATGGTGGTCTAAAATTATAGCTTATTGATTTTTTGAGATTTTTCTAGCTTTAGAAATTGTATATTTTTATGACTGGATGTGAACTTCAGTTGTAATTCGTCCAATAGACTAATTTTAGTGTTTAGAGTATTTTGGGAGATTTTTAAAGTTGCACGCATGTCAGGATCTTGCTCCTCAATAAGAGCACATATGATTACCTCTTGTATTAGCAACTAAACACGGAATTTAACCAGAATGATAAGTAACTAGAAATATGAAACAACACAGGATATGAGAGACAATACACAATTGTATTAATAATCACTCAGAAGAAAATACAATAAAGAAGATGCCACTTCTTCTTCCACCTCAAAGGCTTGCCACACCTCAAGGACTTCTTCCCTCTCTCTCTCATGGTCCCAACAATCAACTCAAATATAGAATTGATGTTCACCTCCACCAGTTAGTAACACGCTGCCAGTACACCAAGCACACAACCGTACTCCAAGTAGATCTCCCTGCTCTTTGCTGCCACCTGCAAATCACCGGACCTTACTCACCATTGTAGATCTCTAAACGTGGTCTTGCACACCTGCTGACCAAGATCATACATACACAAAGAACCCTTTTGATTCTCCAAACCAGTACCCAGACTTGGTACTATGGAACTAGGAGGAACACACCATTGCTCTCTTCTCTCTAAAGGAGCTTATTTTGCTCTCTTACTCTCTAGCACAAGTTTACAATACAGCCCATGAGTCTATTATATA
The DNA here is from genome assembly GCA_037957365.1 of Torreya grandis. NCBI lineage: Eukaryota > Viridiplantae > Streptophyta > Pinopsida > Cupressales > Taxaceae > Torreya > Torreya grandis. Next base: position 2,745,217 of record JARHVA010001046.1, on the reverse strand, counting down.
GATCTCATGCTTACAATAACTAGACTATCTTAATTACAATAATTAGACTCGTAACTCTAAGACTAAAGTAAGTCTTTACATGCAAACTGCCTGTCCAAAAATAGACTCTCTAAAATCCGCATGCAAACTGCATGCTCACACAAGTTGCCGACGTCAGCTCCTCCCTGACCGATGTCAGCCGACTCATAACTGACGTCGATTGCTTCTACACTACACTGTGACCAACCTTGATTGATTAGACCGATGTCAGTTGCCTTGCAACTCTCCGTAACCTCCGTGACCTCTGTAACTCCTCCTATTTGCATCCTAGTGAAGCTTTTAGCTCCACAACCTAACAATCTCTCACTTAGAGATAAACAGCTGCACCTGTACCTATACCTATACCTATACACCATCTAATTTATTCCTTGGCTTGTATCCCTCTTCAAGCTCAATCCTGAAGACCAACCACCACACATCTTGTGATGCTACACCTGTCATCCAAATAACCTACCACATCCGAACCTACAAATCCATGTAGTGAAGACCTTGACCCTGCATAACATGTTAACCTGCTACTAGTCCCTCTCAGATACCTGAGAATCCACTGAAATGCCCTCCAGTACTCCTTCCCTGAATTGGCTCCATACTTCTTGACAACTCCCACTGCTTGGGAAAACTCAGGTCTACACTAGACCTCATGTGATTTCGAACACTGTTCTAAGCTCTGCTTGAACTGTCCAGCCCTTGGTGTGCTTACCGATTCTGCATCTTGTGAATTGAACCCTGCCAACACCTTCTTCACATCAGCTCCTACTGGAGACAAAATCAACCTGTGATCTTCCATGTCTCTTATGCCAAAGAATTTCACTGCTCCAAATTCTTCATGACATACCTCTGAACTAACTTTACCTTTAGCTCAGAAACTCCCTGCATGTGTAACCCTACAACAAGCAACCACACCACATACAGTAACAGAATAATGTTGCAATCATTATCCACCTGGGAAAGAAAACACAATGGTTACAATGACCTTGACCAAAGCCATGCTTTGTCATATCCCTGTTAAAACCTGTACCATTGTCCTGCAGCTTGCTCAAGACCATATACCTTGGCCTTTCGTCTCATGTGTCCATTCCCGCTCTTCTTCATCTCGAACATCCATTCATCTCTCAGTGCTTTCTTCCCGCTGGTGACTCCACCAAAAACCCCTGTTTGACTCTTCTCCAAAGAATCACAATCCTCATCCATGCCAAGCTCCCACTGTTTCCCAGATCTACCTGCTCTGCTTCTTTAATGACTTCCTGATTCTTGACCATCAGTGAGCAAAAAGTAGTGTAAAGAAGGGAAATGATGAATTTGAGGCTTACTTACCCTTTCAATCCTCCATATGGGCATTTGAGACTCCTTGACAGCTTGCTGTCCACCCAAAATCTGTCTTAGTAACTGATGTCGGTCACATCTCAGTCTGCACCCAACCGTCGTTGGTTCCTTGCGACTACCTCATCACCGACGTTAGTTTTCCATGACTGATGATGATGTTTATCTGCCCCTGAGTTACCAACATTAGTCTGCACATAGCTGATGTCGGTCCCTGCATGGACGCCGATGTCGGTTTTCTAACCGACGTTGGTCTCTGTGTTCTCCTTGTGAGTGATAACTTTTACCTGTGAGCTCCTTTTGGGTCAAAATCCTGTTCAAATCAACACAGCCCTACTCAAAATTCCTCAACCCCTTGAATTGATCTCTGTCCATCATCTTCTCCATGAAAACCAAGGCTTTCTAGTTCTTAAGTTTGTCAAAGACATCTGACCTCCACTTAAAAACATGCATTCCCCTCTTACATATGTGACCAAGCCTACAAAGCCACATCTCTGCAATAGAAGGTGAATTAGTAATATAAGTAGATAGATAAAGGATACCTACTTTCTTACCACCATCTAATTCAAGTGCATCCATTGTGAGACTTACTATGCATCTCTCATCACCCAACTTTCCTAAAGAAATTAGACTCATCTCCAAGACTGGTCCCTACATGACCTCCTTCAACACTCGTGTGTTATTTGTCTGCAATTTCAGCTTCACTTCCCCTTTGCCAACAATCTGACAAGGCTCACCAACCCCTGAATAAATCTCTCCAAAGTCTCCCTAGACATACTCTTGAAAAGATGCTCTATTTTAGGTTGCATGGAAAGAGGCAAAAGAATCTGTAAACCAAGATTCTTCTTTATCCAAAACATCCTATGCAACATCACCTGCAACATCTACTCCTCCCTTTTCTTCATGTTGATCTTCTACCAACCAGTAATCTTTATTTACCTGCTCTTTCTTTCCATCAATTAGACCATTCGTGCTATTCAGTTTCTCCATTCGTAGCTTACCTTCTTCTACCATTGCTATACTCCCACTCAATCAAAAACCCCTATGAGTACCCTATAATCAACAAACACTAACCAAATCTGAAACCACCTGTCAGTAACCCAACCTGGCTCTGATACCAACTGTCAGGATCTTGCTCCTCAATAAGAGCACATATGATTACCTCTTATATTAGCAACTAAACATGGAATTTAACTAGAATGATAAGTAACTAGAAATATGAAACAACACAGGATATGAGAGACAATACACAATTGTATTAATAATCACTCAGAAGAAAATACAATAAAGAAGATGCCACTTCTTCTTCCACCTCAAAGGCTTGCCACACCTCAAGGACTTCTTCCCTCTCTCTCTCACGGTCCCAACAATCAACTCAAATATAGAATTGATGTTCACCTCCACCAGTCAGTAACACGCTGCCAGTACACCAAGCACACAACCATACTCCAAGTAGATCTCCCTGCTCTTTGCTACCACCTGCAAATCACCAAACCTTACTCACCATTGTAGATCTCCAAATGTGGTCCTGCACACCTACCGACCAAGATCATACATACACAAAGAACCCTTCTAATTCTCCAAACCAGCACCCACACTTGGTACTGTGGAACTAAGAGGAACACACCATTGCTCTCTTCTCTCTGAAGGAGCTTATTTTGCTCTCTTACTCTCTAGCACAAGTTTACAATATAGCCCATGATTCTATTATATAGATCTCATGCTTACAATAACTAGACTATCTTAATTACAATAATTAGACTCGCAACTCTAAGACTAAAGTAAGTCTTTACATGCAAATTCCCTGTCCAAAAATAGACTCTCCAGAATCTGCATGCAAACTGCATGCTCACACAGGTTGCCGATGTCGGCTCCTCCCTGACCGATGCCGGCCGACTCATAACTGACGTCAGTTGCTTCTGCACTGCACTGTGATCGACGTCGGTTGATTAGACTGACATCAGTTGCCCTGCAACTCTCTCCAACCTTCGCGACCTCCGTAACTCCTCCTGTTTGCATCTTGGTGAAGCTTTTAGCTCCATAACCTAACAACACACTTGCATGTGAAACTTACTAAAAATAATAGCTATTAAAATTAGAAGTTTTTTTTTAACTTTTTCATGTCAACTCTAATTCTAAGTTGAGGCTTATTTAAGCATGGTTTGGGTTATAATTAATTCAAAGAAATTAATATGAATCAATTTTGAGTATTATTTTAGATCTTGGCCTATTGGTAATTTTATTGTCTTGATGTTTTTATAGTTCATTACCATAATATAAAATTATATGGTTCAAAAATAATTTGGAAATTTATTTTATAGTTACGAAGGTTATAGGAATGGCTTCAATCCATGTAGTAAAGTAATCAGTGGAGATAATTGTGTGCTTATGACCATAAAAATAGTTGGGATTGATTTCTCCAATGAGGTATAACCCCCATGTGGAGAAGAGACATGGAGTGGTAATGGGTTTCAATGATTTTTATGGAGCATGGATTAAGTCACCATGTTTTTGGCATAGGACACATTTCTTGACATACTGACATGAATCAGTTTCCATCATTGGCCAGTAATATCCAATTATAAGAAGTTTCTTTGCAAGGATCATTTCACTAGTATAAGCACCACAAATACCATAGTGAACTTATTTAATGACTAAATCTACCTATTTATAATTTAAACACCATAATAAAGTTCCATCATAACCCATAAATTATAATGTATTTCCAAGGATGGTAAAACAAGAAGCTTGTTGGATGAATAATTTATTGTGATTATGGGATAAGTTTAGATGGATCACATTTTCATGGAGGTATGTGTATATATCCTTGTATCAAGGGAAAGTAGGAATAATAACATCACATACCATTTTATATTTGAGAGGATCATATGACAAAAACATAAATTTCTCAATAAAGAATTGGTTGTGACTAGTAACTGGATGCATGTTAATAAGTGAACCAATTATGGCCATAGAATAAACTACCTTTTATTGACTCAAGGAACTTGATCAAATTGTATGGACTAAAAACATTATTTAAGACTATCCAGCATCCATTTATAATGGAATATATTATCATATTTATCTTGATATTCATTAGTTACTTATTTGATGATTAGTCATGAATCCCTAAAAACTAAGAGATGTTAGATGTTCTATTTAATTGCGAGCTTGAGATGAGAACCAAGAGATTTAAATTTTTATATGTTATTGGTATAAGAGTATCCTATCTAAAATGATTTTTTAATGATACCACCTTATGGAGTGATGATCAAAATAACTTACCCTGATCCATAACTTGTACAAGACCCATCAAAGTACAACTTCCACTTTAATGATTCATCCAAGGACATGATTGGTTCATCTATAAAATCCATGATGAGAGGTTTGATATTCATTAATGGTGTTTATTCTAAAGTATATGCAATTATTCTTCCTTTGATAGTTTCTTGGTTGACATAATCTATATTAAACTCACCTAGAAGCATGGCCCACATTTCCATTCTCCCCGTTAAAGATGATTTGGAAAGGAGACACTTAAGTGGATCAACTTTTGTAATAATTTTGGTTTGATTATTAAGCATGTACTGTCAAAGTTTTTAGGATGAAAAAAAAAACTAATAAACATTATTTATCTATTGTATAACACCTTAGTTCATAGGATACTAAGGTTATACTCAAGTAGTACATTGTTATCTCCATTCCTTGTTCATCATGCTCTATCAATAATATTCCTAATGTATATTTTGTTGTTGAAATCTATAGTAGTAGAGCTTTCCCTGGACTGGGTGGCATTAGGACTCATGTAGTTCCTATATATAATATAATATTTTTGAACTCTTATTTTCATTCCTCATTATAGTGAAAAGTAATGTTTTTTTTAGAAGAAAGGTGAAATCCTGACATATGTCTTTAATATGTGATATGAATCTATGGATTGATTGAATTTTACCTTAAAAACTATGAAGTTGATTAAGATTAGTAGGTGGATAAATTTTCCATTATATCTATAACTTTTACATGGTCTACTTTTATACCTCATTTTAATACAATAAATCCTAAGAACTTACTTAAAGTAAACCCAAATGCACATTTATTTAGATTGAGACAAACCTTGTATTCCCTATTCAAAAAATTTACATTGTACCTATTGACCAAATTTGGTCTACATACCAAAATGTGTATAGTCCAAAAATTCAATGGAAAAAGTAGGATCTTGAGGTTAGAATGGTCCAATGATTTAGTGTGAGCAGATTTCTAGATGGAATAATTGGACCCAATGAGATCATGCAGAGTGAAAGGCTTTTGAAACACTTTGAGTTCACTTAAAGTGTAAGTTGTCAATGTCACCAAGAGTAGGTATAGAGTTTTAGAGACCCTACATAATATCAAGAATGCTTAAAATGAGTATGGAAATGCAAGGCATTCATTTGGTTCTTCATTGTGTTCATCTAGGCATTTTGGGTCTAGTGGCAGAATTTTTGAGTAGGCAATTTGTTGACATCACTGTTACCATGTGTGGATGAGTCAAGGAGAAGTGATGATATGGGTTTATTCACTTTAGTCCCAAGAACATATGTTATAAGTTGTAGGTTCTCTACCAAATTGTATCAAAATTTATAGAGATCTAAAGTTGGCCTCTCAACTAAATTCTATTATTTTTTTATACTTAGCCATTTTTAAAGAAGTTCAAACTTGGCCAAGTGAGCATCTTGACAAGGCCATATCTTGCATGCATGATAGTCTCAATAAAAATTGATTACATGGGTTTATTCAAATTGGTATATATTTACTACGTGCTAAGTTTTAGATCATCTACCAAAGCATGGTATAAGTTGTGCATGATCAAATTTGGTTCCTCAGTCAAATTTTGCTAAGTTTTCCACACTTAGCCAAATGAGCTTGACCATCACTAGGACCTCATGTAGGGTTAATGAACTAGTCAAATTATATATTTTTTATCTTCACTTAGAAGCCTCACCTATTCAATGGGTAAAATGGGTTTGTTCCTTTTGATATCATGAACATGTCCTAAAAATTCATTGCCTCCATGATTCTTGTGCTTTAAGATATAAATCTTTAAAGTTGATCAAATAATGGGAAATGTTCGTGTAGATATCAAGTTTTAAACAAAGTAAAGGAAATACATTTGAGATTAAAATTTAATGTCACAAAAATGTCAATTATGGTCATATGAATGTCATTTTACAGGAGCGAAGACGTTAATTTTAAGATCATGAACTAGCCATTGGCTTTCAAACAGTGGGTCCTAACAGATCAATGGTTGGCATTTGATCAGGTATTCAGATATAAAAATGAGAAGATGTCAAAGGTTTAGTGAATATTTAGAAAAAATGTGTGTATGATAAGTGGCATAAGCATGTTTAATACATAGAAGATCGATGGCTCATGGGAATTTGTGCACAGGTAGATCAATAAAGTGAGCTAGAGTCTATAAATCATCATATCTATGGAACCAATAAACATGAATATAGTTGGGCATGATGTAGAAAGTTTAATTTGGTAATCAATAATAAATAAATAAATAAAAGTGATCTTGGGACATTTTTGACAAAATTCAAAGAGGTTATTTTGGACCCAAGCAAAGTAAATGACAAAGAGTTGAGCTTGAAGGTGAGCCAGGGTTAAACCAAGGCAATAGTTTAGACACAAAGCATCACCATTCAAAGTTCCATATATATAAGATAGATATTTTAGGTCTAATACACAGGGAAAAGATAAACTAGTGATTATGAAGTAAAGTTGATCATTTTGAAAACTTTTATAGATATTGTGACTATGTAAAAACCAATAGTCTAAGATTGGTTTTCACCTATAGTGGACCTATGTCTTGCCTATCATCATGGATAATTTTCAATAATGCAAGTATAGTTGGCTACTTAATGTAGATATGGCACTTTTCAGTCAATTCCAAGACATGATCCTCATCAATAGATCAAGTAGATGATATCATGGAGTTTTAAGAAGTCTGGCAGTTGGATAAGGGCAATGGACATTTAATTCTTTTACAGAATTTGTTCCTTGTTGATAATATCATGAGTCGGCATCCTCGACAGTGTTAATCCATTGAAAGTGTTTGGGAATTTTCTAATGCATAGCTCTCTTTCTCTTTCTCTTTTTTATAAGTACAAGATTTTAAGCATTAAAATTGATCCCTATATCCCCTCCTTTTGGTATGACCAGACTCTACCAAAAATTGTACTGTGACACCTTTTTTATGTAATAAAGACTAAATTCCATCCTTTTTTAAGCAAGATTGAAGTGTGTTCTATGAATTCATGCACTATTGTTAAGTGAATGTGTGTTCCTTACTTATGTCTGAGTTTTTTCACTTCAAGAAGTGCTTAATAGTTCTTACAAGTCATTACAAGTGCAATCTATAGTTTATTATCTAGTTTGAAAGTGGATATTTACCCTCTCTTGCTAATTTGATAACTGATTAATGCCTTGTCCTAAAATATTTATGTTATATTGATGTTCTTTGGTCTTAAAAAGTGTCTCATAGTGTGTTTTGTGTATGTTGGATTAATCAAATCATTAGTGCATCACCATTTTTTACATGCTTTTATAAGTTTTATCAAATCTCTCTCTTTTCCAAGCAAGTGCTAGTTCAGCTTTAGTGTAGGTGATAGATCCATAAGGAATCCAACCTTCTTTGGAGGTCTGATCCATCATTAGGATACCCACAACTTAGGATTGGTCCCATGCTGGATTAGATTTGAATTGGAAGATTTGAACAATCCCCTCCTTAGCTAGGGTGCAAATCTAGAACCCCAACAATTTTGGCATGCCTAGTGGGATAGAGTTCCTTTGGTATAATTGAATTTTGAAGATTGAGAAGAAGAAATTATAGTATCAGGAGAGATCTACCATCATCAAAAGTTGAAGATCCTTTAATTTTTAGAATTCATAGCATCTTCCAGACAGTGTTTTCATGTCAAATATTACAACAAGATCATCAAGTAAAAGTACTCCTTTTGAACACATTGAATTGCCTTCTACTTATTATAAAAGATCAAGATTCAATAGTAAAATACCTTATCTTCCAAAATAGAATTCATCAACTGGTCATTATATTTTTTTAGTTCAATTTATTGTCCCCATAACCCAAGTCCCTTTTGCCCAAATGGTTATCAAGAATCAGGTGTTTGTCCCATTTAATAGGGGTAGTCCCTTGAATTTGGCCCAATATAATGACATTCTTGTGTCTTCCATAAAATTTATCTATTTCTTCTCTGAAGAATTAGATTAAACTACTGCTATTGAGCATATCTAAGAGGTTGTCAATTTATGTTTTGTTCATAATGTTACTCAAGATAATGTGGCTATCAGATTACTTATTGCTTCCTTTAAAGGAAAAGCATTGGAATGGTATATTAATCTTATTTTGACCTCCATTACTACTTGGGATGACTTAGGTGTAGCCTTAGTTAAGCAGTTTGAAGAAAATTTTGATCATCTATCTTTGGTTGAATAACTGACTACCATAAAAAGGTACCCCATGAATTCATGTTTGACTTTAACCTCATGTTTCAACAGACATGGATTAGGATTCTTGCATTGGTTAGGCCATCCCTAGAGTATGCATTTTTGTACTATCTTAAGGCCTTTAATTTTGATATAAGTGTCATGATACAGTCCATGGGTGGTAATGACTTGCCAAATGCGTATGAAATTTCTATCAGGGTAGAAAATAACCTAATATAAGTTGGAAAACATGCTCTAAGGCCTATAATTCTCATATTCCCATAATTACAACATGTCCCTCCTCTTCAAGTTCCCCCAGTTCCATCTATAGCCCCTATTCCATCTCAAAAAATCCAAGTTGTAGCCCCTCCTAATAAAACTAGTGAGATTGGTGATCTGAAAAACATTTTACAAGCTTTTATAAATGAGATTATTTCACTCAAGAGACAATAGTACCAAGGTAAACCTTACCAGAAACAAAACCAAAGTACTTATCTTTTAATAACCAAATACTTCTTTATCAAAGTTACAAGGACAATAGGAAACCTTATCAAAATCAAGGAGCCATAACCCAAACTAACCCATATGTAGCCCTTGATCCCAATGTACCTTCTATTTTAAAATATATTATTCCCCAAAATAACTTGATGTAAGATCTAGGTTGGTAGCCTTCCAATCCAAATGACATTCAAAATCAAGCCTTAGTATCATAAGATATTACCATGCCACAGATGACACAAGAAGAGTTTTATTTTCAAGGTGATCAGTATTAAGACATGAATATGGCAATCTAAGGAGAAACTCAACAATTTCTAGGGCAGCATAATGCTATCAATGTTAATTAGCATTTGGATGACCATATTGCATTCAACCAAGTTGGTAAAACTAGCAACACAAATGGTCAAGTGACAGATCTGACTAGAGCTAAAAGAAGAGCAGTTGATGAAGCTCGAGATGTAAGCAATACTTTTAGTGTTCATAGTTTTATTTCAAAGAGTGTCAAGGATAAATTTGTTGTTCTTGTATCATAGAAGATTCAAAATATAGAGATACTGAAGGTTACCCAAATTCCCCTGACTAGAGAACAACCAGTGGCTCAAAAATTGTTGTCATAAAGTTAGTGAAACATATTTTAGAATTATTAAACAAATGAAGAAATAAAATGTTAGTATTATCATGTGGGATTACCTTTCCATTCTAGGGAAAAATGATATTCTTATTCAATAACTTTTAGATATTAATCTATTTAAGGAAATAGCTAAGAAATAAGGAATTGTCTTGGACAATTCAGAATAGCAAATCAAGCAACCTCAGTAGATACATAAAATGACAAAGGTGGATAAATCCAATGTCAAATCAAACAAAACCCCTCCCTTTTAAAGAAGAGCAGTTGATGAAGCTCAAGATGTAAGCAATACTTATAGTGTTCATAGCTTTATTTCAAAGAGTGTCAAGGATCAAGTTGTTCCTATCTCATAGAAGATTCAGAATATAGAGATAGTTAAGGTTACCCAAATGCCCCTAACTAGAGAACAACCAATGGCTCAAAAATTGTAGTCAAAAGTTAGTGAAACATATTTTAGAATTATTAAATAGATTAATAAATAAAATGTTAGTATTATAATGTGGGATTACCTTTCCATTCTAGGGCAGAAGGATATTCTTATTCAAGAACTTTTAGATCTTAAGGTATTTAAAGAAACAACTGAGAAATAAGGAGTTGTCTTGGACAATTCAGACCAGCAAATCAAGCAACCTAATCAATAGATACATAACATGACAAAGGTGGATAAATCCAATGTCAAATCAAACAAAACCCATCCCTTTTATCTCTCCTTGATAGTAGGTGATTGTTTAGTCCATAACTGTATGGTAGATAGTGGAGCTAGTAGCATTGTCATGCCTAAACAAATTATAGAAAAGCTTGGTCTTGTCTATGAGCCAAATACCAAAGGAGTATTATAATTAGATGGATAACCAATAAAGATAGTAGGCATAATCAAAGGCTTAAAACTAACATTACATGCTTTCCCCAATATGGTTATTCATCAAGATGTAGTTGTAGTAGACTTGCCTCCTTATTTTGCCATGTGCTCTCAAGAGACTTTACTTCAAATATTGGAGGATATATCTCAACTGATAGGACCTATTTAATGTTTAGAACTAAGTATGGCACTAAAGTGACAATACATTTTGAACCTATTGCAATATTTCATTTGGAGCCATATATACCAAGTATGGTGACCACTAATTGTGTCATCTCAGACAAGGTACTAGAAAATAGTGAGGTGGAATTAGAATCACCTCTAGATGGAGTCCTAGATATTTTCCTTGATGAATGGGCCTATAATTTTCATGGACATGATCCCTAAAAGTTAATAAAATAAGAAATACATGGTGCTTATTATCTTCATCAAATGATGCACTAATTCCAACATTTATGAAAGATGATCACCCTAGTGATGGACTGTGGCAGTTATATTTTGATGGATCTAGGAACAAACATGGTACTGGAGCTAGAATGATGTTAATTTATCAATCCAATCAAAGATATTTCTCTTCTCTCAAGTTTCAGTTTGGTTTTTCAAATAATGATAATTAATATGAAACACTAGTTCATGGTTTGCAATGGGAAACAAAGATGAAGGTCAATTCCTTAAAAGTTTTTGGAGATAGTAAACTGGAATTTCACCAAGTAAGGGGACTCAATATATGCAAGAACCCATTACTTAGGTCCTATAAGTATAGAGTATGGGACCTAGTTGAAGAATTTCAAGCCTTCAATATTCAAGGCATTTAAAGAAACCAAAATAAATATGCAGATAGGTTAACTATTATTGGGTCACAATTCAGTATCCCAAATGACATTAAAATATAAAAAGTCAAATCACACATCAAAGTAGTTGTGAGACCTTCTATCCCAGATAACCATGACAATTGGAAATTATTTGAAGATGATAGTCATATTGTCATATTCTTATAAGAGGAAGCTAAATTCTCTTTAAGAAACCAAAACAAGCATTTTTAGCAATATGATGACTAAATTATACAATTAAAGACAAACAAGTTGCCTAAAGGGCTGGTCACCCTAGAAAATATATTCAACAGAGATGATGAATTAATAAAAGAAAAGTTTGCTTTGTCCACCAGGAATAACACTACAGAAATGTATAAATTTCCATTGGCAAGAGTTTAAAGCTAGTCAAAGTTTGCACATCTTCAGAAAAAGAAGCTTTTATTAATTTATGTTCAAGTTTTGTAGATGTCTTTGCATGATAGTACAATAGCCTTAAACGTTTTGATCCAAGTCTAGATCAACATACTATTGTTTTAAAAGATGAGACTCAACCATTCAGATAGAGACAAAGGCCTATTAATCCAAAGCTTGAACCTCTGATGAGAGCTAAGCTACATAAGCTCATTGAGTCAGCTATAATATTTTAAACTAAGCACTCAACTTGGGTGGCAAACCTTTTTCCAATACAAAATAAGAATGGTGAAATAAGGATATGCATTGATTTTTATGACTTGAAGAAGGCCTCTCTCAAAGATCACTATCTAGTGTCATCAATGGTATAGATTTTATAGCTAGTTGCAGGTTCAGAAAGGTTCTCTTTGTTAAATGGTTACAGTGGATATAACTAGATTTTGGTCAAAGAAGAAGACTAGTACAAAACAACCATCACCACAAAGTTGGGGACATTTGCATATAGGAAGATTCCTTTTGGTTTATCTAATGTTGGAGCCACTTTTCATAAGGCTATGGACATGGCATTTTAGGGTCTCCTCAATAATTTTATTCTTATTTATCTAGATGATATAACAGTATTCTCTAACAGTGCAGATGAGTATAGGATTCATCTCAAACAAGTGTTTAAAAGGTGTAGGGAATTTGAAGTGTCTTTGAACCCAAAAAAGTGTGTTTTCTCTATTCATGAAGGTAAGCTTCTTGGAAATGTCATTTCAAATAATGATACAAGCATAGAACCTAAAAAGATAGAATCAATTCTTGCATTATCATTACCTAAGCATAAGAAAGTCTTGCAAAAAAATGTAGTCAAGATGAAATTCATAAGGAGATATATCTTAAATTTTGGTGATTACCATGCATGGATCAGAAAATGTAGATAGTGTGTCATGTTTGTTGGAAAGGCAAAGCTTGTAGTCTTACCTCTCCAACCAATTTTAGTTAATCAACCCTCCATCCAATGGGGATTGGAATTTATTGGTCTTATCAACCCCCCTTCAAACTTAGGGCACAATTAGATATTAATTGCCATATATTATTTTACCAAATGGATAGAGGAAGTAACATTAAAACAAGCTAATGAAACCAATGTTTTGGACTTCTATGAAGGTTTGCTTACCAGATTTGGGCTCCCTTTAACTATAATTTTTATAATACTATTACTTTTGTAGGATCTAAGATTAGCTAGTGGGTAGTTCAACATAGTGTTTTCCTCGATACCTCATCAAACTATTATCCACAAGGCAATGGCCTTATTGATTCTACCAACAAGAATTTTTTGAAAATCATCAAGAGGACCGTAGAAGAAAATCAAAGATCATGGCATTTCAAATTGAAGTCAACTCAATGGGTTGACAGGATCACCTATAAAACGTAAATTACTAATTCTCCATACAAGTTAGTATATGGTAAGGAAATAATAATGCCTATTTATCTTGAATTACCTACATTGGAATTAATGCATCTGAAACATAATATAGACACATCCATTATAAGGGGATGGTGACATAGTGCACTCTAATCTATTGACCAAAGACTTGTATCAGTTGATTGTGATAAACAAGTCGGAAAATTTAGAGAAAATAAGAATCTATAAATGACATAATATAAGTAGAAGCCAAATATGTTTCTAGACAGGAGCACACTAGGAAAAAAATAGTGTAGTATGCCCGATTTCATTGATTGATAATTTGTCTAGGTTGATTGTGCATCCAAATGGGTCACTACACCTATTGTGCCTATAGGTGATGAAAAATACAATATATCTCACTTAGGGTTTTTCCATGTAGAAATCATTGTATGACTTATCTTGTATTTAAAACCCTTAGGGAACTTTGATAGCTTGAAAAACCTACAAGAAAAATAGGGGAGTGTAATGGGTTGAGCTAACCTCAATCACCCCTTTGATGATTTATCATTACTTACGTATCCAATATACCAAGGAGGGAAGTCAATCCCATGTATTTCTCTCACCTAGAGTGAATGTGTGATTGTGTTCTTTTGACTATATGTATGTAACTAGAAGATGGATTTGATACTTGATAATGATAGCTCTTGAATTGGCTTATGATTTCTCTTTATGAATGATATAAAATTCAAGTTAAATAGGGTAAGTATTCTCAATGTGTAGAAGTGTAAATGTTTTTACCAAGTGAATAGCAAGTTGGGAAAATGGATGGCTCTTAAAATGTAATAATAAGTGATTGTTTTGACAAATTCCTTTATCTGACCTTATGAAACATGTAGGAAGACCCAAAATATGAAATCAAATTTGGAAACTAGTCATTATTTGATGCAGGATGCAATCGACCTAAATAGAGATTGTCTCACTACACCCCTATCTACCTAGGGTGTACTTATCTATAAAATGTCAAGGACTTGAGTTAAGAGTTAGATACAATTTGATGGTGATTTTAAAATGCTTGATATTTTGGCATTGAAATTTTATGTGTAAAGATAATGAAAAACAAAGGGTTGAACTTGCATATAGATAGATGATTGAAAAGAATGGTGAGTAAGAGTCATGTATTTGGGTGTAATTCATGTGGTTAGTAATATGCAATGAATTATCATTGTCAATTATATGTGACCAAAATTATGTCTCTATAACATAAAAAGTGGCATTGGATATGGAGCATATTTTCACACTCATTGGCCATTAGGGTAATGCCCCTTGTAATATTATCAGAGTGCCTCCAAACTCTCTTTAGTAAGACCCTCCAAGAAAAGACCAAGGGAGAATGGAATGAGTTAGCGGATGATGCATATTGCATAGTCTCTCTATATTTTCCACTCCTCACCAAAGGTTTTCACCCATAAGAGGTCATAGAAGGTGTCCCTCACTCCAGGATAGTTATGGATCTTTTGGATTTGTGCCTCTTGATTGGGAGGGACAAAGGAAATTATATAGATTATATTTAGCTATTTTACCCCCTTTTAGGTATATTTATGGAGCCAATAAATAAAATGAATCATAATATGGTCAGGATCATATACATGGTACTATAAACCTCCATGGTGGTAATTAGGGAGATAAGTTATATAGTATGTCACCTTCTCCTCTTTAAGTAGGACCAGTCATTGAGGTGGCCTAGCATTTTATTCCTGTTGACCATTTTTTCCAAACAGGCCAAAAATCAGTCCCCTTCTTCCCCTGTTGTCCTAGGCCAGTCAATTTCAGGTTGCATAAGTTCATCGACCTTGGTTCATGAACTAGTTCAACGCTTCATTGGTTCATCACTTGGTTCAAATGGCTTCAGTTCAATGTGCAGGTTCAATGGCAGAAGTGAACAAGGAAAGACCTGATGACTTTTGCTGAGGATGATGACATCCCAAAAGCCATCAAATTTAAGCAGACGAACTAGCTGTTAGGTGACGGCTGCGTGAATGTCAATTTTAACATAGTGAAGTAGCTATTGTTTTTGAACTACCTTAGCACCAAATCATGGAAAGATCCCCAAGGAGCACAGTGACCCACTAGAAGATCACCCCCAAGGGCTGAAAGAGCAAGAAGAAGACAAAAAGCAAAAATGAGAACGCATCCAAGTGGCAAAGGGAAGGTGAGTCATTGTCAGACGAGCGGTGCAGCCTATTTTTGGTAGTTGGCATTGATGAAGGGACAAACAATAGTATGTTTGTAGAAAAGAGGTGCGGCCATGTCCTTACATTAATGTTTGAACACCAAAGTCAATTTGGGTGACTATGCAGCATGGTTCCAGCAGGCCCTTTCTAAAGAATGGCATCCATAATAGTGGTTTCCTCTTCCCAAGATTCAGAATGCGCATGGGCCATTTGCAGAAAAAGAGCACCAAAATCTTTCCCAAGAAGCACCAAGTTTCTCTTCCTCTTTCTATAAATTGTAAGCTTCTCTTTGGAGAAAAGGATCTGCTCTCAGCCTTAAGGCAAAACTCTACCCAAAAATCTCTCGAGCTTGTAAGGCAGAGCTCTGCCAGAATTTTTACCTCAAATCAGAACTTAGCTATTTTTACCTCCATTCTGAGTTTTGCATCTTTAGTATGTGTTTATGCCTTGATTCTATGTTAATTCATTTTCTTAAATGCTTTTGTAGAATGATTTTAGCATGTCTGGTGCATTTTTGAGTTTCCTTTTACAAGTTTGTCAGAATTGTCCCTAAAGGAGTGTAGGTGAAGTGGACAGGTTACTGCAGTGTGTCCTAGAATACCTCTAGTAGTTATTTCCTCCCTGTATCTCCATGGACCCCTGACCCACTGATGTAGAAGGTTTTCTCACTTCAGATGAAGTGTATAGGCACTTCTTTTTGGTGAAAAGTGTATATTCAGGCTGGGTGGATCACATTTTTTGGTGTATCACCTTTTCTTTTTTAAGCTTAGGCTTTGTTTTAATCATCTCTCTCTCCCTTTTCATCCCCCACTTTTACATTTTGTTTGTTAGCAGTAGGAGAAACCAGGGCCTAAGTGATACATCAGAGGGAGCTAGCCCTTATCTAGAGACTCTCCCCTCCAGCTTCACCGGTCCCATAGGTGAGAGGGGAGTTTCCATTATTGCATGAAGAAGGCAAGATCTCGGCCTCCTACCAAGGGTGCAATATTTTGCATCAACAGTTTTTGGCACACCCAGTGGGACCAATTAAGATAAGTTATGTCCAAAGAGTTGAAGAATTTTTGGTGTGTTCTTCAACCGACCAGCCTTTAGAGGCTTTTGCATCAACACCAATGGCGACTCTAAGTTGAATTTGTTCATTAAGCAACTCGGTGCTATCAAAAATCACTTTTTGTATGTATAATACCTTTGCATAAGATCATGGGTCTTATTTTCCTTCATATGACTTCGATCAGACTCAAAAAATTTAGAGAATCACCTCAAGTAGCTCTTTTAGTTGCCCTTCAATGATAAGCAAAGTGGCCATAGAATTTGAGAAGTAGACGATGGAGATTAACAGAATGGAGGAGCAGTATGGATATCAGTAGGAGTTGATGTATAAAGAGGAGTGTTTGTTTAGGCAAGCATAGGCCTTGCAATCCATTGAGGAAGAGGTAGAAAAATGGAGGAATCCATTCATTCAAGGTATTCAACCTTATGTGCCCCCTCCTATTTTGAAGAAAGCCCCCTCTTTTGCACCAAATCCTTTCTATCAGATAGTAATTGCTCACTCCCACTCATCTGATGTATCTGCTCTCAATCCCGTGCAACTAGCTTTCCAACATCAAAAGGCATCAGAGCAACCCCCCATGGAGATCAATCTTCTTAATTCCTTATATTGTGAATCTTCCATTGGGGGCAATACCATGAGCCAGCATGTCCCTCTTCTAGAGACTCTTCTGGTGCATCGACGGTCTCTTCTTAGCATTCCTAAGCCTCCCCAAGTTTTTCAACATGATGTGCAGATCCCAAGTTGGAGGAAGGAATACCAAGAACTAGCCCAGAGCCTTGAAGAGGATGATGCTGGTGATCTCCAAGAAAGGCTCCTTCAAGAAAATATAGCCAGGAGAATTGCAGAGTTGGAGTCCCAAATGAGATTCCTCAGCCAACGTGTGATGGACCTGTCTAAACCTAGCCCATCCACACACCTCCAAGAGAGCTATCAGGCCACACCTGATATAGATGAAGTGTTGACCAAGGGGAAGGAGGAAAATCATTTGATTTTAGCTCAAGGACTACCTCCTCTTCCACACGGTTCTCCCACTTCACACCTTCTCAAGGAGGAACCTATTCTGTAGGAGGTGAGTGAGGAGCAGAAGATCTAGTCTATAGTTCTTCAGGAGAATATCTTTGAAGGTCTTGAAATATGGATCTTGGAAGAGGATCAAGAGAATATCCTTGAAGATCTAGAGATCTGGACCTTTGAGGAGGAAAAGGAGAGGTTTGTCTTCTTGGAGGAAAGCCTTGAAGAAAAGAGCTTTGAACAGAGAGGTGATGTTCTGTGGGATGAGAAATCATTTCATGAGTCCATTTCAGACATCATCACAGTCACCCTTCTTCAAGAAGGCCAAAAGGAAGCAGAGGATGAGTCTGACAGAGTCTGAAATGAAGAAGAAGGAAATGGGTCGGACCATGATGCACTACAAGGGAGCTATACATGTCAAAGGGCTAACGGTGATAAGCCAGCAGCCACTGATTTCTTGGTGAAATGCACTAGCATGAAGGACCAGCATTCAACAAGCCTCCAGGGACAAGAAGAATACATGTATGTTGGAGACATGTTTGAATTTGATCCACTTAGATACCAGCCAACTCAGGTGACAGGCAAGAGGAGCAAGTCACCAAATATCCTTTTCTTTCAGCCACTTATCTGCCACCATAAGTCTTCTTTCCTGGAAGGGGACTTAATAAGTTTTCCCTTTGATCCAGGAGTGAGGAAAACATTCCTGGTTAGCTGTATATAGTAGTTTGCTTTCAGTTTCTTTCCTACTTTCCCTAAGTGCAATTTGCACAGGTAGTGTTTTTAGCCTTGTGTGTTTCCCTTTGCGTGTGGGATAAAAAGCTTCATGTTTGATTCTTGGATCTTTGGGGCTGTTGCTAACCTTTCTTCAAAGTTGCATCTGACTCCATGCCCAATGGAATACAAGGCAACTGGTCTTTAAGCATACTAGGCATGCTTCCCTTGGGAGTCACCAATTTGTTGACCATTTTTGCCCAACAAGCCAAAAATCGGTCCCCTTCTTCCCCTGTTATCCTAGGCCAGTCAATTTTAGGTTGCATAAGTTCATCGGCCTTGGTTCATGAACTGGTTCAATGCTTCATTGTTTCATCACTTGGTTCAAACAGTTTTAGTTTAATGTGCAGGTTCAACAGTAAAAGTGAACAAGGAAAGACATGATGACTTTTGTCGAGGATGATGACATCTCGAAAGCCATTAAATTTAAGCAGATGAACTAGCCATTGGGTGATAGCTGTGTGAACGTCAATTTTAACATAGTGAAGTAGCTGTTGTTTTTAAACTACCTTAGCGCCAAATCATGGAAAGAACCCCAAGGAGCATAGCGACCCACCAAAAGATTGCCCCCAAGGGCTGAAAGAGTAGGAAGAAGACAAAGAGTAGAAATGACAAAGCGTCCAAGTGGCAAAGGGAAGGTGAGTCATTGTCAGACGAGCAGTGCAGCCTATTTTTGGTAGTTAGCATTGATGAGGGGACAAATAGTAGTCTATTTGTAGAAAAGAGGCATGGCCATGTCCTTACATTAATGTTTGAATGCCAAAGTCAATTTGGGCAATTGTGCAGCATGGTTCCAGTCGGCCCTTTTTGAAGAATGACATCAGTAACAGTGGTTTCCTCTTCCCAAGATTCAAAATGTGCATGGGCCACTTGCACAAAAAGAATGCCAAAATCTTTCCCAGGATGTGCCAAGTTTCTCTTCCTCTTTCTATAAATTGTAAGCTTCTCTTTGGAGAAAAGGATCCGCTCTCAGCCTTAAGGAAAAACTCTGCCCAAAAATCTCTCGGGCTTGTAAGGCAGAGCTCTGCCAAAATTTTTACCTTGAATCAGAACTTAGCTATTTTTACCTCCATTTTGAGTTTTGCATCTTTAGTATGTGTCTATGCCTTGATTCTGTGTTAAGTCATTTTTGTAAATGCTTTTGTAGAATGATTGCAGCATGTCTGGTGCATTTCTGAGTTTCCTTTTACAGGTCTGTCAGAAGTGTCCCTAAAAGAGTGTAGGTGAAGTGGATAGGCTACTGCAGTTTGTCCTAGAATACCTCTAGTAGTTATTTCCTCCTTGTATCTCCACGGACCCTTGACCCACTGATGCAGAAGGTTTTCTCACTTTAGATGAAGTGTATAGGTGCTTCCTTTTGGTGAAAAGTGTATATTCAGGCTAGGTGGATCACATTTTCTGGTGTATCACCTTTTCTTTTTTAGGCTTAGGCTTTGTTTTCAGCATCTCTCTCTCCCTTTTCATCCCCCCCTTTTACATTTTGTTTGTTAGCAGTAAGAGAAACCAGGGCCTAAATGATACATCAGAGGGAGCTAGCCCTTATCTAGAGACTCTCCCTCTAACTTCGTCAGTCCCACAGGCGAGAGGGGATTTTCCATTGTTGCGTGAAGAAGGTAGGATCTCAGCCTCCTACCAAGTGTGCAATCTTCTGCGTCAACAATTCCATGCTTGTTATATGTGGCATTGTTTATCCTACTAACATGTGCAATGTAATTTTGTAATGATGCTAGTTATGGGCCAGAGACCTTAACTCTATTTTGATCTAGGTTAGTCCTAATGTGGTTTGATATGATTTTTGTTGGGATGTGATCTCATGCCACCCATTTTTTAATCAAGGATGTACTATGTTTTTATTCTTTAGAAATATAATGCATGATTTCAATGAAAAATTGGTAATGTATTGTTAATATATGATGTATAGTTGCATAGTTTTATGAAGTGATATCCATAGCCATGTAGATGATGTGTTTACTTGAAAGAATTAAAAAATTCACTTACCTTAAGAATATAAAATCCTTCAAATCATATCATTCCCTCTTAAAATTAACGAAGTTCATTCTCTTAATACTTTGGATCCTTTAGAAGTTACATTTGTCTTAATTTATTTGCATGTTGGTTGGAGTATATCAGCTTATGGTGATATCAATGTTGTGTCATCCTAATGGACCTTTGAAACTTGTGATGGCATGGATATTAGGTTGATCATTCTTATACCACCTAAGTGGGGAGTGTTTGTGCCTCTGAATATGCAAAATAATAATTATAATGGTTGGGTGGCATCAGATCCACCTTTGAGGGATGCCTCTTCTTTGGATGTCATCCCCATTAAGGATGATCTAACACCTCTTCCATATGATGTCACTATATATACCTAGTTTCTCTTATTTTTATTTTATTCTTGGTTATATATTTTAAAACTCTTTTTATTCAATGTAAGTTTTAACCGGTTGTTATTTATTTTGGGACGTGAATACCAACTAGTCTCCCTTTTTTGAAACCATTTATGTAGTTTATTACCATATCTTTTTATTAATAGATATGTGGATATGTTTTCAATAAAACTAGTCTTAATTGTAGAAGGAATTGTGTAAAGGTATAAATTCACATTTTCTTTATATTTGTGTTGTTTTTCATGTGTATACCCTAGTCCCATGGAAGGGGCAACTATAACCATTTTTTGTGTTGCAAAGAGTTCATGCAACAAAAACCTTAATGAGATAGCAAAAAATAGAATATTTACCTTAAAAATAGGAGTAGTAACTAATTGAAAGAAATATTTTTAGAGATTGGTAGAAGTTGGGGGCTAGGATTTTCAACACCTACAGGGAATATTTTGACACTAAAAAACCACTTTAACACTAATATTTTTTTTATAAATATATTTCAATTCTATTTCATCATCCAAACCTCATAAATTTTATCCACGGTTATAATATGATCACATTTTAAAAAGCATGTGACTATTTTAGTGCAGGTCTACTCCAAGTAATTTCAACATCACCCACTATTTTTTTGGTAGTGCAACATGGGAACACTCTCTTAGTTTTAAGTGTAGACACCAAAAAATTGCTCTTAGATTTTATTTAGCATCATTTTATGAAAGTGTTTTTTTGCGTATTGGTTGCACTCTACAAGTTAATTTTATAATATTGATGACCATGGTATTGATTCACTAATACATGAAGTGTACTTTATGTCTCGAATAGGGTTAGATTTGCATCCCAAACTAACTATTTTTTATGTTTTGAGTGGTGAAAATATCTAGATTTACATAAATTTTCACTATGCAAAAATGGTGAAAAGGTGACACGGTTAAACATTTTTAGTTTTGTCACCTTTGTGCCATATGTGTGTCACTAAAAAACCCTTTCTTGTTTGGTTTGTGCCATGATTTTGCCATTTTTTCACCTCTAAAAAGTGGCACAACTACGATGCAAATATAATTTGAAAAATATTAAAAAATATAAATATAAAAAATAATTATTTGTAACTACAAATATTTCTCTATATGTACAAATAATTATATTATATATTTTTCAATTATTTATAAATATATATGTTACAAATAAGTATATAATTTTTTCTAAATATATGTATATATGAAATTATAATAATTTTTATATTATTTTAAAATAAAAAAATAAATTAAATGTTATAACTTAAATATCAAATAAGACACCATTAAATTAGAAAATTATTTATATAAGGGAGTAATTTAAGGTCCCTTTCAAATACAAAACAAATGAAATTGTGGTAAACCACATCCTAGATGTCATCATCATAGTCCTCATCATCATCCTCCTTATCACCCTCATCATTGTTCTCATCATAATTCTCTATCATTATTACATCATGATGTCTCTCCTCATAAGTGTACTTATCAAAGTAAATAGTATTTTGATAATTATCATCCTCTTTGATATTAGGACCCTTATCAAAGGTAGATGGTTTTTTGACCTAGAAATACACAATGATAAAATTTTATGTGTTTTACATCATAACTTACATAGTACATGTCTTAATAACACAGTCTTTTAAATGGGACCAATTTTTTAAGGTAGGTGTGTCATATCCCATGGATTTTAACATTGCACACATTTGATATGTTTTCCTTGTGTCATAACATATTTTGTTAAGAAACATTAAAATGTTAAGAATAGGTGTTTTAATAATGTATATAAAAAAAAATTATAGACATATAAAATAGTGTATAATAACTTATATAGAAATTATAGGAACATTGGAGATCTATGAAACTTTAGAATTGCATTTAAAGTTTTTATGAAGGCATGTCTTCACTTTCACTGACTGAAGATAAGGGAAGTTTATTTTTAGTGGTAAGAATAGTAGTACCAAGAGGGTTGTCAAGCTTGATCGATGGTGATCCAAGCCAAAGGAGGTCTCTATTGTTGCACCATTTTAGATAATATTGGGGGAAATTTAGTGGGAAAATGGTTGTGAGGAGTGGAGGCAAGGTTTCAACTGCGAAAAGGTTTAGGATAGCTCAGGATGGTCTAGGGTGCTACCTAGTGATGGCAGGATTGAAGTCCCTCTTGAACAAATCAAGAAGGCTATCAAAATATCTTAGTGAGGATTCGATCAATATCTTCACCCCTAATTGGGAACAAGTGGATGGGTTAGAGGGGAGAGGATCTTTAGTGGAAGTGAGGTTTGATGAGGATTTTAGTTATGTGCATCCAAGTGTGGCTTTAAACAGGGTAGGAATTGTTAGGTTCTTTAAAGAGGTTAAGATCTTTAAGTCCTTTGCTAATGTGGTGTCCCAGTTAGAAAATGTAGAGGGTTTGGTAGCTAAATCTTTAATTGGTCAAAAGCACCATCTTTCTATGACCTTTGAGGCTAAGGCACTTATTGAAGTATTACATGATGAATAATGGTTTGAGTCTAGTGGTGTGATCTACATATTTGATATCTTCTGGCCCAGTCTATTGGTACTTCATAAATGGATTTTTGAGGAGTGGTAACCTTTAATTGAAGGTACCTTGAGGATTTATCCTTATGCAAAAGGCTTTTTTGGTGTGGATTTTGAGCTTCTATAATATTGGTTAAAAATTATTCATAATAATACCTAGATTTATGAGTAGCATTTCCTCTTGATGAAACCCTATGTCCCTTATTTTAATCCTCTCATAGAAACTGTCATTTCTAGGCCTAACTAGATGAGTCAACCACACCTCCCTTTGTAAATTTGGTCTGATTTGAGTCTTTGGGTAATTATCATTTCCATTAGTGAGATGTTAGTATTGGATGAGGCTACTAGATCTTTTATGTACACCACTTTTATTTACATATTAGTTTTCTTGGACCCTACTCATGATCTTCCTACTTCCATAATTTGAATATCATAGATCATTATTGGTCCCAAGCCCTTGATTATGAAGGATTGCCATTATGTTATTGTAAGTACTTTAATGTAGGTCATTTGGTTGTAATTTTCTGTAATTTGAAGACAAAGGTGAAGCCTACATGGTGGAAGAATGTTATGACTAGTCATTTAACATTTAATGGTTTGGGGATTTCCACTACTAACTTAGGTAAGGAAGCAAAATTTTATTTAGATTCTATTCCCACCCTAGATTATTTTGAGGGGAAGTCACCTATTTTTCATTTTTAAATAAAGAGGTTAGAGGTTTTCAAGGCTAGCTTGTACACAAAAGAAGGTGTTTAATGTATTTAGATAAGTGAAGAGAGGGTTTTTGGTGCTAATGAAGTGTAATTTATAGTGTTACATGTTAGGGATGAATTTTTTAGATGTTTGTCTCTTATTTACCACTCTCATGTTGGGGATGATTCAGGTAGGTCATATGAGCCTAATGATTGTAAGATTGTGAAGAAGTAGAAGAAAGGTATAAACAATACTGATGCTTTCTCCATGTCTCTCTGATCACATTGTGGGGTGACCAAAGGAAGGCCTTAAGATTTTTTTTTGGTGGTGGGTTGATGTGCCTTTGGCATGGTGTTTTAGTGGACTACCTCTAGCAAGATTTGGTTTGGAGTGGAGGCCTTGAATGGCTCCTCTTGGTGGTTTTTTTATCCTTGCCAAATGGGTAGCCTCTCACTAACCATTTCATATAGCTATGAATTGCCTTTTTCCTTTCTTTTGGTTAATGGGGATATTACACCAGACAAATATTGATTTTATTTTTTTACTAGGATTGTATCCTAGTTATCTCAGCAAATAAAAAATTATATAGAATTTACAAAAAAATATTGACCTCATCTTTGCTTCATCATACCAAGCAATAAGTCAACATCATCCTTTTTTGAACTCTCACTTTGTAACCCTTTAGCTAGTTACTATTTGTTCTTGAATTAATTATAATATTTGTAAAGTATTTAACTAATACAAAAAAATACATCTCACTAATTTGGTTAACTAACATGTAGCACTTTTATTGTTGTTTGTTATCTATTTGTGCGCAATGCATTCTAAACCTCTCTTTTTAAATTGGGAGGTTAAATATTTCTCCTCTCTACATTAGTTTTTCCTAGATATTAAACATGAAAATTTTAGATATAAAAAAATATTAAAAGATTTTTCTTTTTAATGTTGTATTTACACATAATAAGTACCCTCATATGCCTCTTCATTCTTCTAAGACCTTATAATACATAAAAATAAAAATAAACTTATCATGTAATGGGCTTTTTCAAACTCTCATTCAATTACACTGACCATCTTTGTGTGATGCTCAACAAGTATTTTATACCAGTATATATGGAAAAATCATTGCAATTATTTTTATTCAGTCAACTATTTTTTTCATGAAATACATGAACAAAAAAATACTAAATGTCAAATATATTTTAATTTAATTAAACACTATAAATTAACAAATAAATAAATTTAAAACAACAAAAAATAATAAAATGAAACATATTAAATACTCAAATAAAACATATTAAAATACATAGTTTCCCTGAGCATCCATTAATATTTTCAGTTTATCATTTACATATATCTCCAATTCAAGTTTATCTTTCACTACCTGTCTATATTATTCATGAGTAAGAGGAGAAGGTATGTCATCATCTAACATTGGTGAAAACCCTACATCTACCCCCTTGATCCTTTGGAGAGTATGTGATCAAGTATAGTTAGGGGGCCACATGTTATTGCATAACATTTACAATGAGCAGGATGAGAGGGTATTGCACTTGATGTGGATCCATGATAAAATTATAAGATATCATAACTCAATTAGTTGAAAAGAATTCAAATAATAAAATAAATCTTTATATATATGTGGTGATAACCTAATAAGAAACAAAGGATATCTACTTATCCAAGGGCCCTCATTGTCTTATTGGTCTATAGTAGAAATAGACTTGGAATTTTTCAACAAGAAGAAATATTTCATTTATATATATATATATATATATATATATATATATATATATATATGCATATACATATACATACCTACATAGGGAGTCCTTAGAATCTGATGGACATACACTCATCCTAACACCTTCATATTCCCATCAGTATATACAATAAGTAGACCTATCACAATTAAGTTGTATTATAATTATTCAATGAGAAGAAATATTTAAAATTAAAAAATAAACTAGAAATTTATACCTTTATGGCAAGTCCCTAGTAGAAAGTGAAGGACATCTACTCATCTTAACATCATCATCATCCCACAAGTACTTATAAGTAATAGACCTATCTTAATCAAGTTGTACTAGAATTTATCAATGAGAATAACTATTTCACATTAAAAATAAACTAGAAATTTATACCTTTATAGTAGGTGCCTAGAAGTAAAGGTCGAGGGACATCCAATTGTGGAAGAGTGATGAGATGGATGATAATCCTTCTCAACAGCCTCCTCCTTATCATGTTCTCTAAATCACAAACATTATAACCAACCCATGTGTAGCTATCGTGAGATGCCCTACTTGTGACAACACGTGCTTAAAATCCCAAAAAAGTCAAGGGAAATAAAATCATGAGTTTAACTTGTAACAATGTCATGCATATTATATTGTGTTTCTTATGTCCAAGATGACCAAATAATAACTTAAATAAAAATATATTGTAAAAAGCATATGTCACTTATAAATTAATTTCATGCTCTTTTAAAATGTAATAATCAATAATCAGGAGATCAAGTATAACAAGGTCAATAAAAATGTGACTTTTAAAGTACGATACAAAGTTTTTACAACATATTTATAGTAGAATTGTTAATATAACTAGAAAATATATGTACAACATTCAAAAATTTACATTTTAGTTGAGGATTTGAGGCTTTTTTATAGTCTTAATCATTTTAATTAAACCTATTTCATTTCTCTATCTATAATTCAAAATACATAGCACATTTACAACAAGAGCAAGGGTTGTTGAAACTTATAAAATTTATTTTGTTAATTTTAATATATTTTTTGGGTCAAATGTCACAAATGAAATGCCTTGATAAACATGAATGAAAAATGTGGACTCATACAAAAGGTAAATTATCTATTTGACAATAATTAAATGAAGTTTGTTAAATCAAACATGATGACTATTTGAAAATATGCCTCAAAGGGAAAGATTTAGTTTATGGAATGCATTGATTTCAAGGTATGCACAAAATGGGTTTGGTGGAAAAAATTTAATTATTTCCAAATAAATTCCCCTATATAGATGTCCTCTCATACAATGCCTCGGTTTCTAAAAAAATGCAAAAATGGGTTTGATGTAAAAAATTATATGCATTTAAGTAAATACAATTTCCAAATTAAATCCAACATCCACTCAATTTGAGCCACAAATGGAAGACTTGGAACTAGGGTTTTTGTTTCCAATGGGATTCCTTTGAAGATTTTATTCTATTTATTTACTATAATTTACTTTCCATTGAAGAAGTAGGGTTTGCCATTTTTAATAGGGTAAGTTTACTTGTTGCTTGCTTCCTAAACTTTATCCTAGGGGTTTTTTACTAGGATTTCTTCTATATTTTACTACTAGGTTTTATTTGTAAGGTTTACATAATCTTTAAATAATTTTAGTAAAAATAATTTCAAATACTCTGATCTTCAATTTTGGAGAGGCTCTACATACTCTTCGCCTTTTTCTTACACTATAGGTCTTACTTTTTCTCTATAACTGTGTTATTATGCCATAATTTTTTTTTTTGGTATTCCTTTCTCCTCTATGTTGTCCACTTCTCCTCTTTCCATCCCTTTCTCCTCTCAGTTATCAGTTGTGTTCCTTTATGTTCTCAACTTTCTTTAACTCTATTTTCACTATAGAAATAAAATAAAGTGGGAGTGAATTTGGACCCTCCCACTGTATGTTTTAAAATTAGGGGTTAGGTGACACAAAATTAATGAAAATTACACTAGATTTACGTCACCATAAAAAATACTATTATTTTAATTATTTAATAATACATATTTTATGATAAAAAACTTTAATTAATATTACTATTATTTTAGTATATAAAATTATTATAATTAAGATTTTTTTAATTCCTAAATAGGTTTTATAGGGTCCTCCACCCTTTAGATATAAATTCATCAAAATATTACATCGAAAAGTTTAGCATCTAAGTACTAAGGCCTCAGAACCATAATAAAACTAACCAACCCGATGACCAGAATGACATAAAAATTGGCCACCAAGTAGAGGCCATATGAGCTAACCATACTAAAATATATTTATGCAATATAAATTGGGTTAAAAAAATAATATATAAATTAACACACAATTCAAGTGATTAATTGACTCCAGTCTCTCCTATAGACCATACACTAGTAAAATATAAAAGACACAAAAAATAATGACCATAATCAAACCATGAAGGAGAAGACTTAGAGTGCCACCTCTATTTTATAATTGAGGTCTATAAAATTTATTGTTGAATTATGCTCCCCATGACCATGTATATTATAATAATAGACTCACCTAAAGACTACATCCACATCAACAACTCATACTCCCTCATCAATCCTTATAAACTTTAACAATTTATTTATTACCTTGGCTACCAAAATGGTTGCCTTATTTTCATTTAGGTGGTGAGATGGAAGAATATGCTACACCACGGGGCTAATTCAACATGTGAAAGAGGATTCCAAACTCCATCCATCAATTTTCCTACTCTAAATAAGTACTTCAAATCTACCATAATCTCTACCAATTTGATGAAACAAGTCTATAGCTTCCTAAATGAAGCCATTTACACCAACCCCCTACATGCATGATATGAGATGTGGATATCAATATGGATGCTCAATAAAAATTATTATAACACTTTATCTAGGACACCATAATGTTTGTACTTCTGAGTTAACCTGAGTTTGCATCTCTATCTATATGTAATTCATGCCCAAAATTACTTTAATGGGAAATGACATGTCCCCAATCTAAGAAAATAATACAATCTTCAACTATTTATATAAGAGAACAAATTGAAACCCCATTTGTTGTTTGAATCCATACAATAAGAAGTGGGGGAATAAAAAGGAGAGCATCATGGGTAGATATAGGGGAAGCCAAATGTAGAACAATGAAGCACACCAAAAGGTGATAAGAATGAAATCAGGAAGGAGATAGCTTAGAAATGAAGAGTAAAGACCCAATTAGCTACCCATGCACATTCATACCACCTCCAACATTAATTTTCTTATTCACATGGAAGGATAGAGATAGTTTGTAAGTTTCACCACTCCCATTTATCATTAGGTCACACTAATCCCCAACCCAAGTTTACAAGATAAAAAGAAATGAAAATCAATTATACAAATCAATAATTATTTATATATTTATTTATAAAAAATGACAATGTAACTAAACTCCCAAATCAAACATGGCCCTGAATCCCCTAAGTGAACCACCATCATGAGGTTTAGTGGGGATAACTTCCTTATCTAAGATCCAATAGTCCTTTAAACCATGCCAATTATCTAGGACATTGTACATCTTCATAATATCTTATTGATCAATGTCTTCATTTTCTAGGAAATTTATCACATTATTGGGTTCTCTAAAACACTCTTAGGATTACCATGCAATGAATTTACCAAGAGTAGCCAAAATTTGGTGGATGATATTCTCTAGCCTCTAATTCCTAAGACTTTGACTCTATATCACATTTATAACTACCATAGAATCTCCTTTTATCACAAGCTTTTCAATTGCACATTGACCTTCTATTCAAACCCCAATAACCAAGACCTGAGATTCAACCTTGTTATTTATTTCATCACACAACTTGATTAAAACATCCCAAATCAAATAACCCACACAATCTCTAATAATTCAACCAACACTTGAGGCACCTAGATTACCTCGCCAAACACCATCGAATTTGAGCTTGAAAAATATGCATTGGGAGTAACCCATGCAAAGTTTCCCCTTCTCATCAAAATGTTCTACCTAATCAAGACTACCCTTCACCCATTAATGAGAGATAATATTTATAATTTTATTTATTTATAATAATATAAAAAATAATATTATTATTTTATTAAAAAATTATCATATTAAAAGTGAGGATGAGTATTGAAGCAAATTTTAAACCTAGGTTTGGGTGAGATAACGTTGGAAAGGATCAGGATGATCCAAATGACCTTGATTATTATAATGACTCTGAAGAAGTGACATGAGGTTCAAGAGTATAAAATTCATTCCCATAGAGGTGGAATTGCCAATTAGAAGTAACAGTTAGCAAACAAGGAAGAGCCCCTAAAATAATTAAGGTTATATTATGGGTATCATATGGCATGTGTCTTATAGGAGACAATATGAAGAACCCACATTAATCGGTGAAGCTGAGATATTTGGAGCCATGCTCATTGTTTCTCCACCAATTAATGGGTGGAGGATAAAAATTTCAAAATAACTAAATGCATATGCCCAAATAGAGATATTTCATTTAGAGATAACAATAAGGTTTGTAGAAGTCTAAATTTGGATCATCAACACCTAGGACATAATGTTCTAAATAATTAGTGGGAAGGTTATGTATGATAAAGGACCCAAAATCAGTCCATCATGCAGAAACCAAAGTGAAGGTTAAGGTGGGAGACTTAGTAGCTAAAGGTAAACATGGTCCTCCCCTAGTCTTCATCCCCTACTCTTGGGCAAATAAGGTGACTTGTTATTAGATAGCAGATACTCATGTTGAAACCCAAGGTTTAAATACCATAGTGGAGGAAGGGACTATCAACCTCTAAATTTTTAAATTTTTTAATAGAGCTAAGATGAAATGGTAAAATTCTTTGATTGGTAGGTTTCAAGAGAAAAGACCCACTATCAACTTTATTAGAGAATAAGCAAAAAGAAATAGAATATAAAAGGGTAGGTGGAGATCTTAGCTCTTAGAAAATACTTATTTCTCATATCCTTCTCAAATCAAGAGGTTTGTTTCAAATCTCTGATAGGGGGACCCTAGTTTTTAAGAAGAAACAATATTTCTTTCAAAAAATGGACTCTAGGTATGGACCTAGATAAGGAAATTTTCAATCAAATTCCAATTTATGTGAATTTACCAAGGTTACCACTATAATTAGAGGAAGAAGTCTTGAAAGGTATTTCTAAATATTTAGGCTAGTTTATCTCCTTTGACCTAGTAATGAAATATAGGAGAGGATTTATTTCCATAATATTTTACATCAAAATTTTCATGAATGAAAAACTTCTAGTAGTTTTCAAATTAATATCAAATTCTGGGAACAGAACCAGAGGATAATCTATGAAAACTTACCTTACTCAATGTGTCATAAATTGGGTCATGAAGCTAGTAGTTTCCCTATAAAAAATAGTGAACAATCAGAGTGGAAGAGAAAGGAGGCCCTCTAAAATTTAAACACTTTGAAAACATATGGGACAAAGAGAAACCAAGATCTCAAAAAAGTGGAAGAAATAGTCATTTAGTAGGAAGAAGGGTTGAAGGCAACAACTAAACAAAAAGAAGAGGCAACCTAAACTTTAGATCATAAAATAGACCTGAAGAGTGTTCTAAATGTCAATCATGAAGAATAAATGAAAGGCGTTGTTATTGGGGAATCTTAGGGTTTGGAAGCTAAGAACCTTAGGTATCTTGAGGAGAATAAAGGAAGTACTAAGATCATAATTTCAGAGAAGGAGGATAAAAGGGTTTTCAAGGATGGAAAACCTTCAAAGATGGCAAACCAAGAACATGTCCATTCTGATAAGGTTGAAGAGTGCATAGAAACTCCATTGATGGAGAGTGGTGAGTTATGAGTCATTGAGGATCAAGAACATGTCTAGCATTAAGAATAAAAATTAAAAAGTGACACCATTGCCTTAGAGACTAAAATTAAAGGTCAGCTTATAGATATAGAGTTTAGAAATACGAGAGTTCTTGACTTCTAGGAATGTTCTATGTAGAGGAAGTGCATGATAAATGAATTAGAGGAAATGGAGATATAAGTCACCCATGAGGATGGATATGATGATTTGAATTTAGTGACTAGGAAAGCCAAATCTAAAAAAAATGACTCAAACAATTGACATTTTGACTCAGAGTTCCAAGTTGAAGGAACTTGCTAGATCCAGAACCATATTCATTACTGAGTGGGCAAGTTTATCAAAAGGTTAGTGTCATATTATATTATTATTTTTCCTTTTCAATTTTTTTTAGTCTTGTTTTACCTTTCACTGATGGTTAGAGGATGTTTTGTTGACTTTTAGCTAACAGATGATCATGTTTTAGTTTGATCTACTATTGAGTAGATCTAATTCATGGTTTTTTCTTTCTAGCTTTATCATTGTTATCTTAATATTCTTGTTCCAAGTTTTGGGTCCCTATTGTTAGGAATAATATCTAATATATGCAAGAAAAATAATGCATAAATAATAAGCTACTAAAATAAATAATAGAAATAACACATTACTCAAAGACTTACGTGGAAACCTTGCAAAGTGCAAGGAAAAACCACAGGCAAAGAGCATCTATATTATTCTATTAACTTCAAAAATATCTCCAACAAGTGTTCCTCTACAACACACTCTCCTTACAGTGTTTTCTCTCAAGCATACAAGCTATACAAAGCTTTTTAGCAAACTAGAAAATACAAGCTTATTTTCTCAAGATTCAACTCTATATACATACCAAGGAGAGTCATACATAAATAGAATATAAAGGAGAGAAGAGAATCAAAGATTGGAAAAAAAAAGGAGAGAGAATAAAATGCACCATACTCCTATGTGGATGCATAAGTGGTCACTATGCACAATATCTACCACTTATGCATAGTCCAAAACATAGTGGGAATATTTTAGACAAAAGTATCACCAACTCCATGTGACAATCTATCTTTTTTCCTCCAGTTAACCACTAAAGACACAAGATGCTTATTCATCTCTTATCTTTATCCAAGCACTAAGATAGTGGAGCCTCCGTAGAATTGTGCCACACATACCCACTTACTTAATTCACTCAAGAGATGCACCCCACATGCTCCCCACATGAAAAATCATATGGAAACACATGTGCCTAGTGGATAAATGCACCTTATTTCTCTCTCTTATCTTTCCAACAATGGAAGATACCTTGTGGGCCATGTCACATCACCTAGGAGCCACCTCACCTACACAGTCACCATTGCCACTCATCCATGAATAGTAACCCATCAATAGTGACCCATGAATAGTTTACTATGAATAGTGTTTATGAATAGTGAATTTACATCCAAAAATTCTCCCACTTGAAGTCAATATACACAAGCTTTTCCATACCTATGTATTCTTCCATCTAGCTGCCTACCATGCCTGATGTTATCTTCATCATAATTTCAACAAGCCTAGAGAAATTTTGCACCACTCAAACTTCTCTACCTTGACAAAAAAAATTTACATGTATTCAATAATAGGATCCTACCACCCTTCACTACATTCCTAATGAAGTGGTACTTGATGTCAATATGCTTAGCATGATCATAAAATGTTGCATTCTTCACTAATTGAATTGCACTCTAACTATCACAATGCATGATAATATTTCCTTACATCTCCATGAAGTCACCCAACAGTCACTCTAGCCATATTGCCTTCTTTCAAACTTTAGTTACAACCACATACTCTGCTTCAATGGTTGATAAATCCACCACTAGTTATAACTTAGAAGCCCAACTCATAACTCTACTACCAAGAGTAAAAATATATCCTATAGTGGACTTTTGTCCATCTCTATCACCACCAAAATTACAATATACAAAACCTATTATATGTAAATATGCCCCTGTATATAAAATTACAACATCTAAAGTATATTTTAGATATCTAAGTATCCACTTCACTATAGACCAATGATCCTTTCTAGGATTTACCATGAATTGGCTAACAACACCCACTGCTTGGGAAATATCTGGTCTCATGCTCACCATGGCATATATGAGGCTCCCTACTACTAATGAATAAGGTACATTGGACATACTTATATTTCCTCATTTTTACTAGTACATTGCTCAGAAGACAGCTTAAAATATGTAGGAAGTGGGATATTGATTGGTTTGGATTTCTACATATTGAATCATTACAGAACCTTCTCAACATATGTCTTCTATGATAACTAGATCTTCCTAGCTTTCCTATCCCTGTGTATCTTCATCCCTAAAATTTGGTTTATTGCTCCTAAATCCTTCATCTCAAAAGTCCTAGCCAATTGAGCATTTAAATCATTGATCCTCTTCATGTTGGGGCATGCAACCAACATGTCATCAACATATAGAAATAAAATAATAAAGCTCCCATTATTAAATTTATTATGATATGCATAATGATCATGTTCACTTCTACTAAATCCCTATCTCTTCATGAAGGTGTCTAATTATTTGAACCACATTCTCAGTGCCTACTTCAAACTATATAGTGATTTCTTCAATCTAAAAACCATCTGCTCCTTTCCTTTTCCTCGTAGCCCTCAAGCTAATCCATATAAATCTCCTCCTCGATATCACCATGTAGGAACGATGTATTCACATCAAGCTGCTCTAGTTCTAGATTGTGAGAAGATAAAAATGTAAGTAACACTCTGATAGTAGTCCTTTTCACAATAAAATCAAAAATCTCATTGAATTCAATACCTGACTTATGCACATAGCCTTTTACCACCAATTGAGCTTTGCATTACTCTGATATCCCATCACTATTCTTCTTTAACTTTTACACCCACTTGTTACCAACACTCTTTCTTCTAGGTGGGAGATCCATAAGCTCCCACATCTCATTGTTATGGAGTGATCTCATTTCCTCTTCCATGGCTTTCCTCCATTTATTTGCATTCTCAAATTCTCTAGCTTTATGAAATGAACTAGGTTCACCCATATCAGTAAACAAAGCAAAATATGAATAAAATGTAAGATTATACCTTTATATAACCTTATTAGTATGAGTTGATCTTCTAACTTATGGTTATTTTACTGGGTCTTTTACTTTCTACTCTAAATCATCAACTTGTTCATTTTCATCTTCTTCTTTCTTGACTACTTCAACAAGTACAACTTCAAGTGTTTGTTGTACCTCCTTCCCTTTCATGGATTTTTCATTAAACACAACATCTCAGCTAAAAATTATCTTGTTATCAGTAGGATCCCATAATATATACCCCTTCATTGTATCTTCATAACTGAGAAAAATACATTCCCTAGATTTAAAATCTAGCTTAGACCTTGTTTCTTTAAGCACATGGGCAAATGCTTCACAATTAAAAATATGTAAATTAGAATAATCAACTGGCTTACCATGACAAATCTCATTTGAATTCCTTCCATCCAATATATTTTTAGGATATCTATTAATAAGATACATAAATGTATTAATATCCTCTGCCCAAAATCTATCTTCTAGCTTTGATGCACTCAACGTGATTCTTGCATGCTCCATGACAGTGTGGTTCATTCACTCAGCTACACCATTCTACTGTGGAGTGGAAGGGACCATATTTTGATGTTTAATCCATTCCTATGCAAAAATTTTATCAAAATATGTAGATAAATCTTCTCCTCCATTTTCTAACCTGAGACATATAATGAATTTTCCCAAACTCTTCTTTACCTGTGCCTTAAATTCATTAAAGTTTTCTAAAGCTTCTAATTTATTTCTCAAAAAATGCACCCATACTCTTCTACAATAATCATCTATAAAAGAAATAAAGAATGTTATACCATTTATAGACTGAGTAGGGACATGTCCAAAAATATATAAATGGATAAGTTGCATAAAATCAGAACTTTTACCTACACTTATAGTAAACTTTACCCTCTTATATTTACCAAAGATGCAGTGCTCACAAAAGTCTAAATCACAAGACTTAATCCCAAATACCATTCCTTAGTCATGAAATATCTTCAATCTTTTCTCACTCATGTGTCTAAGGCATTGATTCCATATCATCATAGCATCCTGAGAATTCTCTGTAGTTGTTGTTGCAGTTCCTGTCACTAAATCTCTACATAGTCGATACAATGAGCCATAAGATTCTCCTTTTGATACCATTATAGATCCTTTGGTAATTTTGCATTTACCATTACCAAAGGTACATGACCCCATCTTAACCATCACCTTGATGGACATTATGTTTTTCTTTAAATCAAGAACATACCGCACATAGTTCAATCTTTTGATTCTACCATCATCCATCTTGATCCTTACATCCCCTCTTCCCACAATATCCAAAGGGTGATAATCACCCAAGTAAATGGATCCTCCATTATATGGATGGTATCCCACAAATCAATATATATGTGAAGGCATGTGGAATGATACACATGAGCCCAAACTAAGGCATTTGAAAGTGTTCTATCATTATTGAGGTAGAATGCTTCTTGTGTGTTTACTTCCTCTAAATTTGTAGTGTTGGCCTCGAATAAAGTTGGGTTTTGATTTCCATCCTTCTTCAGTTTCTAGCAATTATTCTTTATGTGGCCTGGATATTCATAGTGATATCATTTTCCCTTATTTTTGTGTCCTTTAGACCTTGATTTGGATGGTGATCTACCTTACTTTCTCTTCTCACTGGATCTCCCTCTCGCAAATAATGTTGCATTACTTGAGGATGCACCATAAGACTATCTTCTCATCTCCTCTCCAACAAGGATGTAATTATATCCTCAAATTTGATATTTGTTGATGATGCATTGATGATGGTCATCACAAGATGATCCTAGCTTTTAGGAAGTGAGCATAATAAAGTGATAGCCTTGTCTTCATCCTCCATCTTCACACTGATGGAGACTAACTTGCTGACTATGGTGTTGAACTCACTCAGATGCTCAGCAATGGATGAATTATCCTTCATCCTCAAACTATAAATTTTATTCTTCAAGAAAAATTTGTTTATATCTAACTTTTTTTGGTACAACTGATTTAATTTTTCCCATAATTCTTTTGTAATATTCTCCTCAGCAACATTGAAGAGCACAAAATCTACAAGACATAAATGGATGGTAAAAACTACCTTTCTATCCATCTTCTTCCAGACCTCATCTGTCATAATATTGGGTTTTCTTGCAATCCTCATCAAGGATAGATCTTGGTCATTTTAAACTAAGAAATCCTTTACCTTCATCTTCCATAGCTAGAAATTCTATCCATCAAACTTCTCTACTTTGAACCTGGTTACTCCTCTTGTCATTGTAGTAGCTCCCACTTTCACACAACTCCCTAACTCAATAGAAAACACTCAACACAATATGTTTTCAAAGATCCTAGCTTTAATACCATATGTTATGAATAATATCTAATATGTGCAAGAAAAATAATGCAGAAATAATAAGCTACTAAAATACATAACAAAAATAACACATTACTCAGAGAGTTATGTGGAAACCTTTCAAAGTGCAAGGAAAAACCATGGGTCAAATGGAATTTGTATTCTTAAATTAAATTCAAAAACATCTATCCAACAAGTCTTACTCTACAATACACTCTCCTTGCAATGCTTTCTCTCAAGCATATAAGCTATACAAAGCTTTTTAACAAACTAGAAAATATAAGCTTATTTTCTCAAGCTTCAAGTCTATTTATATACCAAGGAAATTCATACATAAATAGAATACAAAGGAGATAAGATAATCATGTTTGAAAAAAAGAGGAGAGAGAATAAAATGTGCCATACTCCCATGTGGATGCATAAGTGATCACTATACACAATGTCTACCATTTTTGCATAGTCCAAAACATAGTGGGAATACTTCAAACAAAAGCATACCATGTCCATGTGAATGTAGACACCTAAAAGTGGCCACCAATGACCTCCAACAAGGATTTTAACCAATTTCTATCAAAACATCACAATTTGGCCTAAAAACACTATAACGCATTAAATGAGTTGAAATTGTTATATACAAGTTTTGATTTTAGCCAGGGTATCATTAAATGAGGCAATACAATTTATGATACAACTAAATTTGATTAAATCATCTTGAGTTAAAATGACATTTTTGCACCTGGGTGCTCTTGATTACTCTTTTCTACTAAATTTATTGCACAAGACATGTGCCTTTGTTATTTTAATTTGGCAACATCATAAATGGGATAACAGATCCAATGCATCTAACATCTCCTTCCAATCTAATCCAATCAAATTTTGAGCCAATAATATGACATTATGACCAATTTGATTAATTTTTGCACCAATTTCCAAGATTTGCACCAAAATTGATAAATCATGTTTAAGGATAATTAATTCAAATCATGAGTATAATTAAAAATTCCATAGAGCTTTTTTGAATATTCCATTTTAGAAATTGATGTTAAATAATTCCATCATCAAGTGACATCATTTCTTGGAAAGGCATCCCTAGGCCATAAATGCATAAAATATCAAGATTAAGCCCTCCCATGCCTCATTAATGCCTCCCATGCCTCTTTAATGCCTCTCTATCCCAAATATTTATGATGGCATTTATTCGATTTGGCCTCCAAAATTGAATGGATCCTTATTCACACATCTTCATCTTGAGATAGATGGCTCAAGTTCATTCTGATCAATTTGCAAAATCTATAAATAGGAGGCCTTGCCTATTGAATTTTAAGCTCTCTTGGTGTAAAGTTATAATGCCAAAAATCCCTCTCAAGCCATTGATTTAGTGTTATCATTCCCAATTGTTGAGCCAAGTCAAATCCATCACAAATCAAATTGTGTCAAGAGGAGATGAAGGCAGCCACACTTCATTGATGAAGAACTCTTGAAGCACAATCCAAACAAGCCAAAGATGGAGCATTTTGGAACAATCAAGTATTTGGTAAGAAGTTTGTGTTTTGTTTTCACATTTATCATTTATTTCTATTTCTAGTTGTGTTTTCAAATGGTTTTTCCTCACTAAGCTCCCCCTAGCGTCTAGGCCTAGAGATGTATGTTAGTTATTGTGTTTTTTCTCAATTTGATTTCATTTTGGAACTAACATGATACTAACCACATCTCTTGAGTCAAATTCCTAGTCTATAGTGACAATATATCTTTTGTCCTCCACTTAACTACTAAAGACATAAGATGCTTAATCATATTTTATCTTTAGTAAAGCACTAGGATAGTGGAACCTCCATAGAATTGTGCCCCACATACCCACTTTCTCAACTCAAGAGATGCACCTTACATGCTCTCCACATGAAAAAGCAAACAGTAAAACATTTTTCTAGTGGATAAATTCACCCCATTTCTATCTTCTATCTTTCCAATAATAAAATATACCCTATGGGCCATGTCACATCACCTAGGATCCACCTCACTTGCCTAGTCACCATTGCCACCTCTTGTGAATAGTAACATGTGAACAGTGTCTTATGAATAGTGTTTATGAATGGAGACTTCACATCCTAACACCTATCAAAACCCTCTTTTTACTCAATAGCAAAAAAATTATATTACAATATTATATATTATAATTTTAAATTTAATATTATTTTATTATATTTTTAATAATTATATATAATTAATATTTTGAAACTATTTATTATAGCCCTTGATTGAATATTATTTTTAAATTTTTTATTATATCAATTATTTTTAATAATTATTTTTATTTTTAATTAAATATAGGAAAAACTTCAATAGTGCAACACATTCCCAAGTACATTTCAGCAGTTTTAATTTTCTATGAATGTCATTTGGACAACAATAAAGAAGGCTTTAAAAATATTCAATATAAAACTTTAAATTCAAATTGATATATATATATATATATATATATATATATATATATATATCTTTGAGGTCTTTTCATTTCAATTTGGCATGATTTGATACATTATTTGCATTCTTAGACAATAAGCTATACATTGAAAAAATATGTCCAATGTCATTTTTATAACACATTATTATGAAACTTGAAACTATTCATTTTGATCTTAATTCATTTCCTCCAACTCTTTAATGATTACATTGATTTTTGGTAAATAATAATTTCTCATTTCTCTTCCAGTGTATATATCTAGCAACTAAAACATCCCATTCATTGTTTAAATATCTCTCTATTTGAATATTCCATTCATCATCTTATTTTTCATATATAAGTTCACCAACTTCATTAGTTTAACTTTCATCAACTTCATCATTTTTAAATTCAGCTTCACCAAATTGATCATCTTCATCTCCAACTACAACTTGATCATCATCTTAAAGAAATTGATCATTATCTTTAAGGTCATCTTTGTCATTGGAGTTATTTTTACCATTTATGCTAACAACATTACTCTTTCCCCATGATGCTCCTATTACAATATTTTTATCATCAACAACTTGTCTCATTCTTGGCTTGCATTTCAAAACAAACTTCCAATTAATTTGCCTCCCTATATTAAAATAAAATAATGCTTACAATCGATGATGTGTGGGTGAGTTGGTAAAGCAACTTGGTTGCTACAAGCACCACCCAAGTTCAAATCTCATATGGTATTGGATGTCGGTTGTGGCCAATCATTAGTATTAGACTGATTATGGCCATTCATTATTATTTTTGGGTTGGTTGTCACCATTATTGGTAATTTTGGTACTTGTATACTTGGGGATCTAGGGCCCCAATTATGTCCCAGATTGGTTGGAGCTTTGGTCAAAAGCATATAAGGGTAAAAATCCCTCCAAAATTGTATCGATCTAAAAAATGCCTACATAAACATAGTTACAATAATGGTTAATAATTGATATAGACCTATATATGAAAGTGTGCACATGAAAAAGGAGAATACCTACATATGAAAAATTGCACAAATTAGTACTTGATCACAATAATAAGGAAACACATATAGCTCATTACCCTTAGGTGATGATCTACTAAAGTCAATTAGGCAAAGACCATTATTAATATTTATTTTGAAATATATGTTATAAATATAAGGGGAATGTACACTTAATTATGAAAATTTAAAAACTTATATAATCAAGTTTTATTATCTCTTGTATCTTGTCAACATAATCTAATTTACCTTGGACAAAATTCATATCATTTACACTTGATTGGTCGGCCTGTATAAAAAGAACTATAATTCTACAATAAGTGGCCCTTCTCTTGTCAATATTTTCCACACATAAATATTTGTCATATGACAACATTACAGAATATTTACTCACCTTAATTATATTATATCATTTATGAAAGTATAAATAGAATTATAAAAAAAAATTATGCACTTATATAAAAATCAATTTTTAAACTTACTGAATCTTTACACCCTCGCACTATGTCCAATGCTTCATTTTTTATTGTCTTTGGATTTTTGGCATTAATATTCTCTAAAAGTGAACTCATCTATTCAATATTAGGTTTCTCTATGAATGATATATGTAGTTTAGTTGGTAGTGGTTTATGTGGATGTCATCTCTAATAAATCCTTCGACTCTCATGGCTAACCTTATCTTCTTCATAATTTTCAAGAAACACAAGCATTTTTGAAGTATTGAAGAGTATGAATTCGTTTATGGCATATTTTTCAATGGGAATTAATAATAAAACATGTAAATAAGTAAAATAATTGTTAGAAATGCATATTTATAATACATCTTATATTTTTTTTATGAATTTGGATACATGCCAAGTTTCTGTTAAAAAAGAATGCTTGCCATTGTGCCAAAAGGTTGACCTATTAACACCCGATACAAACCCTAGATAAGTACCCATGGGAGGTTGTTAGTCTATGTCACAAATCCCTAAGGGGGATGCTAGCAATTAGTCCAACAATCCCCCCCTCAGTGTTACCTGAGGGGATTCGAACCCATGACCATGGCTCTGATACCAATTGTTAGAAAGGAATGCTTGCCATTGCACCAAAAGGTTGACCTATTAACACCCAATACAAACCCCAGATAAGTACCCACGAGAGGCTGTTAGTCCATGTCACAAATCCCTGAGGGAGACACTAGCGCTTAGTCTAACATTTTCATGCATTTGCATTTTCCAGGAAGGTTGTCCTCTAGAGTTTATTTTCCATGGTTAACATCCCAAATGTGTGTAATTTATAATTACTCTATAATATATTCTAACATGTAGAAACAAATTTTCCTAAATAATGTATCCTTTTGCCATAGATCCCTTTGAATATGTTAACTATTTCACAAATTCCTTTAAGGTCTTCATGTACCTATCTAGCCAAAACATCCACCATATGTTAAATAAACCTATATTTCAAGACCATTTACCAAATTCACTAATATATGAATTTGAGATTCCATGAAAGAGGTAAGTAGTTCATTTTCTAATTTTAAAACTATATCTATAATATTTATTTTCTCTTACTCTATCCTTACTTCAAAAATCTCTTTTGAAGATAACCACCTATTTTAAAAATAATGTTAGTCATGCAAGTTACTTTAATATTTATCATACAATTTTTTGAGTTTTAATTGAAAGTAAAAATCATATTATCTCAAAGAAATTAAAATTCAATACAATACCTTTAGTAGATCAATTAGAAGATTACAAGATGGCCCTCTTAATGCCAAGGTAATTATATGTTTCATAAATAAAAAAGTTTAATATAAAGTTTAAAATTTACATCTTTAATTTAATGGAAAAAACAAATGAATTATCTTCAAAATGTTATGCCAGTCATGTGTTTTAAGGCTTGTTATATGCCCATAAATAGTGAATGCACTCTTTATGGAGGATCCATATCCATTTGATGTGTGAATCTCTCGTATTGTTTGATTTACCAAATTGACTTTGTCTCTAGTCAATATCCATGGAACAACTTCTTATTTTTGTAGATGCCTCGTTATCCCACTGTATTTTAGATCTCCTCTATAAATTATGCATTTTCCCTTACTATAGATGTGATTCCATATATAAACTTATACATTATTAAATATATGCAATGGATCCAAAATATGTCCAACTAATAAACTCTCCTAATATAGGATACTATAGAATATACATAGTTTCTTCATCTGTGCACATGAATTTCAACCTTTTTATTAATTTGTGACAACCATGAACAATTTGGCCAAAAATATTGAGGAATAACAACATTTAATGTTTTGCATGCTTTTGTGAAGGCTTGGTACTAATCTTCAAGTGATAAAATCTTTGGAGAATGTCTACTATCTAATTTTTTATCAAATTTACTTGTATTTTTAACATAGTATTCATGCTCTATCGGCAAGAGCCTTTTATGGCCTTTGTATACAACCTTTTTAAGATCTTTGGATTACCTTCCACATAATTAATAACCACATCTTGGACATATATACTTTATTTTTGTTAAAATACCTTCCAATTAGAGGTTTAAGGGAGACATTCATATTTCTTACTTGATGTTTTCCAAAAACCAATAATGACAACATTACATGCTCCTTATGAATCATCAACCATGGAAGAATATTATAATTTAGGTCACAATTTCTCAATGTGCTTCATTGCATTAGAATCTGAAAAAAGATGCAAAACACTATCATTGCTTATATTCTTATATTTTTATGACATTAACTCTATAAGTGAGTTGTAATAGAAAGATGTTTGAGTCTAGGAATTATTAGAAAGTGTTGCAAGACCTTATCTGAAATGGTAGTTTGTATAACTCATTATCGATATTGTGGTGCCCTGCATATGGGACAACTAATGAAATTTTCATATTCATTCCTAAATAGAGTGAAATAAATTTGTCATACATCATAATTGACATAGATAATCCTTAAATTTGATGATATTTGTTTTGCCTCTTGGTCCGAGGATGAAAGTGTGTTATTTTCAAGTAATAAACAAGTTTTTTATAGGTTACAATTAAAAACACAAAAATATAAGACATAATATAAATCAAACATAATATATAATTAGAAAACTATCATATAATCCCAATTAATCATTGACACTAATGTTTGACCAACTAAACCTTGCTTTCAAGTCCATCAACAAAAATATAGCACCCAACAATGATGGTTTGGACTATCCTGATGTAAAAAAAGGGAGTTTGAGCAAGTTTCAAAAATAAACCTCTTATTCAATTTTCACAATATATTAGATTCTTCATGATAATCATCATGAACTTGATCCTCCACATCATCATCATAATGATGATCATCATGAATAATGTAAAATAAATGATCTACCATATTTTGATGTCCAATGCCCTTTTGTACTAGAACATCTTCACCATAAATTCTAAGAAAAGGTGGTTGTTTCTTCCAACACCCCAAAATCTCTTTTGAATAAATTGATTTAATACGATCTCTATGAATCCTTGTGATGTCAGCAAGATGTATGTCATCTTCAAGATGGCAGACCAGGAAGTTGTACTTTATCTTTTTTCTTGGTAAAGGAGTTTTTAGAGTCACTATTTAAATTTTTTTCATTAGAAACCTACATATTGAATTAATATTAACATAATATCCATACACATCATCATTAAAATGGCTTCATTTGAAGAAAACATATAAAAAAATTCATTTACCTTAAATAAATTATTATTTGGTAGAAGAGGTGTTTTGCCAATACCTCCTCCTCTTTTGTCTCCTCTATCTTGACCAATACTTCGATGATGACGTTGTGATGAATTAACTTATACATAAAATGGAATTTTTTACATATTTAAGATTGAAATA
The DNA here is from genome assembly GCA_037957365.1 of Torreya grandis. Lineage (NCBI taxonomy): Eukaryota > Viridiplantae > Streptophyta > Pinopsida > Cupressales > Taxaceae > Torreya > Torreya grandis. The sequence goes on along the minus strand of JARHVA010001046.1, from coordinate 2,700,696 downwards.
AATACTAGTATAAAATTTAAAATTTCTATGCAATATTAGGATTACATACAAACTTGTGTTGTAGTTATAGTCATTGATGAAGAGTTTTTTTCTTGCGAAGAAGACCTTTGTACAGGAAAATAAGATCTCTATATAGAGGATGATTGATATGTACTTGATGATGACATACTATCTATAAGTCAAAAGATAGAGTTTAAGTAATTTCTAGTTTACAAAAAAAGTATATCTCTATTTATCTATTTAAATTTTAAATATTTGAAAAAAATCACTATGAAATTAACATATTCAAAAAAATATTTAAACATATCACATAAAAAAAATCCCATAACCTATTATCCTAAAAATCAACCCTCTTCACTCCCATATTTTTTATTTGGGTTGTAGAAATCTTATCTACTTCCACATCTCCTTTGCAAATTATCTTATGTAAAAATGGTAAAGTGAATGCGTGACATGTCCTAATCTTGTATTATGTACATATAAAAAGTGAAGTGTCCTAATTTCACTACAATTTTGTGACACAAAAGTGGTGCAAAAAGCATCACATATTAGCATCATTTTTATGTCACATTTACTTCAAATTTACATCACAAATGACATATCTAAGAAAATTAAAAACATGTATGATGCTAAAGTTATCGAATTGGTGGTATTAATTGCACATGTAGTAGTGGATGCACTCTACAAGTTAATATTAATGAACATACTATTATATCTGGGGCAACAAACTATGATGATAACCAATAATATGTTATTTTTGGTGACCTTGGAAGATGGATCTGTTGTTATGCTATGACCAAGGCAATGATTCTTTATGGGTTACTAATTTTTATTTTAAAAGATAATTTTATACACAATTCTTTTGACTAGTAGTTAAAGTTGAATAATTTATAATAAGAAATAACATCAATAATATAATATAGAATTAGGGTCTTGAAGTTAGCTTATTTGGTCTTGATACCTTGTAGTGGTAATTTTCACCATAAGTTCAATTCCTTATTTACCTTTGATTTGTAATAAAGACTCCATTACACAACACCTAAATATTTATAAAAGAATTCACCTTTTATTAAAACAAACAATGCCAGATACTAGACCAAATTGTCTCAATTCCCTTTAATTTTATATATATATATATACACACACACATACATACATATATATATAGATATATATATATATACATACATATACATATATATATACATATACATATACATATACATATACATATACATATACATATACATATACATATACATATACATATACATATATATATATATATATATATATATATATATATATATATATATATATATAATAAAAACTTAATTTTAAAAAGTTATAAAATCCCTGCTAAAGTTACATGATGTACTAGCAAATGAGATTCAAATTCAACCAAATAAAGCAACATGTTCATTCTTACAATAAATAAATATCAATATAAACATAAAATAAATCATGTGGTATATATGGTTCAATTTACTATTTTTAAAGTTATCTTCCTATTTCATTATAAAGAAATAGGAAAAGCTAAATAAAAATGGAAACCATTTTCTTTCATTCTAAGTTTGATACAAGGAAGTAATAGATTACCTTTTCAGAGTAAATATGGGCAATCCTTGATTTTGGGGGATTGAATATGTTTTTTTTTTTTATTGTTTTAAAAATAAGCGTATGTGAATATATGCAATTTGTATTTTTAGAAAGTCTAACATTTATATATGAAATGTTAGCGACCCATTTTATATAAATATTCTTATCACCTTGACATTGGTAACCATATTCATTTAATATTGTAGGCCAACCAACAAATTTTAAAAGAGCATTTTGTTTCTTCACAAGAATGTCTATCCCCCTCTCATTTGTAAGGAGGGTTGATTGTAATATTGAGTCAATTAATGAGAGTATAGTTATTATATTGTTATACTAATCTAGTGTGAGTTAGTCTAGGTTATTATTGATCTTATGTTTGATCATATATTGAAAGCACTTTTTTTTATGTTCAAGATAGACTTTGATGGGATTTTCAATAAGGAGACTTCATAAAGGATAACCTTCTATCCTACGTAGTTAACATTTGTTTACTTTAGCTAAGATTGATAAAGAAACCAATATGTAAACCAAGGTTGATCAATGATTATTTACTCTTGGATTGTCCAAATCCTTACTAACATGATCCAAAAGTATATTGTTCTAGATATGTGCCAAATTTTTGAAAATATTAAATTATTGTGTCTAAAATAAGTTGAGATATTTGGTTTCTCTATCACCTCCACTATTATATCAATTTTGTCAGTTGCTATTCACCAGATGTCAAATCATGAGTTAGGACATGGGGGAGTTTTCACCTTAGTTTTCCCTTCTCTTTTTCATCATGTGGTCAATTGAGGTTAAATAGTACTCATCGGTTAGTGTGGAACCTATTTGAATTTAATGACTATTCCTTCGATATTGCCAATATTTATGCATGTAATGACATTGTGTAAAGGGTGATGTTTTGGCATTGGTTGGCTAACTCTCTTCTTGATGCTAAATAGATCCTTTATGGTTATTTTAGCATGATTTAATCTCAAAAAGATGAAGGGCTACTCCAAATGCATTTGTGTGCTAAAAAAAGAGAGGTGTGGATTTACATGCATAATAAACTTGCACTCTCTGACCCCAATCATCCCACCACCTTTTGGCCACCTCATGATCCAAATTTAGATTCTAATATATTATTCATGTATACTAATTATTTCCATTATGCCCAATTATATCTAATTCATACTTGTAAGACAATATTATAATACATTTCTTATTCAAAACATTAGATCATATATGTTTTAGTGGTAACATCATTATGGGGTGATCTATACATCTTCATGGTGATGAGTCTATAAGTTGCAAGCTCTTGAAATGGAGCGGGTTTTGTCACATAGTGTAACCATCACTATTTACAAGGTGGAAATTACATAACTACCCCATCAATTGCATAACTTCAAGTTTATGTGAGTGGTGGTTATGCAACCACCCCAACAGTTCTGAAATTGCCAGTCTACATACATTGGTGGTTTCACCACCATACAAAATTATCAAAATTCAATAGTTATAAATGTTTCTTCTTCTAAATGGTGGTTTAGTTAAGCTTCTTGGTGAGCTCTAAGATTGAGAGAACATAAAATTATAGCCTACGAGTAGCTTCATTAATCTAATTTTAAACATGTATGTGATGCTTTCTAAAATTTTATATATTTATGCACTTTTATTTGACTATTGTGTTTATATTAATCTTTTCTATGTGGTTACACTTATCCATCCCTATGATTTTTCCCTAACCTTGTGATATTTTCCTAAGATTTTGATTATTGTTTAAGTCCATGATACTTCACCATGCACACAATGTTATTCTATCAAAGCAAAGATTTTCCACTCTAGTGACAATTTCACAAGTTCATGATGCATTTATAGGCATTTGATGATTTTATAGGCATATGACACATTTATAGGCATGCAATACTTTATAGGCATGAAACATTTTTATATATTTCAGTTATTTTTATTCCCATGATGTTTTTTTAGATTGCGATACTTTTACAAGATTGCAAATATCTTACAATTGTAGATGTTTTACACACATGATGATATTTTAATGATTGACATTGTCAATGATAACGATAATGAAATGATCTGCTTAAAGACATCATATTGATTGAATTAGAATATGCATCATTAGAAGGATTAGACTTTAACTCTAATTTTGGGATGTCAACATCTACCCATATGAATGTTGGAAATATAAATGTTGGCAGTCAAGGAAATTCCATTGCCACAAATATTCCAAGGACACTAATTTCTTCCATAATGTTTGGCACTACATAATACTTCTTGGGTATGTGTGTATGTTTATATTGTTTAAAATTATGTGATTTAATTATTCCATTATAATAAATTTTTATATAATAATACTAGTTATTTGTAAAAGTTTAGAGGTGAAAACACACATTGCACTTTCATAAATGTTTGTGATCCTTTTAAAATATAAAATAATTTATAATAAATATATAATAAATCACATGTTTGTGATCATTCATATACTTTCAAAATTTATGAAATTTTCATACATTGGAAGATTTGGTAGTCTTATAATGTTTTCCATGCTTAAAATTTGACAAAACAAACACAAATAACTTATCATTGAGGAGGAGCTTTTTCAGGCAGTGGATGCAATATTTTCCTAACCTCTAGTATTATTGAAATAACTTCACCTTTCATAGTCTCCCATTCTTTCACGACATCCTTGATATGACTACTCCAACCTCATATATTAGCTAGAGTGGTATTCACCTCCTTCATTGAGAGGGCATCATATTGGTGGAGTAATAGATTGTCTAGTTCAATATCAATAGAAACATCAATAAGAAGATAATTGACCAATTCTTGATGTCATTTGATCATTAGACCTAAGGCCTTATTCCTCTTGCTATCCACCATCTAATGAATTAAAATAGTTTAAAGTTGATGTTCATCCCTCAGCATTTTTTATAAATCTTAGTGAGGAATATCCACCTTAGCATTCCATATTTTATCACTTGTAACCCTAATGCTTTCACATAGATTATTAACTAAATCATGTTCCTCTAAATGGAGAACAACCCAATTTTATAAAGTCCTTCCTAATTTGATGGCCTTCTCCTTTTCTTGGACTTCTCCCATATGTTATTCCATAGTGTGGACTTATTGTTATAACTCTTTATTGAAATTAGTGATCCATTGTTCAGGTCCATGATGCTTCTTTAAATATATGTATCTCTTTGTAATTTGGTTAACAAAATGGGATAACTTATCAGGGTGAGGAAATCCCTGTATATCCCCAAATCTATGTAGAAAATCCATATCATCTTTTATCAAGGTTTCTTGAAGGTTCTTTGTGGTCTTAACGAAATAAAATCACTCATGATAAGCCATGGTATACCAATTCTATGCTCCAGCTAAATTTTCTTCACTTTATAAAATAGTAGATTTGATATTTAAGGTCTCAATAAGAAGAATAGCTTGAGAAGTTGGTTTTACTTGTAATTGTCCACTACTAGCCACTATGTCATTGGATAAGAACAATTTGTGTATAAATAAGGGACATTTTATTTTTCTTTTCCAATATTAGGAACAATATTTATTGACCCATATTCTTGTTTAAAGGGTTGCAACATTTGTATTTCAACCTTCTTTATATCTTAAGCATTCTTTGCATTTGAGTTCAGATCTTCAATGTTTAAACTATACTTCTATTCCTTTGTATATGAGCTTTCACTCTTATCATCTCCATCATCAGATTTATGATTATTTGATCCCTTTTGCATCATATTTTAAACCTTCAATAGTAAAATAAATTCTACCTTGCATGACTCTTGAGTTGATGCTACTTGAGCACAAGATTTAACATGATATTGATCTTCATTCTTTATGACACATACTGTTGCTTCAGGAGTAGATTCAACAGGTGGTTGTTTAATAAATTCCTCCTTTAAATTTTTCACTCCTTTTGACTGAATACCTTCTTCTAGTGTGAGAAAAATCAATTTAATATATTATTATATCATGTTTAAGGCATCTAGTATTATATGAAACCTCCCTGAATCATCAACATCCTCTCCCCATTTACTAGTTATTTTTTTGTTATTTTAACCCCCCTCATACTTCAACAATAGACATGAAATAGTTTTTTATTTAAAATTGAAGTTGTGGCAATATGTTTTACTTTTCTCAAATCTCCCATCTCTGAGAACTCATCATCTAGACCCATTACAAACTGAGTCTTGATCTTTTTAGAAGTGTCCCCATAAATGGAATTCTAGGTGTAGTAATAATAGTTTCCAATGGAATATCTCCTTGTGTGTATTGAGTGGCTTTCACATTAATAAGCACGGTGTCTACATCTTGTGACAATGTCACTATAACATTTTGAGGTAAATAAGAAGAGTGAGTTGAAGTCCTTACCTCAACCTAGGATTAAGCAATACACATCCCTTCTTTGTAGTTTCAATACCTCTTACAATCTGTAACGACTCGAGAGTTTTTGGTTATTCTATATTGGACATTCAATGTCATTTTCTATTCTCAAAAACTTCCACACAAATAAAGTGAGATTGTTCCTTGTCATTTAATGGTTGATTCCATACATTTTAAAATATTCTCTTAGGCCAGTGCGACCTTATTTATGGGAAGAGTTGTGAGCAATTTTGTATATGTGGTCACTTTGGTTTTTTTTTTGTCTTTTTTTGAGAATAATTTAGGTTTATTATTACTTTTTTGGATTTTGGGTTTTGAGATTCATTCCCAATAGACACATCCTTACAAATGTTTTTCCCTTAATAACACTAGGTTTAGTGATTTAACTTTTTTCGAAATAATGGAGTTTTATTCATATTTTAGTTAAGGGTCTAGATTAATAAATCAATACAGAATATAGAAATAAATACAATCCTAATTTGTGCAACTATTTGTCTTTTTCACCTTTCTAAAAATAGCAATAAATAAGAATAAATATAACTTAGCTAGAAAATAGATTAAGATGGTTGATACAGAGGTTAAAAATAATTGTGCAAGACTGAAAAGGTGTCATAAACCTATATATGGATTTCATTGGGTGAAAGGATAGGAACACCAAAATATGGATGCTTTGGTGTCTGATGTTTTTGTCTATTCCTGCCGTTGTTTTCCAAACTGATCATAGATACTTAAAACTTTTTGGGTAGTTGCATTGTGCTTGTGTGAGCATGCCTATGAAAAATAAAGTGTTGGTTGTCGATGGAACTCGTTATGGAGCTGATTTTATATTCAAACACTAACCCTCCATCATGATTGATAAAATAACATTTGAGTCACTTGAGAAAGGGGGGTTTGTGTGAAAGATGTACTGAACGTGTAATCTACACCCCTTATGTGGGCATGTTGCCTACATCCCAATACTCCAAAGAGGAATCAAGTCATATGTAGTTCTCCCACATAGTGTGCTTTGTGCAATAGTTTGATGTAGATGAAAATCTAAAATTGATAGTGTTTGAGCTGGCTAGGGATTGGTATGAGGATTTGATTAGGTTTGTAGTTATGTTGGGTGACTGTGTGTAAAGAATAGTGAAGTTTGCCTTAATGTTTTTTTTATATTCTTGCTTGCTTTGTAAGTTTTATCACCTCCTTCATAAATAATATTTGAGTGGGACTTCTAGAGAATAATTGGTCATGGGTCATATGTATTTGTGCTAGGTTGACCTAATTAAAGATAAGGATCAAATGAAAATGACTATTAGGGCTTAGAGTGAAAATGGATAGGACCACTAAAAATGGGACACTTCTCTATGGGGTGCTATAGTCCAAATGGGGCACTTATATCCTATAGGCTCAAGACTTGAGGGAATAGGATTGGCATAGGGAATACTATCTGGCTGAGGTGGAATCATCATTCAAAAGGTTCTGGATGACTAGCAATGAGCAAAAAGGTGACTAGAAGGGTCACAAGAGAATGTAAAAAGCACATATAGATGGGGTGTTGTAAGCCACACTCAAACTACCAATTTAGACATTTTATATGATTACATTTGACCCCCTTTATTCTAGTGATGTAACAAATCAAAATACTAGGATAAAGGAAAAATAGAAAGTGTACTTGAACTTACCTGTAAGGGTGAGGCCCATGAAGATATGTCATGTTGAGTGTGCATAGAGAGAGCATAACATGAAGCATAAATATATAATAGAAAATAAGGAGCAGATCAGTTCTTACTAGACACATTGTGTCTAAAATAAGAAAGTACAAGGGTTGGGTAAAAGAGAGAGGAATAGAAAGGAATGAATACACCTCATTGGGTACATGAACCAATACAAAACCTATTGTGATGTTGAGTGATGTTGAGTGATTTTAAGTGATGTTGGGTATGTGTTGTACCAAGATTAATATCATGAGTGAATCTAAGTGCTCAATTCCCTGAGGGTGGCTCAAGAATACAAAGGCTAGCCCTTTATCTCTATCATCACCCACTATGTAGTAAATTTGTTTGATCATGTGTGTGTTAATCGATGTTTAGAATATGTGTCCAATCCCTCTAAGTAGGTGTCTCAAGAATACAAATGCTAGCTAGTCTTTTGGCTCCATCGTTGCCCACTAAATGTGAACTATAAACTGATATCGATATGAATCTATGTCATATAGATGGCTCATAAATCTCATGAATTATCTATAATCTGATAATGTTTCATGGATAGCTAAATGTGTACTAAGAACTAGGCCAATCTTGACCACTCTAAAATGTGGAGATTAGGCTTATATGAAAGCCACTTTGAAACTAAGAACTAGGCTTATATGAAAGCCACTTTGAAATGATGCCAACCACCTACAAATAGAATAAGGCACACAACTACTGAGAATACTTAGGTAATACAATGAACTAGAAAGAAAATAAGGTAAATGTTCCATTCACATTACCCCCAATCACTGGTGTCTATAACATGGATTCTAATCTTGAAGTTATACCAACTGCCCAATCTAAAATTGGAAGTGAGAGCCATCATGTCATGCATGATGCCCCCACATCTAGATAATATGAGTAAAATCATACTAAAATTGCCCAATATGAACTAGAATATAGCTGAAAAAACTATAATCTACCTTACCTTTCTATTTGTTTCTAAAAATTTTGGGTTTTTGATTGTTTGGATAGAAGCACCGAAAATGAGACACTTTGTTATAGGGTGCTATAGTCCAAATGGGGTGCTCTTATCCTTTACTATTTTTGATCAATATTTTGTGTTGGTCCCTATTTTTTTTTATTCTACACATTTTGAATTTTGATTATTGTTCTAAGTGTTATGAAAACTAATTTTTTTATCGATAGAGGGCTCTAATCTCTATGACAAAATCCATGTTTGTTGCCCCCTCTTTTGAGGGTAAGAATGAAGACCCTGCATTGACTGCCCTTAGAAGAAAGAGCCCTAAAAATGTGTTATGCTATGAAATACATGATATAGAAATGATAATCCAAAATATGTCACAAGATATATCATAGTTTGTATTGGAGTTTGTTACATCAACAGGAGTATGCCTAGATAGATGTAACAATGTAATAGTATGTGTAGTTTACTGAACTAAAACTACAAATCTAGTTACTTTTCAAGGAGGGATGGAGCATGATGTCCATCATGTCATCCAAGAAGGAAATATAATGCATGATGTGGATCATGACATTGAAAACAATCTAAGAAGCAAACAAGCACGCAAGGCAAGAAGCAAGAAGCGTACAAAAGAGGCCAAGGGGCCAAGTAAACAAGGGACATGGGCACATGTCACTAAAATTGGGAAAAAAGGCATACAAGGCATGTTCAAATTCCCACATACACATACAATTGAAAATAATCAAGATTGGTGTGAGGGCCACAAGCACATACAAGAGTACAAGTAAAGGACATTGGAAAATGTCCTAAGGCACACACAAGTAACAAAATAGGAACTAAGAAATGCAAACACATCTAGCTATTCAAAGCAAGAAAAGAAGGAATGTAAATGTTAGAAATACTATCACATATAACTAATCAAAGCAAGAAGTGAAAGTATGTAAAACATGTAGTACAAGACTAGGTAGATGCTAAGAAATACACAAGTGTTATATACTAGTGAGTGTCGATAGAATAATCTATGTAAGCTAGTAAGTAATGTACATCAACATGATAACTAGAGTGTGTGGTGTATGAATGACATAACCTAGATGGTGTAGCCATGTATAAGATGCCCCCTGTGGGTAGATATGTCGATGTATGTCTCAAATGTAGAAGTAGGAAGCCCCATCAATGGGTAAAATGAAGCAATCAAGGATCTAGGTGTCACTGCACACACACAAAGAAGATCAAGTGAAGCATGGTAATATAGATAAATTGACAAACAATAGCATAGAACATTAAAATGTAAGTCTATCATGGTAGTATAAATGTAAAGCATGGATAATACATACAATTGAAATTTTTTTGGTGTTTTGAGTTATTTGAATGTTTTTGTATTTTGAAATATTATATTATTTTTGGTATTTTAAAATATTGTATTGTTTTTGGTATTTTAAAATATTGTATTATTTTTTGTATTTTGAAATAAGCTATGTAAAATTAATCATAAGGAAACTATGTACAAGAATGCAAAAAAGAACTATGTACAAGTAAGCTAAGAAATTATGTACAAGTAAAAAGAAAACTATGTACAATAATGTGAGTAAAGCAATATGTATACAATGATGTAAAATACTAAGGTAGAGGGGGTAAAGGGTTCAAGGATTGGATCCCACTAGGGATAAAGATGGAGGAAGGGATTATGTCCATCATCAAATGCCTCAAGATCATCATCATAAGTATCATCATATGCTACAAGCTCTGTATACATGGTGGTTATCTACTCAAGTTTTAGTAATATCTATGATCTTTATGTAGTTGAAGATCTATCACTTGTAGTGGTGTCATTCTACTGAAGATGAACTGAGGGTCACTCTAGTGGTGAATATGTTGGTTATCCTCTAGGGCATTTAGCTCTGGTAGTAGGTAGCCTCGATGGAAGTGGTGGAGATGGTGCTATTGGTGGTATAATCTGAATAGCATCATGAACCTGTAGTTTATCCAATCTCTATTTTAAAGTTATACATGAGTCTGTGTCATGGCCTATGATTCTATGAAAGAGATAAAATGGCTGACCATCTTGTTGTGATAACCTGATAATAGATCTGTGTTGTATTATAGGTAGTGTGATTAATACATGATCAAGTAAAATCTATAGCATAATCCATGGTTGATGTTATGTGTTTCCTACTTGAATCTAAATGATTGGATCTGTATCCATAGAGGTAACCATATGAATTGTATGTGCCAAGTGATCTATTTGTTGTGAATGTGGAGTATATCCTAAAAGTGTAGTGAAAGTTGCTAAAAGTGATGCAAGATGTGTGATGAGGTTTCTAGAGTCATCTATGTACTCTCTTGGACTAACTGGTGTAAATTTCAACCCACAAAAATAGTCATCTATGAGTGTGGGTGTTGTATCATCATCTGAAGTAGCCTAGGAATCTATATCAACATCATGCACATATGGTAACTCATAATTTACCACAAGGGGTAACTATGATATGGGAGTCTCATCAACTATAGTAGGAGAAGATGATGGTGTTGCGAGAGTATCTGTAACTAGTGAAGCGATTGTGACTACCTAAAGAGACGTATTTGTAAAATCAACTAGGACTATTAGAACTATTATTAGTGATTGCATAATTATAACATGTGTATGAACTATGACTGATGGAGTAACTAAAATAGTTGAAGCTACTATAACTGGCTGAGTATATAGAGCTAAGGAAATAACTATAAGTGGAATAGTATGAGATGTGCTAGTCTCTCCTACCTCATATGTATGTATTTAGTCAAGATAAATGTGATGAGGTGGTGACTAAACTATGATATGAGGTGTCCCATCTAGAAAAATAGCTGAGGATGACTCTCTAATTCTATAATATCTAAATGGTTGGTTACCTATTGGGCATGTGTATAGGTATCCTTCATGGAGGAACTTAACACATCGATGAAGAGTGGAAGGAATTTCCCCCATAAGGTGTATCCAAGGTCATCCAAGTAAAAGGTTATAATGAAGAGGACCTAGCATGATTTAAAACTGTGTAGAGAGGGTTTTGGGCCCTACCATGATGTCCAAAGTAATGGTGCCTAATGTTTATCATGGTATATCATCAAACCCTCTAATGTTCTTATATGACTTATAAATGGAAGCCATATCTACGCCCATGGTCTATAAAAATATAATATTACATATATTAAGTTTGAAACCACTATCAACTAAAACTCTCTTAAATGCATTGGTTTTAACTTGAGCTTGTATGAACAGTGGTAAATTCTAATCAATAACTGTCTGAGAAGGCATGTCCTCATGATCAAAAGAAATAACATCTTCTATAGTTTTTATTGTGTTGACCACTAATGCAAAATAAGAAGGCTCTGAATCAATGGGCATATAATTTTGAGTGAGTGCCTGATAAATAATGTCCTTAAACACATTTACTTTTTGAAGTAGTTCTAACATGGAAATCTTAGCTAGTGTGTTTCTCAATTGATCAATAATATTGTATGTCATGTGTGGATATGCCTATGTAAGTGGGTTGGGCCTGGGATGGGATGGAATAGGAGGGTGGTAAGGTTCCTGACTAGGGGGAGGAGGCATGGTGGCACATCGAGTAATAGCTCTAACCACATTATCTACTACCCATAGAGTGAACCCATAGAGGGCTAATAGTCAGGTTCACCAAATGATTTAAATTTTTTTAGAATAATGGGGATTTATTCCTATTTTAGTTAAGAATTTGGATTAATAAATCAGTACAGAATATAGCAATAAATACAGTCCTGATTTGTGTAACTATTTGTCTTTTTCACCTTTCTAAAAATATTAATAAATGAGAACAATATAACTTAGAAAATAGACTGAGATGGCTGATATAGAGGTTGGAAATGATTGTGCATGACTGGGAAGGTGTCATAAACCTAAATCTAGCTTTTGTTGGGCAAAAGGACAAAAGCATCAAAAAGTGGGTGCTTTGGTGTTTGGCATTGTTGTCCATTCCTACCACTGATGTCCAAATTGATCATAAAGACTTGAAACTTTTTGGGTAGTTGCATTGTGCCTATGAAAAATAGAGCACTAATTTTTTATAGAACTTGTTGTGGAGTTGATTTTATCTTCAAACCCTAGCCCTCCATCATGATTGATAAAATGACATTTGAGTAACTTGAGAAAGGGGGGTTAGTGTGAAAGATGTACTGAACATGCAATCCACACCCCTTGTGTGGGCATGTTGCCGACATACCAATACTTTGAAGAAGGATCAAGTCATATGTAGCTCTCTCACCTATTGTGCTTTGTGAAATAGTGTGATGTAGATGCAAATGCCAAATTGATAGTGTTTGAGGTGGCTAGGGATTGGTATGAGGATTTGAGTAGTTTTACAACTGTGTTGGGTGATTGTGTGCAAATAATAGGGAAGTTTACCTTAATATTTTGTTTATATTCTTGCTTACTTTGAAAGTTTCATCACCTACTTTGTAAATGAGCTTTGAGTGGGCTTTTATAGGGAATAATTGGTCATGGGTCAGATGTATTCACACTAGGTTGACCTAATTAAAGATAAGAACCAGATGAAAATGATCATTGAGGCTTAGAGTGCTAATGGACATGATCACCAAAAATGGGACACTTCTCTCTAGGGCACTATATTCCAAATGGGGTACTCCTATCCTACAGGGTCGAGACCTAAGAAAATAGGATTGACATAGGGAATATTGTCTGTCTGAGGTGGAATGATCATTCAAAAGGTTTTAGATGATTGGAAATGAGTAAAAAGGTGTCAAGAAGGGTCGCAAGAGCATGCAGAAAGGACCTATGGATGGGGTATCGCAAGCCACACTCAAACTACCAATTTAGACATTTTATATGACTACATTTAGATTTTGAAGGGTTGACCCTAGTTACCTCTTTGAGTGTTGCCTCAATTAGTTTGAGGTGCTTTCTTCGCTTTCCATCTTTTTATTTAAGTCATTTATATGATCCTACTGCACTAGGGTCCTTCAAAGAAATTTTATTTACCCTTAGGTTTAGACAAGTGCCCTATTGACATGAAAGTTTTTGTAATAATAATTCTTCTATTTTCATGAATGAAAACACATGAGAATGAACCTTTCTATGCCATGTAGCCACAACCCAAGTTTTCTATTTAACCTCAAGAGGAAAACTTAAATTCACCAAAATATTTTAATAATTTCTACAAATTAGGAAAGATTTATCTTTACATCCAAAATAAGTTTCTATGTTTTTCCATTTTCACCATAGACAAGATGGTTATATTAGTAAGATTTGCCACCACATCGAATCTCATTCCACCAATATTTTCCTCGTGTTCTTTAAGTATTGTTTTCATGGGTTCCTTAAAATTTTCCTTGATATAAGATGTAGGAACACAAGCACAAGCCTCAGGGGTGTCTAGATGAGGAATATTTGTATATTTTATTTCCTTAGCCCTTTGCATGATTTTCTCTATGTAATTAGGGTTTGCACAAATACATTCTCTTAAATATTTAATAATAAGTTGATTAACTTTTTCATCTTTTGATATTTTTAGATTTTACAATACAACATCTAACAAATATAAATCAAAACCATGATTATTGTCAAGAAAGCCACATAAAAAAGGTCCCTATGGATAGAGGTGGGTTGAAAACCGTAAAATCAAAATATGAAAATGGAAGACAAATAAAAAATCCCAAAGAGGATTTAAGGGTTTTTTTGAAACCCTAGATTGAAGGTGTGTAAGATTTGGGATTCACAATTTATGCTAACCCTAATTCCAGTTTAACCAAATTGGATAACGAAAATAATTAATGAATAGATCTAACAAATATGGTAGTAAAATGTAGAAATCATATCTAATTTGGTGCCTAAATAAGGAACATAGCTCAAGTATATCATAATGATGATAATTGTAATGTAAAGAAGTATAAATAATTTGGAATGATCACACCTTCACTAATTTCTATAAAATTGAACATGGATCTAGAATCTGTAGATTTTCTACCACCTACATGTGGAATCTAGGCTATCTAAGTAGACTCATCACCTGTTACAAGCTTGACCTGGGTAGACTCGACGTTAGGCTGATTTGCATCTTGAGTCTATCTAGGTTTGTCAAGTCTATCTTACACCAATTTTATGGTTGTGTTCTTTAAGGTTGCTGCACTATCTAATGTTGTTTTATCATGTATGTTTATTTTTCTATTTCACTAAGAAGCTTAGCATAATGAGATGTCAATCCAAAAGAGATAAGGGAGAAGTAGTTGGGTTGGGCAGCCAGTAGAGTGTGGCTACAAACTACATATCATGCATGTCATAATCATACCCTTATAACTCATATAATTTATAGATGGTGTGTTTGAGTTAGGGATTCAACCTCATTTCCCTAGGTGGAGATGCAAATAGACTACGCTTAGGTCTTCTCTTAGTAGAAGATGAAATGATGTAGTCAAATTCCTTTGAGAAGAGATAAATCCTTCTTAGGTGTGCCTAAACTTTGAATGAAATTGAATCTTAGGATATTAAATGTGATCCTTTTTTGTGATTCTTGATTCAAGAAAATGCCAATAGATATTTGTATATATAGGCTTTTCATTATTTGAATTAAGGATTAATTGGTGAACAAAAATTGACAAAATAAAAGGCAAAACATTGACAAATGGATCCAAACACTGAAAAGATGCGACGACGAGCATAAGGGGCATATAAAAATAAAAAGGGTGACATGTACGCTATAAGCATCTGCCTAAGTCAAAATTGTAGTAGCAACAAGTATGCCCAGGAAGAAAAGATAAATGAGGAGAGAGATAGAGAAGAGAGAAATAGGCCCATGGGCACGAGATCAAATTGATAAAATGACAAATAGAGATCAAGAGGACCACGAGATCACACAAAGAGGAAAATACATAAAAATAAGCATCAATTAACCCCTAAATCAAGTTGATGACCCATATGCATAAATAAGTATTAAAAGCTTTGTAATAACAAGACTTGTACTAAAATTAAGTGTCTACAAACACGTAAAATTATAATAAACAATACTTAACTAATTGCATGATAATTTATACATGAAGAAATAGAGTAGTCTTATTTTTTTAAATGTTATTTCCCTAATGAACAAAAATTTTGACTCGTGCTTCTTCAATTTTATATAATTTCGTAAGTTTAAAAATAGATAAAAATTGTTTGAGGGTTTGTATTAAGGTTTTTATGTCCATTCATATTTGTCAAACCCCATAAAACAAATAAAAAATCATTAATTACTATAGCAAAGTAATAAAATATGCCACACATGTATCCAATATGCTACTTACATAAGTATGTAATTGATGATCAAATCTTTATTTATAAATAATTGAACTTAAACTTTCGTGAAATCGCTCCATATATTGATTTCTATTAAATTAAAGCTTGAAAAACAAATATTTATAACATAAATAAATGTGCCCAAAAAATATGAAACTAATATAAAAATTGAGCAAAAATCAGTGAAAAAAATCAAACCTTAAAAATCATCATATTGATTCAATAAAACCTAATTTTATCCCATCACCATGCATAAACATATATAAATCATATAAAATAACACTAAATAGATTGAAAGACACCATTTTTAGGTCTGTACAGGGATGTAAAACACCCATTCACATTATTATTAGAAGATTTAAAACATGGTCACATGTGCAACAACTCCAATATCAAATATCATAATAGAATTCTAAAAAAGTGTCACCAATATCAAATATGATGATAGAGAAATTCCCATGGTACATTATTCGTCCCTCCAATTCCACTTTTGTAAAAGTGATGCCAAGGAATCAAAAGACAAAATAAAAATCATTAACAATGACGGAAGGTCAAGTTAAATAGAAAATGCTTCAATCAATTATGATTCCGAAATAATTGTAATAATAATATATAATATTATAATATTATAATATAATAATATATTATATATTATTATAAAATATATTATGATATTAGTTTCAGTCAAAAGTTGTAATATTCTAGTTCATAACTTCGGACTCTTCAAAATAATTATTCCTAATAAAAAAATATATTATGTTATAATACATATAAATTATTAGTATTGTAAATTATTATATTATATTATAATTATAAATATATATTAAAAATATATATATTAATATTATTATAAAAATATATAATATATACACTAATATATAATATTTTCATATTAATAAAAATATAATATTATATATATTAAATAAATGTAAATAGAATTTATATATTATTAAATATTTACATTTATATATTATTAGATATATTTTAGATATTATTGTAATAGTGGGAGAGGGAGAGGATATATAATAAATTATAATAGTATTATTATATGAATAATATATAATAAATATATTATCTAAATTATATATATCAATGAGGGTAAGATAGACTTCAATGTGGAAAAAAACGGTGAGAACACACGGAAAGAAGTTAAGGGACTCCTAAACCTTAGCTCCTCATTTTCCTCATCACAGGAATAAGGATTACCAATGATACATCATTGAGGAGGTTAGAGAGGTACAAAAGTTGGATGACTATTAGGAATGGTCAGTGGGCACCGAGGAGATACAGGGACAATAGGTTAGGGCACATGCTCTCCTAGCTGCCTCAAATGGATTAAGCCAACAAGCTTGGCCACCAACGGCTAAGGAAGTTGTTTCACCAGTGGTGGTAGCTTTTTCCTTCAAGGAGGTCACTACAGAGTAAATTGGATTCCCCTCAGGAAATGGCCCCCTCCAATTGAGGCTTGCACTTCAAGTCATAGAGTGTGTCCTTCCCTAGAGGAGGGCCCTTATCTAGATCTCAAGTGCACCTAGGATGACATTCTCTTTGGAAAATCCAAAGAACTAGTTTGGGAGGCCAAAGATTTTGATCTAAGTATACAAGACCTAGATAGCAAAGCCTTTATTAGAAAATTTACCAAAAGGTGACCAATAATTGGTGTTATTAAAAACTAGGTTTTTAATGTCTGAGGGAATGAAATCTCTCTCAGATTCCTCCCCAAGGGATTTTTTATTACAATTTGTCCAAATGTTGGAAAGAAGAAAGAAAATTTAGATGAACCCTTTGGGTCCATGAAAGGCATCGGCCTATTGATTCAATAGTGGCACCCTAATTTTGACACTCTTTTGGATAATAGAGGTAGGTTTCCCATTTGGATCAGATTTTATGGGCTACCAACAAAGTATTAGGAGCATAATTACCTCAAGGCATTAGGAGGCATGTTGGGTGATTTCATCCAACTGGACTCCAATACTGTAGATGGTACCTTAGCCTCTTATACAAGGATTTGTGTTTTTATGGATCTAGATAAGGAGATCCCAGAGAATTTTTTAATCAAATCACATGGGTTAGTATGTTTACAATCAATTGACTTGGAAAAGCTTCCCTTTCAGAGTTTCAGTTGTTGGAGATAGGGACACATTAAAAAAATTTACCTTAGGGTGCAAGCCTCTAAGCACTCTCAGTCTTTCATCCAAACATGGAAAGCTAAGCCTAACCCCTCCTCTAAGGCCTTCACTCCCAGAAATGGAGTCAACTCCTTTGTGAACTGGGGGATTTTCAATTCTCCTTGCTCCAAGGTCTGAAAGTAGTTGACATTGAAGCTCTCCTGGATAAACTAGACAAGGGGGCACATATCTTTCCTTCATCCATGATTAAAGATTATGATTTGATCTCTAACAAACTTAAATAATCAAATCTCTAATGGAATCCCCTCTCTAGGGAATCCACAATAAGATTTGACCACTTCTAACATTGAGGTGAGATTGGGATATTTCCATTCGAATTATGAACCTATGGAGAATGAGGGTAGCGATTCATAAGAGGAGCTTAATTCCAAAGCCTTTCTTTCCATTTCTCAAATGAAGTGTAAGACCTCTTAGCCTAAGTTAGGCTCTCAACTAAATGCAAGCCCAAATCAACCAAGGACCGAGTGGTAGGGTAAGTTTTAAAGGGTAAGCAAAACACTTTACCTAATTTTTTTATTTATGTAAAGTAGGGGTAGAATTCCCCTCTCAAGAGTAGTGAAGATAACATATTGGAATGTTAGGGGTGTTAATACCCCTAAAAACATATGCTTGGTCAAGTGTTTGTTGTTGTCCTCTTCTCCAAACATTCTAATGTTGCAAGAAACAAAGTTGGATAAGTTGGAAGTAGATTCTCTTATGAATAAAAAATAGAATATGAGGAAAGGTTGTTTTGTTGAAGCCATATGTGCCTCTAGTAGTCTGGTGGTTATATGGTCCCTAGATTTAGTCTAGGTGGTCCCCATTGACTCTGGGTCAAATTGGCAGATGTGTCAAGTCTTAGACTTTAGCTCAGGTGTAAGATTTCTTCTTCTTAATGTTTATGGTCCTTGTTCTCATATTCTTAAATAGCACCTCTGGAATGACCTCTCCACTCTTATTTCTCATTTAAATGGTGAGAGTTTGTTGTTTGGAGGGGACTTTGCTATCTAACTTTAAAAAATGGTGACACTTAGAGGATTTCTCAGCCCCAAATAGATTTTGTCAAATTTGTGTCTAAAATTTATCTCCTTGATATTGAGCCAAAGAATGGGTCTTTCTATTGGACAAATAGAGTAGTGAGGTACAATAATATTACTAAAAAGTTGTATCACTCCCTTGCCTCCCTCAATTGGCTTGAAACCAATGGGGTGATGGAATGATTTACCGTTCTTGTTTTTGGATTGGACCATACCCCCCTTCGAGCTCAAAATCTCAGTTGATTCTACTCCATCCAAGTGTCCTTTCAAATTTGAGCTAATGTGGCTTATAAATCCTTATTTGCATGACTTAATTAAGGATTAGTGGACCATAGCTCCCCTTCTTCTAGTTCTAAATTTTTTGAAATGGAAAAGAAACTTCAATTCATCAAGAATGGCCTCAAACAGTGAAATGAGAGCATTTTAAAAGCATTTTCTGAGAAACCACCCACGTGGAGGTTGATTTGGTGACTCTCAATGATATAGTTTTCAATCAGGGATGAATTTACAAGTTTAACATAAATAAAAATGCTTATTGGTGGAGTTGGAAGAGTTACACACAAGAGAGGAGGTGTATTGGTGGTCGAAATCTAGAGAAAGTTGGCTTAAACAAGTGAACAAGAATATTGCATTTTTTCATCACTCAACGAGGGAAAAAATGAATCTCAATTACATTTCTATCATTATGTCGATGGAGGGGTAAGATTTGAATCTCATTTCTAAGGTCAAGGAGGAAGCTATCAAATTTTCTAACAACCTCTTAGCTTACCTAGAAGTGTCGATGTTATCCACCCAAGTTGGCAGCTTGGAGCATATCCCTCGGTTGGTGGAGGATCATCACAACCAATCTCTCATGGCATTTTTTCTATTGATGAAATAAAGTCTACCAATTTTCAATGAAAAAGGATAAATCTCCTGGTCCATATGAATTCCCAGTAGCTTTCTTTCAAACCTTATGGGATATTCTTAGATTGGAGGTAATAGATATGGTTGAAGAATCTTACAAGTGAAGGAATGTGGCTCTTGACTTGAACTACACACTTATTTCTCTGATTCCTAAAGGGGCTTCTCAAGTTAATTTTGGGTACTACAAACCGATCTACTTATGCAATACAATATATAAATTCATCTCCAAATCAATGGTTGCTCGATTAAAACTTATACTATATTTTCTAATTTTTAAAGAACAAGGGGGCTTTGTCCCAAGCAGAAATATTTAGGAAGGGATAATTGTTGCTCATGAAATCATCAATTCTCTATCCAATAATCATAAGAAAAAAAATTAATCAAGTTTTATACTATCAAAATTTATGATAGGTTGAAGTGGCATTTCATTATCAAATTCCTAGATAAATTTGGTTTCTATAAAGTTTGGTACAAATGGGTGTACAACTACATTTATGGTGTCAAATTCTCTATATTGGTTAATGACAACCCATCGAGATTCTTTGAATCAACTAAAGGGCTCTAACAGGTTTATCCTTTGTCTCCATTTTTGTTTATTATTGGCCAAAACATTGGGTTGGACTATTCAAGGGGTTGAGGCTTTTGGTGATCTATGTGGTCTCAAGGTGGTTGATGGCTTGGAAAACCTCACACATCATAAATTCATAGATGATACCTTCCTTTTTGGGCATGCCTCAGTCAAATAGGCTATCACTTTCAAAATAAACCTTCTCATTTATGAAGTAGCATCAGGTTATAGTGTCAATGAGTAGAAGTTTGAAGTTTTCTTCCTTAACTATAATCTCTAGTCCCAGTTGGCTATCATTAGTGTTCTTGGATTCAAAATTGTTCTAATTTTTCATGGTGTTGGAAAGGCTTATTTATGGATGGATTTATTAGGTCTTTCAAATTAAGTTTGTCTTCTTTGAAGGATAAGTGGCTAACCTTGGCTAGTATTCTTAATCTTATTAATTCAGTCTTCAATGTCATCCCTACATTTATGTTGTTTGTCCTTCATCCTCCTATCAAAGTGTTCCATCATTTAAATAAAATTATTAAAGACTTCCTTTGGTAGGGGAAGAGGATAAGCATAAAATATGTCTTGTAAAATGGGATAAGGTATGTCTCCCTAAGAAGGCAAATGGAGTTGTCATTAAAATCTTAAGCATTCATAACTTGGCATTAGGAACAAAGCTAGTTTAGGGGATGCTAACAAACTCAGGCTCATTACGAATCAAACCTCTAAATAATAAATAATTTGGTGAAGTGAATCCATTGAGCATCATATTAGTGGAAGATTCCCTAAAGGCTCCCATCTTTGCTATTTCTTGTTAAAATGTAGGCCATTGATCAAAGAGCATATCTCGTAGACAGTCAACAATGGTAGTCATTTTACCTTTTAGGAGGACTCACAGAATATTCACATTCCATTGGTAAGTCATTTGAATCATGAGGAAGCCCATCTCTATCTCTCTAACTCTTGGGGGTCAAAATTCATTGATTATTTAGATTAACACTCTTTGCAAGGTATGATTACTTGGAAATAGAAATAATTTGACTCAACTTCCCATCTCATTGGATCAATGTAAGCGGCTGGCTTATTTACTCTCCAAAAGGAAAGTCTTCATTTTCTCTAAGGTAGACTCTTTGCATTAGATTAGAGCTAAATACGGGTGTTACTCGGCCAATATGGGCTACCAAATGGCTGAGGCGATGGATTCCAATGTAGGCTAGGCTAGTTCCCTCTATTGGAGCAAGGAGGGAATCCCTAAAGCTGGAGCCTTTGCTTGGATATCCATGAAAAACATAGCGCTCACTCAGTATCATCTCTAAAAATTTGGTTTTTTATATCAATATGGTGTTGTCTCTATAAGGAGGTGGAGGCATCTGTGGATTACTTGCTTTTTGCTTTCCCTTTTGTAGAGTGTGTTGGCACTAGTTGTGTGGGAAAATTGGTTGGTCATGGGTGAGACCTCCTTCTCTATTATATGATTTTTATTCTTAAATTATGGGTTCCCATATAAACACATTCATTGAGTTATGGAAGGCTTGTCATGTTATTTTGATTTTGACTATTTGAAAGGAAAGGAACCAAGGGATTTTTACTAGTAAGGAAAACCCTTTACATGCAGTTCTAAAAAATGTAAAGATTTCAATCTTAGAAGTTGTCTCCATTCATGCACATAAACACAAAGGTAATTTGACACCCTATAATTTAAAAATCTGAGCTAAATGGAACCTATTGTGCATCCTTCACTCCCGTTAATGGGTCTTTGGTAGTGAAATCTATCCATATAAGGGATTACAATGTAGACTGGATCCCACTTCAACTAAGCTAGTTCAAATTCAATTTTGATGGTGTTTTGTAGGGTAACCCTAAAACATCAAGTGCAGGCTACATTATCAAAGATTTTTTTGTGGGTTTATGACTAGAGTAACATCCCTCAAGCTAGTTGATGGTACCAGTAATGAGGTTGAGGCTCACACATTGGTTTTGGGATTCGATATGGCTATGCAGTGTGGACTGGACAAGATGATCATAGAGGGGGGATTTTATGGACATGATTTAAGCTCTTCTCAAGAAGGACGTTGGGGCCTGGTTGAGAAAAATTATTCTAGAATGAATTTTGCCTTGGTGGAGTCTTTCTCTTAATGGAAAACTCAACATTACTTCAAGGAAACCAAATTAGTTCTTGACTTTATTTTTAACCAAGGCATATCAAAATTTGTTGATCTTGTGATGGATAATATGGTAAATGCTTGGATTGATTCTTTATTCTCTCCATTGATTGATCTTAGATAATAGTGCTCCTACTAATCTTTGGTTCTTAAATCTTTTTATTTCTACCATTCCCCCACTTTAATTTTTGTCATCCATGCATTTATTTTTGGTGGTAGTTGGTGATGTTTCCATCTCCCCCAATTTATGGCATACAAGTGTGAAGAGGGTGGCATGTTTATATCTACCTTGGTTTGTGTTCTCAACATGGTTACTTATTAGGCTCATTTTTCATGGCTTGCTAGCTCTCTACTCTCTATTATCATAAACCTACCTTGGACAGTGGCTACTTGTGAACCATTACTCTACATCATAAGAGGTGACTAATAACATAGTGAAGTGGTTTTTTTGGGTGCCAACACTAGAAATTCTTCAATCAATTATGAAAATCATGGGTGATGATTTAATCAAATCTCATAATAAGGTCAAGATAAACTTTTCTTTAGTCTCAGTTTTTGCCTCCAATTTAGTCTTGCTTCTTGAGGACCACCAAGTCATCAACTTGGTGGATTTTTTTATGCAACTTGTTCATATAATAGGTATTATTGAGGTTGTTTTTTCTAGTCATTTTAGAATTTTATCTCCATGCCTTTCTATGGAAGGGATGAAGTGGGCCTATTTCCTCTAGTGGTGTTTAAGAAGCTAGAAGGAAAGTTTTTTATTCTCTTTAATTTTTTGAAATAAGTCTCAGAGGCTTGGAAAGATGACCCATTTTAGGTTGGTAATTTCTTCTTGGATCCTCTGCTAGATGTTGCAAAAAATCTAATTCTAAAGTGGGAGGCTCTTTTGCATGGAAGGCATTCATTGACTAAAATGCCTATGGCTGACAGAGCAATTATATTCTCCCCTAATTGGGTAAAGTCCCCTAGGTCATGTCTCTTGGATACTTATGTTCTTATACATGATCATTTATATTTAGTTAGCCATAACATGAGTTTAAGAGGTGATTTCACTCATAGCAGGTAGCGTTTGGGTGGTAGCGAGTCCTCAACATCTCAGTAGGTCTTGGATACTAGTCTGGGTACAAATATTGAGATAGTAGGTGTGTTGGGGTGGGTTACATTGGTAATGGCATGACTAAGTTTCCATATGGCATATACATGGATGTCGACTTTGACTCCCCTTCTAATTCTTGATGTTTAACTTTTGTGTAGATCTTAGTGTGATATGTTTTTTTAATCCTTTTTGATGGTTTCCATGTTGTCTTTATATGTAATGGTATTGGTGTGAAGTCTCACCTCCTATTGGTTTTTGTAGTATAACTTTATCACTTTACATTTTATCAACCATGCTTTCCTCTGGTGTATAATCATATCACCATTGGTATGCTTTTAACTATGTATTTTTTTGGTACTCTAATAAACAGGTGAGATACCTCTTTAACCCTCAATCATTGATATTATATGTGTGTGTGTAGTTGTAATACTATTATAATATTATATATTATTATAATACTATTATACATTTATATATTATTATATCTATATATATTATATATTATAATTTAAAATAATATTTTTTTGATTCAACATTGCACTTTCATTAATAAAACAAGATATTATACATCACTAATCATACAAAAAATATTGGCAAAAAAGTTACACCCCAAAATCATAACCATATCGAGATAAAATAAGCCTCAAGAAGATATCAAAGTCCACAAAAATACACCTTAAGGATAAAAATACCAAGGTTAAACTAATTCAAGAGCACATCAATAAAAAAGGGATAAACAAAATCACAAACATTAAGGAACCCATTAAGAAACATTAGTGAACATGGCAGCATGTGGAGTTAGAGGAGGCAAAGGATCCTGGGAGTTCCCTCCCCACCCACCTTGAACAGGGGGGTCCTCATCAACTGGTAAAGGATCCCAACCACTAGTCTATTGGTTATTTTTACTATCATCTTGATGTTTAATTATATAATCTTGTATGGAGGGTGAAATGGCAAGATCCAATTGAGGAAACTTGTCCTAAAGAGTAAGTCCCCAATACCCCTACTATCACTATGTTTATTAGCCCTATCAACTTCACAGTGTGGAGATGACCAATAAGAGTGATGGTATTAGAAAAACTCCTCTTCATAGTACTAGTTAGGGCATGACCTACTATCATCCAAGGGTTAAATCTCTGGGAGAGTGACCATATTAGCAACAATTAATTATTTCAAGACCATTTTGATAGGTACACCAAGACAAGTAAGATGCCTTTTCCCTATTCTAGTCTTTGGTTTCCCTCTTGGTACAGTGATACTAGAGATATTTTACTTTTTGGTAGTGCTTCTAGACCACTAGCTATAAAATCATTGACACCTGCCACATGCCCATGCCCCCGAGGGGGAGTGGTGCTAGGGGGATTTGAAGGTTCATGGCTAACCACATAATGAACATTCCCCCAATGGTCCAAGAGAATTTATAGATGGTAAATATCAAGCTAAACTTTATCCATTTGACTCTCGATCTAGAGGGTAACATTAGAGAAGGGAGAATTAGCTTGGTTGGGCAACCACTAAAGTGTGGCTCCATGTTACATATCTCGCATGTCAAAAGCATACCCATTGTAGCTAATGCACTTTCTAGATGTTGTGTTTGACGTATGGAATCAACATCCACTCCCTATGTTGAGATGAAATTATATTTATTTTAGGCCTTCTCTTGGTATAAGATGTGATGATGTGATGTAAGTCCTTTGAGCAAAGATAAATCCTTCTTAGATGTGCCTAGACTTGGAATGAAATTGGATCTTAGTATATTTAATGTGATATTTAATTATGATTATTGATTCAATAAACTATTTGTATGTATAGACTTCTCATTATTTGAATCAATAACTAATTGGTACACAAAAAAGGAACAAATAAAAATAAAAAGACTAAAAAATGGACTTAGACACTAAAAATATGCCAAAATAAGAAGAAGGGCCCTTAAAATTAAAAGGGGCTAACTCATATTCCATAAAAGTCTGCAAAATTCAAACTCATAATAGTTATGAGTTTGTCCAAGAAAACACGATCAATGAGGAGAGAGAGAGGAGAGAGAAATAGGAACATGGGCATAAGAGCACATTTATAAAATGAAAAATAGAGGATGAGAGGACCACGAGATATCATAGAGAAGGAAAGTCACATAGAAAAGTGTTAATTAACACCTAAATCAAGTTACTGACCCATTTACGCAAATAAGTACTAAAAGCATTGTAATAACAAGGCATGTACCAATGAACTGAGGTTTTTGAAAGAAAACAATCAATGGATTGACATAATGAAGGTTAAGTACCTGGATAATAATGATGTTCTCCATTTACTGATGATTCTCTTCCCACATGATCATATTTATAGAATAATCTAGTCAATAGTAGAACTTTTTTGTGAAAGGATGTAAATGTAATGTAGGCTCAGGTAGTAAGGTTTTGTTATATGAATACATGTGGCTTCTTAGCACACCTTTGAGCTCTATTAATCCATGTGACAACCTCGATATTTCCTTCAAAAACATAAAGGGATAAAAAGTGATAGATGGCATAGAGGTTAAGGATTCAAACAGAAGTTGTAAAATAATCAATTCAAACTCTACAAGTCCTAGTGATATTCAACATTTAAGCTCCTTGAATGAGTTATTAAAGGGATTTCATATATGTCAAGTAGAAAGAGAACATAAACTTGTTTGGTCAACTACGCCAGAATGGATTTATGATGTGAGTTCTAGTTATTCAATACCTCAAAAGTCTTAACCAAATGGATTTCCATGGTCGTAGGTTTGGTTTAAAAATCTAATCATAAAAATCAATGTATTATTTTGGTTATCTATTTAGAATAAAATAATAACTCTAGATAATCTAATGAGAAGAGTATTTATAATACCTAATAAATGTGCCTAATGTAAAATAGAAGCTAAAATTGTTAACCATATTTTAGTAGACTATCCCTTCACCTAGAATATATTTAAATTCATTCTCTCTAAGTTTGGGGTTTTCTAGGTATAACCAACATCTATTTTGGATTTTATCTACTAATGGATCCCTCATTTAAATAATTCTCAATTGTAAACTCTTTGGAAGCTGGATTTACCACATGTGTTCTAAGAAAATTGGTTGGAAAGGAATTCAAGAATCTTCCAGAATAAGGAACACAACAACCATAGTGTGGGAATTAGGATTGCACAAGATATATTTAAAAAAATCTATGCATAGTAAAAAGAGGAAGAATAAAGTTTGGGATAGATAAATCATGGTAACTACTAATTGGAATCTTGATATTTCTTCGGGGATTTTGAATTAGGAGAAGAATATTAATAAGAACTTAATTAAATGGCAATGTCCCTCACCCAGTTGATTTAAATTAAACTTTGATGTTGCCTCTAAAGGAAACCCTAGCCAGGAAGGTGGTGGAGGATTTATGAAATAATAACCAAATAAATTTCGTGATAACCTATGTAGGAACTTTGAGAGTCCAATCAAATCATTATGCAAAAGTCAAACCTACTTTCTAGGGTATGCATTTGGAAAAGAGATGAGGATTACCCACCTTTTCATTGAGGGGGACTCCTTAAACATCATTATATACCTTAACAAGAAAATTCTACCTAGTTGGTTAATCAAAAAGATCATTGAAATGCTCTCAAGATAATACAAGCCTTTCAGGAAACAATAACTAGTCATATCTATATACAAGGTAATAGGGCAATAGACTAGTTTTCTAACAAAGGTGTGTCTAGTCTAAGCTTAGATAAAATGGTTTAATTATCTATTTTTGCCTATATCTATTTTTCAAATTGTTAATGATGAATCCAAAGTGTAAATTTCTCCCATTTATAAGTTTTAGTATGTTCAGTTTAATAGACCTTTCTAAAAATGAGATGGCCTTTTCAATCTTTCCAAGGTCGATCATTTGGAAAAGATATAGGATAGTTCATTTGTGTAGCCATTTATTTTTATTTATTTTCGATGGGACACATGCCTTCCTTAACTATCAATAGATTAAGGGGTGTCATGTCAAGAATTTGAAATATCATTTCCATAGAAAGGGTAACCTTAATTTTATTTATAAAAATGATCCTTTTCTCCAGTTGTATTTATATTTTTATCATATCTTGAAATGGGTTTTGAAAAAGGATTTCAATTGTTATAATTTAAGGATCATTCAGGGAGGCATGTATTTTATATTAGAGAGGATAATTTTCCTTAAGGGAGAGTACACCACAGACTCAATGAGAGGTGATAGGGTGAGATCAAATCCCTCCTCATATGAAAGAGTCAGAAATAATTCAACTGTGTGGCGTGTTTTAAGAAAAATGGGCTTGACATAATTAATTGATAGAATAAGGAGGTAGATCAGGTGATTTCAAGGGAATTTTCCAAATCCTAGAAAGTCAAAAAATTCATAGTTAGAGGACTTATCTTCAAGCTATATGAGGAAAACTTAGTAGTGACAACTAGAATGACAATTAAAGGGATGAAATTCTATAAATATAAGAGGAAGAGGGAGTATACCATCAAAGATTTTTTGAAAGGAAATCAAAACTTGAGCAAATTTTAGGCTGGCTATCTTGAAGACTCTCTTCTAGGGTCTTAGGATGAAGTGGCACTTCATATTATGAAGTATATTACACTCAAGGAGAGATTCAAATGTGTTTTTTCCTATCATTTCACCCTACCTAGTCATTTTAGACACAAGAAATTATTGAGTATTTATTTTTATCTTTTAATGTCCCTTGAAAATTTAGTGATTGATGTTCAACTAGATAAAACAAAGCTTCCCCTGCATCAAGGTCTCATCCTTCTGTTGTTTCAAGAATCCAAATATCATTTTCCCAAGTTTATACCCATCCCAAAGATCACATTAATGGATTCAGGCTCATCTGGTATAAGATTCTCAAATCCAGTCATGCCTAATTTAGGGAAGGGAAATCAAACTCCTAAATATGTAGTTATCAAAGTGTCCCCAGAAAAAATAAAGACCTAAAGAAGGGAGTTAGAGGCATGAGGAACTAGGAGGGAAAAAAGAGACTGTCTTGATGGGAATTTTGAAGATGCTAAGTTTTAAACTATTGAAATAAGAAAAGAACCCCTATGATGCTCTATTTCCAAGAAGAATAAAGGTGGGATGAATATTAATTCTTCTTTAGAAGGAATTGGAATACAACATTCTTATGAAAATATGATTTCTAAAGAGAAAGAATCTGCCTAGTTATTAGACAAAGATATTGCTAATGAAGAGTTCAATAATCAATATGGGGAAATTCAGACTTCTAAAGAGCAGGAAAAAGAGAACTTTCCTAGGGGTAAGGAGGAAAAACCAACTATTGAGAAGATGAAAAATATAATTGACCTTCTTGAGAAGGATTATCACTTTCAACAAAGTATCCTTTGTCGTAGTGCTCAATGCACTCACCTAGGGTCTCTCCAAGAGCACATTATCACAGATGAAAACATGAAGGCATTACTCACACAAAGAACAAAGTATCTATAAAAAAAATGATAGTATTACAATGTCCTCACCTTCTTTTCATTAAATGCAGTCCAAGAGTGTCAATAAATAGGAGGATTAAGAGGTGAGTGGAGGACAAGAAAGTGGCCCTCCCAATAGGTGAGTGGTGGGACCATTGTCTCCCACTAAGGACTAAGTGGTGAGGTCATTGTCCCCCACTAAGGATCTAGTGTGGCTCACTTAGGAATTAGGCATGTGCATATAAGATTAGTCTTAATCAATCCCTAATTGAGCTTAATTAGACTACTCTAACACCCTCCCTTAAGCAAAGATTAGTGAGTCAATAGAAAACACAAATGAGTCTCAGTTAATAGGCCTAATAAGGTACCCATGTACAAAATAGAATGCATTATGAAGTCAAATGTCCCTATAGATACCAAACCATCTTACTAAATTACATAGATGTCAAGTCGCTATAAACGCTAAGTCAAAGTAGTAATGGTGTTAAATACGAGGATCACTAAAAATAAACATTGCACTCAAAAATATTGGGTAGAATGATGAACGCAAGAAGAATTACCTTAAATGCCATCCCTCAATGCTAAACTGGAAGAATATGGTAATGAAAGTCTCAAAATAAGTGGACTAAAAATGGTGAAAAGTGAGCACAAATACTAGTGGGGATGCCACATTGGTGTCACTACACAAAAAGTCACCAAGAATGCCACTAAGACATAACAATCCTTATATGGGTTTCAAAAAAAAAAGTGCCTAAATAAGATACCCATGTATAAGGAAGAATCCAAAAAACACACAAAAAAAGGTGCCAAGCACACAAAAAACACACAACTACTAATACAAGGAGCTCAGAACAACAAAGGAGCATAAAAAGTAGTAGATGCAGTCAATGAATTTGAATAATGGAGGAATTAAGTTAGTAGAGTCCTTGCCAAGAGTGATTCCATTGTCACCAAGAATTGATCAAATATCTACTTCAAATGAATAGGAATGATGGATGAAGATTCCTGCATATGAGTGAAGATAAGGTAATATCTGTATATGTGTCAGGTTGATCGATGTTGACAATAGTAAACTCAGGTATCTCAAGCCTAAATGAAGGTGCAAGAATCTTCACAAATAAGGCAAGGCATTAAGAAAGGGGCCTTGAAGGATACAATTTGTAGGACATCAAACTCTATCAAAAATCCATCCATAAAATAAAATGGAGGAAACTAAAAAATGAGATACACTGTAAGGGTCTCTTAAAAACTAGTAACAACAGCTAAAGTCGAGAGAGCAAACACATATGTTGTAAGGCATCCCAAGAAAGCAAATGGCTCAATACTCAAACACAATGTTGAAGAAGGTGCACTAGATGGAACAAAGGCCATCAAATACAAATGAACTTGGTGGACTCAAAAGTCACAATAGAACTCAAATCTACACGAGTGGTCTGGATCCACTACTCAAACATAAAGAAATAACTAAGACTATATTCACTAGAATAGCTCTTACGAAAAGAGAATATCAAAGGTGTCAAAAGCATAAAAGGTTCACCAAATTAAATGTGATCTACTACTAGAAGATGAGATACACCAAGGGTTAGCAAAGAACATGACAACTGAAGTAGGATCTACTCCATACCCCCCATTTGTTGATAA
Source organism: Torreya grandis (assembly GCA_037957365.1). Lineage (NCBI taxonomy): Eukaryota > Viridiplantae > Streptophyta > Pinopsida > Cupressales > Taxaceae > Torreya > Torreya grandis. Next base: position 2,669,740 of record JARHVA010001046.1, on the reverse strand, counting down.
GTGGAATGATGTAAAAAGGTTTGTATGAGTGGGTTGAATCCACTACTCGAACACTAAAAAGCTAACATTGGATGCACCAGAATAACTTTTCATCAATCTAAAGGAGACTATCAAATTGTCAAAGAAAGAGTGTCAAAGATACATATAAAATCTCTCAAGAAGATGGCCCTAGTAGTGATGAAAAAGTCAAGCAACTAAAGGATTGAAAAGATGCTTAAAATAGAGCACACATACACATGAAGGTGGACATGGTTGAATCAGCAAACCCCCTATGACACTTTATAACTCAATGCAAGTAAAAAAATATCCCATACACAAAAAACACTAGATGATGCAAGAAACAGTAGAATGCTATCAATCTGTAGAATACACCATCAAAATTCATGAGAGTTGCTCCAAAAACAAGGGAGCTATGTGTGGATGAAGAAGTAATATAACAGAGGAACCACACTGGTAAAATCCTCTCAAATAATGCTAACACTGCCACCATAAGAAATCCATCCTAAAAAATATAGATGGTGGATGAATATCCCTGCATGAGTGGTTACAAAGTCCATAATAGAAGAATGTGAGGCAACATCCAAAAGTGTGTCAGGGTGATCAGTCCTGACACATCCTTAGGACCCTCATGCCTGAGTGCAAGTGGAACAGAGCTTGATGTTGCTCAACATCCTCATGAAGAACGAAGAAAATAAAAAATAGGAATCATGTCATCAAAATATCCCAGTCAAGATGAAACACATGTTGAATATCTAACATCGTGTCAATAAATCCATGTAATAAGCTGAATAGGGGTACTTAGTCCCTGTAAATGCTTGTCAAGGCCCATAATTTGAAGCATGTTAGAGCCAAAAAATAGTATGCATCTCAAAAGAACCAAGCATTTATGTAGGTGGAACTAGAGTAGGATGCAAAAAGTGTGCAACAATAATAGGCATAGAACAATCAACTGCAACAATACAAGCAACAATAACAATGTGTTGCTTGGGATCTGGCAGGGAACAATCTCCAATAATCTCATAACAAGTGAGAAGCTCAAAATAGAGCATGTCATTGGTTGGCTGAAGAGTGTGGAAAATAGTGACATAAACCATTATGTATGCAAAAAACACACCCAAAAGAATCAACAACTAAAAAATGACAAGTTGCACGATGTTAGACTCTATCAAAAATGTGTTTGTAGGAACAATGTGGGCCCATCCTACTACTCAAAACATTGAAAGGTTGACACTAGGATACACCAAACTAGCTACTCTTCAGAATGAGAACAAGCTCCACTGAATCTGAAGGAGATTGTCAACAAAAAAATGCAGATGCAAAATCTATTAAGAGGATGTGCATGCTCAAAAAAAATCTACCAAATAAGGAGCTCAAATAATAAGGAACATCAATAGGTAGGAGGATCAATATACGACCAAAACATAAATGGTAGAAGAAACATACACAAACAATGTGGGATGTCGGGCTCAACCGAAAATGCATCCACTAGTGTACAAGTGACAAGGGGTTTGGGTGTGGGGATCTGGTGTGTCAAAAAAAAACTCAATGTGGCATTAAAAATGCCTCCTAGAATGGACGTCAATTAACACCAAAAATGTGTATGTGAGAAGAATGTGTGGGCCAAGAGGGTACAATCAACAATAATCTCCATAAATGAAGGTGTGAGCAAGAAAGTTATTTGTTTCGTTTATGAGGGTGTCGGACCCCCTATCAAACTAAACCTCACCCTCTGTCTTCGACAGTCAAGTTAAATGCAAAACACAATAATTTTACCCTTTACAAGAGCATTCATCCCTTTTACAATTTTGACTCACTTTAAAATTTTATCTCACTCAAATAATTACCTCGCTAATTACAAATTCCCCACTAAAAAATGTCTGCTACTTTTAATAAAGTTGGCTGCTAAACAAGCTCTGATACTATATTAGGGTTAAGCAAGGATGCATAATAGATCACCAAGATCTATTGGAGAGACCACAACCACTTAAAATAAACTTCTAATGCTCAATAATAAACACACTCTATCTATTGCTCTGAAGGAGCTATTACAATGCTAAAAACCTCACAATTTAAAGTGTTGACCCCCCACTTTGCAAAGTCAAAGATTTTTTAACTAATTTGGTCACTCACCTCATATTTTGGCTTATTTACATAGCCACTCACCTCGTCATTACGCTGACTCACCTCATCGGTCGTTCAAATTTGGTCTTGATTATATTATAAATTTGTGTTAGTATATTTTTTAGTCCTTTATTATTGTTTTTTTTTCAAACACAAAAGTCAAAAACTACATTAGTTATAGCTCGAGATTAGTTATAGCTCCAGTCGAAAGCTCTTTTTTGGTGATGTTTGGATGGTTGGAGCGACTGACGATGTTGGTTATTGCATCCTATCAATAGTGTTTGTATTGTCGATCATGACCATTAGGGATATTGTTTAAGAGATCTGGGCCTGCCATTTTATGCTCAGGGTAATCTTCACCCTAATCAAAATTATTGTTTATCCAATTCATAACCCCGGTTTCAAAACATTTGCCCTATCAAATAAAAAAATATATACTAAACTAATAAAATAAGTCATATATATATATATATATATATATATATATATATATATATATATATATATATATATTACTAAATGCACAAATATATATTATTGATGATAAGTATTTCTTTATTCAAAAATTTAATTGAATTCAAACTTTCATAAAATCGTTTCATATATTAACTTCTAATAACCAAAAACTCAATAAATAAATAAACCTAACATAAATAAAGATGCCCAAATAAATATGAAACTAATATAAGAATTAAGCGAAAATTAGTGAAAGAAAAATCAAACCTTAAAAATCATCATAATAATGATTCAATAAAACCTAATCTAATCCAGTATGCATAAACATACATAGGTCATATAAAATAACACTAAATAAATGGAAAGACGCCAATTTTTAAAAAGGTTTGGACAAGATCTTCTTTGACATGTGAAACAACCCCAATATCAAATACCATAATAGAATCCTAAAAAGTGTCACCAATATCAAATATGATAGAAATTCCCATGGTACGTTATTGCTTTTTTTTTGGGTGCACGACTCCTTCCTCCAATTCCACTTTTGTTAAAATGATGCCAGGGAATCCAATATGGAAAGGAACCTTTAAAAAAAAACATTAATGACGGAAGGCCAAGTTAAAATATAAATTGCTTCAATCCATTATGGTGGCGAAATAAAATGGGATCAATTTTTATTTTTTATTTGGATCCTGACCCATTATATAGTTAAGGGCTTCTCCACTCTTAAATTGTTGATTATAATAATTTTTTTAAGTTAAAAGATTATTGTAGTTTATTTATTTTTTAATTGAATACGTTAGTTGTTATAATAGTAGTATGAGTGGTGAAACAAGATCATAAAAATAATATAGTAAGAATACAACAAAAAAATTTAAAAAATTCATGTAATTCACAATTTTTTATAAAAAAATAATAGGAAAGTTTGTAAAAATACAAGTTCGTCTTACAATTTTTTCGTTTACATAAAAACATAAGTGTCAAAACCCATTCACAGATACTAATTTCCTTTAAAAAATCTAAACAATCCATATTAATTTCATTGGGAGTGTGTGCCATTCTTTTCTATCACCTAATACATTATTAATAACTTGAACTTTATTAATCATAATAATAAGAGGGAGATATAACTAAATTATAGAATCCACATCAGAAATACCCATTAACCCCAATTAAAAAAACATCAAACAAAGGTACCCCATCACATAGGTTATTAAGGGATGATTTCTTTACATAAATATTTTTAGGGCTAAATTTGATGGTTGTATAAACGTGCAAAAGCAGGAAATAAAAAATAAAACAAAAGAGTTAAGTTGTTGGGTTCTCTTTGCTTGACACTTTTGATTATGGAGTGGAACAATAGTGGGTCAGTTTCAACCTCTGACTCCAAAAACCATCACCAAAGTTTACTTGACAAGCAAGGTCAATCATCAAATTTAGTGTGTAGATTGTCATTGGTTTGAAAAATGTCAAGGTTATACAGATTATATTGATCCCGAGATAAGAGGTGATGTAGTAAAAAGACTTGTAATATGGTTTTCTCTTTCTTTTCCAAATATTAGGAATAAGATCTATTGACCAATATTCTTGTTTAGAGGTTTGCTACACTTGTCTACCAATCTACTTTGTATCTTAAGCATTATCTACACTTGGGATCCGAACTTTAGTGCTAGAAGCATACACCCCTTCCTTCGTATTTGAGCTTTCACCCTTATCATCTCCATCATGGGATTCTTGATTCTTTGAGTATTTTTGCATTGTATGTAGACCCTTCAACGGTAAAATAAAGTCTAACATTCACAACTCTTAAGTTGATGCTACTTGAGCACAAGATTCAATGTGAGATTGACTTTCAATATTTGACACAAAGTGGTGATTCAAAAGTAGATTCAGGAGGTCGTTTGTTAGTCAATTGCTCCTCTTAATTTTTCACTCTTTTCAAGTGAATACCTTATTCTAGTGTGGTTAAATTCAATTCAATATATTCTTTTAGTATGTTCAAGGAATGCAACCTCCTTGAATCGTCAACATTTTCTCCCCCTTTCCCAACTATTTTTTTGTTATCCTGACCCCCCTCTCATACTTCAAATATGGACTTGAAACATTAATCTTCATTTTATCTTCCAACTTCGAGAACTTGTCATCATAACCCATCGCAAACTAAGTCTCAATTCCTTTGGAAGTGTTCCCTACTGCATCGGGATCTTTGAATTTACTCATTAATGGATTTTTGAGTGTAGTAACTATAGTTTCCAACAAAATTTATTCATGTGTGTATTGAGTGGTTTGCACATTAATATGCATAGTGACTACATCTATAGTAGCTTGAGGCAAAAAAGAAGAGTGAGTTGAAGGTCTTACCTCAACTTAGGATTGAGTAATACTCATTGTTTTTGTTGTATTTGTGGAACCTGTTAAAATTCACAAGGACTATGGAGTTGTTGGTCTATTTATATAAACATTCCATATTCTTTGGCATTCAAAAAAATCCATCCAAATAAAGTGAGCTCATTCCTCATTAGTAAATGGTTGATTACCTACACTCATTGAAATAGCCTTATGGGCTAATGTGACCCTATATGTGGGAAGCGTTGTTAGTAATTTTATATATGTGGTCACTTTGGTTTATTTTATTGTCCTTTCTAAAAAATAATGTAACTTCTTTATTACTTTTATGGCTTCTTTTTTGGGGATTCATTCCCCATAGGCACGCCTTTCCAAACTTTAAATTTTTCCTACAAGCGCTAGCTTTAGATTGTGAAGGCTTGACCCTAGTCTCCTCTCTGGGTGTTGCCTCAATTGGTTTACAATCCTTCTATGGCTTGTTAGCTTTCTATTTAGTTTATTTAGATGATCCAACTGCATTGGGGTCCTTCGAAGAAATTGGATTTAAATTTAGGTTTGGATTTGTGCCTTACTAACGTGATTTTTTTTGTAATAACATTTTTTCTTTGCATGAATGGCAACGGATTAGGAAAAACCTTTATATAACAATAGCCACAACTCGAATTTTTGTATTTGACCTAGAGAGGATAATTAAAATTCAATGGAATATTTTACTATCTTTTACAAATTAGAAAAGATTCAGCTTTACATCCACAACAAATTTCTATTTTTTTCTATTTTTGTGATAGGCATTATGGCCATTTTGATAAGATTCACCACTAGTTGAATCACTTTCAATAAATATTCACCACCTATTCTACAATTTCTTTTCATGAGTTCCTTAAAAATTTCCCTGATAGAAGATGTAGGAGCACAAGCACAAGCCTTAAGGGTGTCTAGATGAGGAAGATTTGAATATTTTATTTCCTTAGCAATCTACATGATTTTGTTTATGTGATTAGGTTTTCAATGAAAACATTCTCTTAAAGATTTAATTATGTGTTGATTAACCTTTTCATCTTTTGATATTTTTATATTTTTGAAATACAACATCTATTAAAGACTTTTAAAAAATCCTCAATTGCAGTAATGTTAACCATGATTAATGTGAAGAAAAGCCACAAATAAAGGATCCCTATGGATAGATGGGCATTGAAAAACATAAAATCAAAATTTGAAAATGAAAGATAGATATTAAAATCCTAAGCATATTTGATGGTTTTTTGAAACCCTAAGTTGAATGTGTGCAAGAGTTAGGATTTATAATTTATGTTTACCCTAATTTTGGTTTTAATAAAGAATTGGATAGCCAAAATGCACTAATAAATAAATATAACAAATGTGATAGTAAAGTGTAGAAATCAAATCTAATCTAGTGTCCAAATTAGGGACATAGCTCAAGTGTACCATAAAAATAATAATCATAATGTAGAGAAAAGTAAATGGGTTGGAATGATCACACCTTGACTAATTTCTAGAAATATAAACTTGGATCTAGAATGTGTAGACTATTTACCACATATGTATGGAATCTTTGTTGTTTGGGCAGACTCATCAAATGTGTGGAATCTTAGTCAAGTGTACAACTTAATTACAAAAAGGATGTAAATGGAATGTAGGCTCAATTCGTAAGGTTTTATTTTGGGATGACACCTGGCTTCTTAGCACACTTCTAAGCTCTATTAAACTATGGTAAAACCTTAATATTTCTTTAAAAAACATAATGGGAAAAAAGTGATGGATCACATAGAGGTTAAAGATTCAAAGAGAAGCTAGAAAATAATTAATATGAAATTTACAAGGCCTGATGGTATTCAACATTTAAGCTTTATGAATGAGTTATTAAAGGGCTTCCATATCTATAAAGGAGAAAGAGAAGATGAGCTCATTTGGTCAACTACATTAAAAGTACTTTATAATTTGAGTTCCCATTATTTGATACTTCAAGAGTCTCATCCAAATAAATTTCCATGGTTGCAAGTTTGGTCTAAAAATCCCATTTCAAAAATCTATATATTCTTTTGGTTAACTATTCAGAATAAAATACTAAATCATGATAATCTAATGAGAATCATATTTATGATACCTATTAGATGTGCCTTATGTAAAAGATAAGCTTAAACATTTTTCCATATTTTAGTATTTTATCCCATCACTTGGAATATATTTAACTTCATTCTCTCTAAGTTTGGGGTCTATTGAGTACAACCAACATCTATTTTGGATCTTGTCTACCAATGGATCCCTCCTTTCAATATTTTTTAGTTTTAGACTCTTTGGAACCTAGCTCTACCACATGTGTTCTATGGAATATGGTTGGAAAAGAATTCAAGAATCTTATAGAAAAGGAATGCAACCACCATAGTGTGGGATCAAGGATTTCACAAACTATATTATAGATTTTTTCTATGCGTAATCATAAGAGGAAGGAGAAAGTTTTGGATAGATAAATAAGGATACTTTCTAATTACAATATTGATATTTCTTCAAGAATATTGAATGAGGAGAATAAGGTTGATATGAACTTAAATAAATAAAAATGTCCCTTTCTCAATTGGTGTTGAGTTGTGGAGCTAAAAGCTTCAACTCTTTGCAAACAGGGGGAACAGGAAGGTTGCTGAGATCCAGGAGCACCGGCGTCGGCAGCAGGACCGACGTCGGTCGTGACCCAGTGCAGAAGGCCACCAGCGATGGCAGGAAGTCGGCTGACGTCGGCAGAACCAGACTAGCAGGGACCGACGTCGGTCACCTGTGTGTTCCATAACTGCTCGTTACACGGATAGTTAGTTAAGTGAACGAAGTGTTTGCATGTAAAGGCCAGTTAGAGTCTTTGGTTGCGAGGATAATTGTCTAAATTAAGAGTCTAAGTTAATGTTTGAGTTAGGGATCTATTTATAGACCCATTGGCATGTATTGTAATTAAAGGCATGAGATAGAAAGGAAGGCAAGTAAGTTGCTTCCATTGTAAGATCATTGAGTTGCAGGTTGTTGCAAGCTCATAGGGGATCTACATGTGAGTATGGTCTGTTGAATTGCAGGTTGCAGGTTCATGGGAGATCAACTTGAAGTACTTTTGAGTGCTTAGTGAACTGGCAGGGTTATTACTAACTAGTTGGAGAGGTGAACACCAATTCTGTTTGTGAGTTGGTTGTTGGGACCATTTTTTGTGTAGGAGAGTGTTGTGTGAGAAGAATTACTGTACACTTGAGGTGTGGCAAACCTCTGTAAGGTGAAAGAGTGTGGCGGCTCTTTGTTGTATTCTTTTCTGTAAAGTGTTAATACAAGATAGTGTATTGTCTCTCATATTCTGTGCTATTGGTGAATTCTAGCTATTTGTGTTTCTGGTTATTTCTGCATTTATAATTGCTTATATTTGGTAATCATACTGTGCTCTTTCTGAGGAGCAAGATCCAACAAGAGGAATCAAAACAGAGGTGTGTTTGTTCTTGGACTTCCCTGACAATTGGTTCAAATTTAACTTTGATAGTGCCTCTAAAGGAAACCCTAGGCAAACAAATGGTAGAGGCATTATAATAGGTAAGAAATGGAATTTAGTGGAAACCTATGTAGGTCATTTTGGAGTCCAATTAAATGATTATACATAAGCGAAAGTTGTTTTATGGGGTTTGAATTTGGACAAAGAGATGAGGATTACCCACTTTTCCATTAAGGGGGACTACATGAACATCATTAGATGCCTTAAAAGGGAACAAATTCTTATTTTGTCAATCAAAAACATATTTGAAGATGTTCTCGAGATAAAAGAATCATTTCAAGAAACCACAATTAGTCTTATATATCGAAAAGGTAATAGGGAAATATATTGGTTTTCTAACAAAGGTGTGTCTAGTCTAAGCTTGGAGAAATGGTTTGATTCTCTATCTTTACCTATATTTATTGTTCAAATTGTTAATGATGATGCAAAAGTATAATTTTCTCCCATTTATAAGTTTTATTAAGTCCAGTTTGATAAGCATTTCTAGAAATGAGACATCATTTTTGATATTTCCAAGGCCAACCATTTGGAAATGATAGAGGAAATTTTATTTTTAAAACCAACTATTTTCATTTCTTTTTAATGGGACCTTGCCTTTCTCAAACAATGAAGCATTGAGGGGTGTCATGTCAAGCATTTGAGATGTCATTTCCACATAAAGGGGAAACTTAATTATATTTCTAAAAAATGATCCTTCTATCTAGTCACATTTATGTTTTTATCATATATTGAAATGGGTTTTGAAGAAGGATTTCAATTATTGTAAGTTAAGGATCAAAAAGGGAGGCATGTATTTTCTCTTAGAGATGAGAATTTTCCTTAAGAGAGCGTACTCCACAAAATCAATGGGAGGAAATAGGGTGAGAACAGAACCCTCCGCATGTGAGGGAGGGAGTCAAAAATAATTCAATTGTGTGGTATATTTTACAAAAGGGAGGCTTGACAAAGTTAATGTAAGGAAATTACTTCACCAATAAAGTATAGTAACAGAATTAGATCATAATATTAATTAAATAAAGCAAAATATATGAGCAAATAATGAGCCACTTCAAGGAGGCAACCTATACAACCTTACAATAATAACAAAATTTACAATATGATGATGAAGTAATAATCCCTGCCTCCTATTTATAGTCTTCTTGGGCTACAATTACTTCATAGATTGACCTATATAACCAAATGAGATCCTAGAGAAATGAAACATGATAAAAAGGGGTTATGTAAGCCACAATTTAGATACATATATCCCAACACACATTATAGACTAAGGGTGTAACATGCCCTTCCCCTTCAAAATAATGTTGCCCTCAACATTGAATAGCTTTGGATGTTGCTGCAAAAAATCTTCATCCTCCCATGTTGTATCCTCATGGTTCGTATCCTTCCAATTGATCTAATACTCAAGAATTTCTCTTGTTCTCAACCTCTTAGTGTGTGTCTGAAGGATATCATCATGTTCTATAATGTTGCATCCTTATTCATCTAGTTATGGTAACTTAATCTAGGTAGAAACTCTTTATCCAACTATCTACTTCAAATAAGATACATGAAATGCATGATGTATGCAAGCGGACTAGGGTAGCTCCAACTTGTATGCAACACTACAAATTTTATAAAGGATCTTATAAGGACCTTAATAATTCAAATAAATTTTTTTATCCTTTCTTTGTTACTTCAGAGACATCTACTTATATGGATGCAAGCATAAAAAGATCCAATCACCTATGTAAAAATGTCTCTCACTCTGGTGTTGATTTGTTTGATGCTTCATTTTATTTTGTGTCATTACCAAATTATCGCGTAGACTAGCTAATACCTCATGTTGATGTTTAATGTGTTATTCAACATTTTGAACCTTATGTTATGCCCTCAAGGATGAAATGATGGTTGGGGGATGATAACCATAAATTGCCAAATAATGGAGACATTTTGGAGGAGGTATGGAAGGAGGTGTTATACCACTATTCTATGAGTGGTAGCTAATGAACCCACTGTTCTTGTTTATCAAATCCAAAATAATGGAGATACCCTTCAAGGAATTTGTTTACCACCTCTATTTTCCCATCATATTGAGGATGATATGATGAGCTATGAGCTAATTGAGTACCTAAACATGAAAATAAATCATTCAAAAAATTATTTGTAAAGATTGGATCACGATCACTTACAATGATCTTAGGAATACCATGCATCTTTTGAAATGTATCCAAAAAAGTAGTAGCTAAACTACTCAATATAAATGGTTGTGACAAGGAGTAAATGAGCATATTTTGTGAGCCTATCAATAATTACCATGATGAATTTTTTACCCTTGAAACTCGGTAACCCTATATTTAAATCCATAGAAGCCTCCTCCTACCTTTAGCTATCCGAGTTCAGAATGAACTCATAACCATCAAGATCTCTCTTATAAACCATTACCACATTTCTAATAACAGAGATATTGCATAATAAGTCTTTGTATTATATTCACAATAATCCATGTGAGTCTCCACAATGACCAAGTCAAAAATACATGGGAGTGCCTATTAAATAGGCAAGGTAGGTTGTTTCATGTAAAAAATTGATGTTGCATGAACAAATTATAAACCATGAGTTCTATTATTATTATGCACTCAAAAAATACATGCAAAAAATATAATAGTATCTCCAATAATAAACAAACTCCTAAATCAAGCTTAAACACTTTACTCCAACACCCTCCCTTAAGCACAGAATAGGGAGTGAAAAAAGAGAAAGTAAAGAGACTAAATGGGTCCTGACAACTAGACCTGATCAGTTACCCATGTATAAAATCATAGTTAAATACAAAGTGTCCCTATGGTAACCAATACATCTTACTGGACCACATGGATGATGAATCATTATAACCACCAAGTCAAATAGGAACTGGTACTCTATACGAGGCTAACTCTGTAAAAAACACTAATCTCAAAACATTGAAAAAAGAGTCACCAAAGATGAAATGTATCACCTCAAGGCACCCAAAAACTAGTAACAATAGCTAAAGTTGAGAAAGCAAAAAAATATGTTGGAAGGTGTCCCAAGAAAGCAAATGGCTCAATACTCAAACATAATGTTGAAGAGGTGCATTGGATGGAACAAGGACCATCAAATACAAATGCACTTGGTGGACTTGAAAGTCTTAATAGAACTCAAATCTACATGAGTGGTCTAGATCCACTTCTTGATCATAAAAAACATTTGATACTAGAATTTACCAGAATAGCTCTTACAAAAAGAGACTGTCAGAGGTGTCAATAGTGAAAAATGGTTCACCAACTAAATTTGAGTTATTCCCAGAAGATGTGGTACGCCAAGGGTTATCAAGGAACATGACAAGTGAAGAAGCAAGATCTACACCATACCCCCCATACTAAAAATTGGGTGGAGTGACATAAAAAAGGTCTATATGAGTGGGCTGAATCCACTACTCAAACACTGACATGTTGACACTGTATTCAACAAAATAGATACTCTTCAAAAGGAGATCAAGCTCCACAATAAATTTGAAGGAGACTGTCAACTGTCAAAAATGTCAAAGATATAGAATAAAATATCTCTTAATAAGATGGCCCTGGTGGTGATGGGATAGTCAACGATTGAAGAGTCAGTGCTTAACATGGAGCATATAAACATGAAGAAAAAGACTCCATGACTCTTAGTGTGACCACAAATAAAGGTCTCATACAATAAAAAACACCAGATGATGTATAAAATAATCTATAAAAGATGCCATCAAGAACATGAGAGTTGCTCCTAAAATAAGGGAGCAATGTGCGACACAAAATAATACTCAAGAATGTAGGACATTGGGATCTAATGAAAATGCATCCATGAGTACAAAAGTGGCACAAAAATACAATTCACACTAAAAAATGAGATGTCAAAATTTTTCGATAATACATCCATGTACAAACTGCACCAAAATAAATATAAAAATTTCTGAGGGGATCTAACTGCCTGTCAGACCAGACCTCACCCTTTGTTCTTCGATACATAAGAAGGAAAAAAGATATAATGACCCCACATTATAATGATGCTCACCTACTTTCCAAAATAAATAATTTTGACTCCCTCACAATATAAAGTTTAAGCCCCCCATAAAATAGTCCTCCCATGGCATTATATAAAAAACACCCTCTTTACAATGTGCCACCACTTATTAAAATAAATGGCCAAAAAAACAATATGGCTCCCTTTTATAATTAAAGAATTGGTTATCCAACTCCTAACCATTGGTCTAAGAAATTTTCATCAAATTGAACCATAACCAATCTAGATATGAATTGATTTGAACATAATAACACACAAACTATTATTAAGGCTTTCCAAAAAACTTGGCTTCTCAAAAAAGAGAAAATAACCACACCTTTATAATAGTTGAGTGTTAAGTTATGGTGTCCATGAAATGGCACATTGTCGACGGTGGTAAGGGAAAATAAGATTTATATGTCATCAAGCCAAGAGTTTCAAAATGAATGTTTCACGAAGTAGGAGGCAACATGCAATACGCAATGGATTTAATATACTTGAACGCTAAAAAAATGCCCTACAATCTTGAAGAATATAAAGGTGCCAGACCAACCAAATTGAGGAGCCATTGAAACACCATGGAAACCCTGAAGTGAGTTGTTAGATAGCTGAGTGTTGTTGGGAGGTTAAATTCCAACTAAGGGATTAAATGCTCGAGCCATATTTACGGTCTATAATCACCATCTTTGGTTGGGTTATCTTTAGTTTGGTTGGAAAAATAATTAATAAAATTGAAGCAGACTGGCAAGTGATCCCAAAGATTTATGGAGATTCATATACCTGCTTCTTCAATTGATGGACAACATAAACATAACATGATACTAGATGCTACAATATCTTGCGTTCAAAATTCATCACTAATGATGTAATTGCCATCAAAGCTTGAATAACTAATCTGGTCTATGTTTTCAAGGTGATAAGATGTTGAGTTGTATGTGGTCAATGTAAGAGCTAATGTAAATAAAACATAGGCTTCATCATCGATGTTGTATTTGAGTAGATGTAACAACCATATCTATGGAGAAATTGCTAATGTACTACTTTCTAGGGTGACAACTTTGTAGACACTTGCTCACAAGGATCGATCTCAACACAAATTATTTGAGCAGAGTGATTCCTCAAAAGAAGCTCATGACTTGGGACCTTCCAAATAAATATATTTCGGGCTTGGTTCCTTGGGAATTAAAAATTCTAGAGAGCTCATCATCCAATGCAAAGGCCCTGCAAAATACATATGATGAAGGTAAATTAATAAATACAAAGGCAATATTGATGCCAACGCTCTTTGTACGTCATGAGCTGATTAAGTAAAAAACCTCACAGCACTATATGGTATAAATTAATACTAGATTTCTTCAAAAAACTTTCTTTGAAAAACCTATGAATAATAGTTGTTGCATTGAATATGTATCGCTGAGCAAAAGCTGCAAGGGATGGATTTGATACCATGTCAAAGTTTAGAATGAACTCATAACCAACAGGATCTCTCCTGTAAACCATTACCATATTTCTAATAACACAAATATTTCACAATAAGTCTATGTATTGTATTCACAATCATTTGTGTGGGTCTCCACAATGACCAATTCAAAAATGCATGGGAGTGCCTATTAAATAGGCAAGGTAGGTTGTTTCATGTAACAAATTATTATTGCATGAACAACCTATAAAACAGGGTTTCTTACTATTATTGTACACTCAACAAATACATGCACAAAATATAATATTATCTCCAACAATAAACAAACTCCCAAATCAAGCTTAAACACTTTACTCCAACATTAGCTAGGAATGGATAAAGGTTTCAAAAGCCCTGATGTCTTAATTATTTCACTCTTTTTTTTTGACATACCTTTCATTCAGACACAAATTTCTATATATCCCCCTTGAGTCCTTCCTAAAATAGATAATGCTTGATTCTATGATGGGTTTCAAAAAAATTGAGTGCCCCCTAATTGGATATGCATAAAGCTCCCGAAGGATCCTGTGCCAGAGGATATAATTCTCACATAAGAATAATTGATCTTTAAACCATAATGTATTCCATTTCCACTCAAAATTATCAGACTCACTAGATCCATTATGTATATTCTAAATCAAAACATGTGTATCCCTATCACTCTCCCATTCTAATCTAACCTCTTCCAACCAATCTGCCTGCCAAATTATCATTACACATAATATTTCTTTCGTTGATTCATCTTTCCTAGATAGTGCATTTGTTACAATATTTTCTTTGCCTTTATTATAGCTGATTTCAAAGTCATATCCCAACATATTAGTCCCCCATTTTTTTGTTTGTATGAATATAATCATCATTCTAAAATATATTTTAGACTATCATGATCAGTCTTTACCTTAAAGTGTAGACCCATCAGATAATGTCTCCATTACATAACTGCATGCAGAATAGTCAACATCTCTTTCTCATTGATTGGTTTTAGCGTATTTTTACCCTTAATTTGATTACTTTCAAATGCAATGGGTCTTCCTTCCTATATGAGTACTTCCCCCATGCCATATCTTGACGCATCACATTCAACAATAAAAATTTTAGAAAAATTACGAGTAGCCAAAATTGGAGTGGTGCACGTAGCCTCTTTTAACTTCTCAAAGGCCACAATGATTGATTCATTCCTATAGAAGGAGTCCTTCAATAAATTTGTGAGTGGTGCTACTATGCTACCATGAATTTCATAAATCTATGATAGTAACCAATGAATCCCAAAAAACCTTGGAGATTCTTGAGGTTTTTTAGCACTTGCCACTCCATCATAGATTTGATATTCTTAGGGTCTACTTTGACTCTTTCATGTGAAACAATATAACCCAAATACTCCATCTCTTTGATTCTAAAAGCACATTTTGAAGGTTTTGCATGAAGTTGATGTTGTTTCAAAAACTAATAGAACATGATTCACATGTTGCAAATGTTCTTCCTAAGATTTACTATAGATTAGGATGTCATCAAAAAACACCAATGCAAATTTCTTTTAAAAAGGCTTAAAAATAATTCTCATCAGACTCTTAAATGCAGATGGTGTATTTGTGAGACCAAAAGGCATGACTAAAAAATCATAATGGCCTTCATGATTTCTAAAAGTAGTTTTAGGGATATTTTCATCTCTAATTTGAATTTGATGGTACCCAAAATGAAGATCTAATTTTATAAAATAAACAACACCATGTAACTCATCTAACAAATCATCAATTATTGGAATAGGGAACTCATCTTTGATGGTTTTATTATTGATCTCTTTATTTTCTAGGCACATCCTCCAAATGTCATTCTTCTTGTTCACCATGACCACTAGAGATAAATATTCACTTTTGCTATGTCTAATAATACCTACCTCTCATGTACCATATTTTTAATTTCATTTTTTTGGGCATATGGATACTAGTATGCCCTGATGTTTGGTGGTTGACTCCCTAGAATCAATCATATGTCATGATCATGGTATCTTCTTAGTGGAATTCATTTTGGCAAGTCACTAAAAATAGTCAGGTGGTCATCAATAATCATCTATAGATCAGAATGTGTAAACAACTTTTTTAGTTGAACTTTTATGAAACATAATTGTGCTACAAATCATTTAGTCCCTTTTCTAGGAATCTTTGTCATTGAATGTGAACTAACCAATTGTGGGGATTTTTACCGTAATCTATGTAGTTCAAATGTCCTACCTTCAGAATGAAAGTGCATGAATAGTTCTTGGAAATTCATCTTGATTGTGACTAATGTTGTGAGCCATTGGACTCTGATAATAATGTCTGTCCCACCCATGGGAATAAAAACATAGGATAATATATCCTGTATTCACCCATATCAATCTTAATACTATGATACTTCATAGATCAATTGATTGTACAACCTTCTGCAATCATGACCTAAAATTCTAGAGTTGGATAAATTAAACAATTCAAATGAGTAGCCAACTTACTATTGATGAATTTATGTGCACTTCTTGAGTCAATAAAAATTTTTACCTTTGTTTCTTAAGGAAACCAACAACTTTAATTATTTGAGAAGTGCTAATAATTAAAATTTCACGACGAGATAGTTGGTTGGGATTCTTCACATTCTATCTCTAACACCTCTTCATTTTCACTCGATGCTTCATTAACATCTTCTTCCTCATTGACCCCATCAATTTAGATTAATTTCTTATTGTCACATTTTTGTCATTTTATCTATTTGCTATCATAAATGAAACATAAAATTTTCATTTATTTCTCGTCAATTTGGTGATGAGTCAATTTGGTATGTTGAGGGAATGATGGTGACAAGTTTCTTCAATCTTTGATGTTGGTGAATGAATGCCTCTTTCTAGAAAAAAAAAATTCCTCTACCCAACGAGTCATGAGAATAGATTCAAAGACATTATTTGTATTAAATATGTCTACCTGATGTTCACTATAGTCTTTAAGACCTCCAAGAAACAAGTCATTTGAGTTGTCTACAAGAATGTTATCCATGCACAATGTCATAATCTGATTTCACCCTATGTTTTTACCTTTAAATTCATGGATTTGAAATTGGTTATAATGATTATTATGTTGAGAGATGCTTTATATTGTACTTCATAAATGGTGTTAATAATGCACCTTTCTATGAGAAATTAAAATAGTAGTAATGCTATATTTAATTTGTCGAAATAAAGATTTATTATAATATTAAATTCTTTAGTTATATTAGACAATTATCAAATTGTGATATTCAACTTATTAATTACGCTATATTAATTATGGGTATAAATCTTAATTAAACACTAGGATGAACTCATACTTTAAAAATACTTATCTGGAATTGATTATTAGTAATGCATGAAATATTGAGATGATTTTTCTTAGAAAAAAGAAGTTGAGTTACCTTATTCTAACTGAGAAATCAAGGGAGATAAATTAGAAATTTATCTGATAACTATTTGTAGGAATCCCAGTTAATTATCGGGAGCAAAGCCTTCAGCTTTGGTTTCAAGTGGCATGTAAAGGAGGGAAAATGAGGGGAAATGGTATTAAGGAGATAAAAAGAGAAGGATGGGGAGAATACATGAAAGATTTAAAGAAAAAGGGCAACTGGAAGTTGGAAGAGGAAGGAAGGTTTTTAAAGTAAAAGGGGAAGTTTGCCTATAACAGAAGGGAAAGTGTAGCAGGTGGATACTGCAATTATTTTTAAAGAACTATTTTATATTGAAAGTATTTTAGATGACAGACTTAATATATTTACATAGTAAATTGCTTTATTTAATGTCTATAGAAAATGGTTGGAAATATGTTTGTAAATTATGGTGAAGAAAGATAGGAACCTATAGTAAAACAAACATTTTCCCTCTCATCCCATGAACAAAAACCACATAGATCCTTTCCTTGTTGAGATATTGTCGAAAGTACAGTTGATTTGCTTACCAAGAAGATGTTCATTTCCTTTTTCTCATTTGTTTCAATTCAAATAGAAATTGTTTATTTTTAATCAAAGATTTTAGCAAATTTATTCCTACTTCTATGCTTTTCCAAAGCTGTAACATGTTTTATTTTCTAGTTTTGTTTAATACCCCCTTTGTCATGGTCTTACCATCTCCCTTTGGCATCACGCCATGCTTGTACACCATGTTTTGGGATGAATTTTTCTAAGAAACCTTTCATCTAGCAGTATTAATATTGTTACCATATCAACTTTTATTCTTTTTTTCCTTAACCTTAGCCCAAGAGCTATGTCATCTCCATTATTTTATCTCAGATGTTTCAACTCAAGCGAACAACGTTCCATTTCAGCCTAGGATTTCAACGGACTTGGAAGCTCCTCTTTACCCTTTTCTACATACCTTTATATGTTTTATACAGGTCAAAAACAAATGTACATATTGTTTGGCGCTAGGGTTGTGTTACTTTCTGGGAGTACAAGTTGCTTTATATCGGTTGTTTAGCTTTATATAGCGTGCAAATAACTTAGTGGTAATTTTATTGCATTTTAGCTTTTTTTGACTTCTTGTTGGAATTATTCTCGATAACTGATGAATCTAGCCGCCCTTGCCACTTCAGATTGGCTTTTGCCGATGGTTTCCTATTTAAACCTTTGAAATACCTATCCAACTTATCTATCCCTCTGATTATGCAACTCAAGACAATATGGGTCGATTGGCCAAGTAGATATAAAACAAAGATAAAGAGGATTAATACTTTTATTTAATTATTAACATATTTTTATAATATTATATATAATTGGTTATAATTTTATTTTATTATTAAACTTATAATTTCTAATTAAAATATTATATAATTGATATTAGATTATTGTATTATTAAAGTATAAGCAAGTAATCATAAATTAATATAGTTGATTTGTAACTCATAAATTACATAGTGGATATTAAACTAATAAATTATGAATTATCTACATAATTTATAACTAGGTTTTCCTTTTAAAAGCATATCATACATGAAATTTGTTGAGGTAAATAATAATCAATTACCTTATGACATACAATCGGTGTTGTTTTTAAACCCCATGAGCAAATTATCTAGGGCGGGGGAAATTATATCATTACCCAATATAAGGGATTTTTCTTGTATATCTAGTGAAAATATTATAAATCTTATGAGGAAATTATCAGAATATGTTGAAAATTATGATTTATGACAACACATATTTTATGTTATTTTAAAATTATGAGAAATGGGTAATTAGAGCTTTTCCTTAATTTTATTGGTTTTAGAGGAAACCAAACTTAAACATTCTAAAAAATGTCAAAAAGATATATGTTTCTTAAATAGACTTCTTCTATATCAATAATTGAATTTTGCTTGAATTATCTCTTCTAGATAAGATAATAAAGACTTTTGTTGTCATTTTTGGTTGGCATAGTTTTGTCAATATATACTTATTATATCAGATATTGCATGAGTGTGATTATGATCCTTAGATTAGTTTTCTTGGATGGTGAGCTTATGCTTTGGATTATTTATTTGTTATGAATATTATGGGGCCACATTGATGATACTACCCAAGCAACGAGACAATTTTTTAAGCCTAGTTAGCCTCATCAATGATGGGTATGGATAACCCAATCAAGTGATGTGTTATGAATTTGGTTGATCCGAATGATCTTTAGCCAAAGTAATGTTAGATTAACATTATCAATTCATAAGTATGAATTGCATATTTTGTGATATCATAGTTGAAACATATTTTTTTATGATACACTTTATGTAGTAGAATCTTACGGAACATGGATGTACGAGCATGTCAAGCAGTATTTATTGATATTCGATATTGTATGTATGATGTTAAAGTCCTTTAATACGTATACCTGAATAGAATGGTTATATAAGGACTCTCAAATCAAGAACCACATCATACTTACTCTATAGTTATGTAACACATCTATATTTATATATTATACCTAAGAAGATAATATTATGATTTGAAATGCTTAGTAGGTTACAAACTAATTGACACCCTTTATGTATGTAGTTAAAACTCATAGTGTGACAGTATAGGAGGACATGAGAATGATGTTAGACATCAATATTCCTAGCTTATACATATTGATGTAAGTGATAGGGTTGTAAAGACCATTGATTCTTCTCTCTGTAATAAAAGAAAGTATTTATACCTTTTCCTTGTATGTGTTCATATGAGGAACTTTTGAGTAACTTTTATACCTTTTTCCTTATATGTGTTTGTATGAGTAACTTTTATACCTTTAGTAGTTTTGGTAGAACTACATCTATCCCTGATTTTGTGCATGTAGGAGACATCGTAGATATGTATGGCAGCTCGGGGAGTGAGTGTGGGCATAGGAAGCTAGCTCTATAGGTGTTTCTTAGTGTGATTTTACTATAGCTTTGCTTAGAATGCTAGTGAAAGCAAATAGTCTTTTGTAGCATAGTTTTTTTATGCAAACTTGTCAATAGGATCAAATTTGTTGCATATTGTAGGATGAACACTATATGTGGTATATTTCATGAGAAAGTAACTGTGCAAGTGACTAGACATTTCTATAATAGCATAGTGCTTCATGAGGTGTGCCTTGAGATTATGTTATCATTGGTTTGTTGTTGAATGTATACTCAAATAGTATAATCCTAGCTTGCTTTATTTATTATGGTTGGGTGTAATATTATTGTTGGTGTTGAGTCGAGTGCTCAAACACAAAGACCTATTACCATATGAGATGTCATAGAGTTTTATAGTATGAAAAGTATCTGGTTAGTACATGTTGTATTCATTATATCTTGACCCATATCTAAATAAAGATAAAAATTAAAGTTGATAATGTTGGGTAGAGTGATCATGAACTATGATAGTATAGAATATCATAGGATCCTTCAGTTTACATACATATATATATATGTATACATATATATATATATATATGTATACATATATATATATGTATATATATGTATACATATATATATATATATATATATATATATATATATATATATATATATATATGTATGTATATATATATATATATATATATATATATATATATATATATATATATATGTATGTATACATATATATATGTATATGTATACATATATATGTATACATATATATATATGTATATATATATGTATATGTATACATATATATGTATATGTATACATATATATATATATGTATACATATATATGTATATATACATATATACATATATATATATATATATATATATATATACGTGGGTGGTACATATTGTAGCTGTATATATAGACTCTTACCTAAATTGGTTGTTCAAATGATTTTGACTTGAGCAATTTGTTCATATTAGTTAGTTGGATAATTGTATGCGTACGTATAATCTTGAGAGTATAACTAAAATATAGGTTTGATTTTTATGTACTTTATGACTTGCTTTGTGTTATGTACTTAGCTTACTTCTATGCCTAGCATGTGATTCTCTATAGAACTAGGAATGTAGGTTCCTTCATCATTACTTATGTCTAGGTTTTTATGTGAGAGTGTTTGGGTAAGCACACAAGCTTGGATTAGTAGGATGTTATGCTAGAGTGTGTCTCTTAGCTATGATATTGTAGACCAGAGCCTTAGAATCTTATATGTGTCATGAGTAGTTTATTTCCCTGTTTGGCTTAGAGTGCCAACCCTTTTGATGGTGATGTCTTGTGGAGGAGACCATCACATTTTAAAGCAGAACTACATCAGACCATGATTCTAAGGAGTAGATATGTAGGCTATCCAAGATTATGGTGGGGCATCAAGTCTAGATCCTTAGGCTAGGATAGGGTAGACTTCATCTCATACAAATCTGAGCAAGTGGTTGATTCCTTGTTCAATGTTTCATTTTTTTAAAAAGTTACTACTTTTTATAAGTACAACTAGGAAGGTTGTTTTATGTGGTATCAGAGCTTAGGCTTGAACTCTAGGACCTAATGAGTCCATTAACATTTTTGTATCTTCTGTTTGACAGAAAGGAGAAATGTGAATGTGTTTTTGGTACATTGAGTGTATACCCTATGAGCATTCGTAACCCCTTAGAGTTTTAAAAGGGTGGGGTTATCGAGTGTCTCATTAGTGATGGTTTTATAAGGTGTATGGTAAGACAGTACATATCATAGTTCTTAAGTTGTAAACAAGAGTTTCCTTCCATATTTTTGATCTTTTGATTGAACAACTCAAATATGACTACATTTTTTTGGTAATCGAATCACCTTCACCACTTTTATTTGTATTTGACATGCATAGAGTGATTCTCATTTCAATATATATATGCTTTCATTTTATGTCTTAATTACATTAAAACTAAGAATGGGAATTTCCTTAATTGATTGCAAATGACTTGATTATAAATGCCTTTGTGATAGGAGTTTATAGATTAGCATCATTGTTTTGTTTTTATTTATATATACTTGAGAAGGAGTATCATTTCTCTTCGTTAGCTTAGAGGTGAGTTATTATTCTCATTCTATTTGTACATCATTTTAAGCTACCAAAAAGGTTCATATTTTTAGGATGTTGATTTAATGTTTTCTTAAGTAGAAAATTATTTCTAAAATATTGTTTGATCTCATTTATCTTAAATTCATGGGATAGTGTTTCCTACTTCTTATTGAGAAAAATTGTAGGATTAGATGGATTTGGTACATCCTTATGGTTGATATATATTTTATATCCAATTAAAGAAGTAGGTTATGATTCTACTCTTGAAATTTGGTAAGTAATGTGAATTGTGGTTTTATCTTTTATCATATGAGGATATGTAAGAAGTTTTGTTTTGAGACGTTATCTCCCTGCTTTTTACTTGTAACTTTATAGAGTTACTATTTTATCTAAAATATAAACTTGACCACGAGGAGTGGCTAAAAATAGATTTATATAAATTATAGTTGATTATAATTAGTATGTTATTATCTACCTTTATTAGACTAATATTATTCTCTTTTTAAAAACATGTTGTTTTGAAGAATGGTATGTGTACCTTTTTGTCGGGAGCAATTAAGGTATTAGATGTACAAAACATTTTGGTAAAGGTAGAGATAAAATTTTAAACTTTTTGTTTGCTTGTCATGCAAGCAAGAGACATGGTCTCACTTATAAGGTTGAAGAGAGATATAATCCTTCACCTAAGTATGATATATTAATTGTCAGATTATTTATATAATAAGTTAAGTTGTGAAATTATGACACTAGTTATGTTTAGCTAGTAGCAACTTAATACAATCTCAAGATGATTGTATGATTTTCTAATATGTATGTTAGTACATATGGAAATCTTATAGCATATAGTATTGCTTTTTATGATCTGTAGTACATATTTATATTTCTTTGAGCTTTGTGCACATTTTTATTTGGAGATCATCAAGTCATAGAGACCCGATGGAAGAGTGATGAATTGGGAAATTGAGTTCTAAGAGATAAGATGGTATCCTAATTAGCCTCACATTGACTCAGATTGCGGTACTAAGTTAGATCCGATAGATGGACTTTATCGAATCTAAGATTTGGCAGGTAGAACTTGTCAAATTCAGTCATATGGCTATACACATGTATACTAGATGGTGTTCCATGTGGATGATTATTCCATGATTGTATATATTTTTACCAGTTCCTATTCATCATCATACTTGTCTGGAGTTCTATTTGAGTTAGAATAATATTGACATGTTATAATTATTTGAGGCTATGCGGAGTAGTGATGGTATTAACATATACACATTATTCTTACCAAGTACCCTGAATACTTTTCCTGTTTGAGAAAAAA
The DNA here is from genome assembly GCA_037957365.1 of Torreya grandis. Lineage (NCBI taxonomy): Eukaryota > Viridiplantae > Streptophyta > Pinopsida > Cupressales > Taxaceae > Torreya > Torreya grandis. Next base: position 2,646,016 of record JARHVA010001046.1, on the reverse strand, counting down.
CACTCTCTATGTTGGAGAGATGTGCAAAGGGACTGGAAAGTTTTGTGAAACTCCTCTTGGTTGTTTGTTTAACTTATGTGATGATTTCATGTGTATTTGTAAATTTCGTAAGACTTTTTCTAAGTTATTGGACCCCAAGGTGGTCATGTTAAATCAATTAACTTAAGTGACATTCACAAAACTTAATTGTAAAATAGAAAATGTCACCGAGTAGGGTCTTATGGGACCGATACTCTATGAATAATATTAAATGAGTGCACTAGTATGAATTTTTAAGGTAAAAATTACAGTTATTTACATATTATGATAATAGATACTATGTTTATTTGGTGATAACTCTAATGTCTTTCAAAACTTTTATGTCATTGGGGCGATGACCAATTTTAGGGGGGAGGATGTCACATCTCAATTTCACCCTATATTTTTACCTTTAAATTCATGGATTTAAAATTGGTTATGATGATTATTATGTTGAGAGATGATTTATATTGTACTTCATAAATGGTGTTAATAATGCAACTTTTCATGGGAAATTAAAATAGTAGTAATGCTATATTTAATTTATCAAAATAAAGATTTATTATAATCTTAAATTGTTTAATTATATTAGAAATTATTAAATTGTGATATTCAACTTATTAATTATGTTAAATTAATTGTAGATATAAATCTTAATTAAACACTAGGATGAACTCATACTTTAAAAATACTTATCTGGAATTGATTATTAGTAATACATGAAATATTACAATGATTTTTATTGGAAAAGAGAAGTTAAGTTACCTTATTCTAACTAGAAAATCAATGGAGATAAATTAAAAATTTATCTGATAAATACTTGTAGGACTCCCAGTTAATTATTGGGAACAAAACCTTCAGCTTTGGTTTCAAGTGGCATGTAAGGGAGGGAAAATAAGGAAAAAAGGTATTAAGGAGAGAAAAAGAGAAGGATGGGAATAATACATTAAAGATTTATGGAAAAAGGAGAGCTGGAAGTTGGAAAAGGAAGGAAGGTTTCAAAAGCAAAGAGGGAAGTTTGCCTGCAATAGAAGGGAAAGCGTACCAGATGGGTACTGCAATTATTTTTAAAGAATTATTTTATATTGAAAGTATTGTGAATGATGGACTTAATATATTTACATAGTAAATTGCTTTATTTAATGTTTGTAGAAATTGGTTGGAAATATGTTTGTAAATTGTGGTGAGGAAAGATAGGAATCTGTAGTAAAACAAACATTTTTTTACTCATCCTGTGAACAAAAACCACTTAGATCCTTTCCTTGTTGAAATGTTACCAAAAGTATAGTTGATTTGCTTACCATAAATATGTTCATTTCCTTTTTCTCATCTGTTTCAATTCAAACAAAAGTTATTTCTTTCTAATCAAAGATTTTGGGGAATTTATTCCCACTTTTGTGCTTTTCCAAGGCTATAACATGTTTTATTTTCTAGTTTTGTTCAATACCTCCTTTGTCTTGGTCTTACCATCTCCCTTTGGCATCATGCCATGCTTGTACACCACATTCTGGGATGAATTTCTCTAAGAAACCTTTCATCCAGCAATATTAATGTTGTTGCCATATCAAGTTTTGTTCTTTTCTTTTCTTTATCTCAGCGCAAGAGCTACGTCATCTCCATTCTTTTATCTCAATTGTTTCAACTCAAGCGAGCAACGTTCTATTTCAGCCTAGGATTTCAATGGACTTGGAAGCTCCTCTTTGCGCTTTTATATAGACTTTTATATGTTTTTATGCAGGTCAAAAACAAATGTACATATTGTTTGGCGCTAGGGTTGTGTTACTTTTCAAGAGTACAAGTTGCTTTATATCGACTGTTTAACTTTATATAGTGTGTAAATAACTTAGTGGTAATTTTATTGCATTTTAGCTTTTTCTGACTTCTTCCTAGAATTGTTCTTGATAATTGATGAATTTAGCCACCCTTGCCACTTCAGATTGGCTTTTGCTGATGGAATCCTGAGTAAACCTTCAAAATACCAGTCTGACTTGTCTTTTTGTCTAATTATGCAACTCGAGCCAATCCGGATCAATTTGTCGAGTAGATATAAAATAAAGATAAAGAGGATTAATAATTTTATTTAATTATTAACATATTTTTATAATCTTATATATAATTGGTTAGAATTTTATTTTATTATTAAACTTATAATTTCTAATTAAAAAATTATATAATTGATATTAGATTATTTTATTATTAAAGTGTAAGCAAGTAATCATAAATTTATGTAGTTGATTTGTAACTCATAAATTACATAGTGGGTATTAAACTAATAAATTGTGAATTATCTACATAATTTATAACTGGGTTTTCCTTTTAAAAGCATATCATACATGAAATTTGTTGAGGTAAATAATAATCAGTTTCCCTGTGACATACAATTGATGTTGTTTTTAAACCTCATAAGCAAATTATCTAGGGGTGGGGGAAATTATATCATTGCCCAATATAAGAGATTTTTATTGTATATCTAATGAAAACATTATAAAGTTTATGAGTAAATCATCATACTATGTTGAAAATGATGATTTGTGATAATATATATTTTGTGTTATTTTAGAATTACGAGAAATGGGTAATTAGAGCTTTTCCTTAATATTGTTGGTTTTAAGAGAAACCAAACTTAAACATTCTAGAAAATGTCAAAAAGATATATGTTTCTTAAATATACTTCCTCTATATCAAAAATTGAATTTTGCTTGAATTATCTCTTGTAGATAAGATAATATAGACTTTTGTTGGCATGGTTTTGTCAATATATGTTTATTACATCATATATTGCATGAGTGTCATTATGATCCTTAGATTAGTTTACCCAAATGGTGAGCTTATGCTTTAGATTATTTATTTGTTATGAATATTATGCGGCTATATTGATGATACTACCCAAGCAATGAGACGGTTTCTCAAGCCTCGTTAGTCTCATCAATGATGGTTATGGATAACCTAATCAAGTAATGTGTTATGAATTTCACTGATTTGGATGATCTGCCAATGTAATTTTAGATTAACATTGTCAATTCATATGTATGAATAGCATATTGTGTGATATCATAGTTGAAATGTATTTTCTCTATGATACACTTTTATGTAGTAGAATCTTACAAAACATGGATGTATGAGCATGTCTAGCAGTATTTATTAATATTTGTTATTACATGTATGATGTTAAAGTCTTTTGATACCTATACCTAGACAATATGGTTATATAAGGACTCTTGAATCAAGAACCACATCATACTTACTCTATGGTTATGTAACCCATCTATATGTAGATTTTATACCTGAGAAAATAATATTATGATTTGAAATGCTTAGCAGGTTACAAACTAATTGACACCATTTCTACATGTGGTTAAAATTTATAGTGTGGCAGTATAGGAGGACGTGAGAATGATGATAGACATCAATAGTCCTAGCTTATACATATTAATGTAAGTGATAGGGTTGTAAATACCATTGAGTCTTCTCTCTGTAAGTATCTATACATTTTCCTTGTATGCATTCATATGAGGAACTTTTGAGTAACTTTTATACCTTTTTCCTTGTATGCATTTGTATGAGGAACTTTTGAGTAACTTTTATACCTTTAGTATTTTTGGTAGAACTACATCTAGCCCCAATTCTATGCATGTAGGAGACATCATAGATATGTATGGCAACTCGAGGAGTGAGCGCGGGCATAGAAAACTAACTCTATAGGTTTTTCTTAATGTGATTTTACTATAGCTTTGCTTAGAATGCTAGTGAAAGAAAATAGCCTTTTGTAGCATAGTTTTGTTATGCAAACTTGTCAATACAATCAAGTTTGTCGAATCTTGTAGGATGAATATTGTATGTGGTATATTTCATGAGAAAGTAATTGTGCAAGTGACTAGACATTTATATAATAGCATAGTGCTTTATGAGGTGTGCCTTGATATTATGTTCCCATTGGTTTGTTGTTGAATGTATACTCGGATAATATAATCCTAACTTGCTTTATTTATTATGGTTGGGTGTAAGATTATTTTTGGTGTTGAGTCAAGTGCTCAAACACAAAGACCTATGACCGTATGGGATGTCATAAAATTTTACAGTATGAAAAGTACCCGATTGGTACATATTATATTCATTATATCTTGACCCATATCTAAATAAATATAGATGTTAAGGTTGATAATATTGGGTAGAGTAATCATGAACTATGATAGTATGGAATATCATAGGATCCTTCAGCTTAGATGTATATACCCAGGTGGTACATATTGTAGCTATATTTATAGACTCTTACCTAAATTGGTTGTTCAAATGATTTTGACTTGAGAATTTTGTTCATATCAATTAGTTGGATAATTGTATACGTGTGTACAATCTTGAGAGTATAATTAAAAGATAGGTTCGATTATTATGTACTTTATGGCTTGCTTTATATTATGTACTTAGCTTACTTCTGTGCCTAGCATGTGACTCTATATGGAACTAGGAATGTAGGTTCCTTCATCATTACTTATATCCAAGTTTTTATGTGAGAGTGATTGGGTAAGCATACAAGCCTGGATTAGTCGGATGTTATGCTAGAGTGTGTCTCTTAGCTATGGAATTGTATACTAGAGCTTTATAATCTCACATGTGTCATGAGTAGTTTATTTCTCTATTTGGCTTAGAGTGCCAACCCCTTCGATGGTGACGTCTCATGGAGGAGATCATCACATTTGAAAAGACAACTACATCAGACCTTGATTTTGAGGAGCGGATATGTAGGCCCAAGATTGTGGTGTGGCATCAGGTCTAGATCCTTAAGCTAGGATAGGGTAGACTTGATTGAATAGCAATCCAAGCAAGTGGTTGATTCTTTGTTCATTATTTAGTTTTAAAAAAAAGTTACTGCTTTTTCTAAGTCCAACTAGGAGGGTTATTACACATAAAGATAGGTTTTTAAATTGATGAATATAATCTTTGACTGATCTTATTTGTCATAGCTTTTCTAGTTAACTAAAGGAATTATGACTCGCACTATTACTATATTGTGGATGCATCTCCTGCATAAAAACTTATCACATGAGATTGAGAGTCTTCTTTTCATTTTGACCACAAAACCATCGATACCAAATAAATTATTTTGATTCTAGATATAGGGATGTCATGACCAATTTTTGTCCACATGAAATCTAGTATGTATTATAAACAATCTCTATTTGGTCGTTCTGGGTGATCAGATCCTTCTCATCAAACTTTCATATTTCCACTTTTGGCAACTTGTTCTTTAACTGTGAGTTACTTGGATTTGGATTGGGATGGCTAAAACATCCACTCTTGTTGTGTTGTGTAATGGTGATAGGTGGTTGGTTTGCCTGAATATTCCTCAAGGTTATCATGATATCTGCCAAGGTAGATTTTATGATGTGCACATCATATTCAAGTTGGCTCACTTTATGATCCATCACAAAATATCATAGAATAATTGATTCAGTAACTCCCCCTTCTGAATCCATCACTTATTTATGATAAATTTTACCTGTAGTTTCAACACCCTTGCCTCGACCCCTAATTTATGATCATGGCTTAACAAGGATTGATAATGCCGACCCTAATTATCACCTTTGACCGAACTTTGACGAAGAGGTTTTACACTAATTTTGGCCTCATATCAGAAATTATAAATAATTAACCCTCACTAGATTTTTGTAAGATTTCCAAAAATGTAAATAAATCTTTAAAAAATCCTCAAAATGCAGCCTCTACAGTGAATTTATGGAAAAACCTAAATCGTTAATAACTAAATCAAAATGAATCCCCAAGCCAAAATTTTTTTTAACTAAGATGTGCTTAAATTATCCTCAAACTATAGTAAAAAAAGCAAAGATAACTTCATAACAGATTTAGAGATATAAGTGATTCTCTAATATTAGGGTTTCACACAATCAATGGACCAAATCAACTCTTTGATACCACTTGTAAGGAAATTAATTCACAAAAAAAGTATAATAACGTAAATATATCACAATATTATTGAAATAAATCATAATATATGATCAAATGATGAGCAACTTTGAGGAGGAAACCTCCACAACCTTGTAATAAGAAAAAAAATTGTAATATGATGATGAAGTACCAATCCTTACCTCCTATTTATAGTCTTCTTAGGCTATGATTACTCCATAGGCTGACCTATCTAACCAAATGAGATCCCAGAGAAATGAAATTTTATAAGGAAGGGGTTATGTAAGCCACAAGTCAACTACACATATCTCAACATGTTATAGACTAAGGGTGTAAGAGTTAATGGATAAAATAAATAGGCATGGTCATGTGATTCTAGGGGAATTTTTCAAATCTTGGAAAGTTAGAAAAATCATAGTTAAATGACTTTCCTTCAAGGTATTTAAGGACAACATAGAAATGATAACTAGAATGACAATCGAAGGGATGAAATTCTATAAAGATAAGAGGAAGAAGGAGGAAACCATCAAAGATTTTCTGAGAGGAAATGAGACATTGAGTGAATTTTAGGTCGCCTATCATAGAAACTCTATTATGAGGGTTTGGACGAAGTGACACTTCATATTGTGAAGTAAATTACACTTGAGGGGAGATTCAAATGTGTTTTATGGATTTAAATGTGTTTTTTCTTATCATTTCACCATGCTTAGTCATTTTAGAAACAAGAATTCAGTGAGTATTCCTTTCTATATTTTGATGTCCCTTGAAAATTTAGTGATTGATGTTCAACTAGATAAAATAGAGCTTCCCTTGCACCAAGGTCTCATCCTTTTGTTGTTTCATGAATTCAAATCTCATTTTTCCATGTTTATACCCATCTCAAAGACCACTTTAGTGGATTTAAGCCCATCTAGTAAAGGATTCTCAGAATTGGTCATGCCCAATTTAGGGAAGGGCATTCAAACCCCTAAATATATAGTTATCAAAGTGCGCCCCCCCCCCCCCCGACAAAAAATAAAAAATAAAAATAGAGGAGACCTCAGGAAGGTAGTTAGAAGCAGGATGGACTAGGAGGGTGAAGAAAGAGTGTCTTGATGGAAGTTCAAAGATTATAAGTTTCAAACTTTTGAAATAGGAAAAGAACCCCTAGGATGTTCTATTTCTAGGAAGAATAAAGTTGAGAAAGAATATAACTTCTTTGGAAGGAGCTAGAATACAACATCCTTACAAAAATATGATTTCCCAAGAGAAAAAGTCTAGCCAACTATTAGACAAAGATATTATTGATAAGGAGTCCAAAATTCGATATGGGGAAATTCAGAGTTTCAAAGATCAGGGAAAAGAGAAACCTTGTTGAGAAGGATTATCACCTACAACAGAGTACCCTTAAACAATTTATGGTTGAGAATGAGAGAATGAAGACTATAATAGAACTCCTACATCATCAGCTAAGTGGAAAGCAACCCCAACCTCAAGTCATGTATTTGTTTAACAAAGATATATGGACCTTAACATGTGTGAACATAAGGAAGAGATGAAAAACCTAAAGGAAAAAATGGGATAGATGGAAAGGGACCAAAAAATCTCTTAATGAAAATCTAGCAAAGGTCCTTCAATTAAGCAAAACAACCATAAAAAATTATGCAAACATAGATGAAGATAGAGTGCTCTTAGTTTTTCAAAACACCATCACTCCATTGAATAAAGGTTTTGACTCATGCTTCTCTGAAATTGTATAATTTTATAAGTCTGAAAATGGATAAAGATTGGTTTGGGGGATTGCATGAAGGTTTTTTTGCGCATTCAAATTTGTTGAACTCCATAAAACAAACTAAAAATCAGTAACTAGTATAATAAAATAAGGTACACATGTATCCAATATACTAGATGTGGAAGTATATTTATAAATAATTGAATTCAAACTTTTGCAAAATTGTTACATATGCCGACCTCGAATAACTAAAAACTAAAAAAACAAATAAACATAACATAAATAAATGTGCCAAAATAAATATGAACCTAATATAAAAATTATATAAAAAATTATATATTTTATTAATATATAAATATATTTCATTAAAAAATAATAATAATAAAATAAATAGTGAAAAAATAATCAAACCTTAAAATATTCTTCCTCGTGACATAAAATGCTCCCTCACATTATTATTAGAAGATTTAAAACACAGTCACATGTGCGACCAATTTCATAATTAATGTCCCCAATTTCAAATATGATGATAAAGAAATTCCCATGCCACATTTATTGCTTTTTTGGGTGCACGATTCCTCCCTCCAATTCCACTTTTGTAAAAGTGATGCCAACGAATCCAATATCGAAAGGTCAAGACAAAATTAAAATCATTAACAATGACGGAAGGTCAAGTTAAATAATAAAATGCTTCAATCAATCATAATAATGGATCAAAATCTCTTTTCGTACACATACTTTTTTTTTAAAAAAAAATGGAAATGCATTATAAAATCATATTAAAATATATAAAGATGGTTTATAGGATGATTGGTTGATATACACAGTGCGAAACAATAATGGATCAAAATCTCTTTTCATACATAATTTTTTTTGGTTAATTGGAAATGCATCATAATATCATATATATATATATATATATATATATATATATATATATGGTTTGAATGCCATCAAAAAGAGCCTTACAATAGACTATCAAGGGGGACCTTATTCATATTGCAAGAAGCACTTTTCTAATTGTTGGAAAACTCTTGCAAATGTTCAAATTTTGAGGTCACTTTTTATGCATGTGTTTGAATTTGGAATAAGGCAAAGGTGAACACGTAAATCTTATCATTAGTGGAAAACTATTATCAAATATCTTCATTACTAAAAAAGGTAGCATTCATATATTTCCAAAGTTGAACGAAAATAAAAAACTTGAATAAAATCCTACATAAAAGTAATTTATGTCGGCCACTAGGCATAGTCTCCAAACAACGCCATCCTCCGATTGACAGGGTTTGGGTGGAAGGCATGCAAAGGTTGTGAATCCATTGCCAAAACACATAGGTACATGGGTAGGTTTAAAATAAGTGCGTAAAAGTCTTAGGTATACTACGTGTAGAGCACTTAGGATGAGAAATTCCAATGTGCACAAGTCTCTCCTAATGGAAGACCTTGATAGACTAAATGCCAAAGAAAATGAGCAAGTTTAGGTTCAAGCTCAACATTACATATTCAATTCAGACAAGCAATCCACATTTATGATGAAGAGTTAAGACCACTAACTATTTAACTTGTCAAGAGGCGAAGAGAATGGATTCATTATTTGATATAGCAAACCTGGAGAATAGTGATTAGATGGTGCATCAAAATTCCAACACTAATCTTTCCACCATGCAAAAAGGGACTCCCCAATTTGTGCATCGTAATATTTGACATAAGCACCTATATTATGCATGATAAAAGGCATATTAGAAGCTAGCAACTTATACTTTCTCTAAAGAATGGACCATGCACTTTAATCTTGAGAAGAGATAAGATCCCATACATTTCAAATGCCTTTTTTGAATATTTGAAGATATTTAATACCAAGAGTTTTTATAACTGGAAGGTTAATCTTGGAAAAGTTTTAGAGACCACTAGATGTTGTGGTTATTGAAGGAAAGGCCAAACATAAATCCATCACTTGCCCACTTGAGAAATAATTTAATTGTCTTTAAATCTTTCCAAATGCTCTTAGCAATAAAAGACCCCTCAATCTTGACGAGGGTGGAGGTAATGAGCAAGGTTTGTATTTAATATAATCTTGCGTAGATGGTGGATACATTTAACCCCACGAGAGTCAATAACCCCTAAAAACAACCCTAGGATTATTCTCCCTCTTCTAGCACCCTAACAGAGCCTTTTGCTACATAATTATATAATAATGGTTTCAGTGTACAAACATACTTTCAAATGCAAATATTTGTTAGTCTCTTTCTTCTAACCCACCTAAATAAATCACGACAAATCTAAGCACAACGTAAGAAGAAAACCGATGAAATAGTCTAACCATTGTCTATAATGTAAACATATATAAATGTAATCATTCAAAATAAAATTTACCACAAGAATAAGATCACAAATCACTAGATATAACCACACCCAATTTACCAAGAGAAAAGGACTCACAAGACAGAACTAAAGGTTACCTTTGACATAGTTATGACACTGTAGTCTGCACTGTGAATCTCCCTTTCTAATCTCTTTCTTTCTTTGCTTGCTCAATCCAACGCCCATCCTCTAATTCTCATTTTCCCCCAATCTAAGTGGCTATGTTCTCCTTATGACCAGAGTATCTCATTTAATATTTCCCATCTCTTCTCACCAAAATCTATCTTTAATATTTTGTGTGAATCTTTTTCTCTTGATTCAAATTATGTCAATTGTCACAAAGTCTTCTTGTTCACTCATGTAGGTCCAAAGACATAAAATAAGGTGGCCACTCATTAATATATTCACCCACTCATAGATTTGGATGCTCTCTTAATATTTCCAAACTTTTTTTTGTTAATTGTAATGATATTTACCGTGTTGCCACTATGTGGCTTATGATTCACTTTTATTTAGTCATTGTCTCTATTTGTCATTTCTTTCTTGTATGTGAATAATTATCAAATTTTTTTTCTCGTGCTTACAAACATGAAGGTGTTTACTTTAACTCCAATGACTCATATGCTAAGTGACTTTAAATTGATCATGAAGTGTCAATTTTTTCTAAATTCGTTATCATGTTGAATTTGCTATTACTATTGGGTCGACTCAAATACCACTCTGATGGAAAATATGCAAATCTCATACCAACTCATCTCAACATTGGTATAATTTTGTTATTATCCCTGTCATCTACATAAAAACCAAATACATCACAATAACTCTATGGTATAACAAGGGTGAATCCATAATCTCAATAATAAATAACATTAATAAATAAAATCATAGTCCAGTATGGAATCATCATTTCAAATAAAATTTAAATGCCACATCATCATTATGTTAATAAAAATATAATATAACATAAATCAGTATGGTGTACACACATAAATATGATCTTATAACCATACATACAAATATATGTATCCTAGCATATAAATATTTATGTTTTAGCACATAGAGTTTCACAACAATTTTCAATATGAAATGATATCAAAATACATGTCCCTAAAATAATAATAGCTTCAAGGAGGACTCCCATGGCCCAAAAAACAAGAATCTCAATGTAAGGCACTACATACTCCACCCTTCAGGAAACTTTATCCTAGAAGTTTCATGTAGCAAGATGAGGATGTAGATGTTGTAGCTCAAAACTATCTTCCCAAGTAAATGAACTTGGGTTGTATTGGTCCCATTAGACCTTCACTTCATCAACCTTATGGCACCATATTCGAAGCAACTTTCTGGATATAATCCTCATAGAATTTACCTTGAACAAATTCTCTTCCATTTATAAATAAGACCAATCATGAACATGTGATGTGTCATGTACATACTTATTTAATGTAGAAACATGAAAAACATCAAGGATCCTATACATGTCAGGGGGCAAGGAAAGCCTGTAAGCAATTGGGTTGAGTAACTTCAAAATCTTAAATGGCCCTATAAATTGTGGTGATAACTTAGGTTCACCACCAATTTGTCATGTACTCTTACATGGTTTGGCACACAAAAACACCAAGTATCCAACATCAAAGCTTCTATTAGTCCTATGTGAGTCCACATATTTTTTTGTTGGTTATGTGCCTCCTTGAGGTGTTGTCAAATCTACATAACTTTCTCTTCCATCTCCTTCACCATATCATATTATACAGCATCGCCCATATAAAGTTGAATAGGGGGCATGTGAATGGAGCTATGGTATCTATTATTATATGAAAATATTACCAACGGTAGATAGTTATCCCATGTTAGTGTAGTGCTTTTTCCCATTGGGTTTTGTCTACACGGTCTTATGGCCATTCTATGTCAATTAAGCTTCCTTAGGTTAGTTATAAAAGGGTCACATAGGCTAATTATATTTTAATGTAATTATCTAATTAATAAAATTAGAGGCTTCCTCATGTTGCCCTAATTTTTCCTATATCTACCCAAATTTTCCTTTTTAGAAGGTGAGACAATGAAGACAGGTTAATATGATTTTATGCAAGTAGTCATATTTTGCAATATTATCATGTGAAGACAAGCTTCTTCCTCCTTTATAATTTACCTATGATTTCATTTCTTTATACATAGATTTGCTCAATCTTCTATGCAAGGATCCAAGATCATGGCCAATATGACATGGTACCAGAGCCATTTTTGCCATTATTGCAACAATCTTTGTGGTGAAATCTTGCTAGATTTGCTATTCTAGCAAAAAAAGAAGGGTTTAGTGGGATTCCTTAGAGAATTCATGCAAAGCTTTCTATTGGAGCTTCAAATCTCAAAACTGACTACGCCATTGGTTTTAAAAGGTGCCAAAACCTTAGGATCGATTGTAAACTCGACCTTAGTTTTTGGCTTACCTTTATTTGTGTGTCGTCAAATCTTTGTGCTACTCGGATCTGCAAGGGGTCATTACTTCGGCTCAACAGTTGATCAACATCAAGTTGAATGCTTTAGAGAGTCTGCTAACCAATTCAGACTTTTAGAGGGCTATTACTTAGCCCGCATACCAACTCAACCTCCCAATGGTGAGTAACTTCACTTTTTTTAAGTTAAGTTGTTTGATAAGTTTGATTACTTGCTTGCAAACCAAATCGGGTTTTAGAAGTTGATTTACTTGTAATCTAAGAAGTTAAGTAATCAAGGTCCAAAAACCTAGATTACTTGATCATAGACCAACTCAAGTTTGTGAAAGTACTTTACTCAGGTTTGTGAAGGGCAATTACTTGTCGAGTAAAGTAGTCCAAGAAACCCGAATTACTTTTTGCAGACCAATCTAGGGTTCTAGATCAACTCTACTCAGATTCTTAAAGGTTGACTACTTATGGAGTAAAGTAGTCCAAGAAACCTAAAATACTCTTTGTAGAGCAATCTGGGGTTCTTGAACAACACTACTCAGGTTCTCAAAGGCTGATTACTTCTCAAGTAAAGTAGTCTGGAAAACTCGGATTACATTGGGAAGACCAAATTGGGTTTTTGAAGGGTCGTTACTTCAAAGGATGATTACTTCTCAAGTAAAGTAGTTGAAGAAACCCAAATTACTCTTCATGGATTGACTCAGACTTTTGGAGGGTCTTTACTGCTCGGGTTTATGGGGTAGCATTACTTGAGTTTTCACAAGTCTGGAAAAAAACTTTCTTTTTTTGGAAAGGGTCCAGGAATATGCGAAGTAAGAACCTGTAAGTGCCATAACTTTCAATCCATAGCTCCTTTTTGGGTGCTATTTTTTTTTAAAGTACATATTTTTTTCAAGCTCTACACATTGGTGATATTATTTAAGGATCTTTATAACATTCATTTTTTCATGGTGTAATGGCTTAAAATGCAATGCAAACCTTTTCTACCTTTTTTCTTGGATGTGTTATCAGCTATGCCTAACATCCCTCTCATACTCTCTCACACTAATTATTCATAGACACATTCTCGATGGTGCATGATGTCTAATATTGAGTGTGTGTTGTATTCTAACTTAAGGGGGGTCTTATTGATAGTTCAAGGGGGTACTTGTACTGTGTGCAATCTATTATTTGTTTTTATTTCAATTCTACTACTTTTCTCAATCTAATATGCACTAATAGATATAAACATTGAACCACTCACACCATTTAACTATCTCGAATGGAAGTTTAAAATGCAGATCACCTTGAGAGGTAAAGGACTCATCGGATCACTATGGGTGAGGAAACTAAGCCATCTATAGATGCAAAAAATGTTAAGTGGTACAATAGATGTGATGAGGCTTACGGTTTCTTATGCCTATAAATGTCTCCTAACCTCTTGTTTCATGTTGAATCTACAAAAACTCCCAACGAAGTCTGGACCATTCTAGACAAGCTTTTTCGAGTGCAAGACATCATGAGGGGTCATGAGTTGGAGAATAAGCTCATCACATTGAGCCCATGTGACTATGACACCCTACAAGACTTCTTTATAAAATTTTAATCACTGAAACTATAGTTGAAATAATGTGGCATTGAGAAAATAGATGACCAATTGATTATATCCATGCTTGCAAAATTAGGTCATGACTATTCAGTTTTTGTCTCTATATTTCATGCTACCAAACGTGCACTTGGATCCACTTACAAAATGCCATCATTGATGAGTTTGTTGCCGATCTGACTTGAGATCAAGATAATTTTGTTCAAAGGGGTGCACTGAAGTCTTCAAAATCACATGCCTTGATTATCAATTAGGATAAGAAGAAGCCTTTTAGTAGTGGCAAACAGGAGAAGAAATAATCTAAACTAGATCATGAGCATAAAAAGAATAAAAAATTAGATGCCAAGCCTAAGGCATCGTCAAATGGTCCTCCTCAAGTGGGAAACCTAAGAAGGACAAACTCAAATGCAACTTTTGCAATAAACTTGGGCATGATGAATCTTAGTGCATGAAAAAGAAGATTGACACTTTGACTAAGATTCTTGAGAAGAATAACATCAGTGTTCCTGAATCCTCAACTCAGAACACATCCGCAAAAGATTATAAAAAGTTTAAAGATAGCAAAAAAGGTAAAAATAAGGGCAAGGCACTTATTTCAGTAGCTTCTCAGCCTTTGACTTGGGTTATTGACTCGGGTGCTTCCTATCACATGGCTCCTCAGAGGATCTATTTTTAGAAATAGAGCCATGTTTTGTTCCTTCAATTCTAATGGGTGATGACACTTCAACAAAAGTTAGTGGTAAAGGATCGATTGAAGTAATTGACATGACCTTCAATGATGTTTTGTGTGTTCCTTCACTATCCACCAATCTTCTGTTGGTGTACCAAATCACTCACATAGGTGTAAGTAAGTGAGTTAAGTTCACACGTGATTTAGTGGTTATCAAGGAGATGCATAGTGACACAATAGTGGCTTATGGGAAGGCCAATGATCAGTATAGGCTATATGCCATCTCACAATTTGCCCCAAATTAACCCTCAGCTGCATTGCTTACTCATGCAAATGGAGTGACCAAACTATGGCATGAACAATTTAGCCATTTAAACTACTAGTACCTGGAGCAACTTAGTCATCAGGACATGGTTTTAGGGTTTACTAAAGTCAAATTCTTGGATTCTTATGCAATGGTTACATTCTTGGCTAGCATCTAGAATAGAAATATGACAAGGACCAAGCAAGGAGAGCCAAACATAAGCTAGAAATTATCCACAGTGACATAACAGGTCCATTTCCAAAACTTTCATTCAATAAGACTAGATACATGTTCACATTCATCGATGAATTTTTGAGATACACCTGGGTTTTTTTCCAAAAATAATTTTGAGGTCTTTGATCACTTTAAGGATTTCAAGGCACTTGTGGAGAAGCAGTCAGACTGTTCCATCAAAATCTTAAGGATTGATAATGGTGGGGAGTATGTCAATAACAAGTTTGAGCAGTTTTGCATATCAGAGGAGATTCAAATGAAACACACAATTTCATACAGTCCTCAGCAAAATGGTGTGGCTAAATGTAATAACCATACCTTAAAGGAAATGGCCAACTACATGCTTCAATCAAAGTCTCTTGGTCCTTAGTTTTGGGTCGAAACAATCAACTCTGTGTGCTACATTCAAAACCATGTTCCACACAAAGCCTTGAAAGGAATCACTCCTTTTGAATCTTGGGATGATCATAAGCCCATAGTGGATCACTTTTGAGTGTTTGGATCACCATTAATGGTATGTATTCCCAAGAATAAATGCAAGGCAATGGACCCTCAGATTCAGTCTTGTATCTTTGTGGGGTATGCAAAGGGTACTAAGGGATACAAGCTTTTCCATCTTAAAACTCATGAGTTTTTCATTTAAAGGAGTGTCAAGTTTCGTAAGGACCCACTTGAACTCACTACTAGCACTCCAGACGCTTTAAAAGTCTCACTGAACATTGATTCCACCTCAAATAGTGACTTGGATCCACCTCAAAATCCTCTTGATGATCAAGATGACTCTTCTTCTTCTTCAAGTTCAAGTGATGAGAGCAATGATAAGGATTCTCCTCCTCCATCTCACACTCACACTTCAAATGATGATGACTCACCTCTTGATTCTCTAATCTCATACAATTTTGGTCCCACTTGGGCCAAACAAACACTTCAACGTGCTAGGAAATGGGTTGGAAACCCATCGAATACAAGGTAGACACATTTATAGTTTCAAGGGACTTCACATGCCTATCTAGCCATTGCCTCAGATCTGCAAACCTTTCATGAGGCATCTGACATTCTAGAATGTGATTCTACTATGCAGGAGGAGTATAGTTCCCTAATTAGAAACAAAGCATGCGACTTGGTACCTCTTCCTAAAGGAAGAAAATTGGTCCATTGCAAATGGGTTTACCAAAATAAGTATGGTGCAGATGGGTCTATTGATAAGTATAAAGCTCATCTGGTTGCAAAGGGGCTTTCTCAGGTCTTTGACATAGACTACACTGAGACATTTGCTCCTATATCCAAAATGATGTCTATCAGACTCACTCTAGCCATCACAACCGCATATTGGTGGGATGTTCACCAAATGGACATCAAAAGTGCTTTTCTACATGGTGACCTCAAAGAATATATTTACATGGAGTAACCATAAGGCCTTGTGGAAGATTCCTCTTTGGTTTGTAGACTCAGGAAATCTATCTACATACTTAAACAGGCCCATCAGGCATGGTATGCCAAGATGGACTCCTTTCTCCTCACATTTAGGTTTAACAGATGCCACTTAGATCTGAATGTCTACATATTGTAGCAAGATGATTCTCTATTGATCCTAGTTATCTATGTGGATGACTTGATAATTATAAGGAGCTCATGATCATCCATCTCAACAATGAAAACTACACTTTCAGACATATTTTCAATGACAGACATGGTATTGTTTTATTACTTTCTCGAGATTGAAATCATTCAGTCAGACTCTGGGATAACTTTATCACAATCCAAGTATTCTCTTGATTTGCTTATGAGGTTTAACATGGCTAATTGTAAGCCTGCTCCTTCTCCCTTCTTGTCTGGTGTGAAGCTTGAGGCTGATTGTTTTACACCTATTAGTTGATGTAACTCCATATCGGTAACTTTGGGTAGTCTTATCTATCTCACACACACTAGACCTGACATATCTTATGCAGTTGGCATGGTCCTCCTAGTTTATGCAGGATCCACATGAATTACATTGGAAAGTAGCTAAGCAAATTCTGCACTACATTCAAGGTTCACATAGCTATGGGATACACTACAAAGTAGGAACATAGGTTGATTTGATCGGATACACAAATTCAGATTGGGCTAGAGATATTCAAAGTCAAAATTCCACTTTAGGCTATAGTTTCTCACTTGGTTTGGGTCCAATAAGTTATTCAAGCAAGAAGTATCATGCAATTGCTTTTATCATCTACAAAGGTAGAATATAGAGGGGCTATCAATGCCACTACTGAGGCAATCTAGATTCAAAGGATTCTCACTAAGTTTGGTATCTAGTTTTATAAGCCAATAATTATCTACAGTGACAACCAAAGCACTATCCAGATTTATAGGAATCCAGTTCTCCATCAAAGGACCAAGCACATACAGATTCACATACACTTCATCAAGGAGTTTATCAATGAGCAAGTCATTGATCTTTAATACTATCCAACATCGAAGTAGATTGCAGATATTCTGACCAAGCCCTTCATAGAGATTAAATTTGTTCATCTGTGAGCTCTCATTGGGGTTAGGGTTGCTCTACCTTCTTCCTCCTCCTATAGAGGTTATTCACTATGTAATTGGGTACCTCATCAGACTTTCAATGCCGAGACCCAATTCTCATATCACCTAAGCTACGCTTAAGGGAGGGTGTTAGTGTAGTGTTTTCTCCCATTGGGTTTTGCCTACATGGCCTTATGGTAATTCCATGTCAATTAAGCTTCCTTAGGTTAGTTGTAAAAGGGTTAGATAGGCTAATTATATTTTAATGTAATTATCTAACTAGAAAAATTAGAAGCTTACTCATGTTGCCCTAATTTCCCCTATATGTATCCCACTTTTCATTTTTAGAAGGAGAGACAATGAAGGTAGGTTAATGCAATTTTATGCAAGCAGCCATATTTTGTAATATTATCATGTGAAGACAAGCTCCTTCCTCTTTTGCAATTTATTTGTGATTTCATTGCTTTATACATAGATTTTCTCAATCTTCTGTGCAAAGATCCAAGATCATGGCCAATCTAACATTTCATTAATTTTTTAGGTCCATGACATACTTTCACAACATGTCATTTGGGACTTATTTGACCCTCTTTGTTTACCCCTCCATCTCAAGATGGTATGTTGTACTGAAATTTAACTTTGTACCCAAAACTATCTAAAATGTAGTCCAAAATTAAGATGTGAACAAGGAATGCCTATCTAAAATAATTTTAAGTGGAGCACCATGTAACTGCATAATCTAATCCACTTACAACTTTTAAATTTCATCCACCTCATACGTGTCCTTAGTAGGAAATGTGTGACCTTAGTTAACTTATCAATAACTACCAAAATGGAGATTGTTGTGGCTTCACTGAGTAAGTGGAAACATAACAAGGTAATATATTGACACAACATCCCATTTCCATGCAGGGAATTCAGAGGGTAAAATAACTTGGATGGATATCGATGTTCATCCTTCATTTACTAACATTATATCACACATGCAACATAATCAACCACTTCTCAATTCATACCATGCCAATGATACAGGGTTTATAGACATGTGTACATTTTACTTTCCTTTGATTGAGAGGAATAGAAAGCCTTATGTGCTTCATACAAAATATGATCCTTTACGTCACCACCACTTGGTACATATGTGCAATGTTAGTATAATGAAATCCCATCATCTGCCACTAAATAATCAATATACTTGGGTCAAGCCTTAAGCTCATTGTCTTGAAGTGTTATTGTGACCTCCTTATATGAAGCATCGTCCCTTTGTAGTTCTAAAATGTGGCCTCTCAGGTTATCTTTCATAACCGATGTGGAATGCCAATGTGACCTAATGTTGAGTACGTCCACCAATTTAATCTCCTTTCCTTTAATATAGGAAATATCAAAATCATACTCGACCAAAAACTCCATCCAACGCCTTTGCCTAATATTTAAATTTGGTTGAGTGAATATGTGGGTTAAGCTCCAGTGGTTAGTTTTGAGTATAAACTTTTGGCCAACGAGATAGTGCCTCCACATTTGTAATATATGCACAATCAAGACTAATTCTAAATCACTATTCTTATATATAATCTCATGATCCTTGAGCTTTCTTAATTAATAGGTGATGACTTTTTTATCTTGAATCAAGATTCCACCAAGACCTTCAAGAAATGCATTTATGTACATAAGAAACTATTTACTCATGTCTGGCACTACTAAGATAGGAATTATTTATAATAGCTTCTTAAGATTCTAAAATGCAACCTCACACTTCTCAGTCCATACAAACTTATTTCCTTTCTTTGCATGGCTATGATCAGGGCTGGAATTTGTGAGAATTTCTCTATGAATATCTTATAATACTTTGTTAAGCCCATAAATTTGCACACTTTTATCACATTCCTTGGCATCATCCACTCTATTATTGCACTAATTGATCCGGGCAACAATTCAGGTGACAATTCAGGTGACGGGTCTACTCCAATTAATGACGTAACTTTCGAGAGCCATAACTTTTGCACCGTAGCTCCAATTGACTCGTCGTTTAAACCGTTGGAAAGCTAAGAAAGAGGAGAAAGTGGTGAGATGACATTGATCTATGATAAATGAATTTTTACTCTTGAAAACCCAATGGAAGTGACCCAAATTTCAATTTTAGTAGTGCAGTCTAAAAATAGTAAGTTTCTAAAAATAGTAATTCTTTGAATTCTGTATTGTTGTAAATCATGGAAGTCAAACCAATTCATCTCCCTTGAGATTAGTGACCTTCCACATCCTCCCCCCACCTTAAAAATATGTATAAATGAAGATGTAACCCGAAATAGAAATCAGGCATCTCTTCTCAGAGATAAGCATATGTTTGGGTCTGCAAATTTTATCAATAAAACATCTCTTCTCAAAGATATCATTATTTGAATTGTCTTGTTTTGGTTTCTTGAATTATCTTTCAACCAAATCTTTTGAGTTTTGGATCACTAATTTTTATTATATCAATCACAATACCTTTCTCAGAAATAATGTAGCCTAAATATTGCAATTTTTCTTGGAAGAGTGTGCATTTAGACCATTTCCCATAGAGTTTTTTTTTCTCTCAAACACTAAAGAACCTACCTTATATGTACTTCATTCTCTTCCTTAGTCTATCAAAATATCATCAAGGAACATGATCAAAATTCTTTTTAAATACTTGCATAACACATTATTAATGATATTCATGAACAACTAGCACATTGGTAAGACCAAATGGCACTACATGTTACATCATGATTCCTCGTTAGACATATTTGTTATATTATCCATGGATATCTATAGTTGACAAATTTAACTTTGGCTATTTTTAACTAAGCTATGAGATATATGCTAATATGGGGTAGCAGGTTATTGCTTAGATTACATGAGCACCTTGTTATGAGTTAGTTGTAAGTAAATATTTACTTTATGATCATGTTAATTTGTCATTTTAGTTATATTTTATGATGACTATATATATCATGACTATTATGGTCTAATTACCTATTTTGTTGTGAGGTTGATGCAAGATAATCTATCCCTCAGAGTGTGATGAAGGGAGAGCATCATCATAGAGGGTGACATAGATCGAGATGTTAGAGGATGACAGAGAAACTGACTGGTACCGTGCACACACCACATTAGTCGACACATGATGAGATGCATAATTTATTGGTTAGAAAAGTGTGTTTGATGTCATTTGCATTAGATAGTCATGTAATACTTGGTTTGCTAGAATAGTTATTAGTTCTATGGAATTTGTGCATGTTAGTCCAGGTTTTTGCTTGGGTGATTTTATCTTGTGTGTTTACATTTATGATCATTAATATTTTGGTGATTAGTATAAATTTATTAATTTAGATTTGTTGATTTATCCATCATGGCATTAGAAGGTGTTAGTTAAATTAGTCAATTTACTAATCTTTCTATTTAATGTTAAAATGTTACAAATTTAGAAATTGCCATTAAGAGGCAAAAGTGAACAAACAATAAAAAATATATAAAATGGAATAAAACAAAAAGAAAGAAGAAAAAAATAATAATAATAAACAAAAAGAAGGGGCTACGCCTACTTTTAAAGAGACTCTTGGAGAAGAAAGAATAGCATAAGTGTTTTTTTGCGAAAAAGGGAAAACTTTGTTTTACGCCCATTTATTACAATGGAAAATTAGAAAAGAATGGCGTAGAAGCTGGTAAGGATACCGGGTATGATTCTGAGAAGAATATAGAGCATGAAAATGAGGAAACATTTTTGCCAAGTAGGTGATGCATTACAGTTCTTTTTATTCATGATAAATATTATAATATTTAGGTAAGGATTAGAAAATTAAATAAACTCTCTATGATATATAGAACTAGGTGACTCCTACTAGTTAATTCAGTCTGGGTTAACAAAGTTAATTATGTGCATCGACTCATCTTCAACTGTAAAATCAACTTAAAACTATTGAGGCATAGACCTAGTTTCAAGAGTCAATAATGAGTCACTTCATAATGAGCCACTTCATAATGTATTATAGTAAGTCAATTACTCAGTAAATCATAATGAGTTACTACTTTATTTATACAAGATATTTATAAATTTTGTCGGATGTATTTATAAACATGCAGTGAAATTGGAAGTCGCTAGGTTATAAAAATAGTCGATTTAAAACAGTAATAACCAATTATCTCCCTACTAATCAATGACTAGATATAAAATAAGTCTCGGATATACATGTCATGGATAATAGTCAAATTGCTTTAAAGACTTGAATTTATAATGAGAACTATGGTTTTGTTGAAATGAATCATTGTATTTTTCTAGCAATTAGAAGTTTTGTTTCTCTGACCATGATAGAGAAAGAAATAGGGAACTTATGTAGAATCATTATATTCTGGTTTGTAGGGCGTCACTAATATGGGTGATAAATCACTGCATTGATAAAATGAAATTATATCACTCCGCTCTATTTTTGTGAATTATATTACAAGGGGTAAATACTATCTTCCTAATAATGCCATTGAAAATGAAAAAAGTCTCTCTATTTTCATATTTTCATATTTCTTATGGTTGAGAAAATATTGAAACATGGTCGGCAACCACAGTCAGCCTCAACTTTGTTCTGGTGACTGGTGATTTGGCTATATTTGTAGGCTTTGAGGCTGACCCAACCTTGAATATTATTAGCAGGATTTGTGGCCCAAATGTTAGTTCCAGTTTTATCTTTGCTTGTTGCCTTTGATATCATTGCTTCTTAAACGTCGAACTTATGCATAATTATCCTTCCTATGGCCGATTTTTACTGTGGAAGACATTAGATGATTGTTCTTTTTATTATTTTATTGGAATGATCTTAATATCATTAAATAAAAATTAGTAGGTAAGAAGTATTTATATGTTATTTAAATATATATACATAGAACATGTTTGGGTGTTTACTTAGGCAAAAATATATTGATTAAATTCCCTATTAAATAGGAATTAAAAATAGGTGATTTAATCTTAATTAGGTGGTAATTAATTACCATGTTCCATGGTCAATATATGGTAATTAATACATAAGTTAATATACTAGTTGCCTAGAGTTCATATAATATCTAGCAATTACTCAGGTTGCTAAATGATGGCCATAATATGAGAATATTGGTACATAAATATTAAATACTACTATGTTAATATTGTTAACATTAATTTAATATCAACAAATTATATATATGTTATTGTTATTGTTTGTTAATATTATAAGGACTTAATATCACAGGGCATAATATTGTTGTTCGTTCTATGTTTTTATAATATTACTTATGCATAGTGGTTTAGTGGTATAAAATCGGCTTAATGTATTAGATACTTATGAACTTTGTAAACAAGAAAACCATTATCTAAGTTGTGGTCAATATGAGGAGGCATATACAAGTATCAATTAGGCTTATGATCTCTTAACTATGTTAGTATGAGGAGTTGGTGGTAGCCCTTAAGATCTATTACCCTAGATATTTTGGGAATTTTGAGTGCCTTGTTTATCTTTCCTTATGTTTTGGGTATTAATTACATAACATGGTGTATAAAGAGATTATTGAGAATTATTGATTTGAGTAGTGTATATTTCTATTTTAAACTTGTGTACAATGGGTGCCATGTATATACCAATAGGTACAAGGGCATGTGTGTGTGTGTGTATAGACACACACACACATGCCCTTGTCCCTATTGGTATATACATGGCACCCATTGTACACTAGCATTTAGACCCATGCTTAAATGCATAAGTTCTAACTAAAATGTTACCACTACCTTGGATGGATCTTATATCAACATACTTGATGATAGTTTTGTATATCATGTAAGGGTAATTTGTATTTTGCCAAATATTCATATATGAGCCAATTATGAAAGACTCCCTTACCCTGAGAACTATCAATATATGATGAGAGCAGAATACTGAGCTTGAGAGGTCTATTGATTTTAGTGCACAGGGTGTGTTTTGATGATTCACGGATGTAATCATTGTGGAAAACCTTATAAAAAATTTGGTTAGAGTTTTAAGTGATTGTTAATATATGCAGACTATATTAAAAGCTTGTATGCAGTACATATTATGAGTACTTTTAATATATACTAGTGTTTAGACATAGAGAGCATATATTAGGACATCGTGACGTGTGCCTATAAGTTATGTTCTTTTGATTGCTTAGAAGTAAGTAGCATGTGCATAAATGGTGGATTGTATTAATATTCCCTGTGTAAGATACTTGGATCTATTTATGAAGGTGAGGTTAAACAGTCTAAACCTAAGGAATACCCAATTTGTATGATATGTACTTATTGCCTATTATTTATGATTTTGGATAGGTTGTTCATGGAATTGTAAGACTGGTTATTCGTGATTGTGTAGTTGTGTTCATACATAAAGAACTATTATATTTTAAGATGTCATGGAGTAATACAGTATAATGTATGTGATACCCAGAAGGTACATACTATAATTCTTATGTCTCGACTCACACCTACATTTTATTGATCAATTATATGTGTGTTAGTTATTGTTATGAATGGTGTGCTTTATGACAATCATTAGATCTTTATGCATGCATACAACCCCCAAGATTTTAATGAATGTTATGTTAAAATATTATTATGTTTGGTGGGAACTATGAATTTCTTTGTAATATCTAGTTGCTTGTATATGAGTTTATTGATTCCATGGACTTATAACTACTTTATATAATTGATTGACGAAAATTAATAGTTATGTCTTAGAATACTAGACTATGGTAATATGGGTTATCATATGGTGTAGTATGTTTGGAAACTAATTGTGATAGTAAAAATCTGTAGTTAAATGTGTATTACTTGGGTGGTATAAACTATAGTCATTATTTCTAGTATGGGATAGAAAATAATGTAAAGTTTATTCATACATTTGATGGAATAAATATATATATATTGGTACTCCTATGTTTAGCATGTTATATGATGTGTTTGCT
Source organism: Torreya grandis (assembly GCA_037957365.1). Taxonomy (NCBI): domain Eukaryota; kingdom Viridiplantae; phylum Streptophyta; class Pinopsida; order Cupressales; family Taxaceae; genus Torreya; species Torreya grandis. The sequence continues at coordinate 2,621,299 of JARHVA010001046.1, read as the reverse complement.
AGTAAGATGTAAATTAAATGAATCTTGTGGTTGAATTGTATTTGACCAATCTGAATTGTTGATACAAAGTAAGGAGTGAGATGGACTTCAATGGATTACTAGTGTCACAATGATAGATGAAAGTAGTTCGATCAAGTGGTGTGTATGAATTTGATTGATCTAGATCATTATTATTTATTATTTGTAAAACTTTGGGCCAAAATATGTTTAGTGAGATATTATCATTTCATGAGTATGATTTACATGTTTGTGTGATATCTTTCAATAGAATGGTTTTCTATGATACAATGCATGTATAGTTTAGAAATCATACTTGCTTGTCTCTCTGGATTCTTGCATCGTCACTATCTACTCATCTGTGAAGGAAGCACCATTTCCTGATGGGATTAGTGGGGGGATCATTTATCCATGGTTAGTGTGGAAAAGCGCTTGAATGATGTTCTCCTTCCCCACAACAATACTACTTATCATGATGACACTTGAGATTGCCACATATACTTGAGTTTGAGAACTATGCTCCATGGAAGCCATGTATATTATATAATGTATAGTATTGTAATTATTATTAAATATTGTCATGAAGAGTTGTAATTATTTGTTATTTTATATTGACAATGTTGGTTGTAGACTTGTTTCAGTTGTAACTAAGTTAATATAAATACTTTCTATATTTGCATTATGATGTGTACTCTCATGATATTAAAGATTACTGATATGTGATGTATTATACTTGTTATTACCACCTTGAGTATTTCTTATGGTCTCCATAGATTCTCATGGTGTAATCTATTTTTGGTATATATGCTTACATAAAAAAAATCACATATTTCAAGTTTAATCCAATGGGGTTTTCACACCACAATGAACTCATAGTGACCATATTGAGTCTCAAAAGTTATCTTCGATATGTCACTCTTTTTGATCTTCAGTTGGTGGTGTCCCAATCTCAAATATATCTTGGAGAAGATTCTTGCTCCTCTCATATGATTGAAAAAATCCTTGATCCTTAGCAAGGAATATCTATTTTTAATGGTCACTTTGTTTAACTATGTATAATCATTACATAACCTTAGATATGCATCTTTATTTTTCACAAAGATGATTGGTGATTTGTATGAAAATGTTGGGTCTCACTAATCCCTCGCAAATCATTTCTTGTGGTTGTACTCTCAATTCACGAAACTCATATGTGGTCATTCTATATAGAACTTTTGAAATAGGCTCAGTTTTAGGCACTAAGTCAATGGAGAAATGGATCTTTATTTTAGGTGACAATCCCCATAATTCCTTAGGAAACACATCAATAAACTCCTAAAAAAATGTAAAAGCACTCAAAGATGATCCATCACCATCTTATAAGATGATGATAACATATAATTGACAATGTTTCTTATAGATCGCTTAAGTTGCATGGCTATGATAAATTTCAAATAAATGGGTCTTCTAATACCTTGAATCTCCATGGCCTAACTGTCATCATTCAAACATTTCACATGATTCTCAAATAAAAGCACATAAATTTATGGCTTTCTAACTAGTCTATCCCAATTATGACATCATACAATCCTATAGTGATATAATATCTATCCACTTTAGTCACAAAGTTTCCCAAACTTAAGTGAAAATTCATTTCCATAGAGGTAATGGATTTATTTTCTCTAGAGGCCTTTTATATGCTACCCAATCCCTTTTATTGCATTCTTTCCAAGCCACAATTTTTAACAATTATTGGTGAAATAAAAGAACTAGTGACATCTAGGTCTATCAATACAGACACAATAAGGAAACTAATCTTACTTGCCATTTTGAGCACAATGGCTTGGTGCTAATATTATTGTCTATCAACTACTACATGGATCAAATGACTGCGACGAACATTGCTAACATTCTTGTAATGATATTGAGCTAATAACAGTTATGAATGATGTGCATAATTTTGTACATTGTGTGGCCCACCAAAATTAAAATAATCTAGAGTGTTTGAGTTGTATTATCCCTTTTTGGTGAACACATTCATAGTCATGCCCTATTTTTATTACCCTGAATGTTGTTGATGGTCTCATTATGGTTCACCACTTATGGCCCTAGGGCATCAAGTTTCAGATTGTCTCCCTTGATATCTACTCATAGGAAAAAATTATTTCCATGTTGTTACTATTGTGTCTTATGATGTTTAAAAACACCACACGGATAGGGAGTGAATCCATTCCCTTAGGAATCATTTTCAGCCTTATTCTACTCCTGTAACTTGATTCTCATGACTTCGTGTTTCATTAATTAGGCTTTCCTCATGGCCACAAATAGTGTAGTGGATTCAAAAAGATTTACTTGATTTCAATGGTGGTAAAGATTATTGAGATATATGTTAACTTTAGTTTGTTGATCCTAGATATATACCACATACTTACGATAGCTTAAGAAACATGTATCATATTATTCCATAGATTTATCATTTTGTTAGAGGTTATTGACTTCATTGATTCTCTAATTGAAGTAGTTATCTGAAAAGTAGTGGCATTGAAATAGTTCCTCGAAACTCTCCTAAGTGACCATCGTCATGTCCATGTTCTCCATCCTTTCATGATAGTTTCACCATAATGCAACTTCATCTATCAGTTAAAAAATAGTGAGCCTAGCCTTATTGTTGTTGGAGAAATCTATCAACCCAAAGAATATTTCCATACAAACTAACCAAGCCTTAACCTCTCTACGAAAACTTTGGCCATTAAATTTTGTAGGACTAACTTTCTTCAGTTCATTGCTGATCCTATCCAAGGTTTGACATGTGTCATTGTTTCCATGAGCTCCCCAAGTAGGTGATCTTCCATCTGCTAAACTGGGATATCTTTCCTAGTGAACACTATGGTCACATTCTTGTTCATGGTATGGTTTGTGATTCACTTCCCTTCATTGATTCTACCAAGGGGAATTTTATCGTGAAGATCTCAAAAGACTGCAAGTATCTCAAAGTTAATGGATCTCATAGGCAAGTCTTATTCTCTATATATGGAAGATTCCATGGGTAGCACCACCTAAATCATTGGGTCTTGCTCCCTCTCAAGCTTAGAATTGAAATGATCCATCTTGTAGACTTGAAAGTATAATACATGACACTTAATTATACAAGAAAAAATATACCTCTACGTAATTTAAAAAATATTTAAATATAATTTAATAAAAATGCATGGTTTTTCCAAAAGGCCAAAGTATTGAACAATGTTATGACACTAATGTGTAGAACATTTTAAGTCTACTCCAAAAACCAAACACATTTTTTTTCTTTTTTTAACAATATAAATGTGATTATTCAAAGTTTTAGAGTTACACTAGCCCATGCACTAATGCGAAATGAACTTAAAAATTCATCTATAATAAATCCTATTAGATTTATATGGACAATTTGGTTTATGATTTAATTCACCAAGTACATGCTATGTTATGATCCTAGGTTTAGGATTAGGATCTGAAAGAACTTCTTCACTCTAATTGCTCTAGCATTAAAACGAACCCTATTAGATTCTGAATATTTTGAAAACATAGAGAATACTTATAATCTTATCCTTAATAGACATTGAATTCAAAACCCTTATTAAATTGAGATCTCTGATTATATAAACATATAATCTCATTTTATCAAATTTTTAAAAACTTCTTGCGTTTACTCATTACCCAACATTATCGCATTGGAGGTTAATGAATTTTATGGATTTCAAAACATATTAACTACAGCCTAAAAAAATCATGACTCCAAGACGTTATCAAACTCATGGAGTCTATTTTGAGATGGCACTGTGTGCGAGGAGAGGTGGTGGATTCACTGTACATGTGGCCATTCACTGCCTATAATATTTAATGTGGACATGAGCTCTATATGATCCTTATACACTTAGTGATTTTCACATGATATATTGATCCTCATAGAACTAAAAAACATTAAAATGTGATCTATGCATCCACATCTCCATATGTTTAAATTGTATCACACATACATGGGATTCATTCCAAAAAAACTTAGATGAGGAAAGTTTGTGGCCTCTAAACGATGGACACATGGCCTAGTCATAGACTCTTAGTCATGGATTTACATAATGTAAGCCATTGTGATGGTGACACATGTCACCATTATATCCTCTTGGGATCATGAAGTTACTAGAGCTCACAAAATGTCCATCAAACTATGAGTACTCTATTATGATTGGATACTAAGTGGCATGATCACAAAGGGGGTTTATTTGGTGACCAATTCAATAATATAGATTATATAACCACTTATAATTAAATAGTAAAGGTAAGATATGGTTGGTAACTGAAATTATAGTTGAAATACTCTTGTCACATTTACTTAAGATTTTAAAGGTCTTGGGTTCACATGTATAAACTTAGTATAAAGCCCAACGTGACTTTGTGTTTATGGGGTGGCCACAAGGGAAGGATTGAGAGTGATCATGTCTAGACTACGATAATATTTTAATATTGTGCCAAGGCTCTATAATTAATGTGATAGTTCATAGTGACTACACAAATGAAAAAAAACATTACAGATTAAGGGTTATGTTTTGGTCAAGATGAATAAGTGACAAGTTACTTTAGTAATCTGAGGTTGGTAGCTACAACTATAATTGAAATATTATTGCCACATTTACTTAATATTTCAAAGGCCCTGGGTTCACGTGTATAAATCTAGTATAAAGCCCAGTGTGACTTTATGTTTATGTGGTGGCCACAAGGGAAGGATTGAGAGCGATCAAGGTTGGACTAACACAATCCTTTACTATTATGCCAAGGCTCTATAATTAATGTGATAGTTCATAGTGACCATACAAATGAAAAAAAACACCTCAGATTAAAGGTTATGTCTAAGTCAAGAAGAATAAGTGACAAGTTCAGACATGTGGTTACGATGAAGAAAGATAAGCTCAAAATGGTATTTTTTAGAAAGAGGAAAATATTTCACAATAATACTATGGCAGATACTAGTTACCTCGACTACTTGGGACTCGAAGGTGAACACAATGGCTTTAAGTCACTTACCTTATAAAACACCAATTCATTAAGTAATAAAACACAATAACATATAGGGTTCACAAACACAAGTCCATACATTTAAAAGGTTTATAGTGAATAGTTATAGTTTCATCTCACATGAATACAAAATATAATACTTGAAGCATAAGGAATAAGATATAAAACTTGATAGAATAAATATGGTGATTTTATTTATTCAACACTTAAACATTTATATTCATTTGAAAAAAGACATTCTTAAACAACATTCACTATGATTTATAAGATCAAGAGACTATTAATTCCTATTCATAAAAATTCCAGACGATCTTAATGAAATAACACATAATAGTGAACTTCAACATTTTACTCTTTCATTGTGCAATATCTTTGCAATCCCTATGGTTTCCAATACCATAATAATGACAAGATTTTTTCCTACTCTTAAACAATTCAAATCACACAAAAGAACTCAGTGAAACAAACATAAAAATACAATTATACCACTATGAAATAACATGTACTATCTCAACACTAAGCATATTCTAAAATATGTATTGAAATTAAAATATAAGTTATAACACATGCATTGTAACACTAGGAGTTTGCTTGTTTATTGGATGGTCTTCACATGAACATATAAATGGCAAATGAGGAGATTATTTGGTGTCATGCTCCACCTGACCACCCTCATGATGAGTGCACATTATCTATAAGTGGTTAATGAAGAATCCTCCAACCAATCCATTATTTTACTTACTATATAATCCATTATTTTATCACCCAACACTCTATCCCCAAACTAGTACCACAACATTTCTCATTTACCCATTATTCTAATTCAATTATAACCAGTGAACTGAATAGGGAATGATCACATGAGGGTCAAGAAAGTAACAAAAGTCAATTCAAGGTGGAATAACATGAAGATAAATACAAAACAAATCAATAATAATAATTCCAATATATCATAGATAAATTTACAATAACATGAAGCCATAATGAAATATTCAAAGGTTTAAAGAATATCATGGTGAAACAAGGTCCCAAAACCTATAGCTACTTGAGATGCAATCACTGTCAAAATGAATCCCCAAGCCCTAACTTTTTTACTAAGATTTGCTTAAATTATCCTCAAACTATAGTAAAAATATTAAAGATAACTTCATAACTGATTTAGATATATAAGTGATTCTCTAATATTAGGGTTTCACAAAATCAATGGCCCAAATCAACTCTTTGATACCACTTGTAAGGAAATTACTTCACAAATAAAGTATAATAACATAAATATAACATAATATTACTAAAATAAATCATAATATATGATAAAATGATGAGCAACTTCGAGGGGAAACCTCCACAACCTTGAAATAAGAACAAAATTTGCAATATGATGATGAAGTACTAATCCCTACCTCCTATTTATAGTCTTCTTAGGTTATGGTTACTCCATAGGCTAACCTATCTAACCAAATGAGATCATAGAGAAATGAAATATGATAAGAAAGGGGTTATGTAGGCCACAAATCAACTACACATATCTCAACATGTTATCGACTAAGGGTGTAGGAGTTAATGGATAAATAAATGGGCATGGTCATGTGATTCCAGAGGAATTTTCCAAACCTTGGAAAGTCAAAAAATCATAGTTAGATGACTTTCCTTCAAGGTATTTAAGGACAAAATAAAAATGACAACTAGATTGACAAAGGGATGAAATTCTATAAAGATAAGATGAAGAAGGAGGAAACCATCAAATATTTTTTGAGAGGAAATGAGACATTGAGTGAATTTCAGGTTGCCTATCATAAAAACTCTATTATGAGGGTTTGAAATGAAGTGAAACCTCATATTATGAAGTACATTACACTTGAGGAGATATTCAAATGTGTTTGTTCTTATCATTTTACCATGCTTAGTCATTTAAGACACAAGAATTTAGTTTGTATTCCTTTTTATATTTTGATGTCCCTCAAAAATTTAGTGATTGATGTTCAACTAGATAAAATAGAGCTTCCTTTGCACCAAGGTCTCTTCCTTTTGTTTTTTCAAGAATTTAAATCTCATTTTTCCATGTTTATACCTGTCCCAAATACCGCTTTAGTTGATTTAATCCCATCTGGTAAAGGATTCTAAGATTTGGTCATGCCTAATTTAGGGAAGGGCATTCAAACCCCTAAATATATAGTTATCAAATCCCCCCCCCCACCCAAAAAAAAAAGGAGACCTCAGGAAGGTAGTTAGAAGCAGGATGGACTAGGAGGGTGAAGAAAGAGTATCTTAATGGAAGTTTGAAGATTATAAGTTTCAAACTTTTGAAATAGGAAAAGAACCCTTAGGATGTTTTGTTTATAGGAAGAATAAAGTTGAGAAAGAATATATCTTCTTTGGAAGGAGCAAGAATACATCCTTTCGAAAATATGATTTCGTAAGAGAAAGAATGTAGCCAACTATTAGACCGAGATATTATTGATAAGGAGGCCAAAATTTAATATGCAGAAATTCAGACTTTCAAAGATCATGAAAAAGAGAAACTTTGCTGGCTAAGGGCTTTGGGTTTGTCCCATATAAGTCCCAAGGTTAATTCTTGCCACTCGGATTTTCAAGGCTATCAAGTACATGTGGGCACCATCAACAACTCCTAGAGGATTAGTCTCACCTCTGCTCACCCTAATGAAGGTCATTGGGCGGAGTCACAATGTCTCAATTAGGATTGGTGATACCTCTGGGTTTGAAAAATAAAAAACCTTGTTGAGAAGGATTATCACCTACAACAAAGTACCCTTAAATGGTTTATGACTGAGAACGAGAGAATGAAGACTATAATAGAAATCCTACATCATCAGCTAAGTGGAAAACAACCCCAACCTCAAGTCAAGTATTTATTTAAAAAATATATATGGACCTTAACATGTAACATGTGTGAACTTAAGCAGGAGATGAAAAACCTAAAGGAAAAAATGGGACATGGAAAGGAACCAAAAATCTCTTAATGAAAATCTAGCAAAGGTCCTTCAGTTAAGCAAAACAACCATAAAAAATTGTGTAACTAGTATACTCATGCGTTAGAGAGGTATAAGGATAAGGAAAAATATTACTAAAGAGGATGGACCAAGCATACAAACTAGGAACTAGAGGAAATGAAATATTCAAAGGTTTAAAGAATATCATGGTGAAACAAGGTCCCAAAACCTATAGCTACTTAATATGCAATCACTATCAAAATGAATCCCCAAGCCATGATTTTTTTTAGTAAGATGTGCTTAAATTATCCTCAAACTATAGTAAAAAAAATTAAAGATAACTTTATAACTGATTTAGAGATATAAGTGATTCTCTAATATTAGGGTTTCACAAAATCAATGGCCCAAATCAACTCTTTGATACCACTTGTAAGGAAATTACTTCACAAATAAAGTATAATAACATAAATATATCATAATATTACTAAAATAAATCATAATATATGATCAAATGATGAGCAACTTCGAGGGGGAAACCTCCACAACCTTGAAATAAGAACAAAATTTGCAATATGATGATGAAGTACTAATCCCTACCTCCTATTTATAGTCTTCTTAGGTTATGGTTACTGCATAGGCTAACCTATCTAACCAATGAGATCCTAGAGAAATGAAATATGATAAGAAATGGGTTATATAAGCCACAAATCAGCTACACATATCTCAACATGTTATCGACTAAGGGTGTACGAGTTAATGGATAAATAAATGGGCATGGTCATGTGATTTCAGAGGAATTTTCCAAATCTTGGAAAGTCAAAAAATCATAGTTAGATGACTTTCATTCAAGGTATTTAAGGACAACATAAAAATGATAACTAGAATGACAATCAAAGGGATGAAATTCTATAAAGATAAGATGAAGAAGGAGGAAACCATCAAATATTTTCTAAGAGGAAATGAGACATTGAGTGAATTTCAAGCTGCCTATCATAGAAACTCTATTATGAGGGTTTGAAATGAAGTGACACTTCATATTATGAAGTACATTACACTTGAGGAGAGATTCGAATGTCTTTTTTCTTATCACTTCACCATGCTTAGTCATTTAAGACACAAGAATTCAGTGAGTATTCCTTTCTATATTTTGATATCCCTCAAAAATTTAGTCGTTGATGTTCAACTAGATAAAATAGAGCTTCCCTTGCACCAAGGTCTCTTCCTTTTGTTGTTTCAAGAATTCAAATCTAATTTCTCCATGTTTATACCTATCCCAAATACCACTTTAGTGGATTTAATCCCATCTAGTAAAGGATTCTAAGATTTGGTCATGCCTAATTTAGGGAAGGGCATTCAAACCCCTAAATATATAGTTATCAAATCCCCCCCCACCCCAAAAAAAAGGAGACCTCAGGAAGGTAGTTAGAAGCAGAATGGACTAGGAGGGTGAAGAAAGAGTATCTTGATAGAAGTTTGAAGATTATAAGTTTCAAACTTTTGAAATAGGAAAAGAACCCCTAGGATTTTTTGTTTATAGGAAGAAGAAAGTTGAGAAAGAATATATCTTCTTTGGAAGGAGCTAGAATACATCCTTGCAAAGATATGATTTCCTAAGAGAAAGAGTCTAGCCAACTATTAGACCGAGATATTATTGATGATATGATTTCCTAAGAGAAAGAGTCTAGCCAACTATTAGACTGAAATCTTATTGATAAGGAGGCCAAAATTTAATATGGGGAAATTCAGACTTTCAAAGATCATGAAAAAGAGAAACTTTATTGGCTAAGGGCTTTGGGTTTGTCCCATATAAGTCCCAAGGTTAATTCTTGCTGCTTGGATTTTAAAGGCCATTAGGTACGTGTAGGCCCCATTAACATCCCCTAGAGGATTAGTCTCACCTCCGCTCACCCTAATGAAGGTCGTTGGGTGGAGTCACAGTGTCCCAATTAGGATTGGTGACACCTCTGGGTTAAAAAAAAAAAAAAAAACTTGTTGAGAAGGATTATCACCTACAACAAAGTACCATTTAATGGTTTATGACTGAGAATGAGAGAATGAAGACTATAATAGAAATCCTACATCATCAGCTAAGTGGAAAACAACCCCAACCTCAAGTCAAGTATTTATTTAACAAAGATATATGGACCTTAACATGTAACATGTGTGAACTTAAAGAGGAGATGAAAAACCTAAAGGAAAAAATGGGAACTGGAAAGTGACCAAAAATCTCTTAATGAAAATCTAGCAAAGGTCCTTCAATTAAGCAACACACCCATAAAAAATTGTGCAACTGGTATACTCGTGCTTTAGAGAGGTATAAGGATAAGGAAAAAAATTACTAAAGAGGATGGACCAAGCATACAAACTAGGAACTAGAGGAAATGAAATATTCAAAGGTTTAAAGAATATCATGGTGAAACAAGGTCTCAAAACCTATAGCTACTTGAGATGCAATCACTGTCAAAATGAATCCCCAAGCCCTAATTTTTTTACTAAGATGTGATTAAATTATCCTCAAACTATAGTAAAAAAATTAAAGATAACTTCATAACTGATTTAGAGATATAAGTGATTCTCTAATATTAGGGTTTCACAAAATCAATGGCCCAAATCAACTCTTTGATACCACTTGTAAGGAAATTAGTTCATAAACAAAGTATAATAACATAAATATATCATAATATTACTAATATATTATTAAATGATGAGCAACTTTAAGGAAGAAACCTCCACAACCTTGAAATAAGAATAAAATTTGTAATATGATGATGAAGTACTAATCCCTACCTCCTATTTATAGTCTTCTTAGGTTATGGTTACTCCATAGGCTAACCTATCTAACCAAATGAGATCACTAAGGGTGTAGAAGTTAATGGATAAATAAATGGGCATGGTCATGTGATTCCAGAGGAATTTTCCAAATCTTGGAAAGTCAGAAAAATCATAGTTAGATGACTTTCCTTCAATGTATTTAAGGACAACGTAAAAATGACATCTAGAATGACAATCGAAGGGATAAAATTCTATAAAGATAAGATGAAGAAGGAGGAAACCATCAAATATTTTCGGAGAGGAAATGAGACATTGAGTAAATTTTAGGTTGCTTATCATAGAAACTCTATTATGAGGGTTTGAAATGAAGTGACACTTCATATTATGAAGTACATTACACTTGAGGAGAGATTCAAATGTGTTTTGTCTTATCATTTCACCATGCTTAGTCATTTAAGACACAAGAATTCAGTGAGTATTCCTTTCTATATTTTGATGTCCCTCAAAAATTTAGTCGTTGATGTTCAACTAGATAAAATAGAGCTTCCCTTGCACCAAGGTCTCTTCCTTTTATTGTTTCAAGAATTCAAATCTCATTTTTCCATGTTTATACCTATTCCAAATACCACTTTAGTGGATTTAATCCCATCTGGTAAAGGATTCTAAGATTTGGTCATGCCTAATTTAGGGAAGGGCATTCAAACCCCTAAATATATAGTTATCAAATCCTCCCCCCTCTCCGAAAAAAAAAGACCTTAGGACGGTAGTTAGAAGCAGGATGGACTAGGAGGTTGAAGAAAGAGTATCTTGATGGAAGTTTGAAGATTATAAGTTTCACACTTTTGAAATAGGAAAACAACCCCTAGGATGTTTTGTTTATAGGAAGAATAAAGTTGAGAAAGAATATATCTTCTTTGGAAGGAGCTAGAATACATCCTTGCAAAAATATGATTTCTTAAGAGAAAGAGTCTAGCCAACTATTAGACCGAGATATTATTGATAAGGAGGCCAAAATTCAATATGGGGAAATTTAGACTTTCAAAGATCAGGAAAAAGAGAAACTTTGTTGGCTAAAGGCTTTGGGTTTGTCCCATATAAGTCCCAAGGTTAATTCTTGCTGCTCGAATTTTCAAGGCTGTCAGGTACGTGTGAGCCCCATCAACAGCCCCTAGAGGATTAGTCTCACCTCTGCTCGCCCTAATGAAGGTTTTTGGGCGGAGTCACAGTGTCCCAATTTGGATCGGTGATACCTCTGGGTTTAAAAACAAAAAAAAAACTTATTGAGAAGGATTATCACCTAAAACAAAGTACCCTTAAATGGTTTATGACTGAGAATGAGAGAATGAAGACTATAATAGAAATCCTACATCATCAGCTAAGTGGAAAACAACCCCAACCTCAAGTCAAGTATTTGTTTAACAAAGATATATGGACCTTAACATGTAACATGTGTGAACTTAAGAAGGAGATGAAAAACCTAAAGGAAAAAATGGGACATGGAAAGGGACCAAAAATCTCTTAATGAAAATCTAGCAAAGGTCCTTCAGGTAAGCAAAACAACCTTAAAAAATTGTGCAACTAGTATACTCATCCTTTAGAGAGGTATAAGGATAAGGAAAAATATTACTAAAGAGGATGGACCAAGCATACAAACTAGGAACTAGAGGAAAGGCAAATAGGTTAAAGATAAGGAAATGGATTTAGTCTTGCTAGAATATCAACTAAAGTTTTTAAAAGAATAATGGGAAACAACTTAGACCTTGAATGGCTTATTTTATTTTGTCTTAAATTTCCATCTAGGTCTTTGTTGTTTGTTTGTTTGTTTGTCGTTGTTTGCTTGCAGTGTTTTATTAGCTTGGCCTTTGTTTTTGCCCTAACATGCTTGTTGATCCAAGCTTTTGCCCTCTTTTATTTTAATTATTATTCTTTTCTTGTATGAGGGTTTGGGCCTTTTTAAAAACCCAATTTTGCTCTGTAGTAAAAAAAGGCTTGTACCAAAATCAAGTGTCTATAAACACATAAAATTATAATGAACAATGCCTAATTAATTACATAATCAAACATAGATGGAGATAGAGTACTCTTAGTTTTTCAAAACACCATCGCTCCAGTGAAGAAAGGTTTTGACTCATGCTCTCTGATATTGTATAATTTTATAAGTCTGAAAAATAGATAAAGATTGGTTTGGGGGATTGCATTAAGGTTATTTTGCGCATTCAAATTTGTTGAACTCCATAAAACAAACTAAAAATTACTAATCAGTATAATAAAATAATAAAAGAAGGCAATGATATATCCAATATACTAAATGTGCAAGTATGTCATTGATGATCAAATGAGCTTAATCACTTCTTTATTTATAAATAATTGAATTCAAACTTTCGCAAAATTGTTGCATATACCGACCTCCAGTAACAGAGAGCTAAAAAGAACAAATAAACGTGACATAAATAAATGTGTCAAAATAAATATGAATCTAATATAAAAATTAGATTAAAAACAGTTAAAAAATAATCAAACCTGAAAACATTTTGAGGTGGGTACACACGCTTCCTCGTGACATAAAATGCTCCCTCACATTATTATTAGAAGATTTAAAACACAGTCACATGTGCGACCGATTTCATAATTAATGTCCCCAATTTCAGATATGATGATACAGAAATTCCCATGCCACATTTATTGCTTTTTTGGGTGCACGACTCCTCCCTCCAATTCCACTTTTCTAAAAGTGACGCCAAAAAATCAAAACAAAATTAAAATCATTAACACTACGGAAGGTCAAGTTAAATAGAAAATTGTCATTCCGAAATAATATTGGATCAAAATCTCTTTTCCTACATATACAATTTTTCTTGAGAGATTAAGTAATGTAAGTAGAAAGCTTTCTGGATCATGGCTACTTTGTCATTTTGAACATTATTTTATATAATCAAAGATAGAAGCACTCTTCACTTAGATAGTGGAGGAATGAGCATCCCAACATGTATGCTATTATGTTTGGATTGAAACATTGTTGTCACATTTTCTTAAGATTTTAAAGGTCTTGGATTCAGGGGTATAAACTTAGTATAAAGTTTAATGCGACTTTGTATTTATGGGGTGGCCACAAGGGAAAGATTGAGAGCGATCACGTTTGGACTAACACAATCCTTTAATATTGTGCCAAGGCTTTATAATTAATGTGATAGTTCATAGTGACTACACAAATGAAAAAAATACTGCAAATTAAGGGTGATGTTTTGGTCAAGATGAATAAGTGACAAGTTCAAACATGTAGTTGCAATGAAGAGCAAGAAGCTCAAAATAGTATTTTATAGAAAGAGGAAAATGTTTTGAACAATAAGACTATAGCAGATACTAGTGGCCTCGACTAGTTGGGATTCAAAAGTGAACATAATGGCTTTAAGTTACTTATCTTATAGAGCGCCAATTCATTAAGTAGTAGAACATGATAACATATACGATTCACAAACACAGATCCATACATTTAAATGGTCTATAGTGAGAAGTTATAGTTTCATCTCACATGATTATAAAATCTAATATTTAAAGCACAACGAATAAGATATAAAATGTGATAGAATAATCATGGTGATTTCATTTATTCAATGCTTAAACATGCATATTCTTTGAAAAGAGAAATAATATTAAATAACATTCACTGTGATTTATAAGAGTAACATATTATTACTTTCTTTTCATAAACATTCCATGTAATTTTAATGAAATAACACATAATAATGAACTTCAACATTTTACTCTTTCATTATGCAATATATTTGCAATCCCTATGGTTTCCAATACCATAATAACGACAAGTTATTGTTTTTGCTCCTAAACATTCCAAAACACACAAAATAACTCCATGAAAAAAACATAACATAACAAACATCAAGCTACAATTATGCCATTATGAAATAGCATACTATCTCAACACTAAGCATATTATCAAACATGTATTGAAACTAAAATATAAGTTAGAACATATGCACCATAACATAAGGACTTTGTTTGTTCATTGGATGGTCTTCGCGTGAACATCTAGATGTTAGATGGGGAGATTATTTGGTGCCATGCTTCACTCGACCACCCTCATGAGTACACATTGTCTATAAGGGGTTGATAAGGAATCCTCTAATTAATCTCTTGTTTTACTTACTATATAACCCATTGTTTTATCACCCAACACTCTGACCCCAAATTGGTACCATAACATTTTTCATTCACCCATTATTCTAATTCAATTATAACTAACGAACTAAACAAGGAATGATCACACGAGGATCAAGAAAGTAACAATAGTCAAGTTAAGGTAAAGAACATAAATAGAAATACAAAACAAACCAATAATAATATTTTGAAGCCAACAGATATAAATTCACAATAGCATGAAGCTGCAATGAAATATTCAAAGGCATAAAAATATCACAGTGAAACAGGTTCCCAAAACCCATAGCTACTTGAGATGTAATAACTATCATATGAAATATAATCACACGATTTATAAAGAATAAGATTGCATAGATGGTGGAGACATTTAACCCCATGGGAATCAATAATCCCTAAAACCCCCAACGATAAGATTGTTCTTCCTCTTCTTGTACTCAGACAGAGGCCTCTATGCTATGTAGCTATATAATAATGGTTCTAATGGATGCGAACGTACTGCTAGACATAAATGTCTATTCTTCTCCTCCTTCCGACCCAACCCAATAAATCACAGAGAATGAAAGCATAATGTAAAAAGAAAAACAATATAAAAACAAATAAGACAATCTAACCACTATCTAAAATACCAACATGCATTAAGAAAAATTAGCATAGTCAATATTATATTCACATATCATTAAATTTAATTTCATCCTTAAAAAAATGAAATATTATTAAAAAAACATCCAAACATAATTTTACATTAAAACAAGATCACAAATCACTACATACAACCACACTCTTTTTAGCAAGAGAAAGGAACTCACAAGACAAAACTGAAGGTTACGTTTGCCATGGCTTTGACATTGTAGTTTGGAGTGTGAATCACCCTTTCCAATCTATTTCTTTCTCTGTTTTTCCAACCTAAATCCCTTCCTCTGAATCTCATTTTCCCCAATCTAAGTGGCAAAGTATCTCATTTAATTTTCCCCATCTTTTCTCACCAAAATCTGCCTATCTTATCTTTTATGTTCCCTGTGAAGCTTTTTGTCTTGATTCAAATTTGGTCGACTATCAAAAAGTCTTGTTTTTCACTCATGTCGGTCCAAGGATATGAAATTATGTGGCTTAGAGTTCAATTTTATTTATTCGTTGTCTCCACTTGTCATTTCTTACTTATATGTGAATAATTTTCCATCCTTTTTTTCATCTTTACAAATAAGAAAATATTCACTTTAATTTAAGTGATTTATATGTAAAATGATCTCAAAATTGATCATGGAGTGTCGGTTGTTGAAAAATTTATTGTCATGTTGAATCTGTTGTCACCATTTTGTTAGGTCAATTTAAATATCACCTCGATGGATAATATGTAGATTTCATAAAAAATCATCTCAACATTGATATAATATTATTATCATCTCTATATCTGCACAAAAATCATATACATCATGATACCTTTATAATATAACATGGGTGAATCTATAATCTCAATAATAAATAAAATCATAGTCCATCATATAATCATCTTTTAAAATATAATTTAACTATGAAATTATCATATGCTAATAAGAAATATAAATTGACATTAAATAGTATGGTGTACACACGCAAATATGATCTCATAACCACACATAAATACATGTATCCTAACATATAAATGTTTATGTTTAAACATATAGAGTTTCATAATAAGTTTTCACCATGAAATGATAACAAGATACATAAGTCCACAACATAATAGAAACTTTGAGGAGGACTCCCATGGTCCACAAAATAGGGTCTTTAGGCAAGGAACTATGGTCCTTTTGGCCAAAAACACACTTCAATCATTTGGCACATAATTATTTATTATAAAAGAGTTGGAAGGTTTGATTTAGATACATAAACTGTTCTCCTAGGTATGGTTATAAACAAAGGTGTCATCAAATAATACTATGATGAATTTGTGGAGAAATGGCCAAAAGATCTTGCTCGTTAGGCCTTGAAATGTTGATGGCGCATTGGTGAGGCAAAGGGCATGACAAAAAACTTATAATTACCATCATGAATTTAGAACATTGTCTTAGGAATATTGTCTTATTTGATACATATTTGATGATAGTTTGACCTCAAGTCAAGCTTCAAGAAGAAGCAAGATGCATGTAATTCATCCAATATCTCATCAATCATTGGACTGGGAAAATTGTCCTTGATTGTGAGTTTATTCAGTGCTCAAAAGTTAATACAAAGGCACGAAGACCCATATTTTTTTTCCATATTAGTAATACAAGGGAAGAGGAAGGACTGATTATTGGTGTAACAACTCCCACTTTCAACAATTCTTGCACCATTTTTTTTATTTCATCATTCTGTAAAAATGGGTACACGTAAGGATGAATGTTTCGATGTACACTACATAGAACAAGCTGAATGGCATGATCTTTGAGCCACTATAGAAGTAACCATTTAGGCTCCTAAAAAATAATTGTATGATTAGAAAATAGATCCTATAAGACTAGCAACGAGTTATGATAAGATAATTCATCGAGTTGGATGGTGTTATTATAGTAGTTTTTCATTTTTTCTTTTATTTAATTAAATTACTAAAAACTTAATGAAATGTAGGGTTTATGAACAATACATGAATATGTGAAGATGGTTGTGCATCGCTTGAATCCAACGAATGAGGGGACTTCTTTTTGGCTTGGAAGAATAACCTACACACAAGGAGCCAACTTGGAAAAAATGGATTAATAGGTAGATAAGTGAGATGCCTGGTTGGGAACCAATCCTAGGAAGTTATGAACTTCCTCAAGTGGATGTCAACTCACTATTTTCACAATCAAGTGGATAATACTGATAAACAAAATATATATCATGCTAAAGATATTTGACAAGATAAATGCATTCAAATTATTTAAGATAGATGGATAAGATAAACAAGATAAATAGATGCAGATGATCAAGATGAACACACAAACACACACACACACACACACACACACACACACACACACACACACACACACACACACACACACACACACACACACACACACACACACACACACACACACACACACACACACACACACACACACACACACACACACACACACATTGATTAAGATTAATTTAAGTTCTTAAAACAAGCTTAGGTTCTAAAATAAAATGTATGGATCGATGTCGATCCTACATAATCAGTGGTGATTCAAATGAATTGGTGTCGATTCAGATGAATCGGTGTCGATTCTGTTAAAACTACACAATGTTATAAACAGAAACCTAAAGGATGGTTGAGGATAATATTAGTGGGATTTAGGATGTTTAGGACATTCTAACATAAATGCAAAACAGAAGATTAAATAAAATAAACAAAGTAATAAACTTACCTTGCAGATGATTTAGGCTGGTGATAGCGGATGAAGGATAAATTGATCCTTTGTCTCTTGGTGGATATCTAAAATTTTAGAATGCAATGCTTATCACCAACACAAGGTCAGGTAAACGTCTACAATTTACTTAAGAGAATTTCAATAGCCTTTTCGGATCAAAATTCATGATCCTTGAACCAAAGGGCTAGCTGCATATTTAAGGATCAATGTCAATCAAGAGAATCAGTGATGATCATAGGAGATTATCACTGATTCTCCCTTTTTAGGCTTAGGTGAGATTTTATTGTTTTCAACCATGACACAAACAAGCCAAATAGCAAGCTAAATTGTTTACATGGGTTTTGGATAGGAATAAGTTTGTTAAGGATATTATTTACTTTGTTATAATGGATTTTATTTAGATATTTTAGGATTATGGGTGGTTAAGAGATTTACAATGGCAATTAGTAAAAATAATTACCATAGGTGAAACATGTAGTATATACATAAAATAAACATTTAAATATATATATATATATATATATATATATATATATATATATATATATATATATATATATATGGACATTTACTTTCTTATACTTTAAGTTATATTTTATGTATATACTTTCAAGATGTTTGAGAGGGGTTTTAGACCTATAGGAGTTATGATGCTCATTATAGGTTTTGGAAGGTTCTACCACATTTCAGACTTAACCTATTTTAAGATTTTAGAATATCAGACTTAGCCTATTTCATGATTTTAGGATACTAGACTGAGCCATATGCACATGTCATAAGAGACTTATGTTGCATAATTCTAGTGTATATAGGTGCAAAGCCAAGAAATCCCCTTTTCAATAACTTCTCCATCTGATGATATCTAATGACACTTGTTGATCTTAGAGTGAGTTATTTTAGTGTGTCTCACTAACCCTTATTGGTTAAATACATCCATAGTTTGGATAATTCCTATAGGATAGGTCCTAATGTTTGAATCCACTATAATCCCAAAACTACATCACAACCTCCTAAAGGTAGAAAAAATTGTTTGACTTCAAATTACAATCCCCCACTGAAATTTAAACATTGTTGTTTTTTTACTTACAAGGCAAGGTTCCACCATTTCTTATAACTACTTTAAAAATAGAACAGGGATATACATAATAATCATCTTGTTTGGCTAATCGAGGGTCAATGAAGTTGTGTGTGCTGCTAAAATCAATGAGGATTATGAGGGGATGTTTTCTAAAGTACCATGTAACCTTCATTTTTTGAGGAATAGAGATGCCAACAAATGTGTGCAACAAAATTTATTGTGCAAGGTTCTCTCTAATGTCATTTTCTTCTTTCTTTTCTTCCTTTGGGAGTTTTGGTGCATCTTCCCATTCATCAGACTCTGGAGGTGACTTTACATCAAGTAGGTATAATTTTTGCTCCACACATTGGTGTTCCAATGTGAATTTAACATCATAATTATATCAAAATCATTTTTCTCACTAGGCTCACATCTCAACCTTTGTTAGGAATTTGATGGGTGTAGTTCTCAGGTTTGAAAATTTTGTTAGTTACGCTAGCATGGAATTCCTGAATGGGTTGGATTTACAAGACCTTTGCTGGGCTCTAAACATTTATTCAAGAAAATTAGATAACCTAATGTTTCACATCATATTATAAGGTTTGAACATTTTGACCCTAACTCTAATATCCTCTTTTAAACCACTAATGATACAACTATTGAAGAAGTCCTCTTTCAACTTTCTATTTTGTTAGCCAGTTTTTCAAATTCCATGTGATATTATTGAATGAAACTAATCTACCATAATTTGGTTAGGGTTCCTATGAAATCTTTATATGCACCTGGGCCAAAGCCAACTAATAGGACTTCATAAAATTTTGGCCATGGCGAAATAACATTAGATTTTTCATACTAGTGGAGCCATTGGACAACTTCTTTCTCTAGGTTTAAAGAGGCTATAAGTACCCTACACCTAAAAGGGGTGTCATGTAGACATAAATAATAGTATGCCCTATAGAACTTAATGTGGAGATATTTACCATCAAATTTAGGAAAATCCAATTTGGGACCACATTGCATTCTTTTAGAATTGGAGTTGTGTTCAAAATTTTTGCTCACACCAGTCATCAAATTATGGCCAACATGTTCATGAAGAGTGTCCAACATGTTTGTCTATTAGGCATTGATGGTAGAAAGTTGGTATTGGAGGTCATCTCATATGGAATATATTTCTACTAGAAGGTTAACAAGTTATTGCTCCGTTTGGCTTAATCGGGTTAGTACTACCATATGGGGGTGGCAGGTTAGGCGAGGGGGGAGGTTTGAAGGGGGTGGGGTAGAGGTTCAGGGTTTTTTCAAAAAACATTAAAATTATTAGCTAGATGAGAACATTGCAGGCACCCCATTTTTGAGAAAAAATTCTAGACTTTTATACAATTGATTGATTACTTCACCGTGGCTAGAAAATGTTTACGAATATTTTGACACTTTATAGCATATGTTGTTTTTTATAGGATGTCGAAATAGTTTGGAACTTTTTTATTGTTATGACTATTATATTTCAAATAAATATCTCCTTTAGATATGTGACTCCAAGAGTGTTAGGGTTATGAGAGGGAATGTTACTATAAGGTGTGGCTAGGGTGTGAGTTCACAAATATACCTATCCCATTTGCAAACAATGTCAGCCCACTATTTTAGAGCTCTAACTATAGAGGATGAACCATCCCATAGACAACTATCATGTTTCTGAGGTACATTGTAAGTAACTGTTAATTGTTTACCAATGCATCACATAATAAAAATGAGTAAAGGCTTCCTATGGTGAAATAAAAACACTCAATGCTTCATATATACCCAAAGATACATAAAAGCTAAAATTCTTATAAAACACTATATGAGCCTTGGGTCTTAAGGGAACACCCTCAATTCATCGATAGTAATGAATCGACTTAAAAAATAATGATAACATTTTTTGAGTTTTGAAACTATCATAACATAATTTCTAACCAAAAAAAAAAAAACTGCGTACAAGAAAAACAAATGGGTAGATTTAGGGAAAAAGACTTAGTGCCACTACTTTTTTTACCACTTTATGATCACCAAGATCCTAATTGGGCAAGGCGAGAGCATACAACAAATAGTCACACAAATCCATAAACTATTGAAATTGTTGTGAATATAGCCCTGAAAGTGCTATGATACCATATGTTATGAGCTTGCTTGCACATATATTAATCTAGCATTCGAAATATAATAAATATATACTAAACTGAAAGAATATAGAAATATTGTATTGAAATAATAGAAGCATATTACAAATTATTGCGGGTCTCTTTGAGGGGTTTGCATCATTTGAGCATGGTTCAATACAAACTATTCAATAGATGTTCCTTTTACACAAGTTCTCTATTTAAAATAATTTATTCAAGATAAGTTCCTTTACTTCCCATACATGTGGTATAATTACAAATAGTTAATGGGATGACTTACAAATCATATACGTCCAAGTTTTTATTATTAACATCTAATACACACTAAAAAAGTTAAGACGAAAAAGTCTTAACATGATAAAAGAAGGATTTTAAAAATATAAATTGATCATAAATTTGAGAGCATATTTGACAATAGTTGGAGAGTTGGCTGAGAAAATTAGGGATTGTATCCTCGACAAGAGTATATGCTCTGTATTTGAAAGAACAATGGATTTGGTTTTTAATTAAGAGACACTTTTTCTCTCCCACCAAATGTGACTTGCCTTAAGCACTTCTGCAAAATGTTTTTTCTGGCCTTTAATCAAGAAAAAAATCTTTGTGTGAAGCCCACCTTCATAACTTTGTTCTTTCTTCTTTCTCAGAATGGATCGTTAATCCCATAGTTGGGGATGTTTTGATAAGCAAGTTTTTATCCTATCTAAAGAATGAATAATCAATTATGAAGAAATATCTTGTTTATTCTAAAGTAGAAAAATAAACTCCATTATGGATTAGAGGAGATCATCCAAGGCCCTAGGAAAACATTCAAATCAAAGAAGCTTGTTTACAATATGAGTTTCTTAGGGCTAAAGCTTTTGAGAAATAGAGGATTATTTTGGAATAATATGTAGACATTCCTAAGGACTTGCTAATTTTTGTGTACAAAAATTATAATGCAAGATGGGATGAGCTAATAATTCTTCTCAAGTATTAGGAGCCACATTCTTCAATAAACCTTTTGGCTGCCTTTGCAAAGGTGAATCTATATGTTAGAACAATGTTTAAAATTAAGGTTGAGTGAATTGGTTAGAAATTCCATTTGCCTCCTCTTTGGTATCTTGTCATTGAGTGGAAGGTCTTCACCTCTTTAATTTTGTCTCTTTGTTAAAATTGTGGAAGCTCATAAATGATTCTAAAGGATTCTTTGCATTATTCGAGGTTCCTTGCTTTGGTATCTTATCATTGAGTGGAGGGTCTTCACCTCTTTAATGTTGTCCCTTTGTTAAAATTGTGGAAGCCCATAAATGATTCTAAAGGATTCTTTGCATTATTTGAGGTTCCTTGCAATATTCCCTATGATTTCAAAAGTATTTGTGAGGAGGATTTGATGATACTTTTTTAGGCATTTGCGAAAAAGTTTATCTCTGCTATGGAGGATTTAGAACTAGGTTTTTGGGCACAATTGATGTTTCTCTCTTTTGTGTACATCTTTGTTTTCAATATATGTGTAAAGCTTTTACCTAATATATATTACTTTTAATCTTTTCAAGAAAAGTTTTTTTCCTTATAGATTGATTGCCTTTAGGTTGTAGACGTTTCTCTTCTATAACAATTACTTTTTAAGCAGTGAAGCTTTGAGTTTAGGGGATTTTTTCTTTGAAAGTTTGGTTAGTAAGATTTATAGTTCTGGTTTTTTATTTTCTTTTTGTAAGTTGGGATAAAGCTATGGATTTTGTATGGTGATGTTTTTGGGGCATATTTTCTAAATATTTTATGATATTAATGAATGGGTGAGATAGTTCCCAACCCTCTTTTACTGATTAAAATAAAAACTATACAAGGCTTAAGCTTATAATCACATAAAAAATAAACTCACTAATGAAATCGTATAAATGATAAAAATAAAGGATGTTTCATGGAATGAATAAATCTCCAATCTAATCATATCATCTTTGCCACCATATTATTAACCTGTGTCAAAATAAGAGCTTTGGAACACAATATGGACATTTTAGACATCCATTGTCCACAAAGCCTCCAAGAGCTTCAATTCAAAATCTCTTAGGAAAACAATGGGTTTATGGTCCATGGAAATTTCTATTGCTCTTCCCCTTCTACATAAAACTGACTGACAATCCCTGACATTAGTCACTAGGAGAGCCCTGAACATACAAGAAACAATGCATCGTAAGATTAAAACTTGACAAATAAAAAATTAGCAAGCCATTAGATTCCACATTTTTTATTTACAGACACCCGCACCCAAAAAAACAATAATACAACACAAGCCTACTCAAAATTAGTGCGATCAACACTGTTTTTCCAAAGGAGTTATCAACATCACAACGATTTGCCAAATATATGTCTACCACTAGAAGTGTATTTTTTAAAGCCTTTTCAACTACAATTGAAAAATTGACATATTTTTTAGTAATTTAGAGAAAATATACATCTTAAATGGTAAGTCTGAAAATATTATTTCAAACAAATCTACATCTACTTTACCATGTCCATCAAACATCTATAATGCATCATCTATCTACCTATGAGTTAAATTTGTACCTTTGGATACCATTACATGACTCTTTGTATCCCCATGCTCGCATTGTGCCTTAAATGCTTTTGCAGAGAACTATTAGTTCCTAGAAAACCCTTCCCATTACTGGTATGTGCCAAAATAAGAGCTTGTGGAAGAGCACATTGACATCCATGGAGCATAATGAAAGCAGTTTATTGTTTTAATCGGAAACAATTGTATAAACATGCAAAGTATAGATATGTTACTGTGTTGATGAGAGAATTGTATGTCATAAATATGTGTTAATGTTAGACATCTATATGTAATCAATTGGGTGTCTTTATTATAATGTGTTGATAAGTTTAGAAAATGATATATGGATAGTTTAGATTGATAAGAATAGATGGTTTAGATTTATGCAATGATTTTGTGATGGATCCATCATTATAATTATATATGAAAGTTATCTTAAGATGAATTAAATATATAGACTAAATCTTATAAAATTAATATTTTAAATCAAATTATTATGTAAGTTTTTAATTATTTAACAATTTAAATGTGTGGCGTTAACCAATGATTATAATATTTGATTTTATAAAAATTAATAATTTAAAAATAGATAATAGAGTTAAAGATTTATTTACTATTATTATTAAAAAATAATAAATTGCAAATCTAATAATCTAATATAAAAAATAGAATTAAAGATTTCTTCCTTGCTACTCCTATCATTGAAAAAGAATATATTACAAAATTAATAATTTAATATAGAAAATATAATTAAAGGTTTGTTCCTAACTTCTATTATTGAAAAAGAATACATCACAAAATTAATAATCAATTATAAATGTCAATTGAATTGGTAAAGTTGTATTTGATTTACAACCGATCTCAAATTTAACATATACAACGTATACGCTGGTAACAATTGTATTCGATCTACAACCGATCAAATTTAACATATACAACCTGGTTGACACTCGGCATAACCAATCTTCTTAACTAACCTACAAATTTTCTATAAAATAGCCCCCTCATTTTAAAAAACAATAAAATAAAATACAAAATTAATAATTTAATATAGAAAAGGGAATTAAAAATTTGATTATGGTTGTCAACATCGAAAAATAATACTTTACCCAAGTAATAAGCAATTGTTTGTATTGAAAACAATATATATGCAATAGGAACAGGTGTAACATTTGGGTGTAGAAACCATTCTTTGAAGGCATGTAGGACTTTCTAGGGTTCATATTTTCTACGCTTATTTTTTAAAGGGTTTTAAACACCAGAGTACTGGAATCGCAGTAGTTCACGCGACGAGCAAACCATGAGGTAAACCGATTCGGATACCCTTTTCTTTTTTCTCACTGACTATGAATTTTTTGTTTACGAAATCTGAAAAAAGATCTAGGATCTCTTGAATTTTTTTAGGGGCCTGAGCGTTATATCAAACTCTTTCGTTTAAATCGTTTTGATGTTTTGAGTCTCTATGTGCTTATAATCTCAGAAATGTTCACATTTAATGGATTTTTTTAATTGTAATGAAGTACAAGAAAGAAAGAAGTCTTTCTTTAACACGGAGGATGGTGAATTGTTTATTATTTTTGCATCAGTTTCGTCAATCCTAGAGGTTTTGGCGGTGGGATGTGCACGAATGTCAATGAATAATGCAAATTGAGATAAACGACTGGAATTGTTTTAATATATGGAGTTAGTTTTGTTTCTAACTTCCATAGGTATCTGGTAGGTTGGTTGGCGGCTGGCTTATCTAAGAAGTGATCCCCTTTGATATGGATAACATTTGTGGGTTTCTTGTCGGTGTGATATTTTTCCTGACTTCTTTCTGTTAATATGTTAAAGAGGTGTTCCTGTTGTTTTTGGTTGCAGGTATTGGAATTGGTGTTGCACTGTTGTCCATTTTAAGCTTTTAATGTCCTAAAGAGAAAAAGGTAGGTCTTGATTTCTTTGATTTTGAACTGGCGAGGCTTGGGAATCAGACCCTAGAGTGCAACACCAAATTCTAGATTTCTCTGGTTTTGATCTGGTGAAGCTTGGGAAACAAACCCTAGATCGCAATACTGAGTTCTAACTGTGATTTATTTCAACAGGGATAGGTACCGGTTACCGGGGGGAGGCAATCCCTTACATGAGGATTACCCTAATTGCAGCAGTAATCAACCCAGCCGTAAAAGCAGTAAAAGGTCATTAGTCTCTCTGCCCTCTGTCTTTGCCCTTCGCTTGAACATGAGTCGACCACATGATGGCCATTCGTCGTTCTCGTTCTTTGGAAACCATTTCAGGATTGTAATTCGGAAACGGTCACTGAGCTTCAATTCAAAGCATAATCAATGTTTGAAGGCTTTTGAGGCTGTTTTGGCAGAAAGATTAAAGCAGCTCCAGCTAAAGAAGCCAAAGGGCTTTGTAAATTTGACATGGATGGAACAAGCCATGCAGGTGTTATGTGCAACGCACAAGGATTTGAGGTCCTTCATTGCAGATCTGCAGTTTCCTTTGGCAAAATGGGATGGGAAATGGATGGACGAGTATCTGGATGACACTATAAAATTGCTTGACATTTGTATCTCATTGAATGCCGAGATCTCAAAGCTTGAACAATTTCAACTTTTAGTACAATATGTATTGCATCTGCTGGATTTCTCTGGTGGTGTTCCACCATCCGAAAACGTGTCTCGTGCCAAGGATGCTCTGCAAGACTTGACAGGAGAAAAGAAAGCCGGAGGCAAAAATGGCGAGTACCAAACAATCTCTAAAGCTGAGCGATGTGCTGCCAGTTTAGAGGGTATGAATAAAAGTTTTCACTTGGGGAAGATGAAATCCACAGGCAAGGGCAAGGTTTTCTTGAGGGCTATGTATGGGGTTAAGGTGATAACACTGTTTGTTTGCAGTATTCTTACATCAGCTTTGTCTGGATCTTCTCATTCATTGGTAGAATTGCGCGTTCCTGATCGGTTATTGTGGTCAGCTTCATTTACGAGTTTGCAGCAGGAAGTCCATGAGGACATTAAGAATGGGGTTTCCAAGGCCCCTGTTCTCAAGGAATTACAGAGCCTGGATGTAGCAGTTAGAAGTGTGCACTCAATGATTCAGGTCTCAGGCCTAGACAAACTAGAAGGAAAAGGCAAAGCAGTGCATGCTCCTGAAGGATTGGAGGAAGTGGTGCAGATCAGAGAGGGTGTTCAAACATTACGGCACAGTGCAGAATTGCTTTCCAAAGGTTTAGATTCTCTTACAAAACAGGTTAATGAGTTTTTCCAGATTATTTTGAATGGAAGAAATGCACTTCTTGATAGCCTGCGATTGTCAGAAGGTAAAGACGTATTTGAAGATGAGGTTGTCAAAGATTGAACCAATGGAATTTGTCAGAAACAGAAATGGCCTGTTCATGCTTTCTAGTTGCTGGATAGAACCTTATTGTAGACTCATGAGTTACTCGTGTATGGAGGTGCCCCTAAGTCTCAGGACATGTATATTCTCTTTCAAGCTGTTGAGTTTCACACCGTATGTAATTGTTATAAATGTTGATGTTGATGCACATATGCTTGTAACTGTCCTTGATTTGTAGAGTTAGTACTTGGCTGGAAAATGTCTGTAGAAAGTTAGTTTGATTATTTTAAATCGAATAAACTAAAAATTCACTTTATACATAACGTTTGACTAGCACCTAACAAACATCTTAACAGATGCAGTAAACATAACATTTTGCGAGCACCAATTGTGACATTCAAAGAAACAAGCCTAATGAAATTCTTAACAAATGCACCAGGTAGAGTTTAACAAACATCCCAAAACCATGTCAAACTTAAAAATCTAACTTAATAGATCGTATCAGTTTCCAACTAATCATCAAGAGGATCTACAGACTTAGGTAGACCAATTCAATGGGACTCTCGGCAACTGTTGCAATTCCCAAATTCAATAGCTGTATGCAAACAAAACTTCTTGTCTAGTTCTATGAAAATGGTTGTTTACTGTTTGTTAGTGCTACCTACCATGTGGCAACCAGGATCTGTAACAAGGGAGACAAACTGGTAGATGAGCAGGGCCCAGTTGCTTTCAAAAATGAACAAAGAGGTTTCAAGTATTAAAGAACGTGAAATTTGGTAAATATTTGAGTAACTGTCAACTATTTGGTCGTTGGGCTGTGGTCTGGATGTAAGACGTATCTTAAGATTGACTCAAGTTCGAAGCCCAAATAGCGTGCCTTAGCACATTAAGTGGTATCTGTGTTAATGAAAAATTGGTGGATGAGGTGAGATGTTGGCTTTCTTTGAATCCTTCGATTTGAAGCGGTATGATGAGGTGGTTAGCTAAAGTATAAGACTGTACTCTGGAGAAGGCAATAACGAGCATGCCACTGTGTAATGGGCCTTGTTACTTTGCAGTTTTGATTGCCACTTCCATTTTTGCATCTAATTTAGTATCTTTATGTACAGAAAACCAGGTCTAGTGTGTTTACTTTTTAAAGTGTTATTGGCAAGAACAGAATATGCAGTCATTGGAATGGCCTGTTAAACACAGCAATTAACCCCAATCCACAAAATATATCTTTTACTTCGTAAATCTGATCAATCTAGACGTGGATCTGGATGACAACAGTGTGAACCTGAAATGTTGTTTTGAGGACAAATTGAACAATCTGCAGTCCTTGGATGTGGAAAATGTTTTCCCTTTTAAAATCTGAAGATTTCCCTCTTCCATGAAGAATGTTCTCTCCCTCTTTTAGGTTATTCTTTCCAATATAAATGTATTTTACACCATGGATGATACGTCAAGAAAAAGTGAATGGAATTAATGTTGGAACATTTTGAATTGGCCGGTTTGAAAATTAAGACACTGGCTCTGGTCCCATTGAAGGGGGCTTGCTATTTATGAGCCTTTTCTAGTTTAGTGGTCCCACGGGTTTTTGGTTCTTCTGTGTAGATGAATTTTAAATTTTAAATTATAGGATGGTCTGTATTTTTATTAAAATCTAAAATCTCATGAAAAATATTATGCAAGGTGTCATGTGAAGAAGTCTCTAATCTGGCAAGGAAACTTTCAGCTCACTTCTTCAGTGACAAGCTGAAAGTATGCTGGATAAAAACACTTGGCTCCTATTTTACGAGGAAAGATTCATTTTATTCCTGTTGCTGTATTGTTTCAACTCCACGAGACCAATCTCACACGAAAAATAGGAGCCTAGAACAAGGACATACAAGTTGGAATTCCGACAAACACATAATTTCTTTCTTAACTATTGAAAGAAGCAAACGCAGATGAAAGTATCATCTGCATTTTTGGTACTAACCCCTATTCAAAACATGGAGAAATTGGAAAAACATTAATTGCAGAAGATAAACTGATGGGGGATAAGGTTTATGTGCTTGTGCCTTTTTGGAATAAAGAAGGCAATATGGTTTAAAGCTATAGAATAAAGCTACTTTAACAACTTTAAACACGCAAGAATAAATGCACGTACAAATTATTTACAGCGGACACAATCTGAATGAATATTGTTGAAAAGGAATTTTATTCTGGCTTTTGAATGATGTGGTATTGTTCAAAGTGCATTCCACTAACAAAACCTATACAAATGTCCTGACAAAATCTATACAAAGGTCTTGAACATTGAAGCACTTAAAAAAAGAAGAAAGACCAATGCTAGTTAATATTTGTTACAATGTTTAATAATAATAAGCTTCAACATTAAGCATTAGAATTCCCTGAGTTTAAGAGCTTATTTTTAAAAAAATTAATAAGGTTTTGAAAATTTTATTAAATAAAAAATATAAATGCTGGTTTACTATAAAAAGGCAGCTGGTTGGCCTGTTAAAAAATGATAACATTAAAATACCTTAAGGTCATAAACTAGCTGAATCAGCGGAAAACAAAAAAATTAAAGTGCCAAGAAAATTAAGCACGTCACAACAACTTGAGGAGGTGGCAAATGATCCTTTAGTGGGAGAACTTTCTACTTATAAGGTTCCACCGATGGGGATCTAGGGCTTCCTAGTCATCTTGCCAATTAGATTCGACACAAGCATCTTTTAGGGGGAGAGCATCCCATGCATAAGGTTCCATTGATGAGGTATCAAGGGCTTCTCGTTCGTTTTGCCTATTAGAATACACGAGGAATTAGCAACTAACACTCCCCATCAAGGGGGAGCAAGCTTACCATTTCTTGTAAACTTTGGCACATGATAGGTACACCAAGAAGGCATGACAAAAGTAGAAGCTTTGCTGCAAGGGGCAGGCGAACTCCATCCTTCTTGTTGAGAGGGAGGAGGGGAGAAACCAACCAAATGTAGGCCACTATGAGAATGGTTGTATCGATGTCGAGGAGTCAAAAGGAGAATTGTGGAAGGGAGCTTGAGCGAGGCACAACTCATAGTGCATGACGTGCTCCTTTAGTCGCTGCGAAAATCCTTTAAATGCTAGAATTGAAGAAAACTTTCAATTTTTTTTACCTTCAATTGGATCCGGTGACACAAAGGTAAGTGCGTAAATGTTTTCATTGAGAAAAAAATGAAGTAGAAATTCATTGCTAAAAACCGCTGAATTTCTAGACTTCTAGCACTGAAAAATAATGGAAGCTATGAAAATAATTCAAATGAAAGCTATAAAAGTTGGCCATTAAATGTAATCCCCCAAAAGAGCAATTTGTTAAAAGTGATGGTGGCTCCGGATGACAGGGAGAGAAAAAACTGTCGATCCATTTCCAAGCACCTTGTCTAGATTGCAAGGCATGTCCAAACATGTTGTTTGAAGGTCTTAGACGATTACAATTATGGCATTTGGGATTGGCAAAGCCCATATGATGCAGTCACTTCCTTAAAGGAAGGCTCTAGAAAACAAGATACCAAATGATGCAAGCCAACTTCAGTTCAAGCTTAACCTCCTAAATGCAATTGAGACGATGGAGTCGAAGATTGGGTGTAGTATTAAGACCCCACTAGCTATTAAGCTTGTAAAATGATGAGCAAAAGGGGATTATGGGTTTTTATAGTAGCCCAAGGAGTGCTTTTTGAAGGGTGCATTACAATTCAAATACAAATCCTTCCACGACATATTTGGAGATTGAATCCCTAACTCATGGAGCATAACGTCAACATGTACTTGAGCTTTCAGAATAGAAGGCAAGTCTGGAAATAGTATCTTAAATTTATTTTACAAAACGTGCCAAGGAATCCTATGTCTAGAAGAGACAAGATCTTTAATGGTTTTGATGCCTTACTTCAGAAGTTGAAAAGCTTTAATCCCAAGTATCTTTGCAACAGGGTGGTTTTCATTTCCAATAATGGGGGACCACCAAATAATGTGGCCATTTAAAAATACACCATTGTGAAAACCACGACCTACCCACTTGAAAAGGGGTTGGGCACAGTGACAGTTTTTCCAAACTTTGTGGGCAACAAACATTCCTTCGAATTTAACATAGACAAGTGGAAACTAAATTATGAAACCTTAGCCAATTCCAAACTTTCTTGCCATAGGGAATACCCACCAAAAAATAGTGCCTTAGAAGGATTTTCCAAGACTCAAAACCTTTAATAGTTCACACAACCCATTTAACACCTAAGACAATACTCTACCAATGCATATCAATGCTTCCCACTTCTTTATCTTGTGGAAGGAAGCAAACGTCCCACACAACTCTATGCATTTGTTTGGAATTAGCCCATAGAAAATCCCACAAAAGTTTGGCCAATTGGTCATAAGTTGCTTTAGAAGATGGCTAATAAGAGGAATAATAAACATGAGTGGTGGCTAATACTTTAGTGTAAATCTGAAACTTGGTTGCCAAATACAAGTGTTTAGAGACCTAACAAAAAATCTTCTCAAGCCTCTAAAGATCATACTACCATAGAGTGAAAGGAGATCTTTCAAAGGCAAAGGGGATACCAAGAAACTTGAATATCTCTCCCTCAATCTATTTCCAATTAAAGTTTTAAAGTCAATTTGACATGGGCATCATGTTTTGCTCGACCATGAAGGTTTACACAAAGTGTCAATGTGGGAGAGGGATTCATAGAATGAGGTCTCATTATCAACAAGTTTGAGGAAGGAATCATTGACAGTGTGATCATTGAGAATTTGGCTTTTCATGTCTGGGAGATTGATCCCCTTAATAAGACCTTGCTCAGTTATGTGGGCTAAAAGATAATCAAAAGCCTTGACAATGAGAAAATACATAGAGGGAGCAAATAGGGAAACCTTCCTTGGTCAAGCAAAAAAATTGAACTATTCAGATAAGTGCCCATTAATAGTAAAACAAACCATGACTTCATAAAATAGGGTTTGAATGATATAAATGAACATGTTTCCAAAACCTAGGGCTTTGAACATGGCCAAAATGCAATGGCACTTAATATGATTATAGGGTTTCTCAAAATCAAGTTTGAGGAGCAAAACTCATTATCTACAGGTTGGATCCCATTCCGTGCCTTCCTAAACTAGAATCATATTATCAAGAATATAGCAAATTTTAATGAAACATATCTGCTTTACCCTAACAATGGCATGAAGAAGATAACCCAAGTGGAGAGAGAGAACTTTCATGAGGATTTTATAGGACACATTCAAGACAATGATGGGCCTTCAACTGGTAATTATTTCACGATCCTTAGCCTTGGAGTGAAATTGATATTTATTTGATTAATAATATTTTCTAAGGATTGTGATTGTGATCCTTAACTTGTAGCAAGTTTGGGCCGACAAAGTGCCAAGTAACCTTGTAGAATTTAGAGGGAAAGTTGTCCAAACCAAAGGCTTTATCACTGGCCATCTGCATAAGGGCCACAGAAACTCAACTAGAGAAAGAGATGCATCACAGAGAGCTTTCATTGAGGGACCAAGCTTGCAAGGAACCACATCCATGTGATGAGCTTGAGCACACTCTGGACGATTTCCTTGGGCCTAGAACACAATCTTATAATGGTCTAGAAAGGCCCCATAAATCTTAGGGAGGTTTGTAATCCGAACATGGGTCTTTTAGATTGCTTTGATTTGATCTCTAGAATGTTTGGGCACATATCTTTTAAAAACTCCTTAGAATCTCTATCTTTGACCTTGAGCCAATAAAGGCAAGTATGGATTTGAGCTCCTTTGGCATTGTGCACATTCTTAGCTTAAACTTGTGTTTGAGAAGAGATATGTTGAATCGTAAGTGCATGTCAAAAGGATTGGCCTCAAGCAAGGAAGAAACTCTCGGGAATTCTTCCACAAGAGTGTTGTTAGCTCATTTTTGAAATTCAATGACTTGTTTGCCATACTGTTTGAGAAAGAAAGTAATATGTGTGATGGACTCAACCCACCAAAAGATATATCTAGTGGCACATGGGGGCTGATGGGCTAGGTCCTAGAGTATGGAAATGATTCGACTGGGCCCTTCATGTTGAATAAATAACATTTTCATGAAAAATTGGGTACGAGGAACTTTTTGTAAACGATCACCCCAGACTAAAAGGAAGGTGATAGGAGAGTGGTCGAAAGGACCTCCTCCAAGTGGACCTTGACAACACAACCATCGCTAAATTAAAAGTTTGTGTTGTTTAACAAACATGAAACTATCTAACCATTTGAGAACCCAATTAGCCCCACAGTGGAAATTGGACCATATGAACCACAAATTTGTATTGTTATAGCGTTTATTAGAATAATTAAGATTATTTTTGTAAATAGTTTGTTGAAACATCAAAAAAACTATTGTTCTTTGGTTATTATTGTTGTACAGGTCAAGCCTATTTGTAGCTTCCCGTTTCATATTTGTTTTGCTTGTCTTCCTTGTTTCTAGGAGTTGTAATAGGATTTATACATGAGCCTCTATAATAATGCATAATGCAGATTCTATATTCTCATTAGACGTGAATTATTTTATGGTAATTAGAGTCTAAGTTTTGGTATATCGGGGAGGAAGCCCAGATGAAATATTTATGAGGGAGGAGAGTTGATCAAGGATGAAGCATGGAAATCTAATGCACCCAGTGTGGACAAACTTTTGAACCCTTAGAGGCAAGCCTATGAAAATGAGGCATGTAAGTGGTAGTATTTGACCAAGGCAATTCAAGAGAAAGGCATTCTAGTCCATAGAAGAGGTGTGATGGCCTGGGATAAGTGCATGAAATCCAAAGGAAGTAGTTAGGCACTGTTACCAATCCATACACAGCATTGTTTTTTGTTTTGGTTATGATTTTGTCAAGGAGAAGGAGTGGCAGATGTGAGAATGCGTTCCAATCAAAATAAACTTTTGTTGATTTGTTGTTCATATGAGTGGTTGCCTTCTACTTGAAGTGAGATGAGGCATGTTGATGTTCCAAAGGCATGCTGATGTGCATGAAGAATTTTGGCACAATTCTGATGTTTTCATTGATGTTTTAAAGCATTTTGAGGTGTTTTTATTGAATGTGTATGGCATTCCAACATCAAACAAGGTGTTTTGGTTGAATTTGAGGGACTAGATTCATCTTCTTGTTGTTTGGATTCACCTCAGTGCTGGGCTTCCTCAAGGATTGAAGAACCTGGGAAAAGAGGAAGGTGCCATTGTGCATGAGCAACACACCATTTTCATACAACACACATGTTGATTCCTATTAGTGCAATAAACTTATGTCTTTTTAAGCAATGTTTTGAAGTTTCATACAAATTTAGGGCAAAGAGAAATGTTTTTAAAAGTTTATTCAAATTAAACTTTTTCAAGTAACCTTGTATTTGCTTAAAAATCCACGTTTAATTCCATAGCCAAAAAATCGTAAGATAAAAACACTTGAAATTCTGCTAAATTGTTCATTTTGATGTCATTGTCAGCATGGAAAAAGATTTTTTACAAAATAGTATGTAAAACTCATTTAATTTTTTTTGTCATTTTTAGACAGTTTTGGGAATACAATTTATTTTTTCATAAAATATAAATATTTTTTTGTTGAAAAATGACAACATTGTCTAGTTTTAGGATAGAATCCATGTGCCAAATATTTTTTTATAAAATCCATTATAGTTTTTCCTATATAATTGTTTTAGTGAAAAATCAGGTTAGAATGACTAGTTTACAACACCTGTTATTACCAGCTTCATAAAATCTAACAGACAAAAAATTTAGTTTATGGAATCATAATATATTTACAATTTTTGAGTATCAAAATCTTGATCAAATTTTACTTGTCAAAGACAATAAACTAGATATTCAACCTGATGACTATGATAAACGTCATCGAGAAGCTTTAACACTATTAAAACTTTCAGAAGCTGATAATTTGATACCCAAAGTTAGAAATGTGACTGTTGTCACCAAATCTTGCACCCTAGAAGAGGGTGTTCAAGCCTCTTCCAGATTTGGGTAACATGGGAACACTTCCAGGGATGTGGGTGTACCTATGGTGGAAGTGATCCTCTAGATTTAAGGGGCTAGCTCCCTGAATATATCTTGAAGTACTTTCACCTATGCTAACTATTTACTTGTGGGGGGAAAGGGATAAAAGTTGCATGAAATAAACCTTTCTAAATGGTTGATGCACCAAGACGTCTTCCACATAACCATTATACTTATTTCAACAAAGAAACAACACCTACAACACTAGCCTAAGAGTCCTAGAATGCATTAGCATTAGTGTTTCAATATGAAGGTAAGATGCATAAAGACTATCCAAGGTAAGTAAAACCATAGATCAATTGCAAATACTAAGGCTCATTATACACTTAAGAGAGATTCATACATTTAACTACACTTCATATGACCTGCTAGGTTGAAATCACTTGCATAAAACATGGAAGGACTAAGAGAAAGCAAGGATAGATTGATATCACTTAGCTATTCACTATACATCTCTTCACTCACTATACATCTCTTCACACACTTTAACAAGATGAGATATGAAATTAAAAAAAATTGCATTTATTATTCTAAGCCAAAGTACAATGTCAAAACCAGTAGGATTTTTGCATACATGGTGTGGTATTAACTTACAAAGGCCCAAAATGGTAGCTACTTATAGAAATGGAGAAGGAGAACATAATTTTAAGAAAGAAGCTCAAAGGTCACAATGCCACATGTTAAGGCATGAAAACCAATTACATTTCAAGGGAATGGAGTGTGAAATAGATCATGAATATCTCCTAAGACAAATGTCTATATAAACCATGACAAACTCTCCAAAAAATGGTGCAAAGACTCTTTAGCTAGCCTTTGTGAAACTGCCTTCATCATGGATAATCTCTTGAGCATTTAAAACTGAATTAGGAGAGTTGACACATATGCTATGACAGTCATAGATGTTTTCTTAGATGCTAGCTGTCTTCTATATACTTGTATTTACCATCTGCAGTCATCTATTTATCTCCTAGACTTCGTTCTTCACATTCGATGGTCACTGTTCATCTCAGATCTCAACTAAGATTTCATGGTGGCATATGAGTCCAAAGTATTTGATCTA
This sequence comes from Torreya grandis, assembly GCA_037957365.1. NCBI lineage: Eukaryota > Viridiplantae > Streptophyta > Pinopsida > Cupressales > Taxaceae > Torreya > Torreya grandis. The sequence goes on along the minus strand of JARHVA010001046.1, from coordinate 2,584,887 downwards.
ATACAAAATCTTTTGATCTTACATGGCTACCTATGTGGCATTCACTTTCCATGTCACTCATTCCATTTTAAAATATGTTTTTCATCGTTTGGACACGTAGCCTCGTCTTGTCCATCTGGAATCTGGTCAAAATTACTCTATCGATCTCCTCTAGAGTTTCTTTAATTTGAATTTCAACATCGGCCATTGATCTGTGACCCCATGCATCTAATATTATGACATTTGGAAACATTGTGTGATTTCTCAATATCATTTGACTCTTTGACTCAATGCGCACCATTGGATCTTATCTACATGACTCAATGCGTGCCGTTGATCTTAGCTTGATTGAATGATGTTTCATCACTCAAAAGCTCTGCATTCGATCTCAGGATCTTTTGACTCTTTGACCCTCACTTGCACCATTGTATCTCCACTGCATGATCAAATACACACCTTTAATCTTGGGTCCCAGTCTTTAAATGTGGATCATTGATCTGCCTTATGTGTAGGAACATGCACCATTGATTTGACCCAAGGACCTTTTTGACTCATTGACTGCTTGCATGCAGTTAGATCTGATTCAAACACCTAATATCTTGCCACTTGTCAACCCTACATTAAACCTAAGGAACATTTGAATCTAAATGATCATTTCATGAGGCCTGAACTTGATGTCCCCATGCACGTCTATCTTTGCTAGTCCAACTTTAAATGCTTATATATTAAGATAGCAAGCTCAGTAAGACACAAAATTTTTAGAGGATGATCTTGGCACCAAAAATATCATGTCCATGTAGTATTTTTGGCCTGAAAGGTTTTCTAAGCACACTTGTAAAATGCATAAGCAAATTGATCTGTTCATTCTTATGTGACATGCCGTGACGATTTGACCCTCCAGATGACTCCAAATGATATAAGACTAAACTAGATCATTACCAAAGTTAGAATGACATTAAATGACATCACATAGATCACAACACACCCTATGACACCATGTTCTATCCCTATATCAAGTCTTGACTTAGGGGGTTGACCCATTTTGACTTGTGGTCAAAATGGTCAACAATGACCATTACATCAGATTTATGGAAACATCTTATAACAAAATATCATACTTATGAAGTCGGTAGGGTGTTATATTTAAATAATTTTCTATTTTTTGCTAAGATGTAGGAAGGTGGGTCCATTTCTAAGTTTTTATTATAGTTGAAAGATGTGTGACGAGTTAAAAATGGTGGAAAATCATGTGGATGAGCAAGACTTAATTTTTATTGTCATGTAAAATCTTCTATCATCATATGATTCATTTTTGGAGTTATTGCATATGATCAAAAAGACATAGACACTAGATTTTGAACAATTGTCAACCCTTCTCATGCAGATGGAAAAATGTTAGAAACATTCAATTTCTTCAACGTGAACATCTACAGAAAGTGAATTCTTGGCACACTCAAAAGGAAAGGGAAAACAATGGTTGGAAAACAAGAACACTTCAAAAACCAATGTAAGTGCATCAAAGATAAAAAAATGGAAATGTTTTTATTGTAAGCAACTAAGACATTTTGAGAAAGATTATAAAAAATGACAGAAGATATGGCTAATGCAAACAATAAGTCTAGACATGCTAGTGTTGCAGAAGAAGCAAAATTGGAAGCATCTACTGAATTTGTCTTTGCAACATCACTTGACCATCTAGTGAGTCTCGCATTTGGTACTTCAACTCAGGAGCATCAAGACACTATACGTGTCATCAAGATTGGTATGTAAATTTAATTGAGGATACTAGTAGTAATGAAATTGTTTCTTTAGGTGATGGCTGGACACATGATATTAAAAGATGTGGGGATGTGCAAATCATATATAATAATGAATACAAATGCACATTTGATAATATTATATATGTACTTGATATGAACAAGTATCTTTTATTTATCAATGCAATCACTAAAAATAAATAACTACTAGTAAAGTTTGAAGGAAACAAATGTAAAGTAACTACACTCAATGATGAAATGGTTGCTATTGGTATAAGAGAAAGGAGTCTATACAAAATTTTATATCCTAAAATAATAGAATAATATGTTTTAGAAATAATTGAGTAGACTAGTAATCTTTGGCATGAAATATATGGTCATCTTAGTTACCAACATTTGAATATATTGAGTAGGAATCAAATGGTGAATGGAATTCCATCCATTCAAGAAAATCAAGATGTTTGTATAGGATGCCAGTTGGGTAAAAAGATAAAGAAACATTTTCATATTGGTAAAGCATGGAGAGCAAAGAATGTGTTAGAATTGGTACATGCAAATCTTCATGGTCCTATGAAAACTAATATTTTATTTTGAGCTCTTTATTTCTTATTGATAGTAGATGATTGTTCTAAAAAAATGTGGATGTATTTTCTAAATAAAAAATTAGAATGTTTTGATAACTTTGTTGCATGGAAAGGATTGGTTGAGAATCACATAGGTAAAAAGGTCAAAGCCTTTAGATTTGATAATGGTGGAGAATTTGTCTCCAAACACTACAATGCATATCACACACATGAAGGTATACTAGGAAGTATACAACTCTTTACACTCCACAAGAAAATGGAGTAGTGGAAAGGAGAAAACATTGTATGGTGTAAAGCAAAAATTACCTTTTTTAGGTATTGGGAAAAATTTATCAATAATGTAGTGTTCATCTTAAAAAAGAGAATGTAAAGCTATGCAGAATATGACTCTAAAAGAAGCATGGTCAGGAAGAAAATTAGATGTAAGTGATTTCTATATTTTTTGGTTGTATTGATTTTGCATTAACTCCTAAAGAGAAAAGAAGTGGTTTAGATGCAAAGAGTAATAAGTACATGTTTGTTGGATACAATGTGAATTTCAAATTATATAGGTTACTATATATCTTTATAAATATGGTAATTGTAAATAGAGATGTCAAAATAGATGAGAAAATTGTATATTTCTCAAAGGATGGTAAACCTATTGATACTAAGGATGGTAAACCTACTTATACTAGCAATCTTTGGATTCCAAATGATGAATGTGAATCAAGTTCTAATACTAAAGTGGAACATGACTTAAAAAGGCAAACACTTGAGAAGTCTAGCTCCATACAAGGATCTAGTGAAACACACAGTGATTTAACTAGTCAACATAAGAGGCCAAAGTGGTTTTATAACACATTGCAGGATGTTCAACAAGATGAGTTTCCAAAATCATTAGAAGGTAATTTATTGGATCTGGGAAACAATCGATACAAAATCCTGAGCAGGTAAATTTTAATCTCAATTATATTGTTTCACAATTTTTTGAACTAAATACTTATGCAAATGCTAAAGAAAATCCTAAATGGGAATCTCCCATGAAGGTGGAGTATGATGCATTAATAAAAAATGGTACTTGAGTTTTGTCTGATCTACCTCAAGGTAAGAAATGCATTGGTTGCAAATGGATTTATAAATTAAAATGTAAATCAAATGGTTATTTAAACAAGTATAAATCTCATCTTGTTGCTAAGGGATATACATAGGAAGGAGTATATGATAAAGAAATAGTTTCTCCAAAAAAAGGGTAACATTCAAAATTGTTATTTCTATTACTACTTAATTTAGTTGGCAGGTATATTAGATGGATGTAAAGATCACTTTATTGAATCAATACTTAGAGGAAGAGTTGTACATGGTATAACTACATGGATTTTAGATTCTTGAAAAAGAGTATCTAGTTTTCAAGTTAGTGAAGTCCTTGTATGGACTTAAGTAGCCTCCTCAAACCTGTAATTTAAAAATTGACAAATATCTTGGAGAATCTGGTTTTAAAAGATGTGATGCAGAATCTACTCTATGTTAAATTAGTTTGTGATGACATAATGATTCTAGTTTTATATGTTGATGATCTTGCCATCACTAGAAGAAACACTATTTGATTAAATAGGTGAAAGCTAAGATTTGATGTGTTTGAAATGATTGATCTAAGCTTGCTTCAATATTGTCTAGGTGTAGAGTTTTTGTAGTGTTACAATTTTGGTTATATAATTTTTTATCCCAAACAAAATATGTCAAATTCTTGTTAGAAAAATTCAGAATGCATTATTTTAATCCAACAACTACACCTATGGAAGTTGGGATAAAACTCTCAACTAACATTGATTCTTCACTGGTCAATTAAACAATGTATCGACAATTAGTAGGTAGTTTAATTTATCTTACTACTGTTAGACCAGATTTGTGTTTTAGAGTAAGTTATCTTTCTTGTTTCATCGTTAAACCATATGAAGAACATTGGAAAAATACAAAATGGGATCTTAGATATGTCAAATCCACTCTTGATTTTAACATTTTATATAATCAATTTATTGATTTTGAGCTAACAAGGTATACTGATTCAAATTGGGTAGGATAGGTTGATTCTATAAATCAACAAGTTATGTTTTCACTATTGGTTCAAGTGCATTTTCATGGAAGAGAAATCTTCAAAGTACAATTACATTGTATTCTACTGAAGTAGAGTATAAATTAGTTGTTAGTGCAAGTCATGGGTTGATGTGGATTCAATCTGTATTAAAAGATATTCAAATTGAATCATTAACACCCACACCTATATTTTGTGACAACCAAAGTGTACTAAATTTGGTGAAGAATCTAATTTTCCATGCTAGGATTAAACACATTAAGGTTCATCACAACTACATCCAAAAATTGGTTAATAATGAAAACATATGTCTTTATTATTGTCCTACTTTTGAACAACCAATTGATATAATGGCAAATTTGTAAAATTGTGAAATAAACTCTGAGTTGTTTCTAGTTTAGTCATTAAGGGAGAAAATTAGAATAATTAAGCTTATTGTTGAAAATAGTTTGTTGATACATCAAACAAACTATTATTCTTTGGTTATTATTTTTGTATGGGTTAAGCCTATTTTTAGCTTTCCATTTCATATTTATTTTTTATACCTTCCTTGTTTTTAGGAGTTGTAATAGGCTTTTTAAATGAGCCTCTCCAATAATACATAATGTGGATTCTTGATTCTCATTGTACATGAACTGTTTTAGCGTAGTCTATTATTAGGTTTTGACAATCCCCAACAAGTTTTGAAAAAAAATATGCCTCACTCTAAAATCACACCACTAAATGGGCAGGGCCCCATCATTATCCTTAGACGCTTCAATCATATTGAAGTATCCATAGATAAGTTAGTTGGAAAGGAGAAGATTATTTTCAAGTGTTTTAAACCATCATTATATGCATAAATTTTCACAATGCCCAAAGCATGAACCCTAATATTAAATGTGATCCACACCATAATGCATTAGGTCTTTCCCTTAAGAAATAAAGGAGGAAGAAATATTTGGATTAAAAAGAATGAAAATGCCACATCTCTCCTCTTATAAGTAACATGTTGCACCACATCGAGACAAATACAATTTAAAATAATTTACAAAAGAAAACTTGAAACTTTAACCTCCTAAAAATAAACAATGTAAAAGACTCCTAATCATTGATAGGAAGCCGAACAAGAAAATTTATCAAATACTGTGAGGCCATGAACATTCTATGAAAGAGTATTCTTGTGAAAGAGTCTCCATGAATAAATCTACACTATCATCCTTTGATTTGGCCAAAGTAGCAATCTAGTAATTGAGAAGTGCTTGTTGGTTTGGAAGTAAAATATTGAGCCAAATGAAACAGAGGGACATTTTCTCTTGTTATCCTCCACTAGAATATTCTTTACTATTGGAATGCTTCACATTATATTAAATAATAAAATATAATTAAAGAAGGTTACAAATTAATATAGCCAAATAAATCATGGCCCAAACTCCATGCTGAAGGAAGAAACTAGCTCAAAATATCAAAAAATAGCCGGTCAAAGCACGATGAGAGCAACTTCAAATAACCAACCAGCTAATTAAGTACATGCCATCATCCCAAGAGGTAGAGGTAGAGGGTCTTCCTTAGGAAACACTGACCAAGAAAGTAGTTCCATATTAGGAATCTTTGGAGCATTCCAACAACCCAGGGGATCCTCATGAATAGTGCTAAGCCAACCATCAGTGGGCTACATAGGAATAACAATGTTCACTAGATATCATTGTGTAGGACCAACACTAGATTTTACATGAAAACTCCAACCACCCCTTAGGGGAGGGTGAGGCAAAAAGTGGACCCTATTGTAGGATCCACTTCTACTTCTACACCTCTTGGGAGGAGGTGGTGGGGGACTGTGAGATAGGCTATTTGGTGGAACTTTGCTCATAGTGCATAGGGCACTCCCCTAGTGGTTAATGAGATCCTGTAGGTGGCATAGATCTAGCACCATCTTCTCAACTTGAGATTAAATCTATAATTAAATTAATGAAATAACAACCTTTTCATCAATGAAAAATGAAATTCCATAGGCCTCATGATTAAAAATATCATTATTTATAGATTTCCAAACTTGAAAGAGAATGATAGCATGAGATGTTTTCCAGAGAAAAGCAATAGAAGCTAGCCGATTAAAAAAGTCCCTAAGAAGTGCCTACTACCAAGAGAAAGGCTTAGGATGATAAGGTTAGAATAAAGAATGAATCCATTGCTAGACAGATTGAGTTTAGAATAAAACCATGATAGATGTTTGAAATATTTTGGTTGCTTGCAAGTTGGAAAAAATGGTTAGGGAATGCGGAGGTGAAGTAGCCACTCACCAAGGTGAGCCCATGGTAAATTAAACACCATAAAAAATGAGCCAACTTGGGCTGTAGGCCAGCATGCCACACAATATACAGATGAGTGAGCCAAGTCCTACAAGAGGATTGAAGGACCCAATGTCTGTTGAGCTTGTTGAGATCTAGAGAGAATGGACTCATCACCTGATAAAGAAGCTCAAAAGAGTAACTTTAAAGTGTTTATCATAGTTCCACCTCCATTCTTTCCACCAAGCCTTAGGAGGTTATAGGCCAAGATTATGAAGCATAACATCAAGGAGTGATTATTGACTATGAAAGATGGAAAGTAAGATGCCATTACTTAATTAAAACTTGTTTTTTAATGTAGGCCAGGGAATCCAATCTCTAGAGGTAACCAAATTATAGATAGTGCAAATCCCTTCACAATATAATCACAGAGCTTAATAATAGATAATTCATCTAGGGGGATGGAAGAATTATTGAGAATAGGAGACCACCATAAGCTATGATCATTAAAATATAACCATATGTGAAATCCATCCCCTACCCATTTCAAGTGGGGTTTGACCACTTCAAAAGCCTTCCAAATACTTTTGACTACACAAGAGCTTATAATATTAACAAGCACATTAGTGATGAGGAGGGATTGAAAGCCAATATTCTTCCAACTAGTTTTGCCATAGGGAGAGCCCAAGAGATACAATGGTAGAGGAGGATTTTATAAGACTCATTACCCCCAATAGCCCGAACAACCCATTTAATGCACAAGGCCTTACTTTATCGATATATGTCAATGATGCCCATGCCACCTTTATCACGATGAAGGCAATAAATATCCCTATCCACCTGATGAAAACCTCAATCCCTATTAGAATTAGCCTAGAGGAAATCTCTGAGAAGCTGGGCTAGATTATCATAAGAGGATATGGAGGGGGCCCAACAAAAGGAATGATAAACATGAGTGGCACCCAATATCTTGGTGCAGATCTGGAACTTGCTTGCCAAAGAAAGGGGCTTCGTGATGTAATACTCAATCTTGTTTTCAATCCTGATGAGGATATATAGCATGAAATAACCCAAAAAAAATTTGGGATTGCATTATCAGAGTATGGTTTGGACTATGTGCAGGTCCCAATGCTCCACTTACTGATGAAAGCAATATTCATTCGATATACTCATATACGCACAATCAAAACCGAATGAGGTGATCTGATATATTTAATCAGGGGTAAATACCTACATAGAATGCTATGAGGAAGCAGGTTGCCTAGAAGGAAGACTATGAAGTTTAGGGTGTATTGGTGTACAAGAATATGAATAACTCCTGAGCACCATATATGTCACTAATCTTCTACATAGGAAAATTTATAGGTATTTAACTCTTGCTAAGTATCTCATTCCCCTCGATAGGTTTCGATTCCACTTGAGGATGGTTAAATGTTTTCTTCTTACAAGAATACAAAACATATAACTTTACGCACCCTATGTTACCATTCAACTATAACATATCTATGAGATGAGAATTAAGGTCTGAATCTAATATGGACTATCATGTATACTGTCTAAGATGCCAATCATAAATATAGAAACCAAAAACTAATTAAAGCACTTGTGGATTAACACTAGAATCTCATAGGTAACTGCATAATTCATTACTATCCATAAAAGAGTACAATCTTAGAGAATGAGTGGAAGATAGAGCATTACAAGTAGCTGAACCAATGCTACTAGTCGAGGGTAAGTAACCTCCTCATTGGCTCAAGGATCATCGCACCATTTGCCTTCTTCATTTTAAAACTCACAAGTCACCCATTGTTAATTTGAAATATAAGTTGAATTGGATTTCCTCCTTAAGGACTTAGAAATTAAAATGGTTATATACTCATACAATCTCATGCTAGTTTTAATTCATTAAAACATGAAAAACCTCTAACTAATTATAGAGTATTGATAATAGCTTGTACTCGCATATATAGTTACTAGATGAGGCATAGTGGCTAGCCAATATTTGATTTATGCAAAAAAGAGATAATATTAACAAAATGGTCAATGTATGTAAAACTAACAAAGGAGAATTCATTGATATAAAAGGTGTATTTCAGCCAAGTATATATTTCTATACAATTAAATTATTCAATAATCTCACTATGTCTAAGATGGCGTAAAGAACTCAACCAATACTTAACATGACATCATAAAATTAGCAAACTACTGTGTACTTTAAAAGATCAAGTTATATTGTAATTAAAATGGATAGTTGAACCACACCACACAATCCACTAACATGCTCAAGATGATTTATACAATTGCAGTAACATCATTAACAAACTCCATATTATACCAAAATCACTTTATTTATATATAAATTATAGCCATGAGTCAAACAAAAAGTGCAACCAACATTATATTACCAAGATAAATTCTAGCCATAAACGTGATTAGCATAATTAATAATAACATTAATGAAACAAGTTATTTCCATTTATTTAAACATGGAATGCATTTCAATGATACATCTCATAAGAAAATGTACCTACTTATTAAAAAAATTATACGATTACAACATAAGCAAAGTATGAAAATAAGAATGAACATCATAAGACTTTCCTCATAAACTTAGTATTATCATTCATGTTTATCCATAAGTATCATACTGAGGTAAGAATTTCCAGCCTTCACTTATTAAATGAAATCTAATACTAAGTGCATACTAATAACTACAATAACATAAAAAATATTGAGCATACTAATGAGCGCATAAAATGGATCATTATATCCATAAAATAACATCATTTTTCTTACATAGGAAGTGGATCTAAATGTAGTTTTTTGAACTTATGGTTTATTTAGAATAAAATAGTAAGTATATATCATGGTTATGTCTTTAGAATTTCTCGCTATCTATTTTTTAGCTATTACTAATGATTATCGGGAAAAAGATGTCAATAAGTACATACATAGTTCATATTAAGCTAAGAATGACTCAAAGTATAAAGAGTAACCATTCAAAAATAATGTTGGAGTAGTGTTAGATTTTTTTACAATAAGATCCAGTATTTTGGTCAAGTTATAAACTCGTGTAGGTTTATTATAGTAGCTATGGATTACAATAGGCTTGTTACAACTAAAGATTACAATAGGTTTGTTACAACAACTATGGATTATAATAGGGTTGCTACAGACTAGCTATGGGTTATATCAGACCATCTATAGATTGCATTAGACCAACTATGGATTATATCATACCAGCGATAAATTTTATCAGGCTTGCTATGGATTTCAGTAGACTTGCTACATATTTTAGCAGGATGTTACAGATTTTAACATAACTGCTACAAAGTTCAAAAAAACTGCTACAAACTTGTTTAGAAAATATTTCTAAATATATTCCAATGTTCTAGCTATCATGAAGAATACTTTCCATTTATATTCTTTCTCTATATATGTTTCTATATATAGACTTCCCATTATAGATTGTATTCGAATATATATTTATGTAATTTTATTCTAATAAATAGTTCTCTCCATATTTGGTTGGGATCAAGATTATGTTTTAATATATTTTATTATTGGAATAAATATCTATCTCCATATTTTGTGGATATTGAGATAGGATAGAGTATCATAATTGTTATTATTAATTTAGGTGTTGGTTGGAAGCATGAAATTATAAGTACAACCTTCCACACCTGAATGAAATAATCAATCAATACATGTTTTCTTTTCATTATTTTGAGCAACCCATTTTAAAATTCATGTTCTAAATAAATCATCTTCCAAAAAATGAGCTGGCTACTTATTCCAAAGAAGATGGATAAATGTATTTATGTTTATTTCTTTATTCTATAATTATCCTCTTTGCTGTAAATTCTTATTTTATTTTTTTGCTGCTATAAACATTTATTTTGGTACAGTTTGTGTGAATCTGTAGGAGTTTTATTTGTTTATCATTTATTTTAAATTCATCAATTTACCTTTTGTAAGTGTGCTTTAATTTTTGTAAGTGTGATTTACCTTTTACAAGTGTGTTTTGATTCCTACAACTATGATTTTCAATTCTTGCAAGTGTGATTTTAAATTTATGTAAGTGTTAAGTGTGATAAAAGAAACCATTTTCCAAAGATCTCTTTCTCCTATTGCATACAACCTTCAGACATCAGCCCTGGATTGACATTATTAAATGAAGGGGATTGATGACTCCCATCACATACCATCAGGAAATGTAAACTATATACTATATACACTTTCAACAAGTATAAAAGAGGTTAATGCAAGATATTCTAACCTACTTCTATCATATATACTACTACCAACAAGAGGATAAATTACTCATAGTTTATAACAACTTAAGATAGACATTAATGTTATCCTTTTTCATAATGGACATAAAGTTCTACACATTCACTCTACAGGTTAAGAAATTCTTTTAGAAGTTAAACATAACCTCATAACAAAACTAGGCAACCTTCAACATAATTGTAAACTCATAATTTGATGCATTTCTATCAAGAGTAATAGAGATTTAAAATTAAGTAAAGTGTAATCTATCAACAATATACTGCTTACCAATGAGAGTAAAGACCTCATACGTAGTCGTATTAGTTTAGAACAAATTGAAACAAGAAATAAAGGATTGCAATGAGTTTCCATTCTTTATGTTTCCTTAACAATATCTTTCTTATGAATAAGACAACAAGAAGGTTAGTTGTACCTTACTTCCTCTTATATGCATTTATTATACAAATCATGATAAGATATAAATATGAAGCTTAAACTAAAATTCTCACACTACATTTAACAGGATTCAAATATTCTTAAGTACTAAATATAATAATTCAATAAGACCCTACAACCTAGAGTAGTAACCATTAAATCATAATTAGTAATTCAATTCATAAAGATATCAAAATTACTTCCACTTTAACACCATATGTCAATCCTTGTATAAAACCTTAAATCCATTTATAGAATAAGACCATTACCAAAAGGTAATAAGTTAGCATATAATGATTACAAGGTGAAACTAATCAATATTGATAATTGTAACTGAATTACAACTGCATTCATTAAGCATATAACATGAGAACACTAATACAATTAATGCTAAAAAAGAAACATATAAAATAACTCATACGATAATATTTATCGAGTTCATTATGCCTATTATCGAGATCCTCTAGGAGTAGGAGCAGCATATGAACATGATGAAATAAGCCCTCCCAAATAACCTTATGAGCCCAACCATCAGTGGTCCTTACCACCCCATCCATCATTTAGATGGAGGGTTTCAACAACCAATACTAGGAAGGGAATCAAAGCAAGTTGAGCTTTCTTAAGCCATTAGATGACTCAACACACAACACAAATATAAAAACAAACAAGTAACCAATAGGTACTTCATCTAAAGATAAAATAAAAATAACAACATGAACATGTATTACTATGAATTAGGCAGTGGAGATAATAAATTAGTATGAAGGGTTCGAAAGTCATGGAAGTTGATTTATGCACTAAATCCAAGTCCATCACAATCATTTTTACTATACTTGGAAATATTTCAAGTGTAGAATTAGCCATTAGACTTATAGACTACCAACCCACACTTCATATAAATAACCCCATAATTGTAAAGCTAAAAAATTAAGTCAAGTCAAGAATTAAGATTTTATTAATAACAAAGAACAATAAGATAATTAATACATCAATAACCAATGATATTACATGATGCAAATGCATAACCATCATAACATAAACATCCAACACATAACTAGTCAACATCCACTTCACAATAAATTGAAATGCCAATATAAAGGTCATGGTTATTGAAAATACAACTACTAAAATTAAGGAAAAATAAGAAGTATTTTATAACGGTCATTATTTCCCTTACATATCAAACTTCCAACTTTTAGCACATTAGCACAATTCTAAAAATAAATAAATAAAAGGAAGTCAACTAAGAAAAAGAATCTTGCATAATAAGTAAAGAGCAATGAATAAGTCAATAAGACAATTTAAGGGTTCATCATGAGGTCCTACAATCTCATAATGAAACCCAAAATCATTAAATTGAAGTCAAACATTATAGAAAAGGGGCTGGTTAACTTAAATTACAATGATTATAAATTTCAGCCATCTACCTACAGCCATGACCAATTATTATATATTTATTACATTATGACAGGGTTGAGTAAATTTTTGCAGGGCTTTGCCCTACAAATTCTATGCAGGAACTCAATAGTTTTACAAATCAACATATAGGGAACATCTAAAGGTGAATTATATATATATATATATATATATATATATATATATATATATATATATATATATATATATATATATATATATATATATATATATATATATATAGCTTAATCACATAATAACCAACTTCAGAATAAACCTAAAATCATTAAATTGATTCAATAAAACCCTCATATACCCAACTAAAATCAAAATAAAATGTCTCAAGCAAGAATAATAGGGTACAGTGACTAGTAGTATATACGAGTTTATCAAAGTCATATAAGATGCAATAGTATCTGATAACTATGCTAGGAGAGGAATAAACATCAAAACCCCTAATATATTATAGAAAAACCCCCATATACCCAACTGAAATAAACTAGATTTTCATATACAGTGAAAAATGGTATGACGACCAGTTGCATACATAACAAGATTATATAAACCAAGAGCAACAAGGTATTTAGCTGTAATTTTTATGCAAAATAAGATGGACATTTTATTTCCGTAGGTACGAGATACTCAGCATGAAGTCTTACGACTTCATGTTGCATCCTTATGTTTATTTTATTCCTTCGAATATATAAAACCTATCATCAAAATTAAAATGATCAGCTTACCTACATATTGTAGGTTAAAAAACAAGCTAAAATGGGAGAAAACCAATGCTTTACAACAGTTCTACACAATCAGTAAGAGAGTGAGCAACCCTTTCTTATATTGATAAAAAAATGCATCCCCCTCCAATCTTTCTGCCTTCTTCCCACTCCGCAGCTTGTCACCCACCCACCATCCATCTTCCCCATGCCTCATTCAAGTCCATATTCAGTGTTGTGGAGAGAGAAAATCCATAAAATCATCGACCTCCTTACCTAAGGACATTTAAAATGCACCAACTATCATTAATGTAAAAATCCAAAAAAATATGCCAATTCACATTTTAAATCAAATTAACATAGTTCAAGTCCACACATAACAACCCAAACCACATAATAGTCCTTATGGGGTCATGGAGGGGGGGTCTAGTCAGGCCCACAAATAAATCCTAGTCACCATGATGATTAGTAAATCCACAATAGGGTCATGGGGTGGTGAGTTCATGAAGGGAGAGCGAAAAAGGTCAAAAGCAAAGAGGTGGAGTGGGTTACATTAAATCAATTAGAACACACTAGAAATCAAAACAGCAAAGTATAGAAAGCCAACCATGATGTAAGCACACCATGTAACATTACAATCGACAGTTTGACTTGAGGCACGAGGGACAAACAAGACACAAAAACACAAAATGGAAAATGACACAATTATCCAATGGATTAGAATTGAAACTAAAGTATATACCTATCGAAACTCATCCAATTGCTCATAGAATCACTCATCTTCCTGGTTATCAAAAATCATCACCCAACCTAGCTCATGATGGGTACCTACAACCAATAGATATAACATCAGTAACACTTAAACAATGAAATAATATGAACAATAATATAATATAGAACTAAAATAAAACATTAAGTACATCGAACAGTTAATATATCATCTAATGTAATAATTAAAACATAACCATATCCATCAACATTCAGTCACAATATCACTATATAAAAGTCCATCAACACTGTACTAGTTAGATTAAATGTAATACATAATCAACTATACATGCTTGTAATAATATTTAAACAATCACATAAAGTATTGAATGGCAGGGTCATAACATCCACCCTCCTTAAAAAGGAGCCATCTTGATGACTATTCAAATAGCCAAGAATAATGCTACTTGAAAATATGTGTATCTTCTCAAGTGGCACATATTTCACTCAATGGGTCCTATTGAACCAAAATTTGTTGTATATCTTTGTTTTGTAACTTAAAACTATGATGGTCCAGGATTATCATTGGTTCTAAGTGTTTCCAATTCAAGACATGAGAGAGATCAAGTATGTATTTTCTTAATAAAACAACATGAAATACATCATGAATACTGGATAGAGAAGGAAGAAGAGCTAATTGATAGGCAACAAGACTAATCTTCTCTATAATATTAAAGGGTATGAAAAAGCATGGAGTTAGCTTGGAAGTTTTTCTAAACTTTATTGAACTCTTCTCTGGTCTAACACACAAAAAAACTTTATCACCCATGCTAAAATCACGTGGTGTCTTTTTTTGGGTAGCACAACTCTTTTGACAATCAAATGCAACTTTTAGATTTTGGTGTATTAGTTCCATTTATTTATCATATTCTAGTAATATATCAGGGCCATCAATAGCTCTATTTTCCAAACTATCCTAGCCAAGTGGGGTTTTATATTTTTGCCCATATAGAGCTTCAAAAGGTGCCATTTTTATTACAAAATGATAGGATTTTTTGTAATCAAATTCAACCAAATGAAGATAATATTCCCATTTCTTCTATTGGTCCATGACATACATCCCTAACATGTCCTCAACCACCTAGTTGAGTCTTTCTGTTTGACCATCCATTTCTAGGTTGTATGAAGAATTGAAATTTAACTGAATTCTAAATGTTACGATCAAAGTTTGCCAGAACCTTGATGTAAACAGCTTATCTCAGTCTAAGATAAATACTTTGGGTATACCATGCAGTCTAACCACCTATTTTACAAAATATTTTCTGAACATGAAAGCCTCATCCGTTAGATTTCAATCAATGAAGTGGCCAACTTTGGTAGCTTTATCAATCACTACAAGAATGGTATCATGTTTGTTGCATGATTTAGATAGCCCCACAATAAAATCAAGTGAGATTACAACCCACTTACCTATTGAAATATCATGAGGGTACATCAACCCTCTAGAGTGGTAATGCTCAACCTTAACACATTCACATTCCAATCATATTGCCACAAAATCAATAACATTGCACTTCATACTAGGCCAAAAATAAAGTCCTTTTAGCTCATGTATCATATTTTTGACATCAAGATGAGCGTAGTGAGGTGATGTATGCACTTCTTCCAACATAGATTTTTTCAAGTTGCCTGAATTGGTTACAAAAATTTTGATTTGTGTCTTAAAAGGTCATATTCTTCAACAAATAAGTCAACAAATATCTTTGTTAAAGGTTTGTCAGCAAAATTTGCTCTTATTTTTTGGTAGAATTCATCAATAATCTACCATTTTAATACAACACTTTTAAAATTCCTGCAGTACAGACAAGGCAACAAGATACATGTATCGATTGAGCGCATCAGCAACATGATTTTTCTTGTCTTTGATGTAAGATATGTCCATGTCAAAATTACATATTAAGTCTAGCCATCTTCACTAACATGTATTTACATCATCTTGATAAAATAAATATTCCAAGCTATGGTGATCAAATTTAATCTTAAAGGACTTTCCCAATAGAAAGTGTTTCTATTGTTTTAGAGCATGTATAATGAAAACAAGATCCATGTCATGCATGGGATAGTTCTTCTCATATTTTTTGAGCTTATGTGACTCATAAGCCATGGATTTACCATCTTGAGTCAAAATGCTTTCATAACCTTCCTTAGAATCATCATCCCACACCTCAAAATTGCCATTCAGATCAGGAATAATAAGTATAGGTGTTGTTGTTAACAGCACTTTCAGTCTTGTGAAAGCCTCCTCATATTGAGGTATCCACACAAATTTATTTTCCTTATGCTACAAAAATTGATAAGATGGGCCATGTTAGAAACATTTTCCATAAACCATCAATAATAACCGGCCAAGTCCATGAAGCTGTGCACTTCATGCACGTTAGTTGGAGTAGACCAATCCTGATTGGATTTTATCTTTACTGGGTCTACAACAATTCCCTCCTTTGAAATGATATGGCCCAAGTAGTGAATTTTAGATTCATAAAAATCACACTTGGAAAAATTTTCGTACAACTTATGTTATCTAATTCTTTTCAAGACTAGATGAAGGTGATGATTATGTTCAGCTTCATTTTAGAGTAAATAAGAATATCATCAAGGAACACCAACACAAATTTATCTAAAAAGTCTTAGAATATGATGTTCATAAGGTTTATAAATGTTGATGGATTATTAGTTAGCCTAAATAGTAATACCGTGAACTTGTAATGTCCATACCGAGTTTGAAAAGTTATTTTATGAATATCTTCTTCTTTGATCCTTAGTTGATGGTATCCCTATTTTAAATCAATTTTAGAGAAAATGACTACACCTTTCATTTGATTAAATAAATCATCTATCCTTGGTAAGGGATATCAATTTTTGATCATTACCTTATTGAGTAGGTGGTGATCAATACATAACATTAAATTTCCATCTTTATTTTTGACAAAGACAACCAGAGCACCCCAAGGAAACACACTTAGTTGGATGTATCCACTGTCCAAAAGTTATTCTAGCCACACCTTTAATTCATGTAGGTTAGTCACGTTTATGGTTTAAGGAGATTTAGATGCAGGGGTAGATCTTGACATAATATCAATTGTAAAGTCAAATTACCATTTAGGTGCAACCTAAGCAATTTTTTTGGAAACATATCCATAAATTCATTCAGAATAGGAAAATATGGGAAAGCTAGTTCTTTATCTTTAGGTAACTCTTACAGCTACACTGCATAAAGTTTATAGCACTTTTTAATAAGACCTATTTAGCTGCAAGACCAAAAGTGTCTTTCATTTTTAGGCCTTTAAATACCTTGCTTTTCTACAAACTTCCTAAGGTCATCAATACACTGCACTCTTTTAACAACACAATCAAGCATTGCTTAGTGCGCTTGCAGCTAATCCATTCTAAAAATGAGATCATATGACTCCAAAGGTGCTATGAATAGATTTACCTTGATTTTGAAGACACCAAGCTTAATTTTAGCTTGTTCCAAGCATTCATGAATAGGTACCCTTTTTCCTGTACCGAACTTGACCTCTCACCCTTCTCTTATTATTACAGGTTCAATCTTGCATTGTTTTGCAACTTTAGGAGATATAAAATTATCGATTGCACCTGAGTCAATTAGAATGGACATAGGAAAACCATTAATAGTACCTCTTATTTCTATCATGAGAGCATGTAGATCAACATTATTATTGTCTATCACTGCATACACCTTGTGGTTGGCTGATTGACCTAGTTTTAGCTTGGGGCAATCCTTTCTATAGTGGCTATCACCACATTCCCAACATACAAGAGCCCTTGATGGAGTCATTGGAATAATATTTACACCTATGGCTGGTCTACATTGATTGTTTTAGGGTTATTCCTTCTTGAAAGACCTTGATTTAGATGAACTTTTTGACTTAAAGTTTTTGGTCTGTTTGGAAAATTGGTTAAAGTTCTTATTATTTCCAAAAAATCTACAATTTTGGTATAATTTTCTAAAGTTTTTAGACATAGGTGAGATATTTTTGGTCTTAGATTATAGCTTGTTTAGCTTAAAATCCTATCTCACCTTCTGATGATACTTCTCTTTCTCTTCAACTTGATAAGTTGATTCAATGACAGCTGCCAAGGTCCCCACATTTATCATATTGACATCATGCATCAATATCTCTTTAAGCTCAAGCTTAAATTTGGTGATTTTTATCTCCTTATCATGCATGTAATTCACATAAAATGATTGATTTAAGAATTTGTTTTCATATTTATAAATAATCATGTTTTCTTATTTCAGTAGCTAAAAATTTAGTTATTTTCTATTCTTTGTAGTTGGCATTCAAATACCTTTTCTGAAACTACATTTTAAAGACTTTCCAAGTAAGATCCATTAACTGATATCCATCTATAGCACACATGTTATTCCACCACAAGCTTACAAGCTAACTAGATGGTAAGCTGCCACCCTTACTTTCACATTTGATAGCATGTTAAGAAGATTAAATTATTTCTACAGGTGAACTAGTCATGCATTAGCTGCATCACTAGATTCTTCACCAAAAAATGTAGGTGGTGTAAGTTTATTTATTTCTTTAATGATTGGATCAACCATGGTCAAAGACATCTATTGTATTTTTGGTTCTTCTACCTAGCCTATCTCCAATCTATGAACTTCCTCATGGGATACACCTTTAAGTTTATTCAACCTACATTCTTGGCTGTCAATATTTCAAGTTTGTCAAAATACCACTAAGGAACTCCTCTTGCTTATTGGTTGCTTTTCCACTAACTACATCAGCATTCAAAACCTCATTGTTAATATCATCATTGTTAATGGGTAGTTCCTCTTATTTTCAAATGGGGTTACGGGCACCACGACCCCTACTTCGGCCTCTACCTCTGTCTCTAATTGGGTTAACATTATTCTAATTATTGTGGATGTTGACACCATTTGAGATCATCCTAACTATCTTGTGACATTACAAAATAATAAATCAATATATAATAGGTTTAAAATTGTTCATTCCCAATGCTCCCTAGAGCAGAAGACTGCTCTAATACCAGATAAAACAATAAAAAAAATTGTAATTGCATTATTAGAGTACAGTTTGGAATGCATGCAGGGCCCAATGCTCTATTTGTTAATGAAAGCAATATTCATTCAATGTACTTATGTATGTGCAACCAGAACTAAAAGAGGTGATCTAATATATTTAACCAAGGGTAAATACCTACAAAGGATGTTATGAGGAAGTAGGTTGCCTAGAAGGAAGACTATGGAGTTTGGGGTGTATCGATGTACAAGTACATAGATAAGTCCTGAGAACCATACATGGCACTAATCTTCTACATAGGACCATTTATAGGTCCTTAACTCTTGCTAGGTATCTCATTCCCCTCAATAGGTTTTGGTTCCACTTGAGGATGGTTAAATGGTTTCTTATTACAAGAATAAAAAATAGACAACTTTATGCACCCTATGTTTTCATTCATCTATAACATGTCTATGAGATGAGAATTAAGGTCTGAATCTAATATGGACTGTCATGTATACTATCTAATATGCCAATCATAAATATAACAACTACTAAACTAATTAAATCATGTGTGGATTAACACTAAGATCCCATAGGTACATTTCAAAATTCATTATTATCCATAAAAGAGTACAATCTT
The DNA here is from genome assembly GCA_037957365.1 of Torreya grandis. Taxonomy (NCBI): domain Eukaryota; kingdom Viridiplantae; phylum Streptophyta; class Pinopsida; order Cupressales; family Taxaceae; genus Torreya; species Torreya grandis. Next base: position 2,564,979 of record JARHVA010001046.1, on the reverse strand, counting down.
AGACAATGAGTGAAAGATAGAGTGTTAAAGGCAATTGAACCGATGTTGCCAACTGAGGGTAAGTAACCTCCTCATCACACCATTTTCCATATTCATTTTAAAACTCACAAGTTACCCATTTAAATTTGAAATATAAGTTAAATTTGATTTACTCCTCAAGGCCTTAGAAATTAAAATGGTTCTATACTCATACAATCTCATGCTTGTTTCAATTCATTAAAATATGAAAGACTCCAACTTATTATAGAGTATTGATATCAACTTGTACTCACATCTATAGTTACTAGATGAGGCATAGTGGACAACCCATATTTACTTTACGCAAAATAGATCATATTAACAAAATGGTCAATGCGTGGAAAATTAACAAAGGAGACTGCATTGATATAAAAGGTGTATTTAAGACAAATATATATTTATATGCAATTAAATTATTCAATAATCCTACTATGTCTAAGATGGCATAAATAAATTATCCAATATTTAACATGACATCATAAAATTAGCAAACTACTGTGTACTTTAAAATATCAAGTTATATTGTAACTAAAATGGATAGTTGAACCACACTACACAGTCCACTAGCATGCTCAAAATGATTTATATAGATACAATATCATCATTAATGAACTTCATATTATACCAAAATCACTTTATTCATATATAAATTCTAGTCATGAGTCAAACAAAAAGTGTAGCCAACATTATATTACCAAGATAAATTCCAGCCATAAACATGATTAGCATAATTAATAATAACATTAATGAACTAGTTCTTGCAATTTATTTAAACAAGGAATGCATTTCAATGATAGACCTCATAACAAAATGTACCTACTTATAAAAAAAATGATACGATTACAACATAAGCAAAGTATGAAAATAAGTATGAACATCATAAGACTTTCCTCATATACTTGGTATTATCATTCATGCTTATTCATAAGTATCATACTAAGGGTAAGAATTTCTAGCCTTCACTTACTAAATGAAGTCCAATACTAAGCCCAAACTAATAACTTCAATAACACAAATAAAATTGAGTATACCATCAAGTAATTTAAACTCAATAGTATATACACTTTCAACACGTATAAAAGAGGTTAATGCAATATATTCGAACCTACCTCTATCACATATACTACTACCAATAAGAGGATAAATAAATCACAGTCTATAGCAACTTAAGGCAAGCATTAATGTTATCCTACTTCATAAAAATGATACGATTACAACATAAACAAAGTATGAACATCATAAGACTTTCCTCATAGACTTGGTATTATCATTCAAGCTTATCCATAAGTATCATACTAAGGGTAATAATTTCTAGCCTTCAGTTATTAAATGAAGTCCAATACTAGGCCCATACTAATAACTTCAATAACACAAAAAAAATTGAGCATACCATCAGGTAATGTAAACTCAACAGTATATACACTTTCAACAAGTATAAAAGAGGTTAATGCAATATATTCAAACCTACCTCTATCACATATACTACTATCAATATGAGGATAAATCTCTCATAATCTATAGCAACTTAAGGAAAGAATTAATGTTATCCTACTTCATAATGGACATAAAGTTTTACACATTCACTCTATAGGTTAATAAATTCTTTTAGAAGTTAAACATAACCTCATAACAAAATTATAAAACCTTCAACATAGTTTTAAACTCATAATTTTATGCATTTCCAATAAGAGTAATAGAGATTGAAAATTAAGTAAAGTGTAATCTATCAACAATATATAGCTTACCAATGAGAGTACGTAGTCATACACAACTGTACAAGGTTAGAACAAACTGAAACAAGAATTTAAGGATTGCAATGAGTTTCCATTCTTTATGTTTCCTTACCAATGTCTTTCTCATTAATAAGACAACACCAAGGTTAATTGTACCTTACTTCCTTTTATATGCATCTATTATATAAATCATGATAAGATATAAATATGGAGGAGCTTAATCTTGAACCATAATTCTCACACTACATTTAGCAGGGTTCAAATATTCCTAAATACTCAATATAAGGATTCAATAAGACCCTACAACATAAATACATGAGTAGTAATTGGAAAATCATAATTAGTAATTCAATTCAAAAAGATATAAAAAAAAATTCACTTGAACACTATATGTCAAGCCTTGTATAAACCCTTAACTCTATTTACAGAATAAGGCCATTACCAAAAGGTAATAAGTTAGAATATAATGATTACAAGGTGAAACTAATCAATATTACTAACTCTAACTAGATTACAACTTTATTCATTATGCATACAATATGAGAACACTAATACAATTAATGCTAAAAAGGAAACATATGAAGTAACTCATACGATAATGTTTATTTATTTATTACACCTGTCATCAAGATCATCCAAGAGTAGGATCAACATATGAGCATGATAAAACAATCCCTCCCAACCAGCCCTATGAGCCTAATCATTGATGGCCCCTACCACCCCATCCATCAACTAGATGGTGGATTTTGAAAACCAGTACTAGGAAGGGATTCAGAGTAAGTTGGGGTTTTTGAAGCCAATAGATGACTATAAACACAATATAAATATAAAAATGAAGAAGTAACCAACATGTACTTCATTAAAATATAAAATATAAATAACAACATGAGCATGCATTACTATGAATTGGACAGTGGGGATAATCAATTAGTAGGCAGGGTTTCAAAAGTCATAGAATTGGATTTATGCACTAAATTTGAGTCCATCATCACTATTGTCATACTTGGAAATATTCCAAGTGAAAGCTTAGCCATTGGACTTCTCGACTACCAACCCACACTTTATGCAAATAACCCCATAGTTATAAGCTAAGACATTAAGTCAAGTTAAAAATTAATATTTCAATAATAACAGAGAATAATAAGATAATTATTACATCAGTAACCAAGATATAACATGATACGAACTCATAACGAACACAACACAAACATCCAACGCATAATCAATCAACATCTACTTCACAAGAAATCAAAATGCCAATATAAAGGCCATGGTTATTAAAAATACAACTGCTATAATTAAGGGAAAACAAGAAGTAATTTATAACTAGTCATTATTGCCCTTACATATCAAACTTCTAACTTTCAACACATTCCTATAATTCTTTAAAAAAAAGGAAATTGACCAGAAAAAAGAATCCTACATAATAAGTAAAGAGACATGGGTAAATTGATAGGATGATTTAAGGGTTCATCATGAGGTCCTATGAGCTTATGATGAACCCTGAAATCATTAAATCAAAGTCGAACATTATAGAAAATGGAATGGTTAACTAAAATTATAATGATTATGATTCCCAGTCGTCTACCTATAAGCATGACTAGTTATTATATATTTATTACATTATGATAGGGTTGATTAAATTTTGCCAGGGCTTCATCCCATAAACCCTATGTAGGCACTGAATAGTTTTATGAATCACCATGTAGGAAATATTTAAAGGTGATATATATATATATATATATATATATATATATATATATATATATAGTTTAATCACATAATAACCAGCTTCATAATAAACCCAAAATCATTAAATTGATTCAACAAAACCCCCATATACCCAACTAAAATTAACCAAAAATGACTCAAGCAGGAACAACATGATAGGACGACCAATTATATGTATATATGAGTTTATCAAAGTCATATAAGATGTAATAGTATCTAATAACTATGCTAGGAGAGGGAGAAACAACAAGATCCCAAATATATTATAGAAAAACCCCCATATACCCAATTGAAATCAACCAGATTGTCATATACAATGAAGAAGGGTACGAAGACTAGTTGTATACATAAAAAGATCATATAAACCAAAAATAATAGGGTATTTATCTACAATTTTTATCCAAAGGAAGAGGGAGGTTTTATTTCCCTAGGTGCTAGATACTAAGCATGAAGTCTTACTACTTCATGTTGAGTATATAACATCCTCAAGTTTATTTTATTCCTTTAAATCTATAAAACCTATCATCAAAATTATAATGATCAACTTACCTGTAGATTATAGTTTGAAAAAGAAGACAAACTGAGAGAGAACTAGCCATTTAAAGTAAGTCTATGAAACCAATAAGAGAGCGAGCAACCCTTTCCCATATTGGTAAAAACATTCATCCCCCTCCAATCTTTCTGCCTTCCTCCCACTCCATGTCCTCTCACCCACCCACCATCCATCTCCCCCATGCCTCATTCAATTCGACATTCAATGTTGTAGAGAAAGAAAATACCCAAAACCATCAACCTCTTCCCCTAAGGACATTAAAAATGCACCATTATTAATGAAAAAATCCAAAAAAATCTACCAATTCACATTTTAAATCAAATTAACATAGTTTGAGTCCACACATAACAACCTAAACCACATAATAACCCTGATGGGGTCATGGGGGGTCTATTCACGCCCAAAAATAAATCTTAGTCACCATCCTAACTAGTAAATCCATGATAGGGTCATGGGGTAGTGAGTTCACAGAGGGAGAGAGAAAAGGGTTGAAAGCAAAGAGGTGAAGTGGGTTCCATTAAATCAATCAAAACTCACAAGAAATCAAAACAAACATGTAACATAAAACAAAGTACAAAAAGACATCCATCACGTAAGCACACCATGTAACATTATAATCAATAGCTTGACTTGAGGCATGAAGGACAACAAGACACAAAAATACAAAATGGAAAATGACACAATTATACAATGGCTCATAACTGAAACTAAAGTATATACCTATCAAAACTCATCTGACTACTCATAGAATCACTCATCTTCTCAGTTGTCCAAAATCATCACCCAACCTAACTCATGATGGGTAGCTGAAACCACTAGAAATGACATAAATGACACCTGAATAATGAAATAATATCAACAATAATATAATACAAAACTACAATAAATCATTAAGTATATCAAATAGTTAACATATCATCTAATGCTCTAATTTAAACATAACCATGTCCATCAACCTACAATCGAAATATCACTATATCAAAGTCCATCAACACTATACTAGTTAGATAAAATGTAATGGATAATCAAGTATACATGCTTGAAGTAATATTTAAGTCACATAAAGTATCGAATGGAAGTTTCATAACATTACCAAAGCTCGGATGATGAGCTATCAAAAGTGAAGGGGATGCCATAATCTAGAAGGATGGAGCTGGAAGCCAAACAAAATATATCAGGGCATTGCATAGATTATTTAAAAGTGGCCTCTTACTCTTCAAGTATGAGGAAGGTTTCATTTGGAAAGTGGCCATTGATAAGTTGAAAAGTGTGATTAGAAAACACAATGTCAAAAATGAGCCCCTGTGAAGCCTTATAAGCCAAAAGGTAACCCAGGGATTCAATGAATAAAAGATAGAGCACTGGAGTAAGGGGACAGCCTTGGAAAATAGAATGTTGGAGATCAATCCCCAAGGTTTGATTCCCACTGATAGTGTGGTAGGCATAGGCATCATGAAGCAAATTCTACACTACATAAATGAAATAGGGGACAAAACCCATATCCTTGAGCATGGAAAGGATAAATGCCACTCAATCTTATCATAAGCCTTTTCAAAGTTTAATTGAAGAAAAATAGTTCTCTAAAAAGAGGAATGGGCCAAGCCATGCTTTCCCAGACCACAATAAGATTATCCAAAATATATCTTCCTCTAATAAATCCTATTTATTCTAGTCTAACAATGGCAAGTAGGATTAGCTAAACATGTTTGGCAAGGGATTTGGTGAGAATATTGTAAGAGATATTGAACAGGGTTATTGTCCTCCAACTGCTGAGAAGATTAGGATATATAGCTTTGAAAATAAATTTAATAGTGCCTTGATTGATTATGGGTCTGAGAGACTGATTACGTAAGGCTTCTTTGTAGACTTATAATAAGTTATAGAAAGTGAACTCCCAAGTGGCTTTGTAAAATTTTTAAGGGAAGCCATCAAAGTCAGGGATTTATCATCAAGCAAAGTCTCCATAAGATCCTATAAGGTGAGCAGGGCATCACAAATCCACTAATCAGTTGGCTTGAGCTTACAAGCCACCACATTGAGGCAATTTTAAATAACTTAAGACTCCTTAGCCATGAAAGGCTGGGCATGGAAAACCTAATTATAATGCTCAAGAAAGGTTGAGGAGATATCAAACTGGGAGTTAATATGAGATCGATCCATTTAAATGGATTTAATTTTCCCACGAGATTACTTGGGTTTTAGTGCTTTGAATAACTCCTCGGAGGTTTTGTCACCAATTTTGAGCCAATATAGTTGAGCGTGGAGTTGGGCACCTCTGGTTGCATGACTATCTACCATGTTGAGGTGGTGTTTGAGGGAGGCATTTAGCCTCAACAATTGTATGTTGAAAGTATTAGTCTTGATGGAGGCATAGACCCCTTTGAAATCCTTGAGTGTGGCCTTCTATGAACTCTTATAGATCCTACCACATGGTAGCTTTAATATGATTGAACACCCCCAAGAAGATTCTTTTTCAAGATAAGGTGGTATATAATATTTCCTTATAGGTGTGGGACCCATAGAAGTTATCCCAATACTCTTTATTTTGTCTTAGATAGGAAATTTTTTTGTATTCATAGTAACCACAATTTTCATTTGAGTATTGGAATGGATGGAGAAATACTAGACTCAACTAGTATGTAAACTTGTTATGACAAGTTATGGTTAGATGTCGACACCCTTGCCTTAATATTTTCAATAATTATAAGGTTTTTTTAAATTGCCAATGTTACTGTAACCCATATTTCTTTGCAACGGTTTGAGACTTTGAGGCCAATTTGAAAGTAGGATGGGTCACAGGTGGACAATATTATATTTTTTAGTTGTGTTTAACCCTTTTAATTAAGATGTATTAAACTAATTAAAATAAATTGTTGAAATGGAAATGCTGATATGTATTGATTTAATATGATAATACAATAAACTACATATTTTGTTGAAATCAACATTTTGATAAAAATAGAAAATGAAGCTAAGGTTAGAGAATGTTGCTCAAAATAATAATAGATCTGACTATGTAAAATCTAAATAAGTTTAAACTATATTAAATTGACCTATAAATAATATTATACTAAAAATAGTGATTTATAGTTTGTTGGGATAAGTATGTGAGAGGTGGATATGTACACATTGCATTCTTGTATAACTATTATGGCTACATCCTGGTTGACTGTATTCCTAATTTTTAGATATGGAGCTATGACACTAATTTTAAAGAATAACTATAGATATTTGTGCATCGCTATACTGTGTAGAAGATCTAAAAATATTAAAACCCTAGTCCTGCACATGTACTAAATAGTAATTATATAAACAAGGGGGAAAATAGATTAGTAAGGATAGTTGAGTTGGCCTCAGAAACCTCTTGTAACTGAGTACTCCCTACGTATCCCAAATGAACCTCAAGACCGATGTAGTTCTCCCTCTTCGAGTGATTATGTGATATGTGATGATGCAACTAGAATGCTTTAGCTAGATGATTAATTTAAATTCTTGACAATAGATGCCTTGATTTGTAATAAAACACTATTACTACTTTGCTATTCCCTATTAGAATGTTACAAAATTGAAATATATGAGAATAATACTCTTTTGTTTAGTGTGCAATGTTTTTTTTAGAGAGTTTCATTGGGGGTAGAATGAGTAGCCTTGATGTGATTTTATAAGAGAATATTTAAAATAATTTTGCTAACTAACTTGATAAGATGCACAAGAGAGCCATTATATAACATCTCAATATGAAAAAGTGGCCATTAGATTGTTAGAGATAAGGTCGCAATGCGGCCCTATCTGGCTAGTGTAGAATTGTCCTATAAGACCAAAGATTGTTTGGATAGGTATAATAGGAACCTGTGAGATAAACATGTATGAATACAATTGAAATAGGAATTTTTTAATGATATTTGTAGTGTTTTCAAGATAATGAAGGCTCTCTTATAGATTTCAAATTAGTGAAATGACGAATAGACCAAGTAAGGATAAGGATGTCAATAATAAACATTGTCAATCTCATAATGATTATGTGTCTACATTTTTTTTCACTTTATTCTAGTGATGCATGAAGTGAAATTACTAGAGTAAAGTAGATGTGAACCTAAGCATGTACACAGACTTTGGATTTGTATGTAAAGCTTGATTGTGAAAGATGCCTTAATGTGAAACCTGCAATAATGCCACTAAAAGCTATATTTGCTCATATTAAAAAATTGAAATTTGCTATTTGTAAATTGGAAAGAGAGAAATTACCCTGTGACTTGGATATGGCAAAGTGTACATGCCCCATAGATAGGACATTTAGAGAAGTGTTAAACCATGAAAAATTGAGAGTGTTCAAGATTCAATTTGAAAACCTTTAAATGCTCGTGTTGGAAATATTGTATGCTCCAACTATCATTTGAGTGTTATAAAGTACTCTATAAAATATTTGAAGGGATGAAACCATGAACTATGGCCCACTACATATTGAAAAAATGCAACCATATATTTTGAGCATCACTAAACTCTAACATGGTCTAATTGCTAGTGAGATGAATCAAAACCCTGTAGATGAATCTAGATTCTATTTGTAACTTTTTCAACTTTGAAACTTGAAATTTGAGAGTTTAAAAAATGCCATAGATGAAACATGAACATGAATGCATATCATGCCCCTTGTATTTTTAATGTATTGAATACTATCTTGAATTTGTAATTCTTACAAAATTGTAACTTTTGCCACTTTTGAACATTTTTTACAACTATAAGAATGAGTGCACATGCATGCCATATGTCCTCATAATCTGAAAATGTCATTTAAAATTTTTAATTTTCCATAAATCTAAAAATTTTCTCATGAGGATTTAATGTTCTAAGCAAGCCCAATGTGATGCCCCCCATTGATATGAGAGACATAGCCTACAAGTCACTTATCTCAAAATAAATCATATGTGAAAGATATAACACATTGAATATCTAAAATTGATTGCATTCATAACATTGAATATAACATGGAATTTGCATTTTGAAGCATGTGTTATAAATATATATCGTTGAAACATGGAAGCAATATATACATTATATATATCCTAGAACTAGAGTAAATATAGAGTATACAAGTGATTCATGACATGAATCATGGAACCCTAATAAAAAATAACAAAAATGGAAGTAATGTCATACAATGTAACTTAATTTCAAAAATATGTCATGCACAAGGCCAAGAGGCCCCATACAAGGGACATGTAAAATGTTGCATAACACACAAGGACAACAAACACACACAAATGGATAAATGGTGCCATACAAGTAAGAATTTGAACATACAAGGTCAAGGGTCACACAAATAATAAACAAGTTTAACATATAATGTAGTAGAGTAATAATGCAAAGCAAAGCATGTAGCAAATGAATTAGTATAAGTCCATCATGTGTATGAAATTGAATGTTATCAAGTAGCGTATTTCATTTAATACATTTGAAAACTTTGAGTGATTTATTAAGACATTTGTATGATATGTAGCACAACATGGTAAGGAGGTTGTAGACAACTATAACCTATAAAATTGTTCACAGAGAACTTATAGGTGCCCCAAACTTAGCAAGGCTATTGAGTAGTAAGGGAATCCTGACATGCAAAAATCATGTGAAAGTATGTCATGTATCACACTCAAGTACCTTTTGAGAAGCATTGTGCATTTAAATATGCTATCTATTGAACATATGATAAGCAACATATGAAAAGAAGTAAACTAGCTACATTTTAAAAATTCGTTAGGTCTTGATTTTGAATTTTTGAAAATATTTTTATTTTTTAAATTTTTTAAAATATATGCATGTTTTTAAATTTTTGGAAATATTTGAATGCTAGAATATATTAACAAAATTTGTCAATATAAGTATAATAACGCTGTAAATGCATTATATTCAATGGATTTTTAATAGGATTTCCTTTGAGTGTGGCTAGTTGAGAAGCTCTTTCACCTAATATTTCAGTGATTACAAATGGACTCAACCAATTGGGTTTGAATTTTATTTTGGTCTCTTTATAAGCATTGGTATTATTTTGATTTCATTTAAGAACAATATCACCTATTTGAAATTCAATATCACAAATTTTCTTGTCATATGCTCTTTTAACACATGCTTGATATGCTTTTAAAGGTTCAAGGGCTTGCATACATTTGTTATCAAGCATTTCTAATTCATGTAGACAATTTTCTTGATACTCATTATATTTGATAATATATTTTAAGAGATTCATAAATATGTTATTTCAATCTTGAGAGGGAGTACAACTTATCTTACATAAACAAGCGTGTAGGGTGTTTCCTTTGTTGGCGTGCATACACTTATGTGATATGCCCACAAAGCATAAATGATTTGATTATGACAATTTGTCCCATGCTTTGCAATAATATTGCTTAAGATTTTAATGATTGTCTTATTAGTTGCCTTCCGCTTGACCATTCCCCTATGGGTAGTATGGGGTAGTTAAATTTTGTTGGATTTTGAATTTGGCATAGAGTATTTTAACTATTTTATTCTTGAAAGATGAACCATTATTTATTATAATGACATAAGGTAATCTGAATCATGCGATAATATGTGTTAGCAATAAATACAAGATGTCCTCACTTGTTGTGGATTGTAAAGGTATTGTTTCCATCCATTTAGTAAAATATTCTTTTTGATTGAAGAGTGTCTATATATTAATGAAACAAGATATGGTACAATGTTAATCATACAAAAAAATAGGTAGAAAAGTCACACCTCATGAGCATAATCACATTGAGAGAAAAGACACCTCGAGAAAAGTCTAAAGAGTGGTTAAAAATTACCACATCCACAAAAATAAACATCACATAAATAGTTTGACAACAAAATAGAGAGAGCAAGGAACAAATAAAAATAAAGATAATAATTAAGCAGATGCAAAAAACATGGACATCAGGAGTGGCGATAGAGATGGTAGGTCCTGAGGCTTACCACCCCATCCTCTTAGGAAAAGAGGTTCCTTGTCCATAGGTAATGGCTCTAAACCAGTGTTTTATTGAGCCTCTAGTGTCTCATATTGATTTTTTAAAGAGATATTTCTAGAGCCAATCATAAAAAATTTCCTTGGGGGGAGGACCTAACCCTTGATGTCACCATCATGAGACAGGGGAGGAGATTCCCAGCCCCTGTCATCACCTCTAGATCTAAAAGAGCCACTCAAACCACCATGATGATGAGAAGAACAATGAGGCGGTGACTAATGAGGAGAATGACTCCTATGTTTAGTTTTGAAATACTACTGGAATGGCCCACACCCTTATCTTTGAGGAGGTGTAGGATGTCATGGGGGCTCAAGAGGTTCACGGTTAACCATGCACAAGGCATTTAGCTAGTGGTTGAACAAATGATGGATGTGGTTGAGTTACATGCAAACTTTGTCTATTTTACTTTGAATCTAAAGAGTAACATTATATAGAACAATAATTTTGTTAGTAATAGAAAAAATATGTTCCATCTCTTCATGATTAAAGAAAGCATAATTTATAGCTTTCTAGATTTGAAATAAAATATCAGGTGAAATGATATGCTAAAATATGTTGTAATTTATAGGCAATAGAGTCGAGTCCTCCAAGAGAGCCATATTCTATGTGAAGAATTTAGGTCAAAAGGGTTAAAAAAGGGAATGAATCAAGTACCACATAGATTGTGCATGAGAGAAAAACCAAAAAATGCGCTTAACAATTTCTAGTTGTCGAAAAACTAAGAAAATGTTGTTGGACACTCCTAGATGCTTGAGTCGGTCATCCATAGGTAAATCTTGATAAAGGAGACACCATAAAAATGAGTTTTTTTGGGCTCAATAATAGCAAATGAAATAGTGCTAAAGTGTCAGTCCCAAACCCCATGTCTAAAATGGAGATTCCATCTGAGATTGAGAAATTCATCTAAAATATGCTGAGGGGCTAGTAAATTATACCCCAATTGAGGCGAATATCGAGTGAAGGGGGTGGTTATAGGCTAGTGCCAATCCTTCCACCAAGGGACAAGAGAGTTGATCCCTATTTTGTGTAAATACTCATCAAGTATGGAACCTTGGATTTTTGTAATAGCCTCTACATCTAATTTATTTAAATAAAATTTATTTTGAAGTTGATTCTAAGTGATCTAGGCCCCATTCTCCTTGAAAAAGATATAATTGATAACCTTCACACCTTTCCTGAAAAGCTTTAACCCTTTAACCCAAGGGACTAAGGTTTAGGGAACACTGTGAAAATTTAAGCAAGGAAACCACCAGAGAGACTAGGAGTTAATGGAGAGGCCATTCCTGAAACTCTCATCTACCTATTTAAGGTGAGGCTTAATAGTTTCCCAAGTTTTCCATATGCTTTGAATCATTAAAGTACCCTTGATTTTAATAAGAATTGGGGTTATGAGCAGATAGTGAAGCCCTAGGCCTTGCCAAGCCTATCTACCACATGGAAGCCCCTAAGAGGTATAATGGCATAAATAATCTTCTAGGATTCATCCCCAATAAGATGTCTAATAATCCATTTAACACCAAAGTCAAGGCCTTGAATTTTAATATCTAGGAGACCTAGTCCCCCATCTTCCTTGGGTTGACATCATATGTTCCAAGCAACTTTGTGAAAACCCTTATGACCCTCAGAGTTATCCCATATAAATTATCTTAGAAGTTTTTCTATTTTTTTATAAGCAACATTATAAGGGGCACAACAAGAGGAATAATACACATGATTATCTATCTTAGAGCAAATTTAAAATTTGCTAGCATGAGATAAAGGCTTGGTGATCCGAGAAGATTTTTTTTCAACTCTTTACACCACATAAGACCATAGCTCAGAGGGAGAGGCCCAAAAGTCAAAAGGGATTCCCATAAAATTAATATACACCCCTAGAAGAAGCCACTACCATTGATTTCCCTCTGATCAAGGAGGTTTGGGTATTAGAAATTGATGATAACACTGAGTCTTCCTCCATTAAATAGGTGAGCTTGAAGTAAAACAAAAAATATGGAGACATTCCATGGCATTCCTAACAGATTCTTCTTCCTCTTTAAGATTGATAAAATAATCATTCGTTAGGTGGCCATTTAAAAACTATCTATCAAACTAAGGGAGGGATATGCCTTTCACCAAAATCTTGTTAGTGTAATTAGATAGGAGGTAGATGAAACCTTCTACTACTAGCACATAGAAAGAAGGGGATAAAGGGAATCCTTGTCATATATTATGATGAAGTTCAAACCAATAATATTGGCTGTCATTGATAGTGATACAAGCCACAACATCTTGAAAGACCATGTTATAGTTTGAATAAATTTGGGGCCAAAACCAAGGGCCAACAACATGGCCAGAATGAATGGCCACTCAATACGATCATAAGATTTCTCAAAATCAATCTAAAAAAATAGATCCTTTTGATTAAAAAGCCGAGCCCATTCCATACCTTTCCAAATGGCAATGACGTTGTCCAAAATGAATCTATTCTAAATAAAACCAGTTTACTCACTCCTAAAAATTAAAGTGAGAATGTTCTTGACCCTAAGGGTTAAAGGCTTAGAAATAGTATTATAAGAGACATTGAACAAAGTAATAGGCTTCTAATTGGTGATGATTTTAGGATCAACAACCTTGGTAATAAACTTAATGTTACCCTAGTTTTAAGGGATCCCAAAGAGTTGGTTAGAACAACTTCAAAATAAACTTGGTGAAGATTAGGTACAATAATATCCCAAAGGGTTTCATAGAACTCACATGTAAAACCATCAATTCTTGGATATTTTTCAACTACCATCTACTTAAAAACCTCATGGAGGTCATTGAGAGATAAGGGCCTATAAAAGGCCACTCTTTATGAATTGGAAACTTTGTAGGGCACCACCTGGAGGCATTGTTGGAGAGTTGCCTCCCATTTTGGAGAAGAAGCTTATGATGAGAAAACACCATGGTAATGATGAAAAAAATCTTGTAGAATGTCAAGAATTTTGGTAAGCTAATTATTTCCTTAACAACTTTGATTCTATCAGCAACTATCCTAGAAAGGAAAAGGGGAAAAAAGTCCTTAGAGACTTTGTCTCTAATTTTCAACCAGTGCATGCAAGCTAGTACTTGAGATCCTCCAGCCTTGTGAGCCTCCTAAATTTGGAGTTTATGTCTCCAATGTGCCACTTGAGTTTGTCGGTGAACATTGAAAGGTGACTGCTTTAGTTTATGTGAAACTAGGATATATTCATAATTTTTAGCATTGTACAGATTGCATTTGAAAGAGGTTATTGGTTGGTCATAGATTTGATGAAAGGTAAAAGTATGAGCAAGAAAATTTGACCACCACTAAATCTATCCAATATCTCCCTCTAGATGAGGAACCAGGTTCCATATTCTGACAATGTGCCCCACTATTCTTTCATGCTTGAGGTGAGTAGTATTGAGATAAAATTGAGTGGAAATAGGCTTAACTTGAGGTGTGATCAACTCAATATTAAATCAAATAGGGTGATTATTTGATAAAAAGATATTGGGGATGAATGATACTGGCCTATCATAGACTGGATTGAAAAATAAAAGATCTTGCTCAACCAACAAATTTTAGTTAAACTATTGAAGCACACTATCTTCTCCCTATTGAAAGTTGGACCAAGTGAACCAGGGGGAGTCTAAATTTTTTTTATTGATGATGATTAGGATCAAACACCCTAAATTTGTTGTGCATAAAAAACTAGGCTTCACTCTCACCACTACACCATCACATTGTAAGACATCCTTATTTATCCTCAACCAATTCTACCATGTTGAAATCACCATAAAGGATCTAATGTGCATCGAGAAGTGAGTCGACTAGCCACCTCCATAAAGGAGCTTGTTCCACAACATTATTAGAGGCATACAACTTAACCAACCTAATGATGTAGTTATTATAGTAAAAAAAGGTCCACACCACTTAGTGGGTGGGGTTCGATCCCTAGGAAATAATATTCTAAGAAAACTCTAGAGCCAAAAAAATGATTGACCCACCATACCCAACTTCATGCCCAGTATCCTGACATATGGCTCCAAGCCAAATTATTTGTGTTGCATTGTATAGTAAGAAGCCATAAATCTTGAGCTATTTCAAATAAATAATTTTCATTCTACTAAAGAGGTAACAATTTTTCTTGAACACATACTTATGTAGTGGATCAGTAAGGCCTCAAACATTCTAAGAGTAAATAATCATTAGGCATTATTGAGGTGTATGTCATTCTCCTCTATGAGATCTTCCAGCATAGTAAATTGATTAAACATGACTTTGTTGGGCATGAAATCATTTATTCTAAATGGGTATCACTTATGTGTCATATATTCCTCCTCCTTAGGAGATGAAGAAGGGTTACTAGAGTGTCAAAACATTGATTTGTGGTCTAATGTGACCAAACTCCATTATTAATTTGGAACACTCACCCTAGGAGAGGGTTGTGATGGTGATGCTGAGGGTGGCATCTCAACCAGAGAGGCCACTACTTGTGGATTATACACAAGTGGAGGATAAAATTTATTAGGAAAAAATAATTTGCCAACAGAAGTTGAGGCATGGTTATTCCCAATAGGTCTGAAAGAAGAATCTTATGGCTTGTCACCACATTTGGAAGAGTTTTTTTTGTTATTGGTGATATTAGTCCAACTATCATTATTGCCATTCTATGATTTGGATTCAAAACCACCCTTTTCCAAAGGGGCAAGAGGTGCACACACCATCAAAGGACATTCTTGGATCATATTTTGAGAGGACTAACACCAAAAATAAGTATTCAAGAGATTGATATATAAAACATGATAAAAATATGGTCAGTGTCAATTTTTATATCAATAGAATCTTTTAAATCTTAGGATAAATCCACTTCAACACAAACCCTATTTTGGGGATGAGCCATAAATAACTTGGTCTACTCATGGCATATGAAGCACCCTATGGGTTTTATGAGTTGGTAAATAAAACCCCATAAGGGGAGAGGCAAGCAAGGAAATTCAACCCAAATGAGGATTTTCACCTTTGTTTGCTCTGAGACTTGAAAATCTTGAGTCTAGTGAGCAAAGATAACCAAAGAGTTACAAATAAACCAAGGTCCATGGTTAATAATGGCTTTGCAGTGTTTTGGGTTTGAAATGTGAAACAAAAAAGTCCTTGGTAAGGTTTTGGACTCTTTCCAATTTTACACCATGGCTTTGCTAATGGTTGTGAACCCATTACTTTAGAAGGCTCTTAGGGGGGACTCAACCAACAAAGTAAGCAATCAAAGTAAAATTTTCAAATAAATGACATGCTTTGTAAAATTTAAGTGTATCTAAAATAACATTAGGTAATGGAGATTCAAAATCATCAGTATTACCTCATGTAAGACTTTTGAGACAAATTTCCTTGCCTACTTTAGGGCCATGGTTATGATCACTCACTCCAACTTTATCTACATTTGCAGATGCAGAGAGGGAGGTAGAGGTTTGTTGAAATAGGGTACCCCATACCACTTAGAGGGTGAATCACCAATCAAAATTAGTAATAAATGTAAATTAAATTAATATCCTACTGAGATCCACAACAGTCAACAGTGTGATAGAGGTGCTTAAAGGCTCATCAATATAAAGCGATAAAACCTAATTCTTCATGAAAACTCTTAGTAAAATAATTAGTAATGTTAATTATAAATTTATGCCTCTTTGAAGATTCAAGATTGATTTTTTTGATTAAGTCAAATTCCCAAAGGAGAAAGGCCATGGAGATACAATAGGTTGTAGTACATATGACAAACCATGATTAAGGTTGTTGTACCTTTGACATTGGGAACATAATTTGGTATTATCATGAAATTTTTGTTTGATTGTTGGCTAATAGTATCCTTGATGTAAGAGATTAAAAGATAATTCTATCACTAAATTGACCTCTATATTACCTATCATAAACTTTGAGTATAACCGTTTGAGCTTAAACTCTATTTAGACATCTTAGAAATTAACCCTCAAAGGAACATTTAAAAAGGGTTCCAACATGGAGTAAGTAACACATGGATTGGTGTTGGAAGTGATTTTTATCCTCTCATGTAGCATTATCAAAAAAATTATCTTTATATAGGTAATTAAATATATTGGTGTACCATTCTAGATTATTCACACTTCATGTGATTTACAAAACATCTAGTATATTGATAATATCTATATCTACCAAAAGATTGCATAATTTTTGTATACTAATTATTAGATGATCATCATGGATATTGACTAGGATTAAATATATTGTTCTAGTCATGGAATTTTTGTCCAATTTTGGTACACATACAAAGCATTTGGCTTGATAAATAAGCTGAGTAGAGTTCTTGATTGAGTAAATGATCAAATGACTTGGAAATGTTAGGTTATGGAGCTAAAAGCTTCACATGGATGTAGACATGGAGGAGGATGATGTTGTCACAGTCACCGATGTCGGTCAGGCCAACCGACGTCGGTAGGGTACAGACAAGAAGCAATCGATGACGGTCAGAAGTTGGCCGACATCGTCACCTCCAGGCAGACAGGGACCAACTTCGGTCTCTTTTGCGGTTCAAAACTGGTAGTTTCACAGACAGTTAGTTAACGAACCGAGTGTTTTCATGTTAAGATCCAATTATAGACTAGAAGCTATGGATCTAATTATTGTAATTAGATGTCTAATTATTGTTTGCATGAGATCTATATAATAGACTCATGGGCTGTATTGTAAAGGGTGCTAGAGAGTAAGAGAGCAAATATTAGCTCCTTCTGTGTGTGAAGAGAGCATGGTGTGTTCCTCCTAGTGCCACAGTGCCAAGTATGGGTGTTGGTTTGGAGAATCAGAAGGGTTCTTCATGTATGTATGATATTTGTCAGCAGGTGTGCATGGCTACGTTAGGAGATCTGCATGGTAAGTAAGATCATTGATCTACAGGTGTATGTGGGTGTGGGATCTAGGTTTGCAGGTGTGCAAAACCATATTGATTTGCAGGTGTGCAAGATTGGGGAGGACATCAACACAACAGGGAGCAGGATCAGGCAGGATCTACTTGGAGTACAGTGTGTACTCAGAAAGAGAGCAAAGAGGAAGGCAAGGAATATCCTTCCAAAGTAAGATCATTTGAGTTGCAGGTTGTTGTAGGTTCATGGGAGATCTACTTGGAGTGTGTTATGCACTCAGTTGAGTATGTGTATATACTCAGAGTACTGGTAGTAGTGGATACTGACTGGTTGGAGGTGAACACCAACTCTGTGTTTGAGTTGTGTGTTGGGACCGTAAGAGAGATAGCTTTAAGGAAAGAAGTACTATACACTTGAAATGTGGGAAGCCTCTAAGAGGTGTGGAGAAGAAGTGGCATCTTCTTTATTGTATTCTTTTCTAGATGAGTATTAATATAATTGGGTATTGTCTCTCATATTCTATGTTGTTTCTAGTTTCTAGTTACTTGTTACTTCTGGTTTAATTCTGCATATTTAAGTTGCTTATGCATGGTAATCAATTGTGCTTCCATATTTTCCAACAAGTGGTATCAGAGCTAAGGTTGTAGGGAGTAGGTTTTGTGTTTGGTTACAGGTTACTCTCAGGGGTTTCTGATTGAGTGGGAGTATAGCAACGGCAGAAGAAAGTAAGCTAAGAATGGAGGAATTGAAAAGCACGAATGGTCAATTACGGTCCTATGGAAAGAAAGAGTAGGGAAAAGAAGATTGTTGGTTGGTAGCAGATTAGCATGAAGGAACTGAAGATGTAGATGTTGCAGGTGTTGTTGCATAGGATGCTCTGGGAGGTTTCTTGGATAAAGTAGAATCTTGTCTTATAGATTCTGTTGCCTCTTTCCATGCAGCTCGAAATAGAGTATTTTTCCATGTTAAGGTCTTTAGAGACTTTGGAAAGATTTATTTAGGGGCTGGTGTGCCTTGCCAAAGAATTGGCAAAGGGGAAGTGAAGCTGAAATTGCAAGTGGCCAACACATGGGTGTTGAAGGAGGTCATGCAGCTCTCGGTTCTGAAGATAAGGCTAATTGCTTCAGGGAAGTTGGGTGAAGAGAGATGCACAATAACTCTCACAGTGGATGCACTTGAATTAGCTGGTGGTAAGAAAGCAGGTACTCTTTATCTACTTGCTTATCTTACTGATTCTTCTTCTGTTGTGGAGACATGGCTTTGTAGGCTTGGTCACATGAGCAAGAAGGAGATGCATGTTCTTAAGCGGAAGTCAGATGTGTTTGACAGACTTAAGAACTGGAAATCCTTGGTGTTTATGGAGGAGATGGCAGATAGAGATCAGTGGAGAAGGCTGAGTAACTCTAGGCAGATCAGTTTGGATAGGGATTTGATTCAAAGAAGGATCGTGGGTAAATATTCATCACTCACAGGCGAACATAGGTACCGACATCAATCAGGGGGAACCAGTGTCAAACAGACAGGTGCTGATGTTGGTCATGTGCAGACCAGAGCCGGTGGTGTCGGGCAGGGTAAGACCAATTTCAGTCAGGAGGACTGATGTCAGCAATAGCAAGACACCGACATCGGTGGGGTCGGTAGTTAGGACAAGCACATGGAACTGATGTCAGTTGGATGCAGACTGTGTGGTGACTGAGGTCAGTCACTGTAACAAATTTTGGGTGGATAGCAAGATGTCAAGGAGTCTCAAATGCCCATATGGAGGACTGAAGTGGTAAGTAAGCCTCGAATTCGTTGTTCCTCTTCTTTATACTTGTTGCTCACTGTAGAGCAGGAAGGATCCAAAAAATAGTGGGAGCATGGCATGATTAGGATGCAAGACCAAATGGGAGATTTGGTAGGGTTTCTAGTCAGTATGAAAGCACTAAGATGAATGGATACATTGGTTAAAGAATAGAGAGAATGGACACGTGAAATGGAAGGCCAGGTCATATGGTCTTGAGGAAGCTACATGATAGTGGTACAGGTTTTGATAGGTGGATGACAAAGTAGGGCTTTAGTCAGTGTCATTGTAACCATTGTGTTTGTCTTACCAGGTGGATGATGGTCATGACATTATCCTGTTACTGTATGTGGATGGTATGCTAGCTAGCAGGTTTGTACATTGGGGTTTTGCTGAGCTAAGGGTAAGGTTAGTTTAGTGGCATGTCATGAGGAATTTGGAGCAGCAAAATTCTTTGACATAAGAGACATGGAAGATCACAGGTTGATTTTGTCTCTAGTGGGAGCTGATGTGAATCAGGTGTTAGCGAGGTTCAATACACAAGATGCAGAACCAGATCACACCAACAGTTAGATAGTTTAGTGTCTGAAATCACATGAGGTCTAGTATAGACCTGAGTTTGCCCAAGCAGTGGGTGTTGTCAGAGAGTTAGGAGCCAATTCGGGGAAGTGGGTTCTTAGGTATCTAAGAGGGACCAGCAGCAGGGATTCATGCTATGCAGGGTCAGGACTTCACTACATGGGTTTGTAGGTTTGGATGTGGCAAGTTACTCAGATGACAGGAGGTGCACCACAGGTTGTGTGGTGGGTGGTCTTCAGGATTGATCTTGAAGAGGGATACAAGCCAGGAAATAGATTAGATGAGGTACAGGTATAGGTACAGTGCAGCTATTTATCTCCAAGTGGGAGATTGTTAGGTTGTGGAGCTAAAAGCTTCACATGGATGCAGACATGGAGGAGGATGCTGTTGTCATAGTCACCAGTGTCAGTCAGGCCAACTGATGTCAATAGGGTACAGACAGGAAGCAACTGATGATGGTCAAAATTTGGTCAGCATCGGTCACCTCCAGCCAGACAGGGACCGATGTCGGTCTCCTATGCAGTTCAGAATTGGCAGTTTCACAGACAGTTAGTTAACAAACTAAGTGTTTGCATGTTAAGAGCCAATTATAGACTAAAAGCTATGGATCTAATTATTGTAATTAGATGTCTAATTATTGTTTGCATGAGATCTATATAATAGACTCATGGGCTGTATTGTAAAGGGTGCTAGAGAGTAAGAGAACAAATATTAGCTCCTTCTGTGTGTGAAGAGAGCATGGTGTGTTCCTCCTAGTGCCACAGTGCCAAGTGTGGGTGCTGGTTTGGAGAATCAAAAGGGTTCTTCATGTATGTATGATCTTTTTCAGCAGGTGTGCATGGCTACATTAGGAGATCTGCATGGTAAGTAAGATCATTGATCTGCAGGTGTATGTGAGTGCAGGATCCAGGTTTGCAGGTGTGTAGAACCAAATTGATTTGTAGGTGTGCAAGATCAGGGAGGAAAGCAACATAACAGGGAGCAGGATCAGGTAGGATCTACTTGGAGTACAGTGTGTACTCAGAAAGAGAGCAAAGAGGAAGGCAAGGAAGATCCTTCCAAAGTAAGATCATTTGAGTTGCAGGTTGTTGCAGGTTCATGGGAGATCTACTTGGAGTGTGTTGTGCACTCGGTTGAGTATGTGTATATACTCAGAGTACTGGTAGTAGTGGATACTGACTAGTTGGAGGTGAACACCAACTCTATGTTTGAGTTGTGTGTTGGGACCGTAAGAGAGAGAGCTTTGAAGAAAGAAGTACTGTACACTTGAGGTGTGGGAAGCCTCTGAGAGGTGTGGAGAAGAAGTGGCATCTTCTTTATTGTATTCTTTTCTGGATGAGTATTAATACAATTGGGTATTGTCTCTCATATTCTGTGTTGTTTTTGGTTTCTAGTTACTTGTTACTTCTGGTTTAATTCCGCATATTTAAGTTGCTTGTGCATGGTAATCAATTGTGCTTCCATATTTCCCAATAGGAAACAGGTCCATAATTGCAAGAGAAAGGATTCAGTAGGTTTTCATGGTGATTCATGGTATTTAAAGAGCATGAAGCAGGTTTTCTCAAAGTCTCATTAGTTCATCATAGTTTTGAAGGGATAAAAATGACTTGCACAAGCTTAAAAGAGCTAGACTGTCATCATATGTCATGCAGGAATGAACATGTCATCCTAGTTGCACATTTCATAAATGTACTTGAGAGGTCAACCAAAGCCAAAGTAATGTATGGACATGATGTTTTTGGTCTTATAAACATCTTTGATGAATTTCATATCTTGATGAGTTTTATATCTCAAGATACAAGTCTTAAAAGTTGAACTAGCAGAGTGGGACAGGCACGGGGACATCAAGTTGAAGCTATAACAAGTAACCACTTGGATTCAAATTTTATTGAGGATAAATGTGGAGATGATAAGTGGTAATATCTTAAGAAATCACATTAAAATATAATGGTGCAAAAATGATCAACAAAGTCAATGGGTCTAATCAGATTAATGGAGTGAGTTTAATCATACAAAAGTAGATTGATGGTGAGCGAGAGGTCAACAAGTCAACAAATCTTGAGAATGAATAAGGAGATACAAAGTGTCATGACTATGGTAACTACCTGGTAAATCAATGATATGCATTCAAAATGTGAAAAATAATATAGATGATACATGTAAGGTTAAAGAGTTAAGGTCCTTGAGGATGAACATGAGGCTACCACATGGTGCAAGCACAAGAACCAGATGGAACTGATTGCAGGGCCCACAAAAAAAATATAGGGATGATAAATGGTATAATTTAGGAATCCTAGATAAAGATCAATTATCAATATTAAAATTTGAAGCTAGGAGACTTTAAATTGAGATCAAATATGACTCAAGTTGAACCAGAGCAAATATTTCTAAGGGCATGTGTCACCATTAGAGTTCAGTCAAGCATCGTTAAGCATGAGACATAGTCATACAATCAAGATTGTTAATGGTAAAAGGGTTTCATTAAAGCTTAGTCTCAAGCTTTGGTTTGAAGATTTAGAACATACATGGTCTTTATTATCTAGGGTTGCAATATTGTGTTGCAACTATGTTCATTATTATTTAAAGAAGACTTATGCATATGTAGTAACTTATCAGCTCCCACAAAGGTTCAGAGGTAAAATGGGTTTGTTTGGACCTAATATAGTTCAAGAACAAGGTTATATAGTGTGTAGGTTTTCATTGACATGATAACTATTCTCACCAAATCTTGCACCCTAGAAGAGGGTCTTCAAGCCTCTTCTAGATTTGGGCAACATGGGAACACTTCTAGGTATGTGGGTATACCTATAATGGAAGTGAGGCTCTAGATTTAAGGGCTAGCTTCATGAATGTATCTTGAAATGCTCATGCATACTTAAGTATTTAATTATGGGGAAAAGAGTTATAATTTGCATGAAATGAACCTAATCTAAGGGGGTAATACACCAAGATGTCTTCCATATGACCATCATACTTTCCTTCACTAAGAAACAAGGTGCACAAAATATCTTCCAAGTCTTGTGGATCCTAACATGATTATTTCAATATGGAGGTGAGATGCATGAGAGGTATTCAAGGTAAGTGAACCATAGGCTAGTTTTAGACAATAAGGCTCATTATACACTTAAAATAAAGGCTCATACACTTGCAATACTTCATATGACCTATTAGAATAGGAACTCTTTCATAAACATGAAAGGATAAGGGAAGAAAATATAGAGAATTATCACTTTGCATCACCATACATCACTTGCATAATTAAACAATTGTTTAAGAACTCAAAATTAGATTTGCATTAATGTTCAAAGGAAAATATGGCATCATTGCAGTAGGGTTCTGCCATACATAGAGTGGAGTTACTTACAAAGGCCAAAATGGTAGCTACTTATAGAATTTGAGAGAGAAGTGGGAAAAGAGAAGTCCAAAGGGGAATCAAATGATTTCAACCTCATTTGAACCATAGTTATAACTACTTCTTCTATTATGCTCATTCAAGCTTCCTAATTAATCTAGGTCACTTTAGTCTATTACATAGTCACATTATTCCCTCATTGATGCTCCATAATGGTTGCAATGATGGGATCAAGCTATTTTGGGTTAGGTCCTAGCTTCAATGTAATTAAAATAATTGGATCAATATCTTATAGCTTTATCCTAGTGCTAACTACTCCTAACTGGTTTGTTGTGGCATGTAAAAGTGGAGATAAGGGTCCCTTTTATGCAGTTGGTTCTAGTGATGAAGTTGTTGGAGTCCATGTGTATGCCTTCATGACCTCCTTTAAATGTTGGATCTTGTTCAAACTAGATCGTGATTGAACTCATAACCATAATCATAGGTCCACTATAGATGGAAAACCAATCTCAAACTATTGGTTTTCCTATAGTCATCATATTGATGGGGACCTATAGACCACATAGTTTCATTATGGGCTCCCATTAGGTCTAAATAGACCAATTATGTCATTGCAAGGACCAAGGTTTCACCATGTACATAGATCCCATTAAGAATAGTAAACATAGTCATAGAATGAACCCTAAAAGCTATAAAAGGTCAAACAAGAAGTCCTTATTCAGCTTTAATGGCATCCCTTTATGTTCTTTATACTTGACTACATGCCTATGTCCACTCTTTGGTGTTTGATTAAGTTTTAATGGTGGAATGATGACCTTATTGGACCTATTTGCTTTGGTTGAAAATAACTCATTTAGCTTGAATTTATCCATCAAAAACCAACTCAAACTAATCAAATTGTGCCTAGTTATCTTTATTCCCATTGGCCTCATAGATAGCTGCTATCAAATCTTGACCTTTTGACCTTCTACGCACCGTTGACCTCCTTGGTAAGAACAAAAATGATCCATTAATTTCCTACCATGAAGAACATGCTCATACCACTTGTCAATGGTACATTGATCTTTGGATCATGTTATCAATCTGTCATCTTTTACATTTATTCCATGTGGTCTCCTCTTAATTTCCTTGACCTTTTGACTAATCTCGCATCATCAGATCGTGAAGTACGATGCAATACGAACTGTCAAATTGACTAAGACCCACTATTTGAAATCTAAAAACTACTTTATGAGCTCAAATTTGATATTTGTGCTCCCAAAATTTAATGTTTACATGAACATATTTAATGTCCCCATGACTATCAAATTTAAGCTCAAAATGGTTTTTTTTACTCGAGCTTTATTTTGACATTTTGAATGTCTTACTCAACTGGTTTAACTTTGAAGCTTCATAACTTGAGCTAGAAAGCTCTCATGAACATGAAATTTTCAAAGGATGTTCCTAGCACAAATAAATTCATGGCATTGCAATCCCTTGGCTCACATGGCTTTCTAAGGTGCATTTATTAAATGCATAAGTGAACTAGTCCATTCATTCTTGTGTGACATGTAGGACGACTTGGCCCCTTAAACTTGGTAAGCTAAACTTTGAAGGATCATATCTCAATATAAAAGACTCATCAAGATATGAAAATTTTAGAGAATGATCTTGATACTAAGGAAATTGATTGTGCATGGTCTGATGGTCACACGAGGCTTTCTAAACATATTTATAAAATTCCCAAGCGAACTAGTCCATTTTGGTTCTTCATGATGTCCTAATGATGGTCTGGCTTCACAAAGCTTGTTCTTGAACTTTTATAACTCTAAATGAACTCCTTGAGGCTTGTGTGGACCCTTTCCATGATCTTGACTACTTGGACACCATGAAAACCTACCACTTTCATATATGACTTAAAAATGACCCCTAAGACACCAAATGACACAAGGACTAAATTAGACCACAACCAAATCTAGAATGGCATATGAAATGACATCAAATGAACTACCTTATAGCCTATGACATTATAAAATCCCCTATATAAGATTTTAACTATAGGAGGTTGACCCATTTTGGCTAGTGGGGAAAAATGGTCTATATTCTTGGTGATTTCCCAAGGGTGGCATGTTTACTATGCCATGACCATTTACCTAATCCTATCCATTAGGATATTGAGTTACATTTACAATAGGTTCTACATATAAAATGCCTTGAACAACACACAAAACACAAGGAAAGACAAAGAAGAAGCAACATAAAAGACAAGAAACTAAGCAAAAACACACTTATGCTTGAGAGCACTTATTAGAACACAAAATAGCAAGAATGTAAACACACACCTAAATAAACTAACTCCAACACTAACTAACCTAAGATGGAAACCTCCTCCAGGATCAAAAATGAAGTTTAAAAACTCTCTTACTTTATGACATGAAGGGTTGAATGAGACACGTAGCCTTTTGATCATTGAAATTAATGCCTCCATATTATTCATGGTGTTTTCCAACTCCATTGGCATGATGTTCAATGAGAACCAAGTAGCTCCAAATAGGCTAGCTATGGAAATGAACTCTTCTTACATCCAAACAACCTCAACTTTCTGATATGGTTCCTCAGTTGTGACCTCTAATGGTGGTTGAATAAGGATTTCCTTTTTATTTTCCATGATACTCTTAATGAGGTTGGGATTATTATTAGCTACAAGTTCTTCAAGCTCATCAAGGAGCTTTACATGGTCCACCCAATCTTGGTCGATGTCCTCCATGGAAAACTTTTTCTCCACCTTCTCACGTACTTGGCCATTAATGTACAGGTTTGAAAATATGACAGTCCTCTCAACCTTGATTTTTTCCTTAACAAATTGTACTTGTTGAAATCATCAAGCTCTTTTTATTCATGATCTAATATCTTTAGATATGGCTCAATATTAGGTGGGTCTCTTAACTGCTCTTGAGTTGCAATAACTTTTGCCTTGGCCTCACTTTCCATGTCTACAATCTCTTAGACACTAACATCATCAGATTGCTTTATGACAGCAAATTCTTGATCAGTAGAATGACCTTCATCTTTATTCTTGATGGAATACTTGTCAACATGATCCTTAGTATGGTTATCAACCTTGTCATTAGACATAGAATTTCTTGAAGGAAAAAGAGACTTACCTAACTTGCCAAACTCTTTGCATATGGCATTGGGTTTTTGCCATAGCTCCTCTTCATTTACAACATGAGACATTTTTCCATGCTTATTGAGACAATCATCAACAAGCTTGTTAGAGGAATTTTCCAAATCATATGTATACTCCTTGGGAGGAGGAGTAACCTTATCAATCTGATCAAACTCATGACATATGAAATCAAACTTTTACCACACGTCATTTTCATCCACCTCATGAGTGTCATCTTCAAGAGTTGTTTCATCTATCTTGGTGTCATGAGACTCTCTTAGGAATTCAAATTCTTTAGGAGTGACTTGACCTTGTTCTCTGATAGTATACTCCACTTCATGCTTGAGATGGTCATCCATAACTTCATGATTAGACACGAAATCTTCTTCAAATGCCTCTCTCTTCAAGTCTTGGCCACATTCCTCATGGATAGCTACAATATGATGTTAAATATGTTTCTTTTCATTTAAGAAGGTAGGTTTACACTTTTGGTCACTAAGGGGAGTCCCTATGGTGATTTCATCCTCATACTCACTCATGACATCCTCTCGGTCAGCCTTGGATTGCATTTGATCCTCTTCACTTGCTTCTCTCAAGATAGGCTCTTCCTCAAGAAAAAGTAATTTGGAAGGTTTATGGATAGGCTCATTTGAAAGAGATAGAATATGAGATGTAATGGAAGGTTTATGGATAATCTCATGCAAAAGAGATGTGAAGGGGGGATGATGAATTGGAGATGGAGTGTGAGGTGAAGGATAAGGCTTATTAGAGGATTCAAGGAAGAAAAAATCACTAGAAGCTCATAGGGAAGTGACTTTTTGGGCTGATTAGAAGGACAAACATATACATAAGCAGGATTTGCATCGTGCTAATAGTCTCCTTGAGTTTCTTCAATAATAACTTGTTCATCTTAGAGATCTTTATCCTCCCACATACTTACCCTATGTATTGAGCATTAAAGGCACTTCTTCACCAAGTCCATTTGTTCTTTGACCTCCCATTAAGTTCCTTCTAATTCTTCAAATGCCTCCAACTTCTACATATAATTTTGGGTATCACCTCTCAACCATTCCATGAGATTATCTAGTAGATTTGGTATGGATGCCAACAAGGACTTGATATAATATGGAAAAAGTGAAGGAGGAGAGTGATGATGAGGATCAAGACCATCTTCACTTTATTGCATTCTAGCATGTAGGAATCTATATCTTACCTTGTAATACCTTTGTGTAAAATTTATGTAAACATCTAATTCTTCATGGAAAGACTCGTAAGAGTACTCTTGAGATTCATAGGCATCATGGTATGGTTGATATGGATTATATTGGGACTAATAGGGAGGCATTTTGTTGATAGGTTTCTTGGTAGCCTTCCTCATAGGGTTGTCCAATAACATGGTGTCTATATGGGGGGGACAATGGAGGATTATAGGGATGCCATGGCTCATAGAATTGATAGCCATTTTGATAGGACTATTGGGGAGTATACTGAGGTTCATAGCAAGGCTGACAAGGAAGTCCACGGTTGGAGTACTTACCATAGCTATTCATATCAACTGCATGTATCAAATGAGATGTAAAAACTAATCAAAACTTTAAATAATGATACCTAAACTGCTTACAACCAAAATTTATCATTTGGAGTCACTATTGGTGCTAGGTTGCTTGCTTCCAAGAGTTGATAAAGAAAAGACACACCAATAATCTTTCGACTCTCTTGGACCTTGTCCCATCAGGCATGCGAAAACTATTGTCACAAAATCTTGCACCTTAGAAAAGGGTTTTCAAGCCTCTTCTAGATTTGGGCAACATGGGAACATTTATAGGTATGTGAGTGTACCTCTAATGGAATTGAGCCTCTACGTTTAAGGGATAGCTCCCTGAATGTATCTTGAAATGCTCATGCTTACTTAAGTAGTAACTTATGGGGAAAAGAGTTATAAGTTGCATAAAATCAACCTAATCTAAGGGGGTGATACAACAAGATGTCTTCCATATGATCATCATACTTTCCTGCACTAATGAACAAGGCACACAAACTAACTTCAAAGTCTTATGGATCCTAACATGAGTATTTCAATATGGAGGTGAGATTTATGAGAGCTATCCAATGTAAGTGAACCATAGGCTAGTTTTAGAAACTAAGACTCATTGTACGTTTAAAAGATAGGCTCAAAAACTTGACAATACTTCATATGACCAATTAGAATAGGAAATCTTGTATAAACATGTAAGGATAAGGGAAGGAAGGATAGATAATTATCACTTTGCATCACTATACATCACTTACATACTTAGACAATTATTCAAGAACTCAAAATTAGATTTGAATTAATATTTCAAGGTAAAATATGACATCATTCCAACAATCCTCTATTATACATGGATTGGAATTACATACAAAGGCTAAAATGGTAGCTACTTATAGCATTTGAGAGAGAAGTGGGAAAAGAGAAGTCCAAAGAGGAATCAAATGAGTTCAACCTCATTTGAACTGTATTTACAACTACTTTTACCATTATGCTCATTCAATATTCCTGATTGATCTAGGTCACTTTAGTCTATTGCACAATCACATTATTCCCTCATTGATGCTCCCTAATGGTTTCAATGCTGGGATCAAGTTATTCTGAGATGGGTCCTAGAATTAATGTAGTTAGAATAATCAGGTCAATCTGTTAGAGCTTTGTCCTAGTGCTAACTACTCCTGACTATTTTTTTGTGGCATTCAAAAGAGGAGAGAAGGGTCCATTTAATGTAGTTGGTTTTTGTGATGAAGCTATTTGAGTCTACATGTATACCTTTATGGCATCCTTTGAAATGCTAGCTCTTATTCAAACTAGATCATGCTTGAACTTCTCCCCATGTTCATAAGTCCACTATAGATAGAAAACCAATCTCAGACTATTGGTTTTCCTATAGTCATCATATTTATGCAGACCTATAGACCACATAGCTTTGTTCTAGGCTCCCATTAGGTCCAAATAGACCCATTATGTCATTATAAGGACCAAGGATTCAACATGTACATAGATCCCTTTAATAATAACAAAAATAGTCATAAAATGAACCCTGTAAGCTATAAAAGGTCAAACCAAAAGTTAATATTTAGATTTAATGGCATCCCTTTATGTTCTCTATACTTAACTACATGGCTATGTTTGATCCTTAGCATTTGATTGAGTTTTAATGGTAGAATGATGAGCCTACAAGATCTATTTGCTTTGGTTAAAAATGGCTCCTTTGGCTTCACTTTATCCATAGAAAATTGAAATGGACCAATCAATTTATGTATAGATATCTTTATTTCCATTAGCCTCAAAGATTCCTACTATTAGATCTTGACCTTTTAACCTTTTGTGCAATGTTGATCTCCTTTATACAAACAAAAGTGGTCCATTGATTTCCTACCATGAAGAACATACTCATGCCATTTATCAATCATGCATTGATCTCAAGATCCTATTGTCATTCTATTAGCTTCCATGCCTATGCCACATGGTAGCTTAATCTCCTTGACCTTTTGAATCATCTCATACCATCAAATCAAGATGTATGATGTAACACAAACCATTAAATCGGCTGGGACCCATTATTTGAAATCTAATGGCTTCTTCATGAGCTCAAATTTGATGTCAATGCTCCTATCATGTGATGTCTACATGTACATATTTGATGTCTACATGACCATAAAATTTAATATCAAAATGGTTTGTTTTGCTCGAGCTTTATTTTGATGTTTGCGTGAATGTATTACTCTATTGGTTCTACTTTGAGGCTTCATAACTTGAGCTAGAAAGCTTGCATAGACATGAAATTTTTAGAGGATGTTTTTGGCATAAAGAAATTCATGGCACTACGATCCCTTAGATCACATGGATTTTTGAGGTGTATTTATTAAATACATAAGTGAATTGCTCCATTCATTCTTATGTGATGTGTAGGATGGCCTAACTGCTTACACTTGACAAGCTAAATTTTGAAATCTCATATCTTGAAATAAAAAACTCATTGAGATATGAAACTTGTAGAGAATGATCTTGACACTAAATCCATTGATCATGCATGGTTTGATGGTCACATAAGGCTTTCTAAACATATTTATAAAATGCCCAAGTGAATTGGTCTATTTTGGTTCTTCATGACATCTTAATGATGGTCTAGCTTCATAAAGCTTATTCATAAACTTTTATAGCTTTAAATGAACTCTTTGAGGCCTGTGTAGACCCTTTTCATGATCTTGACTACTTAGACACCATGAAAACCTTCTACTTGCATAAATGACTCTAAAATGATCCCTAAAACACCAAATGACAAAAGGACTAAGTTGGACCATGACCAATTCTAGAATGACATATGAAATGACATCACATTAACCACCACATACCCTATGACATTATAAAAATCCCCTATACACAATTTTGACTATAAGGGGTTGACCCATTTTATCCTGTGGGGAAAAAAGGTCAAAAATAACTATAGGAAAACCAATAAATGAGATTTGTTTTTTAATCTATAGAAAGACCTATTGGTGTCATAGACCAAATTACATCCTAGCTGAGAAGAATATTGTTCAAGTCTTTTACTCAAATCTAGTCCAACATGGAACTGATCCTAGGTTGTGGGTATCCTAATAATGAATCAAACCTCTGGATAAGGTTGGCTTCCTTCTGGATCTATCACCTATACTAAAATTTGACTCGGACTTGCATGGAAAAGGGAAAGATATTTTGATAATAAATTATAAAAGCATGTAAAAGAGGTGATAAAACAATGATTTTATCACTCAAACTCGCATAAAACACACTATGAGATGATTTTAAGACCAAATAATATCAATCTCACATAAATATTTCAGAATAAGGGATTAATCAGTTATCAAATTAGCAAGAGAGGGAAAATATCCACTTTCAAGCTAGATAACAAACTGTAAATTGCACTTATAATGACCTATGAAACCTACTAAGCACTTCTTGAAGGTGAGAAAAAACTCAAACATAAGAAAGGAACAAATATTCACTTAACCATAGTATATGAATTCATAGAACACAGTTCAATCTAGCTTGAAAAATGATGGAATTCAGTCTTTATTGCATCAAAAGGTATTATAGTATAAATTTCGGCAGAGTCTGGTCATAACAAAAAGAGGGATAGAGGGATCCGTTTTAAGGCTTAGAAGCCTATATTTATAGAAAAGAGAAAGAGAGAGAGAGCTATGCATTGAAAGAGGCCAAACCATTTTTAATGGATTAACATTCTCGAGGATGCTAACGTAGGATGTTATCAAGAAAGCACAACTTTAAAGGTATTGAAAAATAATTGAATGCTCAATTGATCTCTATCCATCCACCAGGTGTTCATCTCAGGACTCTACATCATGTCTTGAGGACTATATCTTTATACTTTGGAAGTGACAGAGCCATGTTATTTTGCTTTAGGCAACTATAAATATCTGCTTGTCTAGGAAATGACCATGTTGAAGGACAAAAAGCTTCTGATTAATTACATATCTACCCCAAAAAAATATCTAAGCACATGTTTCATTATAGATAAAAACTAATCATATTTATTGGTTTTCATGTAGTTATCATGTCGATGAGATGGAGTTTGATAGCTGTTCAATCTTACTTTGACAATAGTCACTAATCATTAGTATGTTTTAGGTCATATGAAGACCTATTTTACCTCTATTGAGCTTCAATGGCCCCCTTTATTCTTGTAATATACATTTTGGTTCAATCTTAGGCCATCTTCAAACTTAAATTCTTTGTGTTTATTTGTCTTAGTTGAAATCTGGCTCATCAACTTTCATAAAAAATGTCTTAGGCTTGCCTCTTGTTTATTGGATATCAAAAAATAACCTGGATCATTGACATATTAACCCATCTCAATCCATTAGATCCTACTTATTTGGATGATCACTAATTATTGATCTTCTACCAATTGAACATGCTTGTGCCACTTGTTATCTGCACATCTGCTCTTTGGATTCACTGACTTTTTTGACTCACACTCACTATTAGATATTTCTCATGATTAAATGTGTGCCATTGATTTGCCTAGGCCCATTAACCTGTTAGTCATTGTTTGATATTGTATCTTTTGTATGATCGAACATAGATCATTGATCTAAATATTTTAAATCAAATGACTACTTCATGAGGCCTCACTTTGACATTCATATGCATCTATTTGATGCCTACATGAATGTATTTAACATTTGTGTGACTGTCACTGGGATATTTGAACTTCAATGGTTATTTCTCATGGCTTAAATTTGATCTTTGCATGCCCATTAATTGACATTCATGGGAACATTAATGATGTCCATGTGAACGACAATCTTTAGAATCTAATGGATAACTATTGAGCTTACTTTTGACACTTGTGCGAATGTCACCATCTGCTGGAACACAAATTCCTCAAGTCATTTCCTTCAAACTTTTATCTATGGGCCTTTTGCATTGGAGAAACTACAGTTTAGGTTTTTGCCTTAGGCCACTTTGCTAAAAAATGACCTTTTGGGAAAATGTATAGGACCACTCTCTCAAAGAATGACCTTTCAAAAAAGTATTTAGGTCACTTTTCCTTAAAAAAGTACCCTTAATAACTTTTGTTTTATACCTTTTGGTGAAGAAATATCCTTCAAAAAAATGGTTTGTGATACTTTGATATAGAAATGACCTTTTAGGAAAATGTATAGGACACTTTTTTTGAAAAAACACCCTTCAAGATTTCTATATTAGACAAAATGTTTGAGAGAATTCAAGTCTTTAGGATTTCTATATTGGAAAAATTTCCCAAAAAATGACCCTTCACAAAAATTATATAGGACACTTTGTTTGAAATAATACCCTTTAGGATTTCTCTATCAGATAAAATGTTCAAGAGAATTCAAGTCTTCGAGACTTTTGTTCAGGACATTTATCTAAGAGAATTCATATTTAGCCTTTTTTGACATGGACAATTTCCCCAAAATAATTAGGTCTTCAGAAACTTTGTCTTCATCTTTTGCTTCAAATAAAAAGTCTGAGAGAATTCATGCCTTCAGAAACTGTCTTAGATAAATTGTCTGAAATAATATTCAACACTTAGCCAAAAAAGGGTCCTAAAATATTTGAACTTAGCAAAATAAAATCCCTTAAGAAATATACCAAGTAAGGACTTCAACTAAAACAAAGGTTTTATACTTAGCTTTTTTTTTAAAGCATGTAGACCCTTCTGAACTTGTACTTGAACTATTTTTGAATATTTAAAGGCTCGAATGAATTTTAGATGCTTGTGCAACTTGTCCCTAACTTTTGATCTACTTGGTTTCACCATGAAACCTACCCATACCCTTCATCTTTGATCTGAAGACCTGTCCCTTAGAATTTGACAAAATACACTTTAAGCAAGCTTAAAGTGTTTCAAAATCTTTACACTATGCATGATCTCTTTGGTCCACTCATTTCATTTGAAACTCTGCTCACATTAAATCATTGGACAACTCTCTCAATAGGAACCTTGTTACATGACTGTCCAATCAAAACTTTGTATATGGGTTAAAAAAAATGGCCAACATCTTTAGTGACTCAGCTAGGCAACATGCTTACTCTTCTTAAGAACTTGGACCATTTACATGACTTCTGACTCATAATAGATAATACATTTTTTCCATGACTATGATAAAGCTTTTGACTGAAAAGATAAAGGATTCCAACATATAGGGAAAGAAACAAACTTGAAAAGGAAACTAACCTAATAAAACAAAGGTGACTAAACTACTCAACAACTATGCAATAAAACACTTATTTGGGACAAGATAGAAAGGAAACTAATGTTTTAGAAAAACACTTAGATAAAATTCAAAATAACTATGTATATGAGACTTAGCTTCCTTTATAACAGTACTTTAGATGTATCCCATTGACTGGGATAGGAAGCTCTTCACCATTCATCCTTGTGAGTTGGAAATCATTATGGGATTTACAACTAGAGATTGTATATGGACCACTCCAGAGAGAAT
This sequence comes from Torreya grandis, assembly GCA_037957365.1. NCBI lineage: Eukaryota > Viridiplantae > Streptophyta > Pinopsida > Cupressales > Taxaceae > Torreya > Torreya grandis. The sequence continues at coordinate 2,530,189 of JARHVA010001046.1, read as the reverse complement.
CTAATTTTGTGTGTTTTCCTCACCTAGCTCTGACTTCATCCCACTTGAAGACCAAATCTACTTGAAAACTTCTTGAAAAAGTTCCTTTGTAAAAAGATCTCTTTACTATTGCTTGATGGGCTTCCACAGGCAACATTGACTGATACCTTGTTTCTTCTAGCTCCATGAGCTTAGCATATCTGATTTCCATTGGCTCATTCTCCAAAAGCTCAAGTTGATGCATTAATTCCAAAACAAGGAATTTAGGAGAAATAGGCATTCTTGCTTCTTTACCATATACTATCATGTATGTATAATTGGATATGGACCCTTTATAGGTGATAATGTCAACCCACAAAGTTGACTTCAATTTGAGATGCCATGATCTCTGATTGTCTTCAACATTCTTCCCTAATGATCTTTAGCAAATTCTTGTTAATGGACTCAACAAGATCATTGCCTTGTGGATAATAGTTTGATGATATACTAAGAAAAACACTATGTTAAACTACCCACTGGTTGATCTTAAACCATACAAAATCCATAGCATTATCATTAATTATGGTTGAAGACACCCCAAATCTGGTAATCAAACCTTTTTAAAAGTCTAGAACATTGGTTTCATTGGCTTATTTTAATGTTGTTGCCTCTATCCATCTAGTAAAATAATCTATGGTAGTTAGGATCCACTTGTGTCCTGAGATTGAATGGGGATTAATAAGACTAATAAAGTCCAATCCCCATTGGACAAAGGTTTGATTTACTAAAATTGCTTGGAGAGGTAAGGCTGCAAGCTTCACCTTTCTAACAAATATGACACATTGTCTGCATTTCTTGACCCATGTCTGACAATCACCAAATAAACTTGGCCAATAATACCCACTTCTCATTATCTTATGGGATGTGATCCTTGCTGAATAATGTCCACCACCATGTCCATCATGAAATTTCTCAAGTAAATTATGTTTTTGACGTGGTTCTATGCATCTTAGCAGTATGCCATTGATATCCTTTTTGAACAATACATTATCAACAAGAAGAAAAGGATTTGACTACAATCTAAAATATCTCCTTTTTTAAGGGGTCAAATGAAAAGAATACATACCACCTGTAGATAACTTACCATATCTTGGAACTAGCTAGAAGATGAGGTCTGATTAGTTGCAACTTCTTCATCATTTGACATCATAACTATCCCATTAGTCTCTTTCAAGTCTTGAGATAGATGTTCATAAAGTCTTTTTCCTCTAACTAGCTTTGTGACCTTGATTTCAACGTCATATTCCATGACCTTGGTTACCCAACTAGCTCTTTTGTCATTTATATCTTTTTTCAAAAGGAAATCCATGACACTTAGATGTGCAACCATCAAATGTATCTTACTATTGGACAACAAGTACCTAAATTTTTTAAGAGACCTTATGACTGAAAGGACATGCTTCTCAACAAAATAATACCTCATTTCGTATTCTTCTCAGCCTTGACTGAAAAATGTTATTGGTTATTCTAAAGTCTCTTTACTATGTTATATGAGAATTCTTGAAATTATATCAATGTTAGCATAAGTGTATAAGAAGAAATCCTTTGTGAATTCAGTGTTCAGGAGTGTAGGAGCACTGGCTATAGCTTTCTTGATCTCTTCAAAAATTCTTACTTCTTCTTTGGACCAACTAAAACTTTGACCCTTCTTTAGCATGGCTGTGAGTTGCGTAGCTAAAGTATAAAAATTTAAGATGTATCTCCTTATGAAATTGATCTTGCCTAAAAATATTTTCAAGGATTTCTTGTGCTTAGGCAATGAAAGTACAAGAATTGATTTTATCCTATCAAAATCTATGCTTGTACCATATTTTGAAATGATATGTCCTAGAAGCCTACCTTCATAAATAGAGAAAACACACTTTTTTTGGATTCAAAGACACTCTAAACTCCTTACACCTTTCAAACATGTGTCTGAGGTGAATCATGCTCATCTATACTATTAGAGAATACTGTTATGTCATCTAGATAAAAAAGTATAAACTTGTTGAGGAGACCTTGAAATGCGATGTCCATGGCTTTATGAAAAGTGGATCCACCATTAGATAAAACAAAAGGCATTTTTTTGTATACAAAGGTCCCCCACTTTGTGGTGAAGGCTATTTTGAATTGGTCTTCTTATTTGACCAAAATATGATTATATCTACTATTGCCATCCAATAAGGAGAACCTTTTTGAATCTGTAATGAGCTGTAGAATCTACTCCCTTGATGGAAATAGATAGTGGTCTTTAAGAGAGGCCTTGTTTAGGTCACAGAAATCAACACATAGCCTTATTTCACCATTCTTTTTCCATATTGTAAATAGGTTTATCACCGAAGTTGAGTTCTTAATTGGAAATATTATAGTTGAATCAATGAGTTTATGCAACTTGGCTTTCATCAAAGGTTAAAGCTTTGGGTTAATAGGCCTTTGTCTTTGTCTGAATAGCCTAGTCTCATCTTTTAACTCAATGGTATGTTAAGCTATACTTGGATCAAATCCTTTAAGGTCACTATACTTCCATGCAAAGACATCTACAAAACTTGAACATAATTCAATAAAAGTTTCCTTCTCTGAAGATGTGCAAACTTTTCTCAGCTTTAAGTTCTTACTAGTTACAATCTCTACATTTGTATAGTGTTCTTCCTTGGTTAATAAAGTGAAATTTTCTTTTCTCAATTCATCAACTCTATTGAATATGTTTTCAAAGGTGACCAACCCTTTATTTAGGTAACTTATTTGTCTTCAATTACACAATTTGGTCATCATACTGCTACAAATGTTTATCTTGGTTCCTTGAGGAGAAATCAAATTATTCTTGTAAGATTTTGAAAATCTAAATATCATCTCCAAATACTTGCCAATTGTCATTTTTTTTGGGACAAAAGGTCTCACAACTACCTTGATGTGTGATTGAACTTTTTCATTTTTTATGTCATCTCGGATACTGAATTGTGACCCAATAGACTAGCCTATCTATATGCTTATTTATTGATATGCCATAAATATTAAAAGCTTGATAGTCTTCAACTAGGTCACATACTCTATGATTATAGGACCTAAGCAATGGGTTCTTGCATAAATTGAGTCCCCTTACTTGGTGAACCACTATTTCACTATCTCCAAAAACTTGTAAAGAATTGACCTTCATCTTTCTTGCCCATTGCAAACCATGCACTAGTGATTAATATTCAATAACATTACTGATTGGATAGAGAAATTAACATCATCCCATCTCTAGTGCCATGTTTTTTCCTGGATCTATCAAAATATAGTTTCCATAGTCCATCACTAGGTTGATCATCTTTCATCAATGTTGGAATTGGTGCATTATTTTCATGAAGATGATAGACACCTATTCCTTCTTAAATTAACTTTTAGGGATCATGTCCATGTAAATTAGAGGCCCATTCATAAAATAAAATATATAGGACTGCATCTAGAGGTGATTTAGTTTCCACCTCACTGTTTTCTAATACCTTGTCTAAGATAACATAATTAGTGTTCACCATACTTGGCATATATGGATGTGAATAAAATCTTGAAATAGCTTTAGAACATATTGTCACCTTAGTACGATACTTGGTCCTGAACATTAAATAGGTCCAATCCACTGACAAATATCCTCCAATATTTGAAGTAAAGTCTCTTGACAGGCACATGGAAAAATAGGGAGGCAAGTCCACTACAATTACATCTTACTGAATAATAACATTGAGGAAAGCATGTAATGTAAATTTTAGGATTTTTATTATGCCTATTGTCTTTTTTGGTGACGCATATAATTTTAATATTCCTTTGGTATTTGGCTCATAGACAAGACCAAGCTTGTCTGTAATTTGTTTGGACATGACAGTGCTACTAGCTCCACTATCTACCATACAATTATAGACTATGCAGTTACCAAATATCAAAGAGAGATAAAAGGCAAGGGGTTTTGTTTGATTTTACATTGGTTTTGTCCACATTTTTCATGTTATGTATTTTTTGATGAGGTTACTTTATTTTTTGGTCTGAATTGGCCAAGATAGGTTCTTATTTCTCAACTTATTCTTTAGATACCTTAAGATCTGAAAGATTTTGAATAATCATGTCTTTTTTTCCTAGAATGGAAAGGGAATCCCACATGATAATGATAAAATTTGATTTATTCATTTGTTCTATTATGCTAAAATATACTCCACTAAACTTTGGCTGCAATTTTTGAGCCACTGGTTATTCTCTAATTAGAGGCATTTGGGGAACCTTCACTACCTCTGCATTTTGAATATTCTATGCTATAGGAAGAATAACTTGATCCTTAACACTCTTTGAAATAAAAGTAGGAACACAATAAGTATTGCTCACATCTTGAGCTTCCTCAACTGCTCTTCTTTTGGCTCTAGTCAGAGCTACAACTTGACCATATTTGTTGTTAGTTTCACCAATTTGGTTGAATGTAATATGATCATCTAATTGCCAATTAACATTGATAACATTAGTCTTCCCTAGAACTTGTTGAAGTTCTCCTTGGAATGACATATTCATGTCTTAATACTGACCACCTTGAAGAGAGAACTCTTCTTGTGTCATTTGTGGCATAGTAATATCTTATGATACCAAGGTTTGATTTTGAGTGTCATTTGGATTGCAAGGCTGCCAACTTGGATCTTGCATCAAGTTATTTTAGGGAATAATAACTTTTGAACTGAAAGGTACATTGGGATCAAGGGATGCATATGGCTTAGTTTGGGTTATGGCTCTTTGATTTTGATAAGGTTGCCTATTGTCCTTGAAACCTTGATAAAGAGTCTTTGGTTATTGAAAGACTGATAAGTGTTCTAGTTTTGTTGCTGATAAGGTCTACCTTAGTACTATTGTCTCTTGAGTTGAATAATCTTATTTCCAAAATCTTGTAACATGATTTTCAGATCACCAATCTCATTAGATTGATTAGAAGGGGCTATAATTTGGACTTTTGGAGATCGTATAGGAGCTATATATGGAATCTAGGGAACTTAAGGAGGACGTATAGGTTGAAATTATAGGAATATGAGAATCAGAGGCCTTGGAGCAAGTTTACTAGCTTGTTTTAAGCTATTTTTTGCTCTTATTAGAATTTCATAAGCATTTGGCAAGGTATTACCACCCATAGACTGTATTATGACACTTATATCAGAATTAAGGGCCTTAAGGTAGTACAAAAATGCACACTATGGAGATGGTCTAACCACTACAAGGATCCTAGTCCATGTCTTTTGGAATCTAAGGTTAAAATCAAACATGAATTCATAGGGGTACCTTTGTATGGTAGTTAATTATTCAACCAAAGATAGATGATTAGACTTGTCTTCAAATTGCCTAACTAAGGTTGCACCTAAATCATCCCAAGTAGCAATGGATTTCAAAGGGATATTTCCATGCCATTGCAATGCTTTTCATTTGAAGGAAGAAGCAAGAAATCTGATAGCCACATTATCTTGAGCAATATTATGAACATAACATAGATTGGAAACATATTGAATACACTTAATAGCAGTAGTTTTATCCCATTATCTTGAGAAGAAAGGGATTCTCTTTAAGGCAGACATAGGGATGTCATCATACTGGGCTAAATTTAGGGGACTACCCCTATTAAATGAGATAAACACTTAATTCCTGATAACCATTTGGGCAAAAGGGATTTGGCTTATGAGGAAAATAGATTAGACTAAAATAATAGGGTAACCAGTAGATGAATGCTTATTTTGAGGATAAGGTCTTGTACTATTGAATCTTTATCTTTTAAAATAAATAGAAGGCAATTCAATGTGTTCAAAAGAAGTACTTTTACTTGATGATCTTGTTGTAACCTTTGGCATGAAAGCACTATCTAAAAGATACTATGAACTCTATAACTTGAAATATCTCAATCTTTTGATGATGGTAGATGTCTCCTCATTTTATAATTTTTTCTTATTAATATTCAAACTTCAATTACACCAAATAAACTTTGTCCCATTGAGCATGACAAAACTATTGGTATCATAGACTAGATGGCACCCTAAATAAGCAGAAGATTGTTCAAGTCTTTTACTCAAACTTAGTCCAACATGGGACTGATTCTAGGTTGTGGGTATCCTAATAATAGATCAAACCTTCAGAAAAGGCTGACTTCCTTATTAATCTATCACCTATACTAAAATTTGACTGGGACTTGCTTGGAAAAGGGAGAGAGATTTTGATAATAACTTATAAAATTATGTAAAAGAGGTGATGCACTAATTATTTGATCACTCAAACTCATACAAAACATACTATGAGACACTTTAAATACCAAAGAATATCAATCTCACATAAATATTTTAGAATAATGCATCAATTAGTTATCAAATTAGCAAGAGAGGGCAAATATCCACTTTAAAGCTAGATAACAAACTGTAAATTGCACTTATAATGACCTATGAGAACTACTAAGCACTTCTTAAATGTGATTAAAAACTTAGATATAAGCAAGGAACATACATTCACTTAACCTTAATACATGAATTCAAATAACACACTTCAATCTAGCTTGGAAAATGATGGAATTCAATATTTATTGCATCAAAAGGTGTTACAGTACAAATTTTGGTAGAGTCTGGTCATACCAAAAAGAGGGATAAAGGGATCCATTTTAAGGATTGGAAGCCTATATTTAAAGAAAAGAGAAAGAAAGAGAGCTGTGCATTGAAAGAGGCCCAACCATTTTCAATGGATTAGCATTCTCAAGGATGCTGACTTAGAATCTTATCAAGAAGGTAAAACTTCAAAGGCATTGTAAAAGAATTGAATGATCAATTGAGCTCTATCCATATACTAGGTGTTCATCTCTGGACTCTACATCATGATCTTAAAGACTAAATCTTTATACCTTGGAATTGATGGAGCCATGTTATTCTGCTTTAGGCAGCGATAAATATTTGCTTGTCTAGGCAATGACCATGTTGAAGGACAAGAAGCTTTCCATTAATTAAATATCTTCCCCAAAGAAATATCTAAGCACAAGTTTCATTATAGATCAAAAACCAATCATATTTATTGGTTTTCCTATACTTATCATGTTGATGAGATGGAGTTTACCAGCTATTCAATCTTAATTTGATAATAGTCACCAACCCTTAGTATACTTTAGGTCCTATGAGGACCTATTTTGTCACTACCATGATTCAATGACCCCCTTTGGTCCTAAAATATATGTTTTGATTTAATATTGGGTCATCTTCAAACTTGGCTTCTTTGTATTTACTTATCTCAATTGAAAACTGGCTCATTGACTTTTTTTGAAAATGTCTTAGGCTTGCCCCTTGTTTATTGGCTATTGAAAACTAACCAAGACCATTGAGATAATGATCCATCTCACTCCATTAGATCTTGCTTGTCTAGATGACCATTGATCATCAATTTTATACCACTTGAATATGTTTGTGCCACTTGTCATCTACACATCTGCTATTTGTATTTGTTGACTTCTTTGAATCACATTAATTGTTAGATATTTTTTCATGATTAAATGCATGCCATTGATTCGCCTAGGCCCATTAACCTGTCAGTCACCACTCACCATTAGATCCTTTATATGATCAAACATGGATCAATGATATGAATAATTGAAAACATATGATTACTTTATGAGGCCTTACCTTAACATCTACATGCCTATATTTGACAACTACATGAATATATTTGATGTTCGCATGATCATCACTGGGATATTTAAAATTCAACAGTTATCTGCTAGGGCTTGAATTTGATGTTCACGTGCTTGTCAATTGATGTCCATATGAATGTCAACATTTAAACTCCAATGGATGACTGTTGAGCTTAATTTTGACACTTGCATGAATGTCACCATCTACTGGAACATAAATTCCCTAGGTCATTTCCTTTAAACTTTTATCAATGGGCCTTTTGCATTGGAGAAATGACCCTTCAAGTTTTAACCTTAAGCTACTTTCTTGAAAAATGACCCTTTGGGAAAATGTCTAGGAACACTTTCTACAAGAATGACCTTTCAAAAAAAGTGTTTAGGACACTTTGATTAAAAAAGTACCCTTTAGAACTTTTGATTTGTACCTTTTGGAAAATAAATATCCTTTGTAAAAATGGTTTGGTTCACTTTGTTGCAGAAATGACCTTTTGATAAAATGTATAGGACACTTTGCTTGAAAAAATACCCTTTATGATTTTTATATTGGACAAAATGTCTGAGAGAATTCAAGTCTTCAAGATTTTTCTATTGAAACAATTTCCTGAAAAATGACCCTTCAAAAAAGTTGTATAGGATACTTTATTTGAAAAAATACCCTTTAGTATTTCTATATCAGACAAAATGTTTGAGAGAATTCAAGTCTTTAGGACTTTTGTTTGAGATATTTATCTGAGAGAATTCATACTTAGCCTTTTTTGATGTGGACAATTTCCCCAAAATAATTGGTCTTCAAAAAATGTGTCTTCATATTTTGCTTTGGATAAAATGTATGAGAGAATTCATGCCTTCAAAAATTTTGTCTCAAACAAATTATTCAAATAATCTTAAACACTTAGCCAAAAAAAGGGTCTCAAAAGAGTTGAACTTAGCAAAATAAAAGCCCAAAAGAAATTTGCCATGGACTTTAGCCAAAACAAAGGTTTTATACTTAGTTTTTTCTTGAAACCCTGTATGCCTTTCTGAACTTGTACTTGAACTATTGCTAAATATTTAAAGGCTTGAATGACTTTCAGATGCTTGTGTAACTTGACCTTGACTTTTATCTACTTGGTTTCACCATGAAAATTTCTTAGACCCTTAATCTTTGCTCTACAATATTATCCCTTAGAATTTGACAAAATACACTTTAAGTGAGCTTAATGTGTTTCAAAATCTTTGCACTCTGCATGATATCTTTGGTCCACTCATTTCATCCAAAACTCTGTGCACATTGAATCATTGGACCACTCTCTCAATAGGAACCTTACTACATGACTATCCAATTAAAACTTTGTATTTGAGTCAAAAAAATGGCCAACAAGACCTATGCTCATATTTTGAAGTGTGGGAAAATATGTGATTATGGATAATGTCTCTTCTATCGACATAGTCATCATTTTGACAAGCAGGTACTTACATCTACTTAAATCAGATATGGTCATAGTTCTATCAGATCAAATGATATGACAATTTTGTCCTCATAAGCAAGCCATGTGGAAGATGGCATATAATTTCAAGAGAAGGATTTGGGGATTGTAAATTGTATTTGGAGCATTTAATATATTTTTAGGGTTTGGAAGATTTTATTCACATCAAGATCATGACTCATCATCTTCGACAAACTCTTATCTTTTAGGGGGTTATTGGGAGAAATGAAAGTTAATTTTTTTATAATGGAATAGTCTCAATTGGATAAAATATGGTTTATCATTCATTGAAGAACAGTGGCAGCTCATTTATATATCTTTTATTATGTGCTCCTCTCTCTCTCTCTTCCCCTTTCCCCTATATCTCCCATTCTTTCACATTGAGCAAGGGTTCTCAAAATTTTAGATTTTAATTAGAATTTTTTTAAGAATCAAAGAGATTATCATTTGATAAGTTTAGACCCTATCAAAACTTGTAATAACTACCTTTTGATGCAATAAAATACTTTCTTTACCTATCTCTTGCTTTGGATTGGTGTCTAGTAAGCTTGTGCATGATGGCCTTGTGAAAGAGATTGTTTCATATCCATTGTCCTTCTTGCTCTCCTCTTTTAAGGTGTTTTTAAGATGTTTCAAGTTTGGACTTGTGTTATTTCTACCATTAATGTAAGCTCTATATGAGTCTTAAAACTCCTCTTTGTTTCCATTCATTGCTTCCTGAACCTAGTTTCTTAAATACTTATGCAATTAGTTGGTTTATGAGATTGTGTGAGCTAGTATTGTCTTATGTTAATCTAGTGTGAGTTCAAGATTATGTGAGTTATCATTTAAGTTTGGTGCATCACCTTGTTAAATTTTTTAGGAGCACTATTTACCCCTTCCTAACCTTTTTCCTAGCAGTAGCATTAGTTTAGGTGATCCATCAAAAAGAAGTCATCCTTCTCCGAAGGTTCAACTTCACCATAGGATACCTAAAGCCTAGGGTTATCCCAATATTATGATTGGGAGTGGGGGAGCCTAAATAACTCCTCTATAAGGGTGCAATTCCAAGTCTCAATAGTTTTTGACATGCATGGAGGGACTCTTTTATTGTGCACTAAGTGAAGAGTCTTGGTGTTCTCTTCATCCAATCAACCTTTGGAGGCATGTGAGACAACATCAATGGTGATTCCAAGTATTCATCATCTGGTATAAACATCCAAAGTGCCTAATCTATAGTATCTGGTGACTCTAAAAAACATCCAACATTTTGGTAGTAGAGTAATGACTACATTTCATGCCAAAGGTGACTACAAGATCAACTTCTAGAGGTATTCCTTTTGAATTTGTTGAATTGCCATTAAATTTAGTCAAAAGGTTAAGATTTTATAATACACATCCATATAAAATTAAATTTGTTCCTAGATCAATTTCAAGGCCTACCTCTGCAAGAAGATCTTTGTTGAATCCTTTCATAACTATGACAGCGCCTAAAGCTTTTCCTTTTGTGGATTTTAATGGCCAAAGTTCTTTAGACCTCCCATAATATGACCCTATTACAGTAACATCTCTTTAAAGTGCCCCCTATTTCATAGGAGACCAAACTTCAACCTCTTATTAACACCTCATAAATGTAGCTAATTTTTGTAATATTCATAATGTCAATGAGGAAAATGTGGCTATTAGATTATTAGCCATCTCTTTCAAAGGTAAAGCTTTAGACTGGTATAAAATCCTTACTGATAACTCCATTACATCATGGGATCAATTAGGAGATGCATTATGTAAGATATTTGAATACAAAAGTGACCATTTTCCACTTGCAGAATAGTTAACCACAATCGCTCCTCATGAAGTTATGTAAGATTTCAACAAAAGATTTCAAAAGACATGGGGTAAGATTATAGTATCTACTAGTCCTACTCATAACTTTGCTTTCCTTTACTAGTTTAAAGCTCTAAATTGTGACATTTCAGTCATGATCCATTCTATGGGAGGAAACACATTATCAAATGCTTATGAGGTGGCAATCAGAGCAGAGAACTGTCTAGTGCAAGTTGGCAAGCTTACTCCTAGACCACCAATGCCTTTATTACCTAAAATTTGACCACCTCTTATTTATATTACTCTCCTTACTACCATTATTCCTATGGAAACAATTGTTACCATACCTAGACCAAAGCAAGAAAAGGCTTACACTAGCCAATCTAGTGATTCCCAAGAACATAAAAACTTTCAAGAGCTTAAGAACATGTTTTAATCCTTAGGAAATGATTTGATGAATGTGAAGAGGTAAAAAGCTCAGTTCAATAGGCCCTATAAATCTCAATATTAGCCTCAAAAATAGTCTTATCAAGCAAGTAGGCTACCTTACAAAGGAAATTTCCAAAGTCAAGGCCAACAACAAGGGTAAGGACAAGGGTAGCCTAACTATGTTAGGAAAAATCATTATAACCCAAATGCTAAAAGCACCTCTAATACCCTAGTCCCTATTTAAAATAATATTTCTCAAGAATATGAGGGTAACATGCCTTAGAATTAGTGTTTTGGTCAATCTATTATCCCAAACACTGACTTCAATCAAGCTTTCAATGATCAATGGCAGGAGGCTACTAACTATTGGCATAATCAAGATCTAATGGCTCAAAGTGCATAGGTAGTCATGATGAAAAAACCAAAAGAGACCCCATGAGGCCAAGGGTATAATGAGGGATCAAATTAGTTGGATGCTACAATGTTAAATTATGAGCAAAATGAGTGTTATGCACTCAATCAATAGACTAGTCCTACCCAAGTATACATTCTAGTAGGTCCTAGGAATCAAAATCAGGGGAATGCCTTTATACCCCAAAACTCACATGTTAAAAGTAAATTTATGGATCCCAAATCACAACAAAATGTTGGTGGTTCATCCATAAATATTTTTGAATAAATGAAAAAATCCAATGTGAGTGTGCCAATGTGAGACATGCTCTCCATACTTGGATAAATGGATATCTTTCAAGAAGGATTGTCAAAGATCAATATTGCAGACAAGCCACCAAGCAAAGAGAATGTAGTTCTTACCAATTCAACCAAAGGACCAAATGAAGGGTGGTCAAGTAAGATGATCAAACCTCCTCCCTTCTACATTTATGTGATCATTAGTGACTCTCTAGTGCATAATTACCTAGTAGATAGTGGGGCAAGCACTTCAGTGATACCAAAGTCAATTGTAGATCAGTTTGGTTTAAAATATAAGCCCCAATCCAAGGGAGTTTTAAAACATGATGTATCTTTCACCAAACCATCTAGTATCATAAGAAACCTCAACTTGACCCTGCATGTTTATCTTAATGTCTCAATGGCTCAAGATGTGTTGATTCTATATATGCCTCTTCATTTTGCACTATTCTTATCTAGAGAATTCATAGCAAAAATTAGAGGTTACCTAGTAGTAGATTAGTCTTTCATGGCTTTTAGGACAAGGTATGGGACCAAGGTATCCATCAAATATGAGCCTATTTCATAATTCCACATTGAAGCTTATGGGTTAGATAGCATAAACATCAACTGTACCATCCTAGATGAGGATGAATTCATGGTTTGTCAAGAATTAAACACTCATCCTGAGGAGATACTTGATATGTTCTTAGATGAATTATGGAATGACAATCAGTTGGTCAACCCTTTAGAAGGTATTGAGGAAAGAGACATGGGTGTCTACTACTTGCATGAGGAGATTGAATCCATGCCATCCCTCATTATACCTAAAGTAGACTCCAGTGTCTTATGGAAATTGTTCTTTGATGGTTCAAGGAACAAACATGGAGTAGGTGTAGGTGCAATGCTAGTGTTCCCTTCCAATGATAAGTATTTATCTTCTTAAAGGTTCTAATTCAGTTGTTCTTAAAATGCAACTGAGTATGAGGGCCTTATCCATGGCCTTCAGTGGGATAGTATGAGAGGAATCAAATAATCACAAGTGTTTTGAGACAAGTGAGTTGATAGTGAATTAGGTCAAAAGCCAAAATGTCACCAAGAATCCCTTGATGAAGTCCTATAAACATAGAGTGTGGGACCTAATTAAGGATTTTGAGGCCTTCAACATCCAAATAGTGACAAGAAACCAAAATCAGCATGTTGATAGGTTGGCAACTATGGGAACTCAATTTGACCTCCCAAATGAATTGAAGAGGACTAAAGTGCAGCCACATGTTAGATTGGTAGTAAGGCCATTAGTGCCAGACAATGAAGTTCATTGGCAGGTCTTTGATAGTGATAAGCAAATTGATTATTTCCTATAGCAGGAAGAAAACTTTTCCTCAGTAAACTAAGAGAGATTTCAACATCAATATGAGGAAAAAATTATTCAATTGAAATATAACAAGCTTCCTAAAGGTTTGGTTACCCTTGAAGGTCTTTTCCATAAGGGAGATCATATGAGGAAAGATAAGGCAGTGATGTCAACCAATGAAGAGAATTATGAAAGAGTTCTTATCCTTAAAGACAAAATCCTTAAACTTGGAAAGGTAAGCACTAAGGCTGAAAAGCATGGTTTTATAGAGCTTTGTAGAGAATATTCAGACATATTTGCTTGGGAATATAATGACATGAGAGGTTTTGATCCCAAGCTAGCCCAACATACTATAAAATTTGAGGCTAATGCCAAGCCTATTAGGCAGAAACAAAGGCCTATCAACCCCAAAATTTAAGAGCTTATGAGGAAAGAATTGACGAAACTAATTGAATCTAGGATCATCTTTCCCATCAAGCACTCCTCATGGGTAGCCAACTTAGTACCTATCAGGAAAAATAATGGGGATATCAGGTTGTGTGTTGACATTAGGGATCTAAATAGGGTCTCCTTGGAAGATCACTACCCCTTACCATCCATGAAGCAACTTCTTCAGATAGTTATAGGTTTTAAATGCTTCTCTCTTTTGGATGGGTATTCAGGCTACAATCATGTGCTAGTAAGAAAAGAAGATCAATATAAGACTTTCTTTACCACAAAGTGGGGCACATAGGTTTATCAGAAGATGCCTTTTAGATGTCAAATATTAGGGCTACCTTTCAAAGAGCAATGGACATGGATTTATAAGGATTGCTAAATTAGATGGTGTCAGTCTACTTGGATGGCATCACAATTTTCTCCAAGAAGGCTAGTGAACACTTGGAACACCTAAGGTTGATATTTTAGAGATGCAGAGAGTATGGGATATATTTAAATCCTAATAAATATGTGTTTGTTGTTCATGAAGGCAAAATTTTAGGTCATGTTATCTCAAAATAAGGATTAGCTATTGACCCTGATAGAATAAGTGTTATCTTAGCACTATCTTTACCCAAGCACAAGAAAGGAATCTAAATATTCCTTGGGAAAATAAACTTTGTGAGAAGGTTTATACTTGGTTTTGCCAACTTGGTCAAACCTATCACTACCATGCTAAAGAAGAGCCAAGTATTCACCTGGTCAAATGAAGGTAAAGTAGCTTTTGAGGCTATCAAATAAGCCATTTCCCAAGCACCCTTGCTCATGAATCCTAATTTATTAAAGGATTTCATATTGTATACCTTCACCAATGTTGACAATACATCAACTATGCTGATGTAGAAGAATGGTGAAGGACTTGAGCAACCAAAATTTTTTTTACTCAAGGGCTTGAAGGACATAACGTAAGGTAAACTTTTTTGGAAAAGTAGGTTCTTGTAGCCTTGAGAAGCCTCAAAAAGTTTAGACCAATGCTCTCCAGCAATAGAATTTATCTAATGGTGTCTCATCTTGAAGTGAGGGATTTCCTTCTCAATAAGGATTTGAATGAAAAAAGAGCTAGCTGGATTACCAAATTCATGGAGTATAATGTAGAGATCAAGGTCACTAAGCTGGTAAAAGGCAAGGGATTATGTGAACATATGGTAGATGATATTCAAGAAGATAAAGAAATTATTTTGGTGACACAATACAACTCACAAATAGGTGTACCTCCACCTCATAATAACTGGCTCCAAGACATGGCACATTTCTTGATGATAGGTAAATGCCCTCAAGGTTTGGATAAAGAAAAAATAAGGTATTTTAGACTTCGGTCCATACCTTATGCATTAATTAATGGGGTTTTATTTAGAAAAGACCTCAATGGAGTGATTCTCAAATGCATTGATAATTATTTGGTGACAAGGCTTTTGGAGTAATTTTATGATAACCCTGTAGGAGGCCATTTTGTTTCAAGAAATACAATAGCAAAAGTGATGAGAGTTGGTTATTACTAACCTATAATTTTCAAATATGCCTATGCATGGGTAATAAAATTAAAAAAATGTGCTCTATTTATAGGTAAACAAATATTAGCATCCCTTCCTCTCAACCCAATTCAGGTGGAACAACCCTTCATGCAGTGGGGTTTAGACTTTATAGGAATGATCAATCCACCTTCTAGTGCAGGGCAAAAATGGGTACTAATTACTACCGACTACTTCACTAAGTGGGTGAAGGAAATTAGCCTTAAATAATCTAATGAAACATCAGTATTAGACTTTTATGATAGCATAGTAACTAGGTTTGGAGTCCAAACAATAATAATTTTAGATAATGCCTTAGTACTTATTGGCATGAAAATAAGTGAATGGGCACTTCAACTAGGCGTCTACCTTATCACATTTTCAAATTAATACACCTAAGGAAATGGAATTGTAGAGTCCAAAAATAATAACTTGATAAGGATTATCAAGAGAACAATGGAAGAGAACTAAAGAGTATGGAATACAAAGCTAAGGATAGTCATATGGGCTTATAGGGTGACTCCCAAAACTACCATTGGCAATTCTCTATATATCCTAGTATATGGAATGGAAGCCAAATTTCCCATCTCTCTTAAATTTTTTATATTGGAATTAGCCCATCATCTTGAGTTGATGGAAAGTGAACCTCTAGATAGAAGGATGACAGATCTCATAGAGCTTGAATAAACCAAGGACCTTGCAATGAAGACACTAGAGTCACATCAATCTCAAGTCAAGAAGTATTTTGACAAGAGATAAAGCAAGGGACTTTAAAGAAGGGGAATTAATCCTCAAGTGGGATTCAAATAAGGTCAAGCTAGGCAACCATACCAAGTTTGAAAACTTGTGGGGTGGTCCTTATTTGATCCATGGATGCAAACAACACAATGCTTTTCAGCTTGCCCAGCTAGATGGAGAGGTATTACCCATCCCAGTCAATGGAATTCATTTGAAGCCTTGTTATTAAAGGAGTTTTCAACCATTATATATTATTGTAAATATTAGAGTAGTTTTCTATGCTTTCCTCTAAGTGATTTAAGCACATTTCTTTTAGTTCTATGTCTCCCTTCTATAAGTGCTATTATATTAAACAAAACACAGAGAGAAAATGAGATTGAGAATAGCTGAGCACACATTCAACCAAGAATGAAGGCCTATTAAATAGGCAAACAAATGAAATACCCATGAAGCATGAGACGGGTATAAGAAAACTAACCTACGTTGGCTTGCATGAAATAACAAAGATCGAACAAATAACTAATCTCTTAACCATAGTGGTTAAGGCAACTAACCAACATAAATTACCTTAGTAAATAACCTAAGGTAAATACAATAATATGCTAACACCCTCACTTAATGACTAAACTAGGAAAAAGACCAAGTTTATCTCTAAATTTTATGAACTTGTCTGCACCAAGTGGTTTGGTCATTATATCAGTTGGCTGCTCTGCAGTGGGGCAGTAGAAGAGACTGATGTCTTCACTTGTAACCAACTGTCAGATGTAATGATGGTGAACCTCAATGTGTTTGGTCCTAGCATGAAATAATGGATTCTTCACCATCTTCAAAACACTTTGGTTGTCATAGAAAATTGGAGTAGGTTTTGATGACTCAAACTGAAGATCCTCCAAAATTTTCTTTATCCACATGGTTTCACAACCTGCACTGACCATAGCTTTATACTTTGCTTCTGTTGAAGAAAATGCCACTGTAGTTTGTAGTTTGCTTTACCATGAGAAAACTCCTGATACTACCACAAGAATGTGATTCCATTGATGAACAAGAATCCTCCTCACTTTTCAGATTATAACGAATAATTGATTCGTTTGATTTGTAGTTTGTAGGGCATTGTGAGGTTCCAGTAGAACAACCAAAGAAGCCAAAGTGGTAACAAATTCCCTCCCTAGAATGTGATTCCATTGATGAACAAGAATCCTCCTCACTTTTCAGATTATAACGAATAATTGAATCATTAGATAACAATGACTCAATATCTAAAACTTGACCAGTTGTGAAGTATGGCATTTGTTCATTTACTATGACATCTCTATTTACCACAACTTTGTTAGTAGAAACATCAAGTAATCTGTAGGCCTTTGACGGTTCACTGTATCCAACAAACACGTATGCTTTGCTTTTTGCATCCAAATTTCTTCTCTTTTGACTAGAAATAACTACAAAAGCTACACAACCAAAAATTTTGAAATCACTTACATCTGGAGTTCGACCTGACCAAGCCTCCTCTAGAGTCATATTCTCCAAAGCTTTTATAGGATTTTTGTTGAGGATGTATACTGTTGTATTCACTGCTTCTACACAATACCTGTATGGGACATTTTTGCTTTGGACCATACAATGAGCCATGTCCATCACCATCCTATTACACCTTTCCACAAATCCATTTTGCTACAAAGTGTAAGGTGTAGTGTATTTTCTGTGTATACCTTCAGTGGCACAAAACTCCTTGAATTGTTTTGAGATGAACTCACCCCCATTATCCGTTCTAAGAGATTTCACTGGCCGTCATACCTATTTTTCAACCATAGCTTTCCAAGTAAGAAAGTTAGAAAAGCAATCAAATTTATTCACTAGAAAGTATACCCACTTTTTCCTAGAAAAATCATCAACCAGTAATAGGAAATAATGAACACCAGAAGGGGTAGGTGTCTGTATTGGACCATGCAAATCCACATGTACTAGATCCAATACTCCCTTTGCTCTCAAAGCTTTACCAACATCAAATGAATGTATAACTTGCTTCCCCAACTAACATCCAATACATACATGATGACTATGCCGAATAGAAGGAATCCCCTTAACCATCTTAGTCTTACTCAATGTAGTCAAATACTAAAAATTCAAATGCCCATACCTTTCATGCCATAGTGAACTTGTGCTATCAACCGCTGCAAGTGCACTTTGCTTTGCTTTGATTGGATCTACAAGCTTATACAAGCCTTTCTCACCGATCCTAACAACAATAATCTTTTTATCTTTAGTGGTGACTAAACATTGTTGTTCTTGAAATTTTACAACAAAATCAGATTTTGAGGTGATCTCGCTGATTAAAAGAAGATTTTTGTTCATATCTAGTACATACCTAACATTCTTGAATGTATAATTTACTGTACCATCAAAACTTATATGAACATTACCAAATCCTTTCACAAAATATGTTGTACCATCTCCCAAAGATACAGATTCATTACTACTGTTATCTTGAACAAAATCCACATACCAGTCCTTATGGCATGTATAATGGTGAGATGCCCTTGAATCAAAGTACCAAGCTCGATCCACTGTAGAATTACCACTTGAAGCCATGAAAGCAAAATTTGGGGATTCCTCGCCTTCACCTTCAGCTACATTCACATGATCAGCTTTCTTTTTGGGGTTAGCCATATCCTGTTGTCTTTTCCTACAATCTTTCTTAAAGTGACCAGGTTTCTTATAGTAAAAACATTTCCATTTAGATCTCTTATTACCACTTACTTGTGAAGATTCTAATGGATAGCTATTTTTACCAGACTACTTACCCTTTTCCTTGATAAAGAATGCACTCTCTATGGAAGTGGATGTAGACAACATAGCCTGCTCCTGTCGTCTCTCCTTTTGCAATAGCAATGTAGACAATGTTTCAAAATCCAAAGTCTGCATCTCAACAATCATGTGCAAGGACTCCACAAATGACTCAAATGATGGTGGAAGATTTTTCATAAAAAGAGAAATCAAATCTTGTTCATCAATAGGTTTCTGCACTGCTTCCAACTAGTCACTAATGTCCTTGATCTGCAATAAAAACTCAAAAATGGAGTCACCTTCCTACATCTTAGTGGAAAACAATAAATTCTTCAAATACAACACTCTACCGACTTCAAAAGCCTGATATTTTGAAGATAAAGTTTTCCATAAATTTGATGCTATAGTCGTATTTTTGACCTCTGAGATTAGATTATCTGCTACTGATAATTTTAACAACATGAGAGCCTCATGATGACATTTATCATAGTCATTGGTATCAGTGGCAGGCCTTTGCTCTTTACTGAGCACTATTTGATCAATATTCATATATTCACATATTGTCAAAACCTTGTGACTCCACAAACTAAAGTTCTTGCCAGTCAATTTCTAAGAATCTGGTAGTAACAGGGGTTGAATACTAGCCATTTTACCTAGTTTTTCATGAAAATGATAAAATCAAAAAAACTATAATGACTTTTTTTTTTTTGAATTCCTTCTACACACTGATTCTATATTGACACTGAACAACCCTATCTGTTTTCAACAACAAACTCAATACCATTTGCAAGATCACAAAAATTATACCACTAAAATAATTAAATCGGGAAAACTAAAATTTTGATTTAAAAAATTCTCTCCGTTGACATCCAGATAAAAAACCCAGAAAACGATGAATTTTTTAGCTTCTCAGATGCGTCCGTGATTATTAGTCAGTAGTAGGTCTCCAATAATCCTTATTGGCTAAAGTTTTGATTTATTTCAATTAAAAAATAAAAAATAATTGAAATATTAAAACTTTAGGCAAAAAATTTTATAAAAAATTCAGCCAATCAGAAAATTGGCCTACCTCTAAAACTTCAGGCGAAGATTCTGAGCTCGTAAGATTCTGAGCTCGTTTCTCAACCAAATTGCAAACCGTTTTCACCAGTGTCTTAGTTTTGATTTAACTCATGATTTAGGCTTTTGTTTCACTAAAAATGATAAAGAAATGATTTTTTCTAATTTTCTTGGGATCCGTATGGTGCCCTTGCACAGAGAAATTCAACAGAGGCTTTTGAGCCTCTAAAATAGCCTATTTTTGCTTCCTTTTGGTCTTATTTAGCCTTCTAATGCTTCCTGGCAATTTTTAGACCTTCTGGTTGAGTTTTTCAAATCTCATGATGCTTTCTCTCTCCTCAGCTCTCCACTGGGTGCCTAAAGCTCCTCCCTGGAAAGACATCGACCTCTCTCTAGCTTCCACAGACCTCCACTCAGGTTCTACAAACCATGGGCTCTGATACCATATTAGATTAAATAAAACATAGAGAGAAAATGAGATTTAGAATAGTAGAGCACACATTCAACCAAGCATGAAGGCCTATTAAATAGGCAAACAAATGAAATACCCGTGAAGCATGAGACGGGTATAAGAAAACTAACCTACGTCGACTTGCATGAAATAGCAAAGACCGAACAAACAACTAATCTCTTAACCAAAGTGGTTAAGGCAACTAACCAACATAAATTGCCTTAGTAAATAACCTAAGGTAAATACAATAATATGCTGACAAGTGCCTTGAGCACAGTTGTTGTTTTGTATACTTTTGGTCCTTGTTGTTTCAAGAGGATGTTTTTTTGGAAAGGGGAAGCCTTGTATAATTTTCATGATCAGCTGGGAAGGAAAGGTTTTAAAATCCATGCCCAATGGATTAGACCAAGGTAACTAGTATATTGCATAGCAAACATGCAATCCTAGGATGTTACCAAAAATGTTGGACAATTTTGACCCACATACAAAGCATTTTCCTAGATAAATCAGCTAAGCAAAGTTATTGATTGAGTAAATGATCAAATGACTTGGAAACAGGTCTAGAATTGCAAGAGAAAGTATTCAATAGGTTTTCATGGTGATTCATAGCATTCAAGGAGCATGAAGTAGGTTTTCTCAAATTCTTATTAGTTCATCAAAGCTTTGAAGGGAGAAAAATGACTTAGACAAGCTTAAAAGAGCCAGACCATCATCACGTGTCATGCAAGAATGAATAGGTTAACCTAGTTGGACATTTCATAAATGTAATTGAGAGGTTTACCATATCCAAATGAATGCATGGATGTGATGTTTTTGGTCTCATAAACATCCTCTACAAATTTCATATCTTGATGAGTTTTCTATCTCAAGATAAAAGTCTTCAAAGGTGAACTAGTAAAGTGGGACGTGCATAAGGACGTCAAGTTAAAACTATGACAAGTAACCATTTGGATTGAAATATTCTTGAGGATGAACATGGAGATGAAAAGTGGCAAGATCTCAAGAGCTCATGTCAAAATTTAATGGCGCATGGGTGATCAACAAAGTCAGTAGGTCTAGGCAGATTGATGGAACGCATTTAATCATACAAAAGTAGATCGATAATGAGCGAGAGGTCAACAAGTCAATGAATCTCGAGAAAGAATAAGGAGATGCCAAGTGTCATAAACATGGTAATTGCTAGGTAAATAAATGGTACACATTCAAACCATGTAAATTAAGATTGATGGTGAACATAAGGTCAAAGAGTCTTGGTTCATAAGGATGAACATGAGGCCACCACATGGCGCAAGCATAGGACCCAGATAGAATTGACTACAGGGCCCATGGAAATAATACTAGGATGAAAAATGGCATAATTTAGGAATCCCAAATCAATATCAATGGTTGATATTAAAATTTGAATCCAAAAGACTTCAAATGGAGATTGAATATGACTCAGGTCGAACCAGAGCAAATATTTCAAAGGGCACATGTCACCATTAGAGTTCATTCAAGCACCATTATGCATGAGACACAATCATACCATCAAGATTTTTAACAATAAAAGGATGTCATTAAAGCTCAATCTCAACCTCTGGTTTGAAGATTTAGAACTTATAGGGTCCATTCTTTGGGGTTGCAGTATTGTGTCAAGATTGTGTTCACTATTGTTTAAAGAAGACCTATGCATATGCAGTAACTTCTTGGCTCCCATAAGGTTCAGAGGTAGAATGGGTCTATTTAGACTTAATATAGTTTAGGAATAAGGCTATATAGCCTATAGGTTTTCATTGACATGATAACTATAGGAAAACCAATAAATGAGATTTGGTTTTCTATCTATAGAAAGACCTATGCTTAGATTTTGAAGTAGGGGCAGATATGTGATTATAGAAAAATGTCTTGTCTATCAAAATATTCATAGCTTTGACAAGTAGGTACTTATAGCCACTCCAATCAGATATGGTCATGGTTTTATTAGATCAAAAGATATGAGGATTTTGTCCTCATAAGCAAGCCAAGTGGAAGATGGCGTATAATTCCAAGAGAAGGATTTGGGGATTAGAAATTGCAGTTGAAGCATTTAAAAGATTTTCAAGGTTTGGAAGATTTTCTTCACAACAAGATCATAACTCACCATCTTCGGTAAAATCTTGTCTTTTAGTATATTTCTCAGTCAATGAAAAGATTCAAGGGCTATGGGACAAATGAAAGTTAATTTTTTTATGATAGATTAGTCTCGATTGGATAAAATGTGGTTGAACATTCATTGAAGAATAGTGGAATTTAATTTATGGATCTCTGATTGCATGCTCCTCTCTCTCTCTCTTCCCCTCTCCCCTATATATCCCATTCTTGCACATTGAGTAAGGGTTCTCAAAATTTTAGATTTTAGTTAGAAATTTTTTGAGAACCAAAGAGATTCTCGTTTGATAAGGCTATACCCTATCAAAATGTGTAAGAACTACCTCTTGATGCAATAAAATACTTTTTTTATCTCTTGCTTTGGATTGGTGTCTAGTAAGCTTGTGCATGATGGCCTTCTGAAAGATACTCTTCCATAGCCATTATCCTTCTTGCTCACCTCTTTTAAGGTGTTTCAGGATATTGTATGTCTCAACTAATGTTCTTTTTGACATTAAGTAAGCTTAGTGTGTGTCTTAGAACTCCTCTTTGTTTCTATTCATTGCTTAGTGTGTGTCTTAGAACTCCTCTTTATTTTTATGAAATACTTATATAATTATTTAGTTTATGAGATTGTGTGAGCTAGTATTGTCTTATGTTGATCTAATGTGGGTTCAAGATTACGTGAGTTCTCATTTAAATTTGATGCATCACATTGTTAACCTTTTTAGGATCCCTATTTCCCCCTTTCTAACCCTTTTACTAGTAGTAACATTAGTTTAGGTGATCCATCAAAAGGAAGTTGACCTTTTTCAGAGGTTCAACCCCACCATATGATAACCACAACCTGGGGTTGTCCCAATATTGTGACTATGAGTGGTGGAACCTAAAGAACTCCTCTACAAGGGTGCAATTCCAAGTCTCAACAGGCATCATCATGTCAATTATCATTGTGAGGAATTTTATCAATGGAGAAATAAGATAAGTGTAATATGAGACATTGGACCATGTATTTATAAGGAAGTAACTTATCTTCTTTAGTTTGGTAAACATTTATAACTTGATTGATAACCAACTTTAAGTCACCATATACTTGGAGAGAGTTGATATGTAACTTTTGTGTAATGAGTAAGCCAAGTATTTGATCTTTATATTATGCTATATTATTTGTGCAATAAAATACCAAACAAGAAGTGAAGGGCTTGTGTTCATCTTGTGGGGTAACAAACACAATCCCAACATTGGCACCTGAAGTACATTTTGATCCATCAAAATGCATGGCCCACATATCATTGTCAATATTATAAGAGGTGAATTCATTACAAAATTCATAATTAATGGGTCATGTAATGGGGAAACCACCAATCAATCTACATTTACTTTCCCTTTAAGAGTTTTTTGTGAGATAAAATGAAAGGCAAATTTAGTAAGAAGCATTACCCACTTTGATATGCATCCTTATAAATGATACTTTGACATGAGACATTTAAGTGGATCAAATTTAGTGATGACATGAGTTTCATTATGAAGTAAATAATGTCATAATTTTTATGTGGTGAAAATTAGAGCTAAACATAGCTTTTCGATACTGGTATAATTTTTCTCATAATCAAGAAGTGTGTGACTAATGTAGTGAATAACACATTCACAGTGATCATCTTTATATTGTCAATTAAATCCTGTAAAGCTTGGTTGGTTGCATAAATATATAATAAGAGGGGTCTGTCAAAATGGGAGGCATAAGAACAAGAGGGTTGAGAGGATATTCCTTAATTGCTTCAAAACTTTGTTGACATGAGTCATCCCATTCAAATGTGGTATCCTTATTAAGTATATGTGTAAAATATTGTGTTTTATCTGCTAATTAATGCACAAAATGTATTATAGCTTGATTATGACCTTTTAAACAACAAATTTACTTTAAATTAGTAGGTGGTGGCATATCAAGTATAACTTTGAATTTATTAGGGTCTACTTCAATGCCTCTTTATGAGATGATAAACCCAAAAAATTTATAAAAGATACTCCAAAATACACTTTTTTGGATTTAAATGCATGCTATATTTCTTCATTCTTTCAAAGATTTGTCTTAAATTTATATTATGATCTTTTCGATGTTTGGATTTTGATAATAATCTATCCACATAATATTCAATCATTTTATCTATGTAATTATGAAAAATATGAATCATGTATTGTCGATTAGTTGCTCATGCATTTTTTAATCCAAAGGGAATGACACTATAAAAAATTGTTCCCCAAGGTGTGATAAATAATGTTTTTTCCTTATCTATAGGATTGGACTTGATTTGGTTATATCTTGAAAAAACATCCATAAACAATAACATCTCATATCCTATTTTGGAATCCACAATCACATCTATGTTAGGGAGTGGAAAATTATATTTAGGATAGTATTGTTGAGGCCAACATGTCCCCTTTTCATAGAAATGGGGAACCTTGTTATGCCTATTTTTCATACCCCTACAATTTTTTGAAAATTCATACTCCTATCTACCATAGTGATGACCTAGTCAAAAAATCTAAAACTATAGTTGGGGACCTAAGTCAATTAGTAGTATTATGAATACACCTATTTTCAATTAATTTTTATTTTTAATCGTGAGATTTCAGTTGACAAAATTGATCAAATTTGCATTCATTTGAAATGATTACTACAATATTTCAGTTTGAAAAGGATAATGCTTCCTAATGTTCTATCAGAGTTGAACACATTATATGATTTTCCATGATAGATTTCAGTTATCTTCATTTAAAATGTGACTGCAAGCTTTATATGGATTTATTACAATGATTTTCAGATTAGTCTCATTCATAATTCAAGTGCAAGTATGGAAGGATGGCATTATATAAGTTATGCTATGAATAAGTTTGGTTTATATTTAAACCTAAGCTATTATGATTCTAAGGATTATGAAATAATCCTAAGTAGACTAAGTTCTAATATAATATTATTTTGTGCTAAGTGTTCAATATAATATGTAGCACCTAATTTGATGGTTTTAAAGTGGACTCGAGGTGATTTTTTTATGTCAAAGGATAGCTTGGAATTTAACTATGTTTAATATTAGTAATTCAAGGTTTATATTATTAAATGATCAATGGGAAAGTTGGAAGTTTAATTGACAAGTTGGAAAGATTTAATGCAAAGGATGATAGATGTTTCAAGATCTTGACAAGATTGAAATTTGGTCTTAAGGTTATAATGTGAATTTTACATGCTTAAAACTTCAAGAGTTAGCTAGTGTTTTAGTAAGGATATTGGTCATTACTAAAGTTAAAATTCTACTAAACAAGTTAGCAGTCAGATAATAACAAACCTCGAATTAATACAACCAATTGGATGTAAACACATTAGCAAAAGTAGTTAATGTATGGTCTATGGATACAAATAGGTTGGTTTTTCATTTTGATAGTCATTTTGCAAAGATAACAATGAAATTCATACTTTGTTAGGATAATTTGGAAGTTGCAGACATAGTTAACAAGTACACCATGGTTCAAATGGATATCTATGAAAGAGATAATTTTAGTTAATCTATACGACTAGCTTACATGGAAAGAAGTTATGGTTTCAAGTTTGTATGATATGGTTTTGATAAATTCTTGCAAGATTAGCTATTTATTTTAATGTCTTTGCATGCATGAGTTTTGGAATAAGGAAAGTTGGAAGGATTTTTGGGTTACCATTATTATATTCTACGGTATAGATAACTGAAAGTTTTTTGTTGTTGTTTATAAACCCATTCATCCCTATTTTTGAAGATAGTTTCGGTGAATAATAAGATTAAAATTTATGAAGTTTCAAATATAGAAACTGTGTCTAAGATGATTATGAGGGTTATATTGTGAATATGTAGAATTTTGCTTTTAGGTTTTTAGTTTGTGATTTTGTTATAATGGTAATTTTGGTAATCTCAATTTGATTATTAAAGTTATGGTTTCATAAATGGATGAGTTGGAAATTTTGATGAGTTTAAATATGGTTTTATGATGAAATTTTGGTCATTTTGGTTTTGATTATGAGTTGTGGTTTCATATATGCATCATTTTAGCATAAGAATGAGTTTGAAATGATAATTAAATGATCAATGGGAAAGTTGGAAGTTTAATTGACAAGTTGGAAAGATTTAATGCAAAGGATGATAGATGTTTCAAGATCTTGACAAGATTGAAATTTGGTCTTAAGGTTTTAATGTGAAGTTTACATGCTTAAAACTTCAAGAGTTAGCTAGTGTTTTAGTAAGGATATTGGTCATTAATAAAGTTAAAATTCTACTAAACAAGTTAGCAGTCAGATAATAACAAGTCTCGAATTAATACAACCAATTGGATGTAAACACATTAGCAAAGGTAGTTAATGTATGGTCTATGGATACAAATAGGTTGGTTTTTCATTTTGATAGTCATTTTGCAAAGATCACAATGAAATTCATACTTTGTTAGGATAATTTGGAAGTTGCAGACATAGTTAACAAGTACACCATGGTTCAAATGGATATTTATGAAAGAGATAATTTTAGTTAATCTATATGACTAGCTTACATGGAAAGAAGTTGTGGTTTCAAGTTTGTATGATATGGTTTTGATAAATTCTTGCAAGATTAGCTATTTATTTTAATGTCTTTGCATGCATGAGTTTTGGAATAAGGAAAGTTGGAAGGATTTTTGGGTTACCAGTATTATATTCTACGGTATAGATAACTGAAAGTTTTTTGTTGTTGTTTATAAAACCATTCATCCCTATTTTTGAAGATAGTTTCGGTGAATAATAAGATTAAAATTTATGAAGTTTCAGATATAGAAACTGTGTCTAAGATGATTATGAGGGTTATATTGTGAATATGTAGAATTTTGCTTTTAGGTTTTTAGTTTGTGATTTTGTTATAATGGTAATTTTGGTAATCTCAATTTGATTATTAAAGTTATGGTTTCATAAATGGATGAGTTGGAAATTTTGATGAGTTTAAATATGGTTTTGTCATGAAATTTTGGTCATTTTGGTTTTGATTACGAGTTGTGGTTTCATATATGCATCATTTTAGCATAAGAATGAGTTTGAAATGATTGAAAATTTGATGTTTTGAGAGTGGTTTTCTCATGAAATTTTGGGTACATTATTTTTCTAAAGATTTTTGAAATACAGAATGTAATGGCATGCAATATATATGATTCTCCAAAATATATATTTTTTGGTTTTATTTCAAAGACATGAATATTTAAAGAGTAGTAAGAAAAAGTCGACAGTTTCAAAAAAGCTATGTTAAGTTATTTTTATGATTGTCGATATGATATTTTGAAAAGGGTAAAACCATATCAAAAAGCTTATAATAGTTTACAGAACTTTTATTGAAATTGATCTTTCAGTTATTATGGATTGATTGTTAGTTTGAAAAATAAGTACAGTTTGTAGTTTATGGATAATATATATGTTGTATATGTGGAGATTGCACTTGTACAATGAGAACTGAATGCTATAGATTATAGAAGAATATTTTGGAAATACAATTATGAGAATATAATTTTATTATTATCATTTCAAGTTGGAATATTATGATGATACATGACACAATTAGATTAAAAATCATATAGATGCATTCAGTTACAGACAATTGAAATTCCTAATTTGTTCATTCTATTGATATAGTTGGAAAATTATATAAGTGACTGGAAGTGGAGAATATTGAAATACAGTTGTTATTTTTTGTTATATAGTTGATATATTTATTTTATTGAGTTCAGTCAAATGTTGATCAGGTTTTGAATATATACTTTTTAATTGCATTTAGAATGTCAGGTTGGGATCAACCAGATTCAAACATGAATAATGATAATAATAATTGGAAAAGAAATCAAAATTAAAATAGCATGGACCAAAATAATCCTAATATGAATTTTTTTAGAGGAGGTTTTAGGGATGGATGGTTTGGCCCTTGATATGCCAATAGAGGAACCCAAATGTCTATCCATTTTGATGCCACCAACCTTAAATTTTGGAATGTGTTGAATAATATACCTTTTAATCCTACAAATCATAGGGGAAATAGAGTTGTATGTACTAAAATTTTCTCTCCCTACTAATCATACCAATTCCCTACTAATTAAACTAATTCTTTATAAATTAGCATAAACATTGCCTATTTCTTAGTCACAATAACCCTTTGGCCTACATCCCATACCCATACCAATATCCCATGTGACATTTATCCTAGCTTAAAAACCAATTAATCCCATCATTAAACCCATAACAAATCCTATTAACTACTAACCTACTCCCTAAACCCATTAGCCGACTTGAAATTCAAGAAAATCCTAACTACCCACTCACCACCCTATACTAGCCTCTCTTAAACCCCTAAAACTCTATGAAGAGAGTTCTAGAATTGGATAATTCTAGAAATATCTGCATTTTATCCCTTTTCCTCTAGAATTATCTATTCTAGAGGATTCCATGGAAAATCCTCCACCCTAGATCTTAATGGCCTAAATTCAAATTTGGACCATAAGATCTTCCTCCATTAACCTATAAAACTAAGACACTCCTCCTTGTTCAAGATAATAAAGAAGTCAATGGTCAAGTGAATCAAGAGATATTCAAGCAATCCATTAGCACACTCATCAAGCCAATCCAAGACAAATCCATATCCATTTTGTCTCAAGGAAGCCATTATCAAGCTTTCACAAGAAATCCAACAATCTTAAGTCTACAAGCTCAGGCATTGGAATTTCAAGTCTTGGAATGGAGCTATGAGAAGGTAAAAATGATGTTAAGAGTGCTTTAATCATTTTGATTTGCCTTTTCTATCCATTTCTATTGGTGTCATTAATTTTGGGTTTGTATTGTCATTTTGATGATATTGTTTGATTCCAAAAGTTTGGTGCACATTTTGGCAACCACGATGAGACCAACCTTCCTTATTTAGGTTAACAATATGGCTAGAATCATTTTAAGTGATTATAGGGCCAAATGAAAGTGAAACCAAGCATGTAATTTGAATTTTTCACATGATTTAAGAAATTAGTTGTATTTCCCTAAAAGTCACAATATTGTAGTAGTGATATATCAACACTAATTGTGGTATTGTAGCTTAGCCATTAGCAGTTAGGGATTTAAGTAGGGTTTAGGGTTTGAAAATTCCCACCACTTTTCTAGTCATGGAATTTCCCTGCTAGTAGTGGTATCATTGATTCTAGTGGTGGTATTTTGATATTTGTTAAGATGGCTATGAAATCTTTCTATAGGTGTGTTGTTTGTGATGTGCAAGGTAAGACAATGTCTTCTAAAGAATCAAACAAGGCTATTCACCTATATCCAACAATCTTGCTACTTTTATAATCATGGTATTTCCCTAATAATAGAAATATCATTGATTCCAGTGGTGGTATTTTGGTTTTTATTAAGAATCTTACATTTTGATATCTGTTAAGCTGACTGTGAAATCTTTTTTTAGGTGTGTTATTTGTGTTGTGTAGGTTAAGACAGTGTCTTTTGAAGAATCAAATAAGGATATTCACCTATATCCAAAAATCTTGCCACTTTTCAAGCCATGATATTACCCTCCTAATAGTAGAAAGATCTAAGGACATCACATTAGAACAATGGAGAAGCTTTTGTTTACCTTCAACAATCCCATGACTTTTTGAATTATGGTATTACCTTGTAAGTAGAGTTATCATCATTTTTAGCAATGGTATTATCTAATCATAAAAAATTGGTAAGGTTCCTCCCCTATCAACCTTTGGTTCCCCATCAATATTATACCTAACCTCTAGTTAATAGATATAGAAGGATATAGAGGACTGTAAGTTTTTGAAACATCACCTTTTATCAAAACATCATATTTTGTCTATAATCAACCTTAGAAAATATTCCTCATTGTGCCTTACTTGCTATCATTTGGATATCTAAGAATTATATTATAAGGGAACATTCTATTTTTCAGGGTCTATCAGGACTAAAAGAAGTTACTGACACCTCATTGCTGGTGATGTTGGTTAAAGTTGCAATATTGCTACTTTTATAATTACGATATTGACCTGCAAATAGTGGGATTGTCACCTAGAATAGAGATATTATAGGATAGCATATTTTAGGATATTTTAGTCTTTTTATATTCCTATAATCATCATTAATTATATTAAAAATAAGGCCTTATAATTATTTTATAATCTATAGACTTTTTTAGACTTATTAGGATAAATAGGTGAAATTAGTTTAAGACATACAATATCATTATTTGTATCTGGTTATAAGTTGCAATTTTATTGATTCTATTAACAATATTGCAGACAATCCCACCATTAGTTAGTAGTGGTATTGCATCTTGGTAGTGGGATTGACTATTTTGGTTATGGGATTGCCCTGTGTACTTACAGGATTATAGAATTCAGATAACCAATCTTTTTGTAGGTTTTGGAGGACTTTTTGAGGCATCCCTGTTGATTCCCAACTTTTGTTTTTGCAGAGGGGGTGCCATTTTGAGTAATTTGATTAATATTTATCATAGTTATCACATTTATATTTGAATAAATCATTGTCTTCTTTCTTGTATTTGACCATTGTGTGAGTGTCTATTATTTGTACATAATTTATCATATCATGTGAAGCTCAAATAGGTAATTAGAAGAGGTTAATTAATTGTATCATGACCTCTTATTTGCTTAAGCCCTCCTTTAGGATAACACATGATGTGGATTTCATCACCATGCATGCAGGTTAGTCTTTAGGGATTAGTGTCATAGATTTCACTAGACACACTAACCACACTCCATGTTCTAGTAAAGTATAACAATCAAGAGAGATTGCCATTATGACCTAAGCAGAATTCCCCATAAAGGATTCTGTGGAGTGAGGGATGATTAAGTCCATATACCTAGTGCAATCAAATATCCTCATACATGGACTTGGTCCCCAACATACCATTGTGTATATAGGGGACTCCTTCTAGATCTTTGTGTAAACTTTAAAATAGGGGACTACAGTCATAATAGGTGTTCCATTACCGATGTTAGTATTAGTTCCCAAGTGACCATCAAGAGCAAACAAGGTTGAGAGGGTTCGGTCAATTTTGTAATGGGTCACTAGCCTATAGCCTCACTTGTGTAGTTGTTAGATGGTGTGGACAACACATTACACTCTTATATGGTTTACTAATTAGGGCTACATTGGTGCATGATTATTTGTGTGTTGTGACGAGAATTATTTTTTTTGATAATTGAGTTAGCCACACCCAATACTTTTTGTCTACATACCTTTAAAAAAAAACTATAGGATCACTTCCATTATTCCTTCATCTCATCCCTTCATCCCATCATCATCTCACCTTGACTATCCATAACACATCATCTCTCTTTTCCATTCCATAACATTTGTCTTAGTCCACATATCACTCCTCACACTCATCCTAATATCATCCTTTTCCCTTAAAAATTTGTATATTGTGACTAATCTTTTGACCATCATATACCCATTCCCATAATCACATTATATAATTTCATCATCCTACACTTAGTATCCCTTTGTGTCTACTCACATCCCATACCACTTAACATCCACTACCCTTTTGTCATATCCATTTTGACTATCACACTCTTCCATATCCTTTTATCCATACCATCTTTGCTTCCTTATCCTACCCACACATTATATGATCCATCTCACTTAGCACCATCATCTTCACACATCTTTCTTTGTCATACTTACATCCATCCTTTCTCTCATTTATATCTATTCCATAGTATTTAATACTTTTTTCACATCCTTGTATATTTCACTTCACCTTATTCACTTCCATAACACATTTCTTCCCTATTTTCCTTGTATTGACCATCCCATTTATATCTCATTACACCCCACATGTGGTGATTATCCACTTCCTATCCATTCTCTTCATCTATTTTCTTTACATCTATAGCTTCATATAATTATCATATTTCCCTTTTCTTTTAGAACATCCACCTTTACATCAGTATCCACCTTTCATCACATCTTATTATCCACATAATCCATCTTTTTACACCAATCACCCACTTATACACCCATCTTGTATGTATATCATAAAATCCCCTCACTTCTTAAGTCATCATGTTTCATTTGTCTATATAGTCCATCTATTAATCATCCCTTCATCTATATCATATTATCACCAAGAAATCCATTATATCTATCTAGTCCACTCTCCACATCTATCTTTCTTCCATCCATATTCTCTTTGCACATCACCCCACACTTTCCCACACACATTTGTATCCACTTTTTAGTCATTCACACACATTATCCACCTTATTCCTAGCATTATATCATCCCATAGCCATCCATACACCCCTCATTATATAACCATGATGATCATATAACCCATCTTACTGTGTCCTCATCTTATCCATTCACATCCTATCTACTCTATCCCATCGCAAATATCTCAATCCTAC
This sequence comes from Torreya grandis, assembly GCA_037957365.1. Taxonomy (NCBI): domain Eukaryota; kingdom Viridiplantae; phylum Streptophyta; class Pinopsida; order Cupressales; family Taxaceae; genus Torreya; species Torreya grandis. The sequence goes on along the minus strand of JARHVA010001046.1, from coordinate 2,497,251 downwards.
CTATCTTTTTGTACTATATCATATTATTACCCTTCATATAGACTAAATTATTATCTCTTCCACACCACATCTACCTCCCATTTAATTTATCTTTAATAGCCTTAATCACTTCTTCAATCAATCTATTTCCATCATAGTATCTCATTCTGCCTAAGCCACTCATCCTTACCCCATCCTAACTTTATCTGCATGTCCCTTGCATCAATATAAATCTCCCCTTTATAGCTAGGTCCTCACCTCATCCATATCATTGTCACCATACCTTTGTTACAACATACATCCTAGCCTCATTTGTTTATTTTCATATCATCACACTTCTATAGCCCATATATCATAATCACACCTTTTATATTTGTCATCCATTCAGTACCATACTTTCTCATTACTTGTTCCTTATCCATACCATTGGATTCAAAAACCATCATTTCAATAATTAAAAAAAAAAGAACATCCCATTTATCCATATATCATATCCATCTCTTTTGTTTCATCCCTTCCTCACTAGATTGTCCATCCATAAAGAACACCTATATCCACATACCACCCATTCCAATCCTTTATTGTGCATAGTCATCATCTTATCACCCCCCCCCCATTAATATATCTTGAGTAGTAGCCCTTTCCCACACTTTTTTTCCATCACATTTCATCACCATCCACTTCTCTCCATCACCCTTTTAAATATTAGTTAAGGACAAAAGATCAAACTATTGCTGGTCACTTACTTCCCACATATCATTAATCATCCTATCACAACTTTAAATTATCATTAAACATAGCCTTATAAGATATCAATATAGCACCCATCACTATCCTTTATCCCTATCAATTGTCTTTGTCCCCTAACACCCATCAATTTGCCCACTTGCTAGTTGACAGAGATATTTGATCCCATCATCCTCTTTTGTCTTTTGCTAGATTGATCTCTTAAAAGATCTTTGTTTCTTGATAATTTCTAGTTACCTTATCCATTAATATTCTCCATTTGATCACTAGTAGTCTAATATTTTAACCAAGACTTATATTTAAAAGAACCTCAATCACACCTCATCACATTTCATCCTCTTAGTCTATCACCATGGTTATCCAAACTTGAGCTCAATTCTGCCTAGGATAAGGCTCAAATTAAGATGACAATACTAGGGGGCAAATCATGGACCCAAATCAGGAATATGAGGACTTTCATAGTGACATCCCTACACCTCAAGTAGACAATGAGAGAAATAATCTCCTCAATAATGATGGAGTTCATCATCTCATCAACCAATACCTATATGGAAACTGTGATGAAGTGTTGGCTCGAAGTATAAAAATTGGGGGCACCTTACCACCTAAGTATGACCACACCTACCTAAATAATATCATCCACCCATCTGAATCCCCATAAAAAAATACTCATCAAGAAGTGGACCATGGGTTTTTGGATGAAAGAGACCAACAACTTCCTCTTTTTAATCACCATGTTGAGGCTAACAAAAGATAGGTTGCCATTCAGGACCATTTGGATCAACTTAGACAACAAATCATCCTCCTCCTTCAAAATCAACACCCACTATACATGCAACATAATAATACGAACACCTCCCATGATGCCTAAAATCCTAACAATGTCAACAATAATAGCCATACCAATCATACCACCAATAACAACCATCATACCCATCCTCCACAAGGAAGCCATAACCAAACTATTAATGCTCTTGGGGATCCTGCCTTCACCCAAGAATGGAAGATGATGAAGGAAACCCTTCAAAAAGTGGATCCTAGGTCTCAAGCCCTTAAATACAAATATGAGATTTTTTCTCATCACCCTTGGATATCAACATTATGCAGATCCCATTCCCCTCACATTTTGAGGTTCCAATAGGGGAAAAGGAGACCTAAGGGATTATGTATAGGAATTTTATGTCACTTGTCATGAAGTAGCCTATGAAGATGCTTATCTATTAAGGCTCTTACTTAAAAGTTTAACAAGACCAGCACTAGAATGGTTCATGCACCTTTCTAAGGGGTTAATATCAAGCTTTGTAGAACTAATAGATAAATTTGTTAGACATTTGTCTTTCAATGTCGAGCATGTTATATCCATTATTGACCTCTATAACATAAAACAAAGAAATGGGGAAAACCTTGTCTATTTATTGCAATGATGGCAAGCATTAGCAAGCCAATTGAGATGTACTATACCCAAAAAGGAGTTGGCTAAAATATTTGTGGATAACTTGAATGTAGAATTGAAATATCAACTAAAATTACAGTGTGTGAAAACTTTTGATGAGATTATAGAAAGGGCATGCAAATTGAAAAATCCTTCATAGAAAAAAGAACCATCAAGATTTTTTCACGTAATGAGCACACCTCAAATACAAAAAACTCCTTTTCAAATAAACCCAAGGTCTTCATTAAAAATAAGAATGTTGTTAGAGATGGGGTTATAGACTCTAAATACCAAGTACAACATGTCCAAAACATACAAAGGAAAGGTCCCCCACCATAACCTCATGTTTCTTCCATCAAGGTTCCTTAGGATAAGCCAAGACCCCATATAGGCAAGCGACCTCTTATAAGTTTGGGGATCCCATTGTTGATTATCTTAGAATAGTTGGTTATGGCCAACATGATTACTTTGCCAAAAATCCAGCCCATGGATAATCATCAACCCAAACCATATTGGTATCATGATGATGAATATTAAAAATTCCATAGGTTAAAAGGACATTATACCAAGAATTGTATGCAGCTAAAGCACTATGTACAAGATTTATTCGAAAGAGGTGATATTGAATTGGAAGGAGAGTCCACCCCCAGTCAATCAAGAAATGGACAACTGGGTATCTATAAAGATCCTCTTCCAAAACATGAGCAAAGGAATCAAGGACCACAATAAGACCAAGGTCAAGCATCCTCTTCTAATTACATAGACTACCATAGTGTACCATATCATTACATTAATAGCATCAAAATTTGTAATATCCCTATCTCTGATAGCTCCTCATCTCCTATTTTGAATATTAACCTAGCCACAACTAATTACACTATCACCACCTAATATAACAAAATAGTCATTTTGACATCATCATCCGAACAACCATCCACTTCTTCCACTACACCAAAGAGGAACACCCATAAGAAAGCTACAAATAGGTTTGATAAATATTACGATATCATCCAAAAACTAGAAAAGACCCCTACCCAAATTTACCTTATGGAACTCCTTAAAACATCCACTTTACATAGGGAAATATTAAATCAAATACTTAATGACCAAAAGGTGCCTAGTAACCTAGACACAAGCAAATTTCAAGCATTAGTTTCTCATCTATCCCCTCCCGACAACTCAATTTCAATGCTTGAGATTTACCACTGGCTAGCCCACACCATAATTATCGACTATACATTGAAGTTTCCATTGCCCAACACTGTGTCTCCTGTGTCCTTATAGATAGAGGATCAACACTCAACTTGTGCAATGTTGACTTCTTGATAAATCTGGGATACTCTAAATCATCACTTGGGCCTATTCTTATCATGATAAACGTATATAATGACAATACACAACTATCCATTAGGTCTATTTATCTTCTCATCATTGTGGGACCTGTAGTTCACCAAACATTAATACATGTGGTCAATGTGGACTTGCCATATAATATGCTTCTTGGGAGACCTTGATCCATGAAATGCAAGCTATCCCATCTACCCTTAATCAGTGTCTCAAATTCCCTCATTCAAGTATGGAAGTCACCATTTCTAGAATCATTGACCATCATAGCTATCAAATGAATCAATTTACTCCTCCATCATTATCTCAAGACACTAAAAACACTATACTTAGTCTTACGATTACAAACAATATTTATCTTGATCAACTAGTACCCACATCTACATCAACACCAAATCTTAATAAATTGAAAATCACATCTATGGGTTATGGTGAGTATGAGTATAAGACCTTTTGCATTGGCCATCTCCTGGTGTCTCCCCAAAGCTACAGGTTCCCCAAGATGAGAGAAGTTAAACCCATCAAGTACCAATTTGGGCCTATAGCTTTTGAGAGTGTTGGGTTCTTATCTGATGAACATATCAAAGATGGATATTAGTCTTGGCTCTTACTTGATGATGATATATTCATTTCACTCAAGCAAAATTATCCCAAAATCCATTACATGATGGAGAACATAAATTATAAAGGAAAGGGACTAGGAAGGCAGGAACATGGTCGAATAGAGCCTATTAGTGTCCAAGATAATCCTACTTTGGTCTAGGTTACAAGCCATATGATGATTCCCCTTCAATATCATTGTGGATTCTATCTTGACTAATGAGCAAACTCTTCTTGATAAAGATATCAAAATAGGTTTTGCTTGTAGTCAATTTGAAGAGCTGGCTACCACTAACCTTTTTTTTGACACCTCCATCTCTACCATTAAAAATCTCCCTCCATTATCCTTCCCTTATAGATTTAGATACCAAATAGGAGCCTAAATTTGACATGTTTCAGAATTATGAAGCCATCCTTGAATACATGGGGACAAGGACTTTTATGCCATCTGAAGATCATAAGAAAAGATTCTCTATTAATTTGTGTGAATCAACATACTTTGGGGAACAAGAATTATTGAGTATTCAAAATGATGATGAAAGGTTAGAAGAATAACAAGAATTCTCCATAGAGTCAGATGAAATCTCATTCTACCCTGTTCAATCAAAAGATTATTTGGACATTGATACTGAGTTGCCTATAATTATCACCTCTGACATGCCAAAAATCAAGTACCCCCCTTATCTAGAAGATCAATCTCCTTCACTCATTAAAGAAGTCATAGAAATAAACATTGGGAATAAATAAAAACTCAAGATCATGAGACTGGTGGCATCTCTCACTCACTCAAAGCATGAAATTCTTATTGCATTGCTCAGAGAATTTATTGATGTTTTTGCATGGAACTATGAAGATATGTCAGGTCTGGATCCTTCATTAGTATTCCACCACCATGATGTCCACCCCAATGCCAAACCCATCAAACAAAAATTATGCAAGATGCATCCAAAGGTGGCATTGGCATTGTTATTTAAAGAATAATTACAAAAAAAAATGAATGTAGGATTTATTTTCCCCATTGACTACTCTGATTGGATATCCAATATTGTCTGTCTCAAAACCTCAAGGAAAAATTTAGATATGTATTGACTTTCAAGACATCAATAAGGCATGCCCTAAAGATGATTTCCCACTTCTAAATATTGATATGATTGTAGATTTTATAGCTGGGTATGAGATGCTATCTCTCATGGATGGTTTCTCAGGATACAATTAAATTAAAATTACTCCTAAGGACAAGCATAAAACAACATTCATCACCCCATGGGGCACATTTTGATACCAAGTCATGCCTTTTGGTCTAAAAAATGTAGGGGCAACCTATCAATAATAAATGATTATTATCTTCCATGACATGATGCATGATATAGTGGAAGATTATGTTGATGATATCCTAGGGAAGTCTTACTTACAATCTAAGAATCTTGTAGTCCTCTATAGAAAAGACTATGAGAATATAAGGTATGATTGAACCCTAAAAAGTGTGTCTTTGGCATAACATCAGGTAAGTTGATAGGGTTCATTATATCAAGAAGAGGTATTGAGGTAGATATAGCAAAGGTCCAAGCCATAACTAAAATGCCACCTCCCTGAATGTTTAAGCAACTTCATAATCTTCAAGGCAAGATTCAAGTTATTATGCACTTTTTTTCACAACTCACCAATAAATTTCATCCCTTTATGCACCTGCTCAAGAAGGGGGTATTTTTTCATTAGAATAAATAATGCCAAAAGGCTTTTGAAATTCTTAAACAATATTTGGAAAATGCACCCATTTTGTCTCCACCAGTTCTGGGCAAACCATTACTCCTATATATATCTGCTATACCATATTCCATTGGCACTTTTCTCATATAGCATAATGATCAAGGAAAGGAACAAGTTATTTATTATCTCAGTCATGCATTAATATCATATGAGCTAAATTATACAATAGTTGAGTGGGCATGTTTAGCTGTGGTCTTTGTATCACAAAAACTCTGAAATTATATGCTTAACAACTAAGTATAATTAATTGCCAAAATAGATCCCTTAAAATATCTCTTGTCTAAATCAACATTAACAAGTTGAGTAGCAAAATGGATCATGCTACTTAGTGAGTTTGATATTGAATACATCAATTAGAAATATGTAAAAGGATAGGTCATCACTGATCAATTGGCAGAAGCTCCATTGGAATGCATTGAGCCCATCATTACTCCTTTCCTAGATGAGTCCATCATGAACACTTCACAAATAGAAAGATTGAAGTTATATTTTGATGGCTCATTTAATACTCATGGGTTAGGGGTAGGGATCCTTTTGGTCACCCCTTAAGGTGATCTTATTCTTAAGGCATTTCATCTTACCTTTCCCTATACAAATAATATTTCAAAATATGAAGCCCTCATAGCAGGACTCCATCTTACTATCTAATGGAAAATCCAACATTTAAAGGTATTTGGGGACTCTCAACTAATTATCAAATATGTGACTGAAGAGTTCCAAACAAAAGATGAGAAGTTGCTCCCATATAAACAATTGGTAGATCAGTTAAAAATCATTTTTCAATCTATCACATTTGAGCAAGTACCATGAGAAAATAATAAGGTAGATGACTCCATGGCCACCCTAGGTTATTTCATTGACCTTCCTAAAGATGTCTTAGAAGGTAATTTTTTGATTGAACAATTAATTACCCTAGCTTATCAATCACTGGTTCCTCTCCAAATTTTTGTTATTGATAATCCCAGTCTTCCCTGGTACCATGAAATCTATCGGTACCTTCATGCCAACCTCCTTCCCCCTAACCTTAATCCTCATCAACATAAAGCCTTTAGTCATCAAATTGCCTGTTACACCATCATAGGCAGCACACTCTATCAAAGAGGTTATTATGGAACCCTATTATGATGTTTCACATCAGATGAGGCTGATCAAGCCATCAAGGAGGTCCATGATGGTATCTGTGGAAATCATATTAATGGAATGGCTCTAGCTAACTCCATATAGGGTACTATTGGCTGACCATGGAACAAGATGGTTACAAATATGTATGAAAGTGTGTGGCTTGTCAAAATCATGGGAATCTTATTCATGCACTAGTGCAGGAGCTAAATCCTATCATGAGTCCATGGCCTTTTTCTATATGGGATCTTGATCTAGTTGGAAAGATCAATCCTACTTATTTGGATGGACATAAGTTTATTATAACAACTATAAAATATTTCACTAAATGGGTAGAGGCAATGTTGCTAACCTACACAAATGGCCTCTAGATATCAAAATTCATCCTTAATCAAATCATTTACCGATTTGGCATCCCCACCAATATAATCTCAGATAATAACAAATCTTTCAAGAATCAATATGTTGAGGTATTATGTCAAAAGTATCACATCATGCAACATTTCTCTTCCCCTACTACCCCCAAGGCAATGGACAAGTAGAAGCAACAAATAAGACTTTGATCAAGATCCTAAAGAAAACTGTCAATCAGGCAGGATGCAATTGGTATACTTAGTTATATCTAGCATTATGGTCTTATCACACCAATGTTTTCACACCTATAGGGGTATATGGAGTTGAAGCTATATTGCCCTTAGAAGTAGAACTCCCTTCTTATTGTATCTCATTATGGGGCATAATCACTGATCATAACCACCAACAAGAGTACCTACAAGAGTTGGAAATCCTAGATGAAAAATGGCAAAGGGCCTTGAATCAACTTCAGGCATATCAAAATAAGCTTTAAAATCAGTATCATAAGAAAATTAAGGCTCGAGAATTTGAAGTGGGTGACCTAGTTCTTAAGGAAAATAAAAAAATATTAATGCAGAAAGAGACAAGAAGGGAAAGTTTGAAGAAAATTAGCTAGGCCCCTATATTATCATTGCTAAATTTAGCTCCAAAACATACAAGTTGGCCATGCTTGAAGGCAAAGAATTGGATGACCCCATGAACATCATACACCTAAATTAGTTTTATGCCTAGTCTTGACATCGTATGTCTATAGGACTACTCGTTCATATTCTCATACAATCATCCCTCATTAGAGTCTAAACAAAAATAAAATAAAATCCTTCTAATGGTGAAAACTAGATCACTCATGCCTTGGGCAAGTACCATGGTGAAAATTGGTTCCTAACGCCATGGTAAGGATAACCTAGGCCTAGTCTCAACAAGTGGGAATTCTCACCAAAGATCGACATCCTGGAAATGAAGATAGCAGGGGATTCCCAAGGACCATTTATTGGAGGACCTTCCTACATCATCTGTCTATCTTTGGAGATGTTATCTATATCCCCAAGCCTTATCATCAGTCATAATCTCTATCCTCTCCCTTCAACATGATCTCTATGACAAACATGTCTTATCTTAGCCTTAGCTACATCATAATAGACCATTGTCACTCATGCCTGACATTCTGACTGATCTCTCCCACTATCATTATTGAGAGTTATCCTAACAATGGGGTCACTATGATTCTTATTCCTAGAGGGATTGTCCTGGCCTCTTATTTTATGACGTATGATTCGAGCCTTGTCATGAACTAAAATTATTAAGAACCATGCATAGTCTATAGATAGCTCCTATATCATGCTCACCTTACTTTCACTACATCATTATAGCTTATCATCCTTACCCTACATCATCATCATCATCATCATCATCATCCATCTCTTAACCAGAACTATATTGGCCTGAAGTCTCTTCAAACTATGCAGGTGACACTTGGTCATTCCTTCATGTCTAAGGATAGCTCGACCACTCTTGACACTCTCTCTTCATCATCTCCATATTTATCTATCTTATCTTGAAACTCTTTGTGCATCATCATGATCTTCATAATAACTCTATGGAAAAAATGAATGTTTGCAGGTCTGTGAATGTCATATGTGTATGTATAAAATAAAGTATTTATTTAGTTAATTTTGTATATATGTGAGTGTAAATTTTTAGTATGGGAATAAGGATGTCTTAGGTGATTTTTGAAGAATCATCTTTGAATGAATCATCCCTTTTAAATAGAGTTCCCCTCATGCATCTTTGATATGATGCCATGGTCCCTTCATGACCATTAGCATATCTCATGAAGATGCAACATCAAAAGGGATTGCATATACTCATAATCTTGATAAATCTTTCTAAAAATACAAGTCTCATCCCCAAACTAAAACTTACCCATGTCTGAATCCATCCACCCTAATTACCCATCACCTCAAGAATCTACCTAAACCTATCCGTCCTATATCTCTATGATGTAGGAGCATTCCTACGAAGAGGAAACCATTAAACTAAGTAGGGTATTAATATATCTCACATAAATCTCTCAATATAAATCATCCATCACGTATACATCATCCATCACATAAGCACCAAATGACATCATGATCTATCCATCATAAAATCTATCAAACATCCCATTTAACCACCTAACCATCACATTCAACATTTGCATTAATCTATATCACTACATCTAAATCATAACACCACTGGCATATAAATAAGATCCATAAATCATGACAACACCATCATACTAAAACATATCCATGAATCCTAGCAACATCAATCACATACATTGTAAGTTCCATCACACAAACCCATAAATCATAAATTCATTTAGATACATCACCATTATAACTCATGTCCATACAACATAAATCATACTTTACATAAACCATGTCTATACATCATCACATAATCCATAATCATAATCACCATAAATCATAACATAAATCATAATTCATTCAAAAACATCATCTTCATCCATGAATATCATCGTAAAATCATCATAAAAATACATCACATATATCGTAATGCCATAATACATAGCCATCACTCAAAACAACATCATCATATCCATAAATCATCCCAAAACATAACACAATCATAACACATGTGCATAAATCACCATCATCTACATATATAAATCATTACATAAATCATCTCAAATCACCATAAATCATAAACGTCATCACATACATCACTAAAAACCATAACATGTATCCATAAGCACAATCACAAGACATGCCCATAAATCATAATCATCATCATAAAAACCATCACATGAATCATGACCACCATAACGCGTATCCATACATCATCATAATACTAACATCATCATACAAATGTACATAAACATCATAACACATGTCCATCATATAAACTATAACATAAAGCTCTAAAATCATGAATCCTCATTATATATATGTGTGTGTGTGTGTGTGTGTGTGTGTGTACATGGGATTCTTTTGTATAGTTCATGTTTTCTTCATGGGCTTGTTGTAAACTATATATGTTTTTTGACATTGATCCCATGTGAGCCTTTTTATTATATGTATTTGATGATATATATATATATATATATGTATATATATATATATCATCAAATACATATAATAAAAAGGCTCACATGGGATCAATGTCAAAAAACATATATAGTTTACAACAAGCCCATGAAGAAAACATGAACTATACAAAATAATCCCATGTACACACACACACACACATATATCCAAGAATGGGTCATGGCTATGGAAAGAGGTGGTGGCCTAGATCCTCTATTATTCGATGTCTACCTCACAGAAGATTGGTTAGCTCAAAACAATCCCACTTGCCTCTCAATAAGATTGACACTCTCATAAAGGGTCCTATAATACTGAGCCTCTTAGGTCAGCAACATGATCTAACTCATCATTCCCATCATCCCTTATCCCTACAAACCCTCATTTGATACATTTTGAGCTCTATTTGCTATGGCCATCTCACCCTAAAGTCCCTAGATATGGGCCTATGGTTGTGCCATCTACCATGGGATCCCATCAACTTGGCTCTGTAAAGTGGCAATCTGAGACTGTGCCTGCTCAAGTTGGGTATCCCTCTAACTAATTTGGGCCTATAGTGCACCAACCTAGGCATATCTCCTCTGCACCCATCCTTGTAGAACCACCACCTATCCCTAAAGGGATCCCACCTATCCCTATAACTAAGCTAACTCACCATCCCTCTAAATAATGTGGGCTTATAAATTATGATCTCACCTTGCACCTAGGTCAACCACCCATCCTCCTAACCCCATGCCACCTGAATTCATACATGTACCTAATATCTCTCCCAGATAATCCCCTCAATCTCCATGATGCATGCCTAGATCTCTGCCTATAGGCTCACTACTAATGCCTCATCCTCCATTAATCTGGATGGATGAGAAGGTCCTACTCCCCCTAATGGTTGAATCTATAGAACTTATGGGGCTAGTAGCACCATAGGCTATATTGGCACCTATGGAATATGTACCTATGAACCTACCTATACCCTTACCTACCCAAGATATACTTCTTATCCATTACCCCCATCTACTTCATCCATATCCATCACATCCTCCCCTCTTCCCCCTTCATCCACCACCTCTTAAACCCTCACCTATCTTCACTGACAAGCTCGTGCTGCCAATACTCAATATACTACCTCACTAATTGCTCCTCATGGTTAGGTCAATCATTTGGGCACTCGAGCATGCCACCATGATAAATATGCAATGGTCACCCATAGCTCTTGTATCACTGATGAAAAATCCCACTATTATGGTGTTACCTGATCATAATAAAACATAACATCCAACCTCTCCACTGATCTCCCCCAGTAAGGCTTCTCCCACTCACTCTATGTAAAAATGTGCTCAAGTGGAGGCACGTCTTGAACAAAACCAAATTATCATTGAACACAGTTAGGCCTATATCTCTTAATGATGTAGTCCTATCTATTGATAATTTAACATGGGGTCAACATAAACTAAATGCATGCCTCATCCCCCTATCCAAAAATGATGCCTCTATATGGCATCTAAGTGATGTGATCTGGTCGTAAGGTACAAAGGCCTACCTATAAAAAATCATATCTCCTGCATGGGTTGGCAATGTGCTCCCATCTATACATCATGGGTTGTCTTGGATCTAATCCTACTAATGTCCCTAAGGGATGTTGGATGGCAATGTGCTTCCAGCTCTAGATCTATAACAATAATGAGGGACCAAAGCTTTGTGCTCCCCTATAAGGCTCGAAATGTAGCTCCCTATATAAATGGGTTAACACCACCAGACCCCATATAAATACCTGGTGATCATGGATCACATCTGCAACCACATCCCCTAGGCTAAGGTAAAACCATCACTTGTTCTTGTCTAGAAATAAGATGTTGAACATAAGGGCCATCACCACCAAAGTTATTCGGTCCAGAGTCCCCTCCTGTTAGCACCTATCCAAGTTAATATATCCATCATGGACATTAATCTATAAGCTACCACCCAATCACTGTAGTGTCCTCATCAAAGTGTGAGATATCTAATAGATCTTCACACCCCTCATCAGTAAATGGAAAATCCTATAAACATCCTCAAGGGTGACTATAATTTCACCCATCACAAAGTGGAAGGATCTGGTCTCTAAATGCCACCTCTCTACTAATTTTGTAATCAATGCATGGTCAATCCTAACAAGTGACATCATCACCACATCATGTAACCCCACCAGCTCCAATATTTCATACTACTCTGGTAGCACATGCCACATCTCATGAAGGATCTCATGATGTTGAGATCGTGATGCTAGAATCTCTAAATGCTCTTACATCATAAATAAAAATAACATGTCATCACCACCATCACTTGCACCTACCTGATTCCTATACATACCCTAACAAGCACCCTTGTCTATCCTATTATCTAACTCATCCTATACTAACTACCCTCATAATCATGATCCCACTAACTCTTGAATCCTTCCATACCTAACTTATTACCTCCCTTAGCCTTCCCCCCAGCCAATTTTTCTTTTTCCAACTCCTGACTTAGCCAACTAATCCCCTCTCTCAATCCTTCTACTATTTCTATAATCCCACTACTATCCTAGTTAAGGTATTGTGATACTGTGATTTTAGATTAGCAAGATTACAATCCCAAAATTGCTCATAGTAGGGTTGCAACCCCATCACCCATTACTATGGGTTTCACTTTCCCAGTAATGGGATTATAATCTTGCAACTACCCACGAGTGGGATTATAAGCTCATGACTACCCACTAACGGGATTGCAATCTTGTGATTACTTGCTTGTGGGATTGCAATCCCACTACTTCCTAGATAATCTCACCATTATTTTATACAACCTCATGATTGAAGGCAAAATCTATAATCATGAGATTATAGACCCATGGTGCCCTTTATTTTTTTAGCCTATAATTAACCCAAAATTCATCTAAACTATCAAAAAATGACAAAAAAATGTAATTTACCACATTTTTCTTATCGGTGGCCCCACCGCTAACTCCCTTTGGTGTACATGAACTCATTCTCCATGGTGGGAAGCTCGAGGAATGTAGTCCATTATGCTTAGCTAGAGATCTAGATCTCTAAAAAAGATGTTCGTAAATGAGCTCCCCCATAACTCCCTTAGCCTATATCAACCCTCGCCCCCCCCATACCATTTTCTCCCCAAAACTAATTAAATCCCTCCCACTATTTATTATCATCCCTAGTAACATCCCACAAACATGACTTATCAACCCCCATTAAAATTTTCATTTTATCGCAATAACTAAGCACACCGACCTAGGTCCCTTTCAAAACTTTGAATGCATCCATATCAACATTCCATAAGTCATTGTCCATTGTCACTATCCCTAAAATGGATCTTTAAAATAAATAATAAAATAATACTAAATCCTAGAATTTATAATAAGTGGCTCATTATCATCATCCTATCTTTTTGAGCCTTCAAGAGTATGTGTCCTTGCTATTAGACCCATCATTCACTTGAATTTTAATCAAAACACCCTTTTTATCACGAAATCATTTTCTAGACACATTGTCCACTATCTAGACCCATCATTCAAATCACTTACCCCATTTAGGGCATCTCTATGATCTACTGAAAATTACCCCAGTCCCCATCAACATTATCCCTTCCCACTCTAGGATGTTTTAATCGAGTCACCATCCAGGTCAGCTTGTCTCCCTACATGCTTCCTCAAGGGGGCATCACATCAACATCATGCATCCTACTTAACAACCATCAATCATTCAATCATCCATATTATGATTTTTTCTTTGAAAGACCATTACTTCGATTACTCATACTACCCTTTCAAAGAGGGACAAAATGTAAGCACTAAAATGTGCTCACCCCACTAATCATACTAATTCCCTGCTAATTAAACTAATTCTTGATAATTTAACATAAAAATTGCCTATTTCCTAGTCACAATAACCCCTTGGCCTAAATCCCATACCCATACCAATATCCCATCTAACCTTTATCCTAGCCTAAAAACCAATTAATCCCATTATTAAACCCTAACAAAGCCTATTAACTACTAACCTACTCCCTAAAACCACTAGCCAATTTAAAATTCAAGAAAATCCTAACTACCCACCCACCACCCTATACAAGCCTATCATAAACCCCTTAAACCCTATGAAGAGATTACTAGAATTAAAGAATTATAGAAATCTCTCCATTTTAGCCCTTTTCATCTAGAATTCTTTATTCAAGAGGATTCCATGAAATTAAAAATTCCATAGAAAATCCTCCACCCTAGATCTTAATGGCCTAAATTCAAATTTGGACCATAAGATCTTCCTCCATTAACCTATAAAACTAAGACACTCCTCCTTGATAAAGCTAATGAAGAAGTCAATGGTCAAGTGCACAAGTGAATCAAGAGCTCTTCAAGCAAACCATTAACACACTCATTAAGCCAATCCAAGAAAAATCCATATCCATTTTGTCTCAAGGAAGCCATTATCAAGCTTTCACAAGCAATCCAATAATATTAAGTCTACAAGGTTAAGCATTGGAATTTTAAGTCTTGGAATGGAGCTATGAAAAGGTAAAAATGATGGTAAGAGTGCTTTAATCATTCTGATTTGCCTTTTCTATCCATTTTTATTGGTGTCATTAATTTTGGGTTTGTATTATCATTTTGATAATATTGCTTGAATCCCAAATTTGGTGCACAAGAGGTTTTCATGGTCATAAATTAAGAGATAGATCATATTCTCATAGTAGCTCTTCTCATCAACTGCAAAATAATCTTCACCAATTGCCTATTCAATCACCTAGTCAAGAAAGCATCAATGTTGTTAATGAACCACCACAGTAGCCCAATGAGATAGTTAACACAAATAATTTTTTGAATCTTACTTTACCATCTTATTCTAATGAGCCTACACCACTGCAAAAGATGCCAATTTTAGGGTGCAGGAAGCTTAGTTTGGAAAATCCTCTTGCTATCATACATCCAATCACTTACAAAAAATAAACAAATAGTCAAGATGAATCAAATACTCTAATAGAAATCAAAGCTGTGAAGCGAGTTAAGTTGGAGATAAATGATATTGAAAGTGATTCGAGAATAAAGATGGTTGAATTTCCTACATCTGAGATGGAGTATAATGAATGTTTTAATGAAAATGGTGAACTTGTGATTGAAGTCCTATCTAATTCTGATGATTCTTAATTATCAAAAATATACATTTCATTTTAAATTTGAACTTTAAGTTGATAAGACTTAAGAACATTTCAGATTTTGATACTTTAGCTATAATATTTTTTTGAAGTGCAACAAATTTTTAATTTGATATATGTATATATGCCTAAGTATTTTAACTTATATGCATAATGGAATTAATATAGATAAGAATTTCATTTTACTTTGAATTATCTTACTATTTATTGAAATATGTTATTCTTATTATTATTAATTGATTAAATAGTCCCCATCTATTAGAAAATACCTGATCTATTTTCAAATAATTGATCTCTTAAGACTTTTTTTAAGTATTAAATAAACCTTAACTTATAACTATCAATATTAATTGACTTATAAAAGTTAATTATTTAAGTTAACAAGTAACTAACTAAGGTTAGTTACAACTTATTTTCAACTAATTTTGAAGTATAAAAGGAGATCAAGGATTCATTTGAAGAAGAGGAACAACACAGATTTTGAAGACTATTACATTCAAAAGTCAATAATTTTTCTCTTCTATCCAATTTTTCTAAGATAACATAACTTTTGTAAATAGACCAATGGTACTTTCTCTGACAATTGAGTATGTTGCTTAAGCAACACAGGTATATCTAATTTTATACTATCATTTATAATAGATTATCTGAAGATTGTCAAGTTTAAAATATTTCGATGATTGCTTCTTGCAATCTTATGTGTAGAATTTGAATATTCAACTCGAATAATGATGAAAACTTTGTTATTTATGACATATTATTGAACTAATTGATTGTAAAATTTATCTTTTAAAGATATTTTGTAAATAAGATGTTTGTTTTTCAAATAAAATGATCTATTTTGCTAAGATGACTCTTTTTGTTGAGACTTGTATGCTTTATTTATATTGTATTTTATTTTGACTTTGACTTCTAATTTACTTTAAATCTGATTTTAGCTTAGTTTCTAATTGTTTTAATTTATATTTTTGTTTTAGTTTAGTTTTTCATTAACATTAATTTACTTTCTTAAGTAGTTTTTGTTTTAATCTGATTTCTTTCTTTAGTTTGGTGTTAGTGTTAGGTTTAATTAATTTTTAGTTTTGTTTTGTTTATGTTCTAGATTAGTTTAGATTAGATTCTTTTAGGTTTTCTTAATTAGTTTTTGTCTTTTTACTTGTTTGTTTGATGTTATTGTTTGCTTTTTGTCTTTTAATGTTTGATTTATGTTTTGTTTCTTGATTATTAAGATATGTTTATAAACTGATTTACTCTCTTATATTCACTTTACCTTTTCTTGTTTATTGTCTTGATGTTACTCGGAAGTTATTACAACAAAGAAAGATATTATTTTGAGAATATATTTTATTATTGAATCAGATTTATTTCCTTTAAGAGATTGTCTTGTTCATAGACTCTTTCTGTCAAATAGGATAGATTATATATTCATATCTGAACTGATTCATTATTTGGTAAGTTAATTTCTAAATTATAATAAAATATGTTATATCCAATAGCCTATTTGTTATTTTCTAAAATATTTAAAAAACCCCTCACATCTTTAGAATCATATTCTAACCTTTAGAACCTTACCATTAGATTGGTATGATTCTAACTTAACCTTCACGATAGGCAAAAGGGTTGATTAATTGATGGAATATTTTCATCATCAACAAACCCCTCTTTAAAATAATGTGATTTACAGTTCCCAGGCCCGTTATCTCATTCTGATTATATCTATCTAAAATGAGTCTTAAAATCTCATTTCACCCTAGTTTTCTTGAGCATGTGGTGTATTTGTAATAACCTATTAATCTGAGTTGGGAACCATAAGGTTGAAGGGAACAATGCCAAGTCGTAATGATACTCCATGGTTAAGACATACTTTCTTGCTTCAATTATTTAATGCACTAATCATTTTGCAAGGTTTTTCTCACTTAATTTTATTGAAGTCTCAGATTCCCAAAGTATCAAACCTTAGAGTCTGACGTGGCAACTTGAAAGGATTAGTTGGAATCCATGTGAGAATTTTATTAAGTCACACTTCTTTTCTTTTCACTTAGTCATTTTTTGTGGCTTTTCATAGATGGAAACAAGGGAATGAAAGGATGTTGCATGGAGGGTGGTCAACCAAGTCAAGAGATGGCAAAATGGAACCAATCAATGTCCCTAAGTGTCAGACTAGTTAGTCTCTTGGTCTTAAAAGAGATGTCAGATCTCAAGGGATCCCAACACAATGAGCACACACAATGTGGCCTGATTTCTAGATTAGTCATTCTCCTAGTGCTGAAGGAGATGTCAGAGCCTATGAGATCCTAATGCAAAAAGACATGTCATGTAGTGAATGGTCAAAATCTATCAAGATTCCAACCTATCAGATCACTCTAAAGTTATAAGGGTCAGTCTCCTAGTCTTGATAGGGTGTCAGAGCTAGGGAGAGCTTGACGTAATGAGAAGAGGTCACATACACCAAAGGTCAAAAGTTCCTAGATCCAACCAATGAACTCACCCTTGTGATAGACATGTTAGTATCTCAATCTTGATAGAGATGTCAGAGCCCAGGAGAACCTAATGTAATTGAGAATTACCACCCAACCTCATTATTAGAGTTATTACTCTCCTTGATTTGATAGATATGGCATACCCTAACAGAACCCAATGTATCATAAATCACCATGTGGCATATTTGTATATAGTGTCAAGTGGGGTCCTAAAGGCCCCATGGTGGTCATAATGAAGTATAGGTAGAATTTTAAAAGATAATTGGGGGATGCCACACATCCCCAACTAGCATCTCACCCCTCCCAATTGTATAAGAGCTAAGTGTTATGCCATGCATAGGTGTTGATCATTATTATGAAAGCCAGTAGACATATGGCACGCAACACAAAGTAGGAGCCTCCTTAAAATATTTATATATGATGTGGCCATGTGCCTACCACACTCCAAACATTAATGAAGTAGGAAACTGGGTCACGATTGGAAATTTTAAAATGTTGCATCATCCTCATTAGATAAGTCAAGTAGTACATGATCATGAGCTTCAAATTTAACTCCAAATTGGGAAATGAAGGATAATATTAAGCCACCAACTCAAAATTGAAGCCATAATGAGTGAGCTATCAAATTCCATTAATGCAAGAGGGTGAATGTGATTTTTATAAGTGTCTAAAAGAAACCCATTAATGGTTATCACTCCCAAACTCATAAAAATTGACTCCTTGATTGCTAATCCCACCAATTACCCTACGTGTTTTTTCCCTTTGATCAAAAATCATTCACAAAATCTCATTCTACCACCATGGCCACCTTGTCTTGAAATCCTAAGGCTGAGCCTGAGTACCGTGATACTCTCTTCTTGGAAGGCTTGACTCAGTTCAATCACTACAATAAAATATTTAAGGCTATAGACCAAATATCCAAAGATTTTGGCAATGAAAATTAAGATGATGTGGAATTCAAAGATGCCCTAAGGACTTATGATAAATTTTAGTTGTATAAAGCTATGGCAAAACCAAAAGTGTTCCCTTATGTTGACTTATTTGACAAGATATTCCTCACAGCTAGACGGATGTAGGATGGCATCCACAACATAGTTTACTTGGTTAAATCTAGACATTAGATTGTCAAGATCTCAGGGGCTCCCTTCAAGGCCTATTACAATCTCTTGGAGTACACCATCTTGTATAACTTAGTTGTGGTTAAGGTTGGGAATGACACTAACACAATCAACAATGTCTTGAAAGATTAGGCTAAGAACTTAGATGTCAAGTGGATAAATAAGGTGGATGCTAATGCATACATAGTTTGCACCTTTAGGTAAGAGATCCATGTTGGTATGATTCTACTAAAATGATTGTTCAAAGCCTTAAAGTATATACACATCAACATTTTGTGGGTAACCCTACTCCACATAATTCTAGATGGCTCTCAAGTCCCAGACCTGGGATGGGTAGTTAATTTCAACATGGTTAAGGCCATAACAAATGCTTAGATAGATAAATATTTATTTATGATGAGTTACCTCATGGACATAGTTTATGGGCTGTTCACTATAGACACCTAAATATGGCCACCAATAACCTCCAATCAAGGTTTTGGCCAATTTACACCCAAAATGCACAATTTGGCCTAAAAACACTAAAACATGCTAAATGATGTGAAATTGACATATTCAAATGCTGATTTTGGCTAGGGTATCCCTAAATGGGGCAATGCAATTAATGGGCTAGCTAACTATGATCATATCATTCTGAGTCAAAATGCTAATTTTGCACATGGGTGCTCTAGATTGCTCTTTCTTATAAAATATTTTGCACAAGATGTGTGCCTTTGTTATTTTATATTGGTAACTTCCTAAATGGGATAATGGTTCCAATGCATCTAACATTGCTTTCCAATTCCAATCTAGTCAAAATTTGAACCAATAGAAAGACATTCTGATCAATTTGGATAATTTGTGCACAAAGTGCTTAAACATGCTTAAGAGCTAATTAAACCAAATTAGAGCCTAATCAAGAGTTCCATGGAAACTTGTTGAATAATTTATTTTGGAAATGAATATTGAATATCTACATCATCAAGTGACCTCATTTCTTGGGAAGACATCTCTAGGCCATAAATGCCATAAATATCAGGATTCATGCCCTCCATGCCTTATCAATGCCTTCCATGATGCCCTACATGCCTCTTAATTGCCCCTTCTTCCAATGTCATGATGAAGATAATTATAAACTTAATTCTAAAAATTGAATTAATCCTTAACCACACATCTCAATCTTGAGATGGATGGTTCAGGTTGATTTTAGACATTATAAAAAATTTATAAATAGAGAGGCCATGAATATCATTTCTAAGTCTTGATTATGCAAATTTATAATGCTTAAATGGTTCTAAAAGCTTCAAAAAACTAGTGTTAGCATGCCAAATTGATTCCAATCCAATCTAAGCCATAAGCCAAAGGTGCCAAGGATAGATGGAGGTAGCCAAGCTTCCATTTCCAAGGACTTCATGAGCACAAACTGAGCAAGCCACCACTACAAAGGCATTTGGAGCATCCAAGAAAGGTGAAGGAATTATTTTGTTTTGATTCTTTAATTTTTAGTTGTGTTTGTCATTTTCTTTTGTTAACTAAGCTCTCCCTAGTGTCTAGGGCTAGAGATGTTATTCTATTAGTGTGTTTATTTCATTTTTCTTTCATTTTGGAACTAACACCATACTAACCATCCTCTCTTGAGTCAAATTCCTAGATCACATTCAATTTCAAGCCATCTAATTTTCTTGCATGGGTTCCCAAAGGATCAGTGGTCTATGTGGTCTTATACAAGTTGTATATCCATCACTATATGAACAATATTAATGATATCTATGAATATTTCTACCCAGTGGTGTACAACATAATCAATGAGGCTCCCATGCAACATTTATCAAAAGAAATTAGGGATCTCCTTGCTTCCATTTGGGACTACTATACTATTGTGAGGATACTATAATCCAAGTTGTGGGTATTATTAAAGAGCCCCTCCACTTACCCTACCACATCCCAAATCACCTAGCATAGTAGGAGATCACATACCAACTAGTGGAGGGCATCTTCAAATTGTTAGCTATAGATTAGTAACAAGAAGGAAATAATATGCAGTCAAGGTAACATAAATTAGAATTATATAAAACACCTAAAATAATTATTAATACAATGAAGGAGGTGATGATAAATGAGACCCAAATAATATTTCTCATTAATTCAAATGGTTTCTCCTTCTTGTTCTCCTTCTACATAGCTTTATAGACTTTTTCCAATTCATATTTGACCTCTCCTTGATTCTTGGGATCATCTGTTATCCTCTCAACCTTTCTTTATACAAGTTCATAAAGTAATATCACAACTAAATAATATTCCCTTACACATAATTTCATGATATTCCATACCAAAACTACCCATTTTCCCTCAATGGCATTCTAAATAAATCATATTCCCTTTACATTTTATTAACGACATACCAAATTATACGCCCTTACCCATGCCAATACTCACCCAAACCTAAACTGGTGTCTCATCTTGAGACACAAAAAGACCTAAAATAAATATAGTTTTTATGATTTTTGCACCATTACAAAAGTATTTGGGGAAACTAAACTAATTCTACCTATTCTCCATGGTCACATGATGGAGATCCATTCGCAACTAACTATTCTAAAACCCCAAACACACTTATAACTTAGAAAAATCATAAACACTTCATTTTATTTTAACCTCCATAGGTTTGTGATCTTACACCATCACAAAACTATAATTGGACTAGTCATATGAAATGGGTAAGGAATACGACATAAGGAAAATATTTTCTTTGGTTAAAGAGTTTATTGTAGGTTGATTTAATACTGGACCTTTGAACCACCCACTACCAAGTTTATCCATGCATTTGAAAGCTATGTAAGTGTTTGATCCTCATCAATTTGTTGCATTAGTTGTAACTATTTATCTACATGATTAGATATGTATATCTTAAGATATATTTGAACATTCAAAGAATACAACTCTAGTGTTCCTCCTGAGTGAGTGTGCTTCAAAGCCTCATTATAATCTTGTTCGTGCATATATATGGTTCCAAAAACCAACTTCAAAATAGGATTATTGTTTATGGTTGGATCACTAAGCCATTATTTGAGATTGGAAATTTCATTTCCTTATATTTAGGACTCACCAAGCACATTGCCAAGAGCTTCAAGGCCTGCAAGGGCATTGGCACCGAGTTGTTTATCTCATCGATCACCAGCTAGTAACTATGGAGACTAATGTAATATATGTAATAAGGCAATCCCTCTTGATGGATTCATCTTTGGAGAAGTCATGGACATCATTTTCATTAATGGCTACCTAGTATGCTCCCAAGTAGAAATTATTCCATATAGAGAATAGAGCATCTGGGCCACTCATTTTTTACTATATTGATTGGATATAAATATGAATAAATCCATCTAGATCCTTCTTCACAAACTTCATTAAATATTTATCAATAGGTAAATTTGCATCATTGAAATAGAATGCCACTTGCATGACAATATTTTCCCTCAATTCATCAGTCAAGGGTTTTGGAGAAGTGGAGTTAATCGACTAGGATTTGTTGTTTTCCATGGTTGAACCAATGGAACAAAACAAGGATAGAAGGATAGATGGTGGTATGGGTATATAACTTCACCAACCACATGGACCACTCCATTGGACTGCCAAGCCAATGAAGTGTTACATAAGGGTGGTGCCAATACACCCTACACACCCACCAACAATCAAAAATGATTAACAAGGTCCAAACCAAGGAAGAGAAAACATCCAAGCCCAAGTAATTCCTAGGCTCAAATCACACAAGAAACAACCACACCATTGTTAGTTGTAGATTAGTATCAAGAAGGAAATAATATGTATTCAAGGAAATATAAACTAAAATTAAATAAAATACCTAAAATAATCATTAAAAAAATGGAGGAGACAATAAGTGAGACCCGAATAATATTTCTCGTTAATTCAAATGGTCTCTCTTTTTTCTTCTCCTTCTACATAGCTTTATATACTTTTGCCAATTCATATTTGACCTCTCCTTGATTCTTAGGATAATTTGTTATCCTCTCAACCTTTCTTTATACAATTTCATAAAGGAATATCACAATTAAATAATATTCCCTTACACATAATTTCATGATATTCCATACCAAACCTATCCATTTTGCCTCATTGGCATTTCTAAATAAATCATATTCCCTTTACATTTTATTAGTGACATACCAAATTATATGCCCTTACCCATGCTAACATATATTCTACATTGGTCACTAGCAAAAGGTCTGCCCACATGTTCCAATTACCTTCGACACCATGTGTATTAGGGCTTCCCTCCTTATAGAAGATGGCAGTTAGGAGAGACTCTTTGGCCTTAGGGAGAGCTAAGCGACAAGATTAGGACCCATAAGGCATGATTAAGGCCCACTTTGATAAATATGTAGCTTTCTTCAACCTCAACTATGAGCACTAGCCAGAGGAGGAGGATGATTTTTATTTGAATGGAGTAGATGACCAAGAAGTGATTGCAAAAATTGAGGCATGTATGAATAATAAGGGTAAGAAGGTCCAACCCAAGCCATTTGTTACCCCCGCTGCACCTACTCAGTTGGGAGAGGATGTTGAAGCAAATCCTACCTAGGTTTCTAGGAGAATTATACAAGGGATTCCAGTGCCTTATCCTCCTCAAGATCCTTCTTCTCATCCCATGGTTCTGCCTCCTTCACCCCTAATGACTCAAACATCTCAACCCCTACCAATTTAGACTTGGGTGATTTGATAACAGGTAATTTAATCCCAAGTAGCTTGACCCCATGCCACATAGGCTTTGAGTTTCAATGTTAGTGGTAACCCAGAGATGAGCCCATGACATGACTAGCAACAGGCACTGGTGAAAGTCATTTTCCCCACTTCTCCCACTCATTAACAACCTCTCATGGCACCACCTGGTTTCTCATCTCTCCAATAATTTATCCAGGCATTTCTTTCACTCTTCCCCATTTCCCCCCTTTACTATTCACTCAAATTCCTCTGGCCTCAGCCATGTTTAACGTCCTACCTTATTCTTTCCCATCTACCTCATCCATTCTCCAACTTGGGACTTTTTCAGTGCCTCTATTGATCATTCCTCAGGTATAAGTAATTGCGAGTGTCCTACCTTTGACAAGGGTCCCAATAATTCCAATGGTAAGTGCACCCTATGCAAGTCTCAGATGACTCAAGCCATCCTAGTGACTCCTTCAATAGCCTAATAGCTACCTCAATTATCCCTTATAACCTATTCTACCTCTACTCCATCCATTGTAGCATTTGGCATTGACTCAAGAAAAACACTAAGGAAAAAGTAAAATCTAACTCACGCTCAGCCTTTGGTATAGGTACTTATTGCTTTTATTCATTCTCCTCTATCAGCTTATACTATTCCTCTGGTGTTAGCCCCAGTGGTTCCTCACATTGTTCCTTGACCTCCCTTTTCCATC
Organism: Torreya grandis; assembly: GCA_037957365.1. Taxonomy (NCBI): domain Eukaryota; kingdom Viridiplantae; phylum Streptophyta; class Pinopsida; order Cupressales; family Taxaceae; genus Torreya; species Torreya grandis. The sequence goes on along the minus strand of JARHVA010001046.1, from coordinate 2,472,633 downwards.
ACCCAGGCACCCAAAGATTCATCTTTAATCAACCAATCTCTTCCCTTCTGATTGATACACCTCTCCTAGGAGTCATTGCCCCTCAGGTTCACATTCTCCAAGGTTAGTGGTAAGCACAAATGTTCCCTTGGGCCTCCCCATTCATCTTGCCTCCTTACACCCATATGCCTCCTCTTCCTCCATTGTTTCCTTCATTCATGCCTTTTGCTTCTTTCATCTCCCCTCCACCTCATCTTCCACCTCTCACTACCATATCTACCACCCTACCAATACCTCCCCAATCATGGGAAATGGGCCCAATATCATAGGTGTTAGAGATGACAATTCAAGGTGATTCAAACATATAGTGGGATTATGATCACACCATAGGGAATATGTAAAGGATTTTCATGTAGAAATTCATATAAGAAGGGAACCCCATGGTCTAGTAGAACCAACATGATATATTCTCCCTCACCAAGGTGAAGACTTCCACAGGGGAGGAGAAAGTGGCTGAGGATCCTATCTTAGTTCTCTAGGATACCCAAGGCATGTCAAAAAAGTTATTAGAAGTCATGCAAAAGCAGGTTTGAATGTTAGAAGTACAGGTGAAAAGCTTCTTCCTTGCTAAGTTAATTAGACATGTCAATGATGCCCTTCTACAACTATTTTCAACCCTGATAAAGGTGGTGGAGACAATGATGATTTTATAAGGGCACTTTGTAGTTTTTATATATAATAATATTAAATTAGATAACACAAAAAATAATTTAGGTCATTATAAAAAATTCTATCTACCAAATAATGAGATTTTTCATCATGTCATTGATCACATTCAACACCAAGAACAAGATTCTAATCATGAGATTATACTAACTCATCAAGATGTGGATATGGTGAACAAAACTCATTCACACACAAATTTATAATCAATCTTAATGTTCAAAATTTATAATCAAGATGTGGAAGGGAAATAATCTGAATTGGAAGCAAATCAACATGAAATGAAATATTTAACATAAATGGGTCAACACTGAAACACTAGATATATTTAAATTTAAGACCTTAATTATTAGCACACAAGTCTACATTACGGAAGTGGGAAACAAAAAATTATGACACAATAAAATATGTTAAACATGTGCAAAGAGGCCAAATGACTCATAACCAACATGACAACCATGGAATTGGTTTGATAGCGGTCAGACCAATATTAAACTAGTTTGATAGTAGTCAAGCTAACCAAAAACCCTAAAAACAATATTTAAAAATTTAAAGATCATTTGGTAGTATCCGATTAAAAAATAATGGATCAAATGGTTCTCAAGTATTCTTGATTGAAAGATAATATTACTATTGACCCTAGATGATTGAAAGTACAATTTCAAGAGTAAAAGAAAGCTACAAGGGACCCAACAAAATGAAAATATGCTAATAATATCCTAATTTAAACCAAGGATCCATATATACATAAATATATTAATAATAATATAAATCCTAGGCCTATACCAAAATTATGTGTCTACATTGAATAGTAATTCAACATCAAAATAATTGATACTGATGTGGCATACACCAAAGCACTAGTTGCTTCATGTGGACACATAATTTGGTCACAAGTACTTGACAATGATAATTCTTGACACATTCCAAACTACATGACTTATTCTCAAATACATTATTCTCATTTTCCATTTTTCTAAGCCATTCATCTATATGTGGATGTGAGACTTTATTTGTCATTATCACTATACATAATTGTTACTATCAAATACTTAAGATATTTAAAAATTCCTTCAAACTATTCCTTGAAAAGGATTGTTGGCTTTGTTCCTCTTGAATAGGTCAACCTTAAGAAGACAATGATGCACTATGCCCATGTTCATGTGGGATGGTCACGATCCACACAAAACAATGGCTAATTTCTAAATTTGAAATTATTCTTTTGCATGTTTCACATGGTCAGCTAAATTATATTGTCAAAATATTCATCTATAAATACATGTCAAGAGTCATTCATTTCTCCCACTTAATATTTACTTGGTATAAGTATACATACTTATACACATTGAGCAAATTCTCCCTATTCTACCCAAATTTTGAATCACTCAAAAAGAGAAATCATAAGCCAAGTCAAGATCCCTCTAACTCAAGTCAAGATTTATCATTGTTAAGTATCAAAGTCATCTTCTACTTGCATACATGTATTCAAAGGAGCACAATCGCACATTCATTCTAGGTGGGAGAACTATGTGGGCATGAATTCCATCCTTGGAGAATTAGATATGTATGCAGTGATCAATCATAAAGGGGGTGATTTAGGTTAGCCCAACCCATTACTTTCCCTCTTTTTATTATATTTTTCCAAGCTATAAAAGTGCCAAAAGGGTTTCAAAGACAAGAGAAGACATGAAATGATTTATGTGTGGTTAAATCCTAAGTTTAATATCTCAAATTTCTCATCATCCACTGGCACAATGTGTGCATTGATTAGTTTAGATGAATAGTCAACCCAAATAAGTCCATAGTTAGTAGACTCAAGTGCATTATGTTATTGTTTGCCTACTGCATAGGGTTCATTTTAAAAGGCCATATCCCAAACCCCCTTAGATTCGTGTAGGTGAATTTGATTCATACCTTGGTGAATCAACATGTCTGAAATGTTCTTCAAATCACCATTTATTATCATTATATATATGTATATTTATTTATTATTATCCTTTATATAAATATATATATATATATATATCTTTATGTATAAATAAAATAATGATATATACAATACCCTATTAGAGCCGAAGGCCTAAACAACTCTACCTAGGCTCTGCCCGTGACAGAGTTGAACGGCTCTACTGATGGTAGAGCAAAATGACTTTATGCATGACAAAGCAAAATGATGCTACCAAATTTGACTTTGTCATCAAAATCCATTTGATTTATCGAGGGTAGAGTCATTAGGCTCCTCCATCAACTGATCCATTTAGATTTGCCATTAGGCTAAGCTGAGGGCAGTGACGTCAGACTCTGCCACCAGTAGAACCATTCAACTCTGTCATTCGGCAAAGCCATTCGGATCTATCATTTAGCAGAGCTATTTGGTTGGGATATTTAGAAGAGCCATTCCACTTAGCTATTTAGCTAAGTCATTTGGCTAAGCCATTCGGTATAACCATTTGACTGAGCCATTCGGTAGAACCATTCAGCTCCACCATTCTATTGAGCCATTTAGCTCCATCATTTGGCTAGGATATTATGTAGGTGATACCATCCTTTTTGGATGAGTCACAAGTGTGGCCTCAGGCTTCAATGCTCCAAAATCCACCTGGAGCATACGGGCTTGCTAAAAAAAGTCATTGAAAAATATAGAACCCTGGGTGATATAAAGACTGAAATGTTACATGGATTCAATCTTTATGTCATTAAAGGTTTCATCTTTTTTAATGTGGGCCATTTTTTAGCGAGTTCATATGTCTTTGAATGCATTCTAAATATATCTAAATTTTCATGGATCTATAACATGGTTACCAAAGACAGCTTCACTAGTTCCTAATTCAAAGGTGCACATGTCAAGGTTTGTTTGTATAATTTGTACTTTTCTTTCAAGGTTTGAAATTATGGTTTCCTTATTCTTTTCTTTATTTTATAGCATCAATTAGTACTTTCATTCAACACTATCATTCAGTGTTGTCTTTTCTTGGTTTCCATAGAATTAATAATTATGCCTTGATTTTGTTAATTAGCTCTTAAGTATGATTAAACACTTTGTGCACAAATTACTCAAATTGATCAGAATGATTTGTTATTGGTCTAAAATTTAATTGGATTGGAATTGGAAGGTGATGTCATATGCATTGGATCAGTTATCCCATTTATGATGTTACCAAAAATAAATAACAAAGGCACGTGTCTCATATAGAAGATTTGATAAGAAAGAGCAATCCAGAGCACCCAGGTGCAAATTTGACATTTTGACTTAGAATGATCTGATCAAAGTTAGTTGGCACATAAATTACATTGGCCCATTTAGGGATACCCTACCCAAAATTGGCACTTGAATATGTCAGTTTCAACTCATTTAATAAGCTTTAGTGTTTTTAGGCCAAATTATGCATTTTGGGTAGAAACTAGTCAAAATTTTAATTGGAGGTTATCCGTGGCTAGATTTAGGTGTCTACAGTTTGCCATTGTTTGGGAAGATGTTGCAAACCATAGGCAAAATAATGTCTTCTCAAATAATGAGAGATGTCCTATATGCCAACAAGATGATGATGATTCAAGAACAAAGCTCCAAATGATTTTTTGAAGCCTATGATGATGCCCCCTCGAGGGAGTGGCCATTACATTTGTTGATAGACGGTCCCTCGAAAAGAAACAAGAAGAAAGGTGGAAATTGTCAGGACACGAAACACCGAAAGCACACAATTGATTACCAAACCAAGCAACTTAATATGTGGAATTAACCAGAATCCACAAGTAACTAGAATTCAGAATAACACAAAATATGAGAGACAATACACAACTTGTATTAATAACTCTTACAAAAAAGAATACAATAAAGAAGATGCCACTTCTTCTCCACCACCTCTTCAGAGGTTTCCCACACCTCAAGTGAACAGTAATTCTCTCCTCAAAGCTCTCTCTCTCAGGTCCCAACACACAACTCAAACACAGAGTTGGTGTTCACCTCCAGTGCTCCACGCACACCACAAGTGCTCCACGCACTCCACAAGTACTCAAGGTACTTCAAGTAGATCTCCCATGAACCTGCAATAACCTACACCTCAACAGACCATACTTATGGAAGGGACTACCTTGCCTTCCTCTTAGCTCTCCATGTACTCCACGTACATACCAATGAGTACACACCATACTCCAAGTAGATCCTGCCTGATCCTGCTCCCTGTTGTGTTGCTATCCTATCTGATCTCCAACCTACAGATCAATACTGGTTCTGCACACCTATGAACCTTGACCTTGCACACACACACACACACCTGCAGATCAATGATCTTACTTACCATGTAGATCTCCTATAAGGGCCATGCTCACCTGATGACCAAGATCATATATACCTGAAGAATCCAGTTGACTCTCCAATCCAGCACCCACACACCTGGTATTGTGGCACTAGGAGGAATGCACCATTGCTCTACCTCTCTCTGAAGGAGCTGTTTGCTCTCTTACTCCCTAGCACAAGTTTCCAATACAACCATGAGCCTATTATATAGATCTCATCCAAACAATAATTAGACATCTAATTATAATAATTAGATCCGCAGCTCTCAGTCTAAAATTAGCTCTCATCATGCAAACACTTGGTTCGTTAGCTAACTGCCTGTAACATCTGCAGTTCGAACCACACAGGTGACCGACGTCGGTCCCTATCTACCTGGAGGTGACCGACGTCGGTCGATCCCTGACCGACGTCGGTTGCTTCACTTCACAATCCTGCCGATGTCAGCTGATCAGACCGACGCCGGTTGCTCTGCAACTCAGCAACTCTCAGCAACCTCCTCTCCTGTTTGCATCAGTGAAGCTTTTAGCTCTACAACCTAACAATCTCCCACTTGGAGATAAACAGCTGCACTGTACCTGTACCTATACTCTGTCTAATCTATTTCTTGGTTTGTATCCCTCTTCAAGATCAATCCTGAAGACAACCCACCACACATCCCGTGGTGTACCTCCTGTCATCTGAGTACCCTGCCACATCCAAACCTACAAACCCATGTAGTGAAGTCCTGACCCTGCATAGCATGAATCCCTGCTGCTGGTCCATCTCAAATACCTGAGAACCCACTTCCCCAAATTGGCTCCTAACTCTCTGACAGCTCCCACTGCTTGGGAATACTCAGGTCTATACCAGACCTCATGTGATTTCAGACACTGTACCTATCCAGCCCTTAGTGTGCTCTGGCTCTACATCCTGAACCTCGCCAACACCTTATTCACATCAGCTCCCATTGGAGACAAAATCTACTTGTGATCTCCATGTCTTCCATGTCAAAGAATTTCCCTGCTCCAAACTCCTCATGACATGCCACTGAACTAATCTTACCCTTAACTCAGTAAAACCCTATATGTCTGAACCTATACCAAGTTCATCCTCCACATACAGGAATAGGATAATGTTGCGACCATCATCCACCTGGTAAGACAAACACAATGGTTATACTGACATTCACTAAAGCCCTGCTTTGTCATCCACCTGGTACCACCTGTCAGTCCTGTAGCTCCCTCAAGACCATATGCCTGGTTTTCTGTCTCACGTGTTCGTTCACTCTATTCTTCAACTAAGGAATCCATTCATCTCTGTGCTTTTGCACCGGCTGGCAACCCTACCAAAACTCCTGTTTGGTTCTGCATCATATCCCTGCCAAGCTCCCACCTATTTCCTGGATTCTTCCTACTCTATAATCAGCAATGAGTATAAAGAAGAGGAATAACGAATTTGAGGGCCTACTTACATCTTCAGTCCTTCGTATGGGTGTTTGAGACTCCTTGACAGCGTGCTGTCCACTCAAAATCCATTATAGTGACCGACCTCGGTCACTCCACAGTTTGCATCCGACCGACGTTGGTTCCCATGCGTCTGTCCCTGACTATCGACCCTGTCGATGTCGATCGTCCTGACTGACATCGATCTTACCCTGCTCGACATCACCAGCTTCGGTCTGCACATGACCGACATCGGCACCTGTCTATTCGACACTGATTCCTCCTGATCGATGCCGGTATCTGTGTTCACCTGTGAGTGATGACTTTTTACCCACGAGCTCCTTTGAATCAAAACCCATGTCCAAATTGCTCTGCTTAGAAGTATCCAACACCATCCATTGGTTTTTGTCTGCCATCTCCTCCAAGAACACCAAGACTTTCCAGTTCTTAAGCCTATCAAATATATCCATCTTCCGCTTAAGAACATGCATCTCCTTCCTGCTCATGTGACCAAGCCTACGAAGCCACGTCTCCGTAATAGAAGAAGAATCAGTAATATAAACAAGTAGATAAAGAGTACCTATTTTTTTACCACCAGCTAATTCAAGTGTAACCGCTGTGAGAGTTCTTGTGCATCTCTCATCACCCAATATTTCTGAAGAAATTAGCCATATCTCCAAACCTGGGACCTGCATGACCTTCATCAACACCTGTGTGTTGGCCGCCTGCAATTTCAGCTTTACTTCCCCTTTGCCAATTCTTTGGCAAGGCTCACCAGCTCCTCTACCTGGGGCTGCATGGAAAGAGGCAACCAAATCTTTTATCCAAGATTCAACTTTATCCAAGAAACCTCCCAGAGCATCCTGTGCCACATCACCTGCAACATCTGCTTCTTCAATTTCTTCATGTTGATCTTCCACAGACCAACAATATTCTTTTACCTGCTCTTTCTTTCCATGGGACCGTAAGTGACCATCTATGCTTTTCAACTCCTCCATTCTTAGCTTACTTTCATCTGCCATTGCTTTGCTCCCACTCAATCAGAAACCCCTGAGAGTGACTTGTAACCAAACACAAAACCTGCTTCCTGCAACCTTGGCTCTGATACCACTTGTCAGGACATGAAACACCAGAAGCACACAATTGATTACCAAACCAAGCAACTTAATATGCGGAATTAACCAGAATCAACAAGTAACTAGAATTTAGAATAACACAGAATATGAGAGACAATACACAACTTGTATTAATAACTCTTACAGAAAAGAATACAATAAAGAAGATGCCACTTCTTCTCCACCACCTCTTCAGAGGTTTCCCACACCTCAAGTGAACAGTAATTCTCTCCTCAAAGCTCTCTCTCTCAGGTCCCAACACACAACTCAAACACAGAGTTGGTGTTCACCTCCAGTGCTCCACGCACACCACAAGTGCTCCACGCACTCCACAAGTACTCAAGGTACTTCAAGTAGATCTCCCATGAACTTGCAATAACCTGCACCTCAACAGACCATACTTATGGAAGGGACTGCCTTGCCTTCCTCTTAGCTCTCCATGTACTCCATGTACATACCAATGAGTACACACCGTACTCCAAGTAGATCTTGCCTAATCCTGCTCCCTGTTGTGTTGCTGTCCTATCTGATCTCCAACCTACAGATCAATACTGGTTCTGCACACCTGTGAATCTTGACCTTGCACACACACACACACACACCTGCAGATCAATGATCTTACTTACCATGTAGATCTCCTATAAGGGCCATGCTCACCTGATGACCAAGATCATACATACCTGAAGAATCCAGCTGACTCTCCAATCCAGCACCCACACACCTGGTACTATGGCACTAGGAGGAACGCACCATTGCTCTACCTCTCTCTGAAGGAGCTGTTTGCTCTCTTACTCCCTAGCACAAGTTTCCAATACAACCATGAGTCTATTATATAGATCTCATCCAAACAATAATTAGACATCTAATTACAATAATTAGACATCTAATTACAATAATTATATCCGCAGTTCTCAGTCTAAAATTAGCTCTCATCATGCAAACACTTAGTTCGTTAGCTAACTACCCGTAACATCTGCAGTCCAAACCACACAGGTGACCGACGTCGGTCCCTGTTTACCTGGAGGTGACTGACGTCGGCCGATCCCTGATCGACGTTGGTTGCTTCACTTCACAATCCTGCCGACGTCGGCTGATCAAACTGATGCCGGTTGCTCTGCAACTCAGCAACCCTCAGCAACCTCCTCTCTTATTTGCATCAGTGAAGCTTTTAGCTCCACAACCTAACTGAAATTAACCCATGGTTGAGATTAATCTAGATAAGAAAAATGTTTGCATGCATTGATGTAAAAAGGATGTTGATTTTCCCAAATGTGGTTATAATCAAGATTAAAATTCAAAATAATGATTTGCCCATAGGTTGTTATAATCATTAAGAGGACCTAGATTGGCTAAAGATGATTGTGCCTCAGTTAGGGCTGATTAGCAAGCATAACTCAAGGATATAACCTAGAATACAGATTAAAGATGAGTGGGTGCAAAGCGATGAAAAAGTTGGATAGAAGAATAAGATTGATCAATATGAATGATTTATTTGTACCTAATAACAAGGAGATGCTCGTCCTGATTAACAATGATACAACTAGAATGGTCAATGAGTTGATTTGATCAAGGGTGGGATGGAAGGATTTTCCAAAGTACCAAGGAGAAACTTTTGTGGCTCCATTGCTTATAGACCTTCTTGAAGCTGATTTTTTTTGTAGCATGTGATGGTAGGTTTCATGATAAAACACCATGAAGACTATCCCAAAATATGCATAAGTACTGACTCCCAATCCAATAAACACTCAAAAATAATGCACCAATGATAAAAACCATGATGACAATGTTGACGTATGAATATGGATAGACTCAAGAATAATGTTCTTAAGGAATTACCCAATGAACACATATAGACCGAGTCAAGGCAACAGTGATAAAAACAAACAAATAGGCAAGTGAATAAACAAACAAACAAACAACCTAAAATAAACAAACAAATATAAAGATTGAAAACAAAAGGAAAAGAAAGCATCCTAACAATGGCAATGCCCTAGTAAGGCGAATCGAGGATAACTAACTCGGCTTAGACAGGACAAATGTTTTTGGATTTTGAAATATTATGAATGTTTTTAGAATTTTGAGGTACCTTAACTTGTTAGAGAATGACAAGATACTTGCTCACAAAATGGTGAGAACGATTAGCTTAGGTTGCTCATAAAATAGTGACAGCATATGGAAAGGGTGACCTCAACATGAATTGAGCATAACCCACATAGTCCTAAAATGACCTCAAGTCATAGTAATTCCATCCACATAAAAGGTGAGAAAAACCCAACTAGGTCCCAACAAGTTCTCAAATCTGGCAAATGACCGGTCAAATGAGAATAGTAATGGCAAGGTGATGTGGCAATGCATGATAAACAAGTGTTACCCTTAGTTTAACCGTAGGCAGTTATAACTAGGATATAACGGCATAAGTCAATGATACTAATTTGCCCATAGGTGGTTATAATTAGTAGCAAGATTAGTGAAACACTAATTTGCCCATAGGTGGTTATAATCAGGCTCACATAAACAAATTTGATAAGATGAAAGATATTTTACTAGATCAACTATCATACCACTTTCATAGATGGTCATTGTAAACACAAATTGGATTGATTGTTGAAAATTTATTGGAATCATCTCACAAAAAGTGTAGGAAAAACAAAAGTAACCAATATCAAAATAGGATTGGGTAAGATGAGTAAAAATAGGCTTTGGTCTAGATAGGAATGGAATGATAGGATGGTATGGTTTTGCTTAGGATAATGATGTTTTTTCATAGATAGGATAAAATGGTAAGAGGGTTACCCCCAAGTGATGGGGTGAATGGTTGGGTATATCTGATAATGGTAAATGGATATGTAACATCGGCAATGTCATGGAAATGAAATGGTATGGTACATGTTTTTAGCTTGGGTATGGTTTTTGATTTTGTTATTCCTATTGATGGGGAGATGCATGTCCTAATCAAAAAATGATAAAAACAAAATACTTGATCATGTTAATTGCTAGCCCAAACCTCATCTAAATAGCTGCTCTGTCAAAAACTCCATGCAAATTTGGTTGTCAAGAGTGCTTTTATGATCTTCATTGGTTGTTGATTATGATTCCTTCAAATGTTGAGACAAGGTATCTTTGTAGCCTCTACAAAGTAAAGTGCAACCATGGATGGTAAACAAGGAAAAACAATGGATGGTAGGTTTTTGTGTGAAATGGAATGGTAGATGATAATGAAATGTGGAACGATTGGGAAATAAAATAAGATCAGGACTTTCAATCACACGTAATATTGATGATGTCAGATTTAATATAACTTTGGTTGTGGCAGGGCCATAATGTGATCTAGGAATTTGACTCAAGAGAGGATGGTTAGTATGGTGTTAGTTCCAAAATGGAATAAAATGGAATAAAATGGAATAAACACACTAATAGCATAACATCTCTAGGCCTGGACACTAGGGAGAGCTTAGTTAACAAAAACAAATGAAAAACACAACTAAAAAGCAAGGAATGAAATACAAGAATTCCTACACCTTCCTTGGATGCTCCAAATGCATTTGTAGTAGTGGCTTGCTCGGTTTTGTGCTCATCAAGTCCTTGGCAATGGAAGCTTGTCTACCTCCATCTCTCCTTGGTACCTTTGGCTTATGGCTTATCTTGGCTTGGAATCAATTTGGCATGGTAACACTAGTTTCATGAAGCTTTTAGAACCATTTATGCATTATAACTTTGCATAATCAAGACTTAAAAATGATGTTCATGGCCTCTCTATTTATAGATTTTTGAGGATGTCTAAAATCAACATGAACTGTCCATCTCAAGATTGAGATGTGTGGTTGAAGATTAATTCAATTTTTGGAATTAAGTTTGTAATTATCCTCATCATGACATTGGAAAAAGGGTCAATTAAGAGGCATGGAGGGCATGAATCCTGATATTTGTTGCATTTATGGCCTAGGGATGTCTCTCCAAGAAATGAGGTCACTTGATGATGCAGATATTCCACATTCATTTCCAAAACAAATTATTCAATAAGTTTCCATGGAATTATTAATTATGCCTTGATTTTTGTTAATTATCTCTTAAGCATGATTAAGCACTTTGTGCACAAATTAATCAGAATGCTTTGTTATTGGTCCAAAATTTGACTAGATTGAAATTAGAAGGCAATGTCAGATGTGTTGGATCCGTTATTCCATTTAGGATGTACTAACAACAAATAACAAAGGCACGTGTCTCATGCAAAAGATTTGATAGGAAATAGAAATCTAGAGCACCAAGTGCAAATTTAGTATTTTGACTCAAAATGATCTGATCAAAGTTAGTTGGCCCATAAATTGTATTGCCCCATTTAGGGATACCTTGGCCAAAATCGGCACTTGAATACGTCAATTTCAACTCATTTAATAAGCTTTAGTGTTTTTAGGCTAAACTGTTCATTTTGGGTGGAAATTGGTCAAAATCTTGATTGGGGGTTATCAGTGGCTAGATTTAGGTGTCTATAGTGAATAGTTAATTTTTAGTGGAAAGGTATTCAAAATAGCTACATTTTGGAATATGCAGTGACCACCTATTCATGTCCTAAGGAAATAAAGTTCCAATTTATACAAGAACTAAGGGGATGCTATCTCTTGTTGTTTTCTTTCAAAATTAAGAAGCTAATTGTTGACTTTGGATTAGAGACTCTACCCATAGTGGGATAAAATCTCTTGTATGTGAGTCACACATTTAGAAGGGGAGACTAGCGGTTGATTGAAGATTATGGTTTCAACATGGTAACAAGCTAGTGAGAATTCCAAAAATGTAAGTATGATGAATCTTAGTAAAGGATTATGGGAGTTAGCAGCATGAAAAGATATTGGGAAACCTTGAGGAGTGTTGTGAAGATCCGTAGGGAATAGATGCTCATGAAGAACCCATCACTTTTGAGCCATGTCCTTTGCCACTTTAATCCTTTAAAGGAGAAATGAGCTGGACTGTAGGAGATGAAGAACCAAGTATGAATCAACCAGGCTCCCCCACCATAGTGCATGTTCATGCCTTTGAGATGAATAGAATACATATAAAAAATTTGGATACATATAGTATATAATTAGAAATTGAACAGGTATGGGAGACTAAAACTAGGCCATTAGGTGATCATTCATAATCACATATCTTTCCCTCTTCAAGGGAATTCTATGGCATAGCTTGGGATGCCTAGTGGATCTAACCCTCAAGGCTAGAATGCAGGCCTAAATTTGGGAAATCGACCCTCTACCATGCCTCTTCCCATAGGCACTACTACTGGAAGCACTAGAGGAGGATTAGGGGAGGAACAGGTGGAAGCAGACCTCCTCATGAAATAGGAGAAGGATATTCCTAGTAACCACCCACCCAACCACAACCCACTATGGTTTACTATGAGATGACATTACATTTTCCTAAATATAAATGGGTAGAGAATGCAGTTGAGCATGTCCACAAGTGTGAATTGATTTGGTGAGCACGTGACATCACATCTTTTAAGTGAAAGGCTAGATAGTTTGTAACCATGCTCTTAGAATGTGCACATAAATGGTATCACAAGTTTGACCCTCAGTAAGCAGTGGTCAACTATGACCAACTCAAAGTAGCCTTCTTACAAGAATTTGATATTCTTGAGTTTGAGTAGCAAAGTATAGTGACACTGAAAGACATAAAGTAAGGACTTATAGAGAGCATGCATGAGTATGATGCACGATTCAAAACCTTGCTTTCAAAATTGTCATTTGAAATAAATCCTGCTCAACATGTACAATGGTTTATGGGAGGCTTATTGTTACCTTTTTGTCAAACTATATCACAAAGAACCTTCATCAGCGTGCATGAGGCACTAGAAGCTACCCTCTATGTTGAAGTAGTTGGAAGCATGGATATAAGGATTAGTCCCTTTATAGAGGCACATATAGCATCCAAGGCATCACAACTTGAAAGGTTGATGGAAAAAAATGTACATGAGACATGTAATGGTGTCTGGTGTATCGACTATGAGATTGAAGGGCATACAAGGAATAACTGCCTGCACAAGAACACCTGTGTAGTATTGAAACAAACTTATGAGATCTATCATGAGGAACATGATGTTTATTCTTGTCCACTTTTGTAGTGAGCTAAAACACTAAGGTGTTTGAGTATTATAAGATTTCTAATGCTTACATCTATGACACCAATGATTGTCGATTAATCAGTAATATTTATGAAGCTCAAGCGCATAGTATGCGCCAAACCTTAGTCACCAATACCCAAGATAATGGTGGATATTGTGGGTGAGGAAGAGGATGAGGATAAGGTGGTGGTTGGTTTCCACCAAGGGCTTGTTAATAATGTGGATCACCAGACCACTATCAAAGGGATTTCCCAGAGTACTTGACCTATGTATTTTGCAAAAAGGACCATCAACTAGAAGAGTGTCATGATCTATATGTAGCCATCACCAAGGACCATAGTGAAAAGGGTATTGACATGATTCAAATAGATAAACCATAATGGTGTGCATGACCAACAATCCCAATAGTGAAATAAGTTAATATCATAACTCGTAGTGGGGGATAGACTCAATCCACAACCAACCCAGTCAAGAAGGTACATCAAGAAGCACCATAAGTAAGAAAGTACCTTGATGCACAATAGCAAAAGGATGTCCTTTAGGATACAATGGCACTTGTACGAGAGATCCAAGGCAAGATTAAATACCTTAAAGACAAGGATGTGCCACAGTGCACCATAGTATAAAGGGAAGTTGAGCCTCAACTAGTGGTGCAGGATATTTTCTAGGAACTATGCAAATGTATGTTGGATAAGGACATTATTCCCCAGCTTAGTGTTTGGCTTAAAAGATAGGCCTACTTACCAAAAAAATTCCACCCTCACCTCTGTTGAAAAAGTGAAGATCACTATTTAAATAATGTTTGATGTCAGTAAAGTCCTAGTACTTCTTCCCTAGAAGATGGAGAGATATTGGTTAATGTTGTTATTAATGGATGGGTAATATAGGATATTCTAGTAGATACTAGTGTGGAAGTTAATGTTCTCACTAAAGATGCTTGGTGAAAAATGTCTAGTCCAACCCTATAGCCCTCTCCTCACATCTTGTTTATGGAAAATAATACTCGAGTGCATCTTATTGGGGTCCTCAAGAATGCCACCATTGACATACTTGGGGTTCCCTTCAAAGTTGATTTTGAGGTCTTGGAATTGGCAAAGGCTGATGACTATCCTGCCCTATTGGGAAGGCCTTAGTGCTATGACAACCATGCAAATTTGAGCTATAAAAATCAATACATAAGCTTTGATAATACCAACCAATGTCTAGTAATACCTTTATACGAAGCACAAATAGCTCCCTATATCAAACCTGAGAGCATTGATGAAGACATCAACAACTTGTATAATGTGACTGCTCGAAATGATGAACAACATGATCCAATGCTAGATGGTATTCTCCAGTGGATGGACAACCAATCTATCTTAGATACCACTATTGGGCCCATGATGAGTATGATCTCATTAGAAGGTTGCGCATCACCGTAAATAAAGGAGAAAGCATCCTGTGTCAGCTTCCTAAATGTCACAAGCTTGTGTGCCTCATGGGTTTAGCAATAAGAGGACCATTGGTGGGGCCACCAATAGAAAGACTCGATGAATCTCCATGATTCAAAGGACAAATAGAGGTAAGAAACTTTATCCATCACCTCGAAGAGTTCTATGATATTGAGAATGACTGAATGAGGTCATTAGATCACATTTTTTATGGTACTACTACCAGACGGTGGCATACTCATAAAGAGCACCTTTTGTATTGGGATCAAGTGTGATCTATTCTACATCATAGATTTCATCATGATAATAAGATTAGAGGCACACTTAGTTACAGTGGTGTGAAAGCACCTGAACCTCACATTGAGGCTTGTGAGATAATATGGTAAGCTGAGGAAACATTCTTACTAGAGTACCTCTAGGTCCATGCATTTTATGGGACTTTGCATACTTGGGAATGAGCTTGGTACATTCATGAGGAAAGGCACATGGGAAAAATGTTATGGAAACTACTAAAGGAAAATATGAAGTTGGCATTATCTTATTCCTCACCAAGTATGGACTGGCACCTAACTCTTCAAGCTATGCGGGAAGCAATTCTTGGGGATCCTAGTCTCATCGAAGATCACCTATGACATATTAATCAAGAATTTGAAGAAACCTTGCACTTACTCAATGAGCCTCCCACTCAATAAATTTTTGTGCCTACTCTAATTCCTAATGAAGATTGATGAGAAGAGATTTGCATGGGCAAGCAAAAACTCATCTTCTAGGTAGACGAAGGTGAAGGATCTACTTCACTCGACCCTTTGATAAACCATCTAGATATCCATATAAGTACTAGTTCATGAGCTATTTTGGACACAATTTATCCAATGGACAACCCTTATCATGGTCCCATTCAAACTATTCAACATAACATTGGCATGGAGCAAGAGCTTAAGATGGCTACAATTAGAAATTATTGGACTGAGATAGAAATCTCATAGATTTTTGAGTTGTTGAAAGAGTATTAGGATGTATTTTTCAGGAATTATAGTGAAATGAAAGGAGTTCACCCTTCTCTAGGGAAGATGCACATAAAGCTGATTAATGACACTCACCTCCTAAAAAAATTCCATACAAGATGAACCCTAACCTCTGAATGTGTGTGAAAGAGGAGATCGATAACATGATCCATGCCAGAGTAATTACTCCCATTAATGAATGTGAATAAGTTAGTCCCATGGTAATCAGTATCAAAAAGGATGGGCTTATCTGAATCTATCTAGATTACCATGTTTTAAATGCATCTTATGTGACAGATCCTTTCCCAACACTTTTCACGAAGGAAATCTTAGAGGGTTTTACTAGTTGTGAAGTATACTCTTTTGCCAATGGGTTCTTGAGGTACCACCAAGTCCAAATAGATGAGGAATACCAATCTAAGACTACTTTTTCTAGTGAATGGGGGTCTCTTGCCTATATCATCATACCTTTTGGGTTAAAAAATCATCCAATAGTGTTTTCACAGATAGTAGTTTAGGCTTTCAAAGATTTTATTCATAAATTCCTCCAAGTCTACTTGGATGACTAGATGGTATACGAGTTGATCAAGGACCATTGTGCCAATCTAAGACTCATGCTTGAGCACTATCAAGTGTTTCAAATTTATTTAAATTTGAAGAAGTGTCTGTGCATGACACTATTTGGTGTACTTCTTGGGCATATCATTTGTAAGGAAGGACTCCTGGTGGACCCAGCCAAGGTCTCTATTATTCTTCATCTACCAGTAGCCAATACTCAACGTGAGGTGTGCACCTTCCTAGGACATAGAATACTACATAAAGTTTATTTTAGGTTATGCCAATATCATTGCACCCATAAAAGAGCTTTTAAAGCATAATGAATAGTTTATATGGACTAACTCTTGTAAATCAGCGTTTGAAGCACTCAAGGAAAGGCTAGTTACTACTCATATCTTACAATTCCATGATTGGGAAAAACCTTTTCATGTCCATGTTAATGCATCTGGGATGGTAGTTGGCATGATACTTGCATAACCAAGTGAAGAAAACTTGGATCACCCGATTTGTTTTGTGAGTAGGAAGCTGACAATGGCTGAAAGGAACTACACCACAACCAAGCACAAAACTTTGTCTATGGTTTATGCTCTAAAACAGTTTAGGAAATACCTTATAGCCACTCCATTTATATTTTATACATACCATGAGGCCTTGAATTATCTTTTCAACAATCCAATACTACATGGAAGGATCTACCGCTGGATTGTTCTCTTCCAAGAATTCTAATTTTTCATAGTAGTAAAGCCTAGGAAGACCAACTATGGACCTGATCATTTGTCTTGAATTGAAAATGGAGAACCCCACATGCAATAAAAGATGATCTTATTGAATTAAATCTCTTTTGAGTTGCTTAGGTACCTAAAGAACTACAGGATATTACAACATTTCTCAATACTAGTTACACACCTGACTCCCTCACTTCATAGGAGAAAAAGCAGCTTGAGGTTTGTGTCTCACTTTATCATCTCATAGCAAGAGATCTTTATAAGATGGATTTTGATGAGGTGATTTGTCATTATGTAATGCAACATGAGCACCCTAAAGTGCTCTGAGAAGTCCATGAAGGTATTTTTAGAGGACATTACGCTAGAGAAGCTACCATGCGCAATGTGTTACTTGCTAGACTCTGGTGGCCAACTTTATTCAAAGATGTAAAGGTTTATGTTAGGCAATGTGATGTCTACCAGCATGTAGGCAAACTAAACAAAAGAGATACTATGTCATTGCACCCTATTCCTTCTCAATAACTATTCAAAAATTGGGCTATTGACTTTGTGGGGCCTATCACTCTAGCAAGATGATGAACGAGATCCCGATACATCATTATAGCAACTAACCACCTCATGCATTGGGTTGAACTAGTGCTAAAAAAATAATATACTATATAAAATACCACATGATTCATCTAGTAAAACATTATAACATATTTTGGATGTCCCCTAAGTTTCACAAGTGATCATGGAACCCACTTCTTGAATGAGATGATTCACATCTTATTTGATGAGTTCATGATTGTGCACTACAAAACAACACCATACCACCCATAGGAAAATGGAAAAAATAGATCCTTCAATAAGATCCTTAGTACTTCTAAGAAAGGCATAGGAAGGGATGGACCATTAATGTGACAAGGTTAGTTATTGTGAGAAGCGTGTGAGTGGAATGATGGAACAAATTCATTAAGGAACTAAATTTTAGATACAAGATTAAAAGTATGAAGGCCATTAAAAGATAAGCATTTATGGCTAGAAGTGACATGGAGAGGGAAGGAATTAATGGAGGTAAAACCCGCTGAAGGGCCTATAAATAAACTTGTTGAAGTCATTTTAAACTTTACCTTGCTTAAATTTTTGAGTGCTAAGTGCAAACTATGAACCAAAGAATCAGAGATCAACGAAACCAAATTTATTGTAAAGTAGAGCATTTACAGAGTTGGAAAAGTAACAAAGGTTATTTCCAAGTGAAAAAGATAAGTTTCTAAGTTTGGACTTGTCTATAGG
This sequence comes from Torreya grandis, assembly GCA_037957365.1. Taxonomy (NCBI): domain Eukaryota; kingdom Viridiplantae; phylum Streptophyta; class Pinopsida; order Cupressales; family Taxaceae; genus Torreya; species Torreya grandis. The sequence goes on along the minus strand of JARHVA010001046.1, from coordinate 2,453,994 downwards.
AGTGGGGATCTTTAGAATTGTAGGTTGCAGGTCCACCATTGTTGAAGCGTGAAGCTCAAGAGCCAAAGGAAGTTGGGTTGCCACCACGTACTCATTCAAAAATGTGAGATGGTTGTGGATTAACCTTTGAGTGCCACAAAGGGTAATGTGGCTAAAAAAAGGCTGAAAGACTCAAAAATCTTCCAACCATACCAAAAGAGGAAGAGGTGAGCGAAGGATCTTGGTTCCCTATAAGAGGAGAGGCTTCAAAAAACCAAGAAGAGAGACCAGAATAAGTGTAGTGCGCATGAGTTTTGAGAGAAATCACAAAAGGATAAATGAGAGAGAGTATGAAAGAAGCAAAAATGGTGAAGAAAGGAAAGTAAGCACATGCCTCTTCATCACAGAATACCCCAACATCTCCCCCTCCATCTTTACTAATAAAAGAGATGCAATACCCAGAGTTGGTCTTGCATGCAGAGAACTGGGTCTCTAAGGTGTCAAATACAATAATATTTGATTAAAATCACTGCTAGTTGGGCAATGAAGTCAAACTGTAGAATGTTTATTAAGTCAAGACCACCAACACATGAAACCAAGTGGTCTATGACTTGTCCATCAAGAACCAGTTGGATAAGGCTAGCCTCTTCCAACTTTTTGAGTTGCCATACTTTGGCAAACCTATTGAGGTGGTTTAGTTCCTCCTCTCGTGTGTCTATGAGGACTACATCCACTTTGTGAGACACAACATGAATATCATCATGAAAAGGATAAGAAAATTCACATGATTTTAGTGCTTAGGGGTGAATGTGTTAGATGACTTGGTAGATATGGAGGAGATTTAGTAGATCACCACTATGCTTATGTACCAGAAGCAGTGGCATGCAATGCATATGAGAAACCTATAGGATCCCACCCTTAGAGTTTTAACATGGATCATTTCCACCAAGTTCAGAGGGAATAACAGATGGAAGGAGGTGGACATGGCCCAACTGCACGTTACTCATCAAGTTATTCAGGGCACATAGTATAACTGGGCACTGTATTTTACCCAGAAGATAGCTGAAGATGTAGAGAAGGTGCACAAAACACCTAAGTACAAGTTAATTTAGGGATAAATCCTTTTATTGTTAGTTTTTGATGAGATTAGGGTGCCTGAATATATCTCATGATCATTGAAGTGGGTGTATGCCCCCACTCATAGGTCCCCCACCCAGCACTTCAAAGCTTTCACTTTCCCCCAACATACAAGTTAAATATGAGGTACTGTTTCAATGGGAAGAAGGCAGTTTTTGGAAATGAATGGTGGATCCAAAGGATTTTCCCCCCTAACTATATACCAAGTGAAATTTGTTATAAAGCATCACTACTCCCTAATGCACATTTGTGTGAACCCTTAGAGAGAGCTTTCAACATGGCTTAAACTTCCATATGCCTTTTCTACATGCTACTTCATTGATTCCATCAACTAGATTTATGATGCATAGCCAATCAATCTGTAGGTAAAATAGATCGATGCGAAGTGCCACACCTTTCAAAAAAATTTGTGTATCTAGGCAAAAAGGCCTTTTTGAAGAGAGGGGAAACAAACTTAATCGATATCAAGGTTAAAATATCCTAGTCAGGGAGCAAGTCCATAAATTATTTTATATGTTACACCCCCACTAGTACCCTCAAGATAGAGACCCCAAGGAGAGGCTCCCTTAGGTACTACAAGTACAAAAGAAGTAGCCAGAGCCAAGTGCTAGTACAAGTGGGCAATGTGCCCTTCAAAAATGATAGAGGATGGTGGAGGTGTATCCCTCGAGACCCAATACTTCTCACTCTTCATCACCACATCCACCTCCACCTTTGCTTTCACCTTCTCCACCTCATCCTTCACCTTCACCAAATCATCAATCTCCATCTCCTCATACTTCATCACCATCTACTTCATCTTCACCTTCTCATTCCACTCCTTCCCACTCTCCTACCCTTAACCCTTCATCTCTTCATCCAACTCCCCCACCTTCACCTCCATGACTACCTTCACCTCCACCTTATACAAAGATTACCACCAGATCAGTGCCATAACAACCTCCAACTCAAACACCCCAAAGGGACCCCTCTCAAGAGTAGATTCATAATTTAGGATTGGACTTGAAAAAGACTCCATCCCCAGTGCAAGAGGCCCCAGTTAGTGATCAAATTGATATTGATGGAATGGGATAAAATGAGATGGCCTCAAAAATCCATCAAGAAGGTGAACTTGAGCGAGATCTGGAAAGGGGGAAGGGGCCAACTAAAGGGGAATAGGAATAGAGAGGGTCATCCACTACATGTGAATGTTACCAGTTTGGCATATAGGACAAGGACCTCTATCTTTGGAAGCAATTCCACCCTAAGGATGCGACCCTAGAAATAAGGAAGTAGGTGTCCTTCCTTTTGGAAATGTACAATGAGGAGCCTCAATTTGATATTCCCTTAGATTTCATTTTTTCTAGCCCAAATGCTCCAAGTCTGCTAGACCTTATGAAGAGTGATCCATAATGGCTCTTTCCAATAATGACAAGTGTTGCATTCTTAAAACTAGCCATGTAAATGACATGCCAGAACATTTTGTCAAATTCAAACACATGCATGATGGAAAGGAAACATGGCAGGGTTATAGAGATGTATAATAAAGCATATGTAGAAAAGCAAGCGCTAGCCGATGAAGTGGCCTCCTTGAAGTAACAAATCCAAGAGGCCATCGAGGATAATGTAAGGATTTTGAACCTTTTTAAAATAATTTTTAATGAGGAACTAACCCTGGTGGATGGCATGCCATTGGATGGGGATGCCATTGGAAAGTTGGAAACATTGATTGAGATATTGCTCAAGAAAAACAAGGAGCACCCTGTGCCTAGAGATGAGGCCAAGGAAATAACTAAATAATTCACCATGGCAGTGGAAATTTGTAAAAGCACCTTGGAGAGAGTCAGGAAGTCATCCCCATTTTGGATGGCATTTTTGCATGCCTAACACACCTGAATAAAATAGTGGAAGCCCGGCTCCATGATGAGGAAGTACTGAGGCAATAATTGGTTGATGTTTCCCTTTTAATAAAAGATTGTGTCAATCATGTGAAATCATTTAAGGACATTGAAATGATGGAAGATGCCATTAATAACCATCATCAACAAATAAATACAAGTTTTACCATACTCTGAGGATAGGTTAACAAGGAGGTCTCTAAGTTAGAAGACATCCAGAAGGAATCCAACGTAGCCCTAGATGAATAGGTGAAAAAGATCAAGAATCTGACTCAACTCGAGGAGATGAAAGAAATAAAGGAGGCCATTGAACTAATAACTACCAAAGTCCTCGATACATTGTCCCACTAAGATGGGCTGAAGAAGGAACTCGAGTAGAATGGGCCAAAATTTTTGGAGGACACTAGTGTGGTTTAGTCCGAGATGGAGTAAGGGTTTAGTGTGGGGTGATGTTGACCCCTAAATTTTGAATAAGTATTATTCTAATTTTGGTGCATGGTGTGGAGGGACCATTGTCCATTTTGATGTAAGTCCAGTATGGAATGAAAGGACCATGGCACGTGAGGACCATGGTGCATAGCTACCAGGCGTAGGAATATCATGGTGTAAAAAGACAATGGCGTAGGAGACCCAACATGAGAGGACCCAATCAAGGGAAAATGTGTCACAAGGGACCTGAGAATAAAAGACTCAGAACCAAAGTAAAATATTAGGGGATTAAGTGGGAAGCAAAGTGCAAGGGACGTGGGAGTAGTTAGAAGAGAAACTCAAGTAAGACACTTTGACCCCATCGATCAGAGGTTTTGTACTAGCCCATGACGAATAGAACACTTGGACACCAAAATATAGCATAGATCAAGTATCTAGGGGCATAGAGGCTCGAGTCTATAAGAACAACTAGTTGTAAAAGCAACTACTCTCAACCTGTTTGGAGTCTATATGCCATCTATTCATGATAGTTAGAATTTTGACACTTGGTCAGGGTAAAACAAGTATAAAACCCCTATTTTAAACATTTTCATGAGCGTCCCCTGAGAATAATAGATAAAGCATTGTCTTGTAATCTGTTAAGCAATTAATGAAAAACTAGTGTTTACCATATTGTGTTAAGAATCGTGAAACATTCTAAGTGTTGAATGATGGACATGTTATCTTTCTAAGTCATGGGTAAATTTTTCCTTTATTGTTATTTTTAGACAGTAATGGTGATCCTAGTTATAATGGTAATTCAACCTAGATCAATATAGATAATAGTAGTATATTAATGGTATTGAGTAACCTTTTAAGAACTATGTTACTAAAGATGAAAAAACATATAATATTGTGCTTCAAAGCCTTCAAGAATCAATCTTTCACTGTGCATTTTGGGTGAGTGCGTGAGACTTACTTTTCGCGTGTTAGGGCTAGCATGCTAGCTTATTGGGGAGAAGCTTCAGCACCGTAGTGGAACTAACTAAAAGAACCCAACAGGTGAGCCGACCCCTAAAATAATATATATTCCTAAAATTTTGGTGATCCGGTCCCATCTATGGACCTTAAAAATTCACCAAAACCAAAAACTAAAAACTAGAATATTCTTGAATTAATGAATTTTCATCGCTAAAAAAATCCTACTACTGCGCTCCTATCCATTTTCATCTTTTGCTTCTATTTTTTTGTCATTTCCATATTCCTGATTTCTCTAGCATTTCATGTCTATTGTTTGTCACAGTCAACTTAGATAAGTATGTGGTTAACATATTGGAGCACATTATGCCACCGTCACTTATAGTGGACCTGTCCAAATCATACTTTTGTTCATGACTCTGATTATGAGCCTGCAAAATCATATATTATTCTAATTTTCATAGTAAAATAATTAGAATAGACAACAAAGATCAGTGTTTGAGCTAAGTATTATTCATTATTAGTACTTTCCCAAAATATTAATTTATTTATTTAGCATCCTTTTTAAAATCAAAATAATTGAATATTTTATATCTTTAGCATTTTGATATTTCTAGTTTTACACCTATAATTAACATAATAAAACTTATTAATTCAATCAATTGTTTAGTGTTTTATAAAAAATAGGTTAAAATATGCCAATGAGATGTGGGTGAGCTGGTTAAGTGGTTTGGTTGTTTCAAGTCCCACTCAGATTCAAATCTCAGGAAAGACATATGAGAACGGTTGTGTTTGTTGGCTATATTTTTTGGGTTGATAATGGCCATTGGTTATTTTTGAGGTTGGTTGTGGATGGTGTTGGTAATATTTGGTATACATTTGGTATTCAAGTGGTTAATAAATCACATGGGGATTTAGGCCCCGATTGTGTCTTAGACCAATCCATACTTTGGTCAAAATCTGTCACCTAGCTAAAAATATTGGATAAAACATATTGATGAACTTGAACCTTTGTTTTCAATCCTCTACTTTCTAATTTTATTTTTAATTTATTTGGTTTTCCTAGAAATTGTGTTCTGGTAGTTTTAAAACTTATAGGAGCTATCATTCTAGGCAAAGCAGTTAGTAGTTTTAGTTGTGCCATAGTGTGATGGGTATTACCCCAATACTCAAGCCATTATATCACACTTTTCATGGAAATTTATTTCCATATATTTCATGGTATATTGATAATGACTATAATTCTTCTTGAATCCATAATAAGCCTTAGGTCATTGATTTTTGTAGTGCATTGGTAAGCGGTTATCCCCAAGAAGTTACTCTCAACATACCCCATAAGATGGGATAGTGTGGTTGCAGGATGGTGGAATATTTTTTAGTTATTTACTTTGCATATATATTCATTATTTACGACTAGGATCAGTATATCTGAGAGCCTAGAAAATAAATACACCCTTGTCTAATTTCCCCCTTTTCCTTTTTCTTTTATATCTTTCCATGTCACCCAAGAAGGTTAATTTTTCTTTTCCTCTTAGGCATAGTGCTAGATTGAGTGGATTTCCTATGAGTCAAATTTATCTAATTTCCTCTCCATTGAATGATAAATATTTTTTATCATTATGTTAATGCAACCCTTGAAAATTATATGCACATTGAAGATGATGTTAGTGATAAAATTGATAATCAAGAAAATGAACGTATGCATGATAATCAAGATAACCATGACAGTTCAAATACAATTGATCCTATTGAATTCAATGGATTAGATCTCAATCAAGTCAAATAGTTTTCCAATTTCTGCCAAGGACTTCGACAATGTCCCCAACAAGTGGATAAAGTTATCCAACTATTCCTAACATCTAAGACTAGACATCAAGCAATGATTGTTTCCTCTCAAGAGATGCCTTTCAAATTTGTTAAACCTTCAACTTCAGATGCCATCATTACTACTATTGTTACTATTCATATATCAACCCCTATAGTTAGATATATGCCAACATCCTTGGGTATGGGGGCATCACACAACAAATAAACATGCCTATTTCTACACATGCATCATATACACCTCTTATTATTACTACATAAAGTCCAATTCTAATTTTTCCTAATGTATCTTGAGCAAATTGGTCTAGCCTTATATGCTAAAATATTTCAATTAGAACAAGGTGTCTCCAATGCTACTCACTCAATGGATTGTGATACTTTGTTGCATAATCTGTTAGCACTTGAAATATCCTCTTACCCACTTCCAAAATACTTTGTAGCACCTAAGCTAACACTTTATGAGGGCAAATGTGATCTTCATCAACATCTTTTTTCATTCCATGCATCATGTTTCAACATCTTTGTAAATTTCTCACCAAATTTTTTCTAAGAAGTGTCAAAGACTATGCTCTTTGATGGTTCTATGATCTCCCACTATAATTAGTTAGAGCATTCAACCCATTAGTAGATCAATTATTATCACATTTCTCAATCAATATTTGTGAAAAAATATCTTGTGCACAAATTTATAAACTCAAACAAGGGCCAAATGATAAAATCAATGACTATGTTCTAAAATACAAGACTATGCTCATAAAGATGACAAACTATGGAAGATAATGAATGTTGGGAGGATGTACACCGGAAGCACACAATTTGATTACCAAACCAAGCAACTTAATATGCGGAAATTAACCAGATTCACCAAGTAACTAGAATTCAGAATAACACAGCATATGAGAGACAATACCAAATTGTATTAACACTTTATACAGAAAAGAATACAATAAAGAAGATGCCACTTCTTCTCCACCACCTTACAGAGGTTTCCCACGCCTCAAGTGAACAGTAATTCTTCTCCCCAAAGCTCTCCCTCTCACAGGTCCCAACACCCAACTCAAATACAGAGTTGGTGTTCACCTCCCGTGCTCCACGCACAACACAAGTGCTCCACGCACTCCACAAGTGCTCCACGCACTCCACAAGCACTCTACGTGCTCCACAAGTACTCAAGGTACTTCAAGTAGATCTCCCATGAATCTGCAACAACCTGCAATTCAACAGACCATACTTATGGAAGGAACTCCCTTGCCTTCCTCTTGCTCTATCCGAGTACACACCTGTACTCCAAGTAGATCCTGCCTGATACTGCTCCCTGTAGTGTTGCTGTCTGTATGACCTTGCACACCTGCAAATCAAGCAATGGTTCTAATCACCTGTGAACCTCGACCTTGCACACACATACACCTGCAGATCAACGATCTTACTTACCATGTAGATCTCCTATATAGGCCATGCAACTGTGACCAAGATCCTACACTCTTGAAGAACCCAGCTGGCTCTCCAATCCAGCACCAACACACCTGGTACTGTGGCACTAGGAGGAACGCACCATAGCTCTACCTCACACACAGAAGGAGCTTATAATTATGCTCTCTTACTCCCTAGCACACTTTTCCAATACAACCAAGAGTCTATTATATAGATCTCATCCAAACAATGATTAGACATCTAATTACCATAATTAGATCCGCAGCTCTCAGTCTAAAAATAGATCTCTTCATGCAAACACTTGGTTCGTTAGCTAACTGCCCGTAAATAGCTCGCAGTCGAACCACACAGGCGACCGACACTGGTCCCTGTCCGCCTGGAGGTGACCGACGTCGGCCGATATATGACCGACGTCGGTTGCTTCTCTGTGCTATCCCGCCGACGTCGGCTGATCAGACCAACCCCAACTTCTTCTGCAACTCAACAACCTTCAGCAACCTCCTCTCCTATTTGCATCAGTGAAGCTTTTAGCTCCACAATCCTAACAATCTCCCACTTGGAGATAAACAGCTGCACTGTACCTGTACCTGTACTCCGTCTAATCTGTTTCCTGGTTTGTATCCCTCTTCAAGCTCCCACCTGAAGACAACCCACCACACATCCCGTGGTGTACCACCTGTCATCCGAGTAACCTGCCACATCCGAACCTACAACACCTGTAGTGAAGTCCTGACCCTGCATAGCAACACCTGCTGCCGGTCCCTCTCAGAAAACCTGAGAATCCACTTCCCCGAATTGGCTCCTAACTCTCTGACAGCTCCCACTGCATGGGAATACTCAGGTCTATACCAGACCTCATGTGATTTCAGACACTGTACCTGTCCATCCCTTAGTGTGCTCCGGCTCTGCATCCCGAACCTCACCAACACCTGATTCACATCAGCTCCCACTCGAGACAAAATCAACCTGTGATCTCCATGCCTCCCATGTCAAAGAATTCCGCTGCTCCAAACTCCTCATGACATGCCACTGAACTAATCTTACCCTTAGCTCAGCAAAACCCTGTATGTACAAACCTGCTAGCTAGCATACTATCCACATACAGCAACAGAATGATGTTGCAATCACCATCCCCCTGGTAAGTCAAATCACAGTAGATACCCTGACATTGACTGAAGCCATGCTCCGTCCTCCGCCTGTCAAAACCTGTACCACTGTCCTGCAGCTCCACAAGACCATATACCTGATCTTTCGTCTCACGTATCCGTTCTCTCTATTCTTCTACTAAGGTATCCATTCATCTCTGTGCTTTTATACCTGCTGGCATCTCTACCAAAACACCCCTGTCTGGTTCTCCTCCAAGGAATCGCATCCTCAACCATGCCAAGCTCACACCTGTTTCCTGGATCCTTCCTGCTCTACAATCAGCAACATGTATAAAGAAGAGGAACAACGAATTTGAGGGCCTACTTACGCCTTCAGTCCTCCGTATGGGTGTTTGAGACTCCTTGACAGCTTGCTGTCCACCCAAAATTCGTTACAGTGACCGACCTCGGTCACTCCACAGTCTGCATCCGACCGACGTCGGTTCCATGCGTCTGTACCTGACTACCAACCTGCCTGCGCTGGTGTCCCTGCTGCCGACGTTGGTCCTGATAACCGACATCGGTCTTACATACTGCCGACGTCGGTCCCATGACCGACATCGGTCTTACCCTGCCCGACATCGCCAGCTTCGGTCTGCACATGACCGACATCGGCACCTGTCTGTTCGACGCCGGTTCCTCCTGACCGACATCGGTACCTGTGTTCGCCTGTGAGTGATGACTTTTTACCCGCGAGCTTCTTTGAATCAAAATCCATGTCCAAACTGCCCTGCTCAGAAGTATCCAGCCACATCCACTGGGTTTTGTCTGCCATCTCCTCCATAAACACCAAGGCTTTCCAGTTCTTAAGCCTGTCAAATATATCTGTCTTCCGCTTAAGAACATGCATCTCCTTCCTGCTCATGTGACCAAGCCTACGAAGCCACGTCTCCGCAACAAAAGAAGAATCAGTAATATAAACAAGTAGATAAAGGATACCTGTTTTCTTACCACCAGCTAATTCAAGTGCATCCGCTATGAGAGTTCTTGTGCATCTCTTATCACCCAATTTTTCTGAAGAAATTAGCCAAATCTCCAAACCTGGGCCCTGCATGACCTTCATCAACACCTGTGTGTTGGCCGCCTGCAATTTCAGCTTCACCTCCCCTTTGCCAATCCTTTGGCAAGGCTCACCAGCTCCTCTACCTGGAACTGCATGGAAAGAGGCAACCGAATCTTTTATCCAAGATTCAAATTTATCCAAGAAACCTGCAAACACATCCTGTGCAACAACACCTGCTACATCTGTATTTTCAGTTTCTTCATGTTGATCTGCTACCAACCAACAATAATCTTTTACCTGCTCTTTCTTTCCATAAGACCGTGAGTGACCATCTGTGCTTTTCAACTCCTCCATTCTTAGCTTACTTTGATCTGCTGTTGCTCTACTCCCACTCGATCAGAAACCCCTGAGAGTGCCCTGTAACCAAACACAAAACCTGCTTCCTCCAACCTCAGCTCAGATACCACTTGTTGGTATCAAGCTCAAGAACCTACAACCAAGGCTCTGATACCACTTGTTGGGAGGATGTACACCGGAAGCACACAATTTGATTACCAAACCAAGCAACTTAATATGCAAAAATTAACCAGATTCACCAAGTAACTAGAATTCAGAATAACACAGCATATGAGAGACAATACCAAATTGTATTAACACTTTATACAGAAAAGAATACAATAAAGAAGATGCCACTTCTTCTCCACCACCTTACAGAGGTTTCCCACGCCTCAAGTGAACAGTAATTCTTCTCCCCAAAGCTCTCCCTCTCACAGGTCCCAACACCCAACTCAAATACAGAGTTGGTGTTCACCTCCCGTGCTCCACGCACAACACAAGTGCTCCACGCACTCCACAAGTGCTCCACGCACTCCACAAGCACTCTACGTGCTCCACAAGTACTCAAGGTACTTCAAGTAGATCTCCCATGAATCTGCAACAACCTGCAATTCAACAGACCATACTTATGGAAGGAACTCCCTTGCCTTCCTCTTGCTCTATCCGAGTACACACCTGTACTCCAAGTAGATCCTGCCTGATACTGCTCCCTGTAGTGTTGCTGTCTGTATGACCTTGCACACCTGCAAATCAAGCAATGGTTCTAATCACCTGTGAACCTCGACCTTGCACACACATACACCTGCAGATCAACGATCTTACTTACCATGTAGATCTCCTATATAGGCCATGCAACTGTGACCAAGATCCTACACTCTTGAAGAACCCAGCTGGCTCTCCAATCCAGCACCAACACACCTGGTACTGTGGCACTAGGAGGAACGCACCATAGCTCTACCTCACACACAGAAGGAGCTTATAATTATGCTCTCTTACTCCCTAGCACACTTTTCCAATACAACCATGAGTCTATTATATAGATCTCATCCAAACAATGATTAGACATCTAATTACCATAATTAGATCCGCAGCTCTCAGTCTAAAAATAGATCTCTTCATGCAAACACTTGGTTCGTTAGCTAACTGCCCGTAAATAGCTCGCAGTCGAACCACACAGGCGACCGACGCCGGTCCCTGTCCGCCTGGAGGTGACCGACGTCGGCCGATATATGACCGACGTCGGTTGCTTCTCTGTGCTATCCCGCCGACGTCGGCTGATCAGACCGACCCCAACTTCTTCTGCAACTCAGCAACCTCCTCTCCTGTTTGCATCAGTGAAGCTTTTAGCTCCACAATCCTAACAATGAATTGAAAGATATATTCACTCAAATATTGTTATCACCACTCCATGATTTAATATTGTTTGATAAATTAAAATCCTTTGATGAGCTATGCCATACAGTCATAGAAAGAGAAGTTAAGATCCTAGCATTAAACAAGCTAAAGTATGGACCAAACACTCCATCTACATCAAATGCCAAGTTTCGAAAGAAGCCAAACTACAAAATCAAATCTAATGAGAGAAAAATGAATCCAAGGTAACAATTAATGAATTAGCATAAATCTCAAACAAGCTTTAATTGCCAACTTCACCTAGGAGGTAATTTACAAGGTTAACAAAACCTCCTCATATTTTGTTACAAAATCTCATTGATTGCAATCTAAACTATCTACCTCCTCCATATGAGATTGATTTGACCAAGCCTCAAGCTAAATGTTTGGACATTAATGCATATTTTGATTACCATAGATGCATTGGGCATTTTATGAACACATGTTATAAGTCAAGTCATAAGATCCAAGACCTCATTCATGATAATATTATTGAGGTAAGCACACCCACATAGGAAGTTGGATTATAACATAATGATAATGCAAAGCTCAAAATATTAAGTAATCATTTTCCTAATCATAGTACAGTTGATAATTTAGATAATTCAGAAGTACATCATGCATACAATGTGCATCCTCCTCCTAAATCATTTGAGCATCCAACATATGGAATAATTGGTACATTTAAAAGTACATCAACACAAAGTCCAATAATTACATTTAATGATAATGAAAGCAATGATGATGATTCAAATACGCATGTATTGTTTATTCAAGAATATGTCAACAATCACCATATTCATAATGTTATGATTGATAATGATCAAGAAAAAATGCATGCATAATGACATTACTTTATAGTCTTGGGTACACATAGCAAGATTTAAAAGCTACATCAAAGGTATTCAAAGCCTTCAATGGGCATACATAGAATAATTTTGGACAAATAGTTTTACCTCTACAAGTGGATCTAGCAACAATATCAACTCCATTTATATTATTTCCAAACACAATGATCTTCAACATGTTATTAGGATGCCTTTAGATATAAAATCTCTATGTAGTACCATTTACAGTGCATATATGCCTCAAATATACACATTGTAGTCAAGTGGTCAAATTTTAAGGCATCCCAAATTTTTAAAGTTTAAGCAATCTTTTTAAATTGAAAAGTGCATCTCTATTAATAGTACAATGTTTACATTGCTAGTTTTACAAAAAAAATGAGTGGACAACATCAAACTGCAATATATCATACTAATGTGAATATCAAAAAAGGCTATAAAATTAACTTTAAAAATACTAATAATAAATAGTATAATATAATATGTCTTTTCAATTAAAAAAAGGGGCATAAATGAAGATAACATTACAAAATGTCAACACCTACAAATCAAATAAAAATATTAGGCCATAGGAGAAAATAATCAACAAGGGTGGTGGATCTGCATGATTAGGTGAGGGATCCCAACCATAACCTCTACATTATCTTGCCTAGTTGGTGAGAAAGTAAGGGCTAGGTGAGGGAATTTCCATTATTTTTGGACCTCCAAACCAATAGGGTTTGAATGTGCAAAACCACCATCACCACCATGATGCGAGCTACAAGCTGGATATGCAAATCGTGAGTATTGGGAACCACTATCGTACTTGCCATGTGAATTGGGACTTCCTCTATTGCCAAGGCCATGGCCTGGAGGTGGTGACTAGTGGTGAAGAGATTCTATAAGGACTTGACTAAAAACACATGGGCACTCCTTCAGTGTTCCAATAAAGTCTAGAGGTGCTCAACCTCCAAGCATACATTTTTAGCTCACACTTTTATCTATAACATTAACATTTGAGATCACTTGAACCCGGTTAGTAACATAGAAAAAACTCTTCTATCATACTATGATTTGAAAGTTACATTATTTATTTATTTCCATAAAAGAAACAAAATATCATAATGGAAAATATGTCAATTTTGTTTTTGTAGGAATCATGGTTGAGTCCCCTATAAGAACCATCTTCCATGTAAATATTTATGAACAAAATGGTTGAAAGATGGTGTGAATCTATCTCCAGGAAGATTGGGCATGTTTTTAGAACTAAAGTATATGCTTTGAAGATTATAGATGATGGAAAACTGCACAAACAAGATGTGGCTACACTTAAACAAACCAACCGGTTCCCAATTGGTAGAACTTGGTGAATGATGCACCAAACGAAGTGAGCTTACTTGGGCTCAATAAAGGATACCAAAAATATGACAAACCTATGTTTCCACTAGTGCTAAAATGATTTAAATTTCCAATGAACATTCGAAACATCCACTTGAATATACCAGGGAGAGAGAAGTTCATAACCTACTCATGGTTTATATTGGTGGAAATGGTTCTTAATATGGTGATTACACTTAGTCCACCATCTAGAGGGGGACTAGATCCCTATTTTAAATAAAAATGCTTATTAAGTTTATAATTTTACACTTCCATAATTGATTCATGGTCAGAAGCATGTCGCTTAAATTGGTTAGGAAAAATAGGCCATGCAATCCAATCCCTGGAGTGTTTACATAAAATATCAAATATGACTTTAATTCCATTTATGAAAAGCTTGAAAATTTTAACATAGGGGACTATAGCAAAAGGAACACCATAATAAGCTAGAACTGGAAACCACCATAGAGAATGGGAAGTAATAAAGAGCCTAATTCTAAAATCGCATTCATCTCATCTTAGGTGAGTCTTAATTATTTTCCAATATTTACATATACTTTTAGCAACAAAAGTGCCTACAATTTTTACAAGGATTTGTGTAAGATGAAGGTATTAGAAATTTAAGCCATTCGAAGTCATTTTCCTTAAAGGATTGCCTTGGGTAATACAGTTCCTAAGAAGTATTTTCCAAGACTCCTCACCTTCTAAAGAGTGGATGATCCATGTGGCAAAAAGGGTAAGACCTTGAATTTTAATGTCTAGAAGATCTAAGTCTCCTATTTATTTAGGTTTGAAAAAAATATCTCAAGCTACCATGTGAAACCCTGTAGAATATTTTGAATTGATCCAAATAAATTCCCTTAGCAATCTTTCAAATTTGGCATAAGCAGCTTTAAAAGGAACCTAACCCCAATAGTAGTAGGCATGGGTATTAATCAACACTTTAAATCAAACTTTAAACTTTTGTGCCAATGAGAGTGGTTTGGTGATCCAAAACCCAAGCCTTTTTTCACTCTTTGATCACATGCTTCTAAAGGTATAATGGGGTAGCTTGGAAAGCAAATGGGAAGCCAAAAAATGTAAATTGGTCACTTGGTTATATTCAATACCATTGATATATATGCAGCCAACTTGGAAAAGGAGAGTTTGATTGTCTATAGCCCTTTGTTTTCTTCCATTGAATGGAAGATATATAATTAAGACAAAATATATCTAAAAAAATACCATGTCATTAGAGATGGAAGTCTCCTTTTCAACCAAGGTGAGAAAGGAGTCCTCAGTAAATGACCATCAATTGTGTGCCTCTGGGGGTCGAGGAGGTTTATATCTTTAACTAAACCTCTAGATGTATGATTAGCTAGCAGATAATTGAAGCCTTTAGTAGCCAAAACATGGAGGGGAGAAGAAAGTGTACACCTTTGATGAATGGATCTAAACAAGCCAAATTGGTCAGACTAAATACCATTAATGATGATACAATCACCAACATCTTGGAAAAATATTTTCATAATTTTAACAAATATAGACTCAAGTCCCAAAGCCTACAACATGGCAAGAATAAAATATGACTCAATCTTATCATAGGATTTTTCAAATTCTATTTTGATGAAAAGCATCTTCTATTGTGAGGAACGAGCACATTCCATTCCCTCCCAAATAGTTATAATATTGTCTAAGATGTATCCATTGCGATTAAATATATTTTTCTCATGGTAGACAATGCAAGTGAAAAGGCATCTAAACGAAAGAGTGAAAGCTTTGGAAATTATTTTTTAGGATACATTAAGGAGGGTAATTGGCCTCTAGCTAGTAATAATTTTTAGGCCCTAGGTTTAGGAATAAACTTAATATTTCCCTAACTGATAAATTTATGAAGTGTGTTGATATGAAAGGCTTCCACATAAACTTTGTGAAGATCTAGACCCATAGTATCCCATAACACTTCATAAAACTCACAATAAAACCCGTCAATACTAGGTGCTTTATCAACAAAGATTTATGTAATAGCTTATTTAATATCCTCCATGGAAATAAGGTGATCACAAGCCACGCATTGTCCCTCAATGATTTTTTAGGGAGCAACTTGTAGACACTTTGAAAAAGCATCTTCACATACAAGTATGGAAGGCTGAGTAACAAATTTATCCTGGTAGTGAACCACACAAGGTCGTAGACTATCAGGTCGAAGAATAAGATTCATGTTTTCATTTTTATAGCTTTCACATGATCTACAAATTTCCTAGCACAAAGGAGAGCAAAAAAATCCTTAGACACTCTATCTCCAATTTTTAGTCAGTGGATACCAGCTCTAATCTAAGTTCCTCGAGCTTGGTAATGCTCTTCCACTTTGGGTTTGTGCCAGCAAATGGAAGTGTATTTTTTCAAATTCTCATTGAAGGGAGACAACTACAGATCCTATGAGACCCTAATATACTCACAATATAAGGCATCATGAGATTTGTGATGGAACTCAATTGCTTGTTTACCATAAATGTACAAAAAATATGTAGTTTGATTAATGGTGGTCTCCCACCACTCTATCAATCCATAATATCCATGATGCCAAGGGATCAATTTCCATATTATGGTAATGTTTTTCTTAGTCCATGGATGGTGAAGATCAACAGTATTAAGATAAAACTATGATTTAAAATTCTTGGCTTGGGGGGTTAGCCACTCTATTTCAAATTTGATGGGGAAGTGGTTTGATAGTAAAGTTCCTAGTATGGTACTAACATGATAATCAAAATTATTTTTATACAAGTAAATCTCTATCAAGTCCTTCCACCATGTATTCACTAACTTGTTTGAAATTGGACTAACTTAACCACGGGGAAATGGTTGTGAGATGACAATATTGTTTAGGATTGGAAAGCCCATTTTTTTTGCACATGTAGAATCACGCCTCTCTTTCATCTACACACCACTACATTGGAAATATCTCTTCTTATCTTCCTGAGATATAATCATATTGAATTTGCACATAGGATCTAATTAGAATCAGGGAGAGTGTCAGCAATCCACCACAAAAAAATTGTCCTTCAATAACATCATTAGAGGCATGTGTTAGAAATATCAAGGGAGTGGCCATTATAATCAAAGAGAGTCCACATTATCCGATGTGTGGGATTTGATCCCTAGCTTATAATATTTGATGATAAAGATGGGGCAATAAATGTCACCACTCCCCCATGAGCACTTTCATGGTCTAACATCTAAAATAAATCTCCTAGTCACATTGACTAGGGAATGGAGTTGAGATAAAAAATTTAAAAAATTTATTAAAAACATAAAATCTTAATTTTATCAAACAACTAACAAGTGTCCCTTACAATGAATTTCCTAGGCATGTCAATAAGACCTCTCATATTACATGACTATACTAATGTATTGAAAAATGTCAAAATTTATATTGATCTCCTCATTGTCACCCACTAATGTTGTAAATCTATTAGTTACATATGATTGATGACTTTGTTGCATAAAATCATTTGATAAAAAATATTTTCACTTTTCTTGCACATATTCACCATTATCGGTTGATAGAGAGGAGATGTGAGAATGACAAAGCTTAGCCTTACGATCAAACACCACAAGAATACCATCAAATATCAAATCTTTCATCCTAGGAAGAGCCAGTGATAGTTGATAAATAGTTATTTTGGCTTTGAGGACTAGAAAAAAATTCTTCCACTTCAAGAGTGCTAGTAATAGGCGGCACCACTTGGGTAGTGGGAGGAATTGGTTTCTTAGTATGCACCATTGAACCACCTATGGGTTTGTACACTGAGGATAAGGCCTTTCCCATTATGTGTGTCTACTGATTTCATTTCTTGTTGGTCACTGTTGTCCATCCATCTATAGATGTTTGTGCTACTTTGTTCACCTTAGGCGAGGTTTTGGATTGGGTAGCTAGCCTTGAATTGGTCATTAATGGGCACTCATGGGATTTTTGATGGGTGACTTGGCATCATACATAGATATTAGGCATGTTAATGTACAACACACATTGTGTGAGATGTTTATCACCAATTTGAATATCAATGGATTCTTTGAGATCTTTGGAAAGATAAATTTTTCCATAGATACATTTTTGCAGTTTGGTAGCATAAAACTTAGATTTCTCATGGCCAATAAAATTTCCTAGAGGTTTGATTAATGGGTTGAATAAACTGCAAAGGGAGAGAAGGAGACCAAGAAACTCAATTTAGATTGATATTTTAGTTTAGCATGCTCAAAGACTAAAAAATCTCGTGTCTATTGGAAAAAAACCACTAACATGTCAAAGGAACCAAGGGCCAAGAGCAACAGTGGCTCAACGGTGTTTAGCATTATTAAATTTATGGAATCACATATGGTCTCGAAACAATTTCTTTCCCAACCAAAACAGACTCTTAAGGAATAAATTTTATCTTCAAAGTGAGTGAATTTAGTAGAGAGAGTACTGACCATACTAAGAAAATCATTCCTGGACAAGATTTGCTTCTTCTATTTCTGATGCTTTATCTCACAAATTTCCAAAGGATGGCATCCTAGACATGATCCTCCAGCTTAATCCTGATAATAACAAGAACATCTTCCTCTATCCATCTACCATATGTTGCTTCCACTGTCTCTATGCCCAAGAAAGATTTAATCACAGCCACTGTTTCACTGGACGACAGATCAAAGATAGTGAAAATGGAACAAACATAATATCCATCAAAGAGTGGAACAAACAAAATATTCGTTCCAACAGCTTGTGAAGAGGATGCCATGGTGTTGATAGAACCATTTAACAAAAAATCCACAATGAACACGCCTCAAATATGTTGCCCTTACAAATGCCAAGTAACTGCAGATGGTAAAAATTAGCCATGCTTGCTACTTTGCCAAATGGGGGAAATTAAGGCAACAATGAAATTGCGAAGTGAAAGAATGAAGCTAAGAAAGGATAATAAATAAAGAAGTCCCATCAAAGCCAGAAAAATTCACAAATTTACTACCATTACCCATTATACTTTCTAATGGGAAAGTATACAATGATAATAGTAACAAATAAAGCATTCAAAGGAAAGATGAATAATTCTCAGGATTCAGAGGGGAAGATTAAGCCCCTGAATCTTTTTGAATAAGGGTATTTAAATGTTCCCATATTGTAATATTTGAAAAAAAATTATTTGTTTTTAGAGTATTAGTGCATATGTTATTAAGGAGATTTTTTGGGTCATTAATTTCATCTAAAACTTGCTTAATATTTGTTTATTATTCATTTCTAAAAAAAATCATTTGTTTTTAATGTAATAATGCGTGTTATTAAGGATATTTTTTGGATCATTAATTTCTCTATAAATATAATTAAAAATAATGTTCTAAAACTATTTCCCTTAAATCAATGCTTCATCTAAAACTTGTTTAATGTTCATTTATTATTTATTCTAGTAATAATGATTGTAGAGTCACCTTCAATATCTAAATTTTACATATTATAAACTAAATAAGTTTTAGACGATTTATTAAAGTCCAACATTATTATAAATTTTTAACTTTAAGAATGTTCTTAACTAAAATTGCAATTAATTCCTCTTTCTTATTTCTAATGATAGTTTCAATTTCAATTGGTCATTCATTGCCTTTTGAAGCACTGTTAAAATTCAATTTGTACCAACTTCTTATTAGCTTTCTCCATCTAACTATTAAGCTTGGTTTGCAAAGAATATATTGAATTGAGGAATTTCTTAGAAGGTTCCATTTGATAAAAAGTATGCCTCTCATTACCAGTATATTTTTACTTAAGAAGGAGGGCCTTATGATTAAAAATCTCTTGAAAGAGGAATTCTAATTGATTCATAAGGATCTCTTAAATTTTATTTTTATCTTTGAAAATTATATTATTTTGTTCTTTCCAAAAAAAAAATCTACAAAATTTAAAAATAAAATAACATATTCCACAAATATTTAGTTTGTTCTCTCTTACCTTTTTCCTAATATTAAAATAATGAATAAATGTCTATTAGACATGTCTAGCCATAACTCATTTTTTAAAGAATTAACTTTAAGTTCTCCAAATAAAATGATACTGAAACAGAATGTGATTTAAATTTGAAAAAAAAAAATCTAGATTTATCAGAAAAAATGAAAAAAAAAAAAAACATAGTACCTATGTGTGA
This sequence comes from Torreya grandis, assembly GCA_037957365.1. NCBI lineage: Eukaryota > Viridiplantae > Streptophyta > Pinopsida > Cupressales > Taxaceae > Torreya > Torreya grandis. Next base: position 2,434,134 of record JARHVA010001046.1, on the reverse strand, counting down.
TTTAAATTTTCTCCCTCTTCACAAATCATACATTTTGAAAGACAATGAAAACCTATTTTTTAAAGTTAATTCCATGTTAATTTCATCTTAAATTATAATTTATTTTATTTTTAGGGTCTAATAATTATTTATGAAAGTTATGATTCATTATGATAGATAAATATTATGTATTAAGGAAAAGAAGATATGATAACATAATACATGGCAGTTTATAGATCTATTTATTTTGATCTTTTTCTTTTTTTTTTTTCATATTTTTTTAGATTTGTATTTTGAGGGATGGTTAGACAACACTTTTTACACTATCATTTTCATAATTAAACTACAACCTACGTGATATATACTTAATTTTAAAAAAGTGTGATTATTTCATTATCTTTGAAAATAAATAAGATTATACTTATTATAAAAATGAATTTGTATTGGTTATTATAATTTTATATTATTTTATTTTTATAATATTTATTTTTAAAATATAGTAAATATGTTTAGATTACAATTTTTTAGAAGTATTATGCATAAATTTTTTTATCTCGATGTCTTAAATTAACATCTATGATTCATTTTTAAGAAAAATAATTATTTTGAAGATAAATGAGGGTATGATTATTTATTATAAAAGTAGATTTGTATTGGTTAATATAATTTTATATTATTTTAATTTTTTAAATATAATAAATATGTTAAATTATAAATTTTTGAAAGTATTATGTAAAAAAAAATTATCTAAATGTTTTAAATTAATATTTGTAATTTATTTTTAAGAGTTTTTTTTTCCTTAAAGATAAATCACAGATATTGATTTGAGACAATAAAATATTGTACATTGTATTTCAAAAAAATTGTAATTTAATCATTATAAATTGTAAAAACATCAAATCTAACATCTACATCCTTTATAAAAAAAATAGATATATTTCTTATTTCAAATTTTAAATAAAATAATATCTATATATCAAAATATGCCACATTAAATAATAAGAAAATTACATAAAAATAAATTTAAAAATTATTAAATTTTTTAAAATAAAACTAAATGAAAGTTTTATATATACCACATTCATCTTAAAAGAATAATTATTAAAATATTTATCCAAAACCTTTCTTTCAAATGAATTTTTATTTAAATTTCATTCTAAAAACCTTAAGACTTGTCCTCCCTCTTAATGAAATGTGGATATCATTTCTAACTAAATGTGCAATTGCTAATTAATTCAATCACCACCAAAATATAATAGAAAAATATCTAATATGAGATTATTTTGTGAAACTCTATTTATTGAAGAAAGTTAAGTTTAAGTATGAAATATTTTTAAAATTTTATTTTTTTATTTATTGAAGTTAAAAAATATTTATGTCTATATTTATTGGTGGGATTAATCATAAATTTAATTTTTTTAATAAAATTATTTTTAATTAATTTTTGTTTTACCTTTTTTTATTTTTTAAATTTTTATAATATATTAATTTTGTACTTTTTATTATTATTTTATAATACATTTTTATTAACATTATTATTATTTAAAAAGATTTACTAATTATATATATTATAATTTATATTATTTAAAAAGAACATCAACTATACATTTCATTGTTTAATTTTATACCCACTATTAAACACCAACTATTACACCATAAAAATGGAAAGGGTAACTTGATAGACGCGACCATTTTTTTGCTTCTTCCAGATTCTAATTGCTAGTATTTATCCAACTATAATACTGGTAACTTGAATATTCATCCTTGTTCCTTCACATATTATTCAAACAAGGAATCAATAATAGTCCATTTGAACACTTTTTTATTACATAATAAATTCAGTTCTTCAGTACATATGTCAGAAGGTTATAAATTTTATGTTCCTCCTTCAAAAAGAGCTTCTCTTGCCCTACCTACTAGCAATGGTGTGATTCCTAATATTCGCAATGCAACTCCTAATAATGCACCTGGTATTCTTGGTGGTAGACCACCTCATGCACTGACTCTTAATCCCAAATCTATGAAATCTTACTCTCCCTTCAAAAAGGCATCTCGATCTAGATCTACATACCCAAAAAAATCCTGTAACAAAATTAAAAGATGTAGATATCCTGCTAAGGAAATCATGCAACACTTATATGTTACTTTTGTTAAAGATATGGATCCAGAAGGACAGAAGTTCTTGACAAACCTAATGTTTCAAGTAGAGCAAGCACATTGGCACTATGAGGACAATTTAATAGAGGAAGATCCCCATCTCTTGTCCTTTTGCCTAAGAGACTTCACCTATCATTTTTTTAAGAGTTGTGAACCATATACAGATTCTCTTGCTGAAAATGTAGATGCAATAGTTGATGATTTTACAAGTTTTAAGAAAACTCTTCCAGTGGCTGGCTCAATAATCTTGGACCAGTCTCTAGAGAGGTGTTTGCTTGTGAGGGGTTGGAAGGGTAGATCATGTTGGACCTTTCCTAAGGGAAAGAAGAACTTTCCAGAGGAACAAGACCACATATGTGCTATCAGAGAAGTGTGGGAAGAGACAGGGTGTGATATCAGCCAACTTATAAATGTTGATCATTTTCTTGAATATTGTCATGAAGGGAAAAAGAAAGTGGTCATGTATGTTATTCATGGAGTGAATGCCAATACTCCTTTTGGTCCAAAGACCAAGAAGGAAATTAGTGAAATTGCTTGGCACCCTCTTGAGATGATAAATAGAAGGCCCAATAAGTATTTTCTGGTTGGTCCATTTCTAGGCAAATTGAAGAACTGGATTGTTAGAAATTGCAGGCAGCCTTCAACAACACCAGTGATGGAACATGGTAGCATATATACTGTTTGGAAGGCTGATAAACAACCAAAAAATTGGACTCCATCAAAGACTCCCACTCCTAATGCTATAACCCATACTCCTAAATCAAGTCTTTCTTGGCAGGCTAAAACCAAATCTCCTTGTACTCTTAACTCAAGTCCTTCTCGGCAGGCTAAAACCAAATCTCCCAACCCAAAAACTTCTCCCTACCCGAAACGTTCTCCCTATCCAAGTTGTTCTCCAGCAGTCAAGGCTTCAGGCATGAATCCCTGCTAAAGGTAATTTCTACATGGTAAAGGTAAGCTGGTTTTGAAGTGAAAGAAAAATCAGTCACAGCACCAATAAATTTCTAATTCCTTATAATTATCTTAAAAGGATTTAACTCAAAAACTAACAGATTTTTTTCAATTTCTACTGAAGTTTATATGTTTTAGTTTAAATCGAATTCCATTTTTAATTGTATCTGACATGTTTGAACTTCTGGTTAAGTCATTTTCAACATATAAAACCCAGCTTCCATATCACTGAAGTGGAGGCTATTTTAAAGTGGCAGAGAAGATAAACTAATCAAAAAAATTATTTATGTCGACATAAAATCTACAGTTCTAAAACTTACGATTTATTTGATTGTCATTTTCAACATATAAAACCCAACTTCCATATCACTAAAGTGGAGGCTATTTTAAAATGGCAAAGAAGATAAACTAATTGAAAAAATTATTTATGTTGACGTAAAATCTACAGTTCTAAAACTTACGATTTATTTGATTATCTTTCAAAATGAATCTGTAAGTATCTGACCAGATAGAGCCATCAAATATATAATAATCCACTTTTTGAAGGAAAAGGGACTCTTAAAAAGTTCAGTTAGCTAACTACAAGTCTTAAGATCGAATATTGCAGCAGTCAAAAATTGGTCAGCCACTATATTCGTTTTAATGCATATTTAACTAGCATTATGGACTATATGATATCCACTACAAAATAAAATACAAATGTTTAAGGTGGATGACAAATGGCATTATAATTAATAGAACAATTTATGCAGTTTCTCAAGGTATGTAATGACCTAGAAATACTGGGCAGAACACATCATAAACAGCATTGATTTTAAAATCCTTATGACCACAAGGAATGCCCATTTTCCCTATCCATGCTTCAAACTTCAAGCCTTAAACTGCTCTTTCTAACAGCTGTAGAAAAATTGTTTATCATTGCCTTGACCTACCTTACCATCAATGGGATTAAATTGGAGGAAATGGAGCTCTTCAGATCATTCAGCAAGGGTGTGCACTGGCACTCGCTCTGTACATACTATAAGTACATGGTGTCTACCGAAGCATTTGGGGTATCTATTGGCCTGCAAGATAGCATAGCAGAAAATAAGTGGCATTTTTCTCATTACAACTAGGAAGAAATTTAGATTGTTCAATGCCAATAGAGCCATTATTGAAGGGATTTCGAGTTTGACCTTGATTTGATTTCTTCTAAATTTGGCATCCAGCCAGATTGGAAATGTTAGTGCTCCAATTTCTTTCTGAGGAACACACCTTCAGATGCATACCAGTGGGCAGTGCGGTGGCTCAGTCATACTCTGCTACTGTTCTAAAAACCAATCTCAACAATGAAAAGAGGCTTGAATCGAATTGCCCACTTGGCTCTATTGACCGAGGGGAATATGTAAGGCTGCATTGGAGCCCTAAAAAGTTTGCTTTTGAGTGGTCCTCAGTCGATAATGTTAGGCCCTACGAAGGTCGCGAGACTTATGTCTTCCCATGCACTTTGATATTCTGTGTTCTAATCTGCCCAACTCCGAGCAGCTTGACTCTAGAAACCCCCAACCCCCCAAACGCCAATTTACGGATACAGTAAAGTTGTGAAAGTATGCCCTCTGTTAGATGACGAACTTGAGTATTTTTTCCCTTTGTCAATCATACAATCGACATTCATTTTTCTGATGGACAACTTATCCCTTTAGTTGATGTAGGGTTATCACACAGTAAGCACTGCCCCACCAGCAGGGCAAATGTCATGGTAGAGCCAAGCTGATGCAACCCTAAAAGCTGGAACTGTGACCCCTATGTCTGTTATAAAATGTCCATCTCATTAAATCAAACCTAAATGGGAACAAAAGGATTTTCCCTTGCCCATCCCTCTACTGAACAGAGTTTGCAACAAATAACAAACCTTATAGGAAGGGAAAGGCATCCAAATCTCAAGATAGCCCAAACAAAATGGTCAAATTTGCAGCCTGTAGTGCCCATCAAAAAGTTTAGAACCAAAAAAAAGAGTATTTTTTTCCCCTCAAAGACGAAAAACAACCTTTTAAATTTGACCTCAAATGCTGAAGCATAAAATTCAAAATTAATTTTCATGTGTTGCAAGCTTACCATTCAAATAAATTTATTAAAAAACAAAAAGACATGCTAATTACCGTTCAAACAAATCTAGAAAAAACAAAAACTTAAACTTATGTTGATTTTTAGTATTGATCTCATGATTTGAGAGTACTGCGGGGTCCCATGCAGGGGGCTTCGGCTTCAGCTAATATGGGAAAAAGGATTTGATGGAAAATTTTTATCAAATTTTATTGCTTACTCAGAATATTTCCGAATTTTTTTGAGCCGTGACTGCTTAGTGAGAATTTTTCCAGGATAGGGAAACAGTGAGGGGCAGAAAGATTATTTTCCCTGCTCCTAAAACTTTGCAGATTTTTCTACCAGTTGTCTTCCTTGCGTGTGCTTCCCTCCAACATTTTTCCTGTACAACTGTTCCTTAGCAAGAATAATTTTTTTTACATGGAACCTAAAATGAATTTAAGTCCCTATAATAAATTACATGGGACCTAAAATAAATTTAAAACCTCTAAAATTTCTCAACAGCACCTTCTGAAAAATGTTTAACTGACCTCAGCATGAGACACGACAGAAAACTTGGAAAAAAAAAAGATGCACATGCACTTCCCAGCAATTTAAAAAAATATATATTTTAGAAATATGATAGGACCGGGGAGTGGGAATATCTTCTTATACAAAGTTTTGCAATCCTTAAGCTGCGTGAAATTACACGTTGATTCACCTGTACCTGTAATGTAAGACATGAGAATTTGGTTGCATTTTAGTGGTGTTTTGCCCCTTTTCCAGGTAATTATTATTGATGCATTCTGAAAATTTGGTTTGGGAACTTATTTCTTAGATCCAAAATCTATTTTTATTGGTGGGATTGGTTAGTGTTTTGCCAGTACTAAGCACTAACTATTACACCATAAAAATGGAAAGGGTAAGTTGACAGACGCAACCCTTTTTTAAATTCAGTTCTTCAATGCATATGTCCGAAGGTTATAAATTTTATGTTCCTCCCTCAAAAAGAGCTTCTCTTGCCGTACCTACTAACAATGGTGTGATTCCTAATAGTCGCAATGCAACTCCTAATAATTCACCTGGTATTCTTGATGGTAGACCACCTTATGCACTGATTCCTAGTCCCAAATCTATGACTTCTTACTTTCCCTTCAAAAAGGCTTCTCCATCTAGATCTGCATACCCAAAAAATTCCGGTAACAAAATTATAAGATATAGATATCCTACTAAGGAAATCATGCAACAATAATATGTACTTTTGTTAAAGATATGAATCCAGAAGGACAGAAGTTCTTGACAAACCTAATGTTTCAAGTAGAGCAAGTTCATTGGCACTATGAGGACAATATAATAGAGGAAGATCCCCATCTCTTGTCCTTTTGCCTAAGGGACTTCACCTATCATTTTTTTAAGAGTTGTGAACCATATACAGATTCTCTTGCTGAAAATGTTGATGCAATAGTTAATGATTTTACATGTTTTAAGAATACTGTTCCAGTAGCTGGCTCAATAATTTTGGACCAGTCTCTAAAGAGGTGTTTGCTTGTGAGGGGCTGGAAGGGTGGATCATGTTGGACCTTTCCTAAGGGAAAGAAGAACTTTCCAGAGGAACAAGGCCACGTGTGCTATCAGAGAAGTGTGGGAAGAGACAGGGTGTGATATTAGCCAGCTTATAAATGTTGATCATTTTCTTGATTATCATCATGAAGGGAAAAAGAAAGTGGCCATGTATGTTATTCATGGAGTCAATAACAATACTCCTTTTAGTGCAAAGACCAAGAAGGAAATTAGTGAAATTGCTTGGCACTCTATTGATATGATATATGTAAGGCCCAATAAGTATTCTATGGTTGGGCCATTTTGAGGCAAATTGAAGAACTTGATTGTAAGAAATTGCAGGCGGCCTTCAACTACAACACCAGTGATGGAACATGGTAGGGAAAGCTGATAAACAACCAAAAAATTGGACTCCAGCAAAGACTCCTATTCCTAATGTTAAAACCTATACTCCTAAATTAAGTCTTTCTTGGCAGGCTAAAACCAAATCTTCTTACCCAAAAACTTCTCCCTACCCAAAATGTTCTCCTTATCCAAGTTGTTCTCCAGCAGTCAAGGCCTCAGGCATGAGTCCCTGCTAAAGGTAATTTCTACATGGTAAAGGCACACTGGGTTTTGATGTGCAAGAAAAATCAGTCACAGCACCTATAAAATTCTAACTCATTATAATCAATTTAAAAGGATTTAACTAAAAAATTAACAGGTTTTTCTCAATTTATACTTAAGCTTATGTGTTTTAGTTTAAATTGAATACATTTTTTTTAGGGTATCTGACATGTTTGAACTTGTGGTTGAGTCATTTTCAACATAAGAACCCAGCTTCCTTCTCAAGTAAGTTATATTATTTATTGATGTAAGGAAAGCATTATTTTCTTATATTATGCAAAAAAAATTATGAAAACTTATATAATACATTTATATTTTAAAAATATTTTTTAGATTTCATAATTTGTATATTACATTCAGGGTTGACATTTAAAACTACATTGCATGATTAGGTTTCAGGATAATGTTCTTAACCACATTTCTATTTCCATATCTATTATTTAAGTTTTCAGGATAATGTTTTTAATCTTTTTTTTATTTAAATTTTCTCGAGGGTTCATCTTTACTGGTTGATATTATGGAAGAAAATAAATATATTGTAAATTTTACTTCAAATCTGAGAAGGTAAGGTCTTTTTAGAGCTGTGAAGGAACTTCTTTACTGATTAATATTGGGAAGGAAAATAAATATCATCGTCGTCAATTTTAATTCGAACCTAAGAAGGTAAGGTCTTTTTGGAGCTGTGAAAAAACTTTTTTATGTTCACTTTTTATGATATGTTCCTTGGATCCTTTCATTTTGTCTGATTTGTTTATTTATTAAGTATGAGGAATTAATTTTTTAGTTGAAGGATAAATATTTTGAGTGCACTAAAAATGGACCTTTTATAAAAAAAATTAACAATAAATTGTGAGTGACAGGAGCAGAAGTGCTGCAAATGTGGAAATTGCCATCCAAAACCTGTAACTATAAACAAATTAAAAACGGTAAGAGTTTAAGAAGAACTTTGTAATTTATAATTTTATGCATAAGTTAATCAATATCCTGGTCAATGATAAAAATTGTCTGTGGGGTAAATATTAAGAATAAAGAGTTCTTATGCATATTTTGAAATCGGGGAAGCCATCCCAGGAGAAGGTTCTGGCAGGCCAGATTTCTTGAAACCAGAAGCCGATTTCATTGAACTGACGGAGATCATAACCACAAACAAAGGGAATGGCAGAACTTTGTTTACCACAGAGGATATCAAGACAGGTCAGGTGTTGTTGATCAGCAAGGCTTTGGCTATCTCTCAGGAGCCCAGGGTGGATTTCGTCAAAAACTGGCTGCTTGGACTGCAGGTGCAAACATAAAACAGCACAGGGTAATTTAAATGACAAGGGTTAACTGTTTATTATAGTTTTAGCATGGTTAAACCGTAAAAGTGTATCCTGCAGATCGTGAATGTTGTACAAGTTTTTTTAACTTTCAAATTTGTTTTTTTAAGCTTGAAATTGAGGATCGTTTCTTTTTGTTTTTCAGAGATGTTTAACTCTTTTAAAATCTTTATGGTGTATAAGGATAAAAATATTAGCTCTAGTTTATAGAGATGCTTACTCTGATCAAAGATTTTCCTTCTATAATAATATGTATTAGGGTTTTGTTTGTTTTTTGTTTTTTTTCTGTAACAGGATTATAGATATGGTGAGATCAATAAAACATCAAAGAATATGATTTATGTTCATCCAAAAAACATTCTAAGATATTTCTCGAGTTAGGTCAAGTATTGTAAATTTTTCCAGCGTTTTCAAGCCAAATCACTCCAAAAATATAGTTCAGGGATTCATTGCAACTCCAGTAAGTTTCCATGCGACTGCGTATTTCATTTTCTAGGGGTGCATGTTCAGAACAATACATGCAACTCGGCCAGCTCTGAATTAATTGAAGATTTTTTTATGACTGATAAATCTATCCAGGAATTCTGTTGCTGAAGATAAACAATTGTGGGACAAAAGTTGAGTAAGGGAAAAAAAAAATTGGAGGCATGATTTTGTGCAATATAATAAACAACCTTTGCAATCTTAGGGATTTTCAGCCCAAACTTCACCCGAAGGAATTCTGCGTCCTGGGAAGAATCGATCCAATTTCCAAAATTAAATGAATTTCTACTAAGAAACCTTCCATGACAACACAGCGTTGCCTTACAATGCTTTCAAACTCAATATGGCATGATCTTAAAACACTGTATTTTCAATGATAAAATTTACTACAAAACATAAATTATAAATTCTGTCAAGTATTTTTTTAAAATGCAAACATAAGTTTTGGGGGTATATGTATGATTTTGGTTGGAGATTTGGGTCAACTTCCTTTCGTTAGTGATAGACCATCATATGATAGTAATAGAGATACAAAACTATTGTGAGAAGAATTTAAAATATTTGGACAAGAAAGAGAAAGCGGCGTTCAACAAAGATTCTGTCGACTTCTCACGAGATGTAAATCTGAAAATTGATGATTGGAAGCTATTGATGATAAGAACCAATGTTGGTCCCAGAGCCCAAGCAACTTGGAGAAAAGAGGTCTCAATAGGAGCCTTCCCCCACGTGCAAAATAATCCGCCAAAAAAGAGGCATGCCGGCAACCCTAGTTCCACATTGCCCACCAAAGGTGCCAAAGCCTCCTAGAAAAGGAACATTGGAAGAAACGCTGAGAGACACTCTCTTCACTTTTATAGCACAAAACACACATCGAAGGACCCTGGAATCCTCTCTTGCACAAGTTATCCCAGGGAAGACCCCTCTTTTGGACCACTAGCCATAGAAAAAAATTGCACTTGGGCCAAAAAAAATTATTCCATAGTTGCTTCCACCAAGGAACCTCAATGTCTCCAAACCCCTGCCTAAGCAACACACCATAACCAGCTGAAATAAAGAATTTACCTAATAAATCACTATTATTCCAAGCCAAGACACCCTGCCTGCCATGGAATTGCATTCACGAGAAGCAAGTATCTGAGCTAGCTATTGCCTATCCCCATCTGACCCTCCTAGCGGACAATCCGAGGAATGCTTCCATCTAATACTAGCAGCGAGTCCAATATTCCACCCATAGTTATAATGCTCAACAGTGTTCCAACCAGCAGCAATAAAATGATCCCAAAGACCCTGGAGGTGAGGGTAAGTAGAAAGAATAGGAGGATGGCCATCCCAAGAATCCCACCAAAAAAGACCCTGAGAACCAGTATGACATATCCAAAAAAGCCCCTTCTTAATCAACTGAGCTCGCAATTTGAGGGAATATCTGGCATTTGTAGTTGGAGAGGAATCGTAGAATTTTCCATGATGTGCAGCGCGTTGTCCATCATTTGCAGTGGAGGATTCTTCATTCCGTGCGAGAAACTACTATGGCTAAGTGTGACATGGATGACGTTGTGGATCTTGGAGAGTTTGTTTTTTGTAAGCGGCTTAATCTTCCTCTTCCACAGGGGACTGCTCAGGTGTTGGCTAGATTATGAGAAATAGATGTCATCATCCCCTTAGAAATATAAGTAGGGAGGGCGTTGGTGTCCTCCTCCTCAGGGGGTGTTGAAAATCAACACAGATGGCTCCTCTTGTGGAAATTTGGGCCATGTTGGTATTGGAGTTGTTGGGAGATCTAGTGTTGGGACTGTTGAGTTTATCTTTTTTGTTTATAGGGGTTGGTATACTAACAATGTGATGGAGGCTCTTGCCATTCTCTATGTTGTGGAGCGTGGTTGTGCTCTCGGGTGGAGACAGATCATTTGTGAATCTGATTCCCAGGTTGTTGTGATGTTGTTGAAGAGGCAGCAGCTTGAAGATGCTAGTTGGCATTTGGTTGTCATTATAAAACAAATTCTTAATCTGTGTGCTTCCTTGGAATCTGTTTCTTTTTGTCATATTCCGCTGGAATGGAATGGGGTTGCGGATTGTTTGGCTAAATGGGCTTCTAATCATCTACATGATTGGATCATTGTGGAAAGGGGTCAATTACCCCCAGATTTGTCTCAAAAGTTGGATCAATTAGTGGAGGTTGATAGGGATGTGTAATGCTCTGCTTTGTAGTGTATTGTTCTTATCTTGGATTGAAAAAATTTTGACCCCTCTTTTTATAAAATAATGAGATGAGAACCAATGTTGAAATAGATAGAGCCACCAATGGAGAGTTTGAAAATTATATTCATTTGTTTTTCAAAAAATGATAATGTGCATAATCACAATAGAATACTATTATTTTCTTTGAAACTCCCTGTTTCACGTAGCATTGCAACCAAAGTAGGAAGTGCCAATGCACCAGTAGGAGGTCCAAATGATAAACTTGACTTGGAGTTATTAATTTTTATAGATGCAAGGGTCATGTTAACTTCCAATCTTTGAATAGAAGAAGGTCTTGTAAATGACTTTTTAGGGTATATTAAAAGTATAATACACAATCCTCAAAGTGTCCCACTAGAACCATTGACTCCAATTTATCTAAGATATGTATGATAGTAGCATATGTGTGTATTATGTATTTATTTAACATATAATATGAATATTTTAAATTTATAATATAAATCACATTAAATCATTCAAAAGTACAATATACATTACATTAAATCCCCCAAAATTGTAATAAACATAAGATAAAATATTTAAATTAAATAACCTTGTAATACTTAGAAAAGTGTGTCATACATATCACATAATTCAAATATAAAAGTCAAAACCTGAGAACTTCCGGTAAGAGAAAATGTATATGCGTAATTTACGTAGCCAATATAACATCAAATTCAAAAAACAATTACCCAAAAAAAACAAAAAACACATGCTATTTATTTTCTAACTAATCGATTTTAATCTAATAAAAAGGACTTTGCAATCTATCTTTGTTTTCTAACTTGTCAATTTTAATCTAACCAGAATGAATTTGTAATCTATCTTTTCAGTTATATCTCTTTTCTTGCTCTACTTATGTTTTTGTAATCTATCTTTTCAATTATATCTCTTTTCTTGTTCTACTTATGTTTTCAATAATAAAAATATCATCTTGTTAAATATGAAAAGATACCTAATAAAAAAAATATATGATATGTGACTTACATTCAGTGCAATTATTGGAAATCATAGACAAAACATCTCGTTATATTATTTTTTTACAAAAAATAAAATATTGAGAGACAATGACAAGAAAAACATATATAAAAAACAGTTCATTAATTCATTACAGGGTAAGTTCAATAAATATAACTGCATCACCTAAAAAATAACTCTAACGTCATAAAAAACCTTCCCTGCTTTTCTAAAAATTTAATATTTAGAGGGTAAGTTTGACCCTCAAGAGTTGTAATCAAATGCTTGCTTCACTAAATGGCAAACATGAAATCATCAAACAAAGGATATATGTTAAAATCAATGCACTGCCATGGTCGAAGAACAAAATCAATAAAGTCTTGGTATGGTGCAGAGGTCTATTAATAGGTAACATCACTTTCATGGATGAACCATCTCCACAAGTTTTTCCTGGTGCCTTTCATTGACAAGGGTCTTCTCCATCCCTACCATTTATGTAATTGTAGTTGTGTGAGAGGTGGAGTTAATAGCTTTTGTGTTAAATACACTTGTTTTATTCGTAGAGGATTGTCTAGGATTCCTTGATAGTTTTTGTCTACTCTAAATACTTTCTCTAATAAACTCTATCAACTTCTTGTTGAACCAACTCATGTGCTTCCCTCTCTATAACACCTTTCCTCTAAATAAATTCTCTTGAAGTGGAGCAATTATGTCTGCAAACGCTAACTCTTCTACCTTCATTAGATGGATCATTGACCTCAATCTCCATGATATATCTAAGGTGTTCCAAGGTGAGGATAGAGAAAGAGATGAAACAACGAAGAACCTATAAGAGAGACATGATAACTACACAACGGAAAAAGGTTGGCTCAGGGTCTGAACTAAAAAAGATCCAAGGAAAAAAATTGATGACCAATGCCTTAAATAAAAGAGGGGACCCCCCCCCCCCCCCCCATTGAATTGGAAACTAGCAAGCATAAAGGGCGTTAGGAAAAAAACAACCAAATGCATCAATATGGCAACCTACCAAAGAAAGAAAATGAGACGAAAAAGGAGCCATAAAGACATTTAGGTGGCAACTTGCACTTCCATCCCAACGACCCATCTTTTCAACAAGACAAATGCTACCATAAATGAAATAGGTAGAAACAAACATGACAAGAAGAGGTGCATGGGTGAGAATAAAGAAATTTCCACCTTCGAATGCCACTATCCAAGATAGAAGAAGCCCAAAACCTAATAAATAATGTTGCACACCTGATAAAGGCCTCAAAAAAAGAAAGTTGTTGCTAAGAGTTCTAGACCACACGTCCAAAATGGGTGTTGTTATTAAAACCTTCCTAGGATTCATGAGCATTCAAAACTTAAGATAAAAACAAACTCTTTCATTTCTGGGCTAGTAGGGACTTTTCCTGCTCTTTCGCTCCTTGTTCTTAGTTGTGCCTTAGTACCTAGGTTTATTAGCCAGTTAGTAGCTCTATTCCCTTCTCTTAGGATGTGGAGCTCTTGAAATTCCTCAAAAAAAATCGTAGATTTTTTACTCCTTCAATTATGCTTTTAATTCTCCAATTTGTACCCTCATTCTTCCCTAATAATTAATAACAAGTCATCTTCCACTTTAATTTTTCTAACATTCTCCTTAATAGCTAATTTGAGTTTGACAACTAGACCTTCTTCTTTTACGATGTTATTTGTGTTAGTCCCCATGTAAAATGATTCATATGTTATCATTTGACCATTGTGATCCCTAAGAATCGATCTTGCTCCTGATTCCCCTGGATTGCCCTTAGAGGCATTACCGAAATTTAGTTTAACCCAACCTTCCAGTGGGAGCCACTTAACTTTCTTTCTAAGAACTTTCATGGCTTATTTACTACTTGGATTTAGAGTGTTATATGCTTCTTTTATACCATCCTAGTTTTTTAGGATTTTTATCTCCTCCAGATTTGATTCTTTATTTTTCTTTTGACGTGATGTTGTAATAATCTGACCAATGCTAATTTGTAATTTTGACCAAATCTTCTTAGGATATTTGATCCTTACCTTGTGCTTGAACACCCTAGCATTTATTTCCAGCTAGACTTTCCACACTAGCATACTTGGGCCCATATCCCAAATAAATTTTTAAGTGTTTAGCTTTTTACTAGTCTGCTTAGCTTCAAGGTGTCCCAGAAGGCTTTGGTTTAAGCTCCATACTAGATTAAAATTCTGCAGTTAGTATTCCAAAGGCTTGATGTGAAGTGGCGGTGGAGTAGTATGCGATCCACACTTTCCACACTCTTATAACATAATACAAATCTCGATGGGCCATGGAATCGTCTTTTCTTTAGATTTTCTATCATGAGAATCTTCCCCTGTGTAGCCGACCATATAAAGGCTTTAATTTTTGGCCAGGCTTTTGACTTCTAGATTCTATTCTAGACTGTCTTTCCTATATTGTTGGGTGGGAGAGTAATCTATTCTTCATACCCTTCTTTGATTGCATATTTTCATGTTCCCTTTTTGTCTAATTCAATACATCTCTTTATGCACTCCATGGAAATCAAAAACCTTTAAAAATGGCGTTGACCTTCATTTGGCCTTCACTTTGTAAACCTTACCTATTCTAGAGAGTTTTCCACACAAGAGATTTGACCCCATTTTCAGGATGTTCAATCCAATAATTTTTAACTTTGTTCCCCCACTGCCTTATGCAATTATATTTTGTAGCTTTCAAGTCTTGTTCCATGCTTAAGGGTTTTTGGTAGATCCAACTATCTTCCTAGAAAACTATTTCCCCATTCTTCACAATATATAAGATACCCTTCAGGATTAGCCCCTTGCTTCTCTCATGCTATTATAGATTGCAGACCCTAGTGGGAGATACTTTGCAGTGAAAATTCTATGTGGGTCCTTGTTGTCTAAGTATTTTCCTTTCAATACCTCGCTTCAATTTACACTTGGGTAGTTGCCCATCCTCTAGACCATCTTTGCTATAAGTGCTCTGTTTAACTTATCTAGAGCCCTTATCCTTGCTCCACCCTGGTTATAGGGTTTGGGCACTTTCTCCCAAGCTAAGTGAGTACACTTTCCTTTTTTCCCTATGCCTTGCGAAAGGAAATTTTTACAAATTCTATTTATCTGATTTAGAACTTTTGAAGGGGCCTTCAGGTTAGAGAACCAATGAAAAATAGTGGTTTGTATCATGGTTTTAATCAGGCTGATTCTTCCTACAAGAATCAAATATTTGCTTTTCCAACCATCAAGATTTCTTCTCATCTTTTTTATAACCTCATCCCACAACTTCTTCTCCCCATTTCCACCAAAAAGTGAAAAGCCTATATAGTTAGTTAGGAAGGGGGAAATTGCAAAGCCCAAACATATGTTGAGAAAATATTGAAGGTTAGGAGACATATTAAGCTAAACATTTTGGATTTACCTTTGTTGATCAATTGCCTTGACACTTTCTCAAAATTGGAGCATGTCCCTGATGACTCTAACTTCTTGCATGGAAGGGTTTAAAAAAAAACATAGTATCATCCACAAATTGAAGGTGAGTATGAGCTTCTTCCCCAGTTGTCAGTTAAATACCCTTCAATGTATTAATACTCTTCAAGGTTGTGATATTTTTGCCCAGAGTTTCTGCCATCAAAATAAAGAGGTAGGGGGAGAGAGGATCCACTTGTCTAAGCTTGCTAGAGGAAGAAAAGAAACCTTCTAGAGAATCGTTGACAATGATAGAGAACATAGAAGATGGATAACAACTTCAAATCCATTTCTTCTAGTTATCATTGAAGCCAAACCTATTAAGGACACCATCAAGAAAATTCCAACTGACCCTAACAAAGGCCTTGGAGATATCTAGCTTTAACAACATCCTTTGCCTTCTGCTTGCATGAAGAGAGTGGATAACCTTATGGGCTATGATTATTTCATCCATATCTATTTGCCTTGAATAAAATCTCCCTATTTTTCAAAAATTAATTTGGGGAGGATATTCTGAAGCCATAAAGCAATAACGTTGGATATGATCTTGTAAATTATATTACATAAGGAGATTGGTATGAAATATTTAGGAGTCCTACAATCTGATATTTTTGAGATGAGAACAAGGAAGGTGGTGTTGAGGGCTTTTAGCATACTTTGGGAATAGTTGGATTCCTGTACCACTTCTCTAATGTCCTCCCCAAGAAGATCCCAGAAACACTGAAAGAAAAAAGTAGGGAAACCATATAGACCTGGCGCATCATCTCCTTCCATCTCAAAGATCACTATTTTAATTTCTTCTAGTGAGATGTCTTTCATCAACATTTCATTGTCTGAGTCTGAAACTAGCCATGGGATTTGATTCCAAAATTCCTCTTGCTCCTTCTCATTCCCTTCATTTTCATGGCGTAACATATTTTTCCAATGTCTAACCAAATGATCTTTGATTTCCTTTGGCTCTTCGAGTGTACCACCCTCATGGGTTTCTAATTTCCTAAAGTATTTTTTATACCATTTGATTTTACAAGAGAAATAAAAGAAACTCATATTTCAGTCACCTTATTTTAGCCATCTTATTTTAAATATTTCTTCCTTCTTGTAAATATCTTCCAAATATTTGACCACATTTGCTTCCTCTTCTTGAAGTTCACTATAAATATTACCTTCCATTATCATCTTCTGAATTTCTTCATTCTTTCTTTCTAAGTCTTTTTTTTTTTTATGTAAGATATTCTTGAAGATGTGCTCATTCCAAGATTTTAGAGATGTCTTGAGATCCTTCAACTTCTTATGGAAGATATACATTTTTGCTCCATATATAGGACTCAAATTATTCCATTGCCCTGTCACGAATTACTCCAAGCCAAGATGCTCTAGCCACATCTTTTCAAATCTAAAAGGTACCTTTTTTGGTTGCTCATCCTTAGAGAGATACAATACAATGGGCCAATGATTGTACCCTACTTCCCTAAAAACCTTTGCTTCAAGGATGAAGCTACCTTCCATTGCCTTTCTTAAAACCAAAAATTTGTCCAAATGTTTTAGAATCAACTCTTTTCCTTGTCGCCTATTGCTCTAAGTGAACCAACGACGTTTAGTTTTAATATCACACAAATATGAGATTTCTAGTGAATTAGAAAAAACTACACTATTCTTCTTTTTTCCCTTTCCCCCTTTATTTTCTAAGGGGCCTAACCTATCATTGAAGTCTCCTCCAATAACCCAAGGACTATCCTTATCTATATTAATAGCTCCTTGAAGTTGTTCCCAAGCCTGCTTCCTCTCTTCAATGCAAAGGGATCCATAAATATTGACCATAAACAAAGTTATGTTGGTATTTCTATCATATAATCTAGTAATAATAAATTGCTCATGACTATGGAATATTTTCAAGTCTACTTCGATGGGGTTCCAAAGGAAGGTCATTCCCCCAGCCAAGCTAGATGCATTCCTACCACTTGAATTCCTACCCATAACTCTAACAAAGCTTTTGTTGAAAAACTCTATATCATCTAACTTAGTTTCCTCAAGGATTATCACATCTGAATCATTTTTCTTGATAATATTTTTAAAAATCCTTCTTTTTGTGAGGGCATTCAGGCCCCTAATCTTCTAGGTTAAGACATACATCAGATTGAGTTAGGATTCCTGGTGCTCACCAAGATGGTGTTCAACTGAATTTGGGTGCTTGCCCCAATTACTTAAAGAGCTTCCTCCTACCTTTTCTTTTTTTTACTCGGTCATCCTCTCCCCTTTTTCCAAAATTACCACTTCTATTCTAGTTTGGGGTTTGTGAGATTCCCATGTTGTCTTAATTGGTTTTTGTGTTTGTTTCTTCTAATTCATCCATGCTTGTCTAGTTTTATTTTCACCACCCCCCTTATACTATTTCATTGTCTTTTTATTGCTTCCCTTGAGTCTCTTTTTCCACCTCTTTGGTCTTCTTGCCCTTTTCTGGGTCTTTTAGTAAATTCTCCAAGTCTTCTCTAAACCCATAGTCTGTCGTAATATCCTCTAATTCCATACTATCCTTGCCCCCTTACGATTGATTTTTTGGGACCCTTTCCATATCCTTTTTATGGAGGTCTCTTGCTTCCGTTTCTATTCTTCCCTCCTTAGGAATGCATTTCTTGATCACCTTATTTTTGTTCTTAACTATATGTTTCTTTTTTGGCTTCATGAAACCTTCAAAATATTTTTTAGGGATCTTAGGTAGTTTTTCCTCACTATTATTTTTCTATAGGGATGGACATTCTTGGATTAGATGACCATATTCGTAGTAGTTTTCGCATCAGAATGGAATACTTTCATAGTCTAGATCTTGGGTCCATTCAAGTTCTCTTGCTTTCAATGTAATACTTATCGATAAGGGTTGCATGAGATGTAACTCCACACAGATTCTTGCATACCATGATAAACCTTTATAGTGATGGGGCGTTGAAATATCAACAGGGTGACCAATAATGTTAGCAATAGTTTCAAATACATATCTGGACCAAAATTCCTATGACAAACATACATTTGAATCCAAACCAAGGTCATAGTTAGGAATTCTTCAGATTGCTTGAAGATAATGTGTTAATGCTTCATTTATGAACCCACATTCTTGAATAAGTAAGGGCTTGCCCTGAACACCTTATCACTATCAGATGCATTTGTAAAGATTCCTATAAAGTACCCTTTTGCACAAAATCTTATTTCATATTCCCCATTTGTTTTTCAGTTCCTTCTAGTCCATGCATGTAATTTCTCCTTAGTTAACCGAGCACCCATGAATTTGCAGATCAAGATTCGACCATGAAAGCCTACTATATTCATCCTAATCTCAGATGGGTTGAGCATGGCTATTGGGTTTACATCTGCCGCTTGCATGTAGGAGTTTCTGGCTTCTCCCCCTGAACCTTGCAACTTCTTTTTCCCCAAAACGTTTATAAAAGCATCGATTTCCTTATCCAATACTACATAAGAGGTTCCAATGACCATATGCTTGAAAGAAGACTTGGGAGATTCATTTTTGCCTCCGATCGATAAAAATCCAAAAGCAATATAAAAAAAAAACTAGAGAAAAAGAATGGTACTTGTGACATAAGATCAAATCATGAAAGCGTTCCACCCACAATCCCTTTAAAATCAAATTCTATTTCAACTAGACTTATCTTCAAATGGCTTAGAATTATCAATTCAATAGGTCAAATATCTTATATATTACATGATTACAATGCATTTGCAATATAAACATGGTCATACTTGAGAATTATGTGGCGGTATTTCTATAAGTCGAAATATTGGTAGATGTGTCCTCATTTCAACTAGTAATTGGTGTGTGGATTGACTTGTTTTCAAAAAGAAGCCTTGCCAATACATCTCAAGTTGGATGGTAGTTTGTGCTAAGATAGTTTTTAAAGTTGCCTAACAAGGAGATTATTTTTATAAAGCATATTCCTTAAATATGTTGAATTTCTATTTTTTATTGCATCTAAACATAGTGACATTAACATTGTCTTCAGTGATCCAAAACTCAGAAGTTCTGGTTGATAAAAATCTCAATAGCATAGAAAAAAAAACATAGTAACAATGAATTCTCTAAGAAGAGATGTAGTATTATTCAAGATCGCAATACAAATAAATGCTTATCTCTGGGAAGAGATGTTTGTCTTCACATTCTGGGTTACCTCTTCATTTATACACATTTTGAAAGCATGGGGAGGATGTGGAATGTCACCAATCTCGAGGGAGATTAAGTGGTTTGACTTCCAAGATTTAAAACAATACAGAGTTTGAGGAATTACTATTTTTAGAAACTTACTATTTTTAGACTGCACTACTAAAATTGAAATTTAAGGCACTTCCATTGGGTTTTCGTGGGTCAAATTTCATTGAGCGGAGCTCATGCCATCTCACGACGTTCTCCTCATTCTTAGCTTTCCAACAGTTCAAACGACGAGTCAATTGGAGATATGGTGCAAAAGTTATGGCTCCCAGAAATTTCGTCATCAATTGGGGTGGAACTATCACCCGAATTGTCACCTAAATTGGTGCCCAGATCATTCAGATAAGGCCAAATTTAATTAATTCATATATATAAATAAAAGTGACGTTTTTTAGGTCATTCAGAATGAACGTCAATTTTATGTAAGATAATGTTTTATATTGTTTAGTGTGAAATTTAATATAACCTTTTGATAAAGTGTTTTATATGTTTCATTTATATATTTTTAATCGAATTATATTTGTAAACATTAGATAGTAGAATTAAAAAATTATAAAATATGATCAACTAGATGTTCTTAATTATGGTTGGGATTTAGTGTTATTTGTATCCCTAATTCTTTTATTAGCGTATATTTGTTGACTTAGAAAATTATTGAAAGCAACATTTGTTATTTTTTTAAAATATTGGTTGAAAATAAATGGTCTAATGATATTGGTACAAGCGATATTTGTTACTTTTTTATAATAGATAATAGATCGAATAAATATAGGTGTTTAAAAGAAAGACAGGGCATTTTTTTGATGAAATGGAGCTTATATTATTAATAAACTCATGGTATAGGATCTTTGATTTCTTTGTACCCACGATTTTCCTTTGCTATGTTAACTTTTTATTTTTTTGCATAATTTTTGTGTCTCTTGTTGCATGTGATATCATCTTTCATATATTGTAGTTTCTATAATTTGATTTATTTTTTAAAACATTATTCTATTTAACTATTTCGTATAAAAAAATAAAATTACATACTGTTTAATTATAGTTGATGGCTATTTATTTAAAATAATTCAAAGTAATTATATTTAATTTATATATGTTTATTATTGCTTCTCAATTATATGAAACTATGAAAATGCGCATAGGGAACAAAGAGCCACTTGATGACATACCAATGACTACACCATATCACATGAGATAATAAAAAATTACATGACATAATTTGTTATCAACATTTTACATTGTAGGTCCCTAAAACCACAACCTCATAAATTTAATATATGTTAAATTCTTGGTTGAAGTTAGCAAACATGAATGTCATTTATCTTTCTAATTTTTAGATTATTGGGCCACTCTCAAGAGGATTCAACATTGTATATTATTCAAGATTGACTTTCATAATGATTCTACTGATAAACATGCACTTGAAAAGAGTATTTTAGTAGAGGTAGGTGTTGAATTCATAAATTTAGAAACTGGTTACATCCTACAACATGATTCTTGGGATGGTGTATTGAAGAATTTTAAAGCTTCGGTATACCAAAAAGATGAGTTGAAACATGATTAGAAAGAGTATGGTAATGCATATGAGAAAGATGCTAATGAATATCAAAATTGAGAAAATCTCTTTGACATTAGAGATACAATAACTTCTAATCTTTTTTTATATCTCATGGAATTTAATGCTAATGCTGGGGAAACCTATGAATTGTTCGGAGATTTTTCAAGAAATGCGAAATAAAGGAGTTCCTATGAGTGTGATTGATTATGAGAAAATTATACAAGTATTGTCAATTTCTCAATATTCAAGCCTAGAAGAAGGGATAGTTGATATGGTTGCAAATGAATTTGTAGTAGACGTTTTTGCCCATAATAGAAAAATATAAACCTCAAACTCTACAAAATCATTAAGACCTAATACTAGAGGTAAATTCTAAGTATAATTAAATATATTTGGGAGTCATTATAACTTTATGAGTGTTGATTTACAATTCAGTTCCAGATTCTATAAGAAAAACATAAATTGTAAACAAAAGGCACCTAATGTAGGTAACGAGAGTGCAATATTAAAAGGGGAAATTATGAATAACATGCAACAAAAATTGAATGTTTTATAATTAAAGGCTGCAACAAAGTATGAATTGAAACAAAAGGGATTGAAGTTTTAGATTTAAAGGCAGTAAAGGATTGCTTTGCTTTGATGGTGAATAAAAAATTCCTAGAGAAAAGGACAATATTTCTCAAGCCAAGGAAATATATTTTTATTATAGAACTTCGAATGTTTATAAGTCGATTTTTCATGTGTTTTGAAAATTTTAATTTATATATAATCTAATATTATGGGATACATATACTTTTTAAAATGCAAACAATAATAACCATATGTAGTGCACTTGCATTTTCTTAAAGGAAATCATTTCGAAACATGTTTCTTTTTTATTGACATCTTTTGTATATTTCTTATTGTTTTCCTTTTTTGTGTTGAAGAACTGATTTTGTTTGTTATATTTAAATAGTATCCCTTTTTTAATATTATTTTTAATAGATTTCATTCATTTCTATTTTCATTGTAATGTTTATTTTAAAAGCATGAATTTATTCACAATGGGTACACCTTTAATATATAATTTCATTCTTTGTTTGCTTGAAGGAAACACATAAATTAAATCTTTTGTTAAAATATTATATGTTTGCTTTATTCGCTCGATTTTGAGCTAACACATATGACACCGTGTTTGCCTATTTGATGAGTTTCACTTGCAAGCAACCTTTTTGGCAATAAAAATCAATGCCCAATTTACATCAGATGAACACTGATTAGGTTCCATTGTCCACCTGACCAACCTCCTATGTAGGTTGATCAAAGATGAGATGTAAATTAAGTATTTTTTTCCTTCCTGTCACATATAATTTACATACTCTTTTATGCATTTACTATCATACATGGGTTAAGCTTTCTTTCATATAAGACTACTCTCATCTTGGACTTGTAAATTATTTCATCCAAACATGACAAGATTAGAAATCCTATTTGTATATCAAAGACATGCAATACCCAGCTACAACCAAACTCATCATCAATTAATGGCTCTTTGAAAAATCAAACTTTTATCTTGGTACCTTTTGCTAGGCCAACCATGGAAAGGAACTATTTTGCCTATCAAAGAGTTGATTCTTAGTAAAAATATTTAGTCAATGAAGGGAAGAACACTTGCAAAATGTTCCCTCTATGAATATAATAATAAAAAAAGTCATGAAAATTTTCTTGGGTTTTATTTTATTTGACAATGAGGTGGGAAGAAATACATGTAACATGTTTCAATGAGGTTACCGACAAATTCTATGACCAAATTTAAAATGGTGAAGTTTATGTACTTTCTAATGGAAGGATCGAAGAAGTAAATACATATGACTATGATTTAAACAATCCATGTGAGATATTTTTACAATTATCATTAACAATAAGCCATTGTTGTGAGGAAATTGAAAGCATAACTGATTCATCAGTTCCATTTCAAGAAAACAAGTTATATTTCTCATATAGCTAACATATCTATGGTAGATATTATTGGTGTTATGTCAATTTCTCCTACTTTCACTATACACAAAAGGGATGAATCAGAAGATATAAAGAAAACACTCCAACTTAAAGTTGTGTCAGGGAACAACATTAATGTGATATTAAAGGGTGTATATTTTGATACATTAAGTGCAAAAACTTGGTGATTTTCTTTGTGGGCTAGACCTTCTTGTTCTTGTAGTAAAATTAGCATGAACATTGAATTTTGATGGTGTTACTATTGAAACTATGTCAAGTACTAAATGATTTATCAACTCTATAATAATAAAAACAAAAAACTTGTACACTTGGCATGCATCTGAAAAATCTAATGCTCTTTCCCCCTCGTTGACAAGGAAATATATTCCCCCCATCACAAGTACATGGTTTTTAATGAGAGATCAATCATTCTCATCGGTAACCTAGGTTAGTTGAACCTTGTACATAATGTACTGATGTATGCAAGAACATCATATAGTTTGACCCTTTGACAAATATTTAACACTGCTATTGCATTGCACCCAATTTTTTACTAACCAGGTTTTGACCCATGCCATGTGGCTTTTTGTAACCTCTTATTAAATATTATAAATGTTGAACCAAAATTTGAGGATTGGGAGTTGTTCATGTCTCAAATAGATAAATCATTGTTTCCAAAGGAAAACGTTTCATTTCATTATTCAACATATTTATATGCAACAAACAATTTGACTATAATACATAACAGAGAAATGTTGAAATCATTGAATGTGCCAATTGCATATAGTAATGCATAACATACTAGACAAAAAACCTTGACATAACTTAATGATGATCAATTAGAATCCAAAGTTATTTTGTGCAAAGGACAACAAGTTATTCTTATTATTAATTTATGGGTGGACACTAGCTTGGTAAATGGCATTATTGGGCAGGTTTATGCTATTATTTATAAAATAACACAAATCCCCTTGTTTTGGCAATGTTTATGGTTATCTGATTTAAAAAATGCACAAGTCTAACATGGGATGTAAACAACCCTAAACATGTCCCAATCCCACTTGTTATCCATGGTAATTGGAAACAAATTATTTAAAAACTGACTTAGGATTTAAAAATATGTAAGTTGTAAGGCCTAACATTACAAAAAACAACAATCAAATTGGTAGCATTGAATGGTAAGGACTAAAGTTTATTGCAATGTCTAGAGTACGCTCACTACAAGACCTTAACATCTCTCCTCTTTTCTCTTTTAAGTGATGGTGCATACGTTCATATCAGAAGAAAAAAAGAACACAGACAACATTCCATGTCATAATTCCCTTTCATCTAGCTAGTTCTCTTTTTATTATAATTGTACTTCTCATATTTATTTCTCTTCATCTATTTACACATGCCTTCGCACACTATTGTAATTTTCTAATTCCTTGAACTTCAAATTTCTTGTCTTTAATTTTTTTTGTCTCATTCACTCCTACTAATACATCTCTGCCATTATCAGCATCTTCTTTGCATGGTTTCAGTGCAATTGCTAGTAAGTATTTACATTTTAATATGTTATCCACCATATTCTTGATCTAATCAAGATCAATATTTCATAAATTGAAGATTTAATTCCACTATAATATACTAACTTCTCAATGTCCCATTCTTTTCACCCCCAAAAATGTTTTTCCTAAAAAACCTTCTTCAATTTTAAAAATGAGGATTTTCATGTTGATAGATATTTTACAATGACAATTGGGGTGGTAATGGGGGTTGTAAATTTCGTACATAAACAATTATTTATGACGTTAAATTTGACACACATTTGATCGTCATATGGTAGTTTCAACTTTAAAATTGATGTCCATTTGACTATTATTTACAAGTTTTTTTTTTGTTGCTTTGTAAAATTAATAGGAAAATCATAATATCTCAGTTATATGGTGGAGTTTAGCACCCATTTTTTTTCTAGAAATATTTTTCCGAGCCCAACACATTGGTGCAACGAAATTGATGTCATTTTTTTTTACCATTTTTCACTATTCAATAGAAATTTTATGAGAAAATAATAAAACTATAAATCAATGTAATATGTGAAAAATCGAGAATAAAAACTTCCAAATAAATACATTTAAGATATATCTACTAAGTGTCTAAAAGGTTGTATCAATTATATATTTGAATATGTCCTTTTATTTAAAAAAAACTAAAACTATACAATGTATATGTTTTTTTAAAATTAAATTAAATATTTATATATTTAATCAAATATATTTATTAAATCAAAGGTATTATTGAATATTAAATTTTAAAATATTATCGAAAGGGTTGTAGTTCGATTGTTGAGGATGATGGTTGTTTATATCCGTGTATTGAGGTACAATTTTCTCTACATATATGATACGAAGAATCAAGCGTTAAGACCACGATCGTGCTCTGGATAATTTTGACAGTGTGGATGCCCCTTAATCATAGTTGTTTAGCCAAAAGAGTTCACTAATTTAAATGTATATTTATTCATCATGATAAATTCACTATATATTTATTTTCGAAATACAGACAAAAATATCGACATTTTATACAATTCAATAATTCCATATAATACCTTCGAACATATATATATATATATATATATATATATATATACAAAATTATCTCTTTAATTAATTTATTTTTTATAAAATTATATTTATTTAAAAAAATATTGGCTTCATAAAATTATTAAAAGAACATTAGTTATTCTTTTTATAACACTTAATGAAGTGAAAATGATATAACAATATTACAAAGAACAATAATAGATTTTATTTTTTAAATACTTTTTAAATAAAGTAGGTAGAGGTGTTTAAAGTTTTTAAACATGAAATCTTTATTTGCAATTGTATGTTGTGGTTATTGTTGTCATATACCACTTTTATGAGTTTTGTAAATATATACATATAATTAATAATTATTTTATATATTATGATTATAACGTGTTTGCAATATAAACATGGTCATATTTGAGAATTGTGTAGTGATATTTCTCTAACTTAGAATATTGGTATACATGTCTTCAGTGATTGGCGTGTGGGTTGATTTATTTTTAAAAAAAAGCTTCATCAATATATCTTAAGTTGGATGGTAGTTTGTGTTAAGACAAAAAAATTTAATCGTTTAACAAATAGATTATTATTTTTTTTTTTTAAAAAAATGTTAAATTTCTATGAATTATTGCATTTAAATATAGTGACATTAACATTGTCTTCAAATAAAATCGAACTTGATAATATATATCGTTCATAATGAATGCCAATTTTATGTAAGATAATATTTTATATTGTTTAGTGTGAAATTCAATATAACTTTTGATTAAGTGTTTTATATGTTTCATTTGTGTATTTTTGATAGAATGATATTTGTAAACATTGATCAATTAAATATTCTTAATTATTGTTGGCATTTAGTGTTATTTATATTTCTAATTCTTTTATTAGTTTATATTTATCGATGTAGAAATTTATTAAACGCGACATTTGTTTTTTTTAAAATATTGATTGTAAATTAAAGTCCAATAACATTGGTACAAAAAATATTTGTTATTTTTTTATAATAGATAATTGATAAAATATATATAGATGTTTAAAAGAAAGATAAGATCTTTGATTTCTTTGTATTCACAATTTTATTTTGTTATATTAATTTTTTATTTTTTTAATATATTTTTTATATCTCTCATATATATGATATCTTAATTTCCATAATTTAAAAAAAAAAAACCTTATTCCATTTAACTATATATAAATTGTAATGATAGCCATTTATTTAAAATAATTATATTTAATTTATATATGTTTACTAACTACATTTCAATTATATAGAGTTATAAAACATATGTAAGGATTAAAGAGTTACTTGATGACACACCATTGACTATTCCATATCTCATGAGAAAATAAAAATTTAACTTGGCATAATTTATTATCAACATTTTATATTGCAAGGTCCCATATATTAAATATATGCTAAAAGTTTGGTTGAACTTAACAAACATAAGTGTTATTTATCTTTCTAAATTTTATATTATGGGGCTATTTTTAAAAAGATTCAACATTGTATATGATAGTGAATATGTTGCAACAAAATATGAATTGAAAAAAAGTGATTGAAGTTTTAAATTTTAACATAATAAATAATTGTTTTAAGTGTGCACAATTTTTTTTTAAAATAAAGAATAAAATATTTTTCAAGCCAAATAATATATAGTTACGTAACGGTTTTTGATTGGAGCTTGAATTGGTTTGGGACATAATTGGGAGCTCAAATCCCTATATAATACTACATGTATACCATATATTACCAAATGTATATTAATAATTATCAACAACAGCCACCACCGATTTCGAGAATATCCAACAATTATTCACAACTCTGAAAATACAACTAACAACCATGACCAGCCTTATATGCCTTTCTGAAGATTTGAATCTAGCCACTTAACCAACTCACCCACATCTTATTAGCTACATTTTTATTATAAATCTTCATATATTTATAAATTGATTTTTTCATATATATTGAAAATTTAAAAATATACACTATAATATTATAAATGCACTTTCTTAAAAAAAAAATTCCAAAACATTTTTCTTTAAATTGACATCTTATGTATATTTTCTATTATTTTCCTTTTATATGTTAAAAATTTACTTTTGTTTGCTAAATGATTGTCAGAGCAGTTGAAGGTGAAGAGCCATGCAAAATTTTGGTAAGACATAGATTGAAATCTGCTTCTGTTAAGGGTAAATTGCAGGAAGTTTGTTGGTTCGACAAAATAACACTTACGCCTTTCTTTTCTATTAAGGCATCCTCAGCGTTGCAATCTATCTAGAAGGTGTCGTAAAAGGTTAGTCATCTCCTTAAGTGGAGGGACGAGTCATTACATCATGGTTTCAACTTTGCCACTTCATCCATTTGGTGGAATAGACATATTTAGTACCACGGTCAGCTTTTGGCTTTAGTTTTCCCTAAGCAAGCCCATTTGCTATTCAAAAAAGGAGTTCGACATTTTTCTAATCTGTGAGACTTTACTTCAATGAGTTGGTCATCGTGGGTTCTTACTAAGGGGCGCTTTTTGCTTAATAAGAAACTTAAAGGGTTTCTTATCTTTGTTCAATCCTTAGTCCCAGATATTTTATTATTGAAGATGTGCACTCTGATCTAGTCTAACTTTTTTCAGGGTTGGCATTGGCTTTCATATGGGCACTTTAATCAATTTCCTATTCAGAAAATTTATCTCTTCCTTCTTCCTCGTATGGATCTTAACCCAACGTTGAATAACACATGGAAATGTAAACTTAAGAATAGTGTTTGGATGAGGTTAAGTGCCCAAATATGGAAAACTAAAGCTGATGAGGATGCTAAAATCATGGCCTGGAAGATTTTACACTACAAACTTCCTGTGGAGGAGAGGCTGAAATGTATCTTAGTGCAACGTGTTAAATACCCCTTCTGCACCTGTAAAGAAACTTTGAAGCATATTTTTTGGGATTGCATGTTTGTTAAAAAACAATGCTTTGTTGTTTTTAAAAATCACGCTGCTATCTTTGGCCATCAACTAAATGGGAAGGAAGCTTTATTGGGATTTGGATTACACACCAATTTGATAGCTGATTCTATTAGACATGGCATTTTATTTCATTTATGAAAAACCAGATGTTTAGCAGTGTTCTCTAATGCTTATTTTCATTTAGAATCAGTGCTTCTTCGGCTTTACTCTAATATACTTTTGTGGATTACTTCCTTGTTTTCTCACTTGCAGGGCTTATCTACGAAGAATGTCATGTTTGGCTATCAGCGTGAGCAAATTAAATCCCAACTCCTGCAGTTTGCAAATGCTAGATCACTGAAAACAAAACCTCTGGAAAAGTTTCTGAGATGGCCTAAGTAACTTTTCTCTCCTTAGTTCTTTGTTTGTATTGGTGTTCTTTCAACGTTCCGTATTGTTCTTATTCAACTGTGTAAGTGGTTCCTGCAAGTGTTTTTTGGTTGGCTGTTGGACATTTTGGGTTAGGATGCCTTGTTCTGTATGCCCTGTTGCTCTTTAATCTTGTATTTTGCATTTCTTCAATATATATATATAAACATGATTTTTTTTACAATTGGTACATCTTTAAAGAGAATCCCATTCTTTGTTTGTTTGAAGGAAACACAAAAATTAAACCTTTTGTCAAAATATTATATGTTTACTCTATTCAATTGATTTTGAGCTCCAACTTATGACATCATGCTTGTCTATTTGATGGGTTTCACTTGCAAGTAACCCTTTTGGCAATTAAATTTAATGTCAATTTACATCAGATGAACTTTGAGAAGGTTTTATTGTTCAATTGACCAAATTCTTAGGTAGGTTGATCAAAGATGAGATGTAAGTTGAGTATTTTTTTCCCTTGTCATATATAATTTATGCAAATTTTTATGCATTTAGTATTATATATTGGTTTAACTTTTTTTCATATAGGGCTTTTTTAATTTTGTACTTGCATATTATTTCGTTCAAACATGACAAAATTGGAAATTCAATACGTATATCAAAGATATGCAATATCCAACTACAACCGAGCTCATCATCAA
The DNA here is from genome assembly GCA_037957365.1 of Torreya grandis. NCBI lineage: Eukaryota > Viridiplantae > Streptophyta > Pinopsida > Cupressales > Taxaceae > Torreya > Torreya grandis. Next base: position 2,404,022 of record JARHVA010001046.1, on the reverse strand, counting down.
TCGGTGGCACTTTACAAATCCAAACTTTTGTCTTGGTACCTTTTTCTAAGCCAACCATGGAAAGGAACTATTTTGCCTATCAAAGAGTTGACTCTTAATAAAAATATCAGGTCAATAAAAGGAAGAGCACTTGTAAAATGAGCCCTTTGTGAATATAATAATAAAAAAAGTCATGAAATATTGCTTGGATTTTTTTTTTTGATAATGAGTTGAGATGAAATACGCATTTCAATGAGTTCAATAACAAATTCTATGACCAAATTTAAAGTGATGAAGTTTACGTACTTTCTAAAGATGGGGTCAAAGAAGCAAATAAGTACTATTATCATTTAAACAATCCATGTGATATATTTTTATAATTATCATCAATAATAAGTCGTTGTTATGAGGAAATTGAAAGCATATTAATTCATCAATTCCATTTCAAGAAAATAAGCGGTATCTTACATATAACTAACATATATATGGTAGATATTATTGGTGGGTTCATGTCAATTTCCCCTACTTTCACTATACATAAAAGGGATGGATCAAAAGCTATAAATAAAACACTCCAACTTAAAGTTATGTCAGCGATCAACATTAATGTAACATTAAGGGGTGCACAATTTGATACATTAAGTGCAAAACTTAGTGGATTTCTTTGTGGGCCAGATCTTCTTGTTCTTGTAGTAAAATTAACATGAACATTGAATTTTTATGGTGCTACTAGTGAAACTACATCAAGTACTAATTGAATTATCAACCTTGTAATAATAGAAACAAAACATTTGTGCACTTGACTTACATTTGAAAACTCTAATGCTCCTTCCCCTTCATTGAAAAGGAAATATATTTTCCCCCAACACAAGTCCATGTTGTTTGGCAAGAGATTAATCATTTTTATCGGTGACCTAGGCTAGTTACCTATTGTACATGACATACCGATGTATGCAAGAACATCATAAGAATCGACCCTTTGGCAAAGATTTAACACTACTATCACATTGCACACAATTTTTTACCAACAAGTTTTTGACCCATGCAAAATGGCTTTTTTAAACCTCTTATTGAATATTATAAATGTTGAACCAAAATTTGAGGATTGAGAGTTGTTCATGTCTCGAAAGGATACATCATTGTCTCTAAAATGAAAAGCTTCATTTCATTCTTCAACACATTTTTACACAACAAACAGTTTGGCTATAATATATAACAAATAAATATTGAAATCATTGAATATGCCAATTACACGTAGTAATGCAAAACATACTAGACAAAAGACTTTGGCATACCCTGACGATGAACAATTAGAAGCCAACGTTCTTTTGTGTAAGAGACAACAAATTATGTTTAGTGCTAATTTGTGGGGGGAGGTTGGCTTGGTAAATGACACTATTGGGCAAGTTAATGCTATTGTTTATAAAATTGACACAAATCCTCTTGATTTGACAATGTTTGTGGTTATCCGATTCAAAAAATACATGGGTTTAACATGGAATGTAAACAACCCTAAACTTGTCCCAATCCTATCTGTTATCCACGGTAATTGGAATCAAATTATTTGAAAAATAACTTGAGATCTAACAAAACACAAGTTGTAAGGTCTGACTTTACAAAAAACAACAATCAACATTGACAACACTGAATGGTAAAGACTGAGTTTTACTACAATTTCAACAATATACTCACTGCAAAACCTTTGTATCTCTCCTCCTTTCTCTTTTAAATGATATGAAATAATACAAGATGATACATACATATATATATATATATATAACATTCCATATTATAATTTCCTGTCACCTAACTACTACTCTTTTTATTAGTATTTTTCTCATAATTATTTCTCTTCATCTATTTACATTGCCTTCGCACACTACTGTAATTTTCCAATTCCTTTAAATTTAAAGTTCTTCCCCTTTTTTTTTTCGATTTCATTCACTCCTATTAGGTGATACGTCTCTGGTCTAATCGACATCTTCATTGCACATTTTCTTACGGGCGACGCAATTTAAGAACCCCTGCCATTAAATTAAAAAATTCGTTAATCATATGTTAATGGCAAGCTAATCTTTAAAAAAGGCAGAAGGCAATGGATGAAAGTTTTGGGGTGGTTCTCTGATTTGAATGTGAAGGCCAAGAAAACCATGGATCCCCGCAACCGGAATATATGGGATTCTGAAGAGGACTCAGAAGAAGAAAACTTGGGTAGTGACGATGACAGCAGCGATGAAGAAGAAGAAGACGAACGCAGTTTAAGGGGTCTAACCAATGAAGAAGAGGAGGAGGAGGAAGAAGAAGAGGGGTTTGCAGAGGAGTATGATGAAGAAGAGGAAAACAATTTGGACGATGACGAAGAAGATGATGATGATGAAATGGAGGGTTATAATGGGATCACTCCACACCAGCAATTAGAGCAACAGCAACAGCAGGGTCATCATATCCACCCACCCCTTCTCAATGGGTCCTCTCAGACCGAAACCACTTCCTCTGGAGAAGATGGCAGACATTATTACATGGAGAATGGGGATGGAATGTATGCAGAGAGGCTAAGTGAGCAAGTGGGTGTTGGGGGTGAGGATGAATTTGAATACCCAACAGAGGAAATGATAAAAACAGGGAACTACGTAAGTGGGTATATTGAAAATGGAATGGAAGAAGAACTTCTGGGTAGGGATAGGGATGCAGAAAAAATGGTGTCCATTACCCCCAAAGGTCCAGGAAAAAGTGGGCCGCAGAAGAGGAAGTCATTGGCTTCCATGGGTGCGTTTGGAGAGTCTTCTGCCTCTGCAACCAAAAAGGCCAAGAAGAAAAACACCAATGTGTGGGCCAAGTCTTCTTCTAGGAAAGGGGGCAAGAAGAACAGGGCTAGTAATGGTACTATTGCAGCAGAAGATACGGTCAATATAACCCCTGTTGTTAGGGTTCCAGATAAAGTTGATGATTCCCCAGACTTGAGAATTTGTCTTTCCAAAATATACAAGGCAGAGAAAGTTGAGCTGAGTGATGACAGGTTAACTGCTTCTAGCACTAAGGGATATAGGATGGTGAGGGCTAATAGGGGTGTTGTGGAGGGGGCATGGTATTTTGAGATCAAGGTTGTGCACCTTGGGAAAACAGGGCATACTAGGTTGGGTTGGTCTACGGAGAAAGGGGATGTTCAGGCTCCTGTTGGGTATGATGCAAACAGTTATTCATATAGGGATTTGGAGGGTAGTAAAGTTCATAAGGCAGTCAGGGAGCCTTACGGGGATGCTTATGTGGAGGGGGATGTTATCGGATTTTATATTAATTTGCCCAATGGAAGTGAATATGCCCCCAAGCCGCCTCAGTATGCCTGGCATAAGAACCAGCTTTATTACTACAACAATCCGGAGGAAACGCCGAAGATGGTTCCCGGTAAGTTCCATTTTTGTTTGCCTATAATCTTTTTTAATTCCTTCTCCACTTCGCTAGATTTTTACCTTTTTGTTGGGACAATTAAATGGAGTTAAGTGTAAAGGGCCTCTGCCCTGGAAAAGACAATTATTTGAGTTTAACAGTCTGAAATTTCTCGTACATCTGATTGAGAGCAATACACAACATTCTGTTCTCAGTTGAAGTCAAAGCCCGACATCAGGGAGTCACCATGCTACAACACCCAAATGCAAATAGACATATGCCAAACAAATACCCAAAATTCAAATAGACATATGCCAAACAACTACCCAAAATTCAAATAGACATATACCAAACAACCAAACAACCCATAGGCGAAACTGTGATTCCAAGTGGGATCAATCCCTCCACATATATCTTCCATCTTTGACATGGATATTTTCTGAAGGGACTGCATATCAGTTTCAGAACAAGGTTTGTAATCTCTTAGCTTCTATGGTTCTGATGATTTTCACACTACTGAGCTTGTTATAGCGGCTACCAGGGGTCCAGATGTCTAACTCTGTAGAGGTGAACGGGAACCTAAGGGCAAGACAATACACAATTGAATGTGATGAAAGATCCATTGTTGTGTTATTGATCTCGTGTTATCTCTTCCATTTCTCAAAGCCTCATTCAAAATTAGCAAACTTGCTTCACCCTCCTTTGTGGGTTTTTCTGTCTGAGTGATAATAACCTAGAATAGTGCTGCATTTCAGGATCATCCCCCTTATGATATAAGTTTGACATATTTTTTAACATACGCAATTTGTTATCTACTACAATATTTAATTTGGCTTATTGCAGCCATGGAAAAGTCCCAGAGAATTGGCCACTTTGCGCCCCCGCTCCCCTCCCCACCCTTGGCTTGTCCATACTTAAATATAAAAAATATAAAGAAAATTAACCATAATATCAATGCTATGTGCATAATCTGCATTTTAATAAAATAAAGTTAATAGAGGTTTAGAGGTGGTTGGGTTAGGTTGGGGGTTGGTTAGAAATAGGCTGTGTTGGTTTAGATTAAGTTCTTTCTTTAATTATTATTATTTTAATTTTTTTAGTTTTTTAAAATTTCAGTAGGCTCTGCCATGGGTTTGTCGTGGAATTACTGTTTCAGTACCTTTTTGGGAAGGAGTCAATGGTTACAAAGAACCCAGTAAGTTTCCAAGGGGAATCAGACCCAGGATCAGAACCAGAATCAAACCGGTTTGGGTAGGGGCTGACTGTGAAGGATCCAGTAACATAGTGTTTAAGTGATATTGGGGTTTTGAGCTTTACACATTTTTTAATGGTAAATAATGGGGCGTTCATAGGGGTCCCTGCCCATTCAAAACATCAACAGAAACAATTATATATGCAGAAAACTGATCAGTGGCTGATTTGTGACCTGTTCATGATCAATATAAAAATTGAAAGACTTTCATATCAATTTATACCTTTAATAACTTCAGTACACTCTTCTTTCATCAATGTAAACAGAACTGAACCAGGAGGAGACTAAATGCCTAAGCAAGCTATACTAATGATCTAAGAGTATAGAAAGGCAGGGAACAGCCGCCACATGAACGTTATTCCTTTAATAACAGGCTTACTGATTTATTATGTGCAGAAGATTGTTGACCATTGAAACTTGAGGTGAAGGCATATGCTGCGGCAATTTGGTATTCACATAAATGGATCAATAGGTTGTTTAACCATAAGATAATCTACAGAAGCATTTCCCAGGTTTTCAGGAGCCTATCCTTGGTGATAAGATGGTTACCAAAGATGATGGATCCATGAGAACCTGAGGTAAGAGCTTGTATGCTGCCGTTTTTTTGTTGAAAGCATCAAAAGATGATCCAAAATGGATCAATAGGTTGTTTAACCATAAGATGATCTACAGAAGCATTTCCCAGGTTTTCAGGAGCCTGTCCTTGGTGATAAGATGGTTACCAAAGATGATGGATCCATGAGAACCTGACATAAGAGCTTGTATGCTGCTGATTTTTCTGTTGAAGCATCAAAAGATGATCCAAGGGTGTCACTTATGATGGCAATGAAGCTCGTGAATGTAGCTAAAGCTGAGAGATTAAGAACTGCTGCTTTTGCTGTTGGTGATCCTTGTTCTTCAACTACATTTTTGGATGTCTTTCCTAGGCCCAAACATAGGTGATGCTGAAGTTACTGCAATCTAAGATAACTTGTGCCTCTTTATGCCTCCTCTATTTCCTATCGTGTTTCTTTGCTTCTCTTTCCTGACATATATAGTCATTGGTACTTTTGCTCTAAAAATGCAGGCTAACCTCTTGACAACTTTCAAATTTTCTCACCCTTCAATCTCCGTTATTTCTTGCCTCCTGCTTTTGTTTAGAATATCTCAAGACAGTTGCAATATATTGGACATAGGAGAAGTACAATCCATTTCTTGCTCAGTATTTTGTGTTCTGCGAGAGCAGTTTTTTCGGCTACTGGGGTCCTTACCAGTTGAGCATCCCTTCAATGAAAGCATCTCTTCATCAGAACATTACTACAAACTACAAAGTGATATGTTCTTCCTTGTCTGTGTAATCATCTCACAGTCGGACACCTTACCTTTACATTTTAGTATGTAATTTTGCTGATCAATACTTAAGTTGTCTTGCCTCAGACCCTGCCTGTTGTCTGCTGTCATTCTGTAACCTCTGCTGATGACAGACCTCTAATTAAAAATTACCATTATTTTTCTGTTGCATGACTCTAACTTCATCTGCACTCTCTGCATCAATATTTCCCCCAAAGAATTATTCTGATCATTGTCATTCACATTCTGTATATCTGCATGTGACTCATTATCATAATATTCGTTCTGCTACAAGCAGTTGTTATCAATCGCCACATCATTCTCAGCCCCATCTCTGTGAGGAGGAGATTCAGTTTTCAGCTAGTGTTCATGCTCTGCTGTTGTAGTTTGCTTTAATGTGCTTTATCTTGTTCTTTATTCTTTTTTTTACGTATTCCACTCGGTAAGGAATGTCTGGCCAAAGCACCTCTATCAGATGTTATCAAAACTACATACATGGTTGTCTTGTTTTATTTGATACAAGGTTGTGGCTACGCTACTAGGCACCAGTAATGCTCTTAGATCAGTAGAAATGACATGTTTCTCCCACATATCTAAGTAAATATTATGATAAGCCCATTTTATTATCCATATCAGTCAGAATTAGATGCATTTTTGCTACAGTTTTTCTAACACTTCTAATACAATCAATGTTGAGTTGCCTTACATCCAACATTTGAAAAAACTTTTTAAATCTACAAGCAGAACGTTTTTAAATCTAAAAAACTTGAAAATTATCTATTTGCTACATAAATAGTATCAGTTCAAGAACCAGCTTTATTATTATAGCAACATAGAGGAACTGCCAAAGATGGTTACTGAGAAGTTCCATCTTTGTTTGCTAACATTCTTTTAGTTTTCTTCTTCATGTTTGTAAATTTTTTTTCATTAAATGTTAAACTTAATTTAAATGGCTTAAATGGTTTCACTTTATGGGGTCCCTGCCCACCAAAGTTCTTTTTACAAAATTGTAGAATTCTTTGATTTAGAAAGTCTGATATTTATCTTAAATCAGACTAAGATATATTCAAAGCATTCTTTTCATAGTAGAGGCCAAAACCTAACAGCAGGGGGCATACTACAGCATCATATTCCAAACAGACATTATATGGTTGAAACCTAAGTCACAAATTTCGAGTTCGAGTTCAACGAGGATAAAGTTTGGTTCAAATTTGCCCATAGATAAAGTTCAAAAAACAAAATTGCCATTAAATTTGGCACACATATAATATTATAAATATAAATTATAATTTATAAATATAAAATAAAATAATATATAATTTTTTAATAAACAAAAAATAAAAATATTTTAAAAATGACATAAATATAAATTAAAAAAATAACAATAAACAAATAAAAAACATAAAAAAATATATAAAAACAAAAAATTATATATAAAAATAACTACATTGCAAGAAACATACCCCCCCTCCTGTTTCCTGTCTGGAAACGTTTCTGGTACGGAAACGCCCCTGGAAATGTCAGGAAACACCTGTGACGTTTCCAAGGGGAATCCAGCAGAAACATAGCCAAAGTCAACCGAAAAATTGAAAAAAAAAAAGTAAAACTAGCCTGAACCAGACAGTATATATATAAAATAAACATTTACGTATAAGTATACATTTAGATAGGGACCTCTAGTTTCTTATACTTTAAGTTACATTTTATATATATATATACTTTCAGGATGTTTAAGAGTGGTTTTGGACCTTTAGAAGCTATAATGAAAATTCTGGGTTTTGGAGGATCCTATCACATTTCAGACTTAGTCAGGTTCTAGGGTTTCAGACTTAGCCATATTTTAGGGTTTAAAGATTTCAAGGAGACATCATAGGAGGTATGAAGGCTACATGAAAGGATGTAGGTATGATCGAATAGTATGAGAACATTTCTCACAAAGTGCCACAAGCCGATCCCACCCCATTTCATGTGCACCCCTTAAGGCATGCACTGAGGGAGATTAATTACACTGGTGAGCCCATGTGAGAGAATGCGTCAGTAAATGGTAAAGTTGAAAAATAGTGGGAGTGGCATTCATGATTTTGAGGGCAATCTAGATGATTTATTCTAGATTTGAATGTACATTTTCTCTTTGAAGTAATGAATGAATGAATACTATATATTTTAAAGTGTTTTATCTTTTATAGACTAAAAATGAGTATTATTTACACACACACACACACACATATACACTATACGGATGTTTCCGTCTCCAGACAACCTAGAAAAATAATATAACAAAACAATAAAGTTACAACACACAACATAAGAAAAAACATAAATTTGCTATATGAATCGTAACTTTATATTTTTGAATCTGCTACAAAAAATCAAAAACAAATTACAATTACAATCAAACTATGGTATTCAAAGTATATTTAATAGAAATAAGGGTGGAAAATGTGTATACCTGTCATTATATACACATGTGTGTTGAATCTGCGTATACCAATTACAGAAAGAAGACTGTGCCGGTGGTTAGAACAAAAACAAAAGTTCAAGCTTGAGATAACGATAATGATGAGAATAACAATCTGCACGTGGATTCTCAGTGCAGGAGAAATGGAAGGGGCTGGCAGTGCTCTGAGAGAACTCTGGGAGGGTATTTCTTGCGTGAACACCATCTCCCGCACAGCAGTAAACCTCCAGCGTGCAGCAGACAATGACACAGCAGAGCAGTCCGCCCAGGTCAAGACGCTACTCAGCTCATGTCTGCCAGGTTGGCTCCTCCCCTGCTCATGTTGATGCCCGCCTCCTCTGTTCAGGTTCAGCAAATCTTGCCTCGTCTAGGTATTTTCTTGTGTTTTGCAGAGAGGAAAGGCAGTTTTAGAAGGACGGAGGGTTTTTTGTACAGATTTTTTTTTCGCGCGATTTCTTTGGCAAACTTGCCCGAACTTGGCCGATTTTTTCTGCCACATAAAAAGTTCAGTGAATTTCGAATTTCATGCAAAAAATTCGCCGAACTTTGTCACTTAGATGAAGACTGTAATTCCATGTGGGACCAGTCCACCCACAGATATTTACCATTTTTGACTGGGCTGTCCTGTGGAGGAGTCATGCAGCAGTTTCAAAACCATGTTGACAAGATTTTAGTTTGCTTTCCATTCTTAAACTTTTATCAGCATGAATTGACTAAAGTCTAGGAGAATGTTGTCTATTGGCTATTTGATTTGCCCATAGGAGGAAGAGGTTTAATGTTCTCAAGCGTTTTAGTGGTCGGTCATAGTGCTATTGGCATGCCACGATTAAATTTGAATTGTTCCTTCATTAGGTGTGACGCTAGAGTCATATTTAATAGGCCCCTAATCATCAAGCATAGATTTTATGGCAGGTTATTACAAGTTCTCTCTCATTTTGTTCTGCACAAACTTTTGTCATATCCAAAAGATATTTTGAAAAAAAATTCCATAATAATACTTGATTATGAGATAATTTGCAACGTGAGAAACAAGATGCAGTTGTTCATGTTCCTAACCAGATATTTATTCATTTGTGAAGTCTATGTTTACGTTTCGGTAACGATAATATTTTGATTTTTCCTTTGAAGACCAAAAATGAAAGTGAATCAAGGATGCTCTGGCACCAATTTAGTTCTTGACAACTTTGCATGCTCATCAATATCAATGTTATTAGGCTGATGGGCGTTCTACAATGGCAGCCAGGGTGGTGATGGTGAACTCTAATGTCTGAGTTGCTAGCAATTAGTGGCAACCGTAAATTTCACTGCCACAGGACCATATCAACCTTAAATTTGACGTCCATTTGTCTGTCATATAGAAGTTTTTCCTTCTTACTTGGAGAATTCAATCGAAAAATCATAATATCTTGGGCATGCGGTGGAGTTTGGAGCTCTTTTTTTCTTTCTGGAAAGATTTTTTTGAGCCTAACAGAGTTGTGCATCTAGATTGAAGCCATCAATCACCAGTCAGTGAATTTTTTTCTGAGAAGATAATAGAGTTATTAATCAATGTGGTATGTGACAAATCCAAGATAGACACCTCAAGATTGATATCTCTCGGCGTTTTTCAGATAGATGTATTTAAGATATCTGTACAAGTCAAGATGCATGGATTGTATGATAGTCGTAACTTGGGCTTATATACAAAATCAGCTGCTGGAAATGGAAGAAGCTTGAAACAGCTATAAGTACCCACCACCCCATAATCCTATTGGGTGCCCGTAGTAATAAATCAATTTTAAAAGGAGCTCATCAAGGTTCCCTCTGATGGTACTTGAGGAGGAGGACCCCATAAAGGTTCCTTCTGATGTACTTGAGAAGAAGACCAGGGCTAAACATAATTTGTTGAACCTAAAGCTTTAGTAAATACCTAAATTGTTCTACATAATCTATTATAGAAAGATTGATTATGTTTTTAAAGGGTTCCTCCAAAAATTAAATCGAAACAAATACATGCTTACGCAATTTTCTCTTTAGAAATGGTAAGCTCGAAAGCCCCTTTGTGGGTGATTCATGAACAATAACCTGGAATAACAAGTCATTCAAAACTTTAAAGGCAAAAACTAAAAGTATATAAACTGGATCAACAGAAGACATTTCTTCGGTAGGATAAAAATAAGCAATATAAAACCTCATATTCAAAACAACATGAACTGCAATCCTAGGTTCATTTTGGAAAACTAGATTTCTGCTATCCTTATACAAATCACTATAAACACACCACTTTCTCAAAGCAAAATTTGGTTCCACGTTTAACATTTGAATCCTTAGATATCCAATCATGAAGAGTTTTGGATGACAGGAAAAGACCCACAAAACAACATAGAAGTGACTATTTCTTCAATTTCCAGAGTTTATCTTCTACTTTGTCCGACTCGATAATGTTTTTTAGTATGGTCTTAGCAAATTGATAACACCCTTGATATGGCCTGCTATTTGGGGCCCAAACAAGATTTACCATGAGACATGCAAAGACTGCCACCGATTTCCCCAAATATTATTCATCAGTCACAAATTTAGCTGGAGGATCAATGAGGCCCAGAGGTATCTCCATAAATTCATAGTGATCCTAATCAGTGGTAAAAGCTATCTTAGGAATAACCTTATTTGGCAAGTTTTCACTTAATTACATTCACTTCAGAAATGTATTTTAGAAAGCAGCTTCCATCAAACTATCCAATAGATAATCAGTGAGAGAGTGAACTCTTGTCTTTGATACACATTGATTCAAAAATTTACAATCCACACTATGGTCACCAGGAAATGGAGGTAGAGACGGATACAGGGACAAGGTTGCCATTTAAAAAAAAATGAGTATGGGGGTTCTGAGACGACAGAAATAAAAAAAATATCTAAATATAAATGTAAAATTAAGGAAAAAAAACTAGTATACAATGCATAAACAACTTTATAAAGACAAAAAAATCAAATTTTAAAAATTATGAAATACACAAATGAGATTAAAGCCTGGGGATTGATTGATTGATTGATTAGGGTTAGGTAGTAGTGGTAGGGTTTCTTTGGCTTTAAATAAAATTAATAGGAGACTGCTGTTAATGTCAGGAGACTGCACAGGAGATGTGGAACGACGGTTCCTGGTATCGGGAGATGTCTCTGGTATTGGAAATGTGGGCCATGTCCTAGGTCCCCAGAGACATGCTACCTGGTTCCACTGATCCACACACATTCTCAATGTGCCATCCTTGTTTTCAACCAGCAAGATTGGAGTCTTGTATGGTGACATTGAATGCTGAACGTATATACCCCTTGTCAATCAATTTGTACCTTTTTTTCTGCATTACTTAGAGGGTAAAGGTATTTTATGCTTAGAACGTGATTGTTCTTCCATGTAAATTTTATGATGCACTTTACTCTTGCCTAAGTCACAAAGTATGGTTCTTTTTTTACTAAAAAATTCAAAAATCGCTGTTTTTGTTTAAACCCTTGAGAAGTTTGGATAAAATTGCTAAAGTTTGGCCAAAAAATGCTGTAAATTGTACTCTAAAACAGGAGGAAAATGTGCAACAAAATTTTGTGCCCTAGCTGTGTGTTTTAATTCTGGCTGCAGGGCCTGTTGTTGTTGTCTGCATTCGGGATTTGATATCAAGTTCCTTGGTGGGACTTATTTCTGGTCTTTCATCCTTCATTGATTTGCATTGAATTTTCATCTAATAAAATATTCACTTAAGTTTGTTCCTATGTCACTTTGTTTCCAGTCGCAATAATACATGTAGTTTTGGTCAACTTTGGTTAGAGATTAGAAACCTAGAAAGTTTGGGTTGATCTTGTTTGCAGACAATGCTTCGTAATAACTTTCAGATATTCTCCATCTCTATTTTCTTGTTCGTTGGAACCTGTCTCTGAAGCTAACTTCTTCCTCTCTTTGCATCTGGAATCCAAATAAGCGAAGTGGGCTGTTTACATATAAATTATTTTGCAGAAAGGGTTATACTAAAATTTTGGCTTTTTTTTGGTTAACCTTTAACAACTATAGGATTTTGCAGGGCCTTGTTAAATAATCTTTTGGATTAACTTTGTCAAATGTTTAGGGAGCCTACTCTACACATCGCGCTTCTTCACCTGTCATCAGGATTTGTTTTATTAATCTTATTTTCTTTCTGTTGGTCAAATTTATTTAATTTGTTTATGGGCCTTTTCATCTGACAAGTTTAGTCAAAATTTTGCTTAGGACTTGGAGTCATCAATCTTACCATCTAAATTTCTGTGCAGGAAGTGAGATTTTGTTCTTTAGGAATGGTAAATGTCAAGGCATTGCTTTCAAGGATATAATTGCTGGCAGGTATTACCCTGCAGCTTCCATGTATACTCTTCCAAATGAATCTCCCTCTAGAGTACAGTTTAATTTTGGACCGGAATTTGATTGTTTTCCTGAGGACTTTGGTGAACATTCCCTGCCAATGCCCATGTATGATGCTCCTTATTGTGGAATTAATGGGCGGGAGATTGAGCGAGGAGAACCTTTAGTTGAAAATGGTCAAATTTCAGAGAAGAAAACTTGATTAATTTGAAATATTTCTAATTATATAACTGATGATAGTAGCTATTTGCTGCTATTACATTTGTCCTTGTATAGAAAAGCTTGATCATTGATGTCTAATGTTGGCAATTCTTTTTTAAGATTTGTAGCATTCTTACCCGTTTAAAGAACTCATACAAAAGGTGGTGTGTGTCATGGTGAATGAAAGCTAGAACATGTTAGGTGAAAATGATCATGTGCCCAAATACTGATTTGACCTTGCGATCCATTCAATTGTGCATTTGACCAAGTAGTTTCTGTTTGCATTTTCACTGTGATACTAAATTATAGCGCGCCAATTGTAAAGCAAAAATTTTGATGCATTTAATATGCAACTTTCACTCATTGTTTAAATTTTATGGCATAATCAAAGTGGAGAGGAGATTTTTAAGTTTTTATTTCACTTTTGATACCGGAAATAGATGAATTTAAAGAAAAAATATTTTCTTCAAAAACAAGATTTGAGACTTTTTAAGGCAGGTTATGTTGATTTCCATCTTCAATGCACATTAATTGGGTATTGAATGGATGGTTATTCTGATTTATTGCTTGCCTGATTTATCTTTTATGCATTTAATCAAACATTTATATTATTTTATTGTCAGAATCTGATGTCTAAATTCAAAGAGTTGTATGTGGGTTTCTATTCGTTTAATTCTACCACTATCACTCCATAAGCGCACTATTTGATAATGGATGATCTTGAACACAGTGACCATGGGGGGCTAATTTCTGTTTATTATTGCCGTATGATGGGTTGTTTTTTGTTGATGTTTTTGCACGGATTGTCTTAGCATGGTTACTACTTTTCACCTTCCAAAAATGGATATTCTTAGTGTAAGTCTCTGTTGGGTTCTAATCCATAAAAAATCAGAGCGTTGACATCTTAATATCCTTGACATCATGCAATCCATGTAAACTTATGAGATGACCTGCTGAAAGGTGAAGCCATGGATAAGAGCTGATGCGATCTAATTTCTAGGATACAGAGTCCCTAATATAAATGGATGTCTGTACAAGAAAAGTTCTCTAGATTTTGAACTACGTATGTTTGTTTCTTGGCATACTCTTTCATACTTGAATCTCCAGCATTTTATTATTTATCTTATTGACATATATCTAGAAGGAACATACTCTCGTATCTGGGGGAGATGCCACTGTGAACTTTAATGCTCTTCTTTTTTTTAAGACTTTAATTCTATATACCTTATTGGTATCCATTTCATTTTCTAGATGGTTATTGATACATTTTACTATCAAGTGCATCTAAGCACTGATGTGCATAGAGATTTGAATGGAATGAATAACATTTCATTTGTTTTAGATTCTATAGACATCAAGCTTTATTCTTGTTAGAAACGAGAAATTCTTAAGAGGCATTTTGTTTTGATAATTAAATGGATAAAAACCATGGGTGCCCTACCCCATTTGAAAACAATGTCAACCAAATGAGTTTTGGTTGCAACAAAAAAGCCAGAAATAGATTAGCATCGTACATCTATCGATGCTACATGAGGCACTGAAGCTACAGGCAAGCGTAAAAATGTTTCAACAGACTACCAAGTGTAATATCGACTAAATTATATTAATGGCACTTACAAACCTGATCCAAAGCCCCAAGTTTGGCATGAGCAGCGAGGGTGTGCGCCTGCTGATTTCATTTTCTTAGTAGACTCCAACGCAAGATCAAAAACCATTATTTAAACAGGTCCAACAAATATTGCAGTCCATAAATTGCATCTAGCTGAGGCATTTTGACAACCAAATGATTGTACTCTGTAAATTGTCAATTTATTCTGCTTAAAATTTATTGAGGCTTTATTATCGAGGCCAAATTGTGTGCATTCGGTAAATATTGTAGACCTTGAGACCTTATGAGTGTGAGGCAATTATCGGAAATATTTAAAGACTTGGCAAGAAGACCATGGTATGTGCATCTTGCTGCTGAGATTTCAGTTCACCTGATGCAGGCGCATGATGCCGAGAATTTTTTGCACCTGCCAGAATGACAATGCTTATTCCCTGATTACAGTTCATTTTGTACGTGTATTCAGTAATGAAGCAGCAAAGACTGTGCCAGATCTGGTAGAACACCATTAGCACCAAAAACAGTAGCATCTATTCTAGCACCAAGAGTAGACCGTTGAAACCAGTTTGTCACTGAGGCTTTCTGTCAAAAAACTTGCGTCTTTTGACACTGCATCATTTTGCATACAAGAAACTGCTCAAGAATATCCTGTTCTATACTATGGTAGCAGAGGTTGGCAAGAATATACCTGCCCGTTGCATTTGCTCAAAAAATATCATGGATTTATCATCACGCTCAGATTGTTAATATATAATAGTGATTTCAGTTCAAAAGGAGACGTCGAGTTTACATTCAAAGAACTTAAAGTCTTGTTAAGAACTCCCTTTTGTGCACCTTTTGTAGGACTCAGATAACCGGAGTTAGGAACACGGGGGTTCCACCAACCATTCATTTCGGAAATGAGAACCTCTTAAATGTAGAGGAAAACTCACATTCTCAATGATGATTTATTCATTTGTAGGAAAATTTGTGTTACACTCTATTAGGCGAGTTATTAAAACCAAACACAACAGAAGTGACAATTTTTTTGCTAGAAGTTTTTGACGACTTCACTAGGGGTTGAATGGTACATTTGATTTCTAAAGTTTGAGGGGAATCTTTTCATTTCAAAAGAAGATTGACAATTTTATTGAAATAAAACTTGGAAATGATGGAAAACATCCCATTCTTCTGATATTTTGAATTTGCTATCACTATTCAAACTCCAGTTTGTAATTGCAAAAATTGGTATCATGGATAGTTGGTCACAAAGAAATGAAATAAACATAAATCAGAGGAGCTTGAACTAAACGCTTATTGAATTCTTACAAGTGATGATATTGAAAATTGTTTTCTTCTTTATATGTGTTTTAAAAAGAAATTGTGATTTGTGAGATTATTGATGAATCCAAGAGTGCAATTTTTGAAGAATATTTATGGAGCAGTAAAAATTAACCAAAGACAAATTTTCCAACTTCAAACTCTACACGAAGTCGAGAAAATATAAAAATAAAAAGTTCTTGGTGTTGGACATGAAAATAACATTTTGAATTTCACTATGAACACTTTCATAGTGGAATTAGTGTCTTCCATTCAGCACACTCGAAGATTTGGTCATTTCAGCCCAAAAGAGACGAGTCAAGGAAAAATGCATGGAAAAACCATTTTCAACGTCCTTCAAAAAACATGAGATGACTCATGAGCATCACAAGCTTCACACAACTGAAGAAGAGATGGGGTGATGTTGAGCACAAGCATGTAGAAAGTTTTGAGGAAAAGCCAAGTAGAAATCAACAAGAAGTTTTTAGTAATTTTTAGCTCAATGAGCTTTTGATCCCAAGCCCACTTTTGGAGGCATCTAGTGAAGTTTTGGTTTAGTCATTCCCAGTAGAAAATCCACAACAATGGGCACAAAGCAAGGATTTCAAAGGTATGTCTCATGTTTTCATTTCAAATATCAATTCGAGATATACTCCTTACATTAATACAAAATTTTTGTGTTACATGCCTTTTTATGAATGCAAGCAAGCTTTCCATCCGGTTGTGCATGGCCCAGTAATTGAATCCACATTTGTCTTCCCACCCATACCATGTTTCTCTCATGGATGAAATTAAAACCATGTTGCGGTTGTTTATGTCTTTGTAACAATTGTCCCCATCTTGCGAAAAATTGTTCTACAAAGGTTCGTATTTTATCCAATCCATGAATGGCCATGTTTAATTCAATTGTTTCCTCTCTTCCCTTGTAAATAGTTTGTTTTAGTTTTCAATTTTTGCTTGTGTTTTTCCCTTTCGCTTTTCTGTTGTGAATGTGTTCATTTTCAATAATTGCAATATTGTTTGTAGTATTTTCCCTTCTTCGTATTGGTCTCTTATCCCTGCACGCTATTTGGTTGGTGGTGTTCCTTGTTGGATGATTTGGTGTTTTGGTGAAATGGGATGAAGGGATAATAATTATGCTAGCAAATGGGAGAGCTCTTGAGATGGGTTTGTTGAATGAAGCCAAATTCCATGATATTTGCCAACATCCTCCCAACTTGTGTAACAGTGGGAGCAATTTGACTCAAGATTTGAAGATGATTCAAAAGTATGTTCACCTACAAGAGTTGTTGATTTTAATTGACGCAGTTAAGGAGAAGATTTTTTTTGGAGAATGATGGGTCTTGGCCATCCCTAGTACATAAAAGTTTATTAGAGAAGCTCACAAAATTATCATCATGAACTCATGGAGTCTGTTTTTTACAAGTTGCAAGCCCCCCATATTCATTGAAAATAATTTCCTCTGTGGTAAAGAAAATTGTTTGGAATTCTTAGGGGTCTCTATCTTTAGAAGATAAGGGATTAGAGAGTTGAAAGAAAAATCCAAAACGAGAGGTTTTTGAAAATGAAAGAGTATAGAGATGAAAATGATGACGAAGATGATGTCTTGGGCAGTTCTCATTGTAACATACTGCATAAAATAGTATGAAGAGTATGGTAGAGTAGCAAAATCAATGTTAGTAAGCAACACACTCATGTTGTTCTACATAACAAAGTTTTTTGGTGGGACTCTGAGTATTTGAATACAATGGCTATTGCTCATGATCAAGTTGGGATTTACATTTGTTGGCATTGTCTAGTCTGGGTTCCATTTCCAACAATGTATCTTGTGCGTCACCCCATCAATTTGGGACTTTAGTTGTCACGGTTCATACTTATTTCTGGGTTTGTATCCATATTCATCAACTATGACTCTGATAGGCAACGACGGTTATTTCCTAAGAGCAATGGAGGAATTACAGAACTTCGAAAGTGTAAAGAAAATTTTCAATAAAGCTTGTACAATGGATCATAATCCTATGGAATTTAAACATATGATTGCGTCTACCCCTTTGGAGGAGGCAACAACATATGGTGATGTATGTAGCAATGATCAAAATTTCTCCAGACCTCTAACAATCACTAGTGGACAGGGTTCTAGCATGGAATTGGAAAATAAAATACATGGAAATGGCTCTATACATCTGGATAAGGATGTGAATGATATGTCTCCGTAGTGTTAAAGCAAAAGAGTTGAAAAATTAGGAAGATCAATTGGATAGAGGATTTGTATTTCATGTTAATAATCCTTTGCCCATTATCTTCAAATGTCCAAAAAGACAAACTTGGGTGAGCAAAAAATATAGCTTTGATAATTTCCAAGCATCAAAAGCAGTTGCATCAAAAATAATAGTTACCCCATATGCCATGAAGCCTTTGGACTTGAGGCTTCACAAAGCTTTGCAGATGAACCTGTTATTGATGGATACTCCTTGCATTTGACCTTCAAGATTGAGGTGGAGCCTCCATTTGAATGATAAGGTATCATACACATTACTCTTCATTACTGGGAACACCACCAAAAAATGGAGGATCTTAAACTCAATTATGGTTAAGAGAAAACATGTTTGTATAGATACTACATATCACAATTAGGAACCTAGGAGATTCATGTAATGTTTTATGAGTGGCTTGTATGGTTGCAACATCTTTTTAGCACTATAACATAAGCAACAAGAAATGGGAAGTCGAATTTGGATCTGAAGCAAAGAGTGATACTATTTCACTTCGTTGTCATGAAAAGGATTTGTCTTTAGAGGAAGTTTTTTTCCCTCTAGCTTAATAGGCATGGTAAGAAGACGATACAACTTTGCAAATGCATATGGAATTATAGAGGTTAACCTGAACCATTTGGATTGTGATTCATTTCTGTTAATGAAGTGGCTTCGACATCTATGTCCAATAGACACTAACTCAAGTAGTTAATATGGTTGGAATGATCCTCTTGAACATTTGAAGGAGATTTTCATTCAGATGGTAAACCAGGTAGTGGTTGTTAATAATATTACTTACCATGCCTTGATTTATGGTCATTGTAAACATGGGATTAAAGATGAAGCTTAGAATGCAAAAATAGTCCATGGTGCAAGTTTCATTGTGGCATTTGGTCAAACATGTATCAAGGCACGTTTCATTCAGGGATTCACGTTTCATTCAGGGATTTTGATTAGTTCGCACGCTTCTTCTAAAAGCTTCCACATTTTGCATGTGTTTCTTCAATGCAACATATGAGTGGCTATACGTAAAGTCTATTATGGAAGGCGCTGTGATAACCTAGATGGATACATTGTAGTTGAATCAAACAACTATGCTTGAGTAGATGAAAGAGTAGTCCAAATGAACACAAATTTCATTGAGGTATTTTGTCAAACACATCACATGCTTCCACATTCAATCTGGAGAAAGAAGCAAGAAGTAATAATTTGGTTTGCCTTGTGACGAGCAAAAAAATGCTTTGCATTGATGGTTATGCAACATTGGAGGATTTCTTGGCCACTATAGAGAAGGGTTGTGCAAAGTGAATTGTAATAGTTTGTTTCTATTGTGTCTCTTCATAGAGATGACAATTTAAGAAAGCTCTCGTTTTTATTTGAAATTGGCCCCTAAAAATGATGCCGAGAAATCTCAAAATATTTTTAAGAATGCTTAGGTTATCAGTGTTGTTGCTTGGATATTCTTGTCGAGATTGGGTACATTACCTACGGATGCATCTTAAATTATTTTATAGGAACGTGTTGTTTCTGATGTATTTTTTTAACACCTTACATTTCATGAAATTAGGCTTTCCATTGGAATTGTTGAGTGGATTGAAAATTATCAAGTTTTCTCTCTCAAAGCATCACACACTGAGATATCCCTCCTATAATTGCAAGTGACAAAAAGTGATACACAAAATTGGTGGATAACTATTTTTGTAGTTTTTAGGGCCATGACAATTTCCATCCCAATTGAAATACTCATAACAGATTCTCAAACAAATGATGACGCCTTGGTTGGTGCAGCTGGAGTAGGCAAGTTATATGTCACTGCCCTCATAGAAAGATTTCATGATCCTCAACATGGTGAATTTCTCATAGATGGAACAGATAAAACTCTACATCTTGAGATGGCTCAGAATACACATTGGATTAGTACAACATGAATCCATGCTTTTTTCTAATTCAATGAAAGAAAAACGTTCTATATGCACATGATATATGTAAAGCCAAGGAAATTATCTTGAAAGATGAATGCAACAATTTATTCTAGTAAGTAAATTGGTAGAATTTTCAAGGCAATGATCTAGCCTAACAACGTGTGTTCATTTCCCATATGATTGGGATAGGTGAACTGACTGCGATTTGGATGGATCGAGACAAGTGTGTGGTACAAGTCATCTATAGGAAGTTCCAGTAGGCAAATAGGTGGAGCTTATAATGCAATGATTTGGCTCGACAATATGTGTTCATTCCCATATGATTGGGACAAGTGAGCTAGCTACGAGTTGGCTGGATCGAGATGTGCGAGTGTGCTACACACTATACATGGAGTGGATAAGGCACTAATCACCATTGAGATTTGGAGTTCTCCTACATTATGCCAGGGCATGTGGTCCCACAATCAGAGTCAACTATTGTATTAAAAAAAAATCATTCAAACTTCACTGCCTATTTAGGGTAGTCTCCATTGATTTTCATCGATCTATTTTTTGTGATGTTTTATGTGACTCCACAATCCAATGGACAAGGCAATGCTATAGGTAAATTGCAATGGAATGATTTGAAAATGATGTTCGTGGGCCTAACCTGGAAAATTCAATGATTTAATTAAATTGCTAATTATTTTTAGAAATAATTAATTTTAATTAAAGTCATAAAAAGACAAGAGTGCAAAGGAGAAGCACAAAAAAAAAACGTCGATGAGGAGCACCAAGGTAAAGCTATGTATTTGGAGTCATTGAGTAAATTAATTCTTTTTAGAATTTATTAAATATTTAAATGCAAAATCACAATTGTATTTAATATTGTAAAAATGCACAAATAATAAAATCAAATATGGGCGACGTAGTGGGGATAGGCTAGCGATGTGTGAGCTTAGTGCTACAAGTGAGAGGTCTTGGGCTCCATTCTCCAGGTTGACCATCTCTATGGTGTTGTTCCTACACTAGGCTCTGACAAGTTAGCTGTGAGGGTAATTGATGTGGGGGACTAGCCAGCTCGATGTTTAATGTGACGAGGGTTGGCAAGTGGCTTGAAACATGTGTTCAATGAGACGAGGCAATCCACAGTCTATGGCTAGGGCTACTCTTCACACCCAGTTTTGGTTCTAGTTAAATAAAGCCTATTACCCAACATTTTTCATGACCCAGTGGGGATAGCCTAGTGGTGTGTGAGCTGAGTGCCAGAAGTGGGAGGTCTTGAGGTCCATTCTCCAAGTTGACCACCTCTATAGCATTGTTCCCACACTAGGTTCCAATAAGTTAGCCGTGAGGGTACCCAATGTGGTGGACTAGTCGGCTCGATGTTCAATGCAATAGGGGTTGGTAAGTGGCTTGAAACCTATGTTCAATGCGACGAGACAAGCCACTGTCCATGGCTAAGGCTACTCTTCACAGTTGGTTCTGGCTTGAGTTAAATAAAACCCGTTATTCAACATTTTTTTTAGACATGATGAGGATAGCCTAGCGGTGTGTGAGATGAGTGCTAGAAGTGGGAGGTCTTAGGGTCCATTTCCCAGGCTGACCATCTCTATAGCATTATTTCCATGCTAGGCTCCAACAAGTCAGCCGTGAGGGTACCCGATGCATGAACTAGCTGACTCGAAGTTCAATGTGATGGGGGTCGGTAAGTGCCTTGAAATATGTGTTCAATGTGACGAGGCAAGCCACAGTGTATGGCTAGGGCTACTCTTCACAGCTAATTATGACTCCGATTAAATAAAGCCTATTACCCAACATTTTTTTTGACATAGTGATGATTGTCTAGTGGTGTGTGAGCTGAGTGCTAGAAGTGAGAAGGTCTTGGGGTCCATTCTCCAGGCTAACCACCTCTACAACGTCATTCCCACACTTGACTCCAATAGGGCAATCATGAGGGTAACTAATGTGGTGGACTAGATGGCTCAGTGTTCATTGTGACAAGGGTCAATAAATGGCTTGAAACCTATATTAAATGTGATGATGCAAACCACAGTCCATGTCTAGGGATACTCTTCATAGCCAATTCTAGCTCTGGTTAAATGAACCCTGTTACCCAACATTTTTGACCTAGTGGGGATAGCCTAGTGTTGTGTGCATTGAGTGCTAGAAGTGGGAGGTCTTGGGGTCAATTCCACATGCTGACCACCTCTATAGCGTCGTTTCCACACTAGGATATGGTGGGTCAGTCGTGATGGTCCTGATGCGGTGGACTAGTCGGCTCGGTGTTTAATGCGATGAGGGTCAGTATGTGGCTTGAAACTTGTGTTTAATGCAATAAGGCAAGTCCACAGTCCTTGGTTAGGGATACTCTTCATAGTCAGTTCTGGCTCTAGTTAAATAAAACATGTTACCCAACATTTTAAGACCCGATGGGAATAGCCTAGCAGTGTGTGAGTTGGGTGCTAGAAGTGGGAGGTCTTGGGGTCCATTCTCTAGGTTGACCACCTCTATAGTATCATTTCCACACTAGGCTCATGTGGATCAGACGTGAGGGCACCCAATGTGGTGGACTAGATGGCTCAATGTTCAATGCGACTGGGGTTGGTAAGTGGCTTGAAACCTATATTCAATGCGATGAGACAAGCCACAATCCATGGCTAGGACTACTCTTCACAACCGGTTCTAGATCCAATTAAATAAAGCCTGTTATCCAACATTTTGGCCTCAATGGGATAACCTAGTAGTGTGTGAGCTGAGTGCTAGAGGTGGGAGGTCTTGGGGTCCATTCCTTAGGCCGACCACCTTTATAGGATCGTTCTCACACTAGGCTCTGACGACTCAACCGTGTCCCTGATGCGGTGGACTAGCAAGCTCGATGTTCAATGCAAGGTGGGTCAATAGGTGGCTTGAAACCTGTGTTCAATGTGACGAGGCAAGCTACAATCCATGGGTAGGGCTACTCTTCACATCTAGTTCTAGCTCTGGTTAAATAAAACTTGATAAGTAAGAGGTATTTCCCACAACGAGTCAAATTATGATATTGTTATCAGGGTTCAACTGTGTAGTTTTCGAGTCAAATTCATTGACCCGTGTTTCATGAGTAGTGGTTCACATGAACCCATCTCTCATAAGAATGAATGGTCCACTTAGCACTCATTGCATCTAGGTAGCAAGCTAAGTGGGCTAAATAGGGTAGCAAGCTAAGTGGGATTAACGTTGGAGAAAACTCCATGGTTAAGTGCACTTGAGTTGGGGTAGTATTGGGATGGGTGACCTCCCAAGAAGGCCCAATGCTTCACCCTTGTGAGCATCACCTAGATGCAATGAGTGCTACGTGGACCATTCATTCTCATGAGAGATGGGTTCATGTGAACCACTACTCATGAAACACGAGTCAATGAGTTTGAGTCGAAAACTACCTAGTTAAACCCTGATAACAATATCATAAATAAAGCTTGTTACCCAACATTTGGCCAATGATTTTGGGTGAGTTGGTTGTTCCAAGCCCCACCCAGGTTCAAATCTTAGGAATGTCATATGAGGCCGGTTGTGGCCGTTATTGGTGTGATTATCAAGGTTGTTAGTGGCCAGTTGTGGTATAGTTGGTATTATTTGGTTACACCTAGTACAAGTGGTATTATGTGGTTAATAAAAATGGAATTTGAGCTGCGATTGTATCCCAAACTGGTTTCAAGCTCTGGTCAAAAGTCGTCACCTAGCAAAAAAATAAAATCAAATGTGGGTAAACTCTAGCTAGAGGAGAATTAGCTTTAGCTTGAGTTAGTACAATTGATGGCTTTCCAACTTCCTTTGTGGGTGGAAAGATTGTATAAAAGAGAAACTGTGAATCATTGAGAGGAGAGGTCTTTCTTTCAATCTTTTGGAGAAGCATTCACTGCAACTTCGTGTCTGTGCTATGTACTTTTTTGAATTTGAGCAATAGAATGCAATCAAGTGGGTGAAATCAATCTTTGGATTTGTGGGTTTTGATGCTCTTTATTGGTGAAATTTGTATTACTGTAGATAGATAGAGAAGCCATTAAAATTATGCACTTTTCTTAGTTGTGTGCAACTCACTATGTTTCTAGACTTTATGTTGAAAATTTCATTTATGGGCTTTGTACCAAGTGTACCCAATCTGAGTTTTGAGGAGACTATGTTTCTAGGCAAGCGTTTTGTTCCTATTATTTCCACTACTACTTTCGTTTGTGTGAGAGGAATAATTTATGACTATTTCATTTAATTTTAAGTTATTCTGGTAGTTATTTGAGTTCATTTCGTGATGGGTTTCTCACCTTCACCTCCATTTTCCTCCATTCTTCTCGTATTTTCAGCATTCACCATTTCCCAATTTTGTTTTTTTTTAATGCTTTTCAGTTGAAGTACACAAAAACCCAAAAACTCATAACCATATGAGGGCACTGATGTTCTGAAACATAAAGGAAAATTACCTTCCCAATGGTGATTTACCCACTTGATGCAAAATTTGTGTCATACCCTATTAGGCAAGTCAGTAAAACGAAGAAAAACAAAAGCCACAAAATTTTGCTAACATTGTTCCACATTTATACTACAAATAAGAAGGCATTTCCAATGCCTTCAACATTGTTTTGATCGGAATATAAAATTTATTGCATCAACAATCTAGGAAAAAAGGACCTAGAATCCACTAGACAGACCTAGAACAACAAAGTCATCATCAGGTAGAAAATTACAAATAAAAAATATACTTGAAATAACATTCATTCATAAATTTAATAAAAATATAGAATTGTAACGCAATTTTGTTAGTCTAAATGTTTGGTACAATACACTCACTTGAAGGATATGCATGATTACTTGTCTTCTTTTTCATTTCTGACACGGATCAAGAATTCAATTCATTCTTTATTTCTCTGAAGATGGATTTAGTAGTGAGATCCATGTTAGACAAAAACATTTTGACACAAATAAATCTAGAAGAATATTATTCATGATTACTCTATGAAAAAACCAAATTGGACATTTTTTTATGACTGTACACCAATAAATGATGACATTAATGAAAGATAGAAAGATATTTAGAATCTAAAGAGTTGTATAAGAACTGATCCGTCTTAAGAAATTGAGAATTGTTTGAACGAGTATCTTACTTGTGACTTGATAGGCAACTCTGGCAAGATGGCACATAATGACAAAACTATGACCTTGATACTTATTGATGATTGGTTGGATCTATCATTGGTAGGGCACCCATCAAACTCATTGGGTGCGACATGAGTGGAAAAGGTTGTTTAGTTGGGGATTATATACATGGAAAAGGTTCTCGCATTGAAATCATACATTGATCGGTTGTTAGCTGGGCGTGTTTGTAATCCTAGGCTTAGTATGAGTTGTTTCTATGAGTTAAATATAATGTATTATTTCCCAAAAGAAGAAAAAACTTTTACTTGAGTTAATCGATCCTCCTCGGAAATCAATAGTCTCCATTTGCATCACGGCTTGGAAGTAAGTGAACTAACTTTTCTTCTAACTATCATCTAGCAAACTATATACTTTAGTGCATCTACTTTGGAAACATAATAAAATATTATGGATCGATTCAATGTATGTTATGTTTCTAGAATTTGATCAAATATTGTGGTTCAATGCTATTCAGTTACCATTGAATGACTCAAAGAGAACTCTTTATTCTAGTTTTTTTGTTGATTTGAGTATGTAGCTATTGGTATTGACCTCCATGCAAGTTAGTGAGAGGTTTGGAGTGGGGGTTGATTCTAGAATAATATAATGTGTGCTTTCCACAATAATCATAATGTTATGTGGGTGTGATAGGTAGATTCCTTGGTGCTTACATATGAATGGTTGTCAAGGAGAATATCACAAGCTTTCCCTTAGTGTTGTTACAAACTATCTCATCTCTAAAAGGTTGGATGACATATGGAAATTTGATGTAGTCACAATTAGGGGATTTAGTTAAGGATAAAGATAGACCATGTAGCCTATAGATTCAACACAAAAAATAGTCTGACTTGCAACCTTAAGCACAAAAACTAAATGAAATAACAACAACAATACTTTTATTGATTTTAAAATATGAAATTTACATCATCACACACTATATTCATGCTACAGACAATAC
This sequence comes from Torreya grandis, assembly GCA_037957365.1. NCBI lineage: Eukaryota > Viridiplantae > Streptophyta > Pinopsida > Cupressales > Taxaceae > Torreya > Torreya grandis. Next base: position 2,377,880 of record JARHVA010001046.1, on the reverse strand, counting down.
AAACAAATGCAATCTTACAATAATCTCAATGAGATGCTTTACACTCTTCTACTTTCAAATCTAATCTTCCATCTCATTGACAAACCTATCAACCTTTAGCTTCGTCTAGCCTCATAAATGTCAGGGCATGTTTATATAGATACCCAATCTACCTACTTACATTAATGCTCTCCACTACCCATTGATGCCACAAACATCAAATGTCCATATCACATCATTATGCACTACAATTATTAAATATATAATATATCTCCAATGCTTTATGATACTTCACAGGGGATGCAATATCAACTTTGTAATTCCCAATGTCATCTATACTAACAAGAAACAATTGGGTAGTTGGAGTAGATCCTTTTACCAACTATCAATTATCCTTTAGCCTTGTTATTGGGATTTTCTATGAACTTGTCCTTAGGGCAATAAAGTGTCTAGTTCCCAACAAGCTTGTGGGTTGGCATTTCATGCAAGACTAAACTCTTGCGCACTCACCCGAAGCATGTGACAAAAAATTGATTCCCGTGGGTTATGTTGTGCAATAACACACTTGTCATATAATGTTGTTTATTCATATATATAATTACTGATTACACAAAAAATAAAATACACGACTATGGACCTTGTTTCAACTATATAAACAAACATGAATATGAAGATAACTGCGATGAGATTCAAAGTGTTGATTACACAAGTTCATATAATGCATATTCTATTCATTAAAGTTAAATACAAACCACATATTACATAACAAAACGTATTGATAACTCAATGTTGCAACTTAACTAACAATTGTAGCATAACATCGGAACTAATAGTAACTTCCGTGATTTTGCTATTACCACAATCAATCGTTACATAATCCCAAATGTTCATCCAACCTTACACATCTCTACATAGGGGTATTTATACTTGTTTTCCCTAACCAAGTTGTCGCATTATTTATGACACTTAGGTGACTAGCCAATGATCTCCAATAGATGGAGAGTCATGGTAGTCATTTATTTGTTTTCTCCTAAGGACCTAGGCCTTCGTGCCCCTATGTTCTTGTTTTGTGCTAGATCCTTATTGCCAAATGTCCTCCTTTGTGCGATCCGATGTAAAACTCGTGTTATGAGTAAATTCTATTTTGTCCTTGCGAATCTCTCCTCAACCATTTCTCGCTTCCCTCACACTCCCCAAGTCTTTCGTTGATATACTGAGTCCTTTGCTCTTGGGTCCTCCATTTTTTATGCTTCTTCTTTGACTGGGTCTTCTTGCACCATGATATTCCACACCATTGTCTTCTCGTGCCAAGTTGGTTCCGTACCATGGTCTTCCTGTGCCATGCTCCTCTCGCACTGAGTTGGTTCCATGCCAAAAGCCAAAATACTTAGTCAAAATTTGGTGTCCAACATCACCCCATATTACGCTCTTAGTCCATCTCGAACTAAGCACCGGTCTTGGACTCAGCCAAAAATTCAGGGCCAACTTGTTTAATCTGCTTTCTAACGCCTTCCCAATGTGACAAGGTGTTAAACAACTTTGTTTTTATTTCCACAATCACCGCCTTCAACTTTTTCATCTCCTCAGGTTGATTGGGACACTCACTTGCCTTATTGACCAATTAGTCGAGGGATGGGAAAACACCCTTTTGGACTTCTTCAAGCGTAGTGGCCTCTTTTACATCCTGTCCTCAAAGAGCTACAAAGTTGGAATTTATTTGTTGTCAATGTGCATTTATTGTTTATTCCATGGTCTCAACATCCTTAAATGTCTTAGTGTGCTCGGTACGGTATTTTATTAATAGGGCGGCATCCACCAACTGCTATCATTAAGACTCCTCTACCTTGAGTTGAGCCTCCAAAATTTTATTGGGCCGCGTCAGTTTCTCAAAATTCCCATCCACAATGGGGATCACTTCCTCAACCCTTTGGATGGCATGTTTTTAGACTTCCACTGCTTTAGCAAACTGTTCAACCACCCATAATGCTTCATTTCTAGGCACGGGCTGCTCCTTATGTTGCTTTAACATGAGATTTACAAGAGTCTCTAATTTATCAATAGTGTTTCCCTCTAAAGGGACCCCATCTGTCAATGTTGGTGCCTAGCCCAAAATAACTTTACATAGATTTAAAGCTTTGATTTTGACTGTTGTGGCTTCTTCCAATTATTTTTTCAACGTGGCCACTTCCTCTTTAAGTGCCTTTCAATAACTTCTTTATCATACATCTCCACTGCCTAGCCATGTTTCTACTTTGCAATGCATGCATCAAATCTAAAAACACATTCTGTCATGTAACTTCAAAGGCCATTTTCAAAAAACAACACTAATTTGTAGAGGAGAGAGCTATAGGGGATCAACCTAAATAGGAGTGGGAAATGACGTTGCTTTATAATCTAAAATTAGGCTATCAAGGTGTATTTCAAAATGGTGTTCTTCATTGTACATGTCCAAAAAAAAGGACATTTGACGTCTAGTGTCAATAGTTACATCCTCTAGATGAAAATGGGAATATAAATATAACAACATATCTAGAACATCTATTTGGTATTGTGTATGCAAGTTGGTGATTGGATCAACCAAAGGTGGTTGAACTTCAAAGTCAGTTGACTGTTTCCCTTTGAGGGTATCTCACTCAAGGATTTCAACATCTATATCTGGTGCCAATAAAGTGTTGCCGATGTCCATGCCACTCATTTTTTCTATGTTAAAACCATCCCTCTCTTCACCAAGTGGATTTTCCATGTCCAACTGCGCCTCTTCAAAGGTGGTCTCCTCTAGTTCTTCCCTATGACCCTCACACTCTTCTTGTTCCAACAGATTGGTTGGTGGTGATGGCGTTGAACCCTCCAATTATCTTTCTGATGTATCTTATTTAGGTGAAATAGTTGGTGGTGACGCCCTTGGTGGGGAAACCTTTGGTGGTGGTCCCTGGGTAGTCTTTTGCCTTTTTGGTAGTTCTATCCATGAACTTGTGTTGGCATCATGCATGATATGCTTCTTCTTATCAAGTGGTGGTACTAGAAGAAGCTTCTCTCTTGCATGCTCTATGCCTCTTGAAGCTTTCTTCTTAGGTCACAACATATAGAATAGACTATGAATGGTTTGTCTGACCATGGTTTAGTGAACCTTGATGTCAGTTATTTCAGTCTCATGCTTTTCTCTATATAGTTTCTTGACAGGATAACCATACATATTTCAGAGAGTGTGAATCTCTTAGTCAATTCATTTTGCTTCAAGGGTGAGGGGTTGCACATCATATATGTAGTTCAATGAGTTGATAAAGCACTGTGTTGTGAAGGAATAGGGCAACTTCAACCAAGTAGAAAGCTCTCTAGAAGGGGCCATCCTGATACATGCCAAATAAAAATGTCGTTTAATGAAAAATTTGGCTTGTTCATCATCCTTGATAGGCAAGTCCTTTGGAATGTGTCATTCATTTCCAAAGGCTTCCTTCGTGCCATCATACAACTTCATCTTGATTTTGAAAGTCAGAGTGATATAATTGGGGCATGTGAACACCTTATAGTGCTCTGTAGGGGACTTGTGCTCTGGTGGGTACAACCATTTTAGTTCTCCGGAGGTGTAATCGGGTACACCAATTTCATCAAACATCATCAACAAAATAAATACCCCCCACAAGAACCTATGGCTATGTATCTGGTGGGTCCTCTCTGCATCTAGTATAATTTTGTTGGCAAAATACATTGCCTAATTGTACTTTAGACCCTTGGTTACCTGATGGGTGACAAATAGGTGATCCATGTCCACCTATTTCCATCGATCAGTGCCACCAATCTTGGTCATAATGATGCATACTACTACTCAAAGGGCAGAGTCTTGTAAGTTTTTGGCACGACCCTCCTCCTGATACTCTAGTGTCACAATAGTCATCTCTATCTCCTCAAAGTCCTCCAAATCAAATTCAAGGTCCACACTGAAGCATTTCAACCCTGACACCTTGATTATTCTTTTAGGTGTAATCTTCATGTGGTGCTCATCAAAGTAGATATAGTCCTCATAGATGCGCTGAAGCATAAATTTTATTGCCTCTATTGGTTTTAAAAAATATGGGAGATTAAATAGTTGGAAGAGCCCTCTAGAGTCTAAGGCATTGAATATTTTTAGGTCATACACCAATTCACTCATGGTGTTTTAGCGCTCAACCTAGTAGTCGTTCTATAGCTCAACCTCATTTCCTGGTTAGCAGTGGTTATAGTCAAAAACTACATTTGATATCCAATTTTATTCACATAGCACCATTTCTGGGTATTGCATATCCTCTATCATCAAAGGTGGAGGTGGAGGTGGAGGTGGAGGTACTTGGGCCTTATTCTAAGTCTATCATGCCATTCTTGATCTTTCGCCTTCCACATGCTCACTTTGTTCCTTAAGTGTTTCCTCTATGATCAATATTGCTTCCCCCTAACACGTAGCTCCTCCTCCTTTGGAATGACTGGTAGTGGATCACTTCTTTGGGCCTTTTTCTTAAGCCACATCACCCTTCGTGGAGCCTGAAGGTTGAGGCACATTCTTCCAATGTTCTCAAAAGAATACGTGTTTGTTGTGGGAGTGTCTCGACTCTCTTGATTTGACGCTTGTTAATGGTGAACATCAACCTCTGCAACTTGTAATTACCAAATTTACTTTGTGTGCTTTTAGGTTAGCTATCTTCCGCTTGATCACTTAAATAAGATTCTTCTTAATAATCAATGAATGGGAAATTGAGGCTCTGTACTTATCCTGAAATTTATTGAACTCAGTTCACTCTTCGGCTCTTTAAAATCACATCAAAGCAAAAGGTAAAGTTTAGAATGAGCCCTTAAATGTCTTTCTATAGACTTGATGGGGTAACTTACATTTACTACCCCCCTCTATTCGACCATCACTTCTTGCAATCAATGCATTTTAATGGTATCCTTTCTTCGACTATCACTTCTTGCCATAAATGCAATTAACGATATTGTCATGAAATGATGTTGGCATGCTTATCGCAAACACTATCTCTTTATATTAATGGCACGTCTTGTCCCATGTTTTTTTCAAAGTGCATGACAACTATAAAACCCTTTGAATATTCATACCATTAGCAGGAATATCTATCCTTAGACCTCTTTACTTATGTGCACATCCCTATGGACCATTTCCCAACACATGTAACACCCCTTACCCCACACTAAATGTGCATCATGGTTCTCCACGAAATCATAAGTACTAAGTTAGAAAAAGAATGTAAATTAAAAAAAGGGGCATGCAACTAAGGCAGTGCCTTATTGAAAACAATAAAGCCCAAACTAACGACATACACCTTATTGATACAAATGAAATTAAAACTTTAAGTGGAGAAATAGGGGTGTAGCCAGCTCCCATTATAATGCCCAAGAAGAAATTGGCCATCCAATATTTGTAAACAACATGCACCTATAGGACGAATAATATAAACAACAAAAGGACCATCCCAGTGAACATGGAGCTTCTCATAGTGGTGCGTAAACTTGGAGTCATATAGTAAAACTTTCATTTCTAAGGTAAATGTCTTGTGCGTAAGGTGGTGATCTTGCCATGCCTTTGTTTGCATTTCTCCACATATTAACTCCAATGAGCAAAGAAACGTACTTCATACAACTGTAACAAAGCATCCAAACATGATTTCAAAGATGATTCAACATCTAATTGTCCAATGTGTGTAATGCAAAGAGATGGTACTAAGAATTTAACTAGAAAAACTGCTTTAGTTTAAAACACAAAATTGAAGGGTGTACTTTTTTTGAGGCATTTATAACTTGTCCAGTAAGCCCAAAGTACTATAGACACCTAATCATCCCAATCGATGTGTCCAATATTACAAATCTTTGTAAGTGCGGTGCCCAATATTTTGTTGAATGCCTCAGTAGTGCCATTGGCCTGAGGATGATACGGTGTTGTCTTGTGATGGGAAATCATGAACTCAATGAGTAATACATAGATAGTCTCATTGAGGAAGTGTGTACCATGATCCCTAGTAAAACTTAATGGACAGTCAAAGTGGGTGATGATATGTTCCCATATGAAGTGCGTATAGTCACTATAGTAAAATCCCTTGTTGGCATGGCCTCAATGCAATGTGTGAGATAATCAGTTGTTATTATGATATAGCGGGAACCTATACATCATCCAACTGGGTTGATGGGGCTAACAAAATTAATGACCCATTTCTCAAATGGTTCTTGCGATAAAATAGGACATAAAGGCATAACATTTTGGTGATTTGGTTTCCCCACACACTATCAAATATCACATTGTTTAACATGTAACTTGGCATCTTGAAAATCATATGCCACCATAGTTTGGCTAATAGTACTTTACATGTAGTAGCCTCACCAACATAGTGTCTGCCAACAAGGCCTTCATGATCTTCATGGAGTACTTCAGGATGATCATGTTTCATAACACAGTGTTAAAGGATTTCATCACGTCCAAGCTTGTAGAGGTCCCCTCTAATGAGCTGGAAAGGTGAGACATGGATGGTTAGTTGCTTCTTAGCCTGCGGACTCAAATAATTTGGCATTGTGCTAGTAGTTATCAAAGCTGCTATATCTTCTAACTTCTTAGGAAATCATGAAACATGAAACAATTTTACATTAGGTAGGTCATCCTCAATGGCTTGCACTAGTTCACCATAATCAATTTTGGAGAGTTGGTCAAGACTAATTGGTCTTACCTGGTTTGACCATGATAGAGAATCAAAATTCTCAGAACAACACAATCCAGTGGTAGATGTGACTGTATAACACAAGTTTATTAACCAAATATTTCAAAGCTTCATGGTCTATATAGAACACAAACGGATTCATCAACAGGTACAATCAATACTTTTGTAAAGCATAAACCATGGAAAGTGCTTTACACTTTGTTGTAGTATAATTTCTCTCAACTGGAGTAAGATTTTTACTTGCAAAATATATGGGGTGATCAAGGTGACCTTCTCTAGCCTATGTAAGGATCACACCGACAACCATTCCAGAAGCATCAACATGGACATGGAAGGGTTTAGTCTAATCAGGGAACTAGAGAATCAGTGCAGTGATGAACTTGTCCTTCAAGGCCTTAAAGGCTTCTTGGCAAGCGAAGATCCAAATAAAGTGTTTGTTGTGTTTTAAGAGTTCCTCTAATGGTGCAACAATCCTTGCATAATCACGAATGAATTTTTGATAGTACCTTGTATGACCTAGAAAGGCATGAACCACATGCTGGGATGTCAATGCTAGTAGACAAAGGATGATATATACCTTAGTGGGGTCTACCAAAAGTTAATATTGGCATATAATGTGACTAAGAAGAATGCCGAATGCTTTAGAAAAAAAACATTTATTTAAATTAAATAAAATTTGGAGCACTTGACAACGCTTAAGCATAAGCCTTAGATTAGAACAGTGGTCTTTCACCAGGCCATAAACTATCCAATCATCCAAATAAACCTGAAGGAATTTATGGATGAAGTCTTTAAAGGCCTCAATGACTATACAGGGGAATACAAGTGCATTTTTCAACAAAAATGACATGATGGTATATACGAAAGACCCCCACTCAGTAGCAAATGTAGTCTTAGGGTGATCCTCCTTTGCGATCTAGACTTGATGGTACCTGAAGAATCCATATATGAAATTGTACTTTTAACACCTTACGAAGCGTTTGAGGATTTATTTTGTGCATGGTGTCAGAAAAGGATGAGTAACACATGATGCATTAAGTATTTGATAATCAACACAAATTCTAATGCACCCATCTTTCTTTATGCTTATTTCCATGGGGATGACCCACTCAAACTCATCAAATGGGCTTATAACTCCAACACACAATATAATATCAATTTCATCTTTCACCCATGTACACAAATTTGGATTCATCCTATATGGTTGTTTCCTGATTGGTTGAGCACCTTTAACCAATTTGATATGCATTTTGCCTTAAGACAAATGAACACTTTTCATTTCACTATAATTTATTGGAAACACATCTTGGTACTCTTTTAGCAACTCAAATACTTTCAAAATATCAGTATTAGACCAATAGTTACCCATAGTAGCTATCTTTGGTGCTTCCTTTGTGTTGATGTTGCACTAGATAATTTGAATAGGTTCTAAGTATGGGTGATCTACATCAAAACAAGTATTATAAAAAATTTGAGTGCCATAGTCTATGGGGACATCAAAATGATTTGTCAATGGGTTAGGTGGCTCGGACCCTTCACCATCATCAATGTGAAACACTAGTTTTTACTTTCCTTTGTGAACCTCTTCATGGCGTGCTTGATTTAGCACAAATTTTGGTGCGGGGAAGGACTACATAGATGGGTCACTAAAAATAACCAATCATTCTTTGGGTACACCATGTATATGTCGTAGTTGATCATCGACAGGACTTGGGTCACCAATACTACTTGATGCATGGCTTGGAGTGTGAGTCACAGGTCCATCTATGGGGATGAGTAAGACAATGCTGAGACCATATTATTTTTCAACAAATGCCAGAAATAGGTACCTAAATATTGTTTTTCATGAACATACCATGCTCTAGCTCAAGTACATAAAGTGACATAAAAGAATGTACTCATAGGTACTCTAGTAAGAAGGATTCTTCAACGAACCACATGGTTTCACAAGCTTCTAAGTGTAGTTCTGGTGCTCAAACTCCACTATAGCTGATTGTACCCTAGATGCAATTGTCATGATGAAACCAATGATGTAAAACATAGTGTACTTGATCCCAATGAAGAAGATTCTAGTTATGAATATGCAACCACCTTACAACCATGCCATCAAAAAGGCAAACCAGTGAGCGCATATGATCAGTATCATAGTCATAGAAGGCTTCGAGTTGCTGCATGAAGTTGCAGACTTCCATTTACTCATGAAACCATGGAGCTTCATCAAGCCTTTATAGTGGTGTATCCACAATTGGTCCTCGCATGACTTGTCTAGTAATAAGATGAACAAATCTATGGCATTTGTGGTACTGGTGCAGAATTTCTTCACAACTGCCAATGACACTGTACACTCTTATAGTGAGGTCATAGTCACCATGGGCCCAACAATTATAAACATTACTTGTAGTATCAAAAAGAGATTGTGTGTCCATCCATCAAAGGATGCCATCAGGAGTAGGATCATGATGCTCACCATATATTGCTATGATTTTATAGATATGATTAATATCCTTAATTACATCAATAGGTTCTACATATGGGGTCCCATGTGCTTGGTCCAACAAGATGATGACTCATTGGTCAATATTTTCAAAATTGATATACCACTTTTTGAAGCTTAAGTCATTGTTATGTGCATAGCACCAAGGATGACCCAATAGGGATAAAAAATCATCAACTTTAGCCAATTCGAGAACTTCAAAGTCAACCTTGAAAGGCACCCCAAGGATATTGGCAGTTGCATTTTTAAGAACACTAATTGGTAGAGCACATGTTTTATTGGCCATAAACAACATGTGAAGCGATGGTTGTAACATTGGGCTAGCCATTTTTTGTCATGCATCCTTTGTGAGGACATTGACCTTAGTGCCAGTGTCAACCAAAATGTCTCAGATCACCCAACCGTTGATGGTAGCATTCACCAATATTTTCTTGTCCTATTGAGGGCTAGGAGGAACAAAAGTATCTTATCACCGAGCATGATTTAATCGATGATCTTCAATTGGTCTTGAAAAATGAGGTCAATCTTTAGTTGGCCTTAACACTTGATATTTAAGCCAATTAATCTGTTGTGGGATAATATCTTCTTCTAACAGATGCTTGCAAAGGTTTTGGAAATCATCCTATGCCACATTTTGAGGTTCTATGGCCTTTTAGAGATCAACATGTTAGGTGGCTTCTCGGTCCTTAAGAAACTATATTTTCCCTTGTAGTTCCCATACCAAGGTCTTATTATCCTAGAGCACGTCTTTTTATTACTGGGCATTGGGGTACTTTATTACACAAGGCTCTTCACGCTATATCTTCTTAATAGGTGGAATAGATGTAGACTGAGGTTGCCTTCCGTTATGTGTGGTGATATTAACCTGTTGGTCCATCAAAGTGCTAGAGCATGGTTACTAGTGAGGTTTCTCAATGTGAATCATAGTAGCACCATTTTATTTTCTTTCCTTAGTAATGGATGTGTACAAATCAGGGCATTCCTCCAATCGATACTTCTTTTTATAAAAAACACATGTTGGATAGACTAGACAATCTCATTGATAGTGATTTGGAGATCCACACTTATAACATGTTCATGGTGGAAAGTGGCCACCTCCTCGTCCCTGTCCTTGACCTCATCCATGATATCCACCATTATCTTAATTGTTTGGGATAGATTTTTGACGCGTACCATGTGTGTGTGATTCATGTATATCATTGATCAGTCGGTAGTCATTTGTGTCATGGGTATAAGCATCACATATCTTTTAATCAGACACTTTAGAATGTGAAGCCCGCTATAAAAGAGGATAAGAGCAGACATCGTGCTCTTCGTAGAAAATTTCATAAGACTACTTTAATATAATGCAGATGTTCTTATGAGGGTAGTTGCTTCTATTATGACCTTCAAACTCATAATCGGTAAACCAAAGACCACTACGAGTGTCATAAACATTGCTTGCAGTCAACTTTTTTAATTATGATGCCATTAAATCTATTTGAGCTTCCATAAAAGGACTGATTTTAGTGTTAATGCTACCAACAACTTCAGTGTAGAGGGCAGCTTCTAGGACCTCGTGCGGGCTGGTAAAGGTCTTTTGAGATAACATTCATCTAAAGGGAATCAACAAGCCTCCCATGAATCATTGGGCATGCTGGGAAACATTAATCTCAAATGAGATCTTAGAGAAGAGTGTTTTGAATCATGCATCATACTCATGTACACTTTCAATGAGATCTTGTTTTATATCCTTTAGTGCAATAATACTTTGTTGCTAAAACTCTAGAACATCGAATTCCTAAGGAAATGTTATCTTGAGTTGGTCATAGTCAATTACCACTTGTTGAGGGTCATACTTCTTATACCACTTGTGTTCTCTTTTCGAAAGTGTGGTTGCAAATTATGTTGCTTTTATCTCAGAAGAAGTTATAACATGCGTCCTCTAGATGAGTTCACACTTATAAACATGCTCTGAAACATTCTCCATGCCTCAATATTTAGGTAAATGAAGCATCATTTCATAATAGACAGTTGCCAGTTGAGGTACTTATAATGGTGGCTGCTGACTGCTGAGAACTCCCAAGTCCTATTCTTGGGGGTGGAAGTCCACCACTTCCTCTTGTTTAACCTCCTTATCCACCTCCCATGCCTCCAATAGCAGCACCTGAGACGTTGGGTGTGGTAGCAAGTTGATTTATAATACTTGGACCAATACTCTACCCACTATTGATGTTGGGTCCACCAGACATACCAAGTTGGGCCATGAAATTTCCTTGAAAAGGAAGAGAAAGTGTCAATTCACTGAGTTAAAACTTGCTCAACAATAGGATCTCTTACAAGATCAGTCTCTGACTCTACACTATCTGTATCCCAGTTACATATAATTAAATTATCTAGCTCAAATCATGAGTGTGTACTATGGTTGGCGAACTGGGTTGGTTTAAATGTGGTTTTTCAGTCTCTACTATTTGACTAGTTTCTCCCACATATGACAATGTTGGCATTGGTCATGGTCCAAAAGTTGGTGAGTCCTCTTTGTACCCTTCCACTTCCCTATGGATCCTAATAGCACTTTCGGAGTCCTCTCGTCCCCTTCCTACTCCATTTCCACCTATAATTATTTGTTGAGCTTCATTATATTTATGATTTTGCAATGCTTGCTAATTGGCTTCTATTCCAAACTAACAATCCTTCACCAACACCTCTGCATTCCCCTCTCAACTATGTGGCTCATGCAAGGATGGGTTTAGCCCTCCATAGGTAAATTTTTGAGTCTAGAATCAATAAATAACTTCTTTACTTCTACTAAGAAGTGTCTAATATACCAATCACATGGTTTTTGGAGAAATTGAAACTTGGCTTTTTCAGGACAAGAGTAAGTGGTTAAAGCATATTCCAAGATGTATCTATTTAAAACCCCTCTCCACTAGATATTAACAAGTCATGTCCACATTGTTCCCAAATGTGCTAAAACCCTCTAATGCTCTATCATCCAAGCTTGACTCCTTCCAAAATTTCATGACTGGTCTTGAGCATAGGTTGAGAGCTAAGCATGCAAATGAATAAGGACTTCGACAAAGAAAGTTTCATATAATGAGTTGTAAAAATGTTGTTCAACCCTTGCACATGTAGAAAATCTTGGTTTAAGATAGGGAATTACAAATTAATCCTTGATCGCAGTAAGCCATTATTCAATATTATCAAGGGATAATCACTCAAGCATTTTCCATTACTATGTAACAAGCATTATAGGCCCTGACAATGGAACCAAAATGTTGGGATTTTCTATCAACTTTTCCTTAGGGTGCTGAAGTCTCTAATTCCAAAAAATCTTACGCACTGGTATTTCACGTAAGACTAAACTCTTGCGCACTCACTCGAATCATGCAACAAAAAATTAGTTCCCATGGGTTTTGTTTTGCAATAACACACTTGTCATATAATGGTGTTTATTCATATATATAATTATTGGTTACATAGAAAAGAAAATACACAATTGTGGACCTTGTTTCAACTATGTAAACAAACATGAATACAAAGATAACTTCCATGAGATTCAAAGTGTTGATTACACAATTTCATATAATGCATATTCTATTCATTATAGCCAAATACAAGCCACATATTACATAAAAAAAGTATTGATAACTCAATGTTACAACTTAACTAACAATTGTAGCATAACATCAAAACTAATAGTAACTTCTATGATTTTGCTATAACCATAATCAATCATTACATAATACCAAATGTTCAGCCAAACTTACACATCTCTACATAGGGGTATTTATACTTATTTTCCATGACCAAGTTGTTACATTATTTATGACACTTAGGTGACTAGCCAACAATCTCCAGTAGATGGAGAGTCATGACAATTGTTTACTTATTTTCTCCTAAGGACCTGGGCCTTCATGCCCCTATATTCTTGTCGATGCTATATCCTTGTTACCAAATGTCCTCCTTTGTGTGGGCTAGTGCGAAACTCATGTTATGATTAAAGTCTATTTTGTCCTTGAGAATTGATTCTCAATTATTTCCCATTTCCCTTGCACTCCCCAAGTCTTTCACTGATATACTGAGTTCTTTGCTCTCATGTCCTCTGTTTGTTGTGCTTCTTCTTTGACTGGGTCTTCTCATGCCATGATATTTTGTGCCATTAACTTCCTGTGCCAAGTTGGTTCCATGCCATGCTCCTCTCACACTGAACTGGTTCTGCACCAAAATCCAAAATACTTAGTCAAAATTTGGGGTCCACCACTTGCAATTTCATGTGATAGGTAGTTGAAACCTATAAAAATCCTTGAGTGACACCATGAATCTTAGCTCTGATAATGATGTTACTAAAAAGTGTTGCAAAGTGTTCAAATGATCATTTTAAAAACCACTAAGCTTTGTGTGGTGCGGTAGAGTAATAATATGATTTATAGATTTACATCAAGTGTGAAGATGTTGTGCCATTTTACAGAAGTCAATTCCATGGTGCAGGTTTAACATAAGATATCACAATGCTCTTGCAGTGAAATTACAACTCTTATAACAACCCATAGAACACATCAACTCTAATGTAGTGTAAAATAGAAACAAAGTGTGTAGTAACTTATGGGAATGCTCTAACACCCAAGAAGATAACATTGACCTTCAAAAATGCTTCTAATATAACTAAAATTATTCAAACTCCCAATTCTTACGTCATTTCTCATTACTACCATCTGACTTGTGTTTTTGTTTGATGCAAGATCACTTGTGACCCGAAAGCTCCTACATCGCAATTAATAATTTTTGGGATACACGTATTTCTTTATGATTTTTGAGTTACTCAAAGTTATGTGTTTGAGGATGGGACATCTTTGAAAAATTATGCTTCTTAAATATGTATGATGTTACAAAGCTCTATTGGCTCTCACCATTAGAAATGCAAAGAAGAGATTGTCCTTGAACCATCATTTTTGGGGATAGGCATAAATGATGTAACTCTTTGTTTTAACATTGTTACATGAGAATCTACCTATATTATCGGTTTCTCACCTTGTAACATGTCAATAAGTCCTTGGTCAGCAATAATGTCTAATTCTACCATGTCCTTAACCTATTGGGTGTCTTGGGATATGTGTGGTCGACATGAAGCACATGTAACCTTTGACTTAGTCATTTTGATAATTTCTATATTTCATATTAGTAGTAGTAGTTGGGCAAAGGATTATGGAGTCCCCATAGCCTAATTATGATATATACAAAGGTAGTGTTTGATTATTGGATCATTATATCATAATTTTGTTTTTATTGTTAAAAGTACAAATGTGGTTGGTGCATGATATTATTTGCATAGGTCAAGTTTACTTAGGGTAGATATTATAACCAAAGCTAGAATATTAGACTATTTCCTTATTCACTATTAAATAAGAAATGAAAAAGTGACTTTTAAGTTAACAAGCCAATAAGAAATAAGGAATTTACTCGACTAATCAGGTTTTTGTGCAAGGTCACTTGGCCAATCAAATTATTACAACCGTTCCTAATGTTTTCCTATAAACACAATCCATCTCCATCACCTAGAGAATATTCCAAAAAGTTATTCAAAGTCATTTTTGGCATGGGAGCCCTATAGGGAAGTCCTACGAGTACCTAAGAGCACCCAAGCACTTATAGGTTGTCTTAGAGCATCTTGTAAGAATATTTTTCATATATAGTGTTTCATTTATTTTTATCTTAGTCTCTTTGTTTGGTGATTTATGCTTTGAAATAAATATCCTAATTTGTTTTCTTTATAAGGACATGGATATTGAGATTTTCCCAGTTGTCCACTTGGGTTTAGAACCCACACCAGTGGCTTAGTCATATATTTATTTATTTTTCTCATCATTTCACTTGTATTGTTTGGATCTGCACTTATTTGTGAGAAAATATTGTTAATATGTCCATGCCATTTTTAAAATTCAAATCTATCGATGTGAATCTACTTTTGTGATATAGTAAGTTCATTATAAGTGGCATCAATGCTTCAATTTGTGAAAAGTTTTTGCATTGCATTAGGTGATAGAAATGACCCAATGCTATATATTTTATTAATATGAAAAAATATTACATTATCTCAAATGCAGATGTTCGAATTCTTCTATAATTAATGCACACATGTATGAGAATCAACGAACCACCCACCCAACCAACTCAGTAACATATTATCTAATATTAATAAATCTAAAGGGGGTGTCTCATAAATGAGTTTTATGCTCCATACAAATAAATATTAGCAACTAACATAACTTTGGATCATAAAAACCAACAAAATCCCCTAATTTAAAAGTGGTAATGAAGATGATTTAGAGTGATATGACTCTAGAGCTATCCAACAAAATCTAACACAACCTATTAATTGGGCACCTACTTATTGCACTAATCAACCTATGTTGATACATCTAATACAACTGTAGCTTGACCTTTTGTGCCCATAAATGATTTATAATACAAAAATAATGAATATGCCTCATTCACTATCCCTCTAATCATTTATACACACATTGCAGTATGAACATCATTATGGTAATACCTAACCACATTGATAATAAGATTAGAGGAGTGTTATTTAAATTGCACTCTTTGTACTTTTAAAACACCTTATTTCTTTATTTTTCAATACATTTTAAAAATTTAAATTAAAACTCCAAACCAAAAAATAACCCCTCCTATGGAATTGGAATGTACAAAAACCTTCAAAATGAGTGGTTACATGCGTATCTTCATGTAAGAAAGCAAAATGGCTTAAAATTGTAGTCATATGTAATACACACTAAATAAATAAATGATTCTAAAATCTGGCTTTGCAATTGGTGAGATTGGACCTCTAAATTTTCTATACACTAAATATCTTACTGAAAGAGCATATGATCAACTCCTCTATAATGCTTCTTGATTTAGAATGCCTAAATCTTATGTGTAGACACACAAATTTCATACTAGACACTCCAACAACATCAAATTTGACACACTTGGACATTGTGTATACATTTGACTCTTGAACACACTTTGTTTCTATTTGTCTACCCATATAAGGTATTAGCCAACTCTATTCACCAGATACACTTATCTAGAATCAACCTAGTGTTGATGGGTTATTTGGCACACCAACTTAGGGAGGACAAAAACCGTCCACTCTCTCTTGAAAGGAGATGAAAATCTACCCCAAGGTATATATCACCAGGTCATGGCATGCTGCATAACCTAGTTCACTGATGTGAATTTGTTTATTTCAAGGAGCATGCCGGTTTGAAATATAAGTTTAAACAAGTGAGGAAAATGCAAATTTGTTGTTTTGCAAAGTGTCTTTTAGATATGTTTTGGAGAACAACAAACATGTATAGATAAGATTTGCCCAAATAAAACCAATGGTTCAGATTCGACAAATAGATCAATAGTTGGTTTAATACATTCATTTCATATCATATATGCAATAATGTGTCAACAACAATGAAAATGGGTTTGCAATCGATATAAAACTTATAAACACAGATTGTATTTAGATCTATTTTAAACCTCAATCTAATAGATTTTTATAAAAAATAAAAAAAGATAAGGGAAATGAGGAATATAGTGACCATGTTTTGCAATGAACAAGGAATTGATTCCTTTGATTAGATAGAACCCACAAAACCAATCCCCTACCTAACCAATATTCATACAACCATAGATGAAGACAATGCAAGAATCTAAAGAATAAATGTCAAGAAGAAGAAGAACACAACCACCTTTTTCATATGCAGGAGGGGAACCAAAATCTTCACAACGTTGATTGATAAAATGTTTACTAGAACAAGAATGTTTGGGTTGATTACAATCAGTTTGAATGCAGATCCATGCCTCAGATTAACATTGCCATCATGAAAATCTATTTAGAAATCAAGAAAATTATGAAAATGAAAATGTTTGGTTCACTATATTATCCTCCAATACAAAATGATTCAGCATTTTGAATGGCTTTTGGCTGGCTATTTATAAAAATTCAGTCAATGGGGGGGATAAATTTCCCTCCAAAATTTGGTTGCACTTATAATTTCAAAATTTGCACCCTTTCCCTCTATTTTTGAAGCTCCAAGCACCTTTTCCCTTTTCACTCCTACTAAAACAACAAACAAAACAAGTTATTTAATTGGTAAAAAACAAAACAAGCACTTAATTCAAAAAAGTAGTTTATAAAATCATTAAGGCCCCAAAAAAAATGTCGATAGATTTAAAATCATTTATCTTGCCCAGATAATACCTATGCCACATCAACCAGAGTGGGACTAATTTCTTGATGCTGCAAGTTGCATGGAAAATGGACCAATCAAACATTATGGGCAAAAAGGTCATCCCAAGTCATTTTAGGCTTACGTAGGAAAATTCAAATTAATATTAATTTTTATTTTTAAAAAATTAATAGAAAAAAAATATAATCAATTATTTAAATTTAAAAAAATTAATTTTAATTAAATTAATTTTAAAACTAGTATTTTTTTATTAAAAATATTAATTAATTAAAAAAAAATATTTAAAAAGAATTTAATTAAAATAAATTAATTAAATCAAAGTCTAATTAAAATAAGAATTTTAAAAAAAATGTGGGGGGAAGCCTTAAGCCCCCGAAAGACTTGGTTGGGCTATAATGCTCAACCACTATACAATGCAAGCGCTGCCAACTTTGATATGAAACACCACTTGATGTTGGTTACACCTCATTAGAGTTTTTACTTCAATTACAATTAAAACCAAAATGTGCCCTACACATAGACCTAATCAAGATTTTTATTCTAATTAAAACTAAAAGACTCTAGATTTTCCCGATTCCTCAAAATTACCAAGTTTGGAGAGAGAGAGATATGAAGGTTTTTTCGCTCTGCTAGGGTTTCATCCATGCACGCCATTGAGTCGACCCTTGTTTTTCTACTTGACCAACCTTATGTCATACCATGGCTTTAGTCGCTTGTGGGACTTAACATTCATTATTGTTTAGGGTTTCTTGCTTTCAGGGAAGGCCAACCTTTATAATGTCTTCTCCTCATTCTATCTTGGTTGTTTTAGCTATGGAGAAGAATGAAGGAACTCTAAGCCATGGCCCCTTGCAAGTGCTAGAAGAAGTTTATCTTGAAGGTTTACCATGAGGTAATGCTTTAGACCCTGATGTTATATTGTCTATTCCTTAATTTAATTCTACATGTCAATGGTTAGAGCAATTTTGTTTAATAGGATATTTTTGGGAGAATCTCCTCTGAAAGTATGCTATGGTCTTAGGTTCAATCTTAGTAGGCACTGTTGGTTGAATATTTTGTTGATCAGCGTATTGATAAACAAAATAGGTCTGATCAGCCAAAGTAGGAAGATTAGTCATCCAAATGTGTAGGTTTACCACATCAGAAGGGGACTGATCTCTCCTCTCATCAAGGGGAGGTTCCCTATATATATATATATATATATAATACTCAGGGGTAGGACAAACCACCCATCTCTCTTTTTTTAGAGATGATGTGTGCGAATCAAAGGAAAAACTCAAGGGAAATGACAGACAACACTCCTCTTCTTTTAGAAGTACTATTCAACAAACCACAAGAATACTCCTGGTAGTAACAACAAAATGTAGCAAAGGATGTAATAACCAACAAATCGAGATGCAGCACAAAGTCTCCACCTAAATTGCTCAAGAGTAATATACGAAGGACAATGAGGGCACAAAGTCACCCCAAGGTCCTTTACATAGAAATGAAAAGAAAACACACTGAAAGACAATTATGGGGGTGCAAAGTCTCTCCACAGTTGATTCTTCAGGACACCTTTCTGACTAATTTCACTAGTCCTGCTTGTTGAATTAAAGGAACAAAAAATAAATCAAGGAAAAAGACATAAAAATAGTTTCCTCAACAACAAAGATATCACAACACAAAGTTTGAAAAGTCACTTGCTTTCTTATTCCAGTAACAAAATATGATTATCAATCTGAGCTCAAAGTCTCAGTTATGCCTTCCAATTTGGGCAGAGTTTCGTTCTCAAATGTTAAAAAAGAGATCCCATTTACAATAAAAGAGAGTTCCTTATATCGCCTCTTCAAGAAGGACTCGGGAACAGTAATACATCATGTTGCATTGGAATTTGTTAAGAAGACAGGCTGGAACTTAGGGACGTTTTACCCATTTGATTTTATCAATGCAGGAAAACAAGTCACGCTTATTGAAAGTTTGCAACTTTCAATGTCCACCTGGCGATCTGATCTTATCTTCATCGTTCCTCTTTTTTTGGTTAATTTAATCGGGTCCTGGATTCAGTTTGTTGTTCTATTCCTTCCCCACTTTCTATTAGTCTTGGCATTGAAATTTATGAATGTATTCTAGTCTGTATGTTCAAAAGATCAATGACTAGTTCACTGTGTTGAATTTGACATTTTCGGGCACGTCATTCCTTTGTCCTCTTTTAGCTTTTCTGTTTGGCACTTTTCTGAATTGAACTTGCCCTTTTGGGCCTTAAGAAATGACCCATTTTGAGTCGAGAAGAGCCTCTTACAAGGGTATCTACCCTTCAGGCAGTCTTCGAGCGTCCCTTCGGCTTCAGGAAGTGTCTTCGAATTGGCAGCCGAGAGTCCTCCACAAGGGCCCTTGCCTTTCGGGGTCCTTCGAGAAACTCTTTGAACTTTGGCGATGAACCAAATGTTGAACCGTTCCATTGAACCATGGCTTTGAACCATTTCCTTAAACCAAGGCTTTGAACCTCTTGTTGAACTTGCCTTTGAACCATGTGTTTGAACTAATCGTTGAACCAAATTTTGGTTCAACGGTTCAAACAAAGCCTTGAACTGATTGACGAATTGTTTGATTGAACCAAAGGATGAACCAAAGTGTTGAACCACTTGGTTGAACTGAGACATTGAACCATTCTAGAAAATGACCAAGTGTTAGAAACCGATTCTTTTGATTGAACCCACCTGCAGAAGTCGTGAAGTCCGTTGAACTTGTAAAAATGAGCCTGTTTGCAGAGTCCGTAGAAACCAAGTCTGTAGTTTTCTCTAACCTTGAAAGAGTCCATAGATTTCCTCTTCTTGCTGAGTTTGTAGAATCAAGCCTGCAGAGTCCGTAGATTTAAAAAAAGCTTGAAAAATGAGGAATTTGAATCCCCAAGACAAATTTTGGAAAGGGAAGAGATAATTTTGGTCTGTAGGACCAAAATAGTTCAAATGTTGTCCCAAAAATAGCTGATATTTTTGGGGGACAACAGCTGGCTCCAGTTGGGGAACTTCTGTCAATTGCAAAAAGAATTGAAAGGAGTAGAATCCAAAATCTCTAGTGTCTTCATGTGTACCATTGGGTTACGGAGTCATGCTACCCAGAAATGAAAAGCTCCAAAAATGGAAACAAACAAAACA
The DNA here is from genome assembly GCA_037957365.1 of Torreya grandis. NCBI lineage: Eukaryota > Viridiplantae > Streptophyta > Pinopsida > Cupressales > Taxaceae > Torreya > Torreya grandis. Next base: position 2,357,356 of record JARHVA010001046.1, on the reverse strand, counting down.
AAACAAGATTAAAAACTATACAAATAGACATATGTACAGATGATATGATCTCATACTTCAAGAATTAAAGTTTTTCAGATACTGCTTTCTCCTGGTGGACCATGAAAATAATGTGCCATCTTGGTAAACCAGCAAGAAGACATTTTGTCCCCAAAAATGGTGACGGGTGAATGGAGCTCTCCACTAGGAAACCAATTTTTTGTGTCTTCTTTTTGGCCTTTTCTTCTTCTTGTTCCAAGGCAGGATGTGGTCTTCAAACTAGAAACCATAACTTCTTGCTTTCTTGGTGAAATATTCCTTTGCCTGATTTTGATTTGCAGCAGCATGGTCCGCCATCATAACTTGTTGTTCTGTTGGTCCAGTCCAGCACATGATTGGATTGTCCATATCAAACTCCTGATAAACTATCAAATTAACATCTCCTTTGATGTGAAGGAGTTTGACTTCTTCATCTTGAGCAATCTTCAATTTAAGCAATAGAGATTCACATCCAGCTGTGTTGTTGGTGTTGCTGACTTGCAAATTGCATGAAGAAAGAATATCTCTTTGAGGAGATATCAACACATTTCCAACTTCATCATTTGTGAAAGAATTGCTATCATCATCAGAAGTTGATCTCCTATCAGATTTCTCTTCATTAGAGATGGAAGATCTTTCCTTGTTTATACTGCATCCTACTGATTCTCCTGAAGTCTTGTTTGGATCAATTCCTAGATTGTCAGCTACAAGACATTCATCAGAAACATGAACACCCTCTATGGCAAAGAAATAATTACCCCTGCTTGAAGACTCAGATAGAATTTGTGTTGCAGGGGCTGATGTTTGGGTGACCACGTATTTTGTCTCAGACAGGTCTGCATCTGGTTCTCCATCAATGTCCAATTGCTCAGGATTGACTTGCAGGGATTCAAACTCAGTCATTTGAATTTTGGATTCCTTGACATGATCAATCATGTCAAATGACTGGAATGGATTTGGAAGAGAGGATGGGAGTTCATACTTTTGATTTCTAGGAGGGGGTGGACTGGTTTGCAAAGCTGAAGTAGAAGGTACAGAGATGTTCGATGTACTTACTTCTTTGGTAATCACTGGGTCCTTTGATTGAAAAGGAAGAGGAGTTCTCTACTCAGCAATTGAAATTACTGGTTGGGGTCGCTCCTCTATCTTTTCTTTGTCGACCTGCTGGGCTAACTGATTCTAGGACTAGGTGAATACTGTGTATGATCCTTTGATTACTTCACCTTCACTTCTGGGTTCATCCTGGTGATTCAGGAAACCAATGTGGGAGTCAGCAGCTGATTCTTCTAGATCCTCCTTGAAGAGATCAACGCCATTTTCTTGCTCTAACTCAAGTTGGAAATAGGAAACATGCTATGTTTTCAGATATCCAACTACCGAGTTTGTTGGAGGTGCTTCAAGGGTAGGATTCCTCTATGGGGGAGGAAGATGATTTGGTTGCCCTTGACTTTTGACAGCATTGCCTTGATATGGCTGATTAGAGAATGTCCTCCTTGGTGCATTTCTATACAGAAGAGCAGAAAACATACCTTGTGCCATTTTCCTTTTCAAGGCTAGCAATTCATTTTCTAGCTTTTGTACTATTGGGTCAGTGGTGATTGTGGGTGAGTATTCAAAAGATGAAAAGGGTTTAGCTCTGTTAGGATCTCTCTCCTTATCTTTTTTGCCAAGATAAGGTCATCTTCTAGCTCAGTAGCCAAGTCTTGAGCAGCCTCAAGGTCTATGTGTCTAGCCCATCTTAATAGAAAACTCACTTCAGACATCTATGAGTTGATGAAGAAACACATGAGATTTTGAGGTGTCAGTTGGGCGATCATGGGAATCCTGTGCCTTAGCTTGTTGAACCTGGAAATAAGTCCCTCATAGGTTCATGAAGCTCCTTCTTCATCTGTGTTAGCTAGGCCAACAAGGCATGTGCATCTTCTATAGGCTTGAATCTTGCTTCGAACTTGGCTTTAAGTGTATCCCAGTCAGTCACTGATCTATCTTGCAGATGGTAGAACCAGTCTGCAACAGCACCTTGTAGTGTCTCCACAAAAATTCTGACTGCCACGTCTTCAAATTCCACCCCTGTAACACCACAGGCTATGGTGAAGGCTGCAATGTGTTCATCAAGGTGAACTATCCCATCACCAAAGAATTTGGGAAAATTATTTCTTGAACTACGTGGGAGTTCATGCAGAGGTGGAGTCAAGTTGAGTGGGCCAAATGAGTTACCCCAGAGGCCTCAGACTTCCATGATCAGATTATGAACAATAGGGATAACACATCTAAGTGGAGTTGCCATATTATAGGACAAAAATGGAAAAGAAACTGGCCCTGCTTCAGGTTAAAGCTTGAGGCTTCAAACTGCTCTTTCTTTCTCAGCAGCTCTAGTTTTGCAGACCAGGTAATATAATGGAGATGGATAAAAATGGAAATGGATGAAAATGGTAAGGCTATAAATGGATAATGGGTAAGACCCAGATGGGAGTCACCAGACTCTATAATGGATAAGGGAAGGAACTGCTTCAATTTAAAACTTGAGGCTTCAGACTACACGTTCTTCCCTAGTGGAGTCACCAAAAACTATTGGTTGAATATTTTGTCGATCAGTGTACTGATAAACAAAATAGGTTTGATCAGCCAAAGTAGGAATATTAGTCATCCAAATGTGTAGGTTTACCACATCAGAAGGGGACTGATCTCTCCTCTCATCAAGGGGAGGTTCCCTATAGATAAGCTATATATATATATATATATATATATAAATAGAAAATAATACTCAGAGGTAGGACAAACCATCCATCTCTCTTTTTTCAGAGATGATGATTGCAGATCAAAGAAAAAACTCAAGGGAAATGACAGACATCACTCCTCTTCTTTCAGAAGTACTATTCAACAAGCCACAAGAATACCCTTGGTAGTAACAACAAAATGCAACAAAGGATGTAATAACCAACAAATCGAGATGCAACACAAAGTCTCCACATGAATTGCTCAAGAGTAAGATACGAAGGACAATGAGGGCACAAAGTCGCCCCAAGGTCCTTTACACAGAAATAAAAAGAAAACACACTGAAAGGCAATTATGGGGGTGCAAAGTCTCTCCACAGTTGATTCTTCAGGACACCTTTTGACTAATTTCACTAATCTTGCTTGTTGAATTAAAGGAACAAAAAATAAATCAAGGAAAAAGACAAAAGAATAGTTTCCTCAACAACAAAGATATCACAACACAAAGTCTGAAAAGTCACTTGCTTTCTTATTCCAGTAATAAAATATGATCAGCAATTTGAGCTCAAAGTCTTAGTAATGCCTTCCAATTTGGGCAGAGTTTCATTCTTAAATGTCAAAAAAGAGATCTTGTTTACAATAAAAGAGAGTTCCTTATATCGCCTCTTCAAGAAGGACTCAGGAATAGTAATACATCATGTTACATTGGAATCTGTTAAGAAGATAGGCTGGAACTTAGGGGCATTTTACCCATTTGATTTTATCAATGCAGGGAAACAAGTCACGCTTATTGAAAGTTTGCAACTTTCAATGTCCACCTAGCGATCTGATCTTATCTTCATCGTTCCTCCTTTTTTGGTTAATTGAATCAGGTCTTGGATTTAGTTTTCTATTTTGCTCCTTCCCCACTTTTTGCTGGTCTTGTCCTTGAAATCTCCGAATGTATTCTAATCTGTATGTTCAAAGGATCAACGGCTAGTTCACTGTGTTGAATTTGACATTTTTGGGCGTGTCATTCCTTTGTCCTCTATTGGCTTTTCTGTTTGGCACTTTTCTAAATTGAACTTGCTCTTTTGGGCCTTAAGAAATGACCCATTTTGAGTCGAGAAGAGCCTCCCGCAAGGGTATCTACCCTTCAGGTAGTTTTTGGGTGTCCCTTCGGCTTTAGGAAGTGTCTTCGAATTGGCAGCCGAGAGTCCCCCGCAAGGGCCCCTACCCTTTGGGGTCCTTCGGGACACTCTCTGAACTTTGGCAATGAACCAAATGTTGAATTGTCCATTAACCACGGCTTTGAACCATTTCGTTGAACCAAGGCTTTGAACCTCTTGTTGAACTTGCCTTTGAACCATGAGTTTGAACTAACCGTTGAACCAAGTTTTGGTTCAACGGTTCAAACAAAGCCTTGAACTGATTGACGAATTGTTTGATTGAACCAAAGGATGAATTGAACCACTTGGTTGAACTGAGAAATTGAACCATTCTAGAAAATGACCAAGTGTTAGAAACTGATTCTTTTGATTGAACCCACATGCAGAAGCCGTGAAGCCTATTGAACTTGTAGAAATGAGCCTATTTGCAGAGTCTGTAGAAACCAAGTCCGTAGTTTTCTCTAACCTTGAAAGAGTCTGTAGATTTCCTCTTCTTGCTGAGTTTGTAGATTCAAGCCTGTAGGGTCCGTAGATTTAAGGAAAGCTTGAAAAATGAGGAATTTGAATGCCTAAGACAAATTTTGGAAAGGGAAGAGATAATTTTGGTTTGTAGGACCAAAATAGTTCAAATGTTGTCCCAAAAATAGCTGATATTTTTGGGGGACAACATGCACCTTACAGTATCAAGTTGGAGATTGTCCAAAATATGTCTAAGGGTTTCTTTCTTTTTTGCTTTTCTGACCCATCCCATTCCTGAGGAATCCTTGAAAATTTTGCCACTTGGTAGGTCAGGAACTCGCTTATGGTTCTCTCCCATTAGACACAAGTATTTATGGTCTCAGAGCACTCTACTCTTAAATTCCCAATTTGGGTTGAATTTCTAGGGGTCTCACTCCCATGCTGACACTTTATTCACTATATAATGTCTTACATAGGCCGTGTGGTTTGTCATGAACAAAACCGATTCTACTCTACTAGACCACAAAAAATGGTCTATGTAGAGTAGACCTCTCTCAAAACCTCAAGGAGTGTGTGGAAATCCAAGTTGAGGATGTGAGGCACTCTTAGTGAGTCATGTCTATCAACTTGCTTAAAACTTACTTCCACTGCCAAGCCATAGACCATAAGATACAATATTATCCCCTTTAGTTGGCTCATAATAATGCATCCAAACACTCATCCTCTCCCCCCAAGCCCTCTCTTGAAGCTAGCAAGACACCAACCGAGGATGGATGGACTACATAAGGGAAGAAGAACATTCATGCCAAAGTTGTAAACTTAGTTATTACTCCCAAATGAGGCAATCCATCTTTGAACAATGGCCCATAAAAGTAGGCTCCTATTATGAAAGAGCCCCTTTTGAATGTAGCCCCAAAACTGGTAGAAAAGCCTAGGGTGTTTAACACTCCTCTAGCTACTAACATGCTGTCCCAAGGTTTTGAGGCTTCGATACCCAATTCTTCTAGTTTTTTAGACTCACAACCATCTACTCTTCTACTTCCTACTCGAAAGGATATGCCTAATTTCTCTCACAACCCTCCTCAAAGGTTTGACAAGATGAAGGAAGGAGAGTTTTAGGTTGACCTTGACTTGAGGAAACAATATGAGTTCTTGAGTGCCAACAGTGGGCACTTTCTGCAGAATTGGTATGACACCATGAAAGGGCTGGACTCTGAGGACATGTCCCTTGACACCTATCAGCTATGAATTGCTTTTGTATGGAATGTTTGGGGTCTCACAAACCCAAAATGCATGTTTGTAGTACATGATTTTAGAAAGAAAATTTTCAAGATGGACATTCTTTGTTTGTAGGAAGTCAAGGTGGTAGATTTTTTACTGACAACTGTCAGTAATTCCATTTGGCACGATAGTATTATTCTTCATAGTAACCATGTTGTAGGATGTGGAGGGGTGATCACATTCATTTCTCCAATGTGGTGGCCACACTTAGTGTAATTTGGCATGGACCCCACCAACCGGTTAGTATGGGCTCTTTTTAGCATTGAAATCCACTCTTTTGGTTTTATTAACATGTATACCTTGAATGCTACCTTGAAGTCTAGCCATTTATGGTGGTGGATAGCAGATGATCTCCCTAATGCCCATTGGGTATTATGTGGTAACTTTAATATGGTGGCATCTCTTGAGGATAAAATAAGCCACTTGTCTATGAGGTGGGCAACTCATGAAAGGGAGACGTGGTTTTACATGTGCATTAAATGGATCCTTTATGACCCCAATTTAATTTCCTAGCCTATAGATGGAGTTTGGTACACTTGGAGTAAATTTAGGGAAGGCCCCACTCAATTTTTGAAGCATCTAGATAGGGATATGATGTCCACCCAAATGTACTTCTCTTTTGATAATGGTTTTTCTCCTCCAGTGGATGTGTTGTTATATTTTGGGATTTTTAACCACTCCCCTATTTTATTTCGTGTGACATGAAAGTTCATGAAACCCAAAGTCCACAAAATGAAATTCTTTCTCAACACCTCCTTGCTCAAGCATAGGCCCATGGTGGCACACATTAGGAGTGTTTGGAATTTATATCCACGTCCTTCCCAAGAGTTTGGGTGGATTTTTTGGTGTGATGATGTCATTAGAAGGACCTCTCACTTTTTGTGGATATATGGCCACCAACTTGCCAAAATTTGAAGACATTCTTACTCTGCTACCACCTCTAAGCTAAGCTGCATGGATCTAACTCTAGAGAAAGATCCCTTTAATGAGATCTTTCAAGTGAGAGTTATGTCATTAAGGTACCATATTTAGATTTTAGACAACTAAAATGCCTAGGGATCCCAAGTCAAACCTAGACTTCATTGGCTTAAAATAGGGGACAAAGCTTCTAAGGAGTTCTTTCAAATGCTATGAGCCAAAAATTCAAATCATCAAATTCAAGTCATTGCTAAGGATGGTAATAGACTCACAGAGACTGCACAAATTGTACAAGATTTTATCTACCATTACTATCAAGTGTCCAAAACTCAAGCATCTTTGATTGATCATGAAAATGCCCTTCAACAATGCCTTTCAGTATTTCCATGCAAACTCACTCACACCTAGTGGGTGACTTGTGATATGCCCCTCACTGTTGATGATTTGCATGAAGTAGTGTCTCATATGGCAAATGACAAATCTCTTGGAATTGATGGCTTCACTTGTGAATTATAAAAAACCCTTTGGGATCTTGTGGGTAGTGATTTGCATAAGGTTTATCAAGAAGCATTTAGCACACATTTTTTGGGTAAAAATATAAATAAAGGAAATATCAAATTCATACCTAAGTAGGGAGATCCTAAGTTGATCTATAATTAGAAGCTCATCACCCTCCTAAATGTTTCCTATAAAATTATTGCCAAGGCTCTAGCAATCTAGATGTGCCATATGTTGCCTCTCATTATGCATCTAGAACAAATGGGCTTCATCAAAAGCCGCTATATCTTGGATAACATAATTTATGTTTGGGAAGCGATGGATTGGGCTAAAAGATCTAAGCAACAAGCTATGTTCATAAAAATTGACTTTGAAAAAGCTTATGATCACATTGAGTGGCCTTTTATCTTAGACAAGATTTAAGCTCTGGGCTTTGGGCCCATCTTCATTAAAACCATTCATATGATTTTTTCATATGCCTCAACTATCCTTTCCATCCATGAAGTCACCTCTGAGTAATTTGGATTATTATGTTCCATTCACCAAGGGTTCCTATTAGCTCCCACCTTGTATGTTCTTGTAGCTGAGGGTTTTAGATATCTTCTTATCAATGCTCAAGCTAATGGCCTTGTTAAGGGAATTTATCTCCCTCCTGATGCAGCCAATCCACATGAAGATATGCAATTGATTAATGGACACTTTTTAGATGACTCCTTCCTTACCCTCATTGAAGATGAATCCAATGCGGACAATGCCTTACAATATCTTGACACCTTCTACCAGCCTCTGGCTCCAACATTTAAGGGAAAAAAACTCATTGCTATAGATAATCATACCTCCTTTCACCAATGTGGGATGCTAAATTCGATTGGAAGTGGATCCAACATGACAAAATAGTTAAATTTCTTAGCATCCCCTTTGCTTTTGATGCTTCTCCACCTTTACTGTGGCAATATGTTATTGATAGAGTTGCTAAGAAGCTTGATTATTGGGTGACCAAGTCTCTTTCATTGGCAGGAAAATTTCAATTCTACTAAAAAATTCTTGCATCCACCCATGTGTACTACTTGTCATGCTAGGTTCCTTCTAAAAAATCTTACCAAAATTTAGAGAAATTGCTCAGATATTTCCTTTGGGCCAATTCCCCACAAGGTAAAGGATTCCACAAGGTGGCTTGGGAATATTGTTGCCTCATGTGTGAATCAGGAGGGATGGGGCTCATCAACATAGCTCAACAAGGATATGTGTTATGTGCCAAATGGATTGTGTGGGCCATTGAGGGACCATAAGATTAGAAGGTGTTATTAAGACATTGTATCTCCTCAAGCTTAGGCAAGAAATCCTAAAAAGGGTTCAGCTTCCCCAATTCACTCTTCATTCAATCTCCTATGTAGATCACTAGGTCCTTTGTGGCCAAAAGCATCTAGAAGGCTTGGGAACAGATTAAGCCTTGGTTGCTCTGGAATGGATCTAGTTTATGTAATGGGATTTCTACTAACTCCCACTCTCTATGGTGGTCTCCCATATTTTCTTAAAATGAAGTGCCCCTAGCATAAGTCCCTTGGATCAATGCCCTCAAACTTTACTGTAGAGGAATCCATACTGTCTAGGATATCTTCTATAGGTGCTCTTACTCTTGGCTATCATGAGAAGAGGCCAAAGATAAATTTTATTTAGCTAGGGCTGACCAAGAATCTTACCAGAAGGTCCTTAATGTCATCCTAGATTTCATGCTCTATAAAATCTTGGTCCATTCCACTTGACCATGGTGGAAGGACTAGAAATGGTATGTCGAGACCCCTTTCTTTAATTATACTCATCGACTTGGCTATGCTTGGATTACCCCCATTTTCCCATGGTTAATAAGATTAATAGCCATTAGGGGCTTCACTAATCTATAAAAATGTGGAGCCTTCGCTTCAACATTATTTTGGAGGTTTGTGTGGAGCCCAATCTTGCTCATTTTGCTTGGTGTATATTGTACCAAGGCTTACCTATTGGTAGAAGAATCATTTTGCTTGGAATCCATCTACCTACTTGCCCCTTCTATGGCCACCTTGAGATACTTAGTCAACACTTTTGGTACTGTTCCAAATCTCAAAAGGTCTAGACTTGGATTTATGATCTTTTTAGGCCTTTCCAATCCAAATTCTTCCTTTAGTAGCACATCCTCCTTGGAGACAAGCCCGCAATGACCTTCAAATATGCATCAGTCTGGCATACTTTCAGAGTGGAGATTCTCTTTTGGATTTGGAAAGAATGAAATAATTTTGTGTTTAATCATGCTTCTAATGATTGTAATGTTTTTTCCTTGCACAAATCTTCTATCATCTCCAATGTTCTTTTGTAGATACAAGTGCAAGCCAATAAAGTGGCTATGGAGCATGGGCATCTACAGGATCTCCTATCCCATTGGGGAGATGCTCCTTGTGCCATGGCTCAGGTTCTGCCTTCTTCACCTAGGGATCCCAGATTGGATGATCAAGTACCTCAACCACCTTGTAAGCATCATCATAGCCATTCTAGGCATCGCTCTCACATCGACATTTCATACCAATGTGTTTTCCCTCCTAGATAGCAGTGAGGGTGGTAACCACCACCTTCTTCCCTTATTGGGCAAGATGGTTGGGGTGATCCTCCTCCTCCTTCACACCTAGATGCTTAGGGGGTACCACCTAGAGGTTGTATAGACATGTTGGATAAGTTTCCCATGCTCTCTCTAGCCATCTTGCCCACTTGAACATAAGCAAATGATGATACAAACACTACCCAGGCTATTGGTTGGGAGCCTATTCTAGATGGCAATGATTTTTCAAGCTCAGGTTGGGGTCCTAATGATATGGATCCTTCACCTTCTGGCCTTTCTCTTTCCACATAAAAGTTATTTCTTTTTATGACTATGTGACTTAGTGACTTGTTTCTAGGCTTTGCCTAGTTTATGATACTTTTGTTTTTGTTTGTAGGCTATGCCTAGAGTGTCATGGCATGCTCTCGTATCACCTTATTTTTTTGTGAATTATTTGTATATTTATGTTTAGTTTATATATGGATATATTTCATTAAAAAACTAGAAGACTCTAAAAAAATCCCTTAAGACCTACTCAATTTTTTAAATCCAATTTACATTGTGAAATTTAAAAAGAAAAACTCTAAACCTAATTGGGATTTTAAGCCCAATTAGCATCGAAATGTGTTTCGATTTGCATTAGACCTATTGGGACTTAGAGTGAATTCCTTTAATAAGGCCACACAATGTCACTGATGCATTTATGCCGAAAGTGTTAAATGTGAAAGTTTGTTATTCGGACATAGTTAATGCAACAAAGAGATTTTTGAGACCTAGTTTCACACTGAAAACACATTGACTCCCTAAAGACCCAATTGAGAAGTTGACCCAATTTTAGATGATTAAATATAAATTTACATGTTAAATTAGTCTTGTACACTTGACAAATATCACTCAAGGCTCTACCTTTTAGTTTGACATTCTTTGCAGTGGAAAGGCTCGCATTTGCCACCTCGATGGGCCTAAATGCTTATTTATTAGTCCAACCTGATATTTTGATTATTTAGATCACCAATATCCCATAGAATACCTAAAATTTGATATATATCATTTTTTATTAGTTATAAAAGCTCAACAAATTTATTCCTTCATAGATAATTATGTTTAGAAAAGGATAGTAGAATTGACGCTATTGTCCATGTTCTAATGCAAGTTTCCTTGCCCTACAAACACTCAAATTTGAAAATATTTTGAGGTGTAAAAGTTGTCCTAAGAATTTCATTAACCATTCTATGAGGATTATTTCTAAAGATCTAGTATAAATACAAGTAAAAGCTAATTCATTTAGACACCAAGCAATGACCTTTCAAGCTTAGACATGCTACTAAAATTCAAAGTGCACAACTAAGCTTTTCTTCCCTCTTCATTCTTATTTGCATATCAGTCATAATAGTAGTCATACTACATGTCTAAAGCATTCAAAGAACAACCCATGAGTCATATTATTCAATTTACAAGCTAGATCATTGCATGCAATCACATATAGCATTCTACACCATTGTTCACACATTTACCAACACACAGGGAGAACTACATAAGTTTGAGGCCCTCTTTGGAGTATTGGATATGTAGGTAGTGCTTATTAACAAATAGGTCTTTGAGGCCAACTTAACATCGTGAGCCCACTAACCCATTTTTGGCAAGGTAACCTAACCTAAGGTGGATAGCTAGGGTTTGGTCTATAAATAGTCATGCAAATTCTATGCGTGTGATCCAAATATATCATTAGAAAAGTGATAGAAAACTTAGAAAGATGCAAGCAATTGATTCTCATTGCGGTGAATATTTTTTACAGGATAGTTGCATCGAGATACAAACAATAATGTCGATGCAAGTGTCCATAGGTCGAATTAAGTGTCCAAGTACACAAAAATAATATTTTCAAAATCTAACAATTGGTTCTTGAGCATCAGATAATGTGTTTCCACACATGTACATCTCATATCTATCTGTGCATCATTATGTAAGTTAAGCATTATTTCTTCTTCATGATTATGTAATCAAAATATTATTTGACATTGTACTTTTTATATTTAGTATTTTCCATAAATCAACACTTGAATTAACTATTATAATCTGAATTATCCAATTGCCTTGTTTTAGGAATAGTTTGATCCATTTTTGTTCAGGCTATTCCCCCCCTTTAACTCTTTCTAAAAAATGGTTGAACATTTGGTTATCCTGATCTCAAAGTCTTCCTGTGCAAATATTAGCTTGCTCTAGATTTTTCAACCTCCTAAGGTATTTGCTTATTGTATTTATATATATTTGTTCTAATCTTTGCATGTAACCTAGGCATAGTGCTAGAAAGGTGGTGTTTATATTTAACATCTTGAGCTTCCCTTTGGACCACCTACAATGTCTCAAGTTAATACCATGTCAAATTATGCTAATATTGAGAGTGCAATAATGATAATGAGCTACATACTAAAAAAATATTAAAGGAGATATATTTGATCATGAGGATAATGAAATACATGAGGACAATAAAAATGAACAAGTAGATCAAGAATAAGTTTAATCTATCACATTATTTTGTGAGCATATTCATGAAAATATTGAAGGTCTTCATAAGATCCTCCAGACTATCTTGGACACTAAAACAACTAAAAAAATTTATGAACAACCAGGTGGATCTATTGATCATACTATTAGAGCTATGAGACATCCCTTTAGATCCTCAATTCCCATCTGTCTCCCCTTGAGCATAATATTGCATACTATATCTAGTGGGGGCACAAGTTATGTGTTTAAATCATTATTCCCTGGAACGAATACAACTATTATTTTATCTTCTATGGGAATCATTACTACTTCAACCCAATTATCAGTTTCAATGCCTATTTAAATAAAGTGTTTGCATCCCCTTTAGGACTTATCAACCTTCAAACTGTAGTGGTTAAAATGTGCAAGATCTTGTACAAATTCTAAAACTTTTAGAAATTAAAATTACTAACATCGAGTAAAAATCTATGAAATCACCCCATACTATTGATTCACAAGATGTATTGCATAATCCTCTTGCACATGATGTATCTTTGTAACATTTTCCAATTAATTTTGTTGTACCCAAGTTCACACCTTATGATGGCAAGGATGATCTTGAGCAATATTTTTTATCCTTTTATGCGACATCCCTTGATTATCCTTCTAATGATAAATGTTTGACCAAATTATTTTTAAGAAGTCTAAGAGTCTATGCTTTGATATGGTTCTATAATATACCAATGCAATTAGTAAGATCATTCAAACCCCTAGATGATCAATTTTTATCACAATTTTTATTCAATATTACGAAAAAGATGTCATATGCACAAATTTTGAATCTTAAACAAGGAACCAATGAACCCATTAATGAATATGACTTGAGGTATAAAACAATGTTGGCAAAAAATGACAAATCCAATGGTATATAAAGAGCTTTAAGACATATTCAAGCAAAGTTTACTTTTTCCCTTATACGAGTCTATTATTTTTAAGAAGTTCAAATCTTTTGATGACTTATGCCATATTGTTCGAGATATAGAAATGAATCTTACTACATTAAACAAGTTTGTGCATGTAGCAAACACACCAACTACATCCAATAAAAACTTTCATATCAAACCAAGCTATAATGTTAAACATACTGAGGCTAAAAAATACACAACCACCATGGTTAATACAATCTCACAACTATCTAATCAACTCATCTTATCAAATGCACCTAAGAGATAATCTACATGATTACCTAAGTTTCAGCTTTGTTACTTCTAAAGCTGGTAGAGTGTCATCTCATAGCTCTCCCTCATCATATGGTGCTTTATACGAGTCAACCTTTACCAAAAAGATATGATGCCAATGTTTACTGTGATTACCACCAATGTCCAAGGCATTTTATGAATAAATGCTATAAACTAAAGCACAAGATAAAAAATATTATCAATAATTATCAACTTACCTTTGAGGCTCATCTCATAGATTCAGGATCATAACCAAATAATCATCAAAACCAAAAGATATTCAACAATCCATTGCAAGATTATTATAAGACAACTCCAGAAGTGAAAATGGCATATCATGCACATCCTCCACCAATTATGGGCACCCATTATATGGGATTATTGGTACATTTATACCTGAGATAACTCTTATGGTTCTGAGATCTTATGTACACACACATTTTTATAAAACTTCATCATTTAGTAACACTTTTTATCTTACAAAAACTTGCCAATTTATATCTCTGAGTGCATGCCTTAAAGGGTGCATCTTGAAAGGGGTGGGTAGACCATTGGTGCTTCAAAAGAGACATTGTTATTAAATCTATCATGCGTATATCCACTACAAAACCCACATAATTGATCCCTAAGTAATATTTATCTTAATATCCCCTAACTAAACCAAGACATATCAATTCTAATTATATTGGCCTAGGTTGATGTATTATTTTTTGCATCCTGCTAAATTTCAAACTAGGTCGACCTAGGTTGACGTAGTCCAAAATTTACAACACATGATTCACCACTAATTTGGCCTTGACTGACCTAGTTATTACTTACCCTAAATTTTGAACTGCATTGAGGCTAGCTGATGACATCAACTAAAATTTTAGGTAGGATTCGGATCACTCAACATTATAAATACAAGTCTCATTTCAATCCAATAGAGAGGAACAGTCATTTTTGCACTATTATTGCTTGTAATTTTGCATAAGTATACATTTAGAGTACCCATTGCTTAGAAATTATCTTGGAGGGAAAAATTTATCTTGTGGAGCCTTAGATGAAATAATATGAGTCCTTTTAGCCTAGAGATAGATTCAACCATTATGATCCTTATAACCACAACAATCTCTTGCAAAACACTATTGGCAAAGGGAGAGATTCAGACTCAATAGGTTTTATTCAAGATAAGTAGTTTTAACCCTAGCTCTTTCATTTTATAGATAGATATTACATGATTAATAACTTGAATGGATGTATAACTCCTTGTTTGAATCTCCTTTAGACTTATACTTAACATGGCTATAAGGTTTTTCAAACTTGTCATTTCCCACATTGGGTAACCTAGGCCCCAATTTGCATACTATGGTTCCTTATCCTTTTTAGTTTAATTAGTTACAATATTTGTGTTGCTAGATTTAAAATACTACATTAACTTAATATTAGAAGACCTAGTTAAGGTTATTCCATTATATTTATTGCCTAGAGGCTTTTGGAACCCTCTCCATTGATGTAATGTTATAAGTGTTCCTCTAGCTAGGTTTAGGAGATCCATTTGGTCATACCTTGATATAACTAAGTATCAATGGGATCTATTTGATTTACCTTCTTTGAGTCTAAATATCTTAAATTTAGTGTGAACTAACCATTAATTTTTCTCCTTTAGCAAACTATATCAACACAGGTTGATATAATTTTATTTCTATGTATTTTTCAGTAGATTACATCGATGTGGGTCAATCTAGTCTAACTTCTATGTATTTTTAGGCAAATTATATCGATCAAGTTGATACAATTTTATTTATCTATATTTTTTAGCATACTACATCGACATGGGTCGATCCAGTCTAACTTCTATCTATATTTAGGAAAATACATCGGTGTGGGTTGATAACATTTTAATTTTATGTGTTTTCCAACTGGATACATAGATGTAGGTTGATTTAATCTAATTTATGCATTTATTTTTCAATGAACCAACTATATAAGTTAGGCCTGATCTAGTTTTATTTATCTAATTTAATTTTCTTTATTTTCTATAAACTACATCGATTCAAATCAATCCAATCTAATTTATGTGTGTTTTCTAAGAAATTAAATTGAGATAGGTTGATACGGTGTTAATTTCATGTTTTTTCAGTAAGCTATTTTGACGTAGAATGATCTATTTTTCACACTCAAAGTTACATTATTTTCAGTTAACCAACTACATCAACCAAGGTCAATCTAGTTCTATATTCTGAGTAATTATCTGCCATACTATATTGACTTAGTCTGATATAGTTTTGCTTTACAGTCAATTCCATTAAGCAAATTTTAAATTATATCAAAATTAATTTTACATAGACAACTATTTCATCCTAGTCCTATATAGTTTGAAATTAATTTTCTTCCCTATCAAACTATATCAACCATAGTTGATATAGTTATGTTTTTGTAAGATTAGATAATTTCTGGATAAAATTATGTTAGAGTTTTTAGATAATTTATAATTTTTGAGCTCTCTCTTCTTTTTGTGCTCATCTCCTCCCTTACTTTTTGACTTACAAGGACATCATTGTGCTTTAATTTTGTATATATAAAGGAGTTGCTTGTTCTGCAATATCAACTAATTCATACTCATACCCTGATGATGGTTCATGGAGTGTGACCGAAAGGTCTTTAATTACTTATGCACAAATGATATTAAAATAATAAAATATTATTTATAATCCTAATTTTGATTTTGGTTTTATTTTATTTTAATTTAATTTTACTAATGTGGCTATTTTATTTATTTTTTGTTTTATTTTATTATTAATTTATAATTTTTGAGCTCTTTTTTTTTTTGTGTTCACCTCCTCCCCCATTTTTTGACTCACAAGGACATCATTGTGCTTTAATGTTATATCTATAAAGGAGTTGCTTGGTCTACAATATCGGCTAATTCATTCTCATACCCTGATGATGTTTCATGGAGTGTAAACTAAAACATATTTAATTATTGGTCTAAAAACTCTAACACAATTTTATCCAAAAGTTATCTAATCTTATCAATGGACTATGGAAATACTATCTCACTATGTTTTTATATTCGTTATTAGTAAATTGCATCAACCTTGTCTGATCTAGGTTATTATGTATGTATTGTCTAACAACTATATTGGTCTGCACTGATATGGTTTTGTGTCCTTTCATTTTCAACATAAGGCAAATTAACTTTCACTTTTAGTAATTAATCAAGCATTTACTTTCAATTTGACTGTATATATATTTCCATTCATTAGAAACTACAAATTGATTTTCAAATTTTATTTTATATTTGTTTTATTTTCCCTAGAAATTATGTTGTGACAGTTTTCAAACTACTTAAATAGTGTCGTGAATGGCTACATGGTGTTCTATTTAAAATCTTTGTCTATTGTTTATAGTCATCATAATGTGAGGGGATTGCCTCAATATCCATAACCATAGTACAAAGATAAACACAAATAGTTTCTATGTACCTCACAATATTTGAGAAATGCCTAAGATTCTCTTTTTTATGAAATTTTATGAAGATAACTATTTGTCTGATTCTGTAGTGCATCAGTGAGTGGTTGGCACTGAAAAGTTACTCTTACCCTTAAAATAAGGTTTAATGGACTATGGTAATGGTAATTCTTTCATAGTTAGTTCTCTAAAATATTGGGTCGACACTAGCCAATATACAAGCAAGTATCTTTGAGATCCTACCAAGTAGTCACATCCTTTTAGTACATCTACTTGATCTTTATTTTAAATAAATAGTTATAAAAAATAATTAAAGTTATAGTTTGTTTCTTGTTATTATATTTTATATTGCATAAAATATCAACCAATGTTGATACAATTATGTTGTGTGTTCCAACTACATTGGCCAACACCGACATAGTTTTTTGTGTGTGAATAGATTACATCGGCCAAGATTGACATAGTCTACTGAGTTTTCTTTCCCTATGCCTTTGTTTATCAAACTATCTTAGCCAGAACCAACATAATTTATTCACAATATTTATAATTTTTTCCCAAATTTGACTACATCAACTACCCTCGATATAGTATGTCTTTTACATTTCTATTTATATAATTACATTCACCACGATTGACATTGAACATTTCTTGATCATTGTACCTTTTATTAACTATATTGACTAGACTCAATATATTTTGCCTTTCATTATTACTACATTGACCATGGTTGTTATAGTACATCTTTAGATCCCTACTTTTGTTGACTATATCGACCATACTCAATATAATCGATTTCATTTGATATTTTTCATTAAAAAAATACTATATCATGTCGAACCAATAAAATTCATTTATTTTAATCAATCACATACCCTATCAATTCTCTAAACTACTATATTGTGTCAGGACAATAACGTTCTTGTCTTGTAATCAATCACATACCCTATCAATTATCCAATCCACTTCAACATTATGAAATCACCTATTATATTCTTTCTTGATAGTCTTGACCCATTTATATTTTACATGGGTTGTTGTTTCCTACCTAATTTTTTCACCAATGACAACCACACTTCATGGTGTAGTTACTCCCAATAGCCATCTAGATCTATCAACTATAACATGGTTCAAATCACTCAAAATGATGATCTAGATTATTCCCGTATTTTCAAAAACCTAGATGAAAATACCATCTATACTCATAACATGAATGGTAATTTATCCAAATTTACCTACTTCAGAATTGGAGCAATTGATACTAACCTTGGAAACCCCCCTCTAGGGAATCCTTCTATCACTAATCTTGGGATTGCTCTTCTTGCCAATACTGGGACTCCATGTCCTTTTGATAATAAAAATCCACCTTTTGATACAACTCAAATTATTGCACAAATGATTCAACAAATGAATGTTATGAAAATAACTAACAACTTCCAAATGTTCTAAATGCAAAATCATATCTTACAAATTGTAAGTCTACCTCCCATTATCTTGCCTCAACATAATTAGAATTTTGTTCCACCTCCTCTTCGAGATGCTAAAGAGAACATCACTCCTCAACCTCTTATGCATTAAAAAAAGCTTTAACATATTCAAAATTAACCTTTATCTCCCTTTATTGTATCTATAAATATTGGAAACATTTCTCCAATTATTATATATGATGGGACTAAGGATCTAACTATTTTCTTCAAATCTTTTGGTAATCTTTACAAGGAGGTCCAAATTAATACATTCTCTACTACAAAACTTCTTGTCAAAAAATTTATTGGAAATGCTTTAGAATGGTATAACTAACTCCATCAACATTTCATTTTACATCTATAAGATTTAGTCAATGCTTTAGTTAAGGAATTTCAACACACTGATCTCCTTGAAAAAGCCATTTCATCAATGCTAAGCAATTACTTAAAGAATCTACTCATACCTTTATCAAATGATGGAAATCATTATCTCAAAAAGTATATCATAACATGAGTGATGATAATATTTTCAAACTCTTCATCACTACCCTTAAACCTTCTCTTCAATACAAGGTTCATATTTTCTCTCCCCAAACTCTAGAAGATGATTTTGATCAAGCCAAAAGATAAGATTTTCTCATGCCTCAATTTGAACCTTTCATAGTCTTGTGAAGGATTATTTATAAACTTCAACTAATGAAATAACCATTACAACTCTAAATCTAAGCCTCCTCATACCAAAATTGGAGTAACCAAATTTGATATTTAAACTCCCTCCTACCCACCCTTGAATATGTCAAAAATGAGAAAATTATTACCCCCATCCAAACCTTTCATTCACACTACCAATGCTCCTCCCCCATGGTATGATCCTAACATTTTTTTGGGTTCCATGTCAATGTTGGTCACTCTCATGAAAAATGTCATGCCCTTACAAAAATTTTAATTTCCTTCATTTTAGGAGATGATTTTGATCATGATGCTATGATAAAGACTTGTCATATTGAGTACCTTAAAGTTTCTCAAAACTGATTTTTTTCCAAAACTACCAATCAAAAATATCAAAAAATTATCTTTTGATCCCAATATACAACATCCAAATGAAAATATTTATGTTATTTATGCTAACTAAGATCAACATTATACAAATTCTTAGTATGTAAACATGGCTATAGTCAATTATTATCATAAGCCTGATCACAAAGATCATGCCACCAAACCTAAGAAGCCCTCCAACGAGGAACAAATTTTTAAAGATACTAAAACTACTCATCCATCATCTTCAAAACTAACCACTATTTATGAGTTGTATTCACATGTGTAACCTCAACCTATTTCCTCCATTCCTACAAAGAACACCATTTCTAATCAACCTAAGCCTCATGTTGATTCCTCTTCCGAACCTCACTGGAATTTTATGGATGAACTTAACTATGTGCCTTGTAAAATTCCACTCATGGAATTAGTCAAGACTTCTCCTTGTCATCACAAGTTCCTTATAAAACAAATTTCAGACATCAAAGAGCCCCCGTCTAATGATTTTTATTTACCTAATTTATCTTCTGATGGTCCCCCACCCACAAAAGTTCATATTATTGAAATAATTTCTTCTTCCAAAAAATCCACCATAGAATTCCCTAAAGATGATATGATTAATGTGAAATTCATTTTTTATCTAATGATCCACCACTCTTTATTAATATTGGAATCAATAATAACCTAATTATAAAATTCTTGGTATATAAAGGTTTAGGCATTAATGTTACCTCTCTTTGGATTATCTAACAAATCAAATCTTCCAAAAAACACTTTAAACAAACTCGTGTTACTTGTCATGGATTTGATAAAACCAACCAAAAACCACTTCATTGTATTTATATTCCCCTCACAATTGGACCCAAAACAATTTGAGCCAAACTTATGGTCCTTGATATTTATTTATTTTATAACATGCTTTTACGACGTCCATGAACTCATCGTATGAGAACTATTGCATCTTCTAGTAACCAATGTATCAAATTTATCTATAATGGAAAATGTTATAAACATGAAGCAGATCTAAACCCTTAGAGTATCCAACTTCCAAATCATAAATCTCAATAAAACATGCCTACAATTGCTCATATTAATAGTCCTCCTTTGCATGAATTCATCAATGCATTTTGATTTACATGTCACTCTTGCAGAATCTAATGATGATGAGCCTAATGAATTGTTAACCATTTGTAATACCTCTCAATTACCTCCCTATATATTATAATGGATCCCTCCTTATATGCTTCCATGAGATTGCACCATTCCTTTAATTGATGATATTTTTGATAGTTCTCCCCCATGTAACTCATATGAATCCTCTTACATAGAAAATGATTTCACTTGTAATGATTATGAGGTAGCCAGACTCTTTCAAGATCATTTTTCCATGTCTCCTTGTACTTTCAGTAAAATAGGTGTATCCACTATTGATATCCCTACTAAAATTGATACATGTACTATTTATCCATCTTATGTTGATGCCTACATTATAGCCCAAACCCAATCATGAGACTTGGATGTAATGCATTATCAAAAGACCTTAGCTAAAATACATGCCTTCAACCATGATGTTCATGTCATTCATATATCATCTGATATTGAATCATACCCTGAATGTTATGTAATCCATACCAATCCACCCTTAAGAGATACTCCATGGGTTGTCTAAGTAATATTTAAACTTATGAAATTTGACAATATTGATCAGCTCAATACTATTTAATCTAAATTTTTAGACATAAACATTATTGACCAAATTGATAGTGTTCACATTGTTTCTCATCTTTTCAACTGTGTCAACCAAATTGACATCGTTCAATCATCAATTTATGACTGCATCAACCACAACCAATTCTTGGCTGATATAATTATTTATGATTCATCACTTCTTGTAGCCTCTGTTGACCATTTTGATATAATTGATCATGTTTTTATTATTTCTCAACCCATTGAAGTTTTGCCTAACACCATTATATTTGACTGTAATGATCAACCTGATATAGTCAACTTAGAATATTTACCTTGTACTCAACATCATGACATTGCCTAAGATGTTAAGGCTATTACCATCAGATAAATACATTCTAAGTTTGATAGCCAAAGTAATCAAATTTTGGATCTTGAATTAGATGTCAAATACTATGAACCTCTACCCACACTTCCTAGTGATGAAGCTATATTATAATTTATCCAGGGTTGCAAGCCTCAACTTCCACGCAGAGTTAATTTTAAGATCCCATATCAAGAACCCCCTTAGGTTTGTTTAGGAGAATCTGAATCTTAGCCTTGGCAAATCTTAGGATTCCAAAAAAAATGTTATTTTTAGGTTTTTTGTATAATCACCCATATGCATGTTCAGTTCAAGTATGATGCTAGGCAACATGTGCCACCACATGGTTTTATGAATGCTTCTTGGTGGTACATGATGCTTCCTAGCCACATCATACAATCAAGTGATCTATATTATAACCCAACAACATGTTGCCACCCGATAGCATGTTGCCATTAGGCCCTATCATGTATCACCTAATTACACCATGCAGTTAGGTGCCATCTATTATCTAGCTATAAGTTGCTTCTGGGTGGTGCCAGATGTTACTCAGTTATGTACATGGTACAATCAGGCAATAACATGTGCCATCAAGCTCCATGATGCAGTCAGGGGACACCAATATATGATTGATTACCACTAATCTCATGAACCAACTACCTCTGTTGCCCCAGTAACTTATAAATACCCCTTTGGCCCTCATTTTCACACTTTATTCATAGGTTTTTCTCATCTTGCTCTCTCTTCTTTAGATTTTGATGAATAACAAATCTAAATACAAATGACTTCAACAGCTACAGAGTCCATAGACATAGGTTTAATCCATAAGTACATTTTCAAGAATTTATTATTTATAGACTTCTTTAGGTTGGTGGATCAGTGTAAGACATATGTTGATTGGATAGATACATGCCATTTTTGAGGCCTTGTGGATATGCTTTAGTATGACACCAAAGATAACCTGCTTCGATATCTAATAGCTTGTTACAACCATACTGAGACCTGATTCCATGTGTGAGTTAACACAAAATTGATATCCTTTGGCACCTTTCCTTTAGATATCCATAATTTAATAGGCCTTCCATATTGCAATGCAAACCCTATTATTTAATGAAGACAAAATATATTTAGAGTCTGTCTATAACTTGGCCATCGACCCAACTGGTAAGTGTTAAATTTATTATTGATATTTAGATTTTTTTTATAATTCTTAAATTTTTATTCTTGTTACTTAGTCTGATGTCCTAATTACATGTTTTCTACTATCATTCTAGATAGTCAGCTCAGAAGGGTAATACAAATGGATAAAATATCTAATCCATTTTTGAAAGTAATTGTGCATTTTTTCCATGCCAAAATTGTTTTACAGGGAAGACCAAGGGGCATTCCCTACTGGGGTTTTTACTATATTCTTCGATCTCTATAAGGGTTAAAATATGACTAGTGCATGTATATATCAAGCAAGATAAGGTCTAAGTTGAATAATGCTTTTTTGAATGAGGCTTCCACCATTTATTCTTACAACTTTATTTTGGCATGTGTATTATGAGGTCTTATATGATATACAAAAAACAACAATTCCAACTCCCTTCCATACAAAAATAACCTCTAATTCTTTGTCCATCGAGGAACAGGAGGTAAGTTTAACTTTCAAATTAATCAGCTATGTTGATTTATACTTATTTAAATTTTAACATTTATTGGCTTGTTACAGATAATAATGCACGTATACAACATAAGAAGATAGGTGGCATCAAAAGGTCTTCATGCTCCTAAGGGTTCTAATGATATCGAGTCCATGGCATCTTCATTTAATTCATTCTAAAAATTTAAGTGCCCAAGGCCTCCTTCAATATCATCTCTGCTTGTAGGTTCTCCCAAATTTTTGTGATTATTTATTTCTTGTATTGTTTAATGAAAACATTTTTTTACATATTAGTTTATTAATTTGTTTGTTTTTTACTGTGGACTCTCGAGTCATTATCATTGAGGAATCTTCTCAATAACACATTCAATTTTTGATACCTTACATCTTTTTTTTAATTAACTTTTATACTATTAGATAATTTGTTAACTGCATAATTTCCTCTTTTTCAGTTGAAACCACGTTTCTCACTCTGACAAGGACAAACAAAGTGGAAGAGACAATCTCCTTGACTACACATAATAACTATTTCATTTTAAATTTTTATTAATTTATGTTTTCAAATTTACCATTTTTTAATAAAGTTTTGTTTTATAGGTCACCGTACATCTATGAGGAGAAGTATGCTTCCACCCCTGCCACCCATCTAAACTCTGAGAAGAGGGAAGACTATCTCCCTCCCTACATAAAGCAAAGGAACCCTACAAATTTTAGGGTCTAAATTTCCAAATTACATGGTTTCCCTAAGGAGCACCATTGATATTTATAAGGTGAACTACATGGATTCCCTCAAGAGTACCATTTATATATATATGGTGAATTACATGGCTTCCCCCATAATTATTTTAAACGATTGGTGAGTTGACCCCTAAAAAACTTTACATCAAAAAATTTTAGACAAATGGGTCCTATGTACTACTCCCCAAAATTTCCAAATATAATTTCCCAAGAACTAAATATTTATGAATTAACGAATATTCACCACTAAAATTTACCCTGCTTCCATGCCAACATCTCAAGCTAGGCCATTTTTAGAAAAAGGCTCCTTGTTTTAATAATTTGGTTATTATTATTGATCCCAAAATGCATCTTGTATCCAAGCTTCCTCTAATTCCATATCATTTTTAGATGGACACCTTTGTATTTTGTATTATATATTTTATATTGGACACTTACATCTAATCTAGATGCAATCACCTAGATACTTACATTGACTTGGGATGGTTATGTTGACACTTCTGTCTAGATCAGATGTAGGTGTCCAATACAAAATACCCACTAAAACTAGATGTGACAACATGTATACATTTGGATTATGTGTCACCTTCACTCTAATACATTTGGATTATGTGTCACCTTCACTCTAATACATTCAGATCTAGGTCATGGACTATCGCCCCTTTTCAAATAATAAAACCCTAATTATTCATCTTCATATTGGTTGTGGTAAAAATGAGTTAGTAGGCACATGATGTCGAGATATTCAAAAGAGCCCTCTATCAATGAGTGATGGCTACATAGTCAATAATCTAAAGATGGCCTCTAACTCATGTAGTTATCCCGTACGTGTTGGCTTGTGTGTGAATCATGAAATTTGTGATAAGGACATAGAGTGACATAGCTTGTAACTTGACAAATGTGGCTCATGTGATGCTCCTTCATTACTTCAAACTTGTAGATGTGTTGTCCCTATGATTGATATAGAAATAAGAGAAAATAGGTAAGCTTTTCTCACTTAAGTGCTTGATTGAATGCCTTTGGTAATTTGCCTTGTGATTTCTTTGGTCTATGTTAGGTCTATGTTAAGTGAGGAATGAATGAGGATTTATCATGTATTTATATCAGTCTTTTTTAAAAATATCTCACATTAAATCACTTAGGTTGACCATAGGAATACCTTTTAATTAAAAATTGGATAAATTTAGGGCAATAGAGACTTGTGTTGGGGTATACACTTGCGTCAATGTAGGCATTTGACTAGGATGCAAGTGTCTAAGCAATTAGAAAATAAGCATAGGTCCATATCTTGAAAAGATATATGATAAGCACATTAATAAAATTCTAAGCATGATATAAGGTTTGAGTCATAAAAATAACATAGGTAGGACTAAGAGATAAGTAATAGGCATAGAGAGATAGTGTATGCAAGCCTTTCAGTAGCAGGAAATGTCTAGAAGCTAAAGGTATATCCATAATATGTATTTTTCAAGTGTACAAGATTGAGGTGACATTATTCATAAATAACATCTATAACTTCATATATTTGATAAATTATCTCTTTAATAAGGGTATTTATCTTGAATGAACTGATCCCTATCAAAAATATTACAATCAAAAGAATGAATCATTACTTCATCTTCCTACTCTTTGATTACCTTCTAACAATTTCCACCTCATATTGTATACTTCATCTACCCCCATATCATTTGGGGCAATGTTCCCTCAACAAGATGAAATAAGTCAAGAATATTCCATATATTACCTCAATTTGGGTTTAATAGATTATGAAATGCATTACACAAAAGTCAAATATGATTACCTCACTATCTATTTCATTGCCAAAAAGCTTCAACATTAAATGCTTTGTCAAACTACTTTTATTATTAAACATTCTAATCCACTTCACCATTTCTTCTCCAAAGCTTTCTTGCACTGAGATAGAATTGGAAAATGGATGGTCCTCTTAATATAATTTGACTTAAGAATTATCACATAGAAATTAGTTAAGGGCCAAGTGATTGTCAATTAACTTGTTGTTGCACCTACCCCGACTACTAATCACCTTCAAGATATTCTTCCTAACAAAGATATCCTTTATATTGAAGGTCTCAATCAAGTTGTTTCACTTAAATACCATTTTCATAATTTTACTATTGATCTTGTGGCACAATCCCTTGTAGATCCTAAAATTTCCATCTCTAAACTCAAATCTAAAGTCTTCATATAAAAATTATCAAATTGACTTGCATGAAGAAAATTGGACACTTCATTTTGATGGTGCCAAATGTCTTCAAGGAGCTGAGGCAAGTTGTATCTTAGTTTACCCCCATAGTAAAATTATACTTCTAGATTTTTTGAATAAACTTTGAAGTCACTAATAACATAATTAAATATGAATATCTCATCTTAGGGATGCATGCATCCATCAATTTAGACATCACATATTTACATACCTTATGAGATTCATAAGTCATGTGTCATCAAATCAATGGTGATTATCAATGTAAAAGTGAAAATATCATCACATATCATCAACTTGATACCACTCTTACCAAAGAATTCACATTATTTATTTTTGAATAAATACCATGAGAATAGAATGCGATCATCGATTCTCTTGCTTCATCATCTTCTCTCTTTCACCCTCACCAAGCACTTCATGATTCACAATTTATCATTCACATGAGGAAGTCACTATCCAATTTAGAATACATGAATGATTCTCAAATTTTCCACATTGAGGCTATCACTACTTGATAAAGCTCATGGTACAAACACATCATACAGTTCATTAAGCATCATCTTATCATCTAGAGGCTATATCATGCAAAAAGATATAATTTTATAAGAAATAATGCAATTACATCCTTTGATATGATATCCTTTATTATCATAATGCCAAAGGTACCTTACTTTATTATGTTACTCAAAATGAAATTCATGTGCTTCTTGAACAAGCACATGGGGGAATTTATGGTGGTCATTGTAGCGGACATGTTATAGTCTGCAAATGCCTACACATGGGATAATTTTGCCCACTTTTGAAAAATATAACACTACATTTGATAAAAAGTGTATTCCTTGCCAAATTCACAATGATCTCATTCATTATCCTTTGATTTAAGTTCAAACCCAGGAAGCTCCTTGGCCATTTTTATGTGAAGATTAGATCTCATTTGCAAATTACCTAAATCATAGGATGGCTATGCTTTCATCATTACTGCCACTGAATATTTTTCCAAGTGGGTTAAAGTTATGCCTCTTGTAAATGTTACTATCATCACCATTTCAAAATTCATTCTTAATCAAGTAATATGTCATTTCAGAATTTCTCACACCATTTCTGATAATGGTGGGAACTTCAAAAACAAAGACATGAAACAACTATGTGCAAAATTCAAAATCACATATAAATTTTCCACACCATATCACCCTCAGTGTAACAGTCATGTTGAAGGCACTAATAAAATCTTGTAAAAAACTATTAGAGATTCTCGCTCTAACTAGCACCTCAAGATTTATCCTACACTTTGGGCTTATCATACTAGCATTTGTACTTACACTGATGAAACTCCCTTCTCATTAGTATATTGTTTTGAATTTGTCTTAGAATTAGAATTAGAATTAGAATTAGAATTACCTTATGCATTTCTCTTCGTGGCATCATTCTCGATGAAGAGCTTCATGAAACCTATATTCATGCCTTGGACTTCATTGATGAGTGATGTATGGGTGCATTACAACATAACTGCCAATACAAAGTTTGTATTGCTAAACAACATAACAAAAAAAATCAAAGTTCATACTTTCAATTTTGGAGACATAGTGCTTAAGTTAGATTACACCCATGATAAATAAAGTTGAGGTCCATTGGAGTATAGTAATCTAATAGATTGGGATAGGAGATTTCATCCTCATGTATATTCATAGTGCCATTTACTTTCTCACGTAAGTACCCAATCTTCATAGTAGATTGACGGCTCTATAAGGAGTCATGAGGAAAGGAGAAAACATTGTGGGAAGGTACATTTATTTTAGTTTTCATGCATATGGCCTTCATGGGATGATACTTATACTTCACTAGTTATCCCACACTTACATAGTTTAATCGAGTTTTCTAAAGGTCATTGATGCCAAAAGTTTCTTAGTCTCACCAATTTGATGTGAGTGTCTTGTTTTCATTAAAGACTATGTTTTCACCTTGGCATCGCCTTCTTTCCCCCACCACCCATTTTATTTACCTCTTTGATAGGAAAGTTTGTTTCTAAATATTTTCCCAATTTATATACTCCCTATGCTCCATTTTTATGTTGACATATTCAAAATACAACATTTTTAGTTTATTTATCATTAGAATAGAAGCTACATATTTGAGTTGTCGCAAGATGCTTTCTTGGTTATTGAATTATCATTCTCAGATATCCATTAGTTATGTTTAGGACCTTGAGTTTTTTATTCACCTTTTTGTGGGCCATTTCATTGCATTTATCTAGTTACCTTCTATTTTTTCATCTTTGATTGAGTATGGATTATTGCTTCTCTTTCATAATTGATTGTTTATATTTTTTATTATTTGATCTTTGTTTGAGTATGGTTTATTACTTATTTCACTTTGATGTTGATTACATTATTTTGTTTCATGATTCTTTGGTTTGATCTAGATTGTTACTTTTCTTACTTTGGATACATTTTTAGGTCTTTTGGTCATTATTAGCCTTGCCTTTTGGACTACCCAGTTTTCCCTCTTCTCTATCATTTATCTTGGTATTTTGATCCTAACCTAGCCTTTATCATCCTGGATTATCAAATTTATAAGTACTTAAATTTGTCCTAAAATTTTTCATTTATTTTGATTTTCTTGCAATTGTTTGTTTTACTCTCTAGCCTTGTTAATTTATAAGTACTTAAATAGTGTTAATTTATAAGTACTTAAATGATCATGTGTTAATTTATAAGTACTTAAATAGTGTTAATTTTATAGTTATTGTGCCCTCCATGATCAAGACTATAAAATTAACACATGATCATTCGGTGATAAAATTAACTCAAGGTATGTATATGGTAATTTCAATTATTTTACTTCTAGATTTTCTTTCAACATTTAATTTTGAGTTAGCTCAATTAGTGTGTTTTTATTTTATTTTTTGAAGCACCATCTCATATTACACTCTGGTGACACATGACGAGCTTCAAGTGGGGCATATGTATATACATAATTTTTAAAAAATATATCATTTATTGATGTTTTCTCTCTTGTAAAAACCTATCGAGTTTCAAACTCTCTGAATGCACACATTAAAGGGTGCATTGGGAAAGGGATGGGTAGACCATTGGTGCTTTGAAATGACATTGTTGTTATATCTATCATGCTTATATCCACTACAAAACCTACATATTGTATGCCCTAATTTATTCCTTCTAATATCCCCTAGTTAAACCAAAACCTATCTTTTTAAACTATATTGACTTGAGTTGATTTAGTTTTTTCTGCCTCTCACCAAATTTTAAACTAGGTTGACCCAGGTTGAAGTAGTCCAAAAATTACGACATATGCTCGCAACTAAATTAGCCCTAGCCAACCTAGTTCAAGGTTAAACAATAAATTTTTAACTACATTGAGGTTGGTAAATGGCATTAGCCAAAATTTTAGGAAGGATTATGACCACTCACCTCTATAAATACAAGTCCCATTTCAATCCAATAGAGAGGAACATTCATTTTCACATTATTATTGCTTGTAATTTTACTTAAGTCTACATTTGGAGAATCCATTTCTTATGTCTTGTCTTGGAGGTAAAAACTTGTCTTGTGGAGTCTTTGATGCTGTAGGAGGAGTCCTTTTAGATTAGAGCTTGATTCAACCATTATGATGCATATAACCACAACAATCTCTTGAAAAACACCATTCACCAAGGGAAAGATTGAGGATTCACACATTTGATTCAAGGTAAGTATTTCTAACCCTAGATATTTTATTTAATAGATAGATATTTCATAATTAATATCTTGAATGAATTTATAACTCCTTGTGTGAATATCCTCTAAACTTATACTTAGTATCACTATAGGGTTTTTGAACTTGTCATTTCTCACTTTAGATAACCTAAGCCCCCATTTTCCTATTATGGTTCCTTACCCTTTTTAGTTTAATCATCCCCCTTATTTGTGTTGTTAGATTGGTAATACTAGATTAGATTAATATTCAAATACCTAGTTAGAGTTATTCCATTTTATTTATTTCTTGAAGGCTTTGGAACCCTCTCCATTGATGTTATGTTATAAGTGTTCCTCTAATTAGGTTTAATGAATCCATTTGGTCATACCCCAATATAAATAAGTACCAATGGGCTCTATTTGATTTATCTTCTTTGAATCTAGATATCTTAGATAGGATAAGCTATAAGTTAATCCTATTTAGTTGCATATAAAGAGTATGTGATGACAAAGGCAAAGGTATAAGCCAACGTCTATAAATCTGAGAATATGACCTCAAATCATGAAATGGATGATGAAAATGCTAAGGAAAATGTGTCGATCTATAATTTGAGATGGCCATCTCCACCTCCAAAAAGGTCACTGACAAAGTAACTTGCATAACCATGACTAATAGTGAAAGCAAAAATGCCTTTCAAGGAGCCAACACAAGCAAAGGATAAAATTTCACTAACACCTCATAATTAGGATACATATACCATAATAACACCACATACATAATATCTAATTAAAAACCCATTAAGTTTTATGAGTTGAACGACATTGACTAAGGGGAAATGAATAAAAGAAGGGTGATGGACCAAGGGATAAGGGTGAAATGGTGGAGGGAGAAATAGATAAGGGTAGGGAAAGAGAAGTACATGATGTTGATATAAAAACACAAAAGGCCTAAAGATGACACACCAAAATCAAGCAAGCCAGATGAGTCAAGGTATATATCCTCAATATTAGAATCTATGCACAAATACACACTTACAAATGAAGAAAACATGGGTGAGGAATTTAATACAATACGAGAAAATCAATATAATAATATACTTAATGAATATTTATTTATTATATAGTGCATTATGTTAATAGATTGCTTCAACATAAATGCATAAGTTATTATCATTTATTTTTGACACACACCTATATGAGCCCTCATTTGAAGTGTTGAAGACTTGTGTGCACTCAGAAAATATATAAAATATGGATTAGGAGTGGGAAATTATGCACATAAACCCTATAAATAACTAAATTCCAAACATTGTATGCACTGGTAAGGTTGGATACAAAGTTTTCATGTAGAAATGTTTTAAATAGCTCAATAACAAGAAATAAAAAGAAACCATTTGACAAATCTGAAAAGAAGCAAAAAATAGAGGAGTAGAAACATATGATTATGGAGCTAAAATTTTATAAAATTTTTACAAATATCCTTTAAGAAGCATTGAGCTTAATGGATGGAGTCGATCTGAAAGGGGCTAAGGAGATCGACTAATTGGTCATCATGGTTAACTAGTTGTTAAAGAATAAGAGTAAGAGCAGTGACACATATGAAGAAGGATGAGGAAAAAAGGAGAAGGTACAATAGGAATTCAATGAGTATTTTTAAGGCTAAAATAAGATGTTAGATGATATCCAATCTAAAGTGGGCCTAGCAGACTAGTTATTCCAATGATTTGCACACCAAATAGAGGTTATAAATGTGCACATAATTGATAATCAATAAAAACATAAGAAAATAGATTCAAAAGTATTTTGATCAAAGGACATGGATAAGAGGACAAAAATATTCAAGGACACAGATGGACTAGGAGAGAAGATTGAAAAGTGTTGAAGATAGAATAGAGTTTCAAAGTCTTTCAACGCAAAATAATGGATGAAGAAACCGCAGTGTGTGAAGTATCTGAAGGGATTTCCCTAGAGATATAAACAACATGTAAAAATGAATATGATCATAATGGTGATCCACTCATGCTAAAAAAAATGATCATATAAATTTCAAATAGGGTGGAAATAATTCAGGCTACACTCACAAGGTGGCCTCATTTGAATATGAGATTCATAAAAACAAGCTACCATTTTCAGAAGAGAGGTGAAAAATTAAAGGATGGTTCAAGGACAAAAAATAAATCTATTGTGGTATTGGCCATTTTTCCCCTAGGCAAAAATGGGTGAACCCCACTATAGTCAAATCTTTAATGGGGGTTGGGAATAATGTCATAGAGCATGATATACTTTTGTTGATGTCATTTCCTATGTCATCCTATCTTAGTCACAATCTAGTTGGTCCTTGTGTCATTTGGTTCCCAAAGGACCATTTTAGAGTCATATTTGAAAGTGGAAAGTATTCATTATGTTGAAGACACCCCATGTAAGAAGCAGGCAATTATTTTGGGTTTGCATAAACTTGCAACTTCGGGTTCTCTTGGATTTACAACACCAAAAGTAACAAGTAGTCGAAACTCTAAGTCTCTCATGTAATTCATCAAGATTCTCTGGAGGAGTTACTTTAGGTTTCATGAAGTAGTTTTCTTGAGTTAATATATGAATTAAGGTAGCTTTGCACCCCCAATTTGGTCTAGGCTTGTGACTACTTTGGACTTGTAGTGCCTTATCACTTCTACTCATGACTTCATCCGAATTAAACTAGATCCATAGCTCTGGTTAGTTATGCGTAGTGTTCTATGGGTTTTTGAGACTACTCTAATTAACCTCTTATTAGAATCAAAGCCATCATGCAATTTTGGTTTAATTAGATAAGGCAACTCAAGTTTATTGAGACAACTTACTTTAGAAGCAGTGAGCAGCTACAACTCTGGGTTGTTCAATGACCATTCATTGGGTTTCTTTGAGAGAGTTACTTGGGTTGGATAACTTGATTCAAAGTAAAATTTATTTTTTGATAAGTGTTGAATTCTTTTAGACAAATTATCTAAGGCAAAGTTTCTGAAGTAAAATCTTAAGGGTTATTTCTTTCAAGAAAATTATCTAAACAATTTTACCAAAGGATATCCTCTAAGCAAGTGGACCATTGTAATTTTCTCAAAGTATATCTTCTATGCAAGTGCCCTACACAATTTTCTCGAAGGGCCTTTTCTCAGGAAAGTGGACTGTTGTAATTTTCCCAAAGGAATTATTCTATGCAAAATGCCCTACACACTTTTCTCGAAGGGCCTTTTTTTGAGAAAGTGGACCATTTCAAGGATCCCAAAGGGCACATTTCAATCTTCCTAAAGGTTCTTTTCTTGAGAAGTCAGGCCAAAAAAAATATTTTGAAAGGCAAGCCATCAAAGGGTGGATCAAACACAAGTCTCAAAGAGTACTTTTCAAAAGGTCCCAAAGGGTACTTTTTTGACAAGGTGACCTACGTAAAACTCTTGAAGGATTGTTTCTTCATCAAATGGTCCACTTCAGAAGTCTCAAAGGGTATTTTCTCAAAAAAAGTGCCCTACACAAAAATCTCAAAGGATTATTACTTTGTCAAAAAGGTACATTTGCAACGTCTCAAAGGACGCTTTCTTTGGCAAATGTCTTAAACACAAGTCTTGAAGGGTAAGTCTCTAAAGGTAGACCAAGCCAAGGCCTCAAAGGCATGATTTATTTTGGACACTTTATCCACAAGATATTATCCAACACAAAAATCTCGAAATAATTAATCAAAGGCAAAGGCGAAGTAATAAAATTCCTTTGGAAAAAGTGATCTACACAAAGACCTAAGGATATTTTCATAGTAAAGTGCCCCCAAATAATTTCCTTGAAGGGTACTTTTCTTGGGGAAATGGTCTAGTGCAATTCAACCAAAGGATAAGTCTTTGATAGGCACCCTACACACAAGGCCCAAAAGAAATAACCTGGAGAGCTTAGAGGCTAAAAAATTTATGGTTTATGGAATGTCAAATATGTTCCCACATACATCATTTAAAAGGCACACAAATGTCAATGTTAAGTCCTTGCAAGTAGCCATTTGCATTTGAAAGACAACAAGGGGTTTTTGACTAAGCATGGGCTCGACAAGTGCTAAGATCTTAGGAACCCATACCAAAGATCCAATGGTATGTGGGTAAATGAGGATAAACAAGCTAGAAATCTTGTAGACAAGCACAAAAGAGACAAG
Source organism: Torreya grandis (assembly GCA_037957365.1). NCBI lineage: Eukaryota > Viridiplantae > Streptophyta > Pinopsida > Cupressales > Taxaceae > Torreya > Torreya grandis. The sequence goes on along the minus strand of JARHVA010001046.1, from coordinate 2,323,569 downwards.
TGGTGAGATCTCAAACATCTTGATCAGATGATGCAAAGGAAAGGATGATGAGTCAGTGATATGAATCCCATCAATAGCCAATCAAAGCAAGAGACTATCTTAGGATTGGGTATGATACTAGTCTAGCTGGGGTGAGCTTCTAGAAGATATTTATCAATAAAAGGATCTAGCACTTCAAGGTGGTGCCATGAAAGTATACAAGAAGGCTCTAGCAGTTTCATTTCCAAGGCTAACGGTATGAAAGGTACTCCTCTCTAGCACTTCACACTTGAATGAGTTGGTAAAGAGCAGTTAATATTGAGACAAAGCTCTAATAGATTATTTCAATGGCTCAAACCATTTTGATTCCATCACCTAGTTATGAATGGCTTGATTCCATAGTTGCAACCATTGAGGAGCATCAATGAGAGAGCAGTGTAACTATAAAACCATTTGGAGTGGAATGGATCAATCAAGAGGCATAGATGAGCATAATTTGTAGAGGAAATTGCATCTACATTTAAAATGTTTAAACTAATTGATTCTCTCTTTTAGCATCAAAAGCTCCCTCTCTCTTACTTTCTTTTGTTATAAATACAACCATTGAGCTGCTACAAAATAGTTCCACACTAGGTATGGTGAAGCCCTGCTGGAATGATGTCATTTTTCTACCTTTGAGCATTAAATTGAGTTTGTCTTGAGCCTTGAATAATTGTCTAAGTGTATAAGTGATCTATAGTGATAAGAAGTGATAATCTTCTATCCTTCTTTCTTTTGTCCTTCAACACTTGAGCAAGAGTTCTTAGTTTGATAGGTCATATAGAGTGTATTCTAGTGTTTTAAACTAACTTAAGTGTATAATTATCCTTGGAATGTGCAATTTACCTTCTAGTTCATTTGCCTTGTGCTGGGTAATACATCTCCCCTTTGTATTGAAACACTTATGTTAGACCTTTAACAGTTTTAAGATTGATTTGCATGTTTTTCTTCATTGTGTTTGGGATATGAAAGTCATATGGAAATAATATTGGTGCATCACCTCCCTTAGATTAGGTTTCATTCCACGCACTTTCTAACTCTTTTCCCATAAGCAAGTTTGTTTAGTCAATAAGCATTGCAAAGATACATTCAGGGAGCTAGCCTTTTAAGTATAGAGGCTCATTTCCATCATATGTACACCCAAATACCTATAAATGTTCCCATACTTCCCAAATCTAGAAGAAGATTGAACACCCTCTTCTAAGGTACAAAATTTGGTGACAACAATTTTGACATGCTCGATGGGACCCTTTTGTCTTTGTGACAACCTGTCAAGGTGAATGCTGGTATTGGCAAATGTTAGCTAAAAATTGGTGCACTAATCAACATATAATGACTCATTCAAAGTAAATCAGGTACAAGGCCATTTTTTTTGTTATATACTACCTTCATAGTTCATGGTTCTCTCTAGGTCATCCACTAGTGGGATACCCAACCCCATTCAACTTGAAATTCCTCTTGAAATTTGGTTCTCATTCCCTAATCCACCATTTGAAGAACAAGTAGATTTTGATAAAAAGGAAGGGAGTGAATAAACTAAAACATTTGAAGATTTAGAGGAGGAAGAAGACATGGAGAGACTGTATGCTTTCCCTACCTTCAATACTAAAAAACCCATTCAACTCCAAATTTATGATCACATTCCTCTCAATGCCATGAAAGGTGTGCCCACATTCAATGGTGAGGGTAATGTCACATTGAGTGAACACATTAGGGATGTTTCCAACTTTTGTAGTTTCCATAATATTCTTTGAGAGAACATTGCCATTAGAATCCTTATCATGTCCCTCAAAGGGAAGGCTCTCTATTGTTATAGGACTCTAGAGGATGGATGCATCATGATGTGGCAAGAGTTTGGAGTGTTACTAACTTAAAGACTTAGAAATGAGAGTGATCATGAATCTATCATATACCAACTTAGTGTGATCAAGAGAGGACCCAAAAAAAACATGCATGAATTTAATGAGAGGTTTCAGAAGACTTGGCATATATTTCCTCCCCTCATGAGACCTCCTACTAGCTTTGTGTTCCACACCTACCTAAAAGCCATTGGGACTAAAATTACCATCATGCTTTAGTCCATGGGTGGTTTCACTCTTCTTGAAGCATATGATCTTATCATCAAAGCTGAGAATAGTCTCATCTAGGCTAGGATACTACCACCCAAAGTTTTTGTGCCTCCATTGTCTTATACTTTTGTTGATACTTCAAACATGGCTCAAACTCCTAGTATCAATACCAAGCCTAGAGGTACTCCTAAGAAGGAAGATAATGTCATAGAAAAATATGTAGACATTTGAATGCTAAGAGCTCAGATTAGGCAAGCTAATATACAACCAAGTACCTATCATAATCCTTACCCTTATCAACAATAGTATTGTCACTAATTTAGAATAGGAAGAGGCCAATGGCAGCTTAATCCCAATAGGCCTGCTAATGCCTATAATCCCAATTCTACCACTAATGTAATAAAAATGGTGCCCATCCACATCAACCTAATGTAGGGAGAAGATTGGAAGAAAGACCAATTCATGGATGCCAATGAGAATGGGTAGCAATTTTTGGTAGCTCAAGGAGGAGTTAACTCTTCTATCAGCTAAGGATGAGGTTATGATGTGCAAATGAGCATTGACAACCCCATAGATAAATTTTCACCAATCTCTTGGTAGAAGATACCTTTGTGCTAACTCAAGGAGCCTTCGTTGTGGACAATACAAGATCAAAAATAAAGGATCTAGGAGGTGGAATTATCATGCCTACTAGCTCATCTAACCCCCTACAAGGTAGAAAGGCATGGGTGCAAACATGATAATCCCAGCAACTCCTACACCTCCACCAAGTCAAAATATGGTGAGGCCTATTCCTACTCCTCATATTTCAAGTAGCTATCCATCTATAAGAGTCCAAGAGAAATTAGGTATGTGTTCTTTAAACATTATATATTCTTTGAAGAACACTAAGACATCTATTTCTCTTTGGGACATTCTTCATATGCCTAGTCAAAAGGAACTCCTATATAAGTAGTTATCTGCTATCCCTACTAGTGTCCCCCCTCCAGTCAAATCCATGACCATGTTGCTCTTACAAACTCTCTTAATACCATTGTTGAATTGTACATAAGGGCTAAAAAAACCCCACCATTTTACCTAACCCTCATTGTAGGTGACAAGTTGATACACAATTGTATAGTAGATAGGGGAGCTTTTACTACTGTCATGCCTAAAGTTGTAGCCGATAATCTAGGCCTAAAATATGAGCCATAGAGAAAAGGATTCCTTAAATTGTATGGAACTCTTTCCAAAACAATAGGATTGATAAAGGGCTTGAAATTTTTCCTACATGATTATCTTAGTTCCCTATCTTGCAAGACATAGTTGTGGTTGATCTCCCAACCCACTTTATAATCTACCTGTTAAGGGACTTTATAGCCAAGATAGGTGGATATCTCTTAGTTGACTAGTCTTTCTTGGCCTTTAAAATGAGGTACAAGACCAAAGTGATTATTAGGACACAACCCCTTTCAAATTTCCATATTGAGCCTTACATTGAGATGAGTTCTAATATGAATTGTGTGGCCCATAAAGTAGGGGACTCCATTACAGATGATGACACTTCTTCCAAGCTCGGGGGTATTTCAAATTTGTTTCTTGATGAATATGGCATTGATAGTTATGAGCATAATACCTATGTTTATATGGAGGAAAGTGATCTAGGTTTATATTGTATACATGAAGAAGGAGTAGCAACACCTCTACTTGCCAAAGAAGAGGGTGAAGATGATGGGCTATGGAAGATGTTCTTTGATGGTTCTAGAAGTAAAATAAGTGTAGGAGATAGCATTATGTTGATTTCCTCATCTAAGTAGTAGTATTATGCCTCATATAGATTTCATTTCAGTTGTACCTATAATGTGGCTAAATATGAAGGGTTAATTCATGGCTTTCAATGGGCAAGAAAGAAAGGGATCAATAACTTGTAGGTGTATGGAGATAGTGAATTGATTATGCATCAAGTAATAAATGTGTTTGCTTATAAGAATCATTTACTTAAGTCATGCAATCATAGGGTATGGTATTTAATTGAATAATATGATGCATTCAATATTCAATAAATTCTAAGGGAGTATAATAGTCATACTGATAGACTAGCTACCATAGGGGCTCAATTTGACACCCCCATCACCATAAAGGAAGAGGGAAAATAGTCTAATATTAAGATCATCATTAGACCTTACATTTTTTTGATAGTGATAAACACATCACATGATTCTTATAGAACAAGGCTAAGTTTTCTTCAAGAAACCAAGGAAGACTTCAAGAACAAATGGGTGATCAGATTATGCAACTGAAGACCAATAAGATACCCAAAGGTTTGGTGACCTTGGAAAATATCTTTAATGAAGATGATCAGAAGAAGAAAGAGAAAGTGATCATGTCTACAAAAGAGAACTATGAAAGAGTCTTGATTTTTAAGGAAGACTCCTCAAGTTTGGTAAGACATGTTCTCCATAAAAAAATCAAGCATTCATTGAGCTGTGTAGAGAGTTTCATGATTTCTTCACTTGGGAGTATAAAGACCTAAAGGGATTTGATCCAAGCCTAGTAAGACATACCATTGAGCTGGAACCTAGAGTTAATGTAGTTAGGTAAAATCAAAGGCCCATTAATCCTAAGGTTGAGCAACTCATGAGGTTGGAACTTATCAAGCTCCTAGAATTTGAGATAATCTTCCCCATCAAACATTCAAAATAGGTGGCTAACCTTGTGCCTATTAGGAAGAAGAATGGAGAGATAAGTCTTTGTGTGGACTTCAAAGATCTCAATAGGGTGTCACTCAAGGATCACTATCCTCTACCCTCTATGGAGTAGATCTTGCAAATGATTTTAGGCTGTCAACATTTTTCCCTTATAGATGGGTATTTAAGTTACAATTAGATCCTTGTGAATGATGATGATCAATTTAATATAGCCTTCACCACCAAATGGTGAGCTTTTTCTTATAAGAAGATGCCTATTAGGTTGTCCAATGTTGGTGCTATGTTTAAAATAGCCATGGACATGGCCTTTAAAGGTTTTATTAATGAGATGTTATTGGTTTATCTAGATGACATAACAATGTTTTCAAAAGATGCTAATGAACACATATAACACTTGCGTCAAGTGTTTGAAAGATACAGACAATATGGAATATCTCTTAATCCAAAGAAGTGCATCTTTATTGTTCATGAAGGAAAGCTCTTAGCACACATTATTTCTAAGGATGGTTTGACCATTGATCCTGAAAGGATAGAAGCCATTCTAGGCCTATCATTACCCTTGCATAAGAAAGGTCTTCAGAGCTTCTTGGGCAAGATAAATTTTGTGAGAAGGTTCATACCTAGTTTTTCATCTTTGGTGAAACCTATCACAACTATTCTCAAGAAGAACCAGGGCTTTTCCTAGACTAAAGAGGGTAAGAGCAACTTTGAAGACATAAAAAAATAATTGGAAAAGCTCCTACTCTGGTAAATCCTGATTTTACTAAAATCTTTGTATTGTATTCATTTTCTAATCTTGATACTATATCAGCCATGTTAATGCAAAATAATAGAGGTGTGGAACAACCCATTGCATTATTTATTCAAGGTTTAGAAGATTATGAAGTCAGATACACGTTTATATAGAAGTAGGTCCTTGATGTTGTAAGAGGACTATAAAAGTTTAGACATATGGTTTCAAATAAAAATATTCATGTTATGGTCTCCCAACCCAGCACCAAGGAATTTCTCTTGAGCAAAGATCTTAGTGAAAATAAGTCAGGATGGATCACTAAAGTGATGGAATATGATGTTGAGATCTAAGTGAAAAAATTGGTTAGGGGTAAAGGCCACTATGAACGTCTAGCCTCAAATCTTCATGGGTCAAGGGAAGAGGTTCTATTCAACCATGAAGATCCCCAACCAACTGATCCTCTACCTCCACAATGTTAAACATAGAATGTGGTTAGATTCCTTCATAATGGTGAGTATCCTGATGGTATGAATAAATCACAAAGGAGATACTTTAGATTGTAATCTATTCTTTTCTATTTTGTGGATGGTGTGATTTTTAAGGACATCAATGGTGTACTATTGAGATGTGTTGATAATGATTAGTTTGGGGTGTTGTTAAATAAGTTCCATGATGGGACAAGAAGGGGTTACTTCCTCCTGAGAACCGCAACTACCAAGATCATGAGGGTAGGCTATTATTGGCCTAGCCTCTTCAAAGATTTCCATGCTTGGGTAAGAAAATGTGTGCAATGTGCTTTCTTTGTGGGAAACCAGAAGCTTACAACTCTCCCTTTGAAACCTATTTAATTTTATTGACCTTTATACAATGGGGTCTTGACTTCATTGGTATGATAAACCCCCCATCAAGTGTTAGTAATAAATGGATCCTCACAGCAACTGATTATTTTACAAGGTGGGTTGAGGCTATAGTACTAAAGGAAGCCAATGAGAATACCATATTGGAATTCTATGAGAGCATCACAATAAGGTTTGACACTCCTACTATTATCTCATATAATGCTTTTGATTTTATGGGTGTTAATAAAACTAATTGGGCAAGTAATAATGGCATATTCTTGAGCACTTCATCCAACTATTATCCTCAAGGTAATGGGTTGGATAAATCTACTAACAAGAACCTGATCAAAATTATCAAGAGGACCTTAGAGCATAACTAGAGAGCTTGGCACACCAAGCTAAAGATAGCCATATGGGTTGATAGGATAACTACCAAGAGGTCAATAGGGAATTCTCCTTTTGTGCTTGTCTATGGAAGAGAGGTCAAGTTGTATATTAATCAATAACCACCTACCTTAGAATTAGCCCATTAGTTAGAGTTGCTAGAGAATACTCTAATGGAAGTGATACTAACAATGTTAATTGAGTTACAAGAGACTAGAGATAAATCCCATCGAGTCATGGAACATCATCATGTGTTAATGAAGAGGTCTTTTGACAAGAAGGCAATTTTGAGATTGTTTATGGAAAGTGACATAGTATTGAAATGAAATGAAAAGAAAGCAAAGATAGGAAAACATAACAAATTTGATTCCCTATAGATTGGATCATATGTCATCACCAAGTGCAAGTAAAACAACTCTTTTGAGTTAGCAAGGATGAGTGGAGAAGAGTTGCCTATCCCTATAAATGGGATACATTTGAAACACTACTATTGAAAAGCTGAGAGTCAATCTTGTAAATATTAGAATAGGTGTGTGTTTCCTTTTCTTGTTGTGTTGTGTTCAATAAGTGCTCTTGGGCACATGTTTGTTTTTTGTCTCATGTGTCATTTTTGTCTTTGTGTTTTTGTTTTATGTTTTTGTGTGTTGTTTAAGGTATTTCATGCATCAAACCTATTGTATACGTGATTTCATATCCCAATGGATAGGTTTAGGCAACTAGTCATGATATAGCAAGCATGCCACCCCTCGAAATTGCCAAAGATGTTGACCATTTTTGGCCCCAAGGAAAAATGGCCTAACCCCCCTATAGTCAAATATTTAATAAGGGTTGAATATAATGTCACAGAGCATGCTATAGTTTTGTTGATGTCATTTCCTCTATCATCTTAACTTGGTCACAATCTAGCTTGGTCCTTGTGTCATTTGGTACCTAAGGGACCATTTTAGAGTCATATTTGAAAGTGGTAGGTCTTCATGATGTTCAAGACACCCCATGCAAGAAGCAAGCAGTTATTTCAAGTTTTCTCAAGCTTACAACTTTGGGTTCTCTTAGACTTGCAACTCTAAAAGTAACAAGTAGTCAAAACTCCAGGTCTCTCATGCAGTTCATTGGGATTCTTTGGAGGAGTTACTTTGGGTTTCATGAAGTACTTTGCTTGAGTTGATCTATGAATTAAGGTAGCTTCAAACCCCTAGTTTCATCTAGGCTTGTGACTACTTCAAACTTATAGTGCCTTACCACTTATATTAATGACTTTCTTTGAAGTAAAGTAGCTCCACAACTCTAGTTAGTTCTACGTAGTGATTTGTGGGTTTGTGAGACTACTCTACTCAACCTCTTATTAGAATAAAATTCATCATGCAAGTCTAATTCAAATAGATAAGGCAAGTTGGGTTTATTGAGACAAATTGCTTCAGAAGTAGTGAACAGTTACAACTCCAGGTTGTTCTACAACGATTCATTGGGTTTCTTTGAGTGAGTTACTTGGGCTGGAGACCCTAATTCAAAGTAAAAATTCTTTCAAGACTTTTATTTCAGGCTAAGTGTTGAATTCTTTCAAACAAATTGTCTGAGGAAAAGTTTTCAAAGTAAAATCCTAAGGGTCATTTCTTTCAAGAAAATTATCCAAACAATTTTCTCAAAGGATATCCTTTAAGCAAGTGGATCATTATGATTTTCTAAAAGGATATCTTCTAAGCAAGTTACCTATACACTTTTCTTGAAGATCCCTTTTTCAATAAAGTAGTCTGTTACAATTTTCTTGAAGGAATTATTCTATGCAAAGTGCCCTACACACTTTTCTTGGAGGGACTTTTCTCAGGAAAGTGGACTATCTCAAGGATCTTGAAGGTACATTTCAATCTTCCCAAAGGTTCTTTTCTCAGGAAATTGGGTCAAAATAATTATTCCAAAGGGAAAACCATCAAAGGGTGTATCAAACACAAGTCCCGAAGGGTACTTTTCTAACAAGGTGTCCTATGCAAAACTCCTGAAGGATTCTTTCTTCGTCAAATGGTCCACTTTAGAAATATCAAAGGGTATTTTATTGAGAAAGTACCCTACGTAAAAATCTTGAATGATTATTTATTCATCAAAAAGGTACATTTCCAAAGTCTCAAAGGACACTTTCTTTGGCAAATGTCCTAAACACAAGTCCCAAAGGGTAAGTCTCCAATAGGTAGACCAAGCCAAGGTCCTGAAGGCACAAATTATTTTAGATATTTTATCCATAAGAAATTGTCCAAGATAGAAATCCGAAAAGAATTACTCAAAGACAAAGGAAAATCAAGCAAATTCCTTTAGAAAAAATGCTCTACACAAATCCCAAAGGATCTTTTCATATCAAAGTAACCCCAAACAATTTCCTTAAAGGGTACTTTTTTAGGGAAATTGTTAGGGTGTGGAGCTAAAAGCTTTACCTTGTTGAAAACATGGAGGATGCTGAGTATGCAGTCACTGGCGTCAGCAGGATCACCGACATCAGTCAGTGGACAGTGCAGAAGGAAACTAACCTCAGCAGCAGTTGGTCGACGTCGATCATCTCTAGTCAAACAAGGATCGATGTCAGTCGCCTGTGTAGTTCCAAAACTATTGTTGACGAATAGTCAGTTAAGTGAATGAGTTGTTTGCATGATAAAGACTACTTCGAGTCTTGAGCTGCTTGTCTAAATTATTGTATGCATGAGATCTATATAATAGACTCATGGGCTGTATTGTTAAGTGTAGAACTTGGAGAGTTCTTCCCATGGTAGAATCAAGTAGGATTCTTCATGTATGTAAGATCAGGTTTGATATGCAGGGTATTGCAGGATCATGGTGGAGATCTACATGTGATAAGTAAGATCAGGTTGGTTTGCAGGGGTGTGTGTATGCGAGAGTCAAAAGGAGATCGGTGGGAGAGCAAGATCCAAGGTGACAGTAATACATCAAGGAGCAAGATCATGGTGAGATCTACTTGGAGTACCATTTTGTACTCAGTTGTACTGATAGTACAATGATGTGAACAACATCTTGTGTTAGCTGTGTGTTGTGACCTATTGAGAGAAGATTACTCTTGAGGGAAGATTACTGTAAGCCCACAAAGTGGAAGAAAGAGTGTGATCTCTTTGTTGTAATTTTCTTCTAACTGAGTTGAATACAATTGCGTGTTGCCTCTCATATTTTGTGCTATTTCTCATTGATAGTTATTATTTCTTATGGTTATTTCTACATGTTTAAGTTGCTTATACAAAGGTAATCATATGTGCTCTTAAATCTGACAAGTTGTGTTAGAGCTTTGGGGAACCTAGGTCATATCAAATGGTATCAGAGTGAGGTTGGACGTTTTCAGAGCGAGTTTGACTAATAGATGGCCCAGATCTGGTTAGTGGTTTTTTGATTACAGGTTACTCACAGGGGTTTCTGTTTGAGTGGGAGTATAGCAATGGCAGAAGAAGGTAAGCTGAGAATGGAGAAATTTAGGTACAAGATTAACACCACAAGGAGTGTGGTGGGTAGTCTTCAAGATTGAGCTTGAAGAGGAATACAAGCCAGGATGCAGATTAGACAAGGTATAGGTACAGGTACATGTGCAGCTATTTATCTCCAAGTGGGAGATTGTTAAGGTGTGGAGCTAAAAGCTTCACCTTGTTGCAAACATAGAGGATGCTGAGTAGCAGTCATCGGCGTCGACAGGATCATTGACGTCGGTCAGTGGATAGTGTAGAAGGAAACTGACCTCGGTAGCAGTCAGCCGATGTCGGTCATCTCCAGTCAGACAGGGACTGACGTCGATCACCTATGCGGTTCCAAAACTGTTGTTGATGAACAGTCAGTTAAGTGAATGGGTTGTTTGCATAATAAAGACTACTTCGAGTCTTGAGCCACTTGTCTAAATTATTGTATGCATGAGATCTATATAATAGACTCATGGGATGTATTCTTAAGTGTAGAACTTGAAGAGTTCTTCCCATGGTAGAATCAAGTAGGATTCTTCATGTATGTAAGATCAGGTTTGATATGTAGGGTGTTGCAGGATCATGGTGGAGATCTACATGTGATAAGTAAGATCAGGTTGGTCTACAGGGGTGTGTGTATGCGAAGGTCAAAAGGAGATCGATGGGGGAGCAAGATCCAAGGTGACAACAATACATCAAGGAGCAAGATCATGGTGAGATCTACTTGGAGTACCGGTTTGTACTACGTTGTACTGATAGTACAATGAGGTGAACAATAACTTGTGTTAGCTGTGTGTTGTGACCTATTGAGAGAAGATTACTCTTGAGAGCAGATTACTGTAAGCCCACAAAGTGGAAGAAAGAGTGTGATCTCTTTGTTGTAATTTCCTTCTAACTGAGTTGAATACAATTGTGTGTTGCCTCTTATATTCTGTGTTGTTTCTCATTGATAGTTATTTGTTCTTATGGTTATTTCCGCATGTTTAAGTTGCTTATACAAAGATAATCATATGTGCTCTTAAATCTAACAAGTTGTGTTAGAGCTTTGGGGAACCTAGGTCCTATCAAAAATGGTCCAATGCAGTTATCCTGAAGGACAAGTCATTGATAGGTGCCCTACATAGAAAGCCTGAAAAAAATAACTCAAAGATCTTGGAGGTTAAAAAATTGACAGTCTATGAAATGTCAAATACATCCCCATGGACATCATTTGATAGGTATGTAGATATCAATGTTGAGTCCCTATAAGTAGTCATTTGTATTTAAAAGACACCAAGGGGTTCTTGATCAAGCATAAGCTCGACATGTAGTAAGATCTCAAGAACCCGTACTAAATATCCAATGGTACACAAGCAAATAGGGATAAACAAGCCAACATGCCTACAAACAAGCATGAAAGAGACAAGTGGTGAGATCTTGAACATCTTGATCGGACAACATGAAGTAAAGGATGATGAGTTAGCAATCCAAATACCATCAACAACCAATCAAAGTGAGAGACTATCTCAGGATTGGGCATGAGACTGGTCAAGCCAAAGTGAGCTTATAGAAGATATTTTTTGATAGGAGGAGTTGACATTTTAAGGTATCAACATGAAAGCATACAAGTAAGCCTTAGCAATTTCATTTATAAGGCTAATAGTATGAAAGGGATTCCTTTCTGCCACTACACACCTGGACAAACTAGTTTAAGAGCAATTAGCATTGAGATAAAGCTCCAATAGATTATTCCAATGGCTCCAACCATTTTGATTTCATCACCTAGCTATGAATAGCTTAATTCCATTGTTGCAACCATCAAGGAGCATTAATGAGAAAATAGTGTAACTATGCAACCACTTGGAATGACGTGGATTAATTAGGAGGCTTAGATGATCATAATTTGTAGAGGTGGTTATAGCTACAATTTAAATGTTTGAATTGATTGATTCTTTCTTTCATCACCAAAAAATCCCTCTCTCTTGCTTTCTTCTACTATAAATATAGCCCTTGAGCTACTATAAATAATTCCACACTAGGTATGACAAAGCCCTGCTGGATTGATGTCATTTTATTACCTTTGAGCATTAGTGCAAGTTTGTCTTGAGCCTTAAACAATTATCTGAGTGTGTAAGTGATATATAGTGATAAGAACTAATAATCTTCTATCCTTCTTTCCTTTGTCCTTCAACACCTGAGCAAGAGATCTTAGTTTGATAGGTCATAGAGAGTGTATTCAAGTGTTTCAAACTACTTTAAGTGTATAATTGTCCTTGGAATGTGAAATATTCCTTTTGGTTGATTTTACTTGTGCTAGTTAATACATCTCACCTCTATATTAAAATACTTATGTTAGAGCTTTTATAGCTTTAACACCGATTTGCATGTTTTGCTTCATTATTCTTGGGATATGATAGTCATATGGAAATAATCTAGGTGCATCACCTCCCTTAGAATAAGTTTCATTCCACACATTTTCTAACTCTTTTCCCATAAGTAGGTTTGTTTAGTCAATAATCATTGCAAATATACATTCAAGGAGGTATCCCTTTAAATCTAGAGGCTCATTTCCACCATAGGTACACCCACATACTTGGAAATGTTCTCGTGTTGCCCAAATCTTGAAGAGGATTAAACACCCTCTTCTAGGGTGTATGATTTGGTGACAACATGTGGGGTGTTGTTGGTCCCGAATCTCATCCAAGTATAAAAGCATGTGTCATATTTTGTTTACTTTAGGGGCATGAGAAGCACATATATTTTTAAATAATAGTGTGCAAATACAAGGGGTGCAAAGCATAAGCTGATCAGATGAGGCCCTAATTTTGATAAATTATAATAGAGTGCCATCAAGATTAATAGTGCATAAGGAGGTAGTGGAAAAAATGTACCAACAAACCTAAGAGTGCTTAGATTGGAGGTACCTACCAAGTCTCATAATGCATCGATGGTGGGTAGTTGGTTGACATAGAACACGAAGTGTTGTGAACAGGAAGGAGGTTGTATGAACCACTAAATTTAAAAATAGGATCATCAATTCAGGAAGTTGGTAGAAAGTGAGTCTTTAGGCATGTAAATATTAAGGATAATCATTGCATAAATTAGTCTTGAATGAACCTAGTGTGGGTCAATTATAGGAATTTGTTAGTCAAAGCAATTCAATGTAGTTATGTTAAGCTCTATTATTAATTAAAAGTTATTGTGCATTTTATAGGTCACATATTAAATGAATTAACTAAAATGTGTTGGATTGAACCTATAAAATCCCACCATGCTTGATAGTTTAGTTTTTTGGATAGACAAAATGGTAGGCACGTAGGAAAATACCCCAACAATGATGCCCCCTTTAGAAAAGAAAATTTGGAAACAGATATTATTCCCCCAAATGTCACAATCAAGCCCCTAGTTGGGCTAGATAAAGCAATGAGGACACACATAAGTAGCATGTCCCCATAAATGCATGGTGTAAACCATGGAAACATAAGCATCACACATGGTACCACAATATAAATAGATAAACATTACACCCAAGTTAGTGATAAGATACCCCAAGACTTGACTCAAAAAGACATGAGAACTAGAGGATTCTCTATGGAAAAAAGATAAAAAAATAAGTAAACACATTTTTATGCAAGCAAGCATTCATGGTTAAATAGTCAATGTAATAGTCCAACAATCTCAATGTATAATATCCATGTGATAAAAGATACAAATACTAACAGAAGATGTAGTAATCAATGTAATCTAGCTGAATATGATAAAATACAGTCAAGGATATATATCACCATGAAATAATCATTTGAGATGGAAATGTCCCCAAGGTAAGACATGTTGTCTATGAAATTTCCCTTCCAGTATGTGGCACATAGTGTGAAATCCAATAACATATAGTATGTGAATCTGCAAAACACTCGCACCAGACAATACCATGAAAAGCATGTGTAAACCATTGATAATTAAAAAACTAAACTATAGGTAAACATGTAACATGCATAAGTAATTTTTAAATTTTTGAAAGTTTTGCCAGTGTTTTTAAATTTTTGAATTTTACTAATGTTTTTTCATTTTTTGTATTTTTCCAATGTGGGTATGTTTCATCCCCTTCATAGGAAATATATGAGATATGTATGCATCAAGCATGATAATCATAGTGTGATAAAGTGTATGAAGATTTTATTGAGTATCATCATCTATGTAATAGTGTAAGCCAAATATGTAGTATAGGTCCCACAGTGCATGATAAAATCAAAATTTCATGATCATATGATATATTTGACTACATGGCAAGGCCAATTAATAAGTGAATCCTAAGATTATGAAAATAATTTACACAGTGAAGATTTCATTTCCCTTGATTTAAAAATGCTTAAAAAAATCAATATATACCAATGATTTCCAATCATATGTCAATGTAATGTGTAAAGTGAAGAGTTTGAAACTAATAATACGTAGTGCCAATGTGTATAAGAAAAATGTGTGGGTAAAATTCCCCCATAGGAAAATATACCTCATGTACACCAATGTAGAAAATATAATCAAGTGAATAATGTGTATGAAAATCAAACAATGCCAAAAGGTAAATGGTAATAAGAATGTGAAATCCACAACTAATGAAATAAGGCAAGGCATGCAAGTAATATGGCCTACCAATTCAATACATGTATAATATTTGTAATGCATAGGATGAAACTAAGGGTTTCATGCCCCCATGGACATATTATGTGAAAGTCATGCTCAAATAAATTCATAATATGTCAATGAGAAACATGTTTGGGTAGGATGCCCCAAAAGGCAAAGGTGTATATGTATAGATGTAGTTGATAGATATCATGCTTAGGTATGATGCACCCATAGGCAAATATATTTGATCATGTATGAAACCATGTTTCTTAGTTTTCCATTATATATGTAGAATAAAATAGAAATTAGCTCAAGAAAGCACGTGGCAGTACAAGAAAAAAAGAAGCAAGGTTTGTAGACTAGAAGAAATGAGATGAGGGTTCTAATCATGTATGGGTTCCCTCATAAATCAATGCATGCTATGAAAAAATTCCACATAAGTATGTTATCATCATCGATAATACTAGTGTAAGTACTAAGAATATGATCAACAGTCAAATGTTCAAGGCCATTGAAACATAGTAAGCAACATGAAACAAGTGGTTAGAAGAATTTTAATGCAAATATAAGGAAATCAACATGTGAAATATATAAAAATAAAATAATTTAATTATATCAAGAAGTGGCCTAAATCATAGTCATATATTTGATGATAATGATGATAATTTACAAAATAACATGAATAAATTTTTGTACACAACTAATATATGTATACCTTATGCAAGTAATCAGTAAGAAACATGAGGTATGTAAATGTATATCTGCATAGCAAATATGGTTACTTATAATAATGTTACAACATAACCATTGAAAAAATAAACATTGTCCTCCCCATAGGAGATACATAAATGTAACCATAAACATATCTAATCAAATTATCTCACCTCTCACCCAATCAAAGTATACCATGAGAAGCAAATGTAAGAATGTGGATGTGTAAAACTCTATAATGTATGTAAAAATAGGCATGATGTATTTCATATGACCAAGATCAAGGCAAATATTTTTTTGAATTTTTGTTTATTATGAATGTTTTTGTATTTTTCAATTTTGGTAAATAGAAATTATAAGCAGGAAGGCACAACATATAAAAAAATAAATTTTTGTACATGACCACAATACAATAAAGATCTCAAAATATGTATGTGTTTAAGCCCATGTTATGCCTTATTAAGCATTAATCTATGTTGCTAAGGTCATATGTATAACTGAGAAACATTTCATCAAATGGTAAATGATCATCACAAAAGTATTGGTATTGATCACTAGTGATAAATTGCATTGGTTCTAAAACACTAGAATGTGATTATGTGATGCTAAATTCAAGAAAACCAACCTTTAGAGATAGGATTCATATTTTATCTTTCAAGTCATTTATGGAATGCACCATAGTTAATAGGTCATGTGTAGGAATGGTTTTACTCTTGAGAATATTGTGCAAGGGTTGGGTCTTGCCATTGATAATGGAGACAAGCTCACTACTTTGCATAGGCATATGAGTAAAACATGTGTTACAAAGTATAGATGATTTAGAATCACAAACCCTGGGTGAGTATATATGAGAAGGCCTTGCATTTATGATCTTGATAAATTCATGTAGCATGTAATAAATGAGATTAGGGTTTTCAAGAATAATTATTTTAAATTGTTTGATAATGTAGTTAATAATCATGTTTTGATCCATTTTGGTAATGTAGATTGTAATGAAAACCAAGGAATGCACACAAAAGGTAAGAGATTGAAAGGATTGAATAAACCCTAGGATTATAATCTAAAAAATAGCCAAGCCGAGTAAAATGAGGGTTTGAAAAACCCTAGGTTGAATGTGTAAGATATTTGGGTTTCACCATTTATGTTTACATTAATTCTAGTTTTAATCAAAATAATGAATAAACTAGTTGCAATTAAATAGATCTAAGCACACATGACTGAAAGTATAAAATTTATATCTATCTAACATGATACAATGAGAAATAAGTCCAAGTGTCAGAAATGAAACTAGATTAAAAAAGGTAAATGAAAAAAGGGGTAAGAAATGATCACACCTGTTTGTTGTTTTATAAATTTGAGACTGTAAATGAACTATGTGCAACCTACTTCTAAAATATAGAAACTATGTGATACACAAAGCCAAACTTATGCACTATGATAGGCTTGTTCTTGTGTTGATCTTGTCGAGGTATAATAATATAGTAATGTAGAGAAGAAAGAGTAAAGGTGTATGATTCATGACAACGGGTTGATAGACCTAAAAAAATAGAAGGGGAAAAATCATGGGGTGTATGGGTTTGTCCCAAATAGACCTATGCAGTGTATGAGTTTGGCCTAGGAAATACTTTGACTTTGTTTTCAAGGTAGGGCCAAGTAATAGGTGAGAAATATTCCAAATGCATTAATGAATACCCTTCTTGATAAGTGTTGATATGTTTTTAGGTTTAATGGACCAAGTGTAGATCTATTATGAAGATGTAGTTTGAGAAATAGGAGGATAAAATATACAAGTTTTATAAATAAGATAAATTAGGAATAAGGATCCAGTACCAAATTTAGGTGTCTACACATCTCCCCCTTTTAGTATAGTATTAAGATAATTAAAATAGTTAAATTAACCCTAGCGTATATGGACTAGTGAAGTTCACTACTCATGATATATAGTAAAATTTCAGTGAATTTTCAACAAATTATGGATTAGGTCTTTTTAATATGTTTCATAGCCCTTAAGATACCAAGAAGGATTACCATACCTTGACTATTCATAATGAATCTACCCAAATACCAAGAAAAATATAATCATGATATCTTTTTTTAAAATGTAAAATACATGTTGGGCATGGAAAGAATGAGAGATTGGGAAAACCAAGGTTTGATGTTAGACAAGAATTCTTCCTTTAGAGATGCAGTGGTCAGGGGAGTTTACTCTCCTCTCTTGCATGAACATTCTACTATTGGGTTGAATGATATTGTATATGGAGAAAGCTCCCTATAGTTTAGAAGCTTTAGGCCTTCAAAGGTGAATGGATGTCTTGTTTGTGATTAAACATAATTTAGTGGAGGAAGATGTCAATTATTTGAAAAATCATGCCTTAATTTGTAAGTCTATGGGGATTAGGGTATTTATCCCCTTTTTGGAATCATGGGCTCGTCACACTTGGAACCTAGAGGGCAAAATGGAGGTGATATTGGTAGCCAACAACTATTATCTGGTAGTTTTTTCATACATATCAGATAAGAATAAGGCCTTTGAAGGTGGACCTTATTTATATAACTAGGTTGGATTATTCATTGAGCCATGGCATGTAGGGTTCAACCCTATAGAGGAGCTTCCATTAAGGGTTCCTATTTGGGTAAGACTTCCGAGGTTCCCATTAGAATTTTGGAGAAATGACATTTTCCACTCGATTGTAATGCTTCTTGACAAACTAGTGGGTCTGTTGTAACAAATGATGGACAAAAGGATAATCACTTATGCATATGTTTTTATTGAAATATATCTAAGTATACCCTTACCATATTCTATGTAAATTTAATGAGGATCTTCTTCTTAGATCCAACCAATTGATTATGAAACTTTTCCTTTCCATTGTCAGTTATGTCATGAATATGGCCATATGTAGAAGATGTGTCCTAAATCTAATCTTGCAGGTCCTTCAAGCAATGGGACACCTCATCCACTCACTAAACAAGATAAACAATTAGCACCTATGATGGAAGATAAAGATGGATTTATATCATTCAAGGCTTAGAGTAGGGGAAGAGGGTAGAACATAACTCTAAAGGATAGGCAGACGGATGAGGTGTTTAATATATTTGATGTGCTAAAATATTTGGATTTGTCTAAAGAGGTCCCTATAGGGAAGCTTTTTGGGTAATATATTTTGAGGATAGAACAATTAGGTGTGGAAAAGGATGGTAGTAACCCTGCTGGTGTATAGGATGGAGGTTTAGGTGCTCAAATGGATACATATGTGCCCTTGGTGACCTATAGAGAGATGGATATTAGTGGGTGCAAAGAAGTGATAAATTTCTCAAGTTTGGATATTTTAGTGGCTTCCTTGGATAAGGTGTTTTAGGGTGAAGATAAGATCAAGGGAACCATGTAGGCTCTAGGGATTCAGTAGAAGACTATCAAAAAAGGTGCTCCTAAGAAGCCTCCTAAGGTGGGTAGAAAAAATACCAGGAGAAAGTGAGATTAACTAGTGAGATATTGGTTGAGGCTGGATCGATAAAAACCATTGATACTCATTTTTGTTTATCTCAAAAATTATAGTTCTCTCATGGAATGTAATGGGTATGATTAACATCCCTAGACAAAAGGCTCTTCATGATTTGATCTGGGTTCATTCTCTAGATATTGTCTTCATCTAGGAGACTAAGATATTTGTGGATGGTATGTTGAGTTTGGATTTTAGGATCTGGACGAGAGGCCAATGTTAATGCATTGGGGCTCAAGGTAGCTCAGGGGGTGTTGCCTATCTTTGGGACCCTCTCAAATTAGTTCTAATGTGGTGGATTTCTAGTAGATCTTCTATATCCATGGTTGCCTCAAGTTTAGAATATAGTGAATTTAATCTTCTTAACAATGTCTATGCTCTGACTATTTTTCAAGAAAATCCTTGCTTTGGTCTCACATCAGGTTGGTGAGGTCTCTTACTCCTTATCTTCCTTGGATCATTGTGAGGGTCTTTAATGTTTTTTCTTATTTGGAAGAGAAGAGAGGTAGTGTTGGTAGGTTGGAGGATTCATCTAGTCTCCTGAGGAATATGATTAATCTCTTGACGCTGGTAGACATAAAGCCTTCTAATGGATTTTTTACTTGGAATAATAAGAGGAAGGGTGATAATGTTTTCTTTGAGAGGTTTGACAGGTTCCTTGTGTCAAACTTTTGGGTGAGTGATAGATGGACCACCAACTCTAAAATTATTGATTGGAAAGGCTCAAATCATTGGCTGATCAAACTTTCAACTATTTTGTTCAAAACTTCTAAAAATCCTTCTTTTAGATTCCAACTTATGTGGTTTCAAGACTCTTCCCTACAGGAGTTAGTTTTAGATTGGTGGAGCAAAGGGAATCTTGCATATGGTATAACTATGTACACCTTTGCCAAGAGGCTTCAATATGTTAAATACATGCTAAAAAGATGGAATAGGAAATGCTTTGTCAATGTGTTTATGGCTAAAGAGGCTGCCCAATCTCACTTGGATGACATTACTCATCGAATCAAGGATCAAATTTTAACAGAGGAAAATTCTAGATTAGAAATGACATCTGTGAAAGTGTTGGAGGAATGGGAGTTTCTTGAGGAAATATTCTAGAAGCAGAAGTCATGAATTGATTAAATATAGGAAGGAGATAAAAATACTTAAGGATAGAAGGCAAGGGAATCTTATTACCTCCCTCAAATCCTCTGAAGGGAATTAACTCTCCTCTCTTGAGATGATTTCAAGGAAGAACACTCATTACTACTATACATTGTATACCTGTTGATACGCCTTTGGAAAGGGAGGAGGAGGACCTTATTTTATAGTGCATGCCCTCATTGGTTTGTGATGAGATGAATGTAATGTTAAAAAAACTTGTCACTTTGGAATAATTAGAGGGGATTGTGTTTTAAATAAGGAAAAGGAAAACCCTTAGTCCTAATGAATTTCCTATAGAATTTTATCCGGTGTTTTGGTAAATACTCAAATAGGACCTTCTAGAGGTGGTCTTGGAATCACAAAGGAGTAAATAGATGCTGAAGGCCATGAATGCTATGTTCCTTGATCTTTTTCCAAAAAGAGGAGTAGATTCTTTAGACCTCTTTAGACCTAGATCCCTTTGCAATGTTGTTTACAAAATTATTACCAAGTTGATAGCTAAAAGGCTTAAGCCATGGCTTAGTTATTTAATTTTGGAGGATCAAGAGGGCTTTATTGCTGGTAGATAAATTTTGGATGGGGTTGTTGTTATGGAGGCTATTCATTCCATGGTTACCTCAAAAGATAAGGCTACGTTTATTAAGATTAACTTGGCCAAAGCATATGGTTGTGTTAAATGGACTATTTTGTAAAAGGTTTTGGAGACTTTTGGGTTTGACAATGATTGGATTAAGTTGGTCATGAGTTGTGTCATCTCCTCTTTTTCTATCCTCATTAATAGTAAGCCTTTTGATATTTTTGGAGCCTCGTGTGGTCTTCTCTAGGGGGATCCTTTATCACCTTATTTATTTATTTTAATGGTTGAAAGCTTAGGGAGGTTTATAAATTCTCATGTGAGGCAAGGGTTGATTCAAGGGTGGAACTGGGGTAATAGATTGCCTCCTAATTCACACTTTCATTTTGTGGATGATACCTCTTTGATGGGCTTAGCAAGAGTTAATGAGGTGGTCAATCTCAGAAGGTCTTTAGGTATTTACTTGGTGGCCTCCAGGTTAAATATTGATGAGGACAAGTCCTCCATTTTCCTCTTCAATACTCTCAATCTTATACAGACCAGGATTACTTAGATTCTTAGATTCTATATTCATACTCTTACTTTTGTATATCTAGGTATTCCTATTACTTTGGGTGCTTTGCCTAGAAGATTTTGGTAGGATGTCCTAGATAAATATTGTATAAGAGTATCTCATTAGACTTGCAAGTGGCTTTCCTTTGTTAGAAGATTGACTCTTCTAAATTTAATTATATAGGGTCTCCCTATTTATAGGTGTTTTATGTAGGTAGCTCCTTGAAGATTCATTCTTGAGTTTGATGCCCTCTCCCAAAAAATTTTATGAGCCAGTAATTTGATCTCAAATAAATGGTGTTTGATTAATTGGGATGTTATTTGTAGGCTAAAATAGGAAGGGAGCCTTGGGATTCATCATACTAGTCTTATGGGACATTTCTTGGTGGCTAAGCTCTATTGGAGATGGTGCAGTCTTCAAGACCAAGATTGGGATATAATCCTTATCATAAAGTATCTGGGTGGATTGAAGAGTAATGATGTTCCTCGATGCACCCTTGTGGGAAAAGGTTCTATGATTTGGAGCACACTCAAAATAGGCACTAATTTGATCAAGCAAGGGATATTTTGGATTTGTAATAGATGTTCTAAGGCATTATTCTAGTGTGATTCCTAGGATGGGGCACCTCCTATCATTTCAATGTACCCACACTTGTGATCTTTGTGTAACATTTTTTGAGTCAGGTTCGAGTAGGGTTGAAGATTATAAAACTTCTTAGATGGTGGGTCAAGTAGAAGTGTTTAGATGGAAATAACCTCTTGAGTGGCCTCCTAGGAGCTCTGAGGAGGACTTCCAGGAGATTCAGAAGATAATGGCTGGTAGGGTTTGTAATTCCTTAGATGGGAGAGATATTATCACTTAGGGCCCTAACCCAAAAGGAAAATTCTCAATTACTTTGGGTTATCAGGGGTTGAACAGGTAAATTTATGGGAGATCTAGGGTATCTTGGTGGAAATAGGTGTGAATTAAGTTTTCTTGGCCTAAATGCAATTTTTTATGTGGCTGGTTATACAAAATAAGTGCCTCACTTGGGAGAATTTAATAAAGCAAGGATTTCAAGGTCCTTCTATGTGTGTTTTGTGCAATAACAGTGAGGAATGTTCTTCCCACATTTTCTCCATATGTCCATTCTCAAGGGAACTTTGTCATAGTTGGTGGGGGTTTTGGAATATGGCTTGTGTCCATGCTTCCTCCTTAGCTAAGTTCTGGGGTATGCTAGGGAGCCCCCAACTAAGACTCCTTTTTTTCAAGTTGCTTGGAACATAGGCCCATCTTTTATGCTTTGGAAAATCTAGTTGGAAAGAAATAGAAGGATTTTTTAGGGTAAGAAAATGTTGATTCATCAATTATGGATGAGAATTATCAATGCACTACAAGATACATTATCATCAAAATATGATTCATCCACCTCTATAGATTCGGATGATATGGTGATCTTCTAGAAGTTGGGGTTGGTTGGTTGCGTCAAGAGGGTCCCCTCTTCCAGGGAGGGATCACAGTCCAAGATCAAGATCTAATAGGATGGTTGTTGGATGCCTCCTCCTCATAATGTATTGAAGATAAATACCGATGGTTCTTCTAAAGGTAATCCTAGGCATATTAGAATTAGTGGAGTTGGTAGAGATAATTTGGGGGATGTCCATTTTTTTTCTTTGTATAAAGTCTAGCATACTAATAATTTCATGGAGGCTCTTGCTATCCTTTTTTCTCTAGAGATGAGTTATGCCCTTGGTTGGAGGAAGATTATTTTTGGATTTGATTCATAGGTAGTGATCGATATGTTGAATAAGTGGAAGATAGACGGAATAAACTGGCAATTGGTCATGGTGATAAATTAGATTATGAGGCTTTACAAATATTTGGATTCTGTTAATTTTTGGCATATTCCTAGGGAATGGAACAGGGTAGCTGATTGTTTGGTGAAGTGGGATTCTGAGTAGATGGGGATGTAGATTGTTTAGGGCTGGGGATAATTGTCCATAGAATATTCTTGGATTTTAAAAGAGCTGGTATAGGAAGACATGAGAGATTATTTGAGGGTTTTGAGAGAAACCTGAGTGGTTGATTTTTTCCTATTGTTTTGCTTGTTAGTTGTTGGTACTTTGTATTGTTCTTTGTTGTTTAATAAAAAATTTACCCCTCTTTTAAAAAAAATGTAAAATACATGTTTTCCTAAACATATTTTGAAAATCAATTTGGACACTTAATATTTATCTAAAATCAATAATCATATTTATGCTTTCATTCCCTACTCCCTAAAATATGATCACTCAAACCCCAATTAATTTTTAATATTTTGTGGTCCAACTCTCAGTAATGGGTAAAACTCAATCCAGAAAACCTAAGTACTATAATGTAAGAAAAGATAAAGATGAATTTCAAACCTCTTTAGGCCAAAAACCATCTTTGAAAAAATGTTTATTTGTTTATAAAATTATTATGATAAAGGATAAGTTCCAAACTATATTCTACTAACTCAATTTGATTGTCATCACTATATACAATGAATGTTGAAATACAAATGATGTACCTAAAATTTGAACTTCACCTAATATTGCATGTCGATAAATAAGAATCTTTAGTATATTTTCAATGAGAGTTCTTTTTTATCTCTTTTAGAAATAATTATAAATAATGAACACACACACACACACATGAATGATATTTGATAATATATTTTTAATCACATATTTTTGGATTCACACACCTTTTTTCACATGTTTTAAATGAATATATACATATTTAGTCACATAATTATGGATTCACACACCCTACTTCACATATCTTAAGTGAGCATATATATATATATATATATATATATATATATATATATATATATATATATATATATATATAAATATGCTCACTTAAGATATGTGAAGTAGGGTGTGTGAATCCATAATTATGTGACTAAATATGTATATATTCATTTAAAACATGTGAAACAAGGTGTGTGTGTGTGTGTGTGTGTGTGTGTGTGTGCGCGCTTTTAATCACATATTCATGGATTCACACACCTTGCTCCACATATCTTAAATAAACATAAATTGATAACACTTTAAATATAGTCACCTAAAAAAAAATTTGTTATAGTTATTAAATTGTAAAAAAGTTAGTTATTTTCATCGAATGCAATAAATGGATCGCCCACAATTCATTGCCTTTTGTGTGTTTCCAAATTTTGATTACATCTCTACTAGATCATTAAAAATTAAATTATCTTACAATAAATACCTTTGATTATTTTTTTAATGGATTTGTATACGTTATTCCAAAGCTCCTATTTAACATGTGCTAGTTTTTTTAGATTTATTTGGGTTTTTTACTTTATATCTGGGAATTACATTTTCTAAAAAAGATTTGAAGCTTTATAAATAAGCTCATTTTGTGTTTATCCCACAATCACATTCTGTGAGGCAACATCTCATTATCTTGTCAATCAACTAATTTGCCCTTGGTATGCTTCCCCATTTTATAGTTATAATTACCACACATAATAAAAATACACTTTCAATTGTTTTTTATATATCTCCACACCCCATCTTAGTGATGTGTTCTCCATATAGCTTTCCACACCCCATCCCTCAAACAACCTATAAAGTCTCCATAATACAAATTTAATGTTACTTGAGCTGATGAATTGTCATCTAGATACAATAAGTGGTGAAGTTTTATTTTATTAAAAAAAAATTCCATACTGGAGGGTTCCCCTATATATAAAACCATAAATTAGATTTATTATGTGTAGTTTATTATATTATTGGGATGCCACTATTGGGTTGTTTGTTACTATTCTCTGACAGACATCTAAGAATGCATTCCACCTTAATCTTCCAACATAGTTGAGCATTTATGGTGTTTTCAATGTTGATCTTCTCAAGCACTAATATGAGTTAACATTGGAGTCTAAAGTTCCTATAGACATTTTGTAGATGTTTTATATTTTTAGTTTCCACTAGAATTCGATCATATTTTTGATACAAAAACTCCCTAAATCTGTCAAGGTTCTACTACTTCATGTTTTGGTGCAAAACAAGGTCATTTTCCACATCAGACCCGATGGATTTCAACAACATTCCTCAGATTTTTCATTTTATTTTTAGAACATTAGAGTCCATTAATTATATTGATGGGAGGAATGATGAGTATTCATAAAGGGTATATAACATAGTACATGCAATATTATTATTTCCTATAGTTTATAATTCATCTTATGTAATTGAGAATAATTGTAATATATTCCACATCATCATGACTTAGTATTAGAGTGATTTAAGTCATTTAGTTAGTCATATAGTTAGTTTTTTAGTTTGAAACATTCTCAAGTAGTTACTTGAGTCACTATAATACTTGTCATATTAAACGACCCTTTTGTAATTAGTTTTAATTTTTTAGAGAGTTGTTAGTAATTTGGATTTTTTATTTATACACATGTCTTTTAATCATTTGTAAACAATATTTAGTCAAGTAGTTGTCATTAGAAGAAATTTATAATTTTATAGTATATATCTATTATGCAAATCTTATTTCTTGCATTTTTATGTTTTTTTTTTTTTAAATAAAAAGGGTAAAAATATATTAATAAAAGAACAAAAGCATTACAAGAAGAATGGGGGATTGAAATCCCCAAAGGAAAACAACAAGCACAAAAAAACTAGGGACGAACCCACCTATATGTTGATATGAGCCTTCTTATCTTCCTCCAAAATACGTTCTAGATTAAAGTGAAGCTCCAGGGAGAGAGACTCCCAATCCTCAGAATTACCACCATCTAAATGCTCAAACACCCATTTTGCTAAACAATTTGCTGCTCTATTCCATTCACGGGGAATATGAACAAACCTAATTATATCCATGAGTGAGTTAATCCTTAAAATCTGTTGCACAATCCCAACCAATTGCCAATTGACATCCAGCACTTTCCTCTTAACAAGCAGGTTGATCACGACTTGAGAATCTAATTTGCAAATGATCCTATGCCAACCTAATGCTTGAGCCTTCTCAAGAGCATAGAGAATAGCCTGGCCTTCCATCATGTTGTTGGTTTACATCCCCTCATGGACTGCAAATATAAAATCACTGTACCTTCAGAGTCTCTACCTATCTCACCAGTACCTGCAAGGCCAGGATTGCCCCTAGAAGAGCCATCTGTATTGATCTTGAGAAACCCATTGGGAGGGTACTACCACTGATCATCCCTATGAATCTTCTCTTTGCCCTGTCGACCTCTCCTAACACAAACCAAATTACCTACAAATCACTGGAATCCTAGGCGCGCCACCACCTCAGCGTCTTGTTTGGATAAAGGGAGACAAACCTCACTCACAATTTCCTGAATCATCCCTACGACTTTTTGCCATACTTGTGCCATAATCCTCTCATTCTAGAATATATGACTATTTCTCTCTAACCAGAGCTGCCATAGCAAAAAGATGGGCCCCGCTAACCAAACATTCTGCAAAAAATCCGTCCTTGAGGGGGGTTCTCCCATGCCACTCTAAAAATCAACCAAGGATTAAACATGGAGACAAGGGCGTTGTCATACGTCCCACCAATAATGCCAGAGTTGTAAAGCAAAGGAGCAATGAAAAAATAGGTGAGCAGAATCCTCCTCAGCCACTCTGCACATAACACAAACTAATGGGCCTTGGAAGCCTCTTTTTTGGAGATTGTCACAGGTCAAGCACCTGTTCCAAGCCAACAACCAAATAAAGCAGTTGCATTTTGGCCATGAGAATTTATTCCAGACCTATCTCCACCATTGCACTTCTCCCCTGCCCAATCTTTGAGATAATAAGCCCTGATATCCAGAAGCAACTGTGTAATTTCCTTTAGGATTGGGAGGCCAAACAAGCTCATCTTCCTCTTGGAGGGAGCTACATCAGCGTCTAGAAAGGAGGTTCAATAGCTCATCATGCTCCTCTTGCATTCCAACAATTGACCAAACCTCAGGTGCTTTCCATTTTGCCACATCCAGCTGTTCGCAGGAAATGTATGATTTAAAGTCACTCACCTGAGACCAACCAGCATCAAAGAATCTCTGGAAAAGGTTTGACAGATTAGGGAACTGAGAAATAATGGGAGGGTTATAGTCCCAATAATCAGTCCAAAAGAGAGCGTTGGATCCCCGCTTACAAATCCAAAATAAGCCTTCCTTAATAAGAGCAGCCCCTTTTTTGAGAGTCCTCCATATCACTAAGCCTTTTCCAATGAGTGGATAATGAGGAATATCACTCTAAGTGGTCCTCGAATAGTACTTCTGAGAGAAAATTTTGGCCCAGGCCTTGTCTTGTTCATTGCACTAGTCGCAATAAAGCTTAGCCGCTAAAGCAACTCCATTTAAGTCCGTCTATCTTAGGCCAAGCCCCCCATGTTGTTTGGGGCTACAGACCATCTCCCATCTAACTAAGCTCCATTTTTAGGTCATCAAAGTACCAACCCATAAAAATTGCCTAGTAACCGAGTCAAATTCCTTAACAATTCCCATCAGGGCAACCTAAAGCATACATCTATAAATGGGCAAAGCCTGCACCACAGATTGAATTAATTAAACACGGCCCACAAAAGAAAGCCACCTGTGAGTCCAATGATTCACCTTCGCCCAAAAATTATCCAAAATATTTTACCAAGATTCTTTGCATATACGACCAGTTGTAATAGGAATACCCAGATAAATCAAGGGGAGAGTCCCAATCTAGAAATGCATAGTCTAATCAATTCACTACTATATGGGAGCCAGTGTATTAAAGAAGAAGATGGATGACTTATCTTCATTGACCTTTTGCCCTGAGGCCGTTAGATAGACATCCAACACCCTATGCAAATTGGTGGCTTCACTCATGGTGGCCATGCCCATCAAAATAGTGTCATCAGCAAGTTATAAGTGAGATTGTGCCAATAGTTCACCCCCCATCACCAGCCTTGAATATGCCCATCCTCTCTGTTCCTTCTGATCATCCTCCCCAAGCCTTCAACAAGAAGAAAAATTAGATATGAAGACAAGGGATCTCCTTGCCGTAGCCCCCTAGAGGCACTAAATAACTCCGTATGTTCCCCATTGATAAGCACCGAAAAGGAAACTGAGGAAATGCAGCTCATGACCCATTGGGTCCATTCATCCACAAAACCAAAGCTTTGAGAACCTTCCACAGGAATGACCATCTGACCCTATCAAAAGCCTTGGCCATATCCAGCTTAATAAACATTACCTTATCCTTGGAGCTAGCCATGGAGTGAATGGACTCAACCGCTATGACAATACCATCAAGAATTTTCCTGTCTTCCACAAAACCACTCTGTTCTTCAGAAATCACATCGTGGAGCCTAGTTTTTAACCTTTTTGCAATGATTTTAGATATGATTTTATAAACAACATTACAAAGAGATATAGGGTGAAACTAACTTAGCCTATCAGCTCCTTTGCATTTCGGTATGAGGGTGAGATAAGTCGCATTTGAAGCCTTAAGCATTTGCTTATTCTACTAAGATTCTTGAATAACAGCTAAAAGATCCAATTTGATAATATCTTCATGATAGAATTTAGTTAAGAAGCTGTTAGGACCAGCCACTTTCCCCTTTTTCATCTGGGAAATAGTCGTCTCAAGCTCCCCAAGTGTGATATCCTTCATTAAATTCTCATTCATTTCATGCGTCACTAGGGGCAAAATGTAGTAGAGAACTTGTGCTTCTTCTGGTAATTCCTCAATCGCATCTTCCCTAAAAAGAGTAGAGAAATACTGCACCACCTCCTTTGACATTACAGGAAAGGAATTAAGCCACTCACCTCTTTCATTGACCAGGATCGAGATAGAGTTTCCGTGCCTCCTGGCTTTGGACGATTGAAATAAAAAATAAGTATTTCTATCACCTTCTTAGAGCCATTCTATCTGAGATTTTTGCTTCCAAAACACTTCCTCTCGTAGCTTGCATTCCTCTAGGTCTTTCACAGCCTGAGCTTCGTCTTGAAGTAAGATTTTAGTCAATCCTTCCTCCCTAATTGTTCTCGTGATACCATCAAGCTTAGCCTACACATCAGCCTTATCATGAAAAATATTTCCAAAGCTTTGATGATTCCACTATTTAAGCTTATACTTCACAAAATACAATGATTTAGCAAAAATATACATCATCATACCATGGGCAGGCCTGCCCCACCTCCACCAGTTGGCCACACATTTGAACAGTGACTGATCTTGTAGCCACATGAGTTGGAATCTGAAGGAAGGAGAGCGAGGCTGGTACTTTGAATCACTATTCAGCTTAATAGGCCAATGATCCGATCCTCTCCAATCCAAAATTTCATACTTTGTAGACCACATACCCCCGACCCAGTAGCCAGAAACCAAAAAATGATCCAGTCTCTCAGCAATGCAATGTTGGCCAGTCCTCCAATTATTCCAAGTAAGCTGTCCATTGTTGGGTTGAATGTCAACTAAATTAAAAACTTCAATGTAATTTTTCATAAGCAAAGTAGAGGGGTCAAGCTTTGTCATACCACCACATTTTTCAGTCAAATCCAAAATAGTGTTAAAATCTCCATCCATAATCCAAGGTTGGAGGGGAGCCAAGCTACAGACAAAATTAATGTGGTCCCATAGGGATTGTTTACCTTGCCAGTCAGTAGGGGCATAGACATTAAATAGAAGAATGACTTCCCCCATCTCAAAGCTAGAAGCCATCATAGTCAAGGAAAACTTAGAGGACAACCATCTTATGAGGCCGATCTTGCGGGGGTTCCAAAGGCAAGCTAATCCTCCTGAAGATCCGGTAGCCCCAATGCATTGACAGTCCCCTTGTCTCCATAACTTAGGTGCTAATCTGGACATAGCATCTACTGAAAGCTTAGTCTCTTACAAAAAAAGGACATCAAGTCTTTGGCTTCTAATCAAGTTTTGAACATCATTTTGTCTAGGGTTGCTATTCAAACCCCTTACATTCCAGGATAGTATAATCATTTCAAAGGATTTAGAAAGTGAGCATCCATAGTCTTCACTGACCCTGACTCCACCAAAGTCTCTCCCATTAGTTTCATCTTTTTCAAGTCTTTTTCCCTGTCAAGCTTGACTGATTTCTCCCCCCCACCCTTCTTGAGGTCTTTTTGCAAAAGTCCCAAGTGAGGAGAAGATTTAATACTCCTTGCTACTCCTAATTCTTTGGATTTCCCTGTTAAAGATAAATTCCCATCTTCTTTAGAGGGAACAACTGAGGAAGTCAAAAAATCTGATATCAACATCTACTGGTCCATATCCATGTGCCCATCCCCAACATCATGTGATTCAGTTAAATCAACTGAAACATTATTCTCTTAGGTTGGGCCCTCAATTTGCTGATCCAAAATCATCAACCCTGGGTTCACCTCCTGTTGGTTAAGGTCATCTAGAATTTCAAATCTGTTAAGCGAGTCATCTGCCTGTCTTTCCTTTAAATACCATTTGTGACCCCTACTTCTATATCACCCTTTAACCAGGATAAAACCATCATTTTTTGGTGCCTCACCTAGAATTGGGCCCTTCCCTTTGTCAGTTCTAGGTAGATTACGAGCAGGTTAAGTAGGCTGAGATTCAAAGGTTTTAGATTTGGGACACCATCATTGCAAGTGACCATAAGCATGGCAAAGATGACAGTGAAAGGGAAGAGTTTCATAATCTAATTTTTAAATCCAAGAAAAGGGTCCCGCACTCATTTCAATAGCATCAGGTATTGGCTTACTAAGATCAATTTCAACACAAATGCGGGCATAAGTCATTACCTTTTTTCTAAGGATTGACATTGATGAACCGACTAGCCTTCCTAGGAGGGACGCAAGTAATTGCAGGGTATCTTCATGATAGAATTCCACTAAAAAGCGAGGCAGCCGCACCCACACCAGAACATGGTTTGGAAATTCCTCTAAAGGCATAAAACTAGCATGCCATGGCTTGATAAACAACCCCACCTGATTGTGAAAGTATGGACCTCTAGCAAAGACTCTACTACAATCATTCAAGTAGGTAAAAGTGACCATAAAATAACTGTTGGCTAACATTGTGATATCCATTTCTCCTTCCAGAGCCCATGTCCTCTGAGCCCATGCTTCTAAGAACTGGAACGAAGTCTTGAGCCCTAAAAACTTGCAATACAGAGAATTATTTGTATAATATTTGATATCCTCAGCAATCATGTCCATAGGTATGACCAATTTGGGCCTCTCCTTGCATCTTTCTAGGCATCCATTGACCTTGGGAAGTCTCATGCTAGTTGGCTCTTCAGCATCACATGGACCTAGAAATAGTGGGGGGAAAACCATTCCAGCACTCCTCAGGCTCTAGGCTGACTGTTGCACTCCCTGGGCTAACTGTTGCACTCCCAATGCCACCCTGTAGCTATGACCTGTGCTCTCCCCCTTCGCGCCCTCCTTCCCCCGTGCACCTTCCTTCTCTCTTTCTGCCATTTTCATCACAGTTCCTCTTGCATTTTTATGTTAGTCTTTATATTGTGAACTATTTTCTATTTCTTTCCATATCAACTACTTACATTTTTAGTTTTTTTTTCAAATAATATTTATAATTAACCAAAGGAATTTCAATAAAATCAACAAGTTCACGCTTAATCTTGACACTCTTCTTAGTTATATTTGTAGATCTAATCAATTTTTATGGCATAACAGGAGATCAAAAATTGAATATTAACACCTTGAAAATGCCTTAGGGTTTAAAAAATATGCAGGATAAAATTAACCTAGGGTTTGAAGTAAAACACAAATAAAATAAGGATAGCCCATGCAAGACAATATGGGTTCAACAAATGTACTATGAATAAATGGAATTCAATTAAATTGTAACACAAACACCCATACACATTTAACTAGGCCTAAAATAGATGTAAAATAGTAAATCATACATAATTAATTTTCTAAAACTAGAGCAATAAATAAAATAATAGGGTTAGAAATATATGTTGAATATCATGAAATCAGAAGATTGTCATGATAGTTTCACAATGGAAATCAGGGTTTTGTTGGCAAGAAAATAAGAACCTTGAAAACTCATTATGAATAAAGTAGCTTATCTAAACCATCAAGTTCCAAATTTTTAATGTCTAAACCATTGAGTCCATGTTTCTAAGAAGTGTTAGGAATGGAAAATGTTTTTTGACAATTGTTTTTGTCAAAAATGTGGCTCCAAAACATCACTTGGTTTTATAAAAAATTTCTTAGATCATTGTTAAAATGCACTTCTTGTATTTACATTGATTGGGTAGCTAGATCTAAAAATAGTAAGGAAAACAATATGTTTTTGGGCTTGTTACACTTAGATTTATTCTTATCACCTCCCTAAATGATGTACAATATCATAAACAACAGTCCAATATATGTAATAATTATTAGCTAGGAAAACTTTTACAGTGTAATGTGTCGCTAACATGATCTTCAATGTTATAATGAATGCTCTAATCACTACTTGATTTATTTAAATGCTTATAAATACTCATTAGATTACTATAAGCACTAATGAATTCTATATCTCTCACTTGTTTCTTCTTGAATGCCTCTATATTGATATTTATTCCATAAATACACTAGGGTGTTAGTGTATTTATAAGTCACTTAAATTCAAATTAGAACCCTATTGGTATACAATCTAAAATCCAATAGTTGAAAAAACAAAAAAATATGGAACAAGGATCACACAAGATAATGGGAAAAGGATCCCAAAGAAACTCTACTAGAATGATATACTTGATGCTTTTGGCATGACAAAAATGTCAAGTCCACATTTACGGGAGAGGAAGCAGAACATGGCCAAATTTAGAGGGAAGGCAAATGACAGTTGAACAGTGTTGGGATGATGTACGAGGATAAATTTAAGCTTTAATAATATATAACATTAAAAAAATACTTTTTAATTTTTTTTATT
Organism: Torreya grandis; assembly: GCA_037957365.1. NCBI lineage: Eukaryota > Viridiplantae > Streptophyta > Pinopsida > Cupressales > Taxaceae > Torreya > Torreya grandis. The sequence continues at coordinate 2,290,425 of JARHVA010001046.1, read as the reverse complement.
AAAATCATTTTATTAATATTATAAATTGCTCCTTAAATGTGCAATGGAGATGTCAATAGAAGAAACAAAGTATGCACAACATAAATCTAAATAGAAATAAAATAAAAGCATGTTCAATTGAAGTGTTTAGAAGTGGTAAAAATGGGAATGGGAAAAGTCATGTGCAATGCGATGAAATGAATCAAACTCAATGTTGAAATTTGAAGGGAAGACTGAATAACTTCCACTACCTACATAAAATCCTACCAATATCTTGCTACAATAAAAGTATCATCTAACATAAACCAAAATTTAAAGTTTATATTCAAATATAAGATATGAACTAAAAATCCATAACAACATAATAATGACAAATGAAGTAAATATATACTATTGAGAAACACTTCATGAGCCACTCCAATGGATTTATCTTACTAATTTTTAAAGCTACATTAATCCCTTTTATTTATAGCATTTGAGGGAGAGGATGTGGATCACATTTGGCAATGTGAAATTATAATAGTTGTAAAATGAATAGTGCACCCATGTTGTTAAAGACACATCATGGATGCACACATGTACAACTACCACATTTGTCTTCACATGCAAGTGGAGAATCTCATGTAAGATAGACACTAATATCTACATATTTCCTAAATAATATAAAATAAATATACTCTAAGTAAATTACTAACCTAAGAAAACTTAATACTATGGTATAAATAAACTTAATACTATGGTGTATATAAAATTTTACACCAACACACCCTTTAAATGTAACTAAGGGAAGTATTAAAGGTGAGTTTGATATCTCAGAAGATGGGCCCCAACAACTAGGTCTGATCAAGTACACATATATAATATGTTCATTATAGATAAAATATCAAAGTGTCATTATGGCCACCATCATGACCTATCAAAGTACAATGTTGATTAGTTGATGTAATATACAATTTGAATAAGGTGATGGATATGAGGACACTCTGAACTGTAGGTGTTGGTACTGCCAAAAATGCTTCAAGAGGAGAAACTAACTTAAAGATTCAATCTATCTATAGTTTCAAATATGGCACTAAAATGGATGGGCAAATCCATCACTCAATAATATTTATAAGCAGTACAAAATGATGGTATAAACCATCACTATAGGTTCCAAGAAGGATGGGTTAAAACTACCAAAAAGAAGATGTGTCACACCAAGGAAGCAATACTCTATATATTACCCATCCCCCCTTTCCCTTTCCTTCCCTATTGGGGTGCATAGATGGAATGAAGAGGTGAACAATAAATTTAGATATACCACCACTAAAAGGAGATTAATTATGTCTACGAATGGGAAAATACATCACTTAAACATGCCAAAAAGGATGGGCAAATCCACCACTAGAAATGTGCATATAACATTTCCTCATATGAGTTCTAACAAACAACGTCCTTGGTGAGAACCCAAGTACAAGAAAAGATGAACTAAAAACAACCATCTAAGTGCCTAGCTATAAAATAGGTCACTACAAAATGATGGGCTCTAAATGGAAAACCCATTCAAAATGTTGGTTTAATAATGGAAATAAGGCTCTAATTAATGGACCAATCATTTCTCTTAAGGCCTGTAGGCAAATAATATGGATTGGTGCCCTCTACCCCCTAGTATGTTCAAATTGAATTTTGATGGTGTGCCAAGAGGGAATCTAGGGGTTTTAGGGGTAGGGTGTCTAATCATAGATTTGTAGGATCCCTGATTAGAGTAACTTCTTTAAAGCTTCTAGATGACACTAATAATGAGGTAGAGGTGAAATCTCTTGTGTTTGGGTTGGATCTTGTTGTATAGTATAATATTGAGAAAGTGGTTATAGAGGGTGATACAATGGTGATAATAAATGTGTTATACAAGTGGAAGGTTGGTTATTAGAACATTAACAATATTTTACGATAAATTTAGGATATCTTAGTTTCTTAGTTTGGGAGGCCACACATTGCTTCAGAGAGGCAAACTCAATTGTGGAATTTTTAGATAACAAGGGTATTTCTCAGATGGAATAGTTGGTGGTGGATAATGCATGGGATGTTTGGCCAAGTTCCATCTTGGGAAAAAATATTTGATAATGTTCAATTATTAGGGGGTGGTTTTTCTTGGTTTAGTTTGTGATTGGGGGTGGCATTTTAATGGTTTTAGTCTTGTCATCATTGATTTTTATGGCTTATCTCACATGCTATATGGATATTATTTATCACTTGGGTGATATCATTTGCATGTTGTGGTGGTAAATGTAATTATTTATTTGGTGTACTAGATGATGACTTGAGAATGACAGGTTGGTGGTTGGACTAGATTTTAGGTGATTGTTTGGTGATGGACACAATGTTGTAGCTAGTGTTTAGCACCCCTTTATCATGTTTGAAGTCCATAAAGTGAAAAATGACATTCAATGGAAGTTCCATAAATTCTCAACAGAAAAAATTATTTATAATTTAGTCAGGGGTGGTGTTGGAGGCAGTGTGGAAACTGATTGGAATGATTTATTTGGAAACTTCACTCATGATGAAAGTGAACTTTGAGTTAACATTTATTTTTTTTGGGAATCTCTTATTTAATCTGGAGGATGAGTTGTAGAAAAGGGATATTGTGATCAAGTTGGTACAACCAAGGTTTTGAGTGTGGCTAGAGAGAGCAATAGTAGACTTTAGGGGGAGTGCTTCAATCTTTGTTGTTTTCATGTAGGAAAAATGTAGGGTTAATATCTAGAATTAAATTTCATGAGTTGGAAGAGAGGTTATATATGGTTTTGGCCTTTATTGAGCACATTTAAGGTTTGCTTCAACACCCTCCAACATTGGGGGTTTATAATGGTGTTGGATGTTCAGGCTTACAAGGCCCCTCTCTTATCTCTAGCTAGAATTATTGATTGTAAATGGGAAAATGGGGCAATCTCAGTGATATAATTACTAGTTCATCTATATGGGGTTGTTCTACCCATGTTTCCTCCATAGGGTGTTATGGAAGATGAGAGTGTGGAAGGTAGTAGGCTGGTCACTCACCATTGGATGGTGTCTTATCATTCGAGGGGATGCATAGAATCTACTTATCATTCCTTAGGACTTGATGATTACATGGTGGATCAGAGGGCTTAAGGAAGGAGTGGTGGCCAAGGTGATAGGGTTGGAAGGATGGTTGAGGTGGTAGTGGTAGGGAGTGGTGAGGTGAGTGGATGGATGGCATATCCTTCTAGGTAGTGGCTGAGTGACTAGGGAGGGAGTGGCACCCTGACTATAGGGGACATTGGTAGCAGTCATGAAAATTTGGCATCAACACCATGATGGGTCCATTGGGGTGTCTCTTGGTAGTATGAATCATTATGGATCTTGGTTACTTGGTTTGAGTTTGTTGGGTTAGTGTTTGGTATGGGTTGTGGGGTGTTTTTGTTGATCTTTGGGTAGGTGTGTTTGGTTGTTGGTTTTTTAAATTTCATTGGTTTTGATGGACTTGGTCCCTTTTAGATTTTTCAAATACTTATGGGGTTTGTACTTGGATTTTTGTAATTGTGGTTTTATTTATAAAGGGCAAGGGACCCACTAGCCCTTAATTACCTAGCAAAAAATAATAATGGCAATAAGGTATTTGGCTTTGCCCTTGTTTGACAAAGATAATGAAGAGGGAAAACTTATATGATGTTTTTTCATTTATTATGTCAGAACTACCAGCTTAGCATGGCATTGGTCTTCAATGTGCCCATTTTCCCACAAAAATTACATCTCATATTTTCTCTTTTATGTTTGGAATTTTTCTTAGGCACAAAAGAGGAATATTTATGATTGAAGTGTGTTTTGGAAATTGTATTATCCTTATTTGATGGTGCTTTTTTATTTAAAATAAATGCACAAGTCTTAGCACCCTTATAAATAGTTCCCATGTGAATAAGCTTATCCTTCTCTTGAGTTAATCTTTTTATAAACTTGTCAAATGTGGGCATCTCTTGAATCTTTGTTGTTGTGAAATGTAAAGACAAAGATATAATAGGGATCACTAAGCTTGGAAATAACCCCAAGGATCAATTTTTCATCATCCTTCTTAAAATTACAATCAACCAAATGAAGTTGTAAATACTTAATATGAGAGATGTAGTGCTGAATGTTAGCAAAGTATTTAGATTAAGACTAATTAGTTTAGATTCCAATTGATGACCTTTGATGGAATATGTTTTACCATATAGTTTTACTAGTATATCCCAAAATTATCTAGGAGTTAACAATTTTCAAAATGAAATGATAATTCAGGAGAAAATGGAAAGAGAACTTAGGCCAAATGCCTCATCATATCTATTATACATTTAAAGCTTCTCAATAGATTGTGTAGGTTCCAACTCTTTACCTTATATTACTCTAAACAACCATTTACTCCTTAAAATGTTTGTCATGTGTGATTTATGTTTAAATCACTACCGATGAGAGGGGGGTGAATCAGTGGCTTAAAAAAATCTTTTATTTCCTTATAACACTGATTAACCCTTTAAACCAATACAGTGATCAAATAATGCATAGAGAAGCAATCATATAAACATAAAGCAATATATCAATAAATGAACACAAGAGATATGTGGGAAACCCTCATGGGTTATAAAACCCACTAAAATAGAGCTTGGAATATAGTCCTATAAGAAATGAATTAAGTTTTAGTGAGGCACCAACCCCTCACTAGTCAAGCACCCACTCAACTAGGCCTTTAACAAGCACTAACTTACAAGGAGGCACTAACCCCATAAGTGAATCAAAACCAGCTAGGAAACTTAAATCACACTTATATAATCACCAATATTAAAATTCATGTCTCACTCCTTGAAAAAGTACCAACTCAACCAAGACCAACTTGATCACCTTCAACCAACAAATGGTTACCTCTTCTTCAAATCTCTATCTTATCTATCTAAATTCCACTCACTGTCATACATTGGGAAAAAATATTTGATGAATTTATGATAGTATCTAAAAATAAAATCAACTCATTCATCTCTTCTCAACTTTCTACCCCTCTCAAAATAGCCTATTAGGTTTCCTTGCTCAATATGCCTCTTACTAAGCTCATTAGATCATAACTTTGATATCCATATGTAGAAAATATATTATATGTTCATCATAGTATCTTTACACTATTTTCATGGTTTTCAAGACCTCCTAATCCTTCAAAAACTACCCTCTCCTTCGCTCATTGGATTCTTCTCTGCTACACACACAATTGGGCCTATTATGCCTTGTATAAATACAAGTCACTTGCTCACATATTATCTTATTTGGCCAAGATATTAATCCATTAGGTTCATAACCAAAACATGTCTTATTACATGTTACACATAATAATCAATCAAATTAGCATCACCATTAGGTCGGATAGACACATTTAGACCTCAATCTTTTTTTAGGCCTAAAGGAGACCTAATGCAATTAGGTTTATCTCAAGCAACATGTTACACTTAGCCTTCTTAAAAATTATTGAGACTATACACATAGATGAAAAAATTAATACACACCTCAAATATACCCCTTATAACATTTATTTATTTACATACCACTTTTTGTTCCAATTCACTACCTGGACCACACCATTAGACCTACTCACAATTAGGCCTTCTCACTACCAAAAAGTTTGTCAACCAAAACTAAATAAACTAACCAATTTGGTTAAAAAACCATACCATTAAATCACACTTATATAACCTACATGACATTAGGGTCATCACCATATACTTTACATGCTACAACATAGGACTTAAATCCTCTAAATCATTCCTGCAATATGACCCCTCAAAACTGTTTGAATCCTCCAAAATCCAATCATAAACAATTGAATATACACACTTTCATAGGGACTTATCATGAATAAAAATAAATTAAAGCTAACCTTTTATACCTCCATAACATATTCATATATAATATTTTCTTCAAATCTGGGCAAATTACCTCAAACTCATCTCTGCTAGATGACTACTCAGAACTGCCAATAAACTTGACAACACAGTCAAGATGAATGTTATTTTCAAATCCTTTAAGGACACTTAAAAAAATAATCATGCACATTAATAGTTAATATTTTACCTATATAACATCTTTCATTAGATAAATCATAATATCTAGTGTCAACTATTGGTTTTTCAGACCAATTTATTGAACTTCTCTTTCACAATCCTTGCTCATCCAAACAAGCCTTTTTAGCTTCCATATTTCAAATTATTAAACTAACTATAAAAAATATAAAAATTATGTATAGGTCATATAAATCTAAAATAACATCAACATGTGCACTAGATACATTAACTCCTATCATAGAGTCTCAAACTATTTACTTCATCATGTATACCTAGATCTGCTATTTTGCCTTGTGGACCAGTCATGGTGAACATGACTTTCAATACCTGTGTGGACACTTTTATGAACTCCTGATTCATGTGGATGATATTATTATATATTTATAACATCTTCAAATACAAATATACATAGTTATAATGGAAAATATGGGATATATATACCAATCTTTGAACCTTACACCTTCATTATCTAATCTTCACTAGACAGGTCATCTTGTGAACAACATTTTCAATGACCTAAAAAAAATATAACCAATATGGACATGTTTTATAGGTATATAAAAATAAACCCATGTAATTGTATCCATTCCTAATCCATGAAAACTCATCCCTAATCTTATTCTTGCTGCTGCTTCTTATTCTTCACTATTGGACTTTTTGGTGATAGGCCAACATCCATGACTAGTTTAATATATTTTAAGTCGATAACCTAATAATAAATTACCATGGGTATTGATTATAAGTCACAATAGTCAACCTTCATCCATTATGCAACTTTGACTCAGCCAACCCTACCTGCAATTTTTTTTTTTTGAGAAATAAGGGTTTTCATGTAGCTTCCACTCACTCTTCTAAAAGACCAATGCCACATAGAGATACCTGGGATAGTCCTATACATGTTCCAATCACCAAAATAGGTCATCCAATACATTTTTATCCATTTCCATCAATATCTTCCATATCGGGTCACTATAAGGGTTTTAGGAGGGTTTTAGATCGATTTCTATTCTTAAAATTTGTTCATAGAACACTGCCCCTGAAACTAACTCCTAATACTTGAAAATAATTTCTATGACCCTTTGAAATATCTCCCAAATATCTCATCTTCCCATGTAATAGTCACATGTGCCAACAAGCATGAGAAAATCCTTCTTGGGTCTTCATCTCTTCATTCTGCACATACAAGAGACCTTAAAAATCATTTTCATGATTTCTCCTTCAACTTAGGACCTCAAAATGCACAAACATACTTTAAACATAATTTAAAACCTCAATCCATGCTCACATGAGCTCATAAGCCTCAAAAATTGATATGATACCTCATTCTGCAACCTAGGGTCTTATGACTCGGTTTATGAGAAGACCATTAAAGAAGAAGTTACCCCTTTGGCTCATTCTGAGAGTCATGTAACTAACTCAACACATTTCTCAGATGATATAATGATATATTTCATAATTTCAAGCTCATACACATCCATATCACCATCACCATGCCTCTACAAGCCATATTCATGCTTAAGAATAAGTCCATAAAATAGACCTACTAGGCACCATACCACTTTAAGATCTTCAAGACACCTTTTTTATCTTACTACTCACATATATAAATTTGAGACAATATCCAAAACATTTCCCATCATTATCCTTTGACCAAGTCTCCTTAAACCATATAGGTCACTACCCAAGACTAAACTAGCCTTCTTAAACGCACAAGACATGAACACAATCTCTCTCTCTCTCTGAACTCATGAAGCTCTTAAGATCTTAACCAAAGATATGAAACTTATAATACCTCAAACAAATCCTCATACTTTTATCCACTCATTTCACCATACCTCATCATGCTTCACAAGACACTTCATTGGATCACTCAAAGCCACACTAACAAGGTCAAATAAATAACCTCATACCAATGACCATAGCCACCTTCTTGTGAACCAACACTTGACCTCAAACTTATTTTGACATTAATTACATTAGGCATATGACATCAAATACAAATCTCACCTTACTGATCCTTCTTGACATCAATAATAGTATTTAAACATATGACATCACTGATAACTTTTAACAATTTCTATTAGACCCAAATTTTGTAATATGGTCTAAGTATTATATAGCCATAAGTGCATAATGCAAGGGAGCAAGATGAGTATAGAATACTACAACATGGAAAATAATGGAATAAAATAGATAAATAGGGGAGAATATCTTGGAATAACTTGGTGTGGATAGGTGTTGTGAAAGATAAAGAAAAGGAAAATAAGGATCACAAGATGAAATACTCAAAGAAGTGTAGGAATAAGACAAGGGTGAAAAAATTAGAGGTGGTTATAAAGTAGTTTTTTGAAGTATCAAATATTAATTGGAACATGAATATAGTATCCAGTATTAACAACATCAATATTTAGCATAGAGAGAGTATATAGGTTTTATTGGGCCTGATTCAAAAGGAACTTAACTGTAATGTCTCACCATGACTTCTTTCTTTGAAACAATCATTGACTCATCATATTTAGTGTATTAATGTTGCAACCCAAAAATGGGTTAACTTATGTATAAATACCCCTTTGGATTTATTTATAATGGGTTTTTGTGGTAGTGGTTGTTGAAAATAGATGTGTTATTATTGTTAAGGTAGAGATATAGAGAGCATGTACTGAATGAAGTAGCTTTGTAATCTTATCAAATTCATCAATGAAACTAATATTATGTGAACCTTGATGTGATAAATATATTTGGTGGTAAATTTGATTTATAATACCATAATTACTTACAAAATGTGAATGTGTTAAATGGCTAAGTCTAGAATGATGATTGTAATAGTAGTGATTAACTGAACTCAAGTGCCTAAAATTCATTCATCCACTATCACATGACATAACCAATAGGAACTGATCTAGGTTGTGTTCCTCAAGTGAGCATGTGAGTTCACTCTTGTGATATGTTGGCTATCATGTTATATTTTCCCTTCCTCTAAGCACGTGACTAGTATTTAGTCATGCAAAACTAAGTATAGAAGAAACCCAACATTTTGGCTCAATTGTCAAAATTCATTGCATTTGTTAGCACGATGGTAGAAATAATCTTGAGCAGCTATCCTAGGAAATTTTTTATCATTGGTTTGGTACCATAGAGTATAACTTTGTGCTTCAACATATTGAACTAGGAGGTTTTACGCACACATGGATAAAACAACACTTATATGATTCTCTATATAAAACATTCTTTGTAGAATTACCCATTCACTTGCATGTTTGGATTTTGACCTATACATAAGACCATTTAATAGATTATGGATGGAAATATCCTTGGTTAGTAGAGAAATAGATGACCTTAGCAAAATTGAAATATACTTAGACACATGTAGTGGACATGTGGTGGAAAGTAGTGCTCAATAATTACATTTTGGAATATGTTATCTCTACATACTCTTATCTAAAAAAAGCATTGTTCAACTTTATGAGTGAACCACACAGGAGGTATCTCAAATAATTTCCTTTAGAAATTAAGAAGCTTATGGTTGATTCTAGTCTTGAGAACTTCCTCATGGATGGATAAACTCTCTTGCATAGGAGCAGTACAACTAGTGGGTAAATGAAGGGGTATGCATCGATATGGGATTGGTAGTTTAGCATGGAAGTAAGATAGTAATAACTATAGAAGCATTAGTATGATGAATCCGGGTGTAAGGTTATGAGAGGTAGTGATCCCAGAGGCAAACAAGAGGATAATAGAAGTGCCAAGAGAGTCCATAGGAGGGCAGAAAGGCATGGTGAGTACTTCTTAACCATGGATTCATGCCCTTCACCAACAAAAATATGCATGGAAGCATTAGAAAAAACATTTATCACAAAAAATAATCCAAATAGACCCAATTCCCCCACCATAGTGCATGCTTTTTCATATGAGTTTGATGATTTTTTTTAGAAATTGGGATACTGACAGTGCATAATCTGAAGTTGAATTTGAATTTGAAACCATAGAGGAATATCTAGAGGTGCAATATTAAGCTAATAATTTACTATTAATTTCTACCTTCTTATTACTAGAAAGGCCTATGGTTCACCTTGGAATGCCCAGTGGACCAAATATAACTAGTAGACAAACTATAAGACCAACAATAATTAATAAACCTCCCTTAATGCCCATTATCTCTGGTGTACCTATTGTTGTAATAAGCATGAGAGGTAGTACTAATGGTGGTTCTACTGGAGCTAAAAGATCAGGCAACAACACATGAGGCATTACAAGAACTCCACCACAAGGTTCAGGAGGAGGAAATAGAAGAGTGCCATAACAAGGTCCACTACAACCACTCATTACACCTATAATATACTATGAGATGACACTTCACTTGCATAAATATCAAGGTGTAAAAAAGCCAGTAGAACATGTTCACAAGTGTGAACTCATTTGGTGAGTGCAGGGTACCACTTATTCAGAGTGAAATGTAACTCAATTTTACACTACTTTATTGGAGTATGCATATAAATGATACCACAAATTATTAAAGGTTGTTTTTCTCCAAGAATTTGATATCCCTAAATTTGAATAGTAAAGTATTGTTGCCTTAAAAAATATCACTCAATAGTTCACTGAGTGTATGTGCATGTATGATGCACATTTTAAAATGCTTATTTCAAAGCTATCATTTGAGATTGAATCGATGCAGCATGTTCAATGGTTTATGAAATATTTATTACTTTCATTTTGATAAGCCTTATCTCATAATACTTTCATTGAACCACACGAGGCATTGTAAGTCACCCTCTATGCCAAAGCATGGGAAGTATAGATATGAGAATCAAACCCTTTATGAAGGCTCAAATCATTATGATGGCTTCTTAGCTAGAGAATCTTACATCCAATAATACTCATAATACCTGTAATAGCTTATGGTGTGTTGACTACAAAGTGGAAGGCCATAATAGGAAGAACTATCCACAAAAGGATGTTCATGTTGTATTGAAACAATCCTATGAGATTTACATCAAATATCATGATGTAATAAGTTATCCCTTGATTCACTATGCCACCCAAGATAAAGTGTTTCTATATTATAAAATATGTGATGCAAGTATGCATGATACCAATGACTATCAAGTCATTAATGAGATTCATGAAGCGTGCACTTGAGGTACGTGTCAAACTTACATAGATAACAACTAGGAGGCTGGTAGAGGTTGATCTTTCAAAGGTTGAGGATGTGTAAATGGATGTGGAGGTGGTCATTTTCCACCTAGGACATGTTTCAAGTATAGTTCTCCAAACCACTACCAGCATGACTACATGGTTTATCCAACCTGCACCTTTTGTAAAAATGAACATCGCTTGGAAAAATGTCCCAATTTGTATGTTAGAATTACTAAGGAATGAAATAAGAAGGGCATTAAGATGATACGTATTTCAAAAAATCCCAATACTCAATGGAGACTATGACCTACCACTCCACCACTAAACCCAAGGTCAATATAACTACACGGAGTGGTGCTCATTCCCAACAAGTTTCAAATCCACTTGCTAAAAATATTTGGCATGAATAACCTCATATGCAACACTGTCTCGATGCTTAACAATATAAATAAGTATTGCATGATACAACAACCTTAGTTTGGGAACTACAAAGTAAAATTGAGTTCTTAAAGGATAAGCTGCTAAAATATGGGTCAAGATGCAAAGAGATATGCTACCCATAGCCTAAAGGCATGATGAGTTTTGAGACTTGTGCAAACTCTTCCTTAATGAGGACATTATCCCTCTCCTTAATAATTAGTTACAATATAAAATGATAAATCCTTCAAAAGATCGTCATTCAAACCATGTGTGATGACAAGAGACCCATATTCAACCAAACCCAAAATGTGATAAAGAGGTCTTTGTCAATGTGTCTATTGATGGTTAGATGATTTGTGACATTTAGGTAGACATTAGTGTGGAAATTAATGTTATAACCAAAGATGCCTATAAAAATATGGGGAGCCCCACTTTGAACTCCTCCCCATATGTCATGTTCATGGCCAACAACACATGCACATTGCCCATAGGCATTCTTAAGGATGCCACCATTAACATCTTGGGATTCATGTTCAAGAGTGATTTCAAGGTAATCGAGCTTGTTGAAGATGATGAATTCCTTGCTCTTCTGGGTTGACCTTGGTGATATTCAAATAATGTTGAATTATATTTCAATAAAAGGTATATTAGCCTTGAGAATGACACTCAACGTGTAGTCATACCTCTAAATAATGACCAAGGAGCCCCCTTTGTGGAAACATTAATGTTGATGAGGTTATTATTATAATCTAAAACATTACTTCTCAAGGAAATGAAAATGTGGATCCTACTCCTTATGATATTTTATGATGGGAAGATGCTCAGTCTATTTCTAACACTACCAATGTCATTTGTGACCATTGGGCTCAAGGTGCATATGATCTAACAAGGCATGTCTGTGGTATTTTAGAAATCCACCTAAGTTCCCCTATAAATCTCACTTAGTGCCACAAAGTTTTTTGCCTCATTGATAGATGCCTGATGGCTAGACCACTCTTACAGTTGGACCAAGCACCTAGGTTTCATAGATAGATAGAGGTCTAAGAATACTTACAGTAGTTAGAGGCTTATTATGTTAATGAGGATGAAAGGTTCCATGTGATCACCTTTCTATTTCAAGGGATAACTACTCGATTGTGGTATACTCATTGGCACCAATTGGATACATGGGAATAAGTGCGTGTAGCTATGTATAATAATTTCCATCATGACAACTATGTCCATGCCACCCTGAGTTATAGTGGTATTACTTCTTTAGAACAACATATAACACAATGTCAAAGCCTTTGGAGTGTTGACAAAACAATTAACCAGGATTCTTATGGGTACATGCATTCTATGGTACTTTGTGTCCCTGGGATAAGGCATGGCAAATTCATCAATTAATGCGTAGAGGCATGGATACCTGGTAGAGCATCAAACATGGTTTGCTTGCCACCTTTGCATTTTATTCACTATATATAGATTTGAATTTATATCTAAAAGTGATCCTTAGGTAGTTATGGGTGATCATACACCAGTTAAAGACTAGATATGACACATGCATGGAAAAATTGAAGACAATTTGGCCATCTTCCAAAAAATTGATACTCTTACCATGGCTCAATTTGAACTAGACTCCCAATCTGAATATGACCATCAAGAACATTTAAGAAAATTTAAACAAAAGGTTGTGTACTAAGTTTATGAAGGTACCATTTTTGATCCTCTAGAGCCATCATTTGATTACTTTAATTTGCATACAAAGTGTAGGGCATGTGATGTTCGAGATACAATGTGGTATGAGAAAAAACCAAATTTTACACCATTCCAAATGGTTTAGTAGAATATTTGAACATACAGTGCACCTAAACTAGCCGCTATGGGAAACTACTGGTCTGATGTTGAGATGACAAAAATATTTGAACTTTCACATGAGTAACAAGACATTTTCCCATGCAACTACACTAAAATTAAATTATTACATCCATCATTGGGCAGATTGCACATCATATTGGTTGAAGGTACTCTTCTAGTGAGGAAATGACCATATCGAATAAACCTAAATCTGCATGCTTGGGTCAAAGAGTAAATTGATAAAATATTATCTACTAGAGTTATTACTATCAAAGTGGACACCAAGATATCTAGATCAAGTGAATGCACATGTTTGTGATAGGCATGATTAAAGCATATACACAACACAATAGATGCAAGAAAATGAAATCACATACATGATAAAATTACATAAACAAGATAAGATTATAAATCTGTCTTCCATAGAATAATAACTCACCGAGAGAGATGTACAAATAGGAGTGCATAATAAAATCCTCCCAAAAAAGGTAGTTAGAGAGCCAATAATGGAAGATTAACTCCCATACCCAAAATATTTGGTCAAGGGAGCTACTTTATATTCATTTGGTTAAAATTTAATTCTATGTATACATAAGCAAGCTATCCATGAAAGTAGGGAAACTCCAAATAAGACCCCTACTCTAACACCCCCCTATAAGCACAACTTAGATGGGTAGTGTAAAAAAATAATGGGTCCCAATAACTAGGCCTGATCAGGTACACAATAAAAAAAAATCTCCCATGAAGTAGAGAAAGGGAGAAAACCTATGGGAAAAACTCCCCCCTGCCGCGCCCCCCTACCCACCCCCGCAAAAGAAAGACATAGTAGGAGTGAAGAGGCTATAATCTCCCCCTCCAAATATTATGGTATTGTTGATGTAGATAGCACCCCAAGAAGAGCTCATAGATAAATGAATTTGATCACAGTGAAGGGTTTGGTAAAGATATTTGCAACCTAGTCTATACACTGGTAAAATCTCAAGTCGATGACTTGACCATAAATAATCTCCTAGATAAAATGCATGTGAGCCTCAATGTGTTTGATTCCACTAATGTTGAACTAGATTCTTGCATATCTATATGGTACTTTGGTTGTTACAATAGATGATGGTGTGTTCCCTAAAAGGAATGTCAAATTGAGATAAAATCCCTTGAAGCCAATAGCCTCAATAGTTGCATTAATATATCCCTTGTACTCTACCTCTATGGATGATATAGCAATAGAATTTTGCTTCTTTTTAAACCAACTAATGGGACCAAAACCCATTTAAAATTTATAACCTAAAGTGGACTTACAATTCTGACTATCTCCAACCCAATCTAAATCTATAAAACCAACCAAGTCAACCTCTGTGTCAAATTTGTACTAAATCTTAAATCTATAAGAGCCTTGAATGTAGTACAAGATCCTCTTAGCTAATTTTTAGTGCATCTCATGGGTTTTCTCCATGAATATGGAGACAAGTCCCATTTCATATGAAATATCAAACCTGGTATGAGTCAGATAAATGAGTCTACCAATAAGTTGTCAATACTGAGTGTCATCAACTAAAGGTGTATAAGAGTCAACCTCAAATTTGACTCCTGATAGAAAAGGAGTCATAAATGGCTTACAGTCAACCATGTGAAATCAAGCCAAAATATTGAGAGCATACTTGGATTATGCAGGCGAAATCCTTGAATCGAACTGTGAAATCTTGATGGTGAGGAAGTAATGAAAAATACCCAAGTCTTTCATGTCAAATTTGACTTGTAGATCTATCTTCACCACTGTAATAAATGATGAAGAGTTCTTGGTATTAAAATATCATCAACATAAAGGAATAGTATCAGTAAAGAATTATCTTTTCATAAAAAGTATAGATTGGGGTCTAAATGACACCTGGTGAAACCCAAAGTAAGGAGGAAGGAATCCATCTTAGCATTCCAAGCCTGAAGGGCATGTTTATGGCCATAGATGGATTTTATAAATATGAAAAATAAGGATGAATCATGAAAAAACCTAGGTGGTTATTCTATGTAGATTTCCTCCTCAAGGTCTCCATGAAGAAAGGCACTCTTCACATTCATTTGATGCACATCCCAACCATGTGTTATGGCCTTAGTTAGTGTGAGTCAAATTGAAGTCATCTTTATAAAATGTGCAAAGGTCTCTGAGTAGTCAATGTTAGCTACCTGTGAAAAACCCTTGGTGACCAATCATGCTTTATACTTATCAATTGATCCATCTACTACAAAATTGGTCTAATATATCCACCTACATCAAACCATCATTCTTTCCTTAAGAAGTGAAGTCAAATCTTGTGTGTGATTTTTGATCAAGGAAGAATATCCTTCTTATATAGCACTATCCCACTTAGTTATGCCTAAATCCTCTCAAAATGTTTATGGATCTAACATTGAAGTAAAGAAATCATGTGGACTACTTTGATAATCTATTTGAGTATATTTGTCATCTTTTGGATCCCTTGCCCAAGTGCCTACACTCTGAAGTGTCTGCCTGGCCCAAAGGGGCCTAGATGTGGGTGAGTCATGTGTTGACTCCTCATCTTCTGAAACATTAATAGAGGTGGATGTATAAGACTCCCCATCACTAACCTCACTATCAGAACTGGAAGAAGAAGAAGACCCTAGATTAGGAACTTTATCTAGATGATCTAAGTTAGAATAAGAATCATCAAATCTAAGTGAATCTAATAAAAGATAATTGTCAAATGTTGAGTCTTTGGGACTCTCCTAAAATTGAACACTTATTTCTATGAACAACTCTTGTATGGTTGGATGTAGAAGGCATTACCCCTTAAAACTATTTGGATAACCTATAAAGATACAAAGATGTAGAGTTTCTATAGTTTTGTGTATCTTCTTTGGTATATTTGTCATAACTGGAGATTCGAAAACCCTAAGGTGTTCAACGTCAGGTTTCCTTCCATGCCAAGTTTCAAAGGGTGTTATTCCTTCCAAATATTTGTGAGGAACCATGTTTTTAATATAATAAGCACAATTAATGGCTTCGGCCCATATTGAGGTGCCAAGGACTTAGAGTGAATCATATATCTAGCCACATCTTTCAAGGACACATTCTTGCATTATGTAAATCCATTCTCTAAAAGATTGTAAGTAACTATCTGTTATAAATCAATCCCCTATGCAATGTACAACTGCTTAAATATGCTACTAACATATTCACCTTCATTGGTAGTTTGAAGAACCTTGATGGATTTCTCAAATTGTTTCTCAACAAGCACCTTGAATTATTGAAAATCTTCAAACACTTCAAACTTTTGCCTAAGAAAGTAAACTCATGTATATCTCAAAAAATCATCAATGAAAGTGAGAATGTAATAATCCCTTGTAAAGGATAGGCTGGGAAAAGGCCTAGATACATCATTATATACTAACTCTGATGCTTGAGAAACCCTCCAAGCTTTGCCTTTATCAAATTTTTCTTTGGGATGCTTTCCAAGAGAGCAACCTTCACAAAGTCCCTTAGATAATTGGACTCAAGGCAAGCCTATGACCATGTCATTTTTCCAAGTTGTTCAAGGTAGCAATAATTAAGGTGGCCAAACCACTCATGCCATAATTTTTTAACTCTATTTGAATGAGTTAGCAATGTTTTTGGAGAAGAATTAAGTGTAAAATGTGAAAAGGTGTATAACATGGCTTAGTAATCTTCCCTAACCACTACCACTGTAGAATCACTATGCAACTCCTTGATGAAAACTAAATCTAGTAAAAACTCAACCCTTATGCCTTTGTTTATATGAGTGATTTGATACATTGATGATAGATTGGGTAAAAGAGAAGGGACACTTAGAACATTATTAAATGTTCCTCCTATTTCAATAGACCCCCTCCCTACAATAGGTATAAAAGTGTCATCACCCAAACTAATAGAATGCATGTTGCAAGGCTCTAAAGAGTAAAACTCAACTGGTTAATATCTCATGTGGTGAGAATCACCCAAGTTAATACCCCATAAATATGTTGAAGATACAACTACTACAAGAGCCTTACCCTTTTCTTTCTCTTTCCCTTTTCCCTTTGCCTTAGTAGAATCTTGGGTAGATGAATTATGCTTGATGGACTCAAGAACACCTATGTTATTCTTCTCTAAGAGATGAGTTAGGTGATCTATTTGCTTCTTCATGTACTTACTTTCATCATGCCCATTTTATTATAGTAGGCACACTTAATCTTTTCTTTCTTAGGTTTTCCATTGGAAGAGGAGGCTTTGGTTTCGGATTTGGCAGAGGTTGATTCTTTCTTCTTCTCTTGATCCTTATTATTCTTCTTCTCTTTATTTGAAGTATTTGCTTTCTAATTCCCAATGATTAGGGCTTTAGTTTTTTTATAATTCAATGCGCTTATATTGATCAACTTGTCTTGTTCCCTAGTTAAGTTAGTAATGAAATCTTTTCAAAATGGAATTTTTCGTATGGTGTTCAAAGCACTTTTAGTGGCATGAAAAGTAGAGACAAAGATTGAATAGTCAAGACTTAGTTTAGAGAGTATAAAAAGAACAAGTTGGGAATATTATTTATTTATCCCACATTTTTTTAACTACAATCTTAAATACTTGAACTTAGCGAAGAAATCCTGAAGGGTGTCAAAGTAACAAAGACTTAGACTAATGAGTTCATTCTCAATCTCGTGACCTCTCATCACATCTTGCTCCCCAAATAGTTTACCCAAAATTATCCATACATCATGAGGTGGTTTGGAAGGCTCTAAGTGAAATAAGAGATCAAGTGCTATAGAAAGATACAATAGCCCATAGGCTTCATCACTATGGTTATACCACTATCTCTACATTTATGCTAGATTTAGTTTCATCACCCATGGTTATCCTATACAAACCTTTAATCCTTAGAATGATTGTCATCTTGATTTTCCATTCATGATAGTTAAAGGAAGATAGTGGTTTGATTGAACTTGAATCCATTATTGTAGAAATGAGTTGTAGTAGTAATGTAAGTTAAAGTTGTTGCAGAAATAAAAGTGCAAGTAGACTGTAAAGAGTGACCCAAAAAACATAGTACACCCCCTCTGAACTATGAAATAGTGAACCCCCCCAAATGTTGTAAATGCACTCTCAAGAGATATTAGACTCAACCGATAGTGTGTTCTGAGCAATTAGTGCAATAAGTCAAAAGATGAGATTTGGCAAACAAAAGAAAATGCCAAACTCAGTCGATAATGTGTCCAAAGAAGCAAGTATAACGTGAGCAACTAAAAAGATGAATAACTCTTTATTTTTAAATATTTCCCACAATATATTGTTTTATAAAAAAATAAAAAAATATATCCATTAATAATGCTAAACTCAACTAATATTCTTGTGCATTACTTGTGCATTAAAATAAAAGTAGGCTATTTGCCCTTGTTTTAAATCAATCTATTAAAAAAATAATCTAAAATGTTAAAAACATTAGGTCAAACATGAATAAACTTAGCTTATTTTATAATAAAATTTCAAGCCTTTGAAATAGTAGGAGTCTTTTATGCTTCTTCTTGACTAACTCATGCATGAATCACATGCACTGAGTGCGGTCGAAGGCTTAGCCAAGGGGTTGCATGGAATGGCAATCTTACTGGTCAACAATGATAGTAGTCTCAACAAGTGAAAATGTTGTAGCCAAAAATTGTATAAAAGAAATGGAAAGCTAGGGTCGAACACATAGAACTAATTGAGGTTGAGCACAAGTTTATACCGAATAGAGGAGACCAGACTCAAGGCTATATGGAGGCACATAAAAAATTTGTATAAAAATGCACCAAAGCACACATAACATGTAGTCATAAATAAACCATATAAACTATTTTAATGGTTGTCAATGAATTATTTATGCAAAAAAATGACTCCATCGAAGATGAAAAACTCCCACAAATAGATTTTGAAAACTACATTATATTTGAAAATAATAAATCTCATGCTTTCAAATAAAAATAACAACAATAAAAATACTAAACAATCAAATGCTAGAGTGGCTATGATACCATATTGGAGTAGATGCAAATATCTTTGGATCAAGAAAATATACAAATTTGTGATAGGTATGAGTCAAGCATGTACACAACACAATAGATACAATAAAATGAAATCACATACACAATAAAAATGAATAAACAAGATAAGAGACAAAATCTATCTTCCATTAAACAATAGCTCACCAAGAGAGATGTACAAATAAGAGTGTATGAGTAACTCCTCCTAAGAAAGGTGGTCAAAAAGCCAATAATATAAGAGTAACTCTCATACCCAAAATATTTGGTCAATATATTTACTTCATATTTATTCAATCAAAATATAACTCCAACTATACCTAAGCAAGCTTATCCATGAAAGGAGGAAAACTCTAAATAAGAGAAAAAATAAAACCCCTACTCTAACAATTACTCCCATTGATGAATCTGAATGGGATAGTCTCATGTTAATCAACATAAATAATAATGGTTGTATTTAAATTTGTGTGGACTATAGGCTACTGAAAACAACATGTGTAACATACCCTTTCACAATGCCTTTCATTGAGGAAATTTTGGAAGGTGTTATTGGGTGCAAAATATACATATTCACCGATGACTTGTATGGCTATCACCACATACAAATTGTTGATGAAGACAAGGTAAAGACAACCTTTGTAATTGAATGGAATTATTTTACGTATAATGTTATGCCTTTTGGTCTCAAGAATGCACCAATTGTATTCTCATGCATTGTGGTGAAAACTTTATAGGATTTCATCCACAAATTCCTTTAGGTGTACTTGAATGACTCGAATGTGTATGGTTAAGTGTGTGACCACTATGACAATCTATGAATCATGCTTGAATGTTGTCAACAGCTTCATATTTCCTTGAATATGAATAAGTGCATCTTTGCTAGCCCATTTGGGATTTTTTTGGAACATATTATTTTTTAGGATGGACTATTGGTGGATCTAGCTAAAATTATGGTCATTATCCAACTTCCAGTGCCATCCACTCAGTGTGAGGTATTTTCCTTCTTAGGTCACATAGGGTATTATAAGAAGTGCATTTGGGGTTATGCTAACATAGTCGCCCTGATGGAATAACTACTTAAGAACAATGGCATATTCATATGGATGGATCAACATCAACAAACATTTGAGGCCCTAAAAGAGAAAAATGTGACTACACCCATTCTCCATTTCCCAAACTAGAACTAGCCATTTCATGTGCATGTTGATGCTTCATGTATGGTAGTAGGCATTATACTAACACAAAAAAATGATCATAAACTTGATCATCCTATTTATTTTTCAATCCAAAAGATCACACCAGTGGAACAAAATTACTCCACAATCGACTATGAGGCCTTGTCTATGGTTTATGCACTTCCGAAGTTTCATCGATAATTGTTGTTAACCCCATATGTCTTCTATATAGATCATGAAGTGCTTAATTAATTTGGCAAGTAAGCTAGTATTTCACAGATGCATCTATCAATGGATTGTTTTTTTTTAGGAATTCTAATTCTCTATGGTCATTAAACCAGGCAAAGTTAATTTTAGACCCAACCATCTCTGACATGTTCAATTTGGTGAACTGCCATGTGCCATAGAGGATGAATTACCTGATGTATAATTTTTTCAATTTATGATCATGCCTAAATAATTAGAATAAATTATGGATTTTATTATAATAAGGTCTACACTATACAACCTTACCACCCAAGAGAAAAATCAACTAGTTTTGTGTGTTGCCTCTTTCTAGTTTATTGGCAGAGACTTGTATAAACATGGCTGGGATAAAGTAATACGAAGGTGCATAATGCAACCTGAACACAATGAAACATTAAATAGGTCCATGAGGGCATCATATGATGAAATTATGTTGGTGATGTAGCTACATGAAAGGTTCTATTAGTTGGATTGTAGTGGCCCACCCTATTCAGAGATGTCAAATCTTATGCACACTAATGTGATATCTTTAGCACATAGGTAAACCAAACCAAAGGGATGTTATGCCTCTCCATCCTATAATTTCTCATGAACCATTTTAGAAATGGGATATTAATTTCTTTGGGCCCATTCATCTAGATACATAGTGGATTGGTGCATGGTACATCATTATTGCTATAAACTATCTCACATGTTGGGTTGAAGTCATGCTCACATGTGATTGTAATTCTACAAATGCCTCTATATTTATATGGTGAAATATCATTAAAAGGTATGGATGCCCTTTAATTTTAACAAGTGATCATGGTACCCACTTTTTTAATGAGATAATGCACATCCTCTTGGTTGAATTCATACTTTTGCATCATAAAACTATGCCATACCACCCTCAAGCTAATGGCATAGCTGAAAAATTCAACAATATATTGGGTAACTCACTGACCAAGATTGACAACATCGATCACATTGAGTGGGATGATCAATTTTTCATAATCTTATGGTTATATTAGACCACATACCAAAGGTTAAATAATAGTACTCTTTTTAATCTTGTCTTTGGCACTAAATCAGTGTTATTGATAGAGTTATGTGTCCCTCTTTATGTATTATGTATGTTGGTATATAATATGATGAGGAGTCCATAAAGGTGTGGCTAGATGCTCTACTTCAGTTGTTCCTCACACACTAGACTCAAGGAGTTGAAAATCAAAAATAGAAATCCTGACATGATCAACATATGAAAACCAAAACTTTTCATCTTGGTATGCATGTCCTGGTTTATGATTCAAAATTTATGCTTCATTCAAGTAAAGTATGGATTCGATGGGATGGTTCATTTATTATTCATGTTATCTGCCCAACTGACACTTGTAAATTAAAAATATTAGATGGCCAATTCGTACTAGGCCATTTCAATGGTAGTTGGCTTTGGCCCTACCATTCTATGTAATTCTTAACTTCAGTGAATAAGGCATATGCCATTAGATTAGTTTAGGCTTTAGTTTATTTTTCAAATAATTGATGTATTGGTTATGCACCTTTTTATAATTGGTTTGATCCTTTTTGTTATTATTTTGGTATTTCACACTCTCTTTTTATTTCTTGACATGAATTGCACTATGATATGGTGTGGAGGACCATGCATAAATTTTAATGTGGGATGGGTTTTAAGGATGGATAAAATACTTAAGGAAAGAAAACACATAGAGGAGGTGTATGAAGGAAATGATGGAAAATCCACATGAGATAATAGGGCTTATGAGGGACACATGTAATAGGTATCATGAGGTGTGAAAGAAGTGGAATGTGACCTAGGTAAGCGGGCAAGAAGTGGCATGTGACCTAGGTAAGTAGAATGAAGATGGCAAAGGAAATACCATTATAAAAGTGGGTTAAACTAGAAAATGTAGTTTCCCATGAACAAACCAAGAAATTTGAATTTTTATAGTTGGCATGCACTTTGAGAAAAACATAACTCATAAAGGATGGGACATGCATTTATTAATGATGAAGTGGTATGAATGGCAAGCATGCCTAATGGAGACAAAGGTAGGCCATTTAAAATATTAAATGGTTGAAGTGATGGATTGCAACATGGAAGTAATAATGTGAAATTTTGGAGTAGACTCTAAAATATAGAGAGACCTTTCATTTTCATTTTTATTGAAAACTTTTAAGCCATTACAGACCTCAAACAAAGCATTAACAAGTGACAAGAGAAGGTGATTACATAGGGATTAAGTGAAAAAATGTGAAATAGAGATTGTGGTAAAGAACATTCAACAAAATACATGGTAAAGCAACCATAAGAGTGAGTGTGAGAAAGTTGTAGGTTGCAGGCATCAAATCTACCATTGGAGGAGGTTGAAGTAGAAATTGAAGCATTTTAGGTCTAGAGATAAAAGAATCAAAATATATTCATTCAGAAGAGTTGGTCAACTGCATGTTAACCTTCAAGGATCTTGATTAGTGATGCATCCAAAGTGAAATTCAAATAGGAGTAGAGAGCCATTATCTTTCATTCCTGAAGTAGAAGAATATGAGGGTGAAAAAGAAGGAAGTCTTGTTTATATCTAAGAATAAGGATCTATTAAATGTAGTACATAAGGTACATACCTCACAAAGCTAGAATAAGGGGCATCTAGTGAAAAGACACCAAAAATGCCATGCATATGAAAGAAGGATACTACCACACCACCTCCCATTCCTACTTTGATTGAATAAATACAATACCTAGAGATAGTTCTGCATGTGAATTATTGGGAGTCAAAATTCTCCACTTGTCAATTCCTTGATTACAATTATCAACAGCTTAGAAAAGAACTCGACTTACAATGGGACTACTAAGTGGAGTTCCAGAATACCTAGAATGAGATCACCTATGATCTCCTGGTTACAACTTACTAGAGGATGTGGGGGTGTTCCAACTCTTCTAGCTACCTTATTTTGGAAAACCCCAAGAGGTGATTCAATTCATAATTTCATACATTCATAAAGACTACCTCTAATTTTTTGGGTGCATAATGAGAATCATCCCTTAGCAAATCAGTAAAGTAATGGAGTTACTTTTTTATGGTGATGATATTAACATGGATCTTGAAGATCAAGAGGTAATTGATAAAATGATGACAACATTATAATATAAAAAGAAGGCCATGCCATATACATCACAAGCCTAATAGATCCCATAATTTGAGTGACTGCACACTTGACCATGACCAAGATGGGAGGCATAGATCAGTGGAAGGAGGTGGATATGGCCCACCTCTATGTCACTAGCCAAATGACCAAGGGAGTAAAGTACAACTACTCTCTAGTGCAGGATGATGAGAAGGCACATCGCCTACCTAGCCATAAGTTCCCTTGGGGCATAATTTTGTTGTTGTTGGTTTTTGATGAAATTTGCATCTCAAATTATTCCAAAAATGAGTTGAATTAGGTATACCCACCAAATCATAAGTCCCCCATTGAAAAGATCAAACAATTCCCCTATCCCATCACCATCTCACCTTTCTAAATCAAAGATGAAGGGTTGGTTTTATGGCATGAATGAGGCATTTGGTAATGGATGGTGCATACCCAAGGAGTTTCTTGCATAGATGGGAACTTATGTTTCATTGTTATGAAACAATATTACTCACAAAAATTTGGATGGTGGGCACTAACAAATTTTCACCATGGCTCAAGCTGCCCTACGCATTTACCACTAGATATTTCATGCACTCGATGAATTGAATTGAGGATGTGTGCCATGTAAATATTAATGTGGATAAGATTGGCATTGAGATCCACATTCTTTGAAATATTAAGTCTACCTAGGGAGACATGTTTATGTGGAGAGGCAGGAGACTAATAAAATTGATATAAAACCATAAAATATAATCATACAAGGGCAAGTCTGTGTGATTTTAAATATGTTTAGGACATGGAAAATAACATTAAGAAGTTGGGAGGTAGAAAATAAAATATTCCCATCTCATTCACAAATACGCATAGAATAAATGGTGTGAATTGTCAGGATTAGGAGCACAATTGATTACCTTGTATAAGCAACTAAACACAGAATTAAACTAGAAGTAAAATGTAACTAGAATTCAGAAACAACATAGAATATGAGAGACAATATAATCTTATATTAACACTCTTCCAAAAGGAAATACAATGAAGAAATCACACTCTTCCCACACCTCTAGGGCGTACTAGTAATTCTCCCTCAAGAGTTTTCTCTTTCACAACCAATTACAACCACAACTCAAACACAAACTTGTACCCTCCACCAGTCAGTAACAATACTATCAGTACCAAGTACTCAAAGTACTCCAAGTAGATCTCTTGATCTTGCACACCTACAAATCAACTGATCTTACTTACCATGTAGGTCTCCCTTGATCTTGCAACAACTTGCAGATCAACTGATCCTACAATCGGAAGGATCTCTTCCTTGTCCTTGATTATAATACAACCCCATGGGTCTCTTAAATAGATCCCATATAAACAATAATTAATTATAATAATTAGAAACACAGACTCAAGACTAAAATTAGTCTTGTACATGCAAACTAACTATCCATCTAAAATTAGACCAGTTCTGGAAGTGCATGCAAATGCACACACACAGGTTGTCGACGTCAGTTCCTGTCTGACTGATGTCGACCGACACATAACCAATGTCGGTTACTGTGAACACTGAAGATTACCGACATCAGTTGATCAGACCAACATCAGTTGCTCTGCAACTTAGCAACCTCCTCCATTTATATTAGTGAAGCTTTTAGCTCCACAACTTAACAATCTCCCACTTGGAGATAAATAGTTGCACCTGTACCTATACCTGTACATCATCTAATTTTCTTTCCTAGCTTGTATCCCTCTTCAAGTTCAATCTTGAAGACCAACCACCACATATCCTATGGTGCTACTCTTGTCATCCAAGTAACCTACCATATCTGAATCTACATACCCATGTAGAGAAGTGCTTGACCCTGCATAGCATGTTAACCTACTGCTGGTCCCTCTCAAATACCTGAGAATCCATTAAACTGCTTTCTAGTGCTTCTTTCCTGAATTGGCCACAAACTTGTTGACAACTCTCACTGCTTGGGTAAAATCAGGTCTAGTACACATGTACTCAACTTCATCATGTGATTTGAGACACTGTTCTATGAACTGTCCATCCATAGGTGTGCTAACCGGTTCTGCATCCTGCATATTGAACCTCTCTACTACCTTATTCACATAATCATCCTGAAACAACATCAACCTGTGATTTTTCCTGTCTCTAGAAATACTCATGCCAAAGAATTTTTTTGCTGCTTCCAAATCCTTCATGGCACACCTCTGAACTAACTTTACCTTTAGCTCAACAACTCCCTGCATGTGTGACCCTGCAACAAGCATATACACTACATACAGTAACAGGATAATGTAGCTAATATTATCTAACCTAGTAAAGTAAACACAATGGTCACATTGACATTGACTAAAGCCATGCTTTGTCATACACCTATCAAACCTTAAACACCATTGTTCTGCAGCCTGCTTAAGACCATATAACCTAGCCTTATGTCTCACGTGTCTATTCTCTCTTTTATTTGACTTGGGAATCTGTTAATCTTTTAGTGCTTTTATTCCAGCTGGCAACTCTACCAAATCTCTCATTTGGTTCTATTCTAAAGAATCAATTTCCTCATTCATGCCATGCTCCCACTATTTCTTGGATTCTACCTGCATTGCCTTTTCAAAACTTCCTGGTTCTTGACCATCAGTGAGCAACAAGTAGTGTAAAGAAGGGGAATAACAAATTTGAGGCTTACTTACCCTTTTAGTCCTCCTCATGGGCATTTGAGACTCCTTAACAGTTTGTTATCCACCCAAAATCCATTTTAACAGTGATCGATGTCGATCACCTCTAGCCAACTTCAGTCTACACCTAACCGATGTTAATTCCTCCTGATCACCGATGCCAATTCCCTGATCGACGTTAGTGTCCACCTGGTTGCTGATGTTGGTTCTCTGATCGACATCAATCTCCACCTGCCTGACACCATTGACTCTGTTCTGCACATGATCGACGTTGGTACCTGCCTATTCAACGTCAGTTCCACTTGACCGATGTTGGTAACTATGTTTTTCTGTGAGTGATGACTTTTTACCCACGAGCTCACTTTGAATCATAACCTTGTCTAAACTGCCTTGCTCAGAATTATTCAGCCCCTTGAGCTGATCTCTGTCCGTCATCTTTTCCTTAAAAACCAAGGCTTTTATGTTTTTGTCA
Organism: Torreya grandis; assembly: GCA_037957365.1. NCBI lineage: Eukaryota > Viridiplantae > Streptophyta > Pinopsida > Cupressales > Taxaceae > Torreya > Torreya grandis. The sequence continues at coordinate 2,263,276 of JARHVA010001046.1, read as the reverse complement.
AAAACATCAAATTTTCTCTTCCTGCAATAAACCCGATCCTTTCTTGTAGCATACCATTATGATCCTCTAATAGAAGCTCCCTTCTTTGTTGAACCAGTTTCAAGAAACTTCACTTTCTTTTGTTGCTTACAGAAATCTTGATCTATGCTTTCTGAATCTAAACTCTTACCTTTTGACTCAAGAACATGCATCTCCTTCTTACTCATGTGACCAAGCCTACAGAGCCACATCTTCACATCTACATCTGAAGTAGATAAATCAGAAAGAGAATCAGTAATACAAGTAGATAGATAAAGAGTACCTACTTTCTTACCTCTTGCTAAAACAAGTGCACTCTTGAAAATTTTTCAAGATTCCGCTATGAGAGTTACTGTGCATCCCTCATCACCCAACTTTTCAACAAAAATCAAATTCCGCTTCAGGCCTGGGACATGCATGACCTCCTTCAACACCCATGTGTTGCCCATCTGCAATTTCAGCTGCACTTTCCCTTTGCCAACCATTTGATAAGGCTTACCATCCCCTAAATAAATCTTTCCAAAGTCTCCTTGGACATAATCATAAAAAAATTCTCTATTTGGGGTTGCATGGAAAGAGGCACCATAATCTAAAACCCAATATTCCACTTTATCCAAAAAATATACAAGAGCATCCTGTGTAACAATACCTGTAACATCTACTTCTTCATTTCCTTCATGTTGATCTTCTACCAACCAACAATATTTCTTTACATGCCCTTTTTTTTCACAATTCTAGCAGATTTTACTATCATACCTGGATCTGGATCTCCTGCCTATTTTTGACCTTGATTTCTCTTGCTCAACCTTATCTCTTTGCTTTCCCTTACTTTCAACACTTAAAGCATTCTCTGATGATTTCTCTGTGCTTTTTTTGTGAATTTTTTTATTCAAGATTACACTAACAACATCATCAACTTTCAAGATTTTTGAAGTAGACGCAGTATTACTAACTGCCATTACCAAACTATCCCAAATTTTAGGTAAAGAGCATAAGATTAAGAGAGCCTTAATTTCATCATCAAAAGCTATATTAACTGAAATTAACTGGTTTACCAAACCATGGAAATCACTAAGATGACTATGTACCGATCCACCTTCTAGCATTTTCAAATTAAATACTTGCTTCATAAGAAATACCTTATTCGAAGCTAAGGGTTTTTCATATAAATTTGTCAAAAATTTCATTAAATCTACCGTTGTCTTAGCCTATGATAAGTTGAAAATCACAGACGATGCCAGGCTCAACCTTATAGATCCTAGAGCCTGTCGATCAAGAACATTTCATTATTCATCTTTCATATCTGTGGGCTTGCTTGCAACCCCACCCAACGGTAAGTACAAATCTTTCTGATACAGATAATCTTCTATCTACATCTTCCATAATTGATAATTCTTGCCATTGAATTTCTCTATTCTTAGCTTACTTTTTTCTGCCATTGTTTTACTCCCACTCAATCAGAAACCCCTGAGAGTGACCTGTAATCAACAAACACTAACCTGCTCCGAACCAGGCTCTGATAAACTTGCAACCTCGCTTTGATACCACTTGTCAGGATTAGGAGCACAATTGATTACCTTGTATAAGCAACTAAACATGGAATTAAACCAGAAGTAAAATGTAACTAGAATTCAAAAACAACACAAAATATGAGAGACAATACAATCTTGTATTAACACTCTTCCAGAAGGAAATACAATGAAAAAATCACACTCTTCCCACACCTCTAGGGCATACCAGTAATTCTCCCTCAAGAGTTTTCTCTCTCACAACCAATTACAACCACAACTCAAACACAGAGTTATACCCTCCACCAGTCAGTAACAATACTGCCAGTACCAAGTACTCAAAGTACTCCAAGTAGATCTCCTGATCTTGCACACCTGCAAATCAACTGATCTTACTTACCATGTAGATCTCCCCTGATCTTGCAACAACCTACAGATCAACTGATCTTACAATTAGAAGGATCTCTTCCTTGTCCTTGATTACAATACAACCCCATGGGTCTCTTAAATAGATCCCATACAAACAATAATTAGACTTCTTAATTACAATAATTAGAAACACAGACTCAAGAATAAAATTAGTCTTTTACATGCAAACTAATTATCTGTCTAAAATAAGACCAATTTTGGAAGCACATGCAAACACACACACACACACACACAGGTTGCCGACATCGGTTCCTATCTGATAGATTTCAGCTGACACATAACCAATGTCGGTTACTGTGAACACTAAAGATGACCAACGTCAGTTGATCAGACCGACGTCGATTGCTCTGCAACTCAACAACCTTCTCCGTTTGCATTAGTGAAGCTTTTAGCTCCACAACTTAACATGAATGAAAGAAAATAGGCAAAGACAAGAGGCCACTATCTCAAATAGGGTGTAGGAGGAGCAACATAGGGCCAAGCCTAAATGAAAAAGGTGAACCCCATTACCAACAAGAACCCAAGGTATATCTATAGAATAAAAGAAAGTTATTTCACAACTAGTTACCTAGGTAGAGCTTGAGTAGGAAGTGCTTCTAGACATAGGTGAGGCATTTATAGATGCACAACCTATAAAATAACCCACTCCTGAGTCCAATAAATAATAGCCTATTGGGACCAAATAAGAACAATCTGTTGATGAGAAGTAAATGGATGTGGAGAGTCTAAAACTAGAAGAAGTAGAAAGAGGGGAAGGGCCCACCTTAGAGGACCTTGGCACCAAAAAAAATGAGTAACAAGAAAAGAGTCAAGAAATTATTGATCTAGAGTGTAACCCCCAAAAGGGCCAGGAACCTATGAAAGATGCAGAACAACAACAATAGGCAAATCAAGAACCCCCTATTCATGTCACATTTCAACAAGACACCTTAGACAAATAAGGGAATTTATGGGGTTATTTACTTGAACATGAGTCCATGGAACAAACTTAGTGTGAAATGTATTTTTCATTGGAAGTGTATCACGATGAAGAACGGTTTGAGTTTCCAAGGGCCAACACTAACTATTGACCAAATTTAACTTTTAGGTCAAATTAGGGCACCGCTAGGTAAAAACTTGATTTTTAGGTGTTTTATGGGGTCTAATATTTTTTCATAGGTTTTATTATATGTTACTTACTGTCAATTGATGTTATACTAGCCTTGGTCAATTAGTTTTTGTGTCTATTTATCATTTTGGGTCATTTTAAGGGTTAAAAAATGCATTTAATGTTTTGTATGGGTTTATTTGGAAATGTGAAGGTCGAAATGGGTGATGTAATGTTATATGTGTCTTTAGAGGTCTTAAAAACTAACATTATTGAAAAGTGGCAAATTATTTAGTTAAAAGAGTAGTTTTCTTAGCAAAAAAGATATTTTAGCACTTGTCCAACCTCCTTAGGAAGTGTGCCACATAGAAAATGATCACAAAATGCCTCTTCATATTATTGAATCTTAGTTCCATGTTTGATTTGATCTGTAAGTATCATTTCTTGCTCAAAAATGTTCTACTCCCTTTTCACTCTTTTTGGCAAGCAAAAGTGACTTTCAGGTTTTTGCTTGGTACAATCAGCATAAGGGGTTTAAGGTAAAATGATATTAGGAGTATAGACTAAATTTATTCATATTTAATTTGATGTTTGGTTATAAATTAATGGTAGCCTAAGCTTTATGAACCATCCTTAAGAAGTTGGCCTTCCAAATCTACCTATTAATTTGTGTACCCTATGGGTTTCTCCTTAGTTTGAGAAATTTTGTACAATCCAATTGGTTGGGATGATTCCATATAATGTGTCCTTAATTATTTGATGTTATCCATGATTTTTTCAATTTTTAATTTATTTTGATGAGCTAATAACCTTAGTTTTATAGACTAGTCACTTTTGAGATTAATAGGCATGTTTCCACCATTCTCAGATTTTCATGCTTTGATGACTATTTCAAAGGGTGGAGATGAGTAAATTACCATGTTTAAAATTTTCTTTCAATCTCCTCACTTTTAAATCTCACCCTCTAAGGTAACTTTCTCCATGAAGTTGTAGTCACAAGCACCATATAGTCCATCTAATGAATGACTGTCATTCCAGTTAGCTAAATGATTGTCGTACCAATTAGCTAGATGCCTTCCAAGGGTTAAACATTGAAGATGAGGTTTGAAGATTCATATTAGGACTTTAAATAACTTTATGTTTCATCTGAGTACCATTTAAAAGAGATCAATCCACTATGTAAGGTAGATTCTTTGAATATATGAACCTTCTATCCACTGTTTGTCTAGTGCAACTTGGAATGTGCGTCTACAAAAGTTTGGGAAAGGAGATTATGTTTAAATCAAGATTTCTTGACTTGATATAAGATTTCACAAGTTAGAAAGGAACCATGTTAACCTTTTATGGAGGTGCAATTGTTGTCTAATGCCCATACACCATACATAGTTCTAATTTACTATCTACCTACATGTAGCTAAAATGTCTACCTATAGGCATCTCCCAAGATGATGTCATGGTGTGGTGGAATGTTATATGAAGGTGTTTCATCATTTTACAAGTGTTGAGAGTGCATATGAAAATTTGTGAAGGTTAAATTTTGATCATAAACACATGTCTCAGGCACACTCCCTGAGATTCTATACTTCCTACTTGTATATACAATTATCCACCTATAGGTGGTCTTGATAGAAGGTTGAAAGGTCATTCTAGAGAATAGAAGCATAAGATGAACCCTTATTTGAGGTCCTAAAATGAGGATAAAACATGAATATTCCTTTGGAAGGGCTAAATTGGCAAATGGGGTTGAGAACCACCTTCTAAAGACCAAGTAGTAGTGTTTAGGGCTCTTCTCCCTAAAGGTGTGAAATAGAGCACTTCATCATTTGAGAACATCACATATTTTGGACGACAAGACTCTTAGTGCATCTAAATGACCATTCCTTGTAGACCCATCATAAGACAAGAGATTTTCCAAATTTTAAGGGATGATGAATAGCAGAGTATGGTGTTTGAAAGGCCCTAATTTGTACTTTCAAGCATTATTTTCAAATAGAGACAACTACAGGTTTTGATCCTAAAGGAAGTTTTCTCACCCAAAGTTGCATAAGGGCCTATACACTATGTCTAAATGTTACAATGATATAAGTGACCTATTATGACCTAACAATAACTAGTATAAGTTCATAATCTATGTTTATAACCCCATAGGCATTCCTTGTATGTACACAGGCAGGAAACATTCACCCATAACAAAGGTTTATAAGGCAGAGTGTCTCAGTCATGAATCCAAAATGCATGTAAGAGGTTGAAAGAAGATTAGAGTGATTAAACAAGTTTAGGAATACTTTCCTCAAAGTCATGATAACCTTTACAAGATTTTGAGATGTGATAAATAGGCCTACAAGATTCTAATTCCATGGAAAGGCACACACAGTCAGACAATAAGCTAAGAGAGGGTGCTTAAGTGATAGTCTTTGATATGAAATAGCCCAAACATGAGAAAATGGCTTCAATTAGGTGTATGGTGATTCAAAAGGATTGAGAGGAGGTTTAAAAACACCTTTCCTCAAGCTAAGGAATATATATAACCTACATGTAGGTCCAAAAAATGCCAAGGTATCTCAGTTAGGTAGAGTGTCTTAGTCATGAATCTAAGTGTGTATGAAAGTGAATAGTAGGTCTAAAGCATGGATCAATGATCCTAGAATCTAGTAAGAACTATTATTCACTATATACAAAGCTAAATTCAAGATATGATCACTTTCATCATAATCAAATCAACTTCATAACTCCCTCATAATGAATTTAAAGGTAAAGGGAAGACACTTCCAAGTGCAAAACACAATCCTTAGAAGGAACCCTACACAGTCTGCCATTCTAAGAGTCTATCTTGGTTTTAGTAAATTTTGAAGGGCCCATTGACATGATTAAAAGTTTTTTATTGATGTATAAGGTCCCCATCACTTGGGTAACCTCCTAAAATACTCAATTTAGTTATAAAAATAGGGGAAGTGCCCTCTATTTTGTCTCAGACAAAGGGCACTCCTTTTTTGAGCATAAACCTGTAATTGTGAGAGGTGGAGATAAATAGATGGGTTAAGAGTAGTTTTGGCATGGAAAAAAAGTTGGGAAAGTTATAACACATCAATGACAACATTAATGACCAAATTATAAATTTTGGAGCTCAATTGAGAGGTCTAAAATACTAAGGTTGCAGTCAACCCTAGTAGGCATAGTTATGCCTAAAGGCTCAAATAAGGGGTCACTTTCATTTTTGGATTGAGATGTGTACTAATTTTTTTTAAAGATGCTTTTGGGTTTAATAAAGGTGTTTTAAATCATTTACCTTGTAGGATAAACCATAATAAGGCCACTTTTGACTAGAAAACTCACTCAGACATGTAAGAAAAGCAAGAACAAGCATGATAGGTCAAGTTGTGATGCTCATATCTTCTTGGAGATTTTGCATGGGTGCCAAGGGAGTTAAATTATGTTATCAGGGGTCTTTAATTCCATATTTTTTGATTTTTTGTACAACTTGGATGTCCAACTTTCATGAACCAACCTTAAGACCAAAAATAGGTCTAAAACCCTTCAAAATCCTTGCTAGAGACTCGATTGGGAAAATGGAGTTGGAGATGAAATATAATGAAAAAATTTGACCAAAATATCTATTTTAACTTGTAGAGTACTCCCTAAATATCCCTCACATGATTTTTAATTTTATGGACTTATACAGATGGGGCAAAATATAAAGTTTTTCTCACTATTTTATGTGTTTTACAGGTTGTAGGAGGTTTCAAGAGATGCCAATAATATGGGATCAAATATTGAGACTTAATATAACTCCCCATGTCAATTTAATACCTTGAAAATATTCCTAATTGTCTCAACTAGGTGCTTCAACTCAACCAGTCAAAACTGGTATATTAGACAAGCTAGTGCGAAGGGTGAAGATATTCAAGTGGGGTGAATTTAATATGTCACTAATGATTATAAGTCCATGGAATACCTTGAAACATGTAATCCACTATATTTTATGTATTTTCAAGGAAAATGTATGTCATTTTTGAATCCAAGTGTGCAAGGTGCATGAAAGGAGTGTTTTTTGGACATCAGATGATGATGGTTCACTTTTAGAGGTTTCTAAAGGACTAGGCATGGAACCAATACATGTAGAGGCATGTTTTATATCCTCCTCTTCCATTATAATAATTTTACCTACTCCTAATCAGTTATACAATGTTCAAATTGTTAGGACTTGTTTCAAAGTCTTAACGTTAGGTTAGATTTTTGGTAGGTAATAAATAATTATTGTAAATGGGGCATGCATCTTTTAGTAAAGACACCCCCTTACTTAGTTTAATTATTAGGTAGTTTTAATTTTTTTTATTTATTAATTAGAATTACCGTACGAGTTGTTTTTATGTATTTAGTTGGTTATAGGATTAGTTGTTTTTATCGGTCATTGGTAAAAACTATATAAATCCATGTTTGCATTGTAAAAAGGTTAATGGAGTAAAGGCACCCTTATGTACTTGTTTTTTTGAAATTAATAAAATACTTGTGCACTTGCACTAAGCGGGGACAAGGTTCAACCTATTTTGATTCAGGAGTTATCAGTGGTATCAGAGCATGGTTATTTTGGGAGCTTGGTGAATTCGAAGGAGCAAGGTGAAAACTCAATTCACGTGATATCATTTGGCATGAAATAAGGTATGTCATATAGTATTGGTTTAAATATTTTGAAAAATTATATAATTATTTTAATTTTTTAAATATTATTTATATTTAAACCTGTATATTTTCCATATACCACAGTCTGGTCTTTTTTATCATTCATACTCCATTGTCTTGTGTTCAAACCTCCTTATCTGGCATAAAAATGAATTTTTAGCATTTTAATGTTATTAAATTCATTATTTTTTTGCCAAAACTAGATTTGTACGGCCTATTTATTTAAAAAAAACCTCTACAATATTTATTTATGGCTGCCATTATTGATTCATCTCATTCTCAAGCCTCTTAATAGCTAAAACACCAGCCAATCTTAATCAAATGATATTAAACCCTTATTTTTTGCATTCAAATTGTAAATATGAGAATTTTGTGAACTTGTACGGCATGTGGTATGGCCTTCCAATGCCTAAGCTTTATTTTTATCTCATTCCCTGCAAATACACCTCAAAAAAATTACAAAAACTTAGTGAAAATCCTTTTTGCCCAGCCTGTATAGATTTATACGGCCTATGAGAGAGAAAACAGGTGAAAAGAAAATTCTCAGGAGCTACCATGGTGTCCCAAGCAAACTTGGCGCTGCAATAAAATTCAAAAATTTATTTTTGTTGTTTCTAATGTTTTTTGATATCAAAAATTTGTCTTAGTGGGTCCCATGGGAGGAAGCTTGCTTGAGAAGGCTGTAAAAAGGGAAAAATTTGAATTTATTTACTCATATGTAATTTTATTTTTATTTTCCCTCATACATAAAATCTGGAATAAGTAGAATTTTTTGAGTATAATGTTTTGCAAATGCTCTTAGAGCAATTGGTTAAGCTTATTTTGTTAGAAGATTGCAAAGGAGGAGGTCAAGGGTTCAAATCCCTTCTTTTTGGAGAAAGTTTTTTTTGCTTTGGAATATGTTTTTTTGAAAAAAGAATATTTCTTTTTAAAATCTGAATATTTTAAAACACATACTTATTGCATTGTGTTATTTAATTTTTTGAAAAAGGAGAAATTCAATCATATTTCTTTGCATTATTGTGGTGAGATAAGGTTGTAATTTGGCGAAATAAGGGTGTAATCATTGATTTTTTGGTGAGGTTAAGTGCAAACCCCATCAAAAATACTTATTTTTCTTTTACGCTCTACGTGGAGGTTAAGTGCAAAACCCCATAGAAGCAGTGTCTTGTGCAGTGAGTGTGATATTTGTTTCATTTTTTTTTGCATTTTGTTGCACTTTTCTCTACTGCACTTGCTTTCATTTCAAAATGCTGAAAATTTAGAATTTGCTTTCAAATGGTGATAGATTAATAATTTTCAATTATTCAAATTGAAAATGATTGATGGAGGCTTCACTAGTGTTTAATGAGTTATGGGATATTGTTAAAAATGAAAATCTCACATTGCCAACAGAGCAGGCTAAATTAGATATATTCAATTTGCGTGATTCTAAGGCCTTAGCTCTCATTAAATGTTGTTGTACTCGTGATACTTATGTTCATATTGAAAATTCTCCTCATAGTTACACTACATGGAAAACATTGTCAGATTTGTATGATAAAAAACCTAAGCATAAGAAGATAGATATTCATATGCAGTTGTTTACTTTGTCATTAGATGAAGATAGGGATATGGGAGAATATATGTCTAAGTTGAAAAATATCACTACTGAGTACACTAAGGCTGGTTTTGAAAAACTAGATGATGACCTCATAGTTACTGCTGCTTTGAAAGGACTACTAGGGTCTTATAAGAATTTTGTTGAAATGTTGCATGTCTTTGACAAGATCACAGGCATCACCTTTGATAAGTTGGCTGAGTTTCTCATCCAACATGACCTCTCTCTACCCAAAAAATTCAAAAAAACTGAAGAAACCCATGTTTTGGAGTCAAAGCCTAGTTCATCTTCATTTGGGCATCAAAACAATAGAAGAAACAGTTATAGAGGGGGTCGAGGTTATAGAGGAGGCAGATATCAAAACAGAGGTAAAGGTCATTCAAATAATCAACAATTTAATCAATCACATTCACATGAAACAAGTGATCGAGGACATAGTCACAACTCATATAGCGGTAGAGGTCGAGGTAGATCAGACATTCAGTGTCATAGATGTGGAAAATTTGGTCACATTGCCTCACAACGTAGGATTCTTATTAATAAAATTCAGAGGCCACAAAAAGTGACTAAGACTAACTTTGCTCAGTATGTCGATCATGACTATGATGAATCTAGTAATGTTGCCCATGAATCTGCATTCACTACTTTGGGGCACATTGATTATATTGAATATGAGGCTAGAGATGAGCTCATAGATGTATGGGTTTTAGACACAGGAGCAACCAAACACATGACATTTAGGAGAGATTTCTTTTGGTCTTATAAGGAAGCTTTCCTCTCTCCAGTTGCCTTAGCAGATAAGTCTATGCATACACCACTAGGACTTGGATTTATTCGGATTCTTCTTCCTAATGGGTCTATAAAATACTTGGAGGATGTTTGGTATGTTCCCACATTGAATAAACACTTAATTTCTTTGGTAACTATTCGAAAGAAAGGTTATCAAATTGTGCTTGAAAATGGGCTCATTTACATCAATTCAGTGAAGGATGATTATAACACAATGTATACAAGATAGAAGATGGAAACTTGGTTAGATTGAATTGTAAGGTGCTTCCTCCCAATATAGAACTTGCAGTAGTTGTTGACACAGGTACAGGTACTATGTCTACACAACGGTTATGGCATCTCCACTATGGACATTTGAATATCCACTCTTTAGTGGATTTGTAGAGATATGGTATGGTGAATGGGTTGCCCACTTTTTGCAAAGATAGTATTCTTTGTGAGTCATGTGTTTTGGGCAAACAAAATCAGGAAAATTTTCCTAAACAGTCATCTTGAAGAGCTAACAGATGTTTACAGTTAGTTCATAGTGATGTATGTGACATGAAAAAGTCATCCATTGGTGGGTGTAGATACTTTGTCTTGTTTATTGATGACTTTTCTAGGATGACTTGGGTATTTTTTATGAAAAATAAATCTAAAGTTTTCACTAAGTTTGTTGATTGGTTACACTTAATCGAAAAAGAAACAGGTTCACATTTGGCCACTCTTCATTCAGATAATGGAGGTGAGTATACCTCTAATGAATTTTTAGATTATTGTTGAGAACATGGTATTCATCAACAATATAGTAATGCTTATACTCCACAACAAAATGGAGTATCTGAACGAATGAATAGAAATTAGAGGGCACAACACATGTCATGTTGCATTATAAACAGCTTGATGATAAGTTTTGGGCCGAAGCTATTGGTACTGCAGTGTATTTGAGAAACAGGTCGCCCACAGTTGCACTTTTGGGACAAACTCCATATGAGGCATGGTATGGATTTAAACCAAAAGTTAAACAGTTGAAAGTGTTTGGATGTGTTTGTTTTGCTTTGGTTCCTATTAAACATAGAACTAAGTTGGAACCACGAAGTCAAAAATGCATATTTCTTGGTTATTCTGAAGATAAAAAGGGGTTTTGTTTGCTTGCACAGGATTTAGGCAAGTTCATAGTGAGTCAAGATGTAATATTTGATGATTTTGGGACTATGAACACTGCAGAGATTGATTCTCAACTTGATAGATTAGAGAGAAAAAATACAAAAAGAGATAAGGGTTTGAATAATGGGGATAACTCTTCAAAGTTATCGTATGAGACTCAAATTCCTTCACTTTCCTCTCCTTCATCTACAAGTTCACAGGTTGATGACTTAGAAATTGTTGAAAATTCTCTAAGTCCTCTTTCGAATGATGCACATGTTGAGAATTCTGGAGTCCCTGATTTGAATAGCTTGTCTAAGTATCCAAAATGGGCTCAAAGTACTTTTTTTGACTTGACAGCAAATGAAATTGGTTAACAGGGCCCAAGAATTCTCGAAAACAAGTAAACTATGTTATGGTTGTTACTTCTTCCACTGAGCCATCCACTTTTGAGGAGGCATCTACTGAACATGTTTGGCAACAGGCAATGAAATGTGAGTATGATTCCATACTTAACAATAATACATGGGTTTTAGTTGATCCTCCTCCACATGTTAAACCCATCAGATGTAAATGGGTTTATAGGACTAAGTATAAATTAGATGGCTCCATTGATAAACATAAGGCACGACTTATTGCAAAAGGATATGTGCAACAAGAAGGTATTGACTATGAGGAAACATTTGAACCAACTGCCAAATGGCATACTATTTGTATGGTACTTGCCTTAGCAGCACAAAATAATTGAAAAGTACATCAATTGGATGTTAAAAGTGCTTTTTTAAATGGTGATTTATAGGAAGAAGTCTATATGAAACAACCTTAGGGTTTTGAACAGGTGGGTGCTGAACACAAAGTATGTAAATTGATAAAAGCTTTGTATGGACTCAAACAGGCACCCAGGGCTTGGTATGAGAAAATGGATTCATACTTGAAATCCATTGGTTTTCATTATAGTGAATCTGATGATACTCTCTATTTTTGAGTGCAGGATAAGAAAATGGTGATACTTGTTCTCTATGTCGATGAATTGTTTCTCACAGGTAATGATGAAAACCATAACAAGTTTGTGAAGAAGGAATTAAAAGATGGGTTTGAGATGACAGATCTTGGACTTATTCACTACTATCTAGGCATAGAGGTAACTCAGAAAGAGCATAGTATTTTCATTTCACAAACTAAGTATATTTATGAGTTATTAGAGAGGTTTGGCATGAGTGATTGCAAACCTGCCCTCACTCCCATGGAAAGTAACTTGAAATTTTCTAAGGATGATAGCAGTGTCTTTTTCTATGGCACCACATATAGATAATTGGTGGGAGGTTTGATATACTTGATGACTACCAGGCCCGATATTTCATTTTTAGTTGAAATTTTATCTAGGTTTATGCATGAGCCTAGAGAAATTCATTGGCATGCAGCAAAACGAGTACTTCATTACCTTCAGGGAACAAAAATATATGGCCTTGAATACCACCACAATAAGAACTTTAAACTTGTTGGATATTGTGATGCAGATTTTGGCAGATGTGTGGATGACAAAGTGTCAACCACATGATACACTATGCATATGGGTTCAACTACCATTGCATGGTGCTGTAAGAAGCATGATACAGTGGAAAATTCATCAGCAGAATCAGAGTATATTGCATCATGGGATGCTTCTAGAGAAATTGTTTACCTTCATCATATTCTTGAAGATCTTCAGGTTTCTCAGTTTGCTCCTACATAGTTATACATTGATAATCAGAGTGCAATCAAGATGTTCAAGAATCCAGTGTTTCATGCCAAAACAAAACATATGGATGTCAAATACCATTATCTGTGAATGCTGGTGGCAAAGAAAACTCTTGATCCAATATATTGCCCAACTGCCGACCAGACAGCTGATATCTTCACAAAACCCCTTGACATAATCAAATTTGAAAAATTTAAAAAAATGTTTGGTATGTGTCCAAAGACCTGACTTTGGATCATAGGGGGGTTTGTTAGGACTTGTTCCAAAGTCTTAACATTAGGTTAGATTTTTGGTAGGTAATAAATAATTATTGTAAATGGGGCATGCATCTTTTAGTAAAGACACCCCCTTAGTTTAATTATTGGATAGTTTTAATGTTTTATATTTATTAATTAGAATTACCTTATAGATTGTTTTCCTGTATTTAGTTGGTTATAGGATTAGTTGTTTTTATCGGTCATTGATAAAAACTATATAAATCCATGTTTGCATTGTAAAAAGGTTAACGGAGTAAAAGCACCCTTATATACTTATTTTTTTAAAATTAACAAAATACTTGTGCACTCGCACTAAGCGGGGACAAGGATCAACCTATTTTGGTTCAGGAGTTATCACAAATAAATCCAAATCATGAAGGCAGTTTTCTAAGCAAGAATAAGGAGTGTTTTGCCACTTTTCATGAGATTTATGACTTGTATGGACACTTGAACTTCCAAACCTTGTATGATTCATCCCAAATCCTATTAAAATGCACAAATAAATATTTCTCTCATATTTAAAAGTGTCTTTGTGACCCTTTAACTTCTCTCTTTCTCTCTCTTTCTCTCAAGTTCTATAAGAACTAGTCATTTTGGCCATTGTAAAATATGTTTTACTTAAGTATTGTGAAGCCTTAATCAAATGTAAATATTTTTATAAATAATAAAACTAATTTTTACCTCGTATATGACTACTCTTAGTGTATTCAATTGGATGATGAATCTTACATAGTGAAAACTATGGATTCCTTAGCACATTGTTCCATTCTTTCACCTATTTTTAGCCTTTTATTGCAGGGCATGTCGTTAAGCACAAGTTTATACTGAGAGGGGGGTGAATCAATATAAGATATATATAGTTTTTTTCACTTTTGACTATTAATCTTAAATCCAAAACCTCAAATTACTCCACAATTAATATATTTAAAGCAATCAAAGAATACAATGTAAAACCACATAATGCAAATAGACACAAATTTGTGTAGAAACCCTTTCAAGAGAAAACCATGGAGAAATTATCTTAATATAAATATTCTTAAGAACCAATCTAATGGAACACCTACTCCAAAAATAATTTTGTAGGCACCAACCTATAGGAGCACCAACCCCTTTCACTAAGCACTAACTTAGAAAGAGACACCAATCTCTTCAAATGAAGGCACCAACCTTCTCAAAAAAAATCACTTTTCTATCTCAAATTTATTTTCAAAATAAAGGATGATATAACACTTGCTTTATCTCTTTTTGATTCGATATACACTTGAGTGTTTTCACTGCTATACTCTTCCTTATACTTGTTAGTTTTCTCTTTTTAATATTCTCACAAAATTTTGCCTTTAAAAATTTTGCTCTTCTTTTTTATATATACCACTTTCAAATATTCACTTTTGCCATTCGTTATGCACTTATTTATAACCCACAAAAAGCCAAAAATTAAGGTCATGCCTCTTCAAGTGAAAAGGTCCATTCAAACGGTCACAACTCCTCCCAATAGGTTGGCCAAAGTTGACAATTCCATTCACTTTCATCGACATTTTCGTTCACTTCAGCAATAATTCTATTCACTTCCATCGACATTTCTATTTACTTTTGGCAACAATTCCATTCACTTTTGTCGACATTTCCGTTCACTTCTAGTAATGATTATGTTCACTTCTTGCAACAATTCCATTCACTTCTAGTAACACTTCCATTCACTTTCGCTAATAATTCCGTTCACTTTCAGTAACAATTTCATTTGACATTTACATTCATATCCGTTACAATTCCTTTGACATCAATGACAATTATTCCAACAATCTCTCCCTTTGTCATTGATGGCAACCTTCCAAAAAGATCTTCTTTTCTATAACTCCCCATCTTCTTTTCTGCAACTCCCCCTTGCTATAACTCCCCATACTGCCATTCTCCCCCTTTGACATCAATGGCAAAGGGTCATTCAAGGAGCTAAAAAAATAAATTTAGCTCCCCCTTAACCAATGCTTATCTTGATTTTTAATGAGTATAAGTAAAAGATATTACTTCCAACTTTTGTCATAGGTACTCAAATGTTTCCTTTGGAAGTGGCTTAGTGAAGATATCTACCATCTATTCGGATGTGGAAACATATTCTAATTTTACTTATTATTTTTTCACCTATTCTCTCAAGAAATGATATTGTATAGGGATATGCTTAGTTATGGAATTCATAATTGGATTCTTTGAAATACTTATCACACTAGTATTATCATAGAATATGGAGATTGGATGATCATACTCTACTTTGATATCTTCCAAGGTTTGTTTCATCCATAGAACTTGTGTACAACATAGCACTACCGCTATGTACTCTACTTCTATTGTGGATAGAGATATAAAATTATGCTTCTTACTCAACTGTGATACTAGGCTCTCTCCAAGAAAGAATGTTCCTCCACTTATACTTTTTCTATCATCTACACAACCTACCCAATCTTAATCCATGTACGCTACCAATGTAAAGTCTTTATCTCTTGGGTACCACAACCCATAATCCAAGGTTCTCTTTAAATATCTAAATATACATTTCACGACTTGCATGTGTTTATTTTGGAGCTACTTGAAATCGTGCAACCATACCTACTGCTTGCATGATACCTAGCCTAGATGTCATCACATATAGTAAACTCCCAATCATTGATCTATAAAGATTTTGATCAGTATTCAAAGATTCATCATCTTTATTCAACTTCATACATGTATCCATAGGTGTGCTAATAGGGGCACACTCCTCCATATGGAATTTCTTCAACATCTCCTTCACATACTTACTTTGGGATATGAATATTCCTTTGTTGGATTGAGAGATTTGTAAACCAAAGAAAAATGACAACTCACCTAACATGGACATCTCAAATTATTTTTTCATATCTTTGGAAAATCTCTTAGACATTTCCTCATTGTCTCCTCCAAAGATTATATCATCTACATACACCACAACAATTAACTGGTGATCTCTTTCAGTTTTGATGTAAAGATTACTATCAGCATATCCTCTCTTGAATCCTTGGTCTTGTAGGTATTTATCAAGCCTAGTATACCATGCTCTAGGAGCTTGTTTCAATGTGTACAAAGCCTTCTTCAACTTACATACATAATTCTTATTTTATGATAAGAGGAATCCTTCTGGCTGTTCTGTGTAAACTTTCTCTTCTAGAATTCCATTTAGAAATGTTGATTTAACATCCATTTGATAGACTTTGAAATTTTTGAATACTAAAAATGCAATAAATATTTGAATTTCTTCTAATCTAGCAATAGGAGTGAAGGTATCTTCAAAATCTACACCTTCTACTTGAGCATACCCTTTACATACCAACCTTGCTTTGTTTCGAGTGACTTGGCCATTTTCATTCAATTTGTTTCAAAAAACCCAATTAGTGCCAATTACATTTTGATCCATTGGCATGGGCACAAGTTCCCAAGTCTCATTCTTCTTAATTTTATCTAACTCTTCTTCCATTGATTTTACCCAATGTTTATCATGACTAGCTTCAAAAAAATTCTTAGGCTCTACCTTGGATAACAAAGAGAAATTTACATGCTTGGGTATATTTACATTTTTTATTCTAGTTTTCACCCCAACGTCAATGTTGCCAATGATCTGACTTACATCATGATTCTTCTGAACAAAGTGAGATGGTACTTTGGTGTCCTGCCTTTTAGATTCACTCAATTTTTCTACATTTTCTTCCTCCCCTTCTTCTACAAGATCAGGTATTTCTATAGGCTCTTCTGAAGATTATTTTGCCTTTTGATTTATGATCTCATCTATTCTAACACTAGAACTTTCTACAATAGTTTTTAGCCTTTTGTTATAACATTTATAGGCTTTGTTTTTGATGGAGTAGCCAAGAAAAATTTCTTCATCAGCTCTTGAATCAAATTTACCCAAGTTTTCTTCATTCATGTTGATAAAACATTTACTTCCAAACACTTTGAAATGTTTGATCAAAGTTGGTCTTCCTTTCCACAATTTGTAAGGAGTTTTGTCATTATTAACTCTAATTTTCCCTCTATTCAAGATATATAATGTTGTATTAATTGCTTCTCTCTAGAATCTATCTGATAGCTTAGATTTATTCAACATAGTTCTAGCCGTCTCTTGAATGGTTCAATTTTTCCTTTCCAACACTCCATTTTGTTATGAAGTCCTTGCAGATGAGTATTGTCTCTTAATTCCATGATATTTAAAAAACTTAATTAATTCATTTGAAATAAACTCACCTTGATCCGGACAACAATTCAGATGACAATTCAGGTGATGGGTCCACCCCATTTGATGGTAGAACTTTCGGGAGCCATAATTTTTGCACCGTAGCTCCAATTGACTCACCGTTTGAACCGTTGGAAAGCTAATAATGAGGGGAACAACATGAGATGGCATCAAGATCTAATAGATGAAGTTTGACCCTATAAAACCCAATGAAAGTGTCCTAAATTTCAATTTTAGTAGTGCAATCTAAAAATAGTAAGTTTCTAAAAATAGTAATTCCTCGAATTCTGTATTGTTGTAAATCATGGAAGTCGAACCAATTCATCTCCCTCAAGATTGGTGACCTTCCATATCCTCCCCACACCTTCAAAACATGTATAAATGAAGATGTAACCTGAAATGCAAATCAGACATCTCTTCTCAAAGATAAGCATATGGTTGGGTCTACAATTTTTATAAATAAAACATCTCTTTTCAAAGATAGCATTATTTGAATTGTGTTGTTCTTATTTTTGAATTATATTTCAACCAAAGATTTTTTAGTTTTGGATCACACCTCCTTGATCTGACCTTAGGCATTTTGTTTTCAACTCTTTTTCATTTTTTACTAATGCCTTTTTCATTTGGCAGGACCATAAAGATCCATATGAATCAACTCTAGTGGTTTGGTGGCTGAATATTCCTTCATTCTGAACCTTACTATGGTTTGCTTCCTGTGTTGGTATTGCTTGCATAGAGTTCTTGAAGGTTTCATTATCTTGGGCATATCTTGCACAGCCTATTTGTTACTAATTTTCACAAGATTATCAAAATTTATGTGCCCTAACCTTCTATGCCATAGCCAACTCTCTTCAACTTGACTCAAACAACATTTCTCTCCTCTCATTTCTCCAAGCATGTATAGGTTGTTTGTGGTTCTATGAGCATCTACAATTAGTTCTCCCATGTCTTTTTTTTTGATCTCATAACCTTCAGAAAAGAACTTGAGTGTGTGTCCTTGATCACACATTTGGTTAACACTTAGAATATTATGCTTTAACCCTTCCACATATAACACATTTTTTATTTTGGTTTTTTCATTATCGAGACTAAGTGTACATTTTCCTATTATTATGGTTGTAGTGTTGTCTTCAAACTTCACTGTGCCTTCATTAACCCTTTTTAATGAGATGAATTTGATTTTATCTCCAGTCATGTGTCTTGAACATCCACTATCAATGAACCATTATTGTCTTTCATCTCTAGCATGGAATGTTGTTTGAATGATTATGGATTCTTCTTGCTTCTTCTTCTAGGTCTTTAATGGTTCTCTTTTCTTTATCACTGGAGCCTTGAACTTTTGATCTTGTCTTACAAATTCAAAAACACTTCTACAATAGTGTGTTATATGTCCATAGTTGTTTCACTTATAAAAAACTATAGCTTCATCAAAGTTTGATAAGGGAGCAAACAAATTGTAGTTTCTGTTCAAAGCTCCATAGGTTTTTTTGTTTCTGCTCTTGACTTCAATATCCTTGGCTCTCTTTCTACAATCTAATTTCTTATGACCAAAATGATTACAATAATAATAATATCCATCAAAATAATTACCAAACTTGATTTTATTTGCATATCTTGGAGCAAATGGTCTTCTGAAGTTTTGTTCTCCTTTGCTTTCTTTGTTGATAGAGTTGGTTTTTGTATTATGGGATTCTTCCTTCTTGGTCTCCTTTTTCACTGGTTCTTTAAGAGTTTCAGCATATCTCTTAGCTTTCTCTTTTTCCTTCTCATACCCAATCCTTGACTTGTTAGATGGTGATATTTGACTCTCTAGAATCTTATTTAAAACTTGAGTGTTTTTCTTATATTTTTAAGTCACTTGTTATTTTAGAATTCACCTTTTCTAGATCCTTTTTTAAAGCAGCTATCTCAAATTCATACCTTTCACAGTTTTATCCTTTCTTCTTTAGCTGATCCATTAGATCTTCAATTTTCTTTGCTTCTTCGATTTGGACTTTTACATCAAAAATTACCTTGTTTGATTCCTCAAAAACTTGTGATGTCTTCACTTTGAAGTCTCGATTCTCTTCTTCATATTTTTGGAGCTGTAACTTCAATTTTTTATTCTTCTTCTTAAATGTTTTCATTTCTTTCAATGCACAAATAAGTTCTTCTTCAAAGTTCACTTCACCTTCTTCTTCCATATCTTTATCTTCCTCCAAATTGTCTTTGCTAGTGGTGGCATTTTCTTCTATAGCCATGAACATAATCTCTTTATTATCACTCTCAACATCACTTTCTTTGTTTTCTTCGGAGGAGCTATTATACCTCTTGGAGTATAGGCTTTTATTTTTTTTCTCAAATATTTGCTTGTCTTTGCTCAACTTGAATCCCCTTTTGTACTTTGGTTTGTTTCCCTCATCATCGTTATTTTATTTATTTAGACATTTGGCTAAAAAATGACCAATTTTACCACAATTAAAGCACTTAAATGGTAACTTTCCTTTATATTTGCCCAATCTTTTCTTTAGCTTTCGAATGAATAGAGCTTCATTTTTATCTTCTTCACTACTTGATTTTGGTTCTTTGATCTTCTCTTTCTTTGAGACCTTGAATGATGCTTCCTTCTTTGACTATTTCTCAAATTCAATTATCATTTTGTATGCCATAAGAATTCCATGGATCTCATCCATTTTCATCATGTCTAAATCCTTTATTTCTTCAATGGCAGAGACCTTTGCATCAAATCTCAATCGTAGGGATCTCAAGACTTTCTAAATGATCATAGAATCTTCAATTTTCTCTCCAATTCCTCGAATGACATTAACAATCTCATTGACACGAAGAAAATACCCAACAATTTTTTCATCATTCTTCATTTTTAAACTTTCAAACTACCTCTAGTGGGTTTGGAGTTTTGCTTTTCTAACCTTACTATCACCTTCATAAATAGTGTTGAGTTTATCCCAAATCTCTTTTGCAAATTCACAATGCATAACCTTAACAAAATCATTTTCTAAAATCCCACATAAGAATGCATTCATAGCTTTCACATTGTTCTCACTGGCCTTTTTTCTGGTGGCATCTATTGGTGCAATATGTGGTATTGTGTATCCTATTACCACTGCTTGCCAAATATCGAAAGCTAGGGCCATCAAGTAAGTCTTCATCATTATGCTCCAAAATGCATAATTCATTCCATCAAATAAAGGATCCTTTTTAGTGGAGAAACCATCCACTTGAGATCCTATCATATGTGCTTTCCAAGATCTACCTTATAACAATTATACTAACACCAAAAGAACCGACTCTGATACCAATTATTAAGCACAAGATTATACTGAGAGGGAGGGTGAATCAATATAATTTTTTTTTTTCACTTTTGACTATTAATCTTAATTCCAAAACCTCAAATTACTCTACAATTAATATATTCAAAGCAATCAAATAATACAATGCAAAACCACATAATGCAAATAGACATAGATTTGCATGGAAACCCTTTCGAGAGAAAACCACATAGAAATTTTCTTAATATAAATATTTGTAGGCACTAACCTACTGGAGCACCTACTCTAAAAATAATTTTGTAGGCACCAACCTATAGGAGCACCAACCCCTTTCACCGAGCACCAACTCAGTAAGAGACACCAATCTCTTCAAAATAAAGGCACCAACCTTCTCAAAAATAATCACTCTTCTATCTCAAATTTGTTGTCAAAATAATGGATGATAGAACACTTGTTTTATCTCTTTTTGATTCGATCTACACTTGAGTATTTTCATTTCTATACTCTTCTTTATACTTGCTAATTTTTTTCTTTTAATATTCTCACAAAAATTTGCCTTTAAAAATTTTGCTCTTCTTTTTTATATCTACCACTTTCAAATCTTCACTTTTTCCATTCATTATGCACTTATTTATAACCCGTAGAAAGCCACAAATTAAGGTCATGCCTCTTCAAGTGAAAAGGTCCATTCAAATGGTCACAACTCCTCTCAATAGGTTGGCCAAAGTCGACAATTCTGTTTACTTCTGTTGACATTTCTGTTCACTTTTGGCAACAATTTTGTTCACTTCCATCGACATTTCCATTCACTTTCAGAAATAATTCTGTTCACTTCTATCAACAATTCTATTCACTTCTGGTAACAATTCTATTCACTTTCAGCAACACTTCCATTCACTTCTGGCAATAATTTCGTTCACTTTTGACAACAATTTCGTTTGACATTTCCATTCATATCCATTACAATTCCTTTGAGGTCAATGATAATTATTCCAACACATGTGAAGTGTTTAAGGATATGTTCATGGTTTAAATGAGTTATTATATTCATTAGTTCCCTCATATGCCTCTTGTATAGTCCTCTTATCTTTTCAGATTCATCCATACCCTCATAATGTAGCATTGATGTGAGAAGATGAAGATCGAAGAAGTGTATTTTCAGATTATTCTTTGATTTCAAGTGTAACATGCATATGGTTGGATGTCATCATGTTATTTGGTGTATCACCTCCCTTAAATTAATTTTCTTTCATTTATCCTTCTCTCTTTTTACCTCTCAAATTTAGTAGTAATTACAATCCAAAGTGGTACATCAAGGGAGCTAGCCCTATCTAGACATTCATCTCATTGCTTAGGCTACTCCCAAGCCTAGAAGTGATTCCATTGTGCCACTTGGATGAGAAAAGCTTTGCATCTCTTAAAAGAGTGTAAATCCAAGTGACAATAGTTTTGACACACTTGATGGGACCCTTATTCTAAGAGATTGAGAGATTTTAGTGTTGTCTCTCAACAATCAACCTTTGGAGGCATATATTAAAGTATCAATGATGACTCCAAAGATATATCAGTGAGTCAAGTAGCCTAGGTTATTCTATGAATATTGATGTTAATATGTTTCATTTATTTTCTTTATTTCAATGAGGTTTTATGGCTAACTTTTGTGTTGAGTTTTGTTCTTTACAAGTTGGTGAGACATTTCAAGCTTATACCGTTCCTTATCAATATGAACAAGTCCTTGGTCAATCTTGTCATGATCCTTACCAACCTCAATATGACCTTCATCATCTATAATATGATACTTCTTATACCATGCATGAAATATATCAGTCCTACAATCAACCTTCTCCATGTCTTTCTCCTTGTCAACCTAGCCACTCCTCAATCCAACCCATTTCCACTTTCAAAAAGACACTTTTGGGCTATGAGAGGTACATGTTGGATCTTGAATCACAAAGAGGATATGGTATAGAGGATCTTAATCATGTCATTCATGAGCTAACAGAAGCATTAGAGTTGGTCAAAAGAGAGTGGGTACCTATTGAGAGAGCCAATTGGCAAAGGCTCACAAGTGAGATATTTGATGTGAGTGGTCTAATTGCTTCCTTAGAGGATAGGCTAGGATTTCATGAAAGACAACCTCACCATATCTATCAACCTTTAATCCACTTCCCTAAGTTTCCTACCAGCCATACATGACCCCTATTCTTGAGCCAAATCAAGCCTATCAAAGTCATCATTTTCCCAATTAGTTTGAGGTGAGAATTGAAAATAAAAGCCTTGTGTTTGAAGCTAATCTTGATAGGCAGATTGAATTGGAAAATATACATATATAGCATTCCATGTTGGTAGTAAAATAATCAGCATTCAAGCCTTCATTTCCCTCTCACAATGCATCCCCACCACCTCAAAAAGAGACTCATAATCCCAATGTCTTAAGTTGGAACAAGATAATGGATTCATGGGGAAAGAAAGAGGAGAAAAGTCTTGACAAAGAGTGTGAAGTTGAGAAGACTCTTGATCTTATACAAACTCCTCATACCATTCCTCAAGAAAAGGCTTCTAATCCTAACATCCTAATCTTGAATAAAATAGTGGAGTCATGGGGAAAGAAAGAAGAGAAAATAATTGTCAAGGAGTGTGAAGTGGAGAATGGATTTGATCCTTTACAAGCCCCTCCCACCCTTATTTAAGAAGCTTCTAGTGTTCTATGTCAGCCCTCATGTATTCCTCATACTCATGATGATTCCTATGAGCTTCAAGAAATACTTTTCAAAGAGAACCTAGCCAAGAAAATTGAAGAATTGGAGTCAAGGATGAAGTTGCTAAGTCAAGGTGTGATGGAAGATTTAGACTCAAAGAAAGATTTTATGCCTAAACACACCCCATCCACCCTGCCTCAAGAGATTCCTAAAGATAAATAAGATATGAATGAAGTGGTTGTCAAGTGTAAGGAAGAAAATCAAGTTATTTTAGCCTAAGGTCTACCTCCCCTTCCTCAAGAGCTTCCAAAAGAGTTTCCAACATTACATTCTCAATCTGATTTTGATCTTTCTGTTCCACCTCCACCAACTAGTTCATCTTGTCTTCATCCCATAACCCTTTGCCTTGATGGAATTATGGTGTGAGAACCTTAAGAAGAGAAAGTGTTTGAGGAAAATTCAAAACTCTTACTTGAAGAAAATGCAACTCCTTGGCAGCCTTATTGGGCTAGGTTACCAAATTTCAAGATGCTGAGTTTTGGCATCACTAAGAAGGACGTTGAAGATCTTATAGCCTTTGACAAACAAGATCAGATTATGATATCTGAGGTCAAATTTGAAAACTCTCAAAGGTTCCTACGTGATGAAGAAGAGGTGATTTCTTGTGTTGAATCTCCTTGTTTGGTTGATGATGAAGCATACACTCCTTGTGTTGAAGAATAAATCTTGGAAGAGGTCCTTTCAAAATCTAAAGAAGAAGTTGAAGGAGTCTCTCATGTTTTTTCCCTTCATGATGCTAATAAAAGTGAAGATGATAACTTATGGCAGATAATTGAGGACATTTGCAAAGAATTTAAATCTCTCAAGGGGTCTATAACTCCTTTAGAGCTGGTTACAAGTTATGGTAAGAAAGATGACATTGTTCAAGATGTCATAGATGAGCAAGATGGCATTGCCCAACATGTCATAGGTAATCAATATCAAGGTCCACATCAGCATTTGTAGGTCAAGATAAACCTCTATTAGCCTCAATCTTTCAAAGAACAAGAAATCATTCCTTTTGAGACCACACCTACAAAGAAGATGAAATTTGATCATAAGAAAGAGAGTGGGCAGCATCATGAAATATGTGTACAAGGTTAAGAGTAATATGTCTACATTGGATACCTATGTGAAGATGATTTACTTAAGAAAAATTCAAGTGAAGTGCCAAGAAATAGGTCTGGTCCATCAAGTTTTCAATGTAAAGAGCAACATGCTCGACATCCCCATCTATCTCATGTAAAAGGAGATTCAAGAAACTTTCCCTTTATCCCAGAAAGAGAGGTATGACTGATTATTAGTTGTACATAATAGTTGTTTCTCATTTCTCTAAGTGCTTTAAGCACATGTATTGTTAGTTTGCTCTCTTTGTTGTGTGTGTCATTTGTTTTGTGTGGTTGAGGTAGTCATTAGTAGTCTTTGTCTTAATCAAAATTTGTAGTCAATGGTCAAAGGTTTCATTTTTTTGTCTTAGTTTTAGATGACTCCTAATCCCAATGGACTAATAAGACTACTAGTCTAGTTAGTATAGCAGGCATACTACATCTATGAGTCACCAATATGTTGACTAAATTTGACTTTTAAGTCAAATTGGGGCACCCCTAGATAAAAAATTGATTTTTAAGTGTTTTAGGAGGTCTAATATATTGTCATTGAATTTATTATATGTTACTTAATGTCAATTTATGTTACAATAGCCTTGGTTAATTAGTTTTTATGTCTATTTATCATTTTGGGTCATTTTAAGGGTTAAAAAAAGTGCATTTAATGCTTTGTATGGTTTTTTTGTAAATATGAAGGTTTGATCCCACATTTCATGTGTCCTTAAATTTATTAATAAACTAACATTACTGAAAAATGGTAGGTTATTCAGTTAAAAGAGTAGTTTTCTTAGCAAAAAAAGAGATTTTGCCACTTGTATGACCTCCTTGGTAAGTGTGCCACATGGTAAATGATAAAAAAATGCCTTTTCATATTCTTAAATATTATTTCCATGTTTTAGTTTATCGATAAGTGTCATTTCTTGCTCAAAACCGTTCTACTCCCTTTTCACCTTTTTTGGCAAGCAAAAGTGGCTTTCAGGTTTTTGCTTGGTACGATCAACATAAGGGGTTTTAAGTAAAATTATATTAGGGTTATATTATAAACTCATTTAGATTATATTATATTTTTATTTTTATATGAATGGTAACCTAAGTTTTATGACCCATCCGTAAGAAGTTGGCCTTCCAAATCTACTTCCTAATCTATGCACCCTATAGGTTTCTCCTTAGTTTGAGAAATTATGTACAATCTAGTTGGTTGGGCTGATTTCAAATGATTTTTGCTTAATTATCTAATGTTATCCATTATTGGTTTCACTTTTTAAATTTTTTTATGAGATAATAACCTTAGTTTTGTAGACTGGTCACTTTTGACATTAATAGGCATGTTTCCACCATTCTCAAATTTTCATCCATTAATGACTATTTCAAAGGATGGAGATGAGTTCATTACCATGTTTTAAATGTCTTTTAAATATCCTTACATTTAAATCTCACCCTCCATGGCAAATTTCTCCATGAAGTTGCACTCACAAGCACCATACAATCCATCTAATGAATGATTGCCATACCAGTTAGCTAGCTGCATTCCTAGGGTTAAACATTGAATATGAGGTTTGAAGATTTGTCTTAGGACTTAAAATAACTTGATGTTTCATTTGAGTACCATTTAAAGGATATCAACCCACTATACAAGGCAGATTCCTTGAATATATGAACCTTTTATCCACTACCTATTTAGTGCAACTCAAAGTGTGCATCTACAGAAGTTTGGAAAGGAAGATTATGTTACAATAAATATTTCTTGACTTGATCCAAGCTTGAAAAAGATTTAAAGGAACCATGTTAACCTCACATGAAGGTATAATGGTTTTCTAATTCCCATACACCATACATAGTTCTAATTTAATGTATGCATGCATGTATCTAAAAATGTCTACCTACAAGGGTCTCCCAAGATGATGTCATGGTGTGGTGGAAAGTTACATGAATGTTTTTCATACTTTTAAAAGTGATGAGAGTCCATATAAAAATTGGTGAAGGTTTAATTTTGATCATAAACAAATGTATCATGCACACTTCCTAAGATTCTATATTTGTTTCTTGTATATATAAATAGCCACCTACAAGTGGTCTTGACAGAAGGTTGAAAGGTCATTCTAGAGCATAGAAGCATAAGATGAACCCTTATTTGAGTTTTTAAAATGAATAAAAATCATTACTGGTCCTTTGTAAGGGATAAATTGGTAAATGGGTTTGATAACCACCTTCTAAATACCAAGTAATAGTGTTCAAGGCTCTTTTCCATGAAGGTGTAAAATAAAGCACTTCATCATTTGATAACATCACATAGTTTGGATGGTAAGACTCTTAGTGCATCCAAATGACCATTCCTTGTAGCGATATCATGGTGCAAGAACTCTAACAAGTTTGAAGGGATGATGATTAGTATATTATGGTGTTTGAAAGGCCCCAATTTTTACTTTCATGCACTATTTTCAACAAAGACAACTATAGGTTTTGAGCCTAAAGTAATGTTTCTCAACCAAAGTTGCATAAGGGCCTATACACTATGTCTAAATGTTCCAATGATAGATGTGACCTATTGTGACCTAATAATCACTAGGATAAGTTCATAATCTATGTTTAGAACCCCATAGGCATTCCTTGTCCATACACAGGGAGGAAACATTCACCTACAGTAGAGGTTTCTAAGGCAAAATGTCTCAGTCATGAATCCAATATGCATATGAGGTTGGAAGAAGATTGGAGTGATGAAACAAGTTTAAGAATACTTTAATTAGATTCATTATATCCTTTAAAATCCTTTGGGATGTGAGAAATAGGCCTAGAGGATTATAATGCCATGGAAAAGCACACATAGTCAGACAATAAGCTGAGATGGGGTGCTTAAGTGATAGTCTTTGATATGAAATAGCCAAAACATGAGAAAATGGTTTCAAGTAGGTGTATGGTGATTCAAAAGGATTGATGGGAGGTTAACAAACACCTTTTCCCAAGTTAAATAATATAGATAACCTACAGGCACATCCAAAAAAATACAATGTATCTCAATCAGGCAGAGTGTCTCAATCATAAGTCCAAGTGTGTATGAAAGTGAACAGTAGGTCTAAAGCATGGATCAATGATCCTAGAAGCTAGCAATAAATATTATGAACTATATCCTAATATAAATTAAATATAGTATCACTTTAATAATAATCAAATAAGCCTCATAACTCCCTCATAATGGATTGAAAGGCAAAGGGAAGGCACTTCCAAGTGCAAAACACAGTCCTTAGAAGGAACCCTGCATAGTCTACCATACTAAGAGTCTGTCTTGGTTTTAGTGCATTTTTAAAGGCCCATTGACATGATTAAAAGTTTATTTTTTGTGTATAATGTCCCCATAATTTTGGTAACCTCCTAAAATACTCATTTTTCCTAGACAAATAGGGGAAGTGACCTCTTTTTCTCAGATAAATGGCACTCCCCTTTTGAGCATAACCCTGTAATTGTGAGAGGTGGAGATAACCAGATAGGTTAAGATATTTTTGGGCATTGAAACAAAGTTTATAAAGTTATAAAACATATATGAGAACATTAATGACTAAATTATAAAGGCTGAAGCTTAATTTATAGGTCTAAAGTACTAAGGTTGTAGTCAACCCTAGTAGGCATAGTTATGCCTGAAGGCTCAAACAAGGGGTCACTTTCATTTTTGGATTGATATGTGCACTCAAAATTGTTTAAATATTCTTTTGGGGTCATTAAAGTTGTTTTATATCCTTTCCCTTGTAGGAGAAACCATAAAAATGCCACTTTTGACTGGAAAACTCACTCAGACCTGCAAGAAAAGCAAGAACAAGCACGACAGGTCAAGTTGTGATGCTCATATCTTCTTGGATATTTTGCATGGGTGCCAAGGGAGTTCAAGTGTGTTATAAATGGTCTTGAAAGCCATGTTTGTGTAATTTATTTTCAACTTGGACCTCTAACTTTCATGAACCAACCTTAAGACCAAAAATAGGTCTAAAACCCTGTTAGGTTGTGGAGCTAAAAGCTTCAACTATGCAGACGAAAAGGAAGATGCTGAAGTTCCAGAAGCACCGGCATCAGCAGTATGACTGACGTCAGTCAAAATTAATGTAGAAGGAAACTGGCATCGGTAGAAAGTTGGCCGATGTCGGTCAGCACCAATTAGACAGGGACCGACGTCGGTCGCCTGTGTGTTCCAAAACTGTTCGTTACATGAACAGTTAGTTAAGTGAACAGAGTGTTTGCATGTAAAGACTATTTCAAGTCTTGAGCTGCATGTCTATTATTAGTAAACTAAGAGTCTAATTTATTGTTTAAGTCTGAGATCTATTTATAGACCCATTGGCATGTATTGTAAGTATGAGCTAGAAAGGAAGGCAAGGAAGATCCTTCCATTGTAAGATCATTGAGTTGCAGGTTGTTGCAAGCTCATAGGAGATATACATGTGCAAGTATGGTCTATTGAATTACAGGTTGCAGGTTTATGGGAGATCTACTTGAAGTACTTTAGAGTGCTTGGTGTACTGGCAGGGTTATTACTGACTAGTTGGAGAGGTGAACACCAATTCTGTGTGTGAGTTGTGTGTTGGGACCATTTTTGGTAGGAGAGTGTTTTGAAGAAGAATTACTGTACACTTGAGGTGTGGCAAGCCTCTGTAAGGTGGAAGAGAATGGCATCTCTTTATTGTATTGTTTTTTGTACAAGTGTTAATACAAGATTGTATATTGTCTCTCATATTCTGTGATATTTGTGAATTCTAGTTACTTATACTTCTGGATAATTTCTGCATGTTTAATTGCTTGTATTTGGTAATCATATTGTGCTCTTTCTGAGGAGCAAGATCCTAACAAGTGGGATCAAAACAAGGTGTGTTTGTTCTTAGATTCCCCGACAACTGGTATCAGAGCTTTTGGTTGGGATACTAACAGGTTGGATTAGATCTGGTTAGTGTGTGTTGATTACAGGTTACTCACAGGGGTTTCTGTTTGAGTGGGAGTAGAGCAATGGTAGAAGAAAATAGACTACGAATGGAGAAGTTTAATGGCAGGAGGTCCAAGTCTAGGTATGGCAGAACAACCTGCTAGAAATGTGGAAAGCAAGGGCACTTAAAGAAAGATTGTTGGTTGGTAGCAGATCAGCATGAAGGACATGAAGAAGAAGTAGATGTTGCAGATTTCATTGCACATGATGCTCTGGTATGTTCTTTAGATAAAGTAGAATCTTGGGTTTTAGATTCTGGTACCTCTTTTCATGCATCCCCAAATAGGGAATTTTTTCATGAATATGTCTAGGGAGACTTTGGAGAAATTTTTTTAGGGGATGGTAAGCCTTGTCAGATGGTTGGCAAAGGAAAAGTGAAGCTGAAATTGCAGATAGGTAACACATAGGTGTTGAAGGAGGTCATGCATGTCTCAGTTCTGGAGCAGAATTTGATTTTTGTAAGAAGTTTGGGTGATGAGGGTTGCATAGTAACTCTCACATCGGACTCTTGGAAGGTTACCAAGGGTGCACTTGTTGTAGCAAGAGGTAAGAAAGTAGGTACACTTTATCTATCTACTTGTATTACTGATTCTCTTTCTGGGTTATCTACTTCAGCTGTAGATTCAAAGATGTGGCTTAATAGGCTTGGTCACATGAATAAGAAGGAGATGCATGTTCTTGAGTCAAAGGGTATGCTTTCAGATTTGAAGAGCATAGATCAAGATTTTTGTATGCAGAATAAGGTAACGTTTCTTGAGGAATCTGATGTTTGTGACAAGAGCAGGAAAGCCTTGGTTTTCAAGGAGAAGGTGACAGACAGAGTTTAGCATAAGAGGCAAAAGAATTTTGAGCAGAGCAAGGTTGATTTGGACAAGGGTTTGATCCAAAAGGAGCTCGCGAGTAGAAGTCAGTTCTCATAAACAAAACACAGAGATCGACATCGGCAAGAAAACTGGCATCGGGGTCCAGACAGGGACCGATGTCAGCTATGTGCAGCCTGACATCGGTGACTCAGGGGTAGATAAACACTGGCGTCAGCAAGGAGGAACCGACGTCAGTGATGAGACAGTCGTAGGGAATTGACATCGGTCAGGTGCAAACTGAGATGTGACCAACATCGGTCACTGAGATGAATTTTGAGTGGATAGCAAGCTGTCAAGGAGTCTCAAGCGCCCATATGGAAGACTTAAAGGGTATGTAAGCCTCAAATTCATTAATTCGCTTATTTACACTACTTGTTGCTCACTTATGGTAAAGAACCAAAAAGTTGTTAAAGAAGCAGAGCAGGTAGATCCAAAAAATAGTGGGAGCTTGGCATGGATGAGGATGTGATTCCTTGGAGAAGAACCAAATAGGAGTTTTTGGTGGAGTTGTCAGCTGGAAGGAAGCACTGAGAGACGAATGGATGTTCAGGATGAAGAAAAGCAAAAATGGATACGTGAGACGGGAGGCCAGGGTATATGGTCTTGTATAAGCTGCAGGGCAATGGAGGTTTGATCATTGTGTTTCTCTTTACCAGGTTGGATAATATTAGCTACATTATCTTATTACTGTATGATGTGCTTGTTGTAGGGTTACATATACAGGGTATTGCTGAACTAAAGGTAAAGCTAGTTTAGAAGTATGTCATGAGGAATCTGAGAGCAGCAAGATTCTTTGGCATGAGTGTGTTTTAGGGACATGAAAGGTCACAGATTGACTTTGTTTCAAGATGATTGTGTGAGACCGGTTAGCACGCCGATGGTTGGACAGTTCACAGAATAGTGTCTTGATTCGCATAATGAGGTTAAGTGCATGGTATGTACTAGACCTGAGTTTTCCCAAGCAGTGGGAGTTGTCACAAGTTTAGAGCAAATCTGGGAAAGAAGCACTGGAGGGCAGTTCAGTGGATTCTTAGAGGGACCAGCAGCATGTGCACATGCTATGCAGGGTCAAGTTATTTTCTACATGATTTGTAGATGTGGATGTGGCAGGTGATTTAGATGACAGGTGTTGCACTATAGGGTTTGTGGTGGTTGGTCTTCAAGGGTGATCTTGAAGAGGGATACAGAGCCAAGAGAACAAACTAGATGATGTACAGGTACAGGTACAGTTGTAGCTATTTATCTCTAAGTGAGAGATTGTTAGGTTGTGGAGCTAAAAGCTTCAACTATGCAGATGAAAAGGAGGATGCTAAAGTTCCAGAAGCATCGGCATTGGTAGTATGACCGATGTTGATCAAGATGAATGCAGAAGGAAACTAGTGTCGGTAGGAAGTCGACCGATGTTGGTCAGCACCAGTTAGACAGAGACTGACGTCGGTCGCCTGTGTGTTCCAAAACTGTTCATTGCACGAACAATTAGTTAAGTAAATAGAGTGTTTGCATGTAAAAGCTATTTCGAGTCTTGAGCTGCATGTCTATTATTAGTAAACTAAGATTCTAAGTTATTGTTTAAGTCTAGGATCTATTTATAGACCCATTGGCATGTATTGTAAGTATGAGCTAGAAAGAAAGGCAATGAAGATCCTTCCATTGTAAGATCATTGAGTTGCAGGTTGTTGCAAGCTCATAGGAGATCTACATGTGTAAGTATGGTCTATTGAATTGTAGGTTGCAGGTTCATGAGAGATCTACTTGAAGTACTTTAGAGTGCTTGGTGTACTGGCAGGGTTATTACTAACTGGTTGGAGAGGTGAACATCAATTCTGTGTGTGAGTTGTGTGTTGAGACCATTTTTGGTAGGAGAGTGTTTTGAAGAAGAATTACTGTACACTTGAGGTGTGACAAGCCTCTGTAAGGTGGAAGAAAGTGGCATCTCTTTATTGTATTCTTTTCCGTACAAGTGTTAATACAATATTGTATATTGTCTCTCATATTCTGTGTTATTTGTGAATTCTAGTTACTTATACTTCTGGATAATTTTTGTATGTTTAATTGCTTGTATTTGGCAATCATATTGTGCTCTTTCTGAGGAGCGAGATCCTAACAAGTGGGATCAGAACAAGGTGTGTTTGTTCTTGGATTCCTCGACAAACCCTTCAAAACCCTTACTAGAGACCCAATTGGGAAAATGGAGTTGGATATATAATATAATGGAACATTTTGACTAGATTAGATATTTGAACTTGTATATGACTCCTTAAGTCTTTCTCACATGCTCTTGACTTGTCTGAACTTGTACGGATGGGGGTAGAGACAAGGTTTTTTTCATTATTTTACATGTTTTGCATGTTATACGAGGTTTCAAGATATGAGAATCACATGGGAGGTAATATTGAGACTTAATATGACTCTCCATGTCAATTTCATGCCTTTAAAATATTCCTAAGTTTCTCAACCAAGTGATTCAACTTAGCCAATCAAAACTGGCCTATTGGACAAGCTAGTGAGAAGGGTGGAGATCTTCAAGTGGGGTGATTTTAAAGTGTCCTTGATGCTTATAAAGCCATGGAGGGAATTGAAAAAAATTCATCCATTTTTTTTTATATATTTTCATGAAAAATTTATGCCTTTTTGGAAGCCAAGTGTGCAGGGTGCATGAAAAGAGTGTTTTTTGGATAGTAGATGATGATGGTTCACTTTCAAAGGTTTCTAGAGGATCAGGCATAAAACCTGTTGATTTTTTGTAGCTCAAAAGGTGGAATATGGAATTGTTTTAAAACAACTCAAGATTATATATGCTTTAAAACAATTCGAGTTGGATTTTCAGCAACAGTAGTTTCTACTCTTTAAATAAAATGTTTATGAGTTTATAAGGATAAGATAAATCCTAGAGTGATTTTATGTGTAGAAAAAAGCCAAAGAAAGCAAGGAAAGTTTCTTTTTCTTGCATGCTAAGTAAAGAAGCTAGGCTCTTCAATAAAAGTAAGATTGTTGTAACAAACTCTCATATTGTATTTTTTTGAAAGAAAAGTTTGTTGTTAGGCTGAATAGAAGATCCAACATTTGCAAGTTTTTCCCTGCATTGGGGTTTCTTGGGTATATATGTGTTATTGTCTTTTTGTATTGGCTTACTATTATTAGTTATTAATTAACCCAGTTGTATTAATCGTTATAAATTAGATTTATGTCTGTGAATTTATTGTGCAATTAATCTGTTGCTGGGTTATAGAAATTAACATGGTATCAGAGCTCTAAACTCTGAATACGAAGCCAAGATTTGTAACACAGATTTCAAGAAAAAAAATCAATTTTTTCATCCTCAGTTCTTTTTTTGGCTATGGCAACCAACATTCAATACGAAGACAGGCTCGAGGGTGTGTCTAACTTCTTGCAATGGAAGGTTCGGATTACATCTATTCTCAAGGAGAACAGGCTGTGGATCTATGCTAGCACAGAAGTGACTCCATCAACAAATGATCTTGTTTCCTTAGATTCACATGAAGTTAAAGAGGCCAAGGCTCAGAGGATTATCATGGATGGAGTAAGAGATCATTTAATTCCTCATTTATTGGGGAAAGACACCGCTAAGGAGATGTGGGATTTGCTCACAAAACTTTATCCAAGCGACTATCAGAGTCATAAGATGATGCTCAAGGATGAATTGCATAATACCAAGATGTCCAAAGGTGAGAGTGTGACCTCTTACTTGTCCAAGATGACACAGGTCAGGGATGAGCTTGGTGCTATTGGAGAGATGATTAAAGAAGATGAGTTGGTGCGTATAGCCTTGAACGGTTTTTCAAAGCACTGGGAAGTGTTTGTCAAGTGTGTTGTTGGCAGAGATCGGCTCCCTGATTGGGCAAGACTTTGGGATGATTTTGTTCAGGAGGAGATCCATGAAGGTGCTCATCGAGGAGATCAGATAAAGAAGGGTCAAGATGAAGAAAATCTTGCTCTTGCAAGCAAGGGTAAGAAGAAGTCCAATAAAGAGCAATCGAAAGGTTCTTCTTCCAAGAGTGGGAAGAAGAAAGATTTGAGCAAGATTAAATGTTTTTGTTTCCATCAGATGGGTCACTATGCCAGTTAATGTCTAAATAAGAAAAATAAGGACAAGCAAAAGAAGCAATTTGTTGCTACAGCAGAGGTGGATGAGTTTGCATCAAAATTTGAGAATGAGTTTTCACTCATTGCCTGTCTCTCAAGTGCAATTGCCAACAGAGTATGGTATATTGATAGTGGTGCTTCTTGCCACATGATGGGAGTCAAAGAATGTTTCACCAAGTTGGAGGAGAAGAAGATGGATTTCTATATTGAGCTCGGAGATAATGCCAAGTACCATGATACTGGTATTGGCACCGACAAGTTTCAGAGGGAGTCTGCCAAATCTTTATTGGTGGAGGATGTGTTGTATGTCTTTGGCATGACAAAGAATTTAATCTCAATTTTTGCCTTGGAAGATAAGGGTTACATCGTGACCTTTGAGAGGGGAAAAGTCTATATTCATCCCAAAGATTCCAAGATCGCAAAAGTGATTGGTGTCAGGCATGGCAGCTTGTTTTGGTTACAGTTTGAGCCAGCACATGCGTTGGTTAGTAGCTGTAAAGGGATAGGAGAATTGTGGCACAGGAGGATGGCTCACCTTCACCATGAAGCACTTAATATTCTTAAGGAAATAGTGATAGGGCTGCTTGAGATGAAGACAAAATAGCATGAGGTGTGCAAGGGTTGTGCTCTTGGGAAATATGCCAAAACTAATTTTCCAAGCAGTGACACTAGATCCGAAGGGATTTTGGATCTCGTACACTCAGATGTGTGTGGACCTATGTCAACAACATCCTTGACTAGATATGAGTATTATGTTACCTTCATTAATGATTTCTCCAAGAAGACGTGGATATATTTCATGAAGAATAAAGATGAGGTCTTCAGTAGGTTCAAAGAGTTTAAGGCTCTCGTGGAAAACCAAACTGGGAAGAAGATCAAGATACTAAGGTCTGATGATGGAGGTGAGTATACCTTGAATGCCTTCAAATATATTTGTGCTCAGGAAGGTATCAAGAAAGAATTGACAGTTATGTATAACCCTCAATAGAACGGGGTTGCTAAATGAAAGAATAGAGCTATCATTGGAGTAGCCAAGGCCATGCTTCATGATCAGGATCTACCTTGGTTCTTATGGGCAGAAGCTTGCAACACAGCTGTGTATTTTTAGAATAGGAGCCCTCACAAAGTGTTGGGCAAATTGATTCCATAAGAGGCGTTCACTGGTAAGAAACCAGATTTGGGGCACATTCACATCCTTGGATGTCTTGTGTATTGTCACATTCCTGTTGAGAAGAGAACCAAGTTAGAACCTACTGCAGAGAATGGTATCCTTGTTGGGTACAGTGAAACTTCTAAGGCTTATCGAGTTTATATTCTTGCTCTCAGGAAAATAGTGATTTGCAGAGATGTGAAGTTTGAGGAAGAGAGGGCTCTTCAGAAGTCAAGTAACTTGATGAATGAGGAGGAACAAAAATCCATAGTTGAGGTAGCACAAATTCCTAAAACCTCAGTCACACAAGCTGGAGATCAGAACAAGTAGGATGATCAAATAGAGGAACAAATAATTCCTCAGCCTCAGATTCCTATTAATGCAAAGAGGAGAAAAAAGGTAGCTGAGCAAACATTAAGAGAGGCTCAAGAATATGTAGGTGATCCTCAAGATTCAATCAGACAATGAAGGGCTCCCAGATGTTACTCAAATTATGTGTCACTTATGAGTGAATTAATTGAAGTAGAGCCTTCCAGCTTTCAGGAGGCATCCAAGCACCAAGTATGGAGAGATGTCATGGTGGAAGAGTATTTTTCCATCATGAAGAACAGTGTGTGGGAGGTAGTACCAAGACCAGAAGATAAGTCTGTGGTGGGCTCGAGATGGCTGTATAAGATTAAGCATGCTACAGATGGTAGTGTGGAAAAGTTCAAAGCTCGATTTGTGGCTAAGGGGTTTTCACATAAGGAAGGAGTCGACTATGATGAGACTTTCACTCTAGTAGCCAGGTACTCATCCATAAGAGCTATCATTTCTATAGCAGCACAGATGGGTTGGAGGATTCATCAGATGGATGTAAAGATGGCCTTCCTCAATGGGGTGATTGAGGAAGAGATTTACATAGAGAAACTATAAGGGTTTGAAGCACATGAGAGGGATTCTCATGTATGCAAGTTGAAAAGAGCACTGTATGGACTCAAGCAGGCTCCTAGGGCATGGTATTCATGTATTTATGGTTACTTGCAGAGTGTGGGCTTCATCAAGAATGAGGTAGATTCGAACCTGTACTATGTTCAAGTGAAGGGTAAACTTCTCATATTGTTGTTATATGTTGATGACCTATTTCTCATAGGGTTAGAGGAGCTCATAGCACACTGCAAGTGGGATCTTGCAGGAGAGTTTGAGATGGACTTGGGGTTGATGCACTACTTTTTGGGATTGGAGTTGTGGTAGAAAGAGGGAGAAATCTTCCTTGGACAAGGGAAGTACTTAATTGATATCTTGAAGCGATTCAGGATGGAAAACTGTAAGCTTATGTCAATGCCACTTGTGACCAACTGGAAGAAGATTGATGCTTCTAGATCAGAGGTAGTGGACCCTAGTTTATATAGACAATTGATAGGCTCTCTTATGTATCTGGTCAACACCAGGCTAGACATTTGTTTTGCAGTGAACTCACTCAGTCAGTTTATGGTGGAACCTAAACGTGTTCACTGGATAGCTGTGAAGCATGTTTTGAGTTATCTCCAAGGCACAATTGATTATGGGCTAAAGTATGTTCATCAGGATGGAGTGAAGCTCAAGGGGTTTGCTGATGTAGATTGGGTAGGCAGTACAGCTGATCAAAAGAGCACTTCAGGGTGTAGTTTTAGTTTGGGATCAGGAGCAGTCTCTTGGTACAATAGGAAACAGAAGTCAGTTGCATTGAGTTCTACATAGACTGAGTATATGGCAGCCAGTATGGCTATATGTGAGGCTATCTAGCTTTAGAAACTTCTAGCTGGGCTCTTTAATTAGGAGCTGGATCCTACAGTCATTTATTGTGATAATCAAAGTTGTATCAAACTCTCTAAGAACCCAGTCTTTCATGACAAGTCAAAGCACATTGAGATCAAGTATCACTTCATCAGAGATTGTGTGGAGAAGGGGATAGTGAACTTCAATTACATTCCTACGGATGAACAAATTACAGATATCCTGACGAAGGCCTTGATGAAGAGCAAGTTTGAATTCTTCAGGGACAAGTTAGGTGTGGTGCAGAACACCTTCCTCACTAAGAGGGAGTGTTGATTTTTTGTAGCTCAAAAGGTGGAATGTGGAACTGTTTTAAAGCAACTCAAGATTAAATATGCTTTAAAACAATTCGAGTTGGATTTTCAGCAACAGTAGTTTCTATTCTTTAAATAGAATGTTTCTAAGTTTGTAAGGATAAGATAAATCCTAGAGTGATTTTATGTGTAGAAAAAAGCCAAAGAAAGCAAGGAAAGTTTCTTTTTCTTACACACTAAGTAAAGCAGCTAGGCTCTCCAATAAAAGTAAGATTATTGTAGCAAACTCTCATATTGTATTTTTTTGAAAGAAAAGTTTGCTGTTAGGCTGAATAGAAGATCCAACATTTGTAGGTTTTTCTCCGCATTGGGGTTTCCTAGGTATATCTGTGTTATTGTCTTTTTATATTGGCTTACTGTTATTAGTTGTTAATTAACCCAGTCGTATTAATTGTTATAAATCAGATTTATGTCTGTGAATTTATTGTGCAATAAATCTGTTGCTGGGTCATAGAAATTAACAAAACCAATGCATGGATAGGCATTTATTATATCCTCCCATTTCATTCCAATAATTATACCTGGTAATAATTATTTATTATATGTTCAAATAAGTCCAAATCATGAAGGTAATTTTTTAAGCAAGAATAATGAGTGTTTTACCACTTTTCATGAGGTTTATGACTTGTATGGACACTTATACTTCCAAAAATTGCATCGTTCATTCCACATACTCTTCACATGCATAAGTAACTATTTATCTCATTTTAACAAGTGTCCTTGTGACCCTTATACTTATTTCTCTCTCTCTCTCTCTCAAGCTCTATAAGAACTAGCTATTTTGACCATTGTAGAAAATGATCCACCTGAGTATGGTGAAGCCCTTCTCAAATGTATAACTTTTGATCAATAATACAACTAATGTTTACCTCCTATATGACTATTTTTAGTGTGTTTAATTGTATGATGAATCTTTTTTAATGAAAACTATGGATTCCTTAACATGTTGTTCCATTCTTTCACCCATTTGAAGCCTCTTCTTGCAGGGCATGTGAAGTGTTTCAAGATATGTTCATGGTTTAAGTGAGTTATTATATTCATTAGTGCCTTAATAGGCCTCATATCTAGTCCTCTTAACTTTTCACATTCATCCATAACCTCAGAATGTAGCATTGATGTGAGAAGATAAAGATCAAAGAAGTGTATTTTCATATTGTCCTTTGATTTCAAATGTAACATGCATATGATTTAATGTCATCATGTTATTTTGTGTATCACCTCTCTTAAATTAATTTTATTTTAGTTATTCTTCTCTCTTTTCACCCTCAAAGTTTATTATTAATTGCAATCCAATGTGGTACATCAAGGGAGTTATCCCTATCTAGAGATTCACCTCATTCTTTAGGTTGCCCAAAAACCTAGAGGGGATTTTATTGTGTCACTTGGATTAGAAAAGCTTTACATCTCTTCAAAAGGTGAAAATTCAAGTGAAAACACTAACATAAGCCTAGAGGTGGTTGATGCTTTAAACACACTTTGGGTAAGTCTCACAAATTACTCTCTGCTGCAAGTAGGTGAAACCCTCATTAAGTTTGACATAGAGGTTTCTAGGAAAAACATTCTCAACAGTCATGATGTGGGATGGATCCACTATAAAAATGGGGAGGTCTCTAGGTTATATCAAGAATAACATGAAATGAGGTGCAATATTTAAGAATATATTGAAGAACTCAAGTGCCAACTAGATGCAACTGAAGTGTCTCAGTTTAGGACATTGGGTCTTTGCCAAATAATTTTGAGAAGTGAACCAACACTCACAGATGAAGTCCTCAATACTGGTGAAGCAATTAATAAATTGGAGATGCTTGTGGACCTCTTGTTGAATAAATGTAAAAACATGGTGGATCCTAAATAGGACAAACTATAGACTACCATGTAGTTCATCGAGGACATGAACATCTATTGTAAATTTTTGAATAAACTAAACACCACCATTCCCATTGTCGATGGGGTTTTTGTCAAGTTAACATGATCAAATAAAATTTTAGAAGTGAAACTATTTCTTGAGGAACAATAATGCCTTCAATTATCTGAGAACACACTAAGCATCAAGGATAAGGCACAATATATGAAGGTATTCCAGGATGTTGAAGAACTAGAAAAACAAATAATCATTCATCGATAATAGTTAAATGCTAGTTTCTCAACGCTTCAAGGATAAGTTTTGATAGAGATTGGGGCACTCAAGGATTCTCAAAAAGCTATAACCACTCAACTTTATAATTTAATAACTTAATAACATACCTTTATGGATCATCTTGAGGACATGAAATGATTTAAGGGTGAACTGGAATTTATTATTTCCAATCTTCAAACAACCTTCAACCAGTGGGAGGAGCTCAAGTGCAAAATAAAAGAGGCAAATTTTGCATTTTTGTCAACTGGGGAAACTACAACATAGTACAAGATAGGCTATTGGTTTAGTCCAAGGTAAATGTTAAACCCAAAATTTGTAATATAGTATAAGTATATTTGAGCCATAAGTATGGAAATGCAAGGGTGTGGGATGAGAAAAGAAGACCATGGTGCAAGAGAGATCAATGTAGAAGAGATAAACATGAAATAATAATGAAAAAAACCTTAGTGTAGATGGGTGTTATGAAAGACAAGAAAATAGAGAATAAGGAGCACCAGATACATGACTTAAAGAAGTGCAAAAATAGGACAAGGATGTAGGAAGTGAAGGTAGTTATAAATCAATTCATAAAAGTATTGAAGATTAGTGGGAGTGTGAATATAACACCAACTTGCAAAAGAGCAAAAACATGAATGATAACATCTATCATAAAGAAAGTATATATGGGTTGTAGGGCCTGATTCAAAAGGAACTTAATTGTAATGGCTCACCATAACTTCTTTCTTTGAAACAATCATTGGCTTGTCATCTGTAGTGTATTTATGTTACAACCCAAAAAGGGGTTTGCTTATGTATAAATACCCCTTTGGCTTTGTATGGTGGTTATTGTTGAATATAAATGTGTTTTTATTGTTAAGGTAGAGATATAGAGAGCGTGTACTGAATGAAGTACCTTTGTAATCTTATCAAATTGATGAATGGAATTGTTTCACTCAAATTTTGCTTAATTCGTAAGAAAGAAAGATGTAAAACTGAAAAGATGTGTATAGTAGAACCTATTTATATGTTTGCACTTGATCAAGATGATTGTAGATAGGTCATATTTATCTTGGGAAGGATGACCCACAGATAAGAAAGCATTAATAAACTTGTTTATTATATAAATAGTAAGTTGGATTGCCTAGCATGAGCTAGATATAAGAAGTGTGAGCTTACTAAGAGATTGCCAATCCACACTTTAAAATAGTTAAGTTGAAAGAAAAGATGAAATACTTGCCTCAAATAATAGAAAAGACTAAGAGAGAATACAAGAAGAAATAAATTCTTGATAAAGGAAAATAGATTAATTTAAGCAAATAGCAAGTCAATACTAGACCTAAACAATTCAAGTAAAGTTTAGAAAATAGGTGGGAGATGTGTGAATAGGCAGAGACATAGAAAGTAGAATTTGGATGAGGGTAGGTAGGTAGAAATAACTTGTTATTTTTTACCACAATGATCATCAGTGGTCAGGGTGACTATTGGTGGTTAAGGTGACCGTCGACAGTTGGGTAACTATCAGTGGTTGAATAGACCATTAGCAGTCAGGATGACCATTAGTGGTTCCTATGAGTTCTGGGTATGTTTAAAAATAGTCTAGTTTAGGTTATAGAATGGGTGTAGTAGGGTACTGAATATTTGTTTGGGGTAAGGGGTTTGTCAGATGATAGAAAAAGAGATCTAGATCAAATAAAGATATTAAAAACCAATTAAAACCAAAGAAACTAGAAATATACTTAGCTAGTTGTTTGATAGTTGGTATCTAATCTTGGAGTGATTTTGGTAGTATAATGATGTTTGAGGATTGCATAAATAAATTTTTGTAAAGGTTCAGGTCTTCATTATGTTTTTTGGCTAACTGGAAGGAAGACTTACAAAGAAAAACTTTGATGAAGAGGCTCTTGATGACTGATGGTTGATAATTGGATGCTTGAATACTTGATCATGGATCCTTTTC
The DNA here is from genome assembly GCA_037957365.1 of Torreya grandis. NCBI lineage: Eukaryota > Viridiplantae > Streptophyta > Pinopsida > Cupressales > Taxaceae > Torreya > Torreya grandis. Next base: position 2,221,443 of record JARHVA010001046.1, on the reverse strand, counting down.
ACCTCTTATTTTATATGAAAAGAGAGATGGAGATATAAGGTTTCATAGGAGGTTAGAATGTTAATTTTGATGCATCATGATATGTTATCAATAGGTAAAGTGGTTAGTATTAAATTTTGTCATGTCAATTGAGTTGGCTAAGTTATCTTTGTTCAAGTGGGGGAGACTTGACCATCAACAATCAGCATAACTATCAATGGTCATGTTGATCATCGATGGTTGAAGGTTGGGTTAAAAAGGTTAGGTTAGTGAGCTAGTTAGATAGATAGCTAACTTAACTCAAGATTTAGTGGGTTAGTTAGTGGGTTTTTCTAAGTTGCATTTATAATTGGAAGAGGTTAGGTGGTTTATGGGGGGTCTCAAGGCATTTCAACATCTAGAACTATTGTGTGTGGGTTTTTAATGTCTATATTTTCCCTCTTTTTGTTATGTAATTTATATAAACAAGTTGTAAAATAAAAATGAATTACAAGTCGAAGGTCTAGTTGCCCTAAGTATGGGAGGAGGTGTTTTCCCTCAAACCAGAAGTTGATGAGGTGAAACAGAATCAGGTATGGATTTGATAAGTGGTTATGGTGGGTCATGAGGTTGGTGACAAAAGGGTTGGGCATTTGAAGAGTAAATATGTGCATAAAATGAAACTAAGTTCAATATCCAATATCATGCAAAGACTAAGTTGTCATAATTGGTAAAAATAAGAGGTTAGTTTTAGAAGGACTGGTGACAGGGTAACTAGGCCACATCATTAGGCATAGCTAATCGGGTTATTATTATTAAGTCTTCTAAATAGGGTCAGTGTTTTCATAGGTATTAAAGGTAGGAAGTGCTCTTAGGAAAAACACAAATGGTCTGGTATACACTAAGTGGTGAAAATTTAAATGTTCATTATAGTAATGTTGGTCGACGCGGTCAAAAGGACCAAGGTAAGGTCATCATAGAATATATGATAATTGGGCCAAAATAGACAACGTCAAGGTGGACACAGTTGGATGGTTGATGGGAGAAGTGTAATCTCCAATGGTTCATGGCTGGTTTGAAAAGAATATGTTCTCTCCAAAGTTTGGTTGTGGTGGGAGAAGGGTAATCTCCAAAAAGGAGGCACTAAGATGTTGGTGCTAATAATTCAAAAAGGTGGGGTCTCCTGACTGTTAACAGTCAGAGGCCCAAAATTCAACTGTCAATGGTCATGGTTAGGGTGAAACCCTAAAAGCATGGAGGATAAAACATAAAAAAAGAGAAGCCATTTTCATTCTTGCTTTTCACTCTTTGACTCTCGTGCATTTGGTGATGTTGGCAATTTTTTGTGAGAGAATTGATGAGGTGGGGTCATTGTTGACTGGTTGAGTAGAGGTTTGCATTTAGTTGATAGCTAAGGTGGACTGAAGATGTAGGGACATGGCTAGGTAGTGAGACCCATAATTTTTCCTTGATAGTAGTCGAAGAATGAGGTAAGGGCTGCATTGAATTGTTAGATTAGATTAATTTTGGTATTTTGGTTGAATTTGTTAGTTTATTGTTTAGTTGGGGAAGTTTTTGATGTTTGCCCTAGGTTTTAAGGATTTGGTGTGATTGGTTGAATTAGTAGGTGAAATTTGAGATTAGAAGTGTAGGTGGTAGGGGGTAGGTTTAAAGGATAGATTGAAGGTGATTAGGTGCTAAAAAGGGGTGGTTTGGGTATGTTTTGGGTAGATATGTTTGGGGGTTTTACTATTGATGATCACACACAGTGACCATCCATGGTCATACTCAATTGTTAGTGGTTGTAATGACCATTGATGGTTGATGAACAAATTTTAAAGAGCCAACTAATTATTGACAATTGTAGTGACCATCAATGGTCGATGGAAGGGTCGAAGGTTTTAGATAAAAAGGTTGAAGTAAATAGGTGAAGGGTGAAATGTTTTTGATAAAAATTATGTGTCATTGGGTAGGGGAAAAAAAGAGGGGAATGTTGATGGGTATAATATTTAAATATAAAACTAAGTGTGTTTTCAAACAAATTTTACAGGGATGAGATGGGATCCAAATGCAATATCTAGTCCCTCAGATCTTTGTAGAGATCCATCATGGGATGATAGATGATGATTGGGTACATATGGAGGAGGTGGGTCTTAGATAAATGATTCACTATCAACATGTGCCAAGAGATGCGATGATGATTTTGGCCTTCATTGAGAGATGGGATCTAACCATGAACACTTTTATCCTATCGATGGGTGAGATGACCATCCTACTAGAGGATGTACACAAAATTTCCTGACTACCCTTTGGGGGGAGATGATATATCATATTGAGAGTGAGGAGAGAGATTAACATATAAATCTCTTATATGGTGTGGATCAAGCCCTCACTAGGTAGCATACTGGTAGCTTTAGTTACAAGCCATTATGCCATAAGGTCGAGGATGATCAAAGTTTGATGATGATGATGATGGGGATATCCTATTTTGCAATTTTTGATTCAATCAGTGGGAGGATTCTATATCTATTGTTGGGTGAATTGGTGAATATATTATTGGGTCAAACAATGTTTAGGTGGGCACCTATGTTATTGATACATATATATAGAGATATATGGGGGTTTAGAGCCCATAGGAGGTATGAAATTAGCATGGGGTTTGTGTTTCACTATTGGGCATATGAGCATATCCAGGTTTTGAGAATGATGGGGCTACCATGGGAAGGATATGCCTAGATGGACTTCAAAGTGGGTTTTATGCAGTGGAGGAGTGATCATGAGTTCACAGGGGATGGAGGAGTATGAGATATTGATTGGTTTAGAGGCACATTGGATACCCTAGTGGTTGGAGATGTGGTTTGGAGGTCATATGTTAGCTTTACAAAGTGGTCCCACTATACTTGGCATATTTTGTCAATGCAGAGCTACAGGTGGATGTTTGAAAGGAGAGAGGGTGAGATTGAGCTCATCCCTTTTGATAGGGTTCATAGATAGTTCATATTGGTACAGGGGTTCTCAAGTCTATTCTCTAGGTATAGGTGGGAGGATGTCGAGTTTTTACTTCTAGAGCCACAATTGGTAGAGATGGTTTTAGATCATGAGGAGCTACCTATTAGAGTAGGGATTGATGACATAGGTTTTGTTGATGGCTACCTGGCATGGTATCAGGCCCTCTATACAATGGCATATTTTAGATGGTATGATGGGGGAGGTAGTGTATGGATGTGCACCCAGCTAGAGGGGGGCCATAGGTACACGTATAAGGAGGTGACCCTGATGGACATATAGGAGTGGTAGTAACCATTGCATAGGCATATGTCACAATGTTACAGGGGTAAGTGGATACATTATAGGTCCAAGTTGATATATTACAAGGCCAATTAGTAGTACCATAGGGTCAGGTGGCAGTGATGATAGGTGAGAGTGACCAAGCTAGGACCTCACTAGCCTTGGTGACCTAGGAGAGGGATACTCTGAGATAGAGAGGAGGAGCAATTACAACACCAATAAGACCACCAAATAGCATCCTTTTGGCATGTTACTTGGCCATAGTTGAGGAGCTATGATATTATAAGGCTATAGTTCTGACATAGTGTCCACAGGAGCCCCAATGGGGTGAGTACAGAGCTAGTTTGGTAGGTGGTATAGGTAGAGCTACTCAAGGTTAGTGGGTGGATTTTGTGGGTTGATAGATAGGCACCTCAGGGGGGTAGACAATAGGTGGCAATAGTGCCCTAGGGGCATGATGTGATATATATAGATGTATAGGATTTTGATACTGACCTATGAGCAGATGCAATGAGATGTATATGTTTCGAGAGAGAGATGTACATTATTACATGTATTATTTTATTTTGATGAGACATAATGGATATGATGTGATGATGATATATAGATGTGATTTTATGATTCATGATGTGATTGTTCTGATGTTTATATGTATTATGATTATGCTTATGAGATGTAGACTCACTAGCTTAAGCATGTGATGATTATGGATGAATGTGATAATTATGGATGATGTGATGTGTTTATTATATACAAGGTTATGATTTTTTCATTATGGAGGATGTTTATGGTGTGATGATGATATATATACAAGGTAATGATGTTTTGATGATGTGATGTTGTTTTTCTTTATTTATGGTTAAGGATATGTGATGTGGTTTATGATTATGGTGATGATGTTTTCTTTATGGTTATGATCATGGATATGTGATATGGTTTATGGATGGTTGGTGTTTTGATTATGGTTATGTTCATGGATATGTGATGTAGTTTATGGTTGTTTGATGTGGTTTATGGATGTTTGATGTGGTTTTATGATTATGGTTATGATGTTTTATTTACAATTATGATCATGGATATGCGATGTTATGATTTAGAGTTATTTTGATGATGATAGCACATAAAGTAAGTGTAGATAACTAAACTAGATGTGGGAAAAGAGATAAAAATCATGAGACATATGCCTATGTGAATATATGAACCAATGATGAGAGGATAAGGAAAGAGGAATGATGCTTGTTCCCTGACAAGGACAAAATAAAACCCGAAGTTGGATTGGCTTAAGGAACATAAGCCTTTTGAATGCTTTGCATTAGTATGCGTTGGATGGTAAAAAGGTTTCATGATCACATTGTGTCAAGTAAGCTCTGAAACCCTTGATTTATAGATAGTATAAAGGAGAGATATATGATAGGTGGTGTGAAGGGTAGTGTAACCTCTAGTGGGTTGGTTTTGCCCCTTCTATAGATGGCCTAAGGACTATAATTGACAGTCCATGTCTTAATACAAGGTATATACTGATTGATGTGAGAAGTCTATTGATGCCATATGTGAAAGTTGATTGCAGCTTTCTTGGGATAGCTTGTTTTGATTTTGATATAGAGTCTTATTTATTACTTTGTTTTCATAGGTTTGTAAAGTTGATCAATGTGGGAAGCTTCAAATGATTGCTTTGATAAATTTGACTTTAGCCATCCTTCAAAGGAGTGGTCTAAATTTGGATTTATTTATTTTGGTAGTTTTTCTTCAAGGGAATAATCTATCATTTTAATAAATTTAGATTTTGGGCAGTTGTCTTTCAAGTGAATAATCTACATGCTAGAGATATTTGACCCAAGTGATATTTTAGTATCCCAAATTATTTTGATGCTAAGTTTAGACATGGATTAGTCTATATAGGCTTAGAGGTTTACCTTTATGAGGACAAAAACCTAGAGCACAAAAAGGTTAATGATAGGTGAAAAGAGGTGGTTTTGAGAGATAATGTTCATGGGATTCTGTCTGATTAGGGATGAAAAGTATCCATGAGAACCATGCCATGGGTAGTCATGGTACCCATATTTAGGATTAGGATATGACTGTGATGGTTAATCACATGGTTTATTTTGTAATAAGTTGTCCTCAAAGGGAGGGAATGAAGGGATGAAGGTATGAGAAAGGTGAACATCTTGTAAATCAAAGGATGAGCTTAAGTTAGACAAAAGGTGAGTGTGATTCTTGTTTAACAAAATAAAGGATACAAATGCGAAGCATTGAGAGGCTTAGGTTATGGTTTGATTTCAAGAGAGGACAAATTATAAGTTCATGATCCATACTTATGGGTTATGATGTAGGGTCCAAGCCAATTGAAGGCAAACTTACCTTGTTTGCTTTTCTCCATATTGGTGACATGTTGGTTTTCCTTTAGGATGAGATCTTCAATGTTTAATTCTCATTATTGTAGGTGCTTGTTATAGACATGCTTGATTCAATATTGATAGACACAAAGATGGTTAAGCATGACAAAGTGGCATTCATAAAGTAGTTCAAGTCATACTAGATGCTCTTGACGATAGTCACTCTCAAAAATGATGTCTTACAAGGATATGCAAAGAGAAAGAATCTGAACTTTGAGAGGCAAGACTGCTTCTACTTCAAAGACCAAGGAGAAATGGGTAGCACCCATAGAGGTTCGAATGCTAGTGTGATAGGCCCATAAAGTGAAAGGGATGTATAAGTGTCAGTCTTAACCTGAAGCATTGACCATTTTGGTTAACATTTTTTTGAGGGTTTTGTTAAAGACTTTCACTTGTCCATTAATTTATGGATGATAAGGTGAGGAAAAGCTTAACTTAATGCCAAAGGTGTCACAAATATCGTAGACTTTTTTATTTTTGAAATATTTTCCACCATCGATAATGATTTTATGGGGAACACCAAAATGATGGATGATATGATAATTGATGAAGTTGACTATCTTGATGGCTTTGGTCAAGATGAGAGGAATAGCCTCCATCCACTTGGTGAAATATGTCAATGATGATGGAGTTGTGTCACTCTAAAGAGTGGGGATTGATTTCCCCAATGAGATCTAGTCCCTATTGTGAGAAGGGTCAAAATTCCTTGGATACTTGAAGACCATGGGCTAGCACGTGATGTAAATTAACATGTTGTTGACATTTGACACACTTCTTTACGTAATCATAGCAGTCTTGGTTGAGGGTGGGATAATAATAACTGAGGCAAAGGATGTGTTTAGCGATATCTATACCACTAAAGTGTCCCTCATAGATACCATCATGCATTTTCTTGATAGCATGGGAATCTTTATGGTTACATAGGTAATGGAGAAGGAGACCGTCAAAACCACATTTGTAAAGGATTCCCCCTAGTATGGTATAATGGGAGGTACTCTAGAAAAAGGCTCTTTGAGTATTCCTAGAAAAGTTGGGAGAAATAATTCTGAGGTTGAGGTAGTCAAAGGTTTGCTTGTACCAAATGTCTGATGAAGAATCCTCCACACTAAAAATGGTAGGGAGGTCAAATTAGATATAAGAGGGTATGATAAAATGATGAATGGTTACAAAGAGTTTAGACTCAAAAGGCACAGATGGGATATAGGAAGTAAGAGAAGCCATTGTATCTGTAAACTTGTTGGTCGATCATGGAACTGATTAGATAAGGTAATGATTGAATGATGTTAAAAGTACATCTACTATGTGTTTATACTATTGCAAGGCATCATTCTTACATTAGTAGGATCTATTATCTTGGTTGACCATAAGTTGGGAATCACCAAAGATATTGATCATCTTAACTCGCAAGGTTAAATTTGTTTGGATACATATCACTAGTGTTAAGCACATAATATATTGAGAGGGGGGGTGAATCAGTATATCATATATCTTATAAAACTTTCCCTTAATCAAATTCCACTTAATCAAACATTCAAGATATGTAATAAAACTAAAACAATAAACACCACACAAGAGAGAGACACCAGATGTGGGAAAAACCATAGAGAACAATCTCAAGTATATGAATGAGCATCAACCCAAATAATATTCGCAAGCACCAACTTGCAGAAGCACCAATCCCTTTGTTGAGCACCAACCCAACAACAATTTGTGAGCACCAACCCACAAGAGCACCAAACCCTTTTCTGAGCACCAACACAGCAACAATTCGTGAGCACTACCCCACAGGAGCACCAACCCCTTTGTGTAAACCACACAACTATCTCTCAATGTTATTATCTCAATAAATGATAGTTCATTACAACATTTCTTTCCTCTCTCTCACCTTTTTTCTTCTAATCTAGATATAACAAATACAAATCATATTCATCACTCACAAATTGTCTTCTAAGCTAGATAATACAATATCAAATCAGCCTCTATATCTCATATTACAAATGGCTTCTCAAGCCTTTATTTATAGTTTTCCAAACGAACTTTGGCCTTCCCCCTTTGTGACCCTTCAATCCTCATGGAAAATGGTGCCAAAATCATATGACCCTTCATATCCTTGCCTTTGAAAATTCATGGGGTGACCCTTCATGGAAAAAAACATCATTCCCTCTTTTGTCTTTACTTTGGTGACTTTTCATATTCCTCAAAGTGTGTTTTCATGAGAAATTGTGCCCTTCCTCTTTTATCTTCACTTGGTGACTCTTAGAATTCCTCAAGATGACTTTTCATGGGAAAATGCATCCCATCCTTCTTTTGTCTTTACCCTGTGGCTCTTTGACTTCTCCATGGGCCCTTCTTTTGTCTCATATGCAACCAAAAATATATTCGTTAATATTAAATAAATATTAACACACATTAACCAAGATATATCTATTACAAACATCATTAAATGCAATGGGGATTTTATCACCAAAAATTCTAGACCTTTGACATCAATGACAATATTTCCAACAATCTCTCCCTTTGTCATTGATGGCAATCTCAATCTTGAAACTGCCACATCCCGTCATCTACACATACTGTCATTTGAAAACATACAGTAACTCTCCCTTACTGTAGCAACTTGTACGTGTTCCTTGTACCTATTTTTTGCACCTTTACCTGTACCTATTATTCTCTCCCTTTGACATCAATGGCAAAGGGCCTACTTGGAGCTAACACTTAGGTCCCCCTCAACTGATGTTGAACCTCAATGGCAGGAAGTAAAAGAAATTACTCCTAACTTCTCTCACAGATACTCAAATGTGTCTTTTGGTAGTGCCTTTGTGAAAATATCTACAATTTGCTCTGTAGTACTAATATATTCTATCTTAACCTATTGATCTGCAACCTACTCTCTCAAGAAGTGATATCTAATGAGAATATGTTTTGTTCTTGAATGCATTACTAGATTTTTTGAAATATTTATAGCACTTGTGTTATCACAAAAAATGGAAATAGGTTAATCATACTTTATCTTGATATCTTCCAAATTTTGCTTCATCCAAAGCACTTGAGTACAACACAATACTGCTGCAATATATTCTGCTTCAGCTATAGAAAGTGATACTGAGTTCTACTTCTTGCTTAGCCATGATACTAAGTTATCACCAAGAAAGAAAGCTCCTCCACTTGTACTCTTTATGTCATCTAAGCACCCTGCCCAATCTGAATTTGTATAAGCAACTAAAGTGAAATATTTACCTGTGGAATACCATAATCCATAATCTAATGTCCCCTTGATATATCTAAATATTCTTTTTACCAACTGAACATGACTATCTCTTGGAGATGACTGATATCTTGCAACCATACCTACTACATGCATGATGTCTGGTCTCGATGCTGTCAAATATAAAAGACTACCAATCATAGATATATACAAAGATTGATCTGTAATAAGTGAATCTTCATCCTTGCTCACCTTATTTTCTATACACATAGGTGTGCCAACTAGTGCACAATCCTCAAAACCAAACTTATTCAACATTTCCTTGGCATATTTACTTTGAGATATGAAATTTTTTTTATTTGATTGAAATATTTTCAAACCTAAGAAAAATGATAATTCTCCAAGCATAGACATCTCAAATTCTTTTTGCATTCTATCAAAAAATTATTTTGTCATCTTTTCAATATTTCTTCCAAAAATGATATCATCAACATATACCACAACAATCAATTGATGCTCACCTTTTGTTTTGATGTAAAGATTACTATCAGCAAATCCTCTCTTGAATCCTTGATTTTGTAGGGACTTATCAAGTCTTGCATACCAAGCTCTGAGAGCTTGTTTTAATCCATACAATGCTTTCTTCAATTTGCATACATGGTTACTAATATTCGAGAGAATAAACCCCTCAAGCTACTCAATGTAGACCTCTTTTTCAAGATTTCCATTTAGGAAGGCAGATTTGACATCCATCTGAAACACTTTAAAAATTTTAAACACTGCATATGCAAGAAACATTTTAATAGCCTCTAACCTTGCCACTAGTGTAAAAGTTTCTTCAAAATCTATTCCTTCAATCTGAGCATATCCTTTACATACTAATCTTGCTTTATTTTTGGTCACTTCTCCATTTTCATTCAACTTATTTCTATAAACCCATTTTGTTCCTATCACATTGTGATCTTTTGGTCTAGGCACTAATTCCCAAGTATCATTATTTTCTATTTGATTTAATTCTTCATCCATAGCCTTAACCCAATGCTCATCATGTCTAGCTTCTAAAAAAAAAATAGGCTAAATTTTAGATAACAAAGAGAAATTAACTTGTTCAGATTCACTTACCATCATTTTTTTGGTGCGAATTCCTTATTTTATATCCCCAATGATGTCACTTTCATTATGATTTTTTTGAATGTATTTGGATGGATTCTTGGTGCCCTTTTTCTCCTTCTCCTTTTCGTCATCTTCATCTGATTCTTCAAAGCCTTCCTCTTCAATGATTTCAAAAATGTCTACTGGATCACTGATTCTTTGTGTTCCATCTTCTTCTATCCTGACACTTGCACTTTCAACAATTTTCTTGGTTCTTTTGTTATAACATTTATAAGCTTTACTTTTGCAAGAATAACCAAGAAATATACCTTCATCTGCTCTGGATTCAAATTTACCAAGTTTTTTATTAGTTCTCTTTATGAAGCATTTGCTATCAAAAACTCTGAAACAATCGACTATTGATGGTTTGTCTTTCCATAGCTCATAAGGAGTCTTGTCATTGTTGACTCTTAATAAAACTCTATTCTAAATATGCACTGCTATACCAACCGCCTCTCTCCAATATTTATCTGTTATCTTGGATTCATTTAACATTGTCCTCGCCATCTCTTGAACTGTTTTATTTTTCTATTCAACTACTCCATTTTGTTATGGAGTTCTAGCTGCTGAATACTATCTCTTTATTCCATGATCTTCACAAAACTTAATAAATTGATCTGACATGAATTCTCCTCCTCGATCTGATCTTAGACACTTAATCTTCAGATTAGTTTCATTCTCAACTAATGCTCTGAATGCTTTGAACTGTCTAAAAGCTTCTGATTTTTTCTTTAAAAATATTATCCAAGTCATACGTGAAAAATCATCAATAAATAACCTGAAATATTTATCACCTTGAGGACTTTGAGTCCTCATAGGTCCACATAGATCAGTGTGAACAAGATCTAGCATTTGAGTGGTCGAGTACTCTTTTGTTTTGAACTACCTTCTAGCCTGCATCCCATGCTGTCAAGGTCCACAAAGCGTGTTAGATGACTTTGTGATCTTTGGAAGATTCCTAACTGTTTGATTTTTATATATTTTGACAAGATTATCAAAATTTATGTGCCCCATTCTCTTGTGTTATAGCCAACTTTCTTCAATCTGACTCAAACAATATTTTTGACCTTTGATGTCTGATAGCATATATAAGTTATTACCTATTTTCTGAGCATCTGCAACCAATACATCTGAATTTTTTATTTTAATTTCACAACCTTCTACATAAAACTTTAGTGTGTGCCCCTGATCACACATTTGACTTACACTCAAAAGATTATGCTTAAGAGCTTCTACATATAAAATATTTTTAGCTTTAGTTCTACCACTATCTAAACTTAGTGTACCTTTTCTAGCAATTCTGGCAGTAGTATTGTCCCCAAATTTCATTGTCCCACCATTGATCTTCTTCAAAGTTATGAACTTTCTCTTGTCTCTTGTCATGTGCCTCGAACATTAGCTATCAATAAACCATGGCTTTTCTTCATTTCTTGCATGCAAAGCAGTCTAGACCAACATAGAACCTTTATGTTGTTTCTTCTGCCATGTCTGAATCTTTTTCTTGATGAATAGAGCTCTGAAACTCTGGTCCTTCTTGACTGACTTGAACACACTTCTACAATACCGAGTTATGTTTTTGAAGTTGTTACACTTGTAACAAATTATGGTCTCTTCATTAAAGCTTGATAGAGGAGCAAAAAAGTTATAGCTTCTACTTGACTCTACATGACCTTCCTTTTCCTTATTTTTGAGATTGTTAGCTCTTTTTCTACATCATAATTTTTTATGACCATAGCCATTACAATAAAAATAGTAACCATAAAAATAGGACCTGTTTGTGTATCTCTGACCTGATTGCCTTTTATAGCTTTGTTCCTTCCAGCCTTTTTTGACCTCTGTATTCTTCACTTCTTCCCTTCTTGTTTCCTCATTTTCAAGAGCTTCAACATAGCTCTTCTTCTTTTCAAAATTGATACCTATCTTATCTAATATTGTCTTTTGGCTTTCTAATATCTTATTCAGCATATTAGTGCTATTCTCAAATTTTGAATCATTGACTATTTTATTATTGACTGCTTTCTCAATCTCTTCTTTTAAAGAGGCAATTTCAGTAACATACCTTTCACATTCTTTTCTTTCTATTTCCAACTGTGCCATTAGATCTTCTTCATTCTTCTTGGCTTCTTCAAAGTGTGCTTGTAGATCTTCAATTATCTCATTTGACTCCTTTTCATTTTTCTTGATCTGGCACTTCAATCTTCAATTTTTCTTTTCAACAACTTTCAACTCTTCTAAGGCACACATGAGTTCTCTTTCCATATTCACTTTGGCTTCATCCTCTTCTTCTTCTTGATCAACTATTCTTTTGCTTGCAGAGGCACCTTCATGTATGGTCACCTTGTGCTCTCATAATCTACCTTCAAGCTATAAAACTTTTTCAAAAAGAAACCTGCTCTGATACTAATTGTTAAGCATAGAATATACTGAGAGGGGGGGATGAATCAGTATATCATATATCTTATAAAACTTTCCCTTAATCAAATTCCACTTGATCAAACATTCAAGATATGCAATAAAACTAAAACAATAAACACCACACAAGAGAGAGACACTAGATATAACGTGGAAACTCAATATGGAAAAAACCACAGAGAACAATCTCAAGTATATGAATGAGCACCAGCCCAAACAATATTCACAAGCACCAATTTGCAGGAGCACTAATCCCTTTGCTGAGCACCAACCTAGTAATAATTTGTAAGCACCAACCCACAGGAGTACCAACCCCTTTGTTGAGCACCAACACAACAACAATTCATGAGCACCAACCCACAGGAACACCAACCCCTTTATGTAAACCACACAACTATCTCTCAATGTTGCTATCTCAACAAATGATAGTTCATTACAACATCTCTTTCCTCTCTCTCACCTTTGCTCTTCTAAGCTAGATATAACAAATACAAATCATATTCATCTCTCACAAATGCTCTTCTAAGCTAGATAATACAATATCAAATCAACCTCTATCTCTCATATTATAAATGGCTTCTCAAGCCTTTATTTATAGCTTTCCAAATTACCTTTGGCCTTCCCACTTTGTGACCTTTCAATTCTCATGGAAAATGGCACCAAACTTGTATGACTCTTCATATCCTTGCCTTTTAAAAGTCATGTGGTGACCCTTCATGACCAAAAACATCCTTCCCTCTTTTGTCTTTACTTTGGTGACTTTTCATATTCCTCAAAGTGTCCCTTCATGATAAATTGTGCCCTTCCTCTTTTGTCTTCACTTGGTGACTCTTGAAATTCCCCAAGATGACTCTTCATGGAAAAATATGTCCCATCCTTCTTTTGTCTTTACCCAATAGATCTTTGACTTCTCCATGGGCACTTCTTTTGTCTCATATGCAACCAAAAATATATTCATTAATATTAAATAAATATTAACACATATTAACCAAGATATATCTATTACAAACATCATTAAATGCAATGGGGCCTTTATCACCAAAAATGTTAGACCTTTGACATCAATGACAATATTTCCAACAACTAGGGCTTCATACTCAGTCATATTGTTGGTACACTCAAAATCAAGTTTGAAAGAAAGAGGAAAGGGTTCACCATTGAGAAGAATGAGGATAACTCTAGCACCACCATTGGATTGACACTTCGATCCGTCAAAGAACATAGTCATTTGGTAGGTTATGTACTCTTGGAAAAGATTTGCAATGGACTCATTGGAAAATGCAAGATAAACTGCTTGGTTGTCTGGTAAAAGAGCTTCATCTAATTGGTTAGAAATGACTTTCCATTTAATCGAATTCTATTGGAGGAACTCAAGGTCAAACTCAGCTAGCAACATTAGCCACTTATCCATATGCTAATTCTGGGATGGTTTAGAGTGCATATACTTGAGTGGGGTGGTGTTGGTGATGACAAAGGTTTTGTGATTGAGGAGGTAATTACAAAGTTTGGAATCCAAAAAGACTAAGGCGAGGCAAATCTTCTTGGTATGGGTGTTTCGAGTCTCATACTTTATAAATGTTTGACTTATATAATAGACAGCTTGTTCCTTATTTTGTTCATCAGGGTGAGCAAGCATTACCCCTAAAGAATGGTCAGTGGTGGATATGTAAAGGTATAAGGGTTGATTCTCCTTAGGAGGGATAAGAATGGGTGGAGAAAGAACATACTCTTTGAGTGAATTAAAGGCTTGTTAGTATTCCTTAGTCCACTTAAAAGATGTATCTTTCTTGAAAAGATGGTGAAAAGGTTGGCATCTATCTAATAACTGAGAGATGAAGTGATAGATGGATTGGAGTTTCACCTGCAGGATATAGAGTTGTTTGAGGTGAGTTGGAGGTGGCATGTCATCTATATAGTCCTTTATGATTTAATGGATGAGATCATGGAGGATGGGTTATAGTTCGGTTATCCTTTTGATAGGTCATGGGGCCTAAACTAATAGTATTGACTAAAAAAATTAGAAGGGATGGTTTAAAGGTCCTCAGACTTTGAAAGAGATAAGGTTAGTGATGATGGAATGTCCTTGTCAATGGTGGTGATGGGTTTGGTTGAATCGGTTGGTTCTTCTGGTGGGACAAAACCAAGGGTAAATAACTCATGAGGCTTTTGGGTTTTGCTCAAAGGTAGCTTGTGGGGTCCATGTTCATAATGGCCAAGGTTGAATCCCTTCTAGGCACACTTGTGAAGGTACAATTTGGTGAATGTCAGTTTGTTTAAATAAGATAAATGGGAAGTAAATGGTTGGGTAGAAGAGGTGGTGAAGGAAGCGAGAAGTGGATGATCAAATCCTCCATAGACGAAATTGGTTTGGTGGTTGGGAAGCCCAAAAGGAATTATAGTTATGATATTGGGGTCATAAGTAGGATGTTGGTTAAGGTTCCCATATTATTTATGAGTAGGGAAGGCATCCAAGGCTAAAAGATGATATTCTCCCAGTGAGATAAATTGAAACATAGGTTCCAAGGGGTCCTTTATAGGGATCTGAGAAGAAGGGATAAATGAGATAGTGGAAGCTTCATCGATGATAAGGGTAAAATTGTTGGTGGTTGGTGGTGAGGTGGATGAGAGGGGGAGAAGAACATCATTGGGTTGATATGTCATGTTGCAAGATGCAAAAGGACTAGGGTCTACTTATATGGTGATAACTTGACCCTCATCTTTAAACTTGACACATTAATGCAAGGTGGAGGGAACATAACTGATGGAGTAGATATAAGGGTGTCCAAGTGAGATGTTGTCTTGGAACTCACCTTTTACAATGTATAAGAGATATAAAAGTGTGTGAGGTCCCAAGAGGATGTGGAGGATGATTATTCCCAAAGTTATGGCCATAATATCATTAAAGGAATGGAGGACTGCGTGGATTCCAATATGATATTCTTTTTCAGTTGGAGTTGGTCGTAAGCATGAGAGGAGATAATGTTAAGACTAGTTCCTCCATAAATCGTTACCCTTTTGATGTGGGTTTGATTGATTTATGTAGTAATAAAGATTTGAGGATCAGGATCTTCAGGATGAACATAGGGGATCTTTAAATCCTTGAATGTGACAAGGGTGGAAGTTAAAGGGTTCTAATGAAGGATGCAAGAGGTTGAGGATCTTTGGGTTAGACCTCTATAGATTATAGGGCCTCTATCAATTCTTGATGGTGATAGGGTGAGGTGTTGATTAGTTCATATAGGCTCATCTTCACCAATGTCTAGTGAAGCTGCTTCAAAACTACTCACTGGATAGATTCCTAAGGGTTGGAAGGAGAGGCACCCAAAATGGATATTTTGGGTTTTGGTGGAGGGAAAGATGAAGGTGTTAGAGCCTGATTGGGAGGTTGAGGGGTGGAAGGATATGTCCATGTAATGGATACTTTGGCATTTCCCTTATCCTTGTATTTGACCCAAGATAAGGTGACCATATTGATAGTATAGATGAGGGGAAGTGTTGCGCTGATCTAAGCAATATTTCAGATGATAATTTAGGTGATGGTTCTACCCCAATTGGTGGCAGAACTTCTATAAGCTATAACTTTTGCACCATAGTTATGTTTGACTCCCCGTTTGAACTGTTGGAAAGATAAGAATGAAATCAACATCATGAGATGGCACTAATCTCTACTTAGTGAGGTTTGACCCCTAAAAACCAAATAAAAGTGCCCCAAATTTCAATTTTAGTAATGTAGTCTAAAAATAGTAAGTTTCTAAAAATAGTAGTTCTTTGAATTTTGTATTGTTGTAAATCATAGAATTTGAACCACTTAATATCCCTCGATATTGGTGACCTTTCACATCCTCCTCCTACCTTAAAAATATGTATAAATGAAGATATAAGCTGAAATAAAAATGAGACATCTCTTCTCTGAGATAGGCATATGTTTGGGTCTAAAAATTTGATCAATAAAACATCTCTTCTTAGAGATAGCCTTATTTCAATTATTTTGTTCTTGTTTCTTGAATTATCTTTCAACCAAAGCTTTTAAGTTTTGGATCAGTGGTATTAGAGTGGTTTGTCTTGAGAGTGTATGATCCTGAGGATGAGCTTAAGCTACAAAAAGCTTGGGTGAAAAATAATAGAGCTTTCAAACTATCCACATATTCACTCTAAATGAATTCAAATGGCAGACAACACTGAGACATCTGATCCTTTCAAGAAAATGGTGAATGAAACCGTCCAATAGTATCAAGCGTAGATGCTACAACAATTCACTTAAATTCTCTAACAAATTTTGATGGAAAATTTTGGCTCCTCATCTGCACCCCCACATCTTTTCAGTGCCCTAACACCCTTCAAGGTTTTGATATCCCTAAATTTGAAGGCAAAATCAATGTTGATGTAGTAGAAAATTGGTTGGATCAATTATCTTCCTATTTTCTGTAAATAAATTCATCAATAAAGAGAAGATCACTTTTGCTCTTTTGAAAGCATCATTGCCTATCAAAAATTGGTGAGAAGTGTACAAGAAGATATTTAGTATGAATAATATTGGCCTTGAGGTGGAACCTACATGGGGTGATTTCATAAAAGCTATAAAGGAAGAATACTACACCATTAGAGCATATGATGATCTGTATATAGAGTGGCAATAATTTTTCCAAGGTAAGGAACAATCTTTTCAAGATTACACTGACACCTTTCATTCTCTATTTGCAAGATTTGGCATCTAGGAAAGTGAGAAACACAAGGTTCTCAAATTTTGTGGTGGACTAAAATGGTATATATGAGGGGAGATGAAAATCTTCAATCTAAAAATCTTTGATGAAGGGTACAAGTTCATGGTAAAGATTAAGCAAAGACATGGAAGAATTAATATAAAGAGTCATCCTACGAAATGTAAAAGTGATAAAGAAGGTCAATCACAAGGCCAAAATTGAAAGCAAAAGGAAGGGAAGATTGAAAAATGGTGTGATTACCACAAATCTAAAATGCATTCCAAAGAAGAATGTCAAGCCATCAAGTCCCTACTTTCAAAGTCATAATCCTCAACATCTATTGTTCTACCTAATACACATCTTACAGTCAAAGAGGATGAAAAAGAGATTATAGACACTGAGCTCAATGCCATCATTGTTTCATCATGAACCCATGAGGAGAGGCTAGATGACAAGAAAAGGTTGTTTCACTCTAAGCTATGGGTGAAAGGTAAGCCTCTGCATTTCATTCTTGATAATGGGAGTCAAAAGAATTTAATCTCTACTAATATTGTGAAAATCCTAAATCTATTTATGAATCTTCACCCAAATCCATACAGTATTGGATGGTTGAGTCCAGGGAGAAACCTCCATGTGACCCACCAATGTCTTCTCTCATATGAAATAAAACTTTTACAATATGAGGTCTTATGTGATGTGGTCAATCTGGATATTTATGATGTACTCTTTGGTCAGTCATTCATGTATGATCAACATGGCATCTATAAATCAATAACTTGAATGATCACCCTCACTCTTGGAAGATGATGCTATAGGGTACCAGAGGTACCACCTTCTACATCTAGTGCCAAGAAATTTGTTCTCATGATGGTCATGCCACAAGAATCCAAAAAGGATGATGTTGTAACCCTGAATACACAAACAACACAATAATAGACGCAAATAGATACCAAACTAAAGAAGTTTATGGCCTTCCATCCATAGACTAATGGTCAAACAAAAATGGTGAACAATCGGGCCCTACACAGCTCCACAAAGCACAATCCATTCCAAGTATGCATCATGAATCAAATAAAAATACAACTACCACACTTGATGAAAAATCTTGATGCAATAGGGACCATTACTTCTTAAGGAGGGAAGAATGATCTGAACAATATTTCAGGTGATAATTTAGGTGATGGTTCTACCTCAATTGGTGGCAAAACTTCTGGGAGCTATAACTTTTGTGCCATAGATTCATTTGACTCCCTGTTTGAACTGTTGGAAAGCTAAGAATGAGGGGAACACTGTGAGATGGTATGAAGATCCACTTGGTGGGTTTTGACCCTTAAAAACCAAATGGAAGTTCTTTAAATTTCAATTATAATAATGCAATCTAAAAATAGTAAGTTTTTAAAAATAGTAATTTCTTGAATTTTGTATTATTGTAAGTCATGGAAGTCGAACCACTTAATCTCCCTCGAGATTGGTGAACTTACACATCCTCCTCCTACCTTCAAAATATGTATAAATGAATATGTAACCCAAAATAGAAATGAGACATCTCTTCTCAGAGATAGGCATATGTTTTGGTCTACAAATTTGATCAATAAAACATCTCTTCTCAGAGATAGCATTATTTAAATTTCTTGTTCTTATTTCTTGAATTATCTTTCAACCAAAGCTTTTGAGTTTTGGATCATGGGCTAGAAGGATACTTCAGTTCTTCCTCACTCTTGGGTGAGAGTGTGGGAGTAGGCTCATTTGGCTGTTAGGTTGAAAATGGGTTTAGGAGAGGTTCATCCAATAATATATCATCCTCATCCCATAAATTATGGACAAACATGTAGAGAGATTTGTAGTTCTCTGTGTCATGTCTAGGTGTATGGTGATATGAGTAGATTAAACCATCATTAAACCAAGATGGTTTGTGATTGGAGGGGTCAAAGGGTTTGATAGGTGTTAGTTTGAAGGATGGAGTTTGTAACAACCTTTATAAAATGGTCAAATAATATTCAAGTAAAGGTGTTAAGGGTGATGGGTTTTTAGTTTTTGAGGTGGGAGCCTTCTTAGGAGTAGGCTACCTGACTAAATTTGGTGGTGAATTAATTCTAGTAGTGGGTTTTATTGGGATTGTTTTGTGTCAGTTTGGTTTGAGGTGGGAGGTCTAAAGGTGAAATATTTGGAGGTGGGTGATTGACTTGATGAAGGTTTGGAGATAAGTGGAAAGGTAGAGGTAGATAGTGTTATTAAAAATGATGGCGAGTTTGATATTTTAGAGGGGGTAGGTGAAGTTATAATAAAAGGAGGGAGTTTAGTTTGGGTATTTTTAGGAGGGTTCACTTTCTTGATAGAAGGTTGAGCTCCTAGGATGGAAGAAGGATGGGGCCCCAAGATAGAAGGTAAAATGGAAGGGGGTGGCATGGTTTTAGTTCTAGGTGGGAGTGTGGGTGGCTCCACCTTCTTGGTGGGTTTGGTTAGGGTTTTCTTTGGTGGAATAGATGGGTTTAAATCCCACTTCAAAGATGGGTAGATAGGACTAGGAGTAGCAAGTACCCTTAGGTTTTTGATAGGTTTGATTAGAGAGGTGTAAGGTGATTTAATGATTTTGGATGGAGATGGTCTGGATGGTTCTTCCAATGTTTGGGAAAAAAGGTTTTAGATGAGGGGGTTGAAGTGATTATATGTTTAAGAGTAAGTGTGATTGAAGGTAGGGTGGATGAAGGTAAGGTTTAAGTTTCTTGTTTATTTTTATAGGGAAGCCCAAGATGGTGCCAAAATGTGGCTCGCTCTATATTGGGTTGAGAAGAGAATTATAGGTTTTGGACTAGTATAGAGAAGGGTCTATAAATTAGTTTGGATCCTTGGGCATTAGATTCAAAGATTAGGCCCATAGGTTGAGGTAACAGAATGGTTTCTTCACCTTTGTTCTTGATGAAAGGTTCCAATATTTGAGAAGATGTTTACTCCATGTAAGGAGTAGATAAAGTGATCTCTTCTTTTGGAATGGTTTCCAAAGAAAGAGTAGGTGATTCCATGATGGGAGAAGAAGGTGTGATGGCAATGGTTGCCTTCTTTGGTATTTTTTTTTCCTCTATGGAAGGAGTAGATAAGGTGATTTCTTCTTTTGGAATGGTTTCCAAATAAAGAGTAGGTGATTCCATGATGGGGTAGGGAGGTGTGATGGCAATGGTTGCCTCCTTTGATAGTTATATCAAAGGAGAGATGAGTAAATCCATTACCTTGTTAAGTGAAGGAAAGGAGGTGGTTTCTTCCTTTGTTTGTGCATCCAAAATAATGGGGGGTGATTCCACCACTTCGATAAGTGGAGTGGAGGAAGAGGTAGTTGAGGCAATGGTTTCCTCAATGATAGGTTCATTGATAATTACATTGACCATATGGACCTCACGAGTGTTAGATGATTCTGGTTTGTTATCATCATGGTTGGTAGAAGGGGCATGATTAGGGAAAGGTTGTTGAAAGATATCAAGTGACTAATTCAAGGTTGCATTGAGATTATTGAATGCGAGTTTGCCCTTATCAATTAGGTTTTATACAATGGTTTTGAAGGTGTTATACCTATTAACATCATTCCCAATGATGTTATGGAAAGCATGTAAATCATTCTCATTGTACCAACCAGGTAAAGGGTGAGAACCATCAAATTATTTGCGAGGTTTGATAGGGAGAAGCTATATGATGTTGGATTTTAGCAACTTGTCCAAAACTAAAGTATATGACTCTCCTAATGGAGTGTATTATTTTGGGGTAGCCCAATTTTGATTTTGGGTTTGTTGATTGGAAGAGTTAGAGGAGTTGGTTTGGTTGGGTTGGTTGACAACTAGGGGTGGAGCGGCTTTAAGGACCACTGTGTTTGTGGTTGCTTTTGGTTTGGTGTTGGGGTGGTTATATTGGTTGGTGGTTTTGGATGGGGAAGGGTCATTGGATTTGAAGCCAGATTTTTTATTTCTTAGTTTTAACTTCCCCTCATTGATGGATCTGATTTCTAGCTTGTGTGTCATGGTGAAAGCCTCATCAAAGGTTCTAAAAATTTGAACCTATAGAGTAGGGGCAATGTGTTTGGAACAACCCTGAGAATTTTTTTTGATCAACTTGGGTTGGGTTAAAGATAAAGAGAGTTGGTTAATAAGACCTCTTCATCGAGCTATGAAATTGGCAATTGGTTTATCATCAAATTGTCTAATGGAGTAGAGGTCGATGATAGAGACCTTCTTAGATATATTGATCGAGAAGTGGTCTAAAAAGGTTTGATAAAGTTAAGAAAAAGAGAAGATGGAGTGATTAGTGATAACAATATACCAATCTAATGTTGGTCTAGATAAAGACATATGAAAGGTATGAAGGAGAAGAACATTGTAATGGGTAATCAAGTAGAAAGAATACCAAAATTCTCTTAAGTGTTGTTGGGGGTCCTCCTTGCTTGGAAATTTTTTTAAAAATGGGTAGTTCCCATTAAGGAGGGTATGTTTGGATAGGGACAGATGGGTGTATAGGTTCATTATATATTTTATCATAAGATAAGAGGTTGTAAGTCCCAAAGATAGATGACTCTAGGTTAGTCATTTTGTCCATCAATATTTTGACCAAATATATTTGGGGTTGGTGAGTTCCATAATTGTATGGTAAGTTTTGTTGAGGTTGCGTGGATGTAATAAATGGATAGCTAGTAGAAGTTTTGGATGATGTCACATATTGGTATGTGGTCATTTAAGGTTGGGATGATGCCATATAAGGGTTAATGAGAACGAGAGGTTGGGTAGAAGGTGTCACATATGAGTTGATAGGCATAAAAGGTTGGGTCGAAGGTGGAGCTATATATCCTTGTGGATTAAGAACATAGGGTGGAAAGGGTGTCATAGGTATTTTTTTAAGATTTGATGTGGGTTGGTTTAGAGGTATGATTGGATTAGTAGATTGAGTAATTGATATGTACTGTGTTAAAGTTATGAGTGGGTTAGTTAGTTGGGGGTGAGTGGTAACTCTTGTACTAATAGGTGGAAGGGTAGAAGGTATAGAAAGTACCACATTTTAAAGTGGGGTGGAGATTAATGGGTTGGTAGTGATAAGGGGAATAGAGGTAATATGAGTATAACGTATCCCCATGGTGATAGTAACAAGAGGTGAGGATTCCCCTATGTTGGATGGGTTGTTAGTTGATGTAGGGGGTGTTTGGCTATTGATTGGGTTGTTTGATTGAGTTTGGGTGGTGGTAGTGGATGGGTTGTTGGAGGAGGAAGATGCTTGAGTGATCATAGGTTGGGTAGAGGTAGAGCCAACCATAATATGGGAATGCATTCCATAAGGTGGATCACTTGGCATAACCGAAGTAGGGGTGTGGTAATTCAAGGTGTTGATGTAATGTTGGTGGTCCATGGGGTTGTTGTCAAGGAAGGTGGCAAAATATACATCGCCCTGGATAACTATCTGAGGCATGGTATGGGGTAGAGGTATGGTGATAACCCTCAAAATTTGAGGTATACTCCATGGAGGAAGAAGAGGAGGAAGGTGGCTCCTAATTAGTTTGGTTCTTCAACTATTGTCTAGTAAAAACCATGTGAAGAACATAAAGAAATTAAGGAAATCTTACAACTCAAACACAAAGCAAATAAAAGAAAAACATCTCAAGACAATCAAAACATACACTAAAGTGCATTTAAATCCTTAAGATACCTTTTATCTCTCTTTTGGATTATGCTTTAGTTAAAAAGTATGATATAAGTTTGGCTTATAGATTAGGTACTAGATAAACAACCTATAGATGGTTTTAGGTTGAGTTCAGACTCTCAAAAATATCTATACTGAAAATAAGTGCATGGATTGGTATTGGGGCCTACCCCCTCCCTTCACACATCACAACGATAAGGGTGTTGGGTGCTTAACCAATATATACTATTTTCTAGAGTTTATACTCAACTAGAGAATTGAGTTAGTTCTCCCCTTGGTAATGACCTCCAAGTAGGAATGTCGAAAAAGGGTAAGGTGAACCACTAGGTGATGAAATCTTAGTCAGGCTTTATCTCAAATATGTTTATATGTTTGATTGTGAAATTGATTTGGTTTAGTGTGTGCAACAAGGTGAAACTATAATAGAATTACTTTACTTTTAATTAAGCAAAGTGAACTAAACTTTCAAGCAATCAATGTATGCACTTGATTTTAAGCCCAAAATAAATTTTGATTTATTTATATGAGCATATAATAGGGAGAAAGCATATAGATTTAAACTATAAAATTAATAAAGATGGTGGTGGTCCCATCAGGTATGCCAAAATGTTTCACTTAATTTTTGCTTATTTCTTAGGAAAAAAAGATGTAAAATTGAAAAGATGGGTATGGTAGAAGAATCTATTTATATGTGCATGCATGATCCAGATGATTTTAGAGAGCTCTTATTTGTCTTAGAAAAGATGACCTATAGATAAAAATCACTAAATAAACTTGTTTGTTAGACAAATAGTAAGGTGGATTGCCTAGTGTGAGCTAGATCTAAAAAGCGTGAGCTTACTAGGAGGTTGTCAATCCACACTGTAAAATAGTTAAGTTGAAAGAAAATATGAAATATTTACATCAAATAATATAAAAGACTGAGAGAGAATACAAAAAAAACAAATGTTTGATAAAGGAAAATATACTAATTTAAGCAAATAACAAGTGAATACTAGTGCAAAACAAGTCAAGTCATGTTCAAAAAATAGGTGGGGGCTCTATGAATAGGCAAGGACATAGGAAGTAGAATTTGGCTAAGGGTAAGTAGGTAGAAATAACTTGCCATTATTTCTTACCACAGTGACCTTCAGTGGTCATGGTGACCATTGGTGGTTAAGGTGACCATCAATGGTTGGGTAATTGTCGGTGGTTGAGCATACCATCGACGATCGAGATGACCATCGATGATTCCCAAGGGTTCTAGGTATATTTAGAAAATAGTCTAGTTCAAGTTGCATAATGGGTGCAATAGGGTATTGAAGGTTTGTTTGGGGGTTAGTGGGTTGGTGATGATAGCTAGAGAGATTTGGATCAGATAGAGATATTAGAAACCAAGTAAAACCAAAGAAACTAAAAATATACTTAGTTGGTTGTTTGACAGTTGGTAGCTAATCTTGGAGTGATTTTTGTAGAGTATCAGTGCTTGAAGAGTGCTTAAAGCAATTTCAATAGAGGTTCGGGTCTCTATTATAGTTATTCGCTGGCTAGAAGGAAGACCTGTAAATAAAAACCTTGATGAAGAGGCTCTTGATGACTATTGGTTGATAATTGGATGCTTGAAGATGGATGCTTGAATACTTGATCATGGATCCTTTTCACCTCCTACTCCCCTATTTTTTATAGGAAAAGAGAGATGGAGATAGAAGGTTTCATAGGAGGTTAGGCTACTAATTTTGATGCATCATGATGTGTTAACAATGGGTAAAGTGGCCAGTATTTAATTATGTTGTGTTAGCTGAGTTGGCTAAGTTATCTTTGTTTAGGTGGGGGAGACTTGACCATCGACGGTCAGCCTAACTGTCAGTGGTTAGGCTAACCATCGACAGTTGAAGGTTGGATTAAAAGGTTAGGTTAGTGAGTCAGTTATCTAGATAACTAACTTGACTCAAAGTTCAGTGGGTTTTTCTAACTTACATTTATAGGTTGAATAGGTTAGGTGGCTTAGGGGAGTCTCAAGGCATTTCAATGTCTAGAACCATTGTGTGCAGTTTTCTAGTGTCTATTAGAACTAATATTTTGTGAACCTTGATGTGATGAATCTATTTGGTGTTAAACTTATTTTATGATACTAGAAGTACTTGCACTATGTGAATGTGTTAAATGGCTAACTCTAGAATGATGATTATGATAGTAATGATTAATTGTGTTAAATCAAAGTGCCTAAAATTCATTCATCCACTATCACATGGTAGAATCAATGGGAACCAATCTAGGCTACATTCCTTAGGTGAGTGTATGAGGTCACTCGCATGATGTGCTAGCATGCTAGTGCATTAGCTTCTCCCTTCCTTGAGGTACATGACTAGTATTTAGTTGTGCATAACTAAGATAGAAAGAAACCCAATAATTTATCTATGTAGTAGTAATATGGAGCTAGCAAAGCAAGTTTAACATCCATGTTGTCAAGGTTGTTAGCAATGGGAAATGAAAGACATGAAAAAAAGTAAAACTATAAATGTGCAAACTACTACACACATAAAAGGAAGGTCAACAACATAAAAATGATGAAAACCCCCTAAAATAGTGGTACTTTATCAATTAGTGTGTTTACGACAATGGTCCCACCCATAATTGCGTAAAATGATGCATTGTTTTCACAAAGATGCCATATTTGAAAATGGGAAACAATTTTTTTTTATGATTCCATAAAATATGAATCTAATACAATACAATATTTGGAAATTATTTAAAAGATTAAGTAAGTTAAAAAAATTGTAATTTATTTTTAGATATCATTCAAAAAATACGAGCTTTCAAAGACTTAAAGAATGGGGATTGCACAGGATTTTTACAAAACAAGCATTAATATTCATGGGGGGTGTTACCACCTGCCACACAAGACCCAAACTTTTATCTTATAGAATGACCAAAAAATACCTTCGAAGGAAAAAAATGTCCCACAATTGTAAGAAATTCCCTTTAAAAAACTTGCAATATTACATAAAAATCCTCCCTATTATAAAAAAATACAAAAGTTCTCATCAAGAGTTGAACCCTTACCTATAAAAGGATTTACAAGATAAGCATTGACAACATGCCATTTATTGTTTGATGGTTTAATTCCCACAAAATTGGATTTTATTAAAATAAAACTTTGGTGGTTTTTTTAATTAAAAAAGAGCATGTGGGAAGGCCTTTTGAAAAAGTCAAAGGGATTGTTGATGAAACGTGGGTGGGTTGGTAAAGTTTTCAGTCCCACCCAAGTTTAAATATCATTGGGTGTGTGATGTGAGGTCAATTATGGTTGTATGTGGTGTATTTGAGGCATGTTGATTGTAGCTCTAGTAATCATGAGGTTGGTTTTAGTCATTTGTAGTGTATTTAAGGCCTATTGGTTATAGTTATGGTATTCATGAGGTTGGTTGTGGTCATATGTGGTGTACTCAAGGCCTATTAACTATTTCTCTAGTAATCATATAGGGATTTGGGCTCCCATATGTGTCCTAGACTAGTTCATAACTCTGGTCAAAAGCAACAATCAGTCAACAAAATAGTCAAAGGGTTTTTTTTTAATTATTTTTCATTTTGTAAGTGGGGAGAAGGAAGTAAGTGTGTAATATGGGATAAGGGGTGGGAGGGTAGGTAGTAAAGGTATGTTGGGAAGTGGGTAGGTTAGGGGATGCACCTGGGGTAAGGGGTAGGTTGGATGGGAGCATTTACTACATGGGTGGTAAAAAAATCTCATTAATATATATAAATATATATAATGTAAAACAAAAAACAAAAAACAAAATAAAAATAAAAATCATAAATGTTTTTGATAAATCACCCTCAAATAAAAACCCAAAATTTTGGTTTAACTAATTAAAAATAAAAATAAGTCCCTTTTGGAATAAAAACACCTTGAAAATTTTCTAAATTTCTCCAAAATTGTAAAAATAACAAGGGCCGCATAGAGTTTAGTCCCTACCTTTAGTAATAGTATTATTTTGAATTTACGATGTTGTTTGAAGTTATTACCATCCTTATAATAGGAAAGTTGATGAAGTAATTACCACATAAAATGGAAGAAAGTGGCAGTGCTTTATTCACAAATGGAGCAACTAGTCCGTACCATAGTCTTGTAAATTGTTTAGAATTGTAGTTAAATGTTATCAATCAAACTTTTACCCTTTGGAATTTATTTTAAGCCTTCCAAATTTAATATAACATGGAAACACCTCAAGGTTGTGGGTACCCTATTGAAGAGGTAAATCTCTAAGTTAAAGGGATATCTACCCTTGATGAATCACTTAGGTTCAGACACTAATCTGTCAATTTTTAGAAAAAAAAAGAGAAACCCATTCTAATGGAGGTGATGCATTAAATATGATTTGAACACTACCAACCAACTACAAATGCACTTTAAACGTGAGACTAACTATACATGACACTAATCCAAATTTGCCTCTCTACATCAATGTTTCTCATTAAGGTTATGAAGAGTACTTGAGTTAGGAGGACTAGTCAAGAGGTCATGACATGACATTATTGAAAATACTACTCACTAAAAATTATACCTTAACTTGACATTTTCAAGAGACCTACAAAAAAGATTCCAAATTGAACATGAATGCTAAACAAGGACAAGTATGCCAAGGAAGTAAGACTATCACTTAGAAAGATCAACTAATCAAGCATGCATATTGAAATAAATCTATGGAGAAGGTAAAAACAAATTATTCTCATTGATCAAAGACTAAAAATGGGTAGGGCTTCACCATACCTAGGTGGAAGATGCATTGCAAGGCCAAAAGTTCCTACTTATATAGAGAATTGGGAAGAGAGAGAGGGAGGCATAGGAGAAGGAGATTAACAAGTCTCCATATGAGAGTTAAAAATAAGGAGTTATGAATAGTCTAAATATACTTCCAAATTCATGTGTACCTCCTCTAAATATGTTTCATCCTCCAAGTGGTGTAGGAGTTAGAACTCGACTTGACACCTTGATCATCTTCTTGAAAATTGTCCTTCTTTGCATAATAAAAGTGACAAATAAGCTTATCAATCATTAATTCACCATGAATGCCTTCATGCATTCTCATTTGACACCTTACCTACATATATAAACTCCTCTGATCTAACATTTTAGTGACACTCATCATTCATATGTCTAGGTGTCTTGAAACTCTTCATTTTCCATGCCTAGCTTTGTCCAAGTGGCTCAAAACTTGAGTTCATATTCTCCAAGGCATTATATCTCCATTAAATAAATTAAAATACCTTATTATACCTAAATAAATCTATTTTGGTTCCTATAATAACTCTCAAAACTCTATTTTGCTCTTCAAGCTCTCATTAGGTCTATTTTCCTTGTAACCCTAAAAACCTATAAACCTCCTTATATAGAATAGTGTACAGATGGTACTAACAAAATAATGGCATATTTGAGTACCCAATATGGCTTTACAACTCCATTCCAAGTTTTAGGACCTGAGAGTGAGTGGAATTTCCTTTTTTTGCCTTTCTCTCTCCTCATTTAGGTCTCAATTAGGCCTCATTGTCTATGAGCCTATTTTTATGCTTCAGACCTCTCCCACACATTTAAAACCACGCAAAAGAGTTTGAATAACTTTAACTAACCTATCACCAACCTCCATGTCAATTTTTAGGCCCTGAGACCCTGTGGAAGTGTGAGAACCATGAAATGGCCTTAAACCTAGTCTCATTTTAGGCCTATTTGAGACTGCCTTGCAAAATGAGCTTTGTTTGATCATTTATAAAATATATGGTACATATTTATGGGATTTAAAATATGAAACACATCTCAATCTACCTATCCTAATATATTTCATGAGTTCGACCTTTTAAAACCCTATAAAACATCAAAAATCTTTGTAAAATAGTGTATTTGATGTAGTCCATACAATTGCAAGTACAAATGAAGTACATGATTGTAACCTACTTAGAGTATTAAAAAATGTTTAGGATGTTATAGGATCAAACCAGGTAATTCATGTTCTTTAGGAGTCCATATCTCTCAACTGGTCACTATTAGGGTTTTAGGAGGGTTTTACGCATGTTTTGTTCTTAAAGATTGTTCATAACGAACATATCCTCTTTCTCTCTCCTAATGGCACAATATTTTAGGTAGTGGACCCATACACCATATCCAAACACCATTGTGTCCCATTAAAAACCTCATGAAAGTTCCAAGTGAAAGATGGTGTCTCTCAGGTTGTAAGCAGGCCATTGGAGAGGGGTCTGAACTCTTAAGCTTTGTTCATGAAGGTGATGGACCTAAACAAACAAATGATGCCATGATATTGGAGTATGTGAACCTTGATACCTCTTTTGAAATAAATTTATCTCCATTTATTATTTTAAGGTCAAAACAAGATAAAACTGGTCTTTAAATTGCAGTCTTGTCTTGTCTTAAGAGAAGCTCGAGGTGCCCTTAAGGCCAAATCGGCACGTTTCTTGTCTTCCCCTATGTTTTGAATATCTAATAGGGTATGTAATTTCAATTCACACTTTTTAGTACCTTCATATCTCATTTTACCACCCATTAATCCATCTTATTCATGATTGTCCTATAGGTCTACCTATGTATGAATTAGGCCCCACAGGCCTAGACAGAGTTGATCATCATTCCATAATTTATCAATAAGTTTGAAGGTATAAATGAGATTCTAATGTCACCATGAAACCACTTCACAATTATTTTATCTCCCTCAGACGTCCTCTTGGACTTTAACTCTCTCAAAATAAGCAAGAGCTTTCATGAGGGCAAGTAGTCTTGTAGACACTGTTTGACTATGTATAGAGGGGTTAGATAACTCTGATGATATATTTTTTTCTTTTATAACCTCCTTTTTGATATTTTAATTTAAAATTACTCCATATACTATCTATCACTTCCATCAAATTTCCCTTTCACTGACTACTCTTTGGATCTACCTGTGTATGTGTTAATTTCTATAGGCCTATATAGGGTCTGTCTTTATTAACCTCACTATAAGTGAGTCTGAGGATTTTATGGATTCATTCATCACCATGAACCATCTCAAATTATTTACCTCTCTTCTTACCTCTTTTCTCCATTCTAAACAAGCAACTTTTCCTTGCCAAAGTAGACAAGCCTATAGCTCACATTAGTTGTGTATAGAGGGGTTTAGGTGAACTTGTCTTTGATCATCTCTTCTTTAAAATTTTATTTAGGTTAATTGGACCCTAAATGAACTCTTTAAATTTTTTTATAATCCAAATTATGGTCCAATGTTCCTTTTATATGTGCTTTGCCTTCTATCTTCAACTTGAAGCTATATTGATCTCTCTAGCAGACCTATAGGTAGTATTTACGGTAGTTTGAGTGCATCCTTGGGTTGTAGGACTTCTATATCAAATCAATGAACATCTCCATGGATTTTTATACTCTTGGTAGTTTGTAACCTTAAAAAATTATCCAAAACACTACTTTCACAAACACACATTGTTCAAGATTGTCTTCTCAAAACGTGATTGTAGGTGGTCATTAAAGGAGGGTTTGATCACAAGGCTTGGAAGTTGATCTTCTCAAATTTGTCATTGTACCTTGAATATATTCAAACCTTATGGAATGTTTATTTCCACTACACTACAAGTTCCATTTGAATGTTCATAGCAATTTCAAACCCTTGCTCTCTTGCTTTCATATGCAGACCTGCGTAGAAGCATTAGGCTTGTAGATTATGTCTTTTTGACCCTCATATGAATCAAAATGATTTAGGTGTCCTCAATAGTCTATATCATTTCTTTTGATAGTATTGGGTCATGATTTAACCAACTTATATTGGCATCAACAATGCCTTTATCCAAAAAGGACCTATGGGTCTGTAACATGTTGGTCTCTTTTCTTACTTGTTTAGACTTGCTAAGATAGACCTTTAAGTCTTTTGCTTAGATATTTTAATTGAATCATGTAAATTATCATGCCACTCTCTCAATAATCTTTTATACTTCTGACCAAACATTTTACTAATTCAACTTATCCATTCACATGTATGGACTGTGTATACAGTTAGTTTGTATGCAAGTTATATGTATAAGAGTTGGATTTCTTGAGTCCATTCATGCCTTTTGATGAAGCCATAAAGTATTTCAAGGTTATATGAGTGATTATTAGTCTATTACACATTTCTTCATTGTTTGAACACCTCAATATGAATCTTAGGCTTCATGGATATTCACCTACACGTCTACAGACCTATGGGTGAATGAAACTTGTCCAAAGCCCCTGTTGGAGAGTACATTGAGTCCAATCCACTTGTCTTGAGTTGACAACATGTTCAACAATGTATTCCTTATATGTTATTATTTTTATTTATATCTAATTGGACCAAACTTGGCATTCAAACTTTTAGAACATGTTCAACCATGTATCCAAAGAGAAAAACACTTGAAGAATGCATACAAGAATCACATTCTAAGGGAGATCACATAAATTTTATGAATCTGAGTAAGCCTACATGAAATCTGAGGCAATTTTAACTCTTGAAGGTTAAAAACATCAAAAACCAACCTAAAATGCACTTGTAGCAAGGTGATATGCTCACACACTTAAATCACCTTTCCTCTTGTTGAAAACACTTCATAGAGTTGAATTTGATGATAAAAATACTATTTAAATGAATTATTTGACCTTTAAAAACATACCTCAAAACCATTATTATTTATCGAATTATGAAGTGGATAAATAGGAGCAAAATCAGACCCTACTTGAATAAACAAGGCATAGTGACCTCCTATCACTCTTAGCGATTGTTCATAAAGAAGAGGGGATGAATATATAAATTATTTATACAAAATGGAAGCCTAATATGACCCCCTCCTCTGGAAAAAAAAATTAGGACTCAACTCTCTCTGCTCTATTTGTACAATCCATTTGAATTTTGTCATTGCAAGCTTATGAAGAGGGTGATGGGAGAGAGGAAAAGTATTCTGCAATTTTGAGACTTCAAACGTCTTTTCACATATAATTCGAACCTATAGAAGCTGAAAGGACATTGATAAACTATTTTCACTTGAAAGTGAGTTCAAGAAGTTTGTACAAGTGCCAAAACTCCCCTCTAAAGTGTTGAAATTCAAGATTATGACTTCTATCTGGCATCCTAACATGTAGAGAAGTTGTATAACTGATCCAAGGACCTTGGAAAGAGTGTATATGGATTTTTGGTATTTTAAAGTTTGGCATACATGAAAGTTAGCAAAAATCATATATTTCCTTATAAATTGTTACCGTAAAGTCTTCAAAAGAACCTTAACTTATCCAAATCATCATGAAATGTTGTATAAGTTAATTAAGGCATGAGATGACCTTGAAAGACACCTAAGGACCTATGAGATCACTTGACCAAGTCTCATTACACCATGACATGACTAGGCTCATACACACAATGTCAAAGTATCACCTTAATTTCTCCAAATAAACCTTAAATAATGATAAAAAGGTTTTATAAAGACCTATCAAAAACCATATAAAGCATGACAAAACTTTGAACTAGGTTAGCAAGACATGACAAAAGTTTTCACCTATAGGGGTTGACATTTTGACCTTGGGGGTCAAAATTAGTCAATAGTAAGGATTAATAAGGTTAAACCGAGAAAATATAATATTCTTTGGGAAATCAATAGTGGCTAATGTCTGTAACATGTAGATATTAAGTGCATAAAAGTAAAAAAAAGTTACATTTTTTTTAATATGTTAAAATGCAAATGCAGGATAATGAAGAAGACAAAAATAAAATGTAACAATGATATAAATAGGCATAGGGTCTTTGTTGGCAACACAAAGGATAATGAACAATTTTACCTTGAAGCAGTTACAGGAGTTTAATTGTGAAGTTGCATTTATTTTAAATAGATTTAAAAGGATTAGAATATATATATGTATGTATGTATATACACACACACACACACACTGTGTATGCATACATACATACATACATACATATAGATATTTATGTATGTATGTATGTATGTATATGTGTATGTGTGTGTGTAATTTTCAATGTTCCTTCCATGCACACGAATGAAATTAAAAAATGTTAAAGCATGTATCAATAAAATTTGAAGTTTGGAAGCCATTATAATGCAAAACAAAGATGATGATTGAAACCAAATGTTATTGTATGGTCAAAGGATCATGCGTAGAAGTCCATGTTCATTAAATATGAGAACTAAAATTGCATAGATTATTAATTAGGGTAGTATACTATAATTCCCCCTCTTATTATGTAGTGGAATTCTAAGGATATTGACCTTATCCTTGCCTTTCTAGGGCTTTGCACATGTGCACAACTTGTAGTAACTTTGACCATTTTTTATTAGCTTTACTTATGATCATTCAAATAATATTTTTTGGTTGATCTAATTATGAGATATTAGTAAAACCTGTAGTGTCTTGTTATTGAATTATTGATAGTTTGAGAAGCTGATAATATCCCACATAGTTTTGTGGCTGTGGACTTTGTGCAAAATCTTTATCTGCCATTTGGATGTCATAGGCACATATTTATAGTTTTATTTTATCCTTTATAGCATAAGATAATGCAAGGATCATTGCATTGTAATGTGTTTAGCCATCGAAACCATGGTGGTTACAATAATGCCTTATTTGACCAAGGTAATAGGCATGATGGTAGATTCACCAATCCATTCACGCATAACCTTATCTATTTATATGATCACTTACTTTATACAATGTCAAATACTTATTTTACTTGGTCATGATCATTGCGCTACTATAATGTCTTAATAAATATTTAGAATAATGAGAGAAGACTTTTGGTAGGGTGAAAATGCCTAAAGGATTATACAGTTAGTTAGGGTAATAAAGAATTTTACTTAGTTGAAAAATATTCAAATCATCGAATACTTGAAACCATGCAATAAATGGTCTTGGATTTGATTAAACCTATATTTTGGGATGCAGTACACTTTTACTTCATAAAATCATTGTTGAGGATTCAACATGTATATTTATTGACAAACCTCATGGCCTTTAACTATTGTCAAATAGGTTCCCCATATCCAAATAAAAACATAATTTCATTGTATATTTTTTTAATGGATGACTTAATTGACTCAAAGAAATATGTTGAGTTGCTTAGGAAACATAATATTATTAGAAATATCATGGGAAGTGATGAAGAAATAACTACTATATTCAATGGTTTGGGTCGCAGAATCACTGTCAAAAAAATGAATCTAAAGAAATTACAAAAATGGTTAAATTGCATTATGGTTACCACCTAAATGTGTTCATGATCCAGTTCAAGGAAGAGCATTGCTTAAAACCATGGTATATCATATTTTTTTCTTGGGTTTTTTTAGTCTGAGTGGTTTTATGGGCTACTATATTATGTTTTGGATAAGAATTTACCTAAATTTCATAAAATTTTGAATATTTAGCCAAAACTGGTAGAGGATAACAATAGTTGCATAGCAGCCACTTCTGGTCTTATCACATTAAAATTATTATCAACTAATTTTTATTTATTTTTGTACAGCCTCAAAAAATTGCATGTAATACAGGACTGAAACCATGCGTACAATTTATTTTCAAATAAATATGATGATGTTAGCATAAGAATATTCTCAAATAATATTTTGAGAATATTCCATAATTAATATATCAATACATTAACCAAAATTTTGTAATTATTAATATAGTATTATTTCTAGTCATTTGACTGGTTGAAAAAAAAAGATAATTGTTTAAGTGATTCCTATAATCTCTAGTCTTGGGAAGGACTAATAAAGGACTCAAATGTTTAAAAATATTTATCTATATTTTTTGAAAATTTTTCAAAAAAATATTAAAAAATTAAAAATAACCTCTAATCCTTGAATTACTTATGGAGGACATAAAATCCGTTTTAAGAATATGAAAATTTTGTTGTAGATATTTCTAGTATCATGTCAAATTTTGAAGGGAAGATTGAATAACTTCAACTACTTGCATAAACACATGCCAAAATTTTGGTACAACAAAAGAACTATACAATGTAAACCAAAATGTGAAGTTTGCATTCAAATACAAGAGATAAACTACAAATCTATAACAACAAAATTATGGCAGATGAATTAAATCTATTCTATTGAAAAACACTTCATTAGCTACTCCAATAGAGTTCTCTTACTACTTTTTGAAGCTACATGAATCCCTAGTATTTATATCATTTGATGGAGAGGATGTGAATCACATGTAAAAACATGAAAATAGTTCAGTGGCCAAATTAATTATGCACCCATGTGGTCAAATATACATCATGGATGCATACATATGTAACTACCACATTTGTCTTCATATGCAAGTGGAAAATCTCATGTAAGACAGACACTAATATCCACATATTTTTTGATTAATATAAAATAAATATATTATGGGTAAAATACTAACCTAAGTAAACTTAATATTGATGGTGTAAATAATAATTTACACCAACACTTAAAAAGTTTGAATTAGAGGATTACATATTTCATGTTTATAATATAACAGAGATATCATCACCATTTTTATCATGGGAATGGGCCCCTATTTGTGTCCCACACCAGTTCAAAGCTTGGTCAAAATCGATGTCCGATTCATATCTCCAGTGTCAAAAGTGTTTGCCTTATCTAAAAAAAAATATTGCTCACCATATCTAGATCTAGTAGGAACATACATATACAAATAATATTTCTTACCATTACTAAAAAAATAAATAATATTGTATGATCATATGTTTGAGTTATTTATAAAAACTACTATATTTAGTAATTAAAACTCAATAACACAACAACATCAAAAGAAGGGAATAAAGGAACAACAATCAATTAAGCATGAAATCTTACCATCAATTTGTCCCTTACACTTTCTCTCCAAGATCTTCAAGAGGATTTTGAATGCCAAATTGATTGAGTGTGGATTACTTGCTTTGAGCTTCAAAATGACTCCAATGGCTTCCTTAGATTGTTGAATGGCTTGAAAAAAGTGTGAGGGTGATTTGAAATGACTGATTATGAGAGTACAATAAGGGCTTATTGAAATCCAAGTTAGTTTGGTCATGGACCAAGCATGGCTTTTATAGGATGGTAGAAGATATTTTTAGGGAATTTTAAATTATTTAGAAGTCTCTAGTTTAGAGACTTCTAGAATCTTAGAGGAGCTTCCCTAGTTCTAGAGGTTTCTTGATTAGTTTAGGGGATAATTGGGGATTAAATATAAATTAAATGAGTTTTAGGATTCATAGAGATGTGAGGTTGAGGTGGTAGGGTAGCTAGAGGGTAGTTGAATAAATAGAAATTTTTAAATTGTAAGTGGGCTAGTGGATAGATTAGTGACTAAATAGACTAGTTAGTAGGTTAATGGGGTAATTAATTAGTTATAAGGGTATGCAAAGGTTTTTGGGGTGTAAATAATATTTTATAGGAAATGGGATTATTTGTTAATTAATTAAGGTTATGGTTTTTGGCCAAATTAGCAAGTTTAATAGGATTACTAAAACGAGCAGATTTAGGTACATATATTTTGCCCCTCTTTGAAAGGGTATTGTGAGTGAAGTGAAGCAAAAGGAGTAATGTCTTTTAAAAGAAAAATTGTTACATGGATGAGAATGTTGTTAGTAGACATGATTCCCCCATGAGGGAGCATACAGGGAGAAACGAGTCGGAAGGTCACTTGAAAAGAAATCCCCGGGGTAGGATAAGACCAAGATGAGGATAAGGGGTTGGGATGCCCCAAGTAATGATGTAGCTATGATTGAGATGTCCTAAGCATAAGTGTTATGGGATAGAGTGACTTAGCCTTTAAGGATGAGTTTTACACAATGACCAATGTCTAGAATGGAGGTAGGTTGATTAAGACGATAAGGCTTGAATTCCTAAGACATAGACATTATCTAGGGAATAAAAAAGACAAGATAGGCCATGATCTAATGATAATTCCCATAGCAATGACTTATGCCAGGGATATCTAGAAGCCTTTAGAGTACATTTGACACATGACTAGTGATAAGAAGCCACTTTATGTTAGATTCATAGCTCAATATGATTTAATGATATTGAGTGACTCATAGGGGATGGGATAGGATTGGATGTTAATAGTAGTTGAGCTAACATTGGGCACCAGATCATGTCTAGGTGTTGTCTACATAGTCTTAAAACCTTAGGCTGATGTAGTTCTAATCAAGATTTTGGACTTATAATGAAGAATAGAAAACTATGCCCTGGGAGACCAAAGAATATGTGATAATAGGACATGAAATGAGATTTGGGGATCAAGATTAGTTAGGAGGTAGGATAGTAGGATTAGCAAGGGTCAATTGAGGGGTAAAAGAAAGGGTGAATTAGGGGTAAAATATAAAAAGGTAGGTGAAAAAGGCTCATTTTGACTTTGAACTATTGTAACTTCTTTGCTCTAGAGACCTAGCCATGGATTGTCCCTTGCTCATCAAATCATGTAGAAAGAGTCTAGGAACACCAGAAGCCAGTCGTTATGAGACCACCAGTGAATAATCCATCCCTATCCTATTTGTTTTGTCATTTTTGTATTTAATTTAGCATTTAATTCATGTACATGTAAATGGGATAATACCGTGACTGGGGGTAATATCCTTAGTGGTAGTATTATCCCCACAACTTATGATATTACAATCATAAGTTATATTTTTGTAAACCATGAGGGTGACCTATTGTTTTATAATAACATAATAAGCGATTCACAATATCGCATTATCACGAGCAGGGGTTATGATTTTGTAAAACTATAAGGTTAGACCTATGGTTTTTAAAAACTGCAGATTGCAAATAGTGTTATTGTTGAAGTCATAATTTAGGGTTAAGGCAAGAGTTGCAGTTTTGTGGTGGTTAGGGAATGGGTTAGGGATGGGTGGTTAGAGTGATCATGTATTTAAGTGGTTAGGTTAGGATAGGTAGGGGTGGATAGGTAGGTGAGGTTAAGTTAGGATGTAGAAGATTAGGTTAGGGAAGTTAGTAGGAGAAGTGATGAGGTAGGATAGGGTAGTAGGAATGAAGAAAAGGGATTTAAGGTGATGAGATAAGTGAGATGAATAAGGAAATGGGAGAATAATTAGTGATGACAAATAATTAGATAGGATGGGTTAGTATGATTAGGAAAGGGATTTAAAAGGATAATTAGGTGGATAAGATGTAGTGGTGAGAGATTGGGTGGTGGTTAGGCTAGGGAGTTAGGTTAGATGAGTGAGTCAAGGTTTTGGGTACCAGGTAATTGCGATGGAATAGGTTGAATAGGTGTGATTGGATCATCATGATTTGATAGGATGTGTGTTGGTGTAGGAGGATTTAGTGGTGATGGTTTCCCATTTACGACATCCAGTGGTGTTAAACAAGATGCATTTGATATCATCGATAGTGTATAGCATGTTGGAAATGATAGGCCTCTATTATATCATGATGAGGTCTATAATTAGGATTGACAGGGAATTGATCCAACCCTACTTGAGAGATGTCACTCTCAGACACCTTTCATTTTAGGATTGGTGAGATGATATTCATGCTTGAGGATTTTCTATGTATCTTTTAACTATCGATGAGAGGTCACATGATTACTGGTACTCACATACCCTAAGTGTGATAGTTTAAAGAATGGATAGTAAATTATAGAATGGGGTTCATGATTTATGAGTGGATATTGACAAGGCATTAAGGGAGAACACTATTTATAGATTGATGCTTGTGGTTGTCTCTTGTGACCGACATACTCTTGCCAAACAAGAGTGGCTAGTGGTTTCACTTAGGGTTAGGTGACATGGTATTAAATATGGTCTAGGATTATTGAGTGTTTTTTAGGGGTCCCATTGTGTTGGCCCACTTATATAAAGAGCTTCATATGGGTGTATACAAAGGAAAAACTAGCTTAGGTCCCTCTTTATTACTACAAATATGGAGTTGGGAGAATATTGCGATAAAGAGTCCCTCGGGTATTTACACAAATAAGGATCCCCACTAGCCTATGGTATTTGGATGGTATATTATTTTTGGGGTGTAGAGGTCTCATGCTGGGGAGATTCAGTTTTATAGATAGGCATTTGATAGTTTATGATCAGATTATATTACTTGGATGTCATACAGATAGGTCCAGTGGGGTTGGCCTTAGGATGTAGATGTCACACAATTCATGCTTACCGAGTGTTATCTTACTAGATGCCAGGACTATATTATTGATTTGTATAGGCCTGATCATGTATGACATTTTAAGAGGTTGCAGGATGTGCCAAGAAATGAGTATTTATTTACCTATAATGATAGGGAGAGGCCTTAGTAGGGGCTTTAGTAGATAGGGCATTATCCAGAGTTGAGTATGAGATCATTGCTCTGATTCTATGGGATTATCAGACCCCTATGCTAGATCTAGGAGTGATGACAATATACATAATTTAGTGGGCACAAATATGGCCTCACAAATTACTTAGATGGCCAACCAGGGTGACAAGGGGAGATGTTCAAAAATTATTACAGGTACGATTTTGTTTAGAGAGAAGATAAGCTTGAAGATGGTGGCCCCAGGCATAAGGTCAGTAGGGTATGTAAGGAGGGTCAGATGTGATGGATATTGATGGAGGCGACTAGGGAGGTTAAGGAGGAGATCAAACAAGAGATAGAGACCAAGTTGGAGGGGGAGTTCAAGCTAGATGGGGGATAGGAGTAGATGGGGTAGGGTCCTCTATGCCACATTTGAGTGAGGATGAGCAAGCTCTCTTAAAGAGACTAAGGAGAGAGATACAGGTCTGTGCTATGAAGGTTGTAAGGATAAAAGTTGAGAGGGATAGGATGGCTATAGATTTACATGGGTAGATTGCATAGAGGGACACTTAGTTGGTTGGGGCACTTGGATAGGTCTCATGTTTGACAAGATAGGTAGCAGCCTTACAAGGGTAGATAACTAGGGCAGACCCAGATTGATGATGCATAGATAGTCACATTATAAGGCCAGATTGGGTAGTTGTAGTCTAGGCTGAGAGAGAGGGAGGGAGAGTTACAGGTGGCTGAGAAGGCCAAGGAGGAGGGTGATGCAGTACTAGAGGAGAGGGGTATGGGGATGATTATGAGATAGATCAGTTGACTAATATGGGAGGCTCAATATTATAGGTATTTGTATGAGGTAGCAGTGTCAATCAGTCATCGTGCAATGACATTTAGGGCCAGTTCCTCCCATTCTATACACCAGCCTGCCAGGAGACCACCTAGATAGCAGTGAGTCAAGATTTGTGATTTGTGAGACATGAATTCATATTATGGACTTGTATTATATCACATTGATGCCTATGGGACCCATTTATGTATTTATATATTTTGACATGGACTCTAATGGACATTATGGACTATTGATATATGTGATTATGATTTTTTGATATATGATGTTATGTTTATGTGAGGATTTTTATTATGATTATGTTATTGAGGGGTATTCTGGATTATGTGATTATTAGGTATAGATATATGGATCATGGATATGATGAATTGATGTTATATGATTTAGCATTATGTTTATGATGATGTGTATTTAATGAGGATATAATGATGATATGTTTAGGTGATTAATTATAGGATATAAATGTTGGTTATGGTTTAGATTATGTTTTGTTAGTTATGGATTTATGTGATTTTGTGTTGTGATAATGAGATGAGATGTTTAGATTGATTGTTAGAGAGGAGATGTAATGATTATCATGATGTTATGTATTATGGATGAGGATTATGGTTTATATTCACAATGTAATGGTAAAATGACATGTAATGTGTGTTAACAATGTACTAATAAATAATCCATTATTTTAATTACGTGTCTCACAAACTAATGTTGGGTAAAATCCTGTTGTACCAAGGAGATGGGTGGGTGTGGTGTAGTAAATTAGGATTGTTAGATGGGAAAGTGGAATGATTAGGAGGATGGGATGGGTGGAATTTGAAGCCATTAGATATGTAGGTAATCCCATTTACTATTGCACATAGGAGTATAAGTGTACCAATGACATAATAATAGTCAATGGCACATTAGATTCATAGTGTGTGGGAGGTCCGTTTGAGTGACTTTCCCAATTCCAATTTTGGGTAGTCACTTAAGACCATCCTTGTTCCCTTTATTAAAAAAAGAAGAAAATTTGAAAAGACAAGCTAACAAGCCAATAAAATTTATTGACTATGATAAATATTTACAAGAGTTAATGACTATAATAACACACATACACACAAAAACTTACTACTTAAAAATATAAAAGGATTATGAGAAAGATGTTTGACTTATATACATACATGTGAATTATATAAAAGGCAACCTAAGGAAATGATTAAAATGAGGCTGGACAATTATTATTTACAATATGACAAAAACTCAAAAAAGGCTTAATAAAAAGGTTATTAAAGACAATATATACAAAAGGTCCTGAGATAAATAACTTGTGGGGATATAGTTAAATATGTACAAAGGGTTGATTGTGCCCAAAAGTGTTTTTTACAAATGAGACCAGGATCAAAACCCATCGTAGGGACCATGTTTAGGGTCTAAAGTGAATAATCATGATTCAATTGCGAAATCACGGGATGGATCCTAGAGTAAGAGAATTTGATGATCCTTTAATAATGAAGAGGTTAGTGGGTTATTTTGGATTTCTACATAGGGGTGAATATGGATGGACAAGTGTGGATGAAATTGAGGCTGGTAGGAGGAAGAATTATTGAGGAGGATGCGATTGGGATATATATATTAGGATGTCCAAAATGGGATGAGTGACTATAAAAAAGTAGAGTTAGATATTCCATAGGATTTCTCAACAGATATCCCCTCATATGATTAGCAATGATTTTCCCCAATTTGAAATTCATGTTTCCTTATTTTGCCTAAGCATGTAGTATAAACCCACTATTAGGACCAGTGTCATATGGAAAATGATGGAATGGAATGAATGAGATAAGTGGAGTGGTGATGGATGTGCCCCCAAGAGTGGGGGACTCATAGACAGAGGTTATGTAGAGCTTTTTAAGTATAAAAACATGTTATATGCATAATGTCCATGCGCTCATCGAGATCAACACCATCTAATGTAGCCAATCTATAGGCTCCCGATCCAAACTTTGAAATAATGATATAGGGCCCAATCTAGTTTGCTTCAAATTTGCCTTTCTTTTCTCATTCTGCATTGGTGTTTTTTTACTCTCCTTTAGGAATAGGTCACCAATTTTGAATTATTAGGATTGGATTATCTTGTGATATTGGCCCTTAAGCTTATTCTAGTATTCCTTAAGATGATTCAAATCATTTTGATGTTTTTCATCTAATAGTTCGATCTCTTGTAGACATTCCTATCTTGAATTATGATCAGTAATCATGCCCCACAAAGAGATTCGTAAAGAATGGATCTCAACTTCCATGAGCCAGATTAATTTTGTGCCATAGACTAGAGAATACAAAGTAGCCCTAGTAGGTGTTCAGACACTTGTTCTATAGGACCAAAGAGCAGGGTATAGTTGAAAATGTCAATTTCTACCTGCATCATTGATAATTTTCTTGAGAATTTTAAGAAGCATTTTATTAGTCGCTTATGCTTATCCATTACCCTAGGGATAGTAGGGTGTGTAAAAATATTTCTCAATTCGATACCATTTACATAGATCTTTGATTTCCTAATTTTTGAAAGATTTAGCATTGTCTGATAATATTTTGGCTGGGATTCTAAAGCAACAAATGATCTGATTTAGAATGAATTTTGATATTTGGAGACCTATGGTATAGATTAGCAGCAACACTTCAAAAC
Organism: Torreya grandis; assembly: GCA_037957365.1. Lineage (NCBI taxonomy): Eukaryota > Viridiplantae > Streptophyta > Pinopsida > Cupressales > Taxaceae > Torreya > Torreya grandis. The sequence continues at coordinate 2,178,890 of JARHVA010001046.1, read as the reverse complement.
ATTTGGTAAAATACTTTGTAGTTGTTATTATAAACTTATGCCCATTAGATGATGTCAGATTGATCTTGCTAATGAGATCTAGTCTCCATATGGAAAATGGCCATGGGTTCATTATAATTTGTAGCTCTTGTGCCGGGCATGAATTAGATTACCATTATTTTGATAAGCTACATATTTATGGACATATTGGAAGGCATCATGATCTATTGTGGGCCAATAGTATCCAGTCTAGAGTAACTTCTTGGTCAGGGCCATCCCACTGACAATATCACCACAGATATTGTCATGGACCTCCTTGATTGCAAGAGTAGCCTCCTCTGATCTCAGACATCTTAATAAGGTCTCATCATATCCTTGTTGATAGAGCATACTGCTAATGATGGTATAATGGGATGTGCAATGGATGAAGGCTTTGTGTTGGTGATGATTGACTTCTGGTGGTAGGATGTGGTTGTGGAAGTAGGTGTACATATCACGATACCAAGGTAGACTAGGATTAGGTATGGCATAAATTTGATAGTGAGCCATTGATTGATGAGTCGATAATAATTATTATTCAATGAGAAAATTGCCTTTAAGGACATCTTCTTGAAGATCTATCAAGGACCCAACAGTGGCCATGGATTCGATTGCTTTATTACTTCCCCTTTATTACTTCCCCTTAGAACTTGTTCAATTGTGATGGACTAAAAAATTTGTTTCAATTATTCCACTAAGTGTTTATAGGAGAGAAATTTCTCATCCTTTGTCTGGAACTCCTAATTCACTTATTTGATAATCAATTGAGAATCACCGAATACCTGGAGATGTTGGATATTCCACTGGATGGCAAGTTGGAGATCGACAATTAAGGCCTCATATTCAACAATATTGTTTGTACATGGGAAATCAATTCAGAAGGCTTTAGGGATTAGGTCACCTTGTGGGGTTACCAAAATAATTTCTACTCCTAACCCATGTATGGTAAAAGAGCCATCAAAATATAACTTCCAAACATGTGATTCTGTATTAATCAATATAGACTCATCTGGGAAGGTCGTGATGAGAGGCTTGGTATCTAAAATGGGTGTTGCCACAAGTTGATCATATTTTTGAGTTATTTATAAAAACTATTATATTTAGTAATTAAAACCCAATAAAACAACATCAACAGGAGGGAATAAAGGATCAATCAATCAATTAAGCATGAAATCTTACCATCATTTTCTCCCTTACAACTTCTTTCCAAGATCCTCAAGTGGATTTTGAATGCCAGATTGATTGTGTGGATTGCTTGCTTTGAGCTTCAAAATGACTCCAATGGATTCTTTAGATTGTTGAAGGGCTTGACAAAAGTATGAGGGTGCTTTGGAATGGCTTCTTATGAGAGTATAATGAGGGCTTATTGATTTTTAAGTTAGTTTGACCATGGCCCAAGCATGGCTTTTATAGGATGGTGAAGGAGCTTTTTAGGAAATTTTAAATTATTTGAAGTCTCTAGTTTAGAGACTTCTAGAATTTTAGAGGAGCTTCCCCATTTTAATAGGTTTCTTGAATAGTTTAGGGGATAATGGGGGATTAGATGGTAATTAAAGGAGGTTTAGGATTCATAGGTATGTAGGAGAGTCTAAGATGGTAGGGTAGTTAGGGGGTAGTTGAATAAATAATAATTTTAAATTTGTAAGTGGGCTAGTGGGTAGATAAATGACTAAGTATGCTAGTTAGTAGGTTAATGGGGTAATTAATTGGTTATAAGGGTATGGAAGGGTTTCTGGGGTGTAGAGAATATTGTATAGGAAATGGTATTATAAGTTAATTGATTAAGTTTATAGTTTTTGGCTAACTTAGCGGGTTTAATAGGATTATTAAAATGAGTGGATTTAGGTGCATATAAATACATCAACCAAACCAAAAATACTATAATATATCATAAAGGAAAAAGTCACAATTTATTACAAGGAAAAAAATCAAGATATAAATTTCTTATGAATAAAGTGACATGTCTCAACAAACACATTTGTATTACATACATACATAATGAAGAATTCAAACCCTTGTGATGTCAATTTTAAGTAAATTTAAAAATAGAATGGAAAAACTAATATAAACAATATACATCCACACCATACACATCTAAATACATTTTCATAAAAGCTATGCTCAAAGTGTCTAATTGGAAAAAATTCCATGTAAATGTTATAATTGTCCACTTCTAATATCAAACTCTAAAAATGATGAAATACCTCATATCAAGTTTAAGCTCATTTCAAAGTTTAAGATGTGATTGTTTATACATATTTTAAAACAATGTCCAAATTTTAGCCTAACCATTGCAATGTGATGAAATTAAATTTATATATCATCTGTGAATGCACAAAATTCATAACACTTAAATTGCATAGAGATGTCCATTCTATAAATAGGCATGTGTTTCATTGTCCAACAGAGGATCGCTATAGGTTTATTATTCTCAAATTATAACTCAAAATGAAGAAAATAGGTCATGAATTTGGTTTAACATTTCATAACATATTACTAAATATAATTTTTTTTCCTATTATAATTTACATCCTACGAGTTCAAAAATTGTTTCATATAGCTTACAATTTATTCAAACCTTTTGTCCACTTCCTTATTCTCTATTAATAATACAAATAGTATTCGATTGATTAAAAAACCTACAATAATTTGATTAAAAAAACTTATACTATTTAAATAATGTTTGAAACACAAATTTAGTATCTATAAAATATGAATTAAATCGTATCATTATTTGTATTTTGATATCTATGCAATTTAAGTGTTGTGAATTTTGTGCATTCATGGATGATAAGTTAGGATGTAGAGGATTAGGTTAGGGAAGTTAGTAGGAGAAGTGATGAGGTAGGATAGGGTAGTGGGAAGGAAGGGTTAGGGGTTTAAGGTGATGAGGTAAGTGAGACGAATAAGGAAAGGGGTGAACAATTAGTGATGATGAATAATTAGATAGGATGGGTTAGTATGATTAGGAAAGGGAGTTAAAAGGATAATTAGGTGGATAAGATGTAGTGGTGAGAGATTGGGTGGTTGTTAGGCTAGATGAGTGAGTCAAGGTTTTAGGTACCAAGCCGATGGGATGGAATACACTAAATAGGTGTGATTGGATCATCGTGATTTGATAGGATGTGTGTTGGTGTAGGAGGATTTAGGGGTGATGGCTTCTCGTTTACGATGTCTAGTGGTGATGCACAAGATGTATTCGTTGTAACTAATGAAGTATGGCATGTTGGATATGATAGGCCTCTATTATATCGTGATGATTCCTATAGTTAAGATTGATAGGGCATTGATCATGACCCTAGTTGAACGATGGCACTCTGAGACTAACAACTTTCATTTTGTGACTAGTGAGATGATAGTCACACTTGAGGATGTTCTATGTATCTTTCGACTATCGATGAGATGTTACAGGATATACTAGTACTCACATGCCCTAAGTTTGATAGTTCAAAGATTTGTTGGCAAGTTACAGAGTGGGGTTAGTGATTCATGAGTAGATATTGACAAGGCACTGAGGGAGGACATTATGAACAAATTGATGCTTGTGGTTATGTCTCTTGTGAGCAGCATACTCTTACCAGATAAGAGCAGGCAATGGTTCCACTTAGGGTTGGGTAACATGGTATCAATTATGGTCCAGGATTACCAAGTGTTTGCCTAGGGTCCCATTGTATTGGCCCACTTATATAGAGAGATTCATATGGGTGCATACAAAGGAGCAACTAGCTTAGGTCCTTCTCTATTACTATAGATATGGAGTTGGGAGCATATTGCGATAGAGAGACCCTTGGGTACTCACATAGATAGGGAGCCCCGCTAACCCATGGTATTTGGATGGTATGTTATTCTCAAGGTGTAGAGATCTCATGTTGGGGAGATTCAATTTTATAAATAGGCCTTTGATAGTTTGTGACCAGAGCAGAGTACCTAGATGCCATACAGATAGGTCCAGTGGGGGTGGCCTGAGGATGCAGATATCACATGATTCATGCTTACCAAGTGTTATCTTACTAGATGTTGGGATTATATTATTGAGCGGTTTAGGCCTAATTTTGTACAATGATAATTCAGAAGGCCACAAGATGTGCCTGAAGAGGAGCATTTATTTGCTCGTAGTGAGAGAGGCCTCAGTAGGGGGCTTTAATGGATAGGGCATTAGCCAAATTTGAGTATGAGAGCATTACTCTGATTGTATGGTATTATCAAAGACCTATGCCAAACTCAAGAGTAATGGCCACATACACATCTTGGTGGGCACAAAGATGGCCTCACAAATTACTCAAACGAGTAGCCAAGGTGAGGAGGGGAGATGTTCAAAGATTAGTACATGCACAAGTTTTTGTAGAGAGGAGATGATCTCAGAGATGACATCCCCAAGCATAGCATCAACAGGGTGTGCCGGGAGGGTCAGATGTGATGGATATTGATAGAGGATACCAAGGAAGTCGAGGTGGAGATCAGAGAAGAGCTAGATACCAGGTTAGAAGGGGAGTTCAGGCTGAAGGGGTGACAAGGGTAAATGGGGTAGGGTCATCTAGGCCACCTTTGAGTGAGGATGAACGGGCTCTCTTGGAGAGACCAAAAAATAGAGATATAGGCCTATGCAATGGAGGTTGTAGGGATCTTAGTTGAGAGGGACAAGATGGCTACATATTTACATGGGCAGATTGCACAGAGGAACAGTGAATTGGTTGGGGCACTTGGATAGGTATCAGTCTTGACAAGATAGGTGGAAACCTTATAGGGGCAGATAGCTACATTATGGGGGCAAAACCAGAGTCATGATGCATAGTCACATTACAGGACCAGATTGGGTAGTTGTAGTCTAGGCTGAGAGAGAGAGAGAGGGAGATTTATAGGTGGTCAAGAAGGCCAAGGGGGAGGGTGATGCAGCAATAGAGGAGAGGGGTATGGGGATGATTATGAGACAGATCACTTGGCTAACATGGGAGGCCCAATATTACAAGGATTTGTATGAGGTAGTAGTGCCAATCAGTCAACATGTAGTGACATTCAGGGCTAGTTCCTCCTAGTCTATACCCCAGCCTACCAAGAGACCACCTAGACAGTAGTGAGTCAGGACTTGTGATTTGTGAGACATGTATTCATATTATGGACTTGTATTGTAGCACATTGATGGCCATGGGACCCATTTGGAATGGACTCTGATGGACATTATGGACTATTGATATATGTGATTATGATTTTTTGATATATTATGTTATGTTTATGTTAGGATTTTTATTGTGATTATGTTATCAAGGGGTGTTCTGGGTTATGTGATTGCTAGGTATAGATATATGGATCATGGATATGATGGATTGATGTTATGCGATTTAACATTATGTTTATGATGATGTGTATTTGATAAGGATATAATGATGATGATATGTTTAGGTAATTGATTAGAGGCTATAAATGATGGTTATTGTTTAGATGATGTTTTGTTAGTTATGGATTTATGTGATTTTGTGTTGTGATAATGAGACGAGATGTTTATATTGTATTGTTTGAGAGGAGATGTAATAATGATCATGATGTTACGTATTATGGATGTGTCTAATTAGCACACGTATCTCATGAAAAACTTTTAGAATAAAATTCCTCTCTTGTTTCAATGCCATGATGACTCCCGCTTGCATTGATTGTCCCCACATCTAAACATGCAGAGATAGTGGTGGTAGTAATTTAAAGTAGGGGTAAGCCTTACTTCGCAAAGGATGAGTCATCGATCAAAATCAATAATAAATGCTCAATAAATCCATTTATACCCTAGAGTGTGCCAAAGGTTAGTTTAAAGTTTTATTTTATTTGTATTATATTTTTTTTAATTAAATCCAAAATTCCATGCAATGTTGGGGAGCCCCACATTCCTATTTTCTTTTTACCCAAGGGTAAAATAATTTATTATTTTCTTACATGCATAGAGTCATAAATGTTTTATTTTTTTAAAATAAAAAATCATTTAAATAAGATTCAAAATTAAATTTGTGCATTTAAGTTTATAACTAATAGTAGAAGAGTTGGTAGAGCTTATTTTGCTAAAACATGTAAAAGGGGAGGCCTAATGTTCAAATATCGCTACCTCCATTTCATTTTTTGGTCAAAGTGATTTAATACAATGTAATTGTAAAATGACATGTAATGTGTGTTAATAGTGCGCTAATAAATAATCCATTGTTTTAATTATGTGTCTCACAAACTAATGTTGGGTAAAATCCTCATGCACCAAGGAGATGGGTGGGTGTGGCGTAATATATTAGAATTGTTAGATGGGAAAGTGGAATGATTAGAGGGATGGGATGCGTGGAATTTGAATCCATTAGATATGTAGGCAATCCAATTTACTATTGCACGTGTGATTATAAGTGTACTAATGACATAATAATAGTCAAGGGTACATTAGATTCACAATGCATGGGAACTCTGTTTGAGTGACTTTCCCAATTCTGATTTTGGGTAGCCACTTAAGACCATCCTTGTTCCCTTTGTCAAAAAAAAAAGAACAAAATTTGAAAAGACAAGATAATAAAACAATAAAATTTACTCACTTTGATAAATATTTATAAGACTTAGTGATTATAATAACCCACATACACAAAAACTTACTACTTAAAAAGATAAAAGGATTATGAGAAAGATGTTTCAATTGTATGCATACATGTGAGCTCTATAAAAGATAAACTAAGGAAATGATTAAAATGAGATTGGACAATTATTATTTACAATATGATAAAAACTCAAAAAATTCTTAATAACAAGGTTACTAAAGACAATATATACAAAAGATCCTAAGATAAATAACTCGTGGGGATATAGTTAAATATGTACAAAGGGTTTATTGTGCCCAAAAGTGTTTATTACAAATGAGACAAGGATCAAACCTAGTCATAACGACCATGTTCAGGGTCTAAAGAGAATGATCAAGATTCAGTTGTGAAAGCACAAGATGGATCTTGGAGTAAGAGCATTAGATGATCCTTTGATAATGAGGAGGTTAGTGGGTTCTTAAAAAAGTGGAGTTAGATATTCTAGAGGATTCCTCGACAAATATTCCCCTCGTATGATTAGCAATGATTTGCCCCAGTTTGAAATTCATGTCTCTTGATTCTGCCTAAGCATGCAGTATACACCTACTATTAGGACCAGGGTCATATGGAAAATGATGGAATGGAATGAATGAGAGAAGTAGAGTGGTAATGGATATGCCCCCAAGAGTGGGGAACTCATAGATGGAGGTTATGCAGAGTTTTTTCAGTATAATGTTTTAGATGCATAAAGTTCATGGGCTCATCGAGCTCATTACCATCGAATGTAGCCAATTTATAAGCTCCTGATCCAAACTTTGCAATAATGATATAGGGCCCAAGCTAGCTTGTTTCAAATTTGTCTTTCTTTTCTCGCTCTGCATTAGTGTTTTTTCTAATTCTCCTTTAGGACTAGGTCACCAATTTTGAATTTGCATGACTAGATCTTCTTGCGATATTGGCACTTGAGCTTATTTTGGTATGCCCTAAGACGATTCAAAGCATTTTGACATTTTTCATCTAATAGCTCGAGCTATTATAGTCATTCATGTCTAGAATTATGATCAGTAATCATGACCCACAAAGAGATTTGTAAAGAGGGAAGCTCAACTTCCACAGGCAAGATTGCATTATGTGCCATAGACTAGAGAATACAAAGTAGCCCCAGTAGGTGTTAAAATACTTGTTTTATAGGACAAAGATCAGGGTATAGTTACAAATGCCAATTTCCACTTACATCATTGAAAAATGTCATGAAAATATAAAGAAGCATTTTATTAGTTTCTTTTGCTTGTCCATTACCGTGGGGATAGTAGGGTGTGGAAAAATGTTGCTCAATTCGATTCATGATTTTTGAAATATTTGTCATTGTCTGATAAGACTTTGGTTGGGATTCTAAAGTGACAAATGATCTAATTTGAAATGAATTTTGATATCTAAAGACTTGTGGTATAGATTAACAGCATCAGTTCAACCCATTTGGTAAAATACTCTGTAGTTATTATTATAAACTTATGCCCATTAGATGATGTCGGATGGATCTTGTCGATGAGATCTAGTCCCACTATGGGAAATGGCCATGGGTTCATTATAGGTTGTAGCTCTTGTGCAGGAGCATGAATTAGATTACCATGATTTTGATAAGCTACACATTTACGGACACACTAGTAGGCATCATGATCCATTATGGGTCAATAGTATCCAGTCTAGAGTAACTTATTGGCCAGGGCCATCCCACTTACAATATCACCACAGATACCGTCATGAACCTCCTTGATTGCAAGATTAGCCTCCTCTGATGTTAGACATCTTAACAAGGTCCCTTCATAACCTCATCAATAGAGCATGCTGCCAAGGATGGTATAACAATATGTGTGATAGATGAAGGCTTTGCATTGGCGACAATTGAGGTCTAGTGGTAGGATGTGGTCGTGGAGGTAGGTGTAAATATCATGCTACCAGGGTAGATTGGGATCAGGTATGACACAAAATTGATAGTGATCCATTTATTGATGATCCGATAATAATAATTATTCAATGATAAAATTATCTTCAAAAATATCTTCTAGAAGATCTATCAAGGACCCGATAGCGGCCATGGAATCAGTTATTTAATTACTTCCCCTGAGAACTTGTTCAAATGTGAGCACTGAAAATTTTGTTTCAATTGATCCACTAAGGGTTTATAGGAGAGCAATTTCTTATCCTTTATTTGGAACTCCTTATTCACTTATTTGATAATCAATTGAGAATCACCAAATACCTAGAGATGTTGGGTATTCCACTGGATGGCAAGTTGGGGACCATCAATTAAGGACTCATAGTCAACAATATTGTTTGTGTATGGGAAAGTAATTTAGAAAACTTTAATGTTAGGAATATAGAACACAGAGCAATATTAATGAAATAAAGATAGAATTAAAATACAGAAAACACAACATAATAAAGACACATATTTAACATGGTTCACCCAATATGGGCTACATCCACACAGAAACAGTCAGTCATTATTCAATATAATAAATAAAAGAAAAAACCTACAATACATCCATTGCAATATCCTCATCTCTAACACACACTATTCTGTCTTGATTACAATGTCATCATATCAAAGGAGGGTTACATATTAAGGCAAAAATGCACTAACATAATTTCTACCATTAAATCTAAAACCTAATAGTGAACGATCCAGATCAACTACGAAATTACAATATTTTATAATGCATTTTTCACAAAAATAATTCTTCGAGGGCAGCCCCCTCTGGGCCTCCATGGCGACCATAATGGGGGGTGTTCCCCCCCTATAACCCCCTGTCAGGAACTGGGCATTAAAATAAGATTAGCGTCCACCATCCAACAATTTCTCACTTGAAAACTGATTGTTGCAACTCTAGCGCTACAACTCTTTCTTAGACTTTTCTTTGAACTTTGACTCTGACATGTTTCTCATCTTCATTGTTATCCTTGAAAACCTATTGAAGATGAACAACTCTCCATCTTCTCCTTTGTGACTACCTTTGTTAACATATCTACATGATTCTGACTCGTATGGATCTTTTCCAACTTCAGTTGACCATCCTCCAAAACTGAATGAATGAAGTGATACCTAAGTTGTATATGTTTGGTTCTTGAATAGAATGTTGAATTCTTTGCTAAATGAATCACACTCTGGCTATCACTATACAACCTACAATCTTCTAGATTCTGCCTCAACGCTTTCATGAACCATTACATCCATATCATTTCCTTGTTTGTTTTTATAGCTGCAACATATTCTGCCTCTGTGTTGACAAAGCAACTATCTTTTGCAATTTTGAAATCCAATTGATGTAGGAGCATTATGTATGGACTCCAAAGTTGTTCAATTTTGTCTTAAATTAGTCTAATAGGTGTTCTACAATTTTTTACGGTCATAGGTAGTATTTGTGTGGAGTCTAGGTTATCTTATGGTGCATAAAAATTGAATTATTGTTAAGCCTTTAGAGGACTTTTGTGCAATTTGTGAAGGCGATAAGAGTTAATAAATGTGTCTAAGTGTTAAGCATTGTAATAGGTCCTTAAGTTCATGGTTCTATTATCATGATTCAAGACACATTATATCATGTGAAATTCAAAAAAATGTAATGTAATAAAACAGATCTCTACATGGGAAAAGAAAAACACGATTTAGTTATGCATCTTGATAGGGATAGGAATCAGCTATCTTTTGGTCAGTGTGTGGGATTCTGTTCAAGTTGATGAAAGGGAGAAGATTTGTCAAGTTTGTATGAATGGGGAATTTGAAAGTTTGAACCCCCTGTTTTTAAAAGGAATGAAATTGCAAACCCTGTTAGAGGTCACATTGATGCTATTGTGATTTGTACAAGTTCTATTAATGAAAGAAAGGCATGTGGAAGAGTTTTCAGAGAATCAAAAGGTTATTGTTAATGCTTGAAAGTGTAAGTTCAAAGGAAGGCATAGTAACACTGAGAATCAAAGTAGAATAATGGATCTACATTGCAGTCAGTGAATGTCTTGAGTATTTCAAAATGTTTGCATGTACATGGGACCCTGTTATAATTGGTTATTGTGTATTTTAATTTGGAAATTGAGATTAATAGGGATTCAAAGTGAGTAATGGTTTGGTCAATTATTTCTTGTGAGAGGATTATCTATGAACAATATTACCATGCATTTTGTATTAATTCCATGCATGAGTTAAAACAATTTAAACAACATTGCCCAGTTCGCAGGAGTGATCGTAATATCAAGAAAGGTTCAAACCAATAGAATAAGAGTTCCGTACATTTTTGTTCATTGAACAAAAGAGCATTGAGTTGGGTGAGTTAAGTGGTGGTTGAATCAATCTGGTAGCAAGTCTAAGTTTGCATGCATAAAAATATTAAAATCTTATTAAGCATGGAATATAGGAAGTTCAGTTATCAGTTTCAAGATCTTGTATCACTGAAGTTGTCATGGCATGCATTTTTGGCAGAATACGAGTTGTATTTTTTGAATTAAAACATAAAAACAAAATATCAATCCATTTGAGAAACTCTTATATATATTCTACTTGGATTTGTATTTCTTTTGTGACAATAATGCAGAACTATAACATAGCTTATAGTTACGCAGTCATGTATAGGGCTAATGGGTAAAGGAGATAAGAAGCATGAATAAGGACGAGATCCAAATGGAAAGGTAATATTTGTGGTATGTTAAGAGATTTTTGATTTGTGGATCAATTTCGCACTTATACGGATCGTGAGCAGATAAACAAGCACTGTGTGACACTACAAAATGGAAGATTAACAAGGAAATTGTGAATGATGGTGCCATGAGTGCTACAGAGAGTGACTAAATAATGAGTAAAAGGAAAAGTGAATGAAATAATATATATTATACAATTGTTTGATAACCAATTGGACCCAAAGTTGAAAGAAAATAAAAGATAAGAGGAATGGTTGGCAGCAAGAAGACTTGGTTTTTTCCATCTTCTCTGAGGACCGTATGTACTTTGGGTTTCAATAATTACAAACTAGAGGTCCCCATATGTTTAAAAACACTTCAAAAATTCTAAAGGATGATTGTAGAAAGGGCCCACACTAACCCAGTTATCCTTCTAGAAATAACAAATCTACCATTTTTAATATCCCAATTGAGGGAGATAGAGATGAGGTCTTTACAATTCCCAAGGAAGTTCCATATGTGAGACCCATACATTTAATGCACTGTACTAAAAATATTCGTTGGATCATCTACATTATTAAGATACTTTCTTCGTGTCAAGATGCTCCAAGTGTTATCTTTATCGTGATAAATGCTCCATAGAGTTTTGCTCCCACAGCGATATGCTTCTTGAACAAATTTCAAATTCCAACACCACCTTTTGATTTAGGCAAGCATACCTCTTCCCATTTCATTAAAGCAATTTTATTGACTCAGAATGACCATTCCACATTAAAAAAATCATAATGTTAACTAATCTAGATTTGACATTAACTCAAGCATCTAAGATTAAAATCATATAGATTGGAATTCCTTGAAGAACGACTTGAATTAATTGATTTTTTTCTGCCCAAAAGAGTCATTTTCCTTTTCAAGAAGCCAATTTATTCTATAAGTTTGTGGTCATGTTGTCCCAAAATTATTTTTTCAACCGCCCATCAAAAAGGGGGTCCCCAAGTATTTGCTATGAAGAGAACCTAAAGAAAATCCAAGAATTTGTTTTACCTTATGTTATCTACGGGGAAAAGTGTGGAGAAAGTGTGGAGGAAGAAAATATTAGATTTCAAAAGGTTAATACCCTAACTTGAAGCACGTTGATACCAATCTAAAGTATTCTTCAGTGCTCTAGTTTTCTGAATGCAAGCAGAGTTTCCCAAAATTGTATCATCCACAAACTGACCATGAGAGAAGTTTACATTCTCAGTAATATTAAAGTTGCTAATGAGATTTAGCAATTTTGTCTTTGAGAAGATGATGATGAAGAGGTAGGGAGAGATAGGATCTCCTTGATAGAGACCACTTAAAGAATTGAAAAATCTAGCTAGAACCCCATTTACAAAAACTAAAAAACTATCAAATTGCATAGAGGGCCCACATAGAATTTTAAAATACTCTTCAAAAATACTAAAGAATGATTGTAGAGAAGGCCCACACTAGACCAAGTATCCTTCTAGAAACTAACAGATCTACCATTTTTAATATTCCAAATGAGGGAGATAGAGATGAGGTCTCTACAATTTCCAAGGAAGTCCTAGATGTGAGACCCATACATCTAATGCTCTATACTAAAAATATTGGTTGGATCATCTACATTATCAAGATACTTTCTTCAAGAGAAGATGCTCCAAGTGCTATCTTTGTCTCGATAGATGCTCCATAAAGTTTTGTTCCTAGAGCTACATTCTTCTTGAACAAATTTCAGATTCCAACACCACATTTTGATTTAGGCAAGCATGCCTCTTCCCATTTCATTAAAGCAATTTTATTGACTCAAAATGACCATTCCACATTAAAAAAATCATAATGTTAGCTAATCCAGATTTGACACTATCTCGAGCATCTGAGACTAGCATCATATAGATTGGAATTGCTTGGAAAACAACTTGATTTAATTGAATTTTTTATGCGCAAGCAAGTCATTTTTCTTTTCAAGAAGCCAGTTTATTTTGGAAGTTTGTGGTCATGTTGTACCAAAATTATTTTTTCAACCGCCCATCAAAGAGGGGGATCCCCAAATATTGGCTATGAAGAGAACCTAAAGAAAATCCAAGAATTTGTTTTACCTTAGTTTAGATACGGGGCGAAGTGTGGAGGAAGAAAATGCTAGATTTAAAAAGGTTAATACCCTAACTCGAAGCACATTGATACCAATCTAAAATATTCTTCAGCGCTCTAGCTTCCCAAATGCAAGCAGAGTTTCTCATAATTGTATCATCCATAAATTGACCATGAGAAAATTTTACATTCTCAATTATATCAAAGTCGCTAATGAGATTTAGCAATTTTGTTTTTGAGAATATGATGATGAAGAGGTAGGGAGAGATAGGATCTCCTTGACAGAGACCTCTTAAAGAATTTAAAAATCCAACTAGAACTCCATTTACGGAAAAAAAAAAAAAAAAAACTGTCAAATTGAACCACGATCAACTGAACAGCAACACAAACGTGAAGAACCTATACAGTGAAATCTCATACCCTGAAAGAAAGAAGCTCACACAAGGAAAGTTGTGCAAAAGAGCATTATCTCATTAAGCATTCAAGCATCGAAAAAAACATTAGACAAAAAGTACATAAGAAGGTTCCTTATATGGATGGAAAATAGACAAGTCCTAACATACTCATGCATGTGGGATTATTTTTCACTAAAGACCTTTATTAAACCTAAGCAAGCTTGACTAGATCATGTAGACAAAACCTAGTGGGACAAAAGTCTACACCAACACCTCCCCTTAATCGTAACTTAGGTGGGTTGAAGAATTAGGTCCCAAAAACAAGCCTTGATGAGGAACCAAAACACAATGCAACTCCCATAGAGTAGATAAAAGGTGAAAACTCGTAGGAACAAAACCCTTCTCCAAAAGAGAGCAAAGAATGTAGGGCTAAAAAGCCCCACTAGAATCTACAACTTCTTGAAGGCATCATGTGTCCTGCAAAGGAGAACCCTGGAGTGACTGTGGATCAGAAGTAAATGCAATGAAGAGTGGATCACCCTAAAACAGTGAATGAGTGCACCAAGTCCCTGTTGACTTTTCAAGTCACCTTGTTTCTTATCACTTCACTTGCTAGAAACAAGATTTTCTTTGAGCCGAAACCAGCTGAGTACGAACTTAGTAGTGCCTTCATGTTGACCATTTTGGTTTAAAATCAGACTAGAGATCAGTTTGCAGGGCCTTTCCATGGCCTATAGAACAAGCAAACATAGTTTCATAAATGCCAAAAGGTCCTAAAGACCATAAAACATGATGTTGCAAGCATTCAAGAGAATAAATGGTATTTGCAGAGTACATGACAACCCAAAAATGAAGTTTTGCAGGTCTAAAACAAGTCTTCAGGGTCAAAACAAGATTCAGGGAGTATTTTATATAAGGTTGCAGGTCTAGACCCTATTTTGCAAGGTTTTATGACTTCTAACAAGCGAGAAAACATAGAAAAGTAAACGCAAAAACCAAAATTGCAGGTCTGCAATACAAAATTACAGGTCTAGACAAGATATGAGCTCCTTTAGAAACCCTGTACTAAGGACTTTTCAAAGTTTGATAGTGATGTACATGACATCCCAAAAATGGTATTTGCAGAGTACATGACAACCCAAAAATGAAGTTTTGCAGGTCTAAAACAAGTCTTCAGGGTCAAAACAAGATTCAGGGAGTATTTTATATAAGGTTGCAGGTCTAGACCCTATTTTGCAAGGTTTTATGACTTCTAACAAGCGAGAAAACATAGAAAAGTAAACGCAAAAACCAAAATTGCAGGTCTGCAATACAAAATTACAGGTCTAGACAAGATATGAGCTCCTTTAGAAACCCTGTACTAAGGACTTTTCAAAGTTTGATAGTGATGTAATGCAAAAAACAAGTAGATTTGAGTCAAGCATGGAAAACAGTTGGAAATATTCCCCACAAAAAGTAATGGGCAATATCTTTAAGTAACTAACATTCATGATAAGCATGTGCAAGCATTTGTGGGGTGGTCACTTCCTCAAAGTGATTGGTATCTTTTTTAGTGGGTTGGTAAGCATGTGCAAAGTGATGGCATCTTTCATAAAAGGACAAGCATGTGCATCCCATGTGAAGTGTGTCACATTTTCCTCCTTCCTTGCCTTTTCTCTCCCCTCCCTTCTCTCTTGAAATGTTATATATACATGGCTCTCCCATTTGTTATGAGATATCCTTGGAAGGTTTGGCTTTGCAAGTTTCTTGGTTGTGGCATAGCACTACTAATCTTGCTATTGTAATTGCCTTTGAATCAATGAAGAGATTGTTTTACCTTCTCTCATGTTTGCATTGTTGGGTGGAATTTGAGTTTTGTTGATCTTTCCTTGTGGTGAAGTTTACTTCCCTTTTATTATTGTCCATTTCTCCTAATCTTCATACAAGATAGCCTTCTTTTGCAGGTTGTAGGTTGTGTATAATCAATTTCTTGGCAAGACCCAGTTGTGGATAAATTTCATCCCTCCTAGTTTAGTCATAAACCCTTTACCTTCTTACAAATTATTAATGCAAAAGTGCTCAATTTGAGAGTTGTGTAGGCATATCAATCCTTTGGGTTTCATTATGCAAGTTAGAAGTTAAGGATCACATATTCTGGTGCATCGCCCTCTTTTCAAGTTTTAAGTTCAGTTTTTGTGTTGTTCTCTTATCCCTTTTCCTCTTGAAATTTTAGTAGTTGTAGTGTTAGTTTTAGGTGATTCACTAAGGGAACCAACCCTTTCAGGGGATTCACTCCACCTTTTAGGCCACCCACAACTTAAAAGTGTTTTCATTGTGTCAATTGGGTGAGGATGCCTGAAACACCTCCTCAAAGGGTGCAACTCAAAGTGACAACATTTTTTGGCACCTCTGGTGGGACAGTACAAGTCATCTACTGTAAAATTGTTGGTGTTGTTCTTCAGTATGTCAACGTTTGGAAGCAGTTTCACAAGCATCAGTGCGACTTCGATTCTATTTCAACTAGTTTTAATATCCCAAACATCCTTTTCAAGTACAAAGTTGAGTGATATTAGTAAACTTGTTGTTTCTAAGCCTTTCCAACATTTGAATTCCATGAGACATCTCTCATATGGTTGGGTTTAGGGAAAATTCCATCTTTCCACCTCCCTATCATGAATGTTATTCTCCTTAATAGCGATTTGATGAGCCAAATCAGCCCCATGTGTTCCCCTCTGCTCCAAATCAACCTGTTCATATTTATAACCAACCTCAAAAAGGCTACCTTGTCATAAATCATCATGGTTATCCTCCTAGTCAACCCCACAATATGGCCAATATAAACCTCAAGGATATATTGTTGAACATACAACAGTTATACGTTGTTACAAAGGAGCAAGAATCTAGTTTGTAGTAGGAGGAGCTTGCTTGTCAAACTTATCTTCAACAGCAAGAGATGAGTGAGCAAGAAAGATATCATGAGGAGTGCTTGGCTAGACAGATTATAGCCAAAGAGGAGCAGATGCATCAACTGCTTGTGCAGGGGCAAAAGATTAAATCTCAGTCAACCTCTTCCATTCCCAGTTTCAAACAAGCAGCTCTTATAGGCTCAGGGTCAACCCAATCAAAAGGAGGCTCCCACATTCATGATCCCAAGCTTCAAGCAAGATAAACCTTATGAAGTTTCAAGTAAGTCTCCTTGTTTTGAAATCCCAAGTTTTAGAATTCCCCATCCTTTGAAGGAGCCTATGCATATGCAAACTCCACCCATTCTTTTTTAAGGACCTCAAACTTTTCACTAATGGAAGCCTTCTTGCACCACTCCTTGCTCACTAATCCAAAACCAGCAAGAGGAAAGGGTTGTATAAGTCAAACCAAGAAAGTTTGAAAGTTTCATAGACCTTTCATCCACCCCTCACGTTAGAATTGTTCATAAAGATCAAAGCATATCAAAAGTTGAGAGCTTGGTTGCCTAGTGGAAGAAGAAGAATGAAGAAACATTAGCACAAGCATCTTTCCCTCTTCCCCAAGAATTCCTAAATAAGCCCATTTTCGGAAGTTTTAGGAGTGCCTCTTCAACCCCAAAGCCAATCCAAAAGCAGAGCATACTGCCTTATATTCCTATTCCACCAAGTGGACCTTCTTGCCCTCCCACCATCTCTCTTTTTGAAAGAGAAACTTTTGTATGGAGAGCAAATGAAGACCATTTAGCTAAAGAGGAAAGTGTTTCAAGTGAAGAAGATGAAGAAATCATTATTGGCAGCGCTCTTTGTGCCACTAAATTAGAAAATTCAGACTTGTTGCAAGATGGAGATGAACGTGGGCAGCGAGAGCAACAAAACAGTGAGCAAATGGGCAAGGATGGAGAGGAAGAAGATAGTCTTGATGATGAGAAGCCAATTTCCTCTAGTCGATATTGCATTTAGGGGCAAGATGATGAGGTCCTCTCTTGGACAAATGTGCTTCCATTCAACATGGAATAAGAAGAAATCAGTCATGCAACTATGATGAAGTCTCTTGTACAAAAGAATGAAAAGTAGCTTGAAGAAGACTTCTTTTGGGATGAGCTAGAGGACTTTTGCTCAAGCTTTGACACCAAACTAGCACCTCCTAAAGAAGCAGGTCATGAGCACCATGAATGTCAAACAGAAGTGGATGTGTTTCAAAGTCTCAAGAGCATCCTAATCAGTTGGATGATGGGGCAGCAAAACGCAAGTGTGAGGGCAGCCCTCAATGCACAAATTTTGTCTTGACAAGAGGATGTCTTATCAAGTACCTGGTTCAATTGGAGGTCCAACAAGGAGGAACCACCACATGTTGTACTCAATCTAGAGCACAAAATTGAGCAGCAAGAAGAGTAGAATCATCTTACTCATCCACTACAAGATAGCTGCATTTTTATTCAAATAGATTGGGAAAGTGATTTTGTTTATGTGCTTGGAGAAACATATCATCAATTTGTTGAAAATCTTATCCTTCTCCATCTTTGGTTCGCTGCCCTCAAACATGAAAGCATTCTAGATTGGTAAGAAAAGGCAACGATTTTGTAGAACTAGTAGATGGCTTTGTTTAGATGGCCTTCTGATTGGTTAGCTTAGGGTAGGTAGTTGTTTTATTTTCTTCCAAGTGTTGATTGCACATTGTAATAGTAGTTTAGTTGTTCATCTTCCCTCCAAGTGCTTTGGCACATTCGGTTCTTGTTGTTCCTTGCTTGTTGAGAGGGTATTCTCAAATTTTCAGAGGTTGTTTCAAAAGGTTTCAGCTATGGTTAACACTTTCAGATCAGATTGGTGAGGGAGCTCATGTGACTCCTTTGCCCAATGGATTCGCATAAGGTGTCGGGGAATCCAAGAACAATACACCTTGTTCTGATCCCACTTGTTAGGATCTTGCTCCTCAGAAAGAGCACAATATGATTACCAAATACAAGTAATTAAACATGCAAAATTATCCAAAAGTACAAGTAACTAGAATTCACAAATAGCACAGAATATGAGAGACAATATACAATCTTGTATTAATACTCGTACAGAAAAGAATACAATAAAGAGACGCCACACTCTTCCACCTTACAGAAGCTTCCCACACCTCAAGTGTACAGTAATTCTTCCTCAAGAGTTCAATCTCCTACCAAAAACGGTCCCAACACACAACTCACACACAGAATTGGTGTTCACCTCTTCAACTAGTCACTAATAACCCTATCAGTACCAAGCACTCTAAAGTACTTCAAGTAGATCTCCCATGAACCTCCAACCTGCAATTCAATAGACCATACTTACACATGTAGATCTCCTATGAGCTTGCAACACCCTGCAACTCAATGATCTTACAATTGAAGGATCTTCCTTGCCTTCCTTTGTAGCTCATAATTACAATACATGCCAATGGGTCTATAAATAGATCCCAGACTTAAATAATAACTTAGACTCTTAGTTTACTAATAATAGACACGCAACTCGATACTCGAAATAGTCTTTACATGCAAACACTCAGTTCAACAAACTAACTGTTCGTGCAACGAACAGTTCTGAAACACACAGGCGACCGACGTCGGTCCCTGTCTAACTGGTGCTGACCGACGTCGATCGACTTCCTGTCGACGCCGATTGCCTTATGCATTGATCATGACCGACGTCGGTCATGATGCCGACGCCGGTACTTCTGGAACTTTAGCAACCTCCTCTTCGTCTGCATAGTTGAAGCTTTTAGCTCCACAACCTAACAATCTTCCACTTAGAGATAAACAGTTGCAACTGTCCATGTCCCTGTACATCATCTAGTTTGTTCCCTTGACTTTGTATCCCTCTTCAAGATCACTCTTGAAGACCAACCACTACAAACCCTGTGGTGCACCGCCTGTCATTCAAATCCCCTGCCACATCCACATCTACAAACCATGTAGAAAATAACTTGACCCTGCATAGCATGTGCACCTGCTGTTGGTCCCTCTAAGAATCCACTGAACTGCCCTCCAATGCTTCTTTTCCAGATTGGCTCCTAACTTTCTGACAACTCCCACTGCTTGAGAAAACTCAGGTCTAGTACATACCATGCACTTAACCTCATTATGTGAATCAAGACACTGTTCTGTGAACTGTCCAACCATCGGCGTGCTAACCGGTCTCACACAATCATCTTGAAACAAAGTCAACATGTGACCTTCTATGTCCTTAGAACACACTCATGCCAAAGAATCTTGTTGCTCCTAGATTCCTCATGGCATAATTCTGAACTAGCTTTACCTTTAGTTCAGCAACTCCCTATATATGTAACCCTACAACAAGCACATCATACAGTAATAGGATAATGTAGCTAATATTATCCAACTTGGTAAAGAAAAACACAATGATCAAACCTCCATTGTACTGCAGCTAACTCAAGACCATATACCCCGGCCTTCTGTCTCACGTATTCATTTCTGCTCTTCTTCATCCTGAACATCCATTTGTCTCTCAGTGCTTCCTTCCAGCTGGCAACTCCACCCAAAACTCTCGTTTGGTTCTCCTCCAAAGAATCACATCCTTCATCCATGCCAAGCTCTCACTGTTTCCTGGATCTACCTGCTCTGCTTCTTTAACAACTTCCTGGTTCTTTACCATCAGTGAGCAACAAGTAGTGTAAAGAAGGAAAATGACGAATTTGAGGCTTACATACCCTTTAAGTCCTTCATATGGGCGCTTGAGACTCCTTGACAGCTTGTCCACCCAAAATTCGTCTCAGTGACCGATGCCGGTCACATCTCAGTCTACACCCGACCGATGTCGGTTCCCTGCGACTGCCTCATCGCCAACGTCGGTTCCCCCTTACCGACGTCGGTGTTTATTGGTCTCCGAGTCACCGACGTCGGGCTGCACATAGCCGACATCGGTCCCTGTCTGGATGCTGACGTCGATTTTCTAGTCGACGTCGGTCTCTGTGTTTTGCTTGTGAGAACTGAATTCTACCCGCGAGCTCCTTTTGGATCAAACCCTTGTCCAAATCACCCTTGCTCTGCTCAGAATTCTTCTGCCCCTTGTGCTGAACTCTGTCCGTCACCTTCTCCTTGAAAACCAAGGCTTTCCTGTTCTTGTCACTAACATCGGATCTCTCAAAAAACGTCAATTTTTTTTTCTGCATACAGAAATCTCGATTCATGCTTTTTAAATCTGAAAGCATACCCTTTGACTCAAGAACATACATCTTCTTCTTATTCATGTGACCAAGCCTATTAAGCCACATCTTCGAATCTACAGCTGAAGTAGATAACCCAGAAAGAGAATCAGTAATACAAGTAGATAGATAAAGCGTACCTACTTTCTTACCTCTTGCTACAACAAGTGCACCCTTGGTAACCTTCCAAGAGTCCGCTGTGAGAGTTACTGTGCAACCCTCATCACTCAAACTTCTTACAGAAATTAAATTTCGCTCTAGAACTGGGACATGCATGACTTCCTTTAACACCCATGTGTTACATGTCTGCAATTTCAGCTTCACTTTCCCTTTGCCAACCATTTGACAAGGCTTACCATCCCCTAAACAAATTTCTCCAAAGTCACCCTGGACATACTCATGAAAAAATTTCCTATTTGGGGATGCATGAAAAGAGGCACCAGAATCTAAAACCCAAAATTCTACTTTATCCAAAGAACATACCAGAGCATCCTGTGCAACAAAATTCGCAACATCTGCTTCTTCTTCATGTCCTTCATGTTGATCTTCACCCGACCTGCAATCTCTCTTTAAGTGCCCTTGCTTTCCACATTTTCAGCAAGTTATTCTGCCATACCTGGACTTGGATCTCCTGCCTATCTTCGACCTTGATCTCCCACGCTCGATCTTCTCTCTTTGCGTTCCCCTGCTTTCAACACTCAAAGCATTCCCTGATGATTCACTTGTGTTTTTCCTACGTATCTCTTCATTCAAGATCACACTCACAACATTATCCACTTTTAAGATTTTTGAAGCAAATGCAGTATTAAAAACTGCCATTACCAAACTCTCCCAACTTTCAAGGAATAAACATAAGATTAAGAGAGCCTTAATTTCATCATCAAAATCAATATTAACTGAACTTAACTGGGTTACTAAACCATGAAAATCACTAAGATGACTATGTACAGATCCACCTTCCAACATTTGCAAATTAAATAATTGCTTCATAAAAAATACCTTATTCGAAGCTGAGGGCTTTTAATATAAATTTGCCAAAGATTCCATCAACTTTACCGTTGTCTTCGCGTGTGATAAGTTGAAAATCACAGACGATGCAAAACTCAACCTTATAGATCCCAGAGCCTTCCGATCAAGAACCTCTCATTCTTCATCCTTCATATCCTGGGGCTTACAATCAACCCCACCCAACGGTAAGTACAAATCTTTCTGATACAGATAATCTTCAATCTACATCCTCCATAATTGATAGTTCTTGCCATTAAACTTCTCCATTCGTAGTCTACTTTTTTCTGTCATTGCTCTACTCTCACTCAAATAGAAACCCCTGTAAGTAACCTGTAATCAACACACACTATCCAGATCTAATCCAATCTGTTAGTATCCCAACCTAAAAGCTCTGATATCAGTTGTCGGGAAATCCAATAACAACACACCTTGTTCTAATCCCAATTGTTAGGATCTTGCTCTTCAGAAAGAGCACAATATGATTACCAAATACAAGCAATTAAACATGCGAAATTATCCAAAAGTACAACTAGAATTCACAAATAGCGCAGAATATGAGAGATAATATACAATCTTGTATTAATACTCGTACAGAAAAGAATACAATAAAGAGACACCACACTCTTCCACCTTACAGAGGCTTTCCACACCTCAAATGTACAGTAATTCTTCCTCAAAAGTTCACTCTCCTACCAAAAACGGTCCCAACACACAACTCACACACGGAATTAGTGTTCCCCTATCCAACTAGTCAGTAATAACCCTGCCAGTACCAAGCACTCTAAAGTACTTCAAGTAGATCTCCCATAAACCTTCAACCTGCAATTCAACATACCATACTTACACATGTAGATCTCCTATGAGCTTGCAACACCCTACAACTCAATGATCTTACAATGGAAGGATCTTCCTTGCCTTCCTTTCTAGCTCATAATTACAATACATGCCAATGGGTCTATAAATAGATCCCAAACTTAAACAATAACTTAGACTCTTAATTTACTAATAATAGACACGCAGCGCGAGACTCGAAATAGTCTTTACATGCAAACACTGAGTTCAACAAACTAACTGTTCGTGCAACGAACAGTTCTGGAACACACAGGCGACCGACGTCGGTCCCTGTCTAACTGGTGCTGACTAACATCGACCGACTTCCTGCCGACGCCGGTTGCTTTATGCATTGATCATGACCAACGTCGGTCATACTGCTGACGCCGAAACTTCTGGAACTTCAGCAACCTCCTCTTCGTCTGCATAGTTGAAGCTTTTAGCTCCACAACCTAACATAAGGCTATTGGATTCGTGACTAGGAGGCAATCACCCCACAAAGGTCACCGACTTTTCAAGTCACCTTGTTTCTTATCACTTGCTAGAAATAGGGTTTTCTTTAAGCCTAAACCAACTGAGTATGAACTTAGTAGTGCCTTCATGTTGACCATTTTGGTTTAAAATCAAACTAAAGATCAGTTTGCAGGGCCTTTCCATGGCCTATAGAACAAGCAATCATAGTTTGATAAATGTCAAAAGGTCCTAAGACCATAAAACATGAAACTGCAGGCATTCAAGAGAATAAATGGTATTTGTAGGCTACATGACAACCCATAAATGAAGTTTTGCAGGTCTGAAATAAGTCTTCAGGGTCAAAACAAGATTCAAGGAATAGTTTTTGTTAGGTTGCCGGTTTAGACCCTATTTTGCAAGGTTTTATGACTTCTGACAAGCAAGAAAACATAGAAAAGTACAAGCGGAAGCCCACGTTGTAGGTCTACAATACAAAGTTCCATGTCTAGACAAGATATGAGTTCCTTTAGAAACCCTGTAATAAGGACTTTTCAAAGTTTGATAGTGATGCAATGCAGAACAAAAGTAGATTTGAGTCAAGCATGGAAGATTGTTGGAAATATTCCCCTCAAAAAGTAATTGGCAATATCTTTAAGTGATTGACATTCATGACAAGCATGTGCAAGCCTTAGTGGGGTGGCCACTTCCTCAAAGTGATTGGTATCTTCCTTAGTCGGGTGGCCACTTCCTCAAAGTGATTGGTATCTTGTTTAGTGGGTTGGCAAGCATGTGCAAAGTGATGGCATCTTTCATAAAAGGACACGCATGTGTAGCCCATGTGAAGTGTGGCATATTTTCCTCTTTTCGTGCCTTTTCTCTCCCCTCCCTTCTCTCTTGAAATGTTATATATGCATGGCTCTCCCATTTGTTATGAGATATCCTTGGAAGCTTTGGATTTGCAAGTTTATTGGTTGTGGCATAGCCCTACCAATCTTGCTATTGCAATTGCCTTTGAATCAATGAAGAGACTATTTTACCTTCTCTCACGCTTGCATTGTTGGGTGGAATTTGAGTTTTGTTGATCTTTCCTTGTGATGAAGTTTACTCCCCTTTGATTGTTGTCCATTTCTCATAACCTTCATGCAAGATAGCCTTATTTTGCAGGTTGTAGGTTGTTTATAATCAGTTTCTTGGCAAGAACCAATTGTGGATAGACTTCATCCCTCCTAGTTTAGTCATAAACCCTTTACATTATAAATTATTTATGCAAAACTGCTCAATTTGAGAGTTGTGTATACTTATCAATGCTTTGGGTTTCATTGTGCAGGTTATAAATGAAAGATCCCATATTTTGGTGCATCGCCCTCTCTTCAAGTTTTAAGTTAAGTTTTTGTGTTGTTCTCCTATCCCTTTTCCTCTTGAAATTTTAGTAGTTGTAGTGTTAGTTTAGGTGATTCATTAGGGGACCCAACCCTCTCTGGAGATTCACTCGACCTTTTAGGCCACCCCCAGCTTATGAGTGTTTCCATTGTGTCAATTAGGTGAGGAACCCTGAAACACCTCCTCAAATGGTGCAACTCAAAGTGACAACAGTGTTTGATGGATCTTCAACCAATGTGTGATTCTGATAAAAGGAATCGTTCTTGTCATGCAAGATAAGTGGGCCAACTGTTGTAGCCAAGAAGGTACAGTATGAGTAGAGGCTAAGCACTGTGAAATGCCTTGAAATTGTGCGATAGACTGCCCGATGTCTAATGTGTCCTAATTATAATATTTGTTCCTCGTAATGTCTGAGGCAGACCAGAGGTAAGTTGATCAGGGAATAACTCCTTAACATATAGAAGGTGACAAGGAGATGGCGAAGGTGTGCCCCCCTCATCTTGTAGTCATTTTTATTAAAAGAAGAGTCATCAATATCAAAAGTGTGCTCATATTCAGAATCGTCATCAAGTTCAGGTGAGTCTGAAGAAACAGTTGAAGAAGAGTCAGAGCAAAGTGTAAGAAGTTATATAGGCGAGTCTGATGATCAACCATTCCCACTACCAATATAGTAACATTATGCAGCTCTCTAACATACACTGAATCTAAAATGAACTTAATTCGCATGCCCGGACCAGGGTGAGTGATCTGGTAAACTCACAAGGGATTAGTTGAAAGTGAAGGAACACTCAGAACATTATCGAATGGTCCACCACTCACTTCAACAAGCCCTCTCCCGAGAACCCTTTTAGAAGTGTCATCACCCAGTTGTATAGAGGTCATGTCACATGGTTCCAAGGAATCGAACTCTATCTACGAAGAGGCCATGTGATATGAAGTCTCAGAGTCAATGACCCATGTAAGAGTCGAAGATACAACAACAACTAGGGCCTTGCCCTTTTATTTCCCCTTAATATTCTATTTTGGCTTTTCTTTACCATGATCATTTGCCCTTTTATTTCCCCTTAATATTCTCTTTTGGCTTCTCTTTTTTAGCAAAAAGTGCATGAGATTTCAAGAACTTCACTATGCCCATATGTATCAACTTATCTTGCTCCTAAATCAAGTCGGCAACAAATGTATCTAAAGAAGGCATCTTCCATGCAACTCCAAGAGCATTTTTTGTTGCATGAAAAGTGGATACAAATACAAAATATTCTAGACCCAATTTGGAGAGTATCGATAGAACAAGTTGCTCGTCTTTCTTATTAATTCCACATTCTTTCAATTGCAACCTCGGTAATCTAAACTTAGTGAAAAAGTCTTAGAGGGTGTCATAGTCATCTTGGCTCAAATTGATGGGCTCATTCTCCAGCTCATGTCCTCTCATCGCATCCTACTTTTCAAAGAGTGTGTTCAAAGTGGACCACACTTGAGTAAGAGTTTTTGCAGATTCTATGTGAAAGAGTGGATCAAGAGAGATGGAAAGACACAATAGGCCACAAACTTTATCACAACGGTTGAACCATTCGATTTTTTTTTTGTTGTTGTAGAGTCAATCTCAGTGCCCATTATAATTTGATGGTAACCCTTAGATTGCAAAATGATTTACATTCATGATAATTAAACGATGTGAGACGACTTATTTGACTTGAATCCATAATGCAAAAAATAGGTTGTTGCAGAAAGGAAAGAAGAAGTTCAAAAAAGAACAATATACAACACCACACAACACCCCCTTAGAACTATGACCCCCTTAAGTTGCAAATACAAGCACACTTGTATAGATGTCAGACTCAGTCGAGAATGCGTCTTGAACAAATGTGCGTAAGTATGAAAGAACAGGAGGGACGTTGGACTCAGTGAATAATGCATCTAAGAGTACAATAGTTGGTTTGAAGAGAGCTCTAGAAGGCCCAAAAACACCACCAATGCGTAAAGCACGAAGAACAAGCACTTTTAAAAAAGATGACACTCAAATCCAAGCTACCGATCAAGAGTTATGCATGTTTGAAAATCTATTGGCATGAAAATTTTGGTGACAATAGTGTTAGAAAAAATTTGATCAACTTCCCCAAAGGGAATTTTTATGCATCAACTTTCAAAAGAAAAACTTAAGCCTCTCTTGAACAAAATTTAAGCATTTTTTTATTGGAAGTGAACATTGGCTTAATTTCCATATGACCAAGGGCTAAGGGCTAAGCTGAGTGCTACACTATGATGTGACTTGGTGAGTGATGTCACTCCCAAAATGTCCCCTTTTTGCCAATAAATAATGTCACAAACCCCTATCTTAAATTTGGCAGTTGCACACATGTCACAAGGGGTCCTTGGCCTTAAAATTGATGCCTTGTGGACCATCATTACATCCGAACGTGGAGTCGTGTCCTCGTGTGCTAGGAGGACGTCCTTCAAAGCTGTGGACCTCAAGAGGCACAAATGCACAATGGGTTGATCCACATCATTGTGGATTTGATGCTCCGATACCACGTCAAATTGCACCATGATCAACTGAACAACAACGCAAGCGTGAAGAACTTGTAGAGTGAAATCTCGTAAGCATTAAAAAAAAAAAACATTTGCCCCTTTTTGCCAATAAATAATGTCACAAACCCCTATCTTAAATTTGGCAGTTGCACACATGTCGCAAGGAGTCCTTGGCCTTAAAATTGATGCCTTGTGGACCGTCATTACGTCCGAACGTGGAGTCGTGTCCTCGTGTGCTAGGACGTCCTTCAAAGCTGTGGACCCCAAGAGGCACAAGTGCACAATGGGTTGATACACATCATTGTGGATTTGATGCTCCGATACCACGTCAAATTGCACCATGATCAACTGAACAACGACGCAAGCGTGAAGAAAGTTGTGCAAAAGAACATTATCTCATTAAGCATTTATAAAAAAAAAATTAGCCAAAAAGTACATAAGAAGGTTTCTTATATAGGTGGAAAAAAGACAAGTCTCAACATCTTCATACATGTAAAATTATTTTCCACTAAGGACCTTTATTAAACTTAAGCAAGCTTGACTAAACAGTGGAGACAAAACCCAATGGGACAAAAGTCTACGCCAACAAAAACATAGGAGTAGATTCACAAGACTTGATCCAATCACACCAGGGCTCTGAGAACCCAACTTCCTTAAGGATTTTGAAAAGAAAGATTCAATTAACGCTATCATACACTTTGTCAATATCAAATTTGATGCTCATTGTCGCTTCCTTCTTCAATTTAGCTGAGTGAATTAGTTTGTACAAAATAACATGTTTATTTTAGACAAAACCTCATTATTGTTCTAAAATAAGAAGAGGGAGGAGCATTTGGAGACAATTAGCCAAGGCTTTTGAGATAACCTTGTAGATGGTGTTGCACAAGGCAATGGGTCTAACGCTGACCAAAGAGTTCGCATTGGCTTTCTTGGGGATCAAAGCTAGAAATGTGCAATTAAAATCCTTCAAAAAATTTCTTGAGAATCTAGATTCATTGGCAACTTTGATTATATCATTTTTTACAATTTCCCAAAAGTGTTTAAAAAAGCCCGATGGGAACCCATCAAGGCTCGGGGCTTTGTCAATGTCCATCATCCAAAGCGCAATCTTGATTTATTCTTTTGAGAAAGGCCTCATTAAATCAACATTTTGATTATCATTGATAATTCTTGGAAGATTCACAAATACATGTTGCTCTAAAGCGAAATTTGGGAAGGAGTCATTAAAGAAGTTTTCAAAAAAATGGACAACCTCATTTTTATTCACATCCAAATCTTTAGTATAAGGACCACCGCTAGTTTTGAGTTTCAAGACCCTATTATGATTACAAGTAGATAGGGTTGATTGGTGAAAAAATTTAGTGTTACGGTCACCTATTCTTAATGTTTCCATGTACCTAACCTCGATTTCATTTTAGGTTGGGCATTCTAGGATGAAGTGTTTCTTTGTTTTTATTGCTCCTATGGTGTAGAACGAACATATCCTTTGCACCAATTCTTCCTTAGGGGTCATCCATCTACATGTCTCACATCTGATCCATGAGTATCTTATCCCTCCATTAGATTTCAACCCGTATGTATCTATTTTTGTGATGTTCATAGGTCAAGTTGAATTTTATAAGATAGTGTTGTCATTTCCTACTTGTTTTCTTTCTCCATGTGACTCTTCTAAATTATTTATTCACGTAACTTAATATTTCTTTGTTAAAATTTCAATGGAGTGCCATGGATGGTTATTAGCATGATGGATTTTTTTTAAACTAAACCGGGGCTTTTATGCGACTTGGCTATGTGAAGCCTTTTTTACAAATAATCTTCTTGTGCTTACCTGAAAAGCTGGTTGAGCCATTGGGTCAATTCCTGTATCTAGGGTTGCCTCGACTATTTAATCCTCAACCCAATAAACAAAATAGACAACTTTGTATTCGGTCTACCTTGATTGATATCATGCTTGTGCTAATGTGTTCAAGCAGAAGCTGAATTTTGTGCTTTGTGTATGATACCAGAAAAATAGAAAAATAACCAGCAGAAAGGAAACACAGTTTAAAAGCCTTGAAAGCAAATCAACTTAATGACAATTATAGAGAAGTTGGATGATGCCCCTCTCGACCTATGGATGGAGCTGTACTATTTGTATTGTAGATACAATACAATCTTATTGTTCATAACAAAGCTACAGCGGAAAACAGCATGTTTTGTGCATCACATAGTATAACATCTTCAAAAACACAACTCAACAAGAAAGGTTTATTTTCCTCTATTTCTCAAGATTTTCTTTCCTAAACTCCAAAGGCTCAATAAACCATTGAAGAATCCCAACAGAGCACTACAAGTTCCCACAAAGGCTCCAAGAAGACATTGAAGCTCAGCAAATAAGTAAGATTATACAAGGTAATTTAAGCACCAGAACCAGAGGAGAAGTTTCTAATTTACTATTCCAAGCATTTCAACTAGAAACTTCAATCAAGATTGTTGCATAAATTGTGTCTACTTCCAATATAGGAGAGGCCTTCATCCAACAAGCAAAAATGTTAATGGGTTGGATTCTATGGTGAAACCTAACTCAACACCCAAAGTGAATGCTTTGAAATAAGCCAACTTATCACAAAGCTAAATGTCTATATTTGTTTTGGTTTAAGATGAAGCTCAAGCTTTACTGGTAAATGCAGTGCCCATTGGCCATGCCAAAAATATAACCATTTGATGAAGAACAAAAAGTCGTAATATTGGAAATAGAGAGGATGTTTGGATTCAACGCGTACAAATCAACTGCTGAACTTCACCTAAAGATGGCTATTATAATTTCTGAAAAGGTTTATCTTGAAAATGTATAATTTTTTTTACACAACCCAGCAAGGAGGATAATATTAAAAATTGAAAACATTGTTTTCTTTTATATTAAAAATCAGGAAACAATCAATATCAGAAGAAATGAGTTGTTCAATTAAGGAAACTGACAAAAAACTGTTCATGATAAAACTAAAACACACATCTCTTATACAAGCTGTCTAATCCAAGTATTATCTTTGTAACCATAGCAGTTAGATCTTGCTTTGCAGAGTGATTCTACTCTAACCACAAAACAAATATTCAGTACAGTCCATGGCAAAAAAGCATGGGATAGATCTAATAATACATCTTCTAAGATATGTCAGCGGAAGGAGACAGTCATGCAAAGATATGCATTAAAACTGTGAAATCTTCCAAGAAATAAAGATATAGAGTCTACATGTACAGGAAATATACAGATGATAGAAACATTGAAACACATAGAGCACTAGCTGCATTCCCCAACAAATAGCCGTGGACAAGCTTGTGTGGTGAAGCTTAATCATGTAATGGGAGGAAACTTGAAATCATGCGGGATGGTGAAACTGATAAGTCCCGCATTAGGATATCAACCAATTAACCAATGGTGACATAACCACATTTCATAACTTTCTTTGTAAAGATTTGAGAACAAGTCAAACAATTGATAACTGCAACTTACATATTCTCTAAGCACCTTTTCCAATCTCAAGAATAAACCTCTCAAGTATTTCCAGGAGCTTCACTCCCTGAGATTGGCTTGCGGTTGAGGTAGCGGATGACAGCATCTTCCACCCTGCAAATCCAGAACACAACAAGAAGAACATGAGCTGTAGAACATATAACATTTGAATCATTCATCTCATACCAGTTCATTTTCAGTTTTTATTGACACTTGTCATAGACTTATAAGTCGTGTCTAAAATATTGGAAAGCAATTATCAGAAACCAATTCTCTAGTCACAGTGTCTTACAAAACAACAATAGGAAAAGTCACAGAAATGCATGAATACAAGTAAAACTTTATTGGCTTTTTTCCCAACCAGTTTACTTCTACAATTTATCGAAAATTGGATCTTGTAACTAGTGTAATTCCAAGAAAGGTAGCCAGACTCCTAAATTTTACCTAAATTGATTGTATTTGCCAAAAGTTACAAGTATATATATTAAATTCCTTGCATTTTAACAAGTATTTATATTTCCTATTCTTAGCAAAGGCATAGTCAATGCAGCCAACAATACACTTCATCAACAATGCAGATCCCTTCCTACAAGCACCCTCACCACTGATGAAATGCATTTTTGTTGGCTGCATAGACTGCACCTCTAATTAAATTGAAAGATTTGTCATCTATGGTATACCTTTTTAAAAAAATCCAATCCTAAAACATTTCTGAATCAGGAATTTCCTACACAAAAGCTCACAACAAACACCAATATGAACAGCATTCATACAAAGACGTGC
Organism: Torreya grandis; assembly: GCA_037957365.1. Lineage (NCBI taxonomy): Eukaryota > Viridiplantae > Streptophyta > Pinopsida > Cupressales > Taxaceae > Torreya > Torreya grandis. The sequence continues at coordinate 2,147,589 of JARHVA010001046.1, read as the reverse complement.
TTCCAGATTTCAAAAATGCAGGAATTTAAACATACCAAGGTTGATTGTAGAAGTCTGATTTGCCCTCCTTCTCAGCATTCCGGCTTGCTTCGCCTGCGACAAGCTTCAAATCCCTGCTCTGTGATGCTATCAAAGCATTTATGAACTCCACAGGAGACTGACTAAAACCCAGGTAAAATGCTCTCCTGCGGCGATGCTCATGAATTTTTTTTATTGCTGCACAGATTGCCTCATCACAGGTATCAATGTCCTTGTGCTTCTCAGTATTAGCTAAAAAAGCTGCCATCTCTTTCTGCAGCGGAATAGGAACATCCACCAAGACATCATAACAAGCATTACCGGCAGGACTGTTCCCTGACAGTTTAATTCTATGCTCCAAATGAATGGGTTGCGGAAAAGACAGATGCTGTGAGAGTTTCTGGGAAATAAAAGAAAACTTAATCTTCTCGCCACCAAAAAGCTTCTGCAAAGGAGGATCGCAATTGATAACAGATGGATCAGAAGGATGTTGGAGCTTCTTAGCCTTTACATACTGCCAAAGTGCAGCGATAATTCTTGGTCTTGTGTCCACTTCAATCCCTAAAACCTCGATTAAAGGAGGTGAGAGCTTAAATTTCTCCGGAACATAATTCATTTCGAGCCGTATATTAGCCGTAAATTCCTTGTCACCCTTTCGTTTTATCTCAAACCCTTCAATCGGCGCAGGAGAGCGAACATTCTCCCAGACAATGGTAGGGTTTTCAGGGTACAAATTCGGGTCCAAGGAAATAGTGATACGCCTGAAAAAAGAAGAAAATTTTGGAAACGATGTGCTCTGCTTTGGCATACCTGAGAAGTGAAAAATATTTCAGGGAAACTTTTAAGAAAGAAAAGAATGCTTTTTTCAATATCTCGAGTTTGGTGATAGTCTAATAATATTTTTCCAAATTCCTTAATATATATATGTTTAATACATTAAATCGGCCAACTCTAAAAGAGAAAATGTTATTTTATGGAATTGAGACAGAATTTAATTATATGGTGACTGAAATTAGTGGAAACTGGCAATCTTGGCAGCAGACTATATCCTTCGTTTATAGAGCCGGGCTGGACTCAATTGTCAAAGAACAGGAGCTATGGGACATAGATAGTTCAAAGAAAATAGAAACTGGTAGAAAGAATAAATGAGATTGTAATGCATGGTTCAAGGCTGGGAAACATTTAAGGACCTTTAAAAACTATGATAATGCCACAAACTATATCAAGTATAACAATGCTTTTGGAGGATGAAAAGTAGCAGTCAAAAGCCTTCAAAACCAGGTGCAATCTAAATGATGCACCCTGTTGAATTATCCTAATAAAGTACAGGAAGGCTTCTAAGTTCTAAATGGTGAAAGGCTTATTTAGAAGAGCACAAGCATACATAGAGATAGCAGATACAGAACAGGAAGGCAGACATAAGAAAGACACTTGAAATCGATCCAACAACAGGGATGTCTGATAGTACTGGACAAACTTGATGCCATGCAGGCACACAAAAAATCAGAAATATATAGTTTGGCAACTAATAGTCTAGTACCTTTGAGAAGCATTTCAATAGTAACGATGAAGAATCTTGGGACAAACAGACCAATCAATGAAGCATTAGATGTGGAACAAGAGGAAAATCCTGTCCCAACAGGAGGGGAGTGACGTTTGCTAAATGTGTTCCCACTCTTGTTAAAGTCATGGATTATGAGTCTGTTTATCAGTTTATTCTGATTAATCTGCAGCAGATCAGTATGTTCTGAGTTGTTCATGTTAACTCTATTTTAGTATTGTCTTAGTACATGTTCATGTGAGAGGCATGTGATGGAATTATAGACAGTTTGACAGTTTGTCGGTTATGATTCAAGGTCTTCTGAACATATTTCATGCAGAGCTGACTGGTATTTAGCAAGTCATTATTTACTTGATGGCAAAGAACAAATCTTTCTCTTAAAGTTATGAACATCTTTTGAACAGATATCATGGACAGCTGACTAGCATTTGGAAAAATTAGTGTTCATTTTTTATTTTTTGGCAAAATAAAGGAATTTCTTTTGAAGTTATAAATGTCCCATTCTGAATTCAAAACAAAAATTATATATTTATGACAATAAAAACTAAAAAATAGCTAACAAGTAATTATCAGCCACTTTTTTCCAAACCTGAAGCGTCCAGTTCCATTCCGTCTTCCAGGATCCTTCCAAGAATTCGCAGTGTCCAGGATGGTGGCTCCCCTAAATTTTGTTGCTGCTGCATGTTCTGATTTGCAAAGGTATTGAAGACGTAGACTCTGAGCGTTCTTTGGAGGGAGGGTGGGTTCTTTAGAGCTTCCTGAATGTAGATAAAAGTTTAGCAAATCTTTTTAATATTGAATTCTCAGTTAAAAAAATTACAAATATTTCCCAATCATACAAAATAGAGAAGAGAAACATAGAACTTGGAATTTTTTTAACACTGAATTGCCAGGCAAATTTTTTAAGACATTTTCCCGTTGTGCAAAAAGCAGAATCAGGTTTTTAGAAAATAAATAGGAATCTTGTTAAATATTTAATTCCCTAGATAAAATTTTTGTGACTGTTTCCCTAGTATACAAATATTCTTCGAATATTTGATTCTGAGGGAATAATTAAAAATATTTTTGAAAAAGGCTATTCACATAGAAATTGAGGCAAAACTTCATTTTAAACTGGAAGATAATTTTTCACATAGAAACAGAAACGACATCCAGTACTGAATTTTCAGGCAAAAAAATCTAAAATTTCACTTATACACTGACACAAATCTTCATTTTCAACCGGCAAATATTTTTGGAAAATTATGAGAAAAGTAAAACAGAAAAGAATAATTGACGGAGAAATTGAAATCCCTTCAGTCATCGAGATTCGAACTCATGCAAAACTATAAAAATACTTTCAAATCATACACAACAAGGCAATATGTTATTTTACTCAACAATTATAGTGAGAATTTAAAGCAGATATGATCAAATGTTAAAATCTGGGAAAATACCACATCCGACTCGCTGGGTGCAGCAATCGAATTGAGAGAGGGCACGGGTTTGAATCCAGAGTGGGGCAGGGTATATATGCCTAATATGAACAAAATGTAAGGTAAATATAAAAACAATCTCCTTGTAGAAGCCCATAAGGTGATCACCACGCCAAATTGGTGTCTCCGTTGACAATGACCTAGAAACCTACCTTTACTTTTACCTTTATATCCCAACCGATGAGACAGAGTACAATGAAACGAAAAAATGAGGAGCGCAAAAAAAAACAATTGCGAAAAACAGCAAAACAACCACGACATTCTTTTCTTACCTGAATATCGACTTTTTTTCTGGCGACTGCCGCGTCGACCCGGGATTCGAACTCGAGCAATTGCGTATAAAGCGCAGACTCCGGCAACAGCGCCGCGACACGATCGGGAACCTGTTTTTCAGGCGCCTTGCGCTTCTTCCGTCTGGTGGCTGGCGTCACCTCCGCCGTCTTAAAAGGCGACGCCGAAGCATTCCCCGCGATAGCAGCGCCTCCTATGGGGCGGGCGGGGGGCTTTTGCTGCCCGCGCTTAGGGTTTAGAGAACCAGGCGTCGACATCACCGTTGGCGGGGCTGCGACTTGAACCTGCGCCTGTGTCTGCGACTGCAACTGCGCCTGTGACTGCAACTGCAACTGCGCCTGTGACTGCAACTGCGCCTGCGCCTGGTACTGCGCTTGCGCCTGTCCGTGCGCCTGTGCCTGAGCTTGTGCCTGTGCCTGTGCCTGTGCCTGTGCCTGTGCCTGTGCCTGAGCTTGTGCCTGTGCTTGTGCATGTGCATGTGCCTGTGCCTGTGCTTGTGCATGTGCATGTGCCTGTGCCTGGAAGTGTGCAGCAGTAGGGTTTCCAAGAGGGTTTGTATGGTTAGGGTTAGGGTTTGGATTTGGAACGGGGTTCGAAACGCCCGAAGCAGGGTTGAGTACTCCGCCGGGAAAACCAGGCCCCATTGCTCCTATTACTCCAGCTATGCGCACTGGAGGATTGGGGTTAAGGGTAGGGTTAGGAATACTGTTGTTGTTAGTGTTGGCCGCCATTGAAGTTGTAACTTTAATTCCTGATTGTTATCTGCATTAGTGAAACTGAGTAATTAATTTTAGAAGTATATATAATGTGAGTTGATATGTTATTATCCTTCTTTCCGACGGAGCAATTGGAATGCCTGGTAATGGCTTTTACAGGTGTGGCGTTTGCTCCATGGGTGGTGGATTCCGGCCTTCAGCACGAAGTATCTTCTGGCGGCTTCCAATTTTCTTGGGGTATTTTTTTTTCTAAAACTGAAAATGCTATTAATTAATCAAATAAAATAATACAATTACAAGTACCCATAATCCCACAAGGGAAAGTTGTAAGCAGTTTTACAAAACATTCCGAAACAGAAAATGCGACCAAAACAATTAAATTTTAAGTCAAAATCAAAACAAAAACATCGATAATATATCTCCTCTGCAGCGCTATGAGCTTGTCCTTAATCCTTTTGGTCACAACAAGTAACTTAGGGCACCTAGTGTAGAATTGTTCCACTTGTAAAAAAAAAGAGGAAAAAATCTGAGTTTGTTGAATAACAAGGCCCAGAGATTTCCCAGAGTACTGTGGTTGGCAGCGGCTTTTCCAAATATGAAAGAGAATGACCAGCCGACAAATGTTCCATATGACAGAGTGGGTGCCACGGTGGAAAATGCCAATCAAGGCATTTTTTTATTGAAATTGATAGGAAAGAGCTCTGGAATAGTGAAGAGCAGAGAGGACCGGCGCTGTGAAGTGGACGCACTGTACCAAAATAAGTGAGGAATAGATTCAAGGGCAGGGTAGAGAATGCATTTCCCAATAGTAAGACCAAATTTGGACAAAGTTTGACCAATGGGAAGTTTCATATGCAAAACACGCCAACCTAATAGTTGGCACTTGACCTCAGCGAGACATTCCCAGATAGTATTTGCCATGTACTGCGATTGAGCGTCAGAGAAGGACATAGACCACTTGGCATCGAGGGGATCAACAAGAGGAAGCAGGTGTTGAACACGCTAATACAAAAATCACAATGAGGCATTGAAAATGGCTCCTTGGTTTGGCCATCGCCAATCTATCCAAGGGCGTGTAGGGTTAATGGTGATTTTAAGAAGTATCTCAGAGGGAATCCACTGCATCAATGAAACATACGCTGGATTAAGTTTTACTGGCAGTGCGAAAGTACGCTGCAGTGTGTTCCAAGACAACCAACTCCCTGTGCCCTTGTCCCAAATATCTATGATTTTATTAATGCCTTTTTTACAAAAAGTTTGGCGTTGAATCTCGCTGAACAACAAGGGGCAGATTATTAGACTGAATAATCCTATTCCACCAAATACTAGAGTAAGGCATACTCAATCCATCGCGGAGGGATTGATGACGCAATTGAAGCAAAGGGGCTATTCCGTGCCAAGCTGCCCAATTATGCCTTAGGAGAAGAGAGCCATAAATATCAAAGTTGGAGGCATTTAAAATTTTGTCTTCCCAAGGAATGAAAAACCAAGAGCCTTTGTGAGAAGAACGTTGGATCCGTTCCCTAACAAGAATCTTCCAGGGCTCACTACCTATGGTGGCTCTTGCAATCCATTTCGCAGCAAGACATTTTCCTTGTTGAAGTGGATCAATAATTCCAAGCCCACCCGCTGATTTACGTTGAGTACATAACTTCCATGAGATGGTTGTCATACCTTTCTTGCCAAAATTATTATTCCATGAGTTTGTGATACGCTGATTTTGAGGGGAACCAACAGGGTGAGTAGTAAGCATCGTTGGGCAAAAAAATGCGATTAATAACAATCAACTTCCCAGCTAAGGACAGAAATTTACAAGACCAATTATCCACCTTTTTTTGGATTTTATTAAGCACCCAGTCCCACATGTCTCGGGGAGAGAGATGGATGCCAAACGAAATTCCCAAATAGCAAGTTATCTTCCCATGAGGAATGATATTCCATGTGGGAGGAATCCAAGCCAAATTAGTCTCACTTTTTATGAAGAAGACTTCCATTTTGTCGATGTATAACTTGTATCTAGAGAGGTCACAATAAATGTCAAGAATAGACTGCACATCAGCAACTTCTTGCTGAGTATGTTGCAGAAAAAGAAGAGAATCATCAGCAAAATGAGAGTTTAAAGCATAAGAACCTTGTGGGAGAGAAATCCCTTTCAGATCACCTTACTAGTGCACTTTTTGAAGCATATATCCAAGGGCATCAGCGACAATCACATACAAAAAAGGAGCAAGCGGACAACCTTGATGGATGGACCTTTAGAGGTCAAAGGATGCAGTGACGCTGCCATTAACCACGACTTGGCCCTGCGCTCTTAAGATGATTGAGCGGTTGGGATTCTTTGAGTATTTTGCATTTGTTTGGAAATAGAAAGTTTATGTCAATTGTATATTTATATTCAATTAAATTTACTCTGTTTTCAAACAAATTTTTTATAGTAAAATATTTCTAATTTTTTTTAAGGTAATACATAAAAATTTAAAAGTCATGGTATTTTATAAAGAAAAAGTTTCTTATAATTTTTTAATAATATTTTTTAAAAATAATTAACTAATTCCAATATGAGACCCCTACTTTAACTATCTAAAAATGGCTCTCTAAGATTTTCTAAATTGTTCATGCAACTTAAAATAATTATTGCGTCAATAAAGGTATATGCAATAAGCAAAAGATATATTTATCAATCTTCATCAATGATCTATGTTATCGATGTATATGGCAAGACCATTCAATGAATCTGGGTCAGTCGTCATTTTCTAGGCATGTCAAATTACGTGGTTTTCCCTCAGCGTTATCGGTGGCAACATGTCATTCCCTTATAAAAAAACTATTTTGTTCTTTAAAATAGCATGCATTTGTATTGTATTTTTGTTATTTTATGTTTTTACAGAAATTGAAGGGTTTGTACATATAGAAACCCATGGAAATTATGGTGCCTTATAAAGACATGCCCAACTGTGTAAGCTTTGTTTATGTTTTATTTTCAAGGTGTAGCCTTCGACCATTTTCACTTTTTTTTTGAAATGGTTGATGGGGATGACAGAGGTTAGCATGAGGGTTTTGTGTTAGATTTGCAATTTAAATCTATGGGAGGAACGACGACCAAGATGGTAGAGTGGGATCTACATCTCTTGGGTATGTTTCCACATTTTTCATCCTATTTTTTGGGCACTCAGACAAAAAATGCTTTAAATTATCCTTTGATGATGTCCATGACCTTTTACAAAGTTTCAATTTTGGCAAAGGTCGAGAGAATGCTGACAAGGGTTCAGGGGGTTGGCTTTTTCAACAAACCCATTTTGTCCCATCTTTATTGCTTGTTAGATGCATAAGAATGACATTTTGTTGCATTGTAATGTTAGACATATGGTCCTAAAAAACATTGAAGTGGTTTTATGAATTAGAGTGATGCAGGCCAAATCCTTGTTGAACCCTAAAGTTTGTCATAGATATTGTTTTTTTATAGTGCAATATAAAACATACCAACTTGATTTACTACAAAAATGTTTTGACATGAAAAATAATGTCGAATGCATGAACATCCTTGTTCAAAAACTATTATTTGCCTTAAAAATAATGTTTGTGCATCAAAATTGAAGAGTCCGAGCTTGTAATTTTTATGGAATTAGTCAGCATGGAAAAAATAGTGACCCCTTGTTGAAACACTACAATATGTTGTAGAAAGCTCCTAATTAATTACATCTACATTTGATATGTAGTAGAACATCATTTGTAAAAGAAAACTAGTGTAATCTTAAAATATGTTTATAAATTGATTCTGAAATAAAAATTTCCCATGGGTAAAGATCCCTAATGCATTGCAAAGTCTTATTGAAGCTTTGCATTTTTCCATAAAAACTTCATAGTTTAGTACATGCACATTTGACATGTGCTTATGCATCATTTGAAGTATAAAATATGTTAAATCTTAAAATATGACCTTGAATTTTTTTCAAACTTTTTTTTTGCATAGAGAATGATGTTTGATTCATGATAAAAAAAATTGAAACCCTTCAATTTGACTTAGAAACCTCTTATTTTACTACATCTACATTTGAAAAGTCTTAGTTTGAGCTCTTGCAGAACCATTTTGGCATGATAAACCTCATTGAAGCCTGGTTTAACCTTTTAAGACTTAGTGAATGTAAATTCTATATTGTTAAAGCACTGAGTATAGTAAATCAGGGTAGAAATATGCAATAAATATAACCACTAATTTGTTACAAAAGTGATTAAATTTGACCTTTCTAAAAATAAAAATGAATAATGAAAATAAGAACTTAGCTGGGAAATCACTGAGACGGATGATCTGGAGGCTAAAAATTGAGGCAGAGACTGGTCTTAGTATCACAAACAAGATTCAAGTGTCAAAACCCCTCTTGGACAGTAGTGCCCTAATTAGACAATCATGTCATGTGGCACTAGTGTCATTATTTTGGAAATAATGTCCTCTATGTAGGACTATTATGAGCTTCTAGGTGTACCTATGTCTAGATCTGTAAGGTATGTTCCTACGGGCATGAGTTCTGAAACCCTATAGATGGATTGTTTTGACTAATTTTATGAGCAAACCCTAATCCTCTATATTGTTAAAGGTTCAGGTAATACAAGCTGGAAAGTGTGTTTGTTATTGGGGTAGGTTGGACATCCTCAACACCCCACTGTGATGAGAGTTGGCTACATACTAATACTCTGAAGAGGGATCTAGCCCGATGTAGTTATTCCCACCTAAGTGCTGGTGCTGACTTGAGTGCTTTGAATGTTCTTGAGACTGGAAACTCTGAGTAATTTGAGCTTGGGAATGTTATCGATGGTAAGAGACAGAAGTAGGGTAGAATAGGGATTGATAACCTTCATTGTGCACAACTTATTCTGAGTTTGCATATCTAAATTGCATCTACTTTCCATCTAGTGGTTATAGCGCTAAAAGTCGTGTATTTATATTGTTCTGGTGCTTTTGTAGGTGCTAAAAGTAGTATAGGCCGACCCTAGGAGATCTAAGATTTGAAAAGATATCTATTTGTGGAAAAAAGAAAGAAAGGACAGTGGCCCCAGTATTGGGACAATAACACCATGTGGCGCTATTGTCCCTATTATGGTGGTAGTGTTTAGGTGGCAAAACCCTAGGCATGAAGGGCTAGGATGCAAGAATGAGGGTTTGGGGACTACTTCAGGGATGACTAGGACACATGTGGCTTGCACAGAAGCTAGATAAGTATGAAAATAGGCTCTAGGATAGGTCTAGGGCTAAACTAGGGATAGGTGGTCTCAATTGGTGGTGGATTCCAGCCTTTAGCACAAAGTATGTTCACTCATCTTCTGGTGGTTTCCAATTTTCTTTAGGAATTTTTGATTTGTTTGGAAACATAAAGTTTATGCCAATTGTATATTTGTATTCAATTAAGTTTTTTCAAACAAAATTTTTTATAATAATTTTATTCAACAATATGTATTACACAAAAATTTAAAAATCATTAAATTTTTATAGGAAAAAAGTCTTATAATTTCTCAACAATATCCCCTTAAAAATAATTAACTAGTCCCAACATAGAATGCTTACCTTAACCAGCAGGATTTTCTAGATTATTCGTGAAATCTAAAATAATTATTACATCGATAGGGGTATATATAATAGGAAAAAGATATAGTTATCAATCTTCATTAATGATCAGCATTATTGATGTATATGGCAAGACCATTTAATGAATATGGGTCGGTCGTCATTTTCTAGGCATGTAAAATTACGTGTTTTTCTTCAACTTTATCGGTGGCAACGTGGCATTCCCTTATTAAAAAATTATTTGTTCTTAAAAGGAGCATGCGTTTGTATTTTATGTTGGCCTTATTCTTTTATTTATTTTTATTTTTTGTTGTTTTATGTTTTTATAGAAATTTAAGGGTTTGTACATATAGAAACCCAAGGAAATTATGGTGCCTTATAAAGACATGCCTAACTATGTAAGCATTGTTTATATTTTATTTTCAAGGTGTAGCCTTCGACCATTTTCCCCTTTTTTTTGAAATAGTTGATGGGGATGATAGAGGTTAGTGTGGGGGTTTTGTGTTAGATTTATAATTTGAAATTATGGGAGGAATGACGACTAAGATGATCGAGTGGGATCTACATCTCTTTGGTATGTTTCCACATTTTTCATCCTATTTTTTGGGCACTCAAACAAAAAAGTGCTTTAAATTATCCTTTAATGATGTCCATGACCTTTTACAAAGTTTCAATTTTGGCAAAGGTCAGAAGAGTGCTAACAAGGGTTCAGGAGGTTAGCTTTTGCAACAAACCCATTTTGTCCCCATCTTTATTGTTCATTTGATGCGTGAGAATAACATTTTATTGAAGTGTAATGTTAGAAATATGGTCCTCCAAGAAAATTGAAGTGGTATTATGACTTTCTGTGATGCAAGACAAATCATTTTAAAACCCTATAGTTTGTCAAAGATATTGTTTTTTTACAGTGCAGTCTAAAACATACCAACCTGATTTACTATGAAAATGTTTTGGCATGAAAAATTATGTCCAATGCATGAACATCCTTGTTCAAAAACTACGATTTGCCTTAGAAATAGTGTTTGTGCATTAAAATTGAAGAGTCTGAGCTTTTAATTTTTATGGAATTAGTCGGCATGGAAAAAATAGTGAACCCTTGTTGAAACCCTACAATATGTTCTAGAAAGTTCTTAATTAACAACACATACATTTGATATGTAGTATAACATCATTTGTAATAGAAAACCAATGTAATCTTATAGTATGATTGTAAATTGATTCTAAAATTAAAAATTCTCGTGGGTAAAGATCTCTAATGCATTGCAAACTCTTATTGAAGCTTTACAATTTTCCATAAAAACTTCCTACTTAAGTATAAAATCTATTTAATCTTAAATTATAACCTTGAAATTTTTTCAAACTTTTTTTTTACATAGTGAATGATGTTTGATTCATCATAAAAAAAATTGAAACCCTACAATTTGACCTAGAAACCCCCTGTTTTACTACATATACATTTGAAAAGTCTTAGCTTGAGTTGTTGCGGAACCATTTTGGTATGATAAACCTCATTGAAGCCTGTTTTAACTTTTAGGACTTAGTGAATGTAAATCCTATATTGTTAAAGAGCTAAGTATAGTAAATCAAGGTATAAATATGCAATATATGCAACCATTAATTTGTAATAGAATTGACTAAATTTGACCTTTTTAAAAATAATAATGAATAATGCAAATAAGAACTTAGTTGGAAAATGACTAAGACAAATGATCTAGAGGCTACAAATTAAGACAGAGATTGATCTGAGTGTCACAAACATGATCCAGGTGTCAAAACCCCTCTCAGATAGTAGCACCCTAATCAGACAATAGCACCATGTGGAACTAGTGTCCTTGTTTTGGCATTACTATTCTTTGTGCAACACTGTTTTGAGATTCTGGGTGCACATGTCTAGATCTGTAAGGTCTGTTCATACACACATGAGTTTTGAAACCTTGTAGATGGCCTATTTTGACTGATTTTATAAACAAATCCTAATCCTCCATGTTGCTAGGGCATTCAATTAATACAAGCTAAAAAAAATATTTGTTATTGGGGTAGGTTGGACATCCTTGACACCCCACCATAATGAGAGTTGCCTACATACCAATACTTTGAAGAGAGATCAACCTTGATGTAGTTTTCCCCACCTAAGTGCTGGTGCAATTGCAAGTGAAGCTAGTATGATAGTTGATTTGAGTGCTTTGAATGTGCTTGAGACTGGAAACTCTGAGTAATTTGAGCTAAGGAATGCTCTAGATGGTAGTATGCAGAAGTAGGGTAGAATAGGGATTGATAACTTTAATTGTGCACAACTTATTTTGAGTTTGCATATCTAATTTCCATCTACTTTCCATCTGGTTAAAAGTCATGTATTTATATTGTTTTGGTGTTTGTGTAGATGCTAAAAGTAGTCTAGGCTGACCCTAGGAGGTCTAAGATTTGAAAAGATATCTATTTGTGGAAAAAAGAAGGAAAGGACAATAGTGCCAATATTGGGACACTGACACCATGTAGCACTATTGTCCCTCTTATGGTGGTAGTGTTCAGGTGGAAAAACCTAGGCATGAAGGGCTAGGATGCAAGAATGAGGGTCTGGGACTGCTTCAGGGATGACTAGGATACATGTGACCCACATGAAGGCTGGATAAGTATGAAAATAGGCTTTAGAATAGGTCTAGGGCTAAACTAGGGAAAGGTGGTCTCAATTGGTGATGTATTCCGACCTTCAACATGAAGTATGTTCACTCATATTTTGGCAGCTTCTAATTTTATTTGGGTATTTTTGATTTATTTGGAAACATAAAGTTTATGCCAATTGTATATTTGTATTCAATTAATTTTTTGTTTCAAAAAAATATTTTTATAATATATTTTTTAAAAATTTTCTTCAACAATATGTATTACACAAAATTTTAAAAATCATTAAATTTTTATAGAAAAAAAGTCTTTTATAATTTCTCAACAATATCCCCTTAAAAATAATTAACTAGTCCCATCATAAAACACTTACCTTAACCAGCAGGATTTTCTAGATTGTTCATGAAATCTAAAATAATTATTGCATCGATAGGGGTATATATAATAGGAAAAATATATAGTTATCAGTCTTCATTAATGATTAGTTTTATTGATGTATATGGCAAGACCATTTAATGAATATGGGTTGGTCACCATTTTCTAGGCATGTCAAATTACGTGTTTTTCCTTTAACTTTCTCAGTGGCAACGTGGCATTCCCTTATTAAAAAATTATTTGTTCTTAAAAGTAGCATGCATTTGTATTTTATGTTGGCCTTATTCTTTTATTTATTTTTATTTTTTGTTATCTTATGTTTTTACAAAAAATTAAGGGTTTGTACATATAGAAACCCAAGGAAATTAGGGTGCCTTATAAAGACATGCCCAATTGTGTAAGCTTTGTTTATGTTTTATTTTCAAGGTGTAGCCTTCGACCATTTTCCCCTTTTTTTTTAAATGGTTGATGGGGATGACAGAGGTTAGTGTGAGGGTTTTGTGTCAGATTTACAATTTGAATCTATGGGAGGAACGATGACCAAGATGATAGAGTGGGATCTACATCTCTTGGGTATGTTTCCACATTTTTCATCCTATTTTTTGGGCACTCAAACAAAAAAAATGCTTTAAATTATCCTTTGATGATGTACATGACCTTTTACAAAGTTTCAATTTTGGTAAAGGTCGAAAGAATGCTAACAAGGGTTCAGGTGGTTGGCTTTTTCAACAAACCCATTTTATCCCCATCTTTATTGCTCGTTTGATGTGTGAGAATAACATTTTATTGAAGTGTAATGTTATAAATATGGTCCTTAAAGAAAATTTAAGTGGTTTGATGACTTTGTGCGATGCAAGACAAATCCTTTTTAAACCCTAAAGTTTGTCAAAGATATTGTTTTTTTACAGTGCAATATAAAACATACCAACCTGATTTACTATGAAAATGTTTTGGCATGAAAAATTATATCCAATGCATGAACATCTTTGTTCAAAAACTACAATTTGCCTTAGAAATAGTGTTTGTGCATTAAAATTGAAGAGTTTGAGCTTGTAATTTTTATGGAATTAGTCGACATGGAAAAAATAGTGATCCCTTATTGAAACCCTACAATATGTTCTAGAAAGCTCTTAATTAACAACATATACATTTGATATGTAGTAGAACATCATTTTTAATAGAGAACCAATGTAATCTTAAAGTATGATTGTAAATTGATTCTAAAATAAAAAATTCTCATGGGTAAAGATCTCTAATGCATTGCAAACTCTTATTGAAGCTTTACAATTTTCCATAAAAACTTCCTACTTTAGTATAAAATTTGTTAAATCTTAAAATATGACATTGAAATTTTTTCAAACTTTTTTTTTGCATAGCGAATGATGTTTGATTCATCATAATTTTTTTTGAAACCCTACAATTTGACCTAGAAACCTCCTATTTTACTACATCTACATTTGAAAAGTTTTAGCTTGAGTTGTTGTGGAACCATTTTGGCATGATAAACCTCATTGAACCCTGTTTTAACCTTTTAGGACTTAGTGAATGTAAATCCTATATTGTTAAAGAGCTAAGTATAGTAAATCAGAGTAGAAATATGCAATAAATGCAACTAATCATTTGTTATAGAATTGACTAAATTTGACCTTTTTAAAAATAACAATGAATAATGCAAATAAGAACTTAGTTGGAAAATGATTGAGACAAATGATCTGGAGGCTAAAAACTAAGGCATAGATTGATTTGAGTATCATAAACATGAAACAGGTGTCAAAACCCCTCTTGGACAATAGTTCCCTATTTAAATAGTACCACCATGTGGCACTAGTGTCCTTATTTTAGCAGTATTGTTCTCTGTGTAGGACTGTTCTGAGCTTTTGGGTGTATGTGTCTAGATTTTTAAGGTCTGTTCCTACATGCATGAATTTTAAAACCATGTAGATGGCCTATTTTGATTGATTTTATGAGCAAACCCTAAACCTCCATGTTTCTATGGCATTTAATTAATACAAGCTAAAAAGTGTGTATGTTATTGGGGTAGGCTAGACATCCTCAACACCAAGCTATGATGAATGTTGCCTACATACCAATACTATGAAGAGAGATTCACCTTGATGTATTTCTCCCCACATAAGTGATAGTGCAAGTGAAAGTGAAGCTATTATGATAGTTGATCTGAGTGCTTTGAATGTGACTGAGACTAGAAATCTAAGTAATTTGAACTTTGGAATGTTGTAGATGGTAGTATGTATAAGTAGGGAAAATTAGGGATTGATAACCTTAATTGTGCACAACTTATTATGAGTTTGTATATATAATTTGTATCTGCTTTCCATCTAGTGGTTAGAGGGCTAAAAGTCATGTATTTATATTATTCTGGTGCTTGTGCAGGTGCTAAAAGTGGTCTAGGTCAACCCTAAGAGGTCTAAGATTTGAAAAGATATCCATTTGTGGGAAACGGAGGGAAAGGATAGTAGCGCCAATATTGGGATACTAGCGTCATGTGATGCTACTATCCCTATTATGGTGCTAGTTTCCAAGTGGTAGAACCCTAGGCACGAAGGGTCAGGATGCAAGAATGAGGGTCTGAGACTGCTTTAGTGATGACTATGATGCTTGTGGTCGACATGAAGGTTAGATAAGTGTGAAAATAGGCTCTAGGATAGGTCTAGGGCTAAGATAGGGATAGGTGGTCTCAAGTAGCACTCTTATCACTCAATTGTCAATTTTAGGTGATTATCTTTGCCCCCTTTTTTATAGAAATGTATCATAGTGAAATGACTAGGATAAAGGAAAAAGAAGCATACCTGGACTTACCTAAGAGGTGAAGCTTGTGAGTCTAGATCTGAGTATGTGAAGCATGTTCTATTGAGTGTCCTGCAAGTGAAATGTGCATAGATCAGTATTTACTTAAGAGATATCAAAAGCAAAGACAAAATTGAGTAAAGAAGTAAAATTGAGTAACAGGATAAGAGAGAGGAAAATAATGAATACACCTCACCAAGTACGTGAACCAATGTATAAACTTGGTGGCAACTAATGTGTGTGTGTATATATAGTGATCAATCAGTGATCTGTAAACTCCACTGATTCAACTCAAAGTGAAGTTCAAAGTATGAATACTGATTTCTCAAAACTGATACAAATTCTCAAAAAACTCAAAAGAACTTGCAAAATGTTTTGGCATAAATCATTCTCGGTTATTGAACTAATTTTTTAATAACATTGTGTTATAATTGTCATAATGAAAATTACTTGCATGAGTTCATTTACTAATTAAACCAAATCAATAAACAGAAACAAAATCATGCTTCAAAATGACAAATTACCAAGAAACACAAAACGTGATAACGGAGTTCGGCTCAACAAATGATGCCTACATCTTCGGGTTCTCCAAAGGAGTGGACCGTTTTCATCAAGGGCATTTCAACACCCTGGAAACAATAAACAACCTTCATGCAAGTTGATCTCTCAATACAAAAATTCACCTTCACCGTGACTAATAATTAAGCTCGGCACCTTCGAATTATGTGAGTCTTCACACATGTAAAGTTGCTCCAAAAGTCCTAAAAATATCCTCTATGGGTTTATAAATACTCTTCCAATATGCGAATTGGATAAAAAGAGTAATAAGGCTGAGTATCTTGGCCGAAAAATGGATAAAAAT
This sequence comes from Torreya grandis, assembly GCA_037957365.1. Classification (NCBI taxonomy): domain Eukaryota; kingdom Viridiplantae; phylum Streptophyta; class Pinopsida; order Cupressales; family Taxaceae; genus Torreya; species Torreya grandis. Next base: position 2,131,310 of record JARHVA010001046.1, on the reverse strand, counting down.
CTATTATCTAAGCTTTCCCAAAACTTTTACAAAGTCTCAGCCTCTAAAAATTAAAAACACAGTCCAAAACCTGATTAAAACAAATACAGATTCGTGCTTTTATAATTAATTACAAACCTGTGGTGTAGTGACTAAGTCTCCTAACTTTTTGCCACAAGGTTAGGGGTTCAAAACTGGCCGCCCACCTTTCTAGGCGCCTAGGCATGCATTCCTTTTCTTTGGTGCATTTGAATCGGCCTCCCTTCTTGTTTTTGGCGCTTCTCCTCCTCCTTGGGCGCTTCAATCTTTGTTTTTTTAATCCCACATGTGTGGTTCAACAAGAATTAAACAAGGCTTAGTAAAGCCTATCCGCCATTTCTGTCATGGTTTTTTGTCCCACATGCCGCGCTTGGAGAAAGCGTAAGGCTTTTAAATAACACTTCATCCTCCACTTATCACGTGGTATCCACATGTTGCGTGCTTGTAGAAAGGGTAGCGCTTTGAAAGGGTTTTTGGCCGCCCACTTTTCACACAAATTTTGCCACCTAAGACTCCCTTGACTCAGTGTCGGGCTGGGTCTTTCCTTGGAGAGCGTGCCATGCCATAAGACTTGCCTTAAGACTTGCCACCTTGCTTGGTCTCCCCTTTAAACTCGGTCTTTTCTTCCAACTCGACACCTTACTTGCCACATGGCTTGGTCAACGAACTTATCTCTGAGCTTAATCATGCCACATGTCAACCTCCCATTGGTCCACTTGTCGTATGTAAATAATGCCACGTCACTTGTCGACACCAAATTTTTCCTTATCGAACCAAAACTTCAGCGGCTTATAACTTTTGCATACAATGTCCGTTTTGTAAACCGCAAGAAGCATCGAAAAGCTCTCGATGAGCTCTACGATGTGCAATCATTTTTTTAGAATATGGAAACTTTTATTTTTTCACAAATGGAGAGATCCACTTGGATTAATCAACGAATAACTTGGACTGAGCTAATGGCTTGCTCAATCCTCATGTGTGGGTGGCTCAAGAACTCAATCCAATTTTGACTCCATCATTGCCCACCCCTACTTGGTGGATCGTGACCCATGAATAGCTTAGATTGGATTGATGGTGTGTCCAACCCTCTTATGTAGGTGGCTCAAGCACTGAAGTAGACTATGACTCTATCATTGCCTACCCATGTGTAGTAGATGCATCTAAAATAAAAACTGTGTGATGTAATTGGAAATGTCTAATTGGAGATATCTAACTAGAAATGTCAACTTTGCGGTCACTCAAGTATATTATGTAGCTCCAAGCCACTTGGGAATTCCAAACAATGCAGATGGAGTAAGGCATGAAAATAGTGTGCACCCTAGAATATAATGTCTGATGTATACAACATAGATAATGGCATGGAGTTTGTCATTCCATCTGATCAATTGATGTGTAAGTGAGCACATGGAAATAATGTACCATGCACATGCCCCCAAATTTGATATCTAAGCATATGGATTCTCGATTAAGTTGTAATAATATATATTTGAGTATTTGAACTAAAAATGGGAATGGTCATGCCATGCATAATGCTCCCAATCTGAGAAAACTAGTGTGAATTTGAGCTAAAATGGTATGAATTTGAATAAAACCAGTAAATCTATAATTGAACCTATGTAAACCTAGACTATACATATTATACTTTTTTGGCCAATCTGGATTATTTTAAAACTGAGGCTACTGGATAACAGTGTCATATCTTGGACAGTAGCACCATGTGGTGCTAGTGTCCCAATTTGGCCACTAATGTTTGACTACTCTAATTTATGTGTAATTGTAACTGATCTCTATGTCATTAATTCCCACTATGTTTATCTGAGTCTAATTTCTATAATTTGAGCTTACGTGCTGAAAAATGTACTATGAATGCATTTTGGTAGCCTGATCTATATGACAAACCCCTGTGAATACCTCATCTTTTAAGGGGAGTTGTTAAACTTGTGCAAGAATTGTCTACAAAAGAAAAAACTTTGCAAGATGTGTGTTAGCTAGAGTATATATGATATCTACGTAAAACATAATAATCTAATATAATATACATACATAACATCACAATGTAAGTTAATATGAGCATATGTTTGTAATGTGTTATGTATGTTATGTATAACATTCACAATGTTGTCAAGACGTATATAATGATGTATGTAATAACAAATCTTAGTAATAACTGAGTAACTACCTAGTTGGATGGGGCATGATGTCCATCATGGCACCCTAGTAGGAAGGGGAGATGTATGAGGTCCCTCATGACATCTAAAACTAAAGTGTGTAGCAAGCAAGAGACAAGTGTCATGGTTATGACGCATATAATAAAACATATATATAACACACACGAGGCATACAAAGTAGGCCAAGGGGACACAAGGGACATGGGCACATATCACTAAATCTAAGAAAGCAAGACATACAATGACATGTTCAAATGTCCACATACACAAACAACAAGTGAGTTGGATTAGAACTGCATAGAAGGACACGTTCAAATATCCACATACACAATCAAGAAGGCACATACAAGGACATGGGCATATGTCCAAAGCATACATATTGTGAAAAGAAGTGACATAGATCTAGATAACAATGGCATATTCAAATGCCCTTGAATAGAAGAATCATAGAGATATAATCAAGTATAAACTAGGAAAACTAGAAATAAAAGTATGCATGGACATGTAATAATAATCTGCTGTAAGATCCAAGATGTAGATATATTGAGTCTTAAGTAGTAGTAGCCAACAAAAAATTTGAATAAGTATAACATGATCAATATCAAGATATAACAATGATAAATCTATGATGTAGAGTTTAGAAAGATGTAACTTGATAATTGAAATTGTGTATAGGATGCCCCCAAATGGGTGAATGTGTCAAATAAAGAACTCGTGTATCTATGCATATGCCCCTAGTGGGTAGATAACAAAAAATATGGATTGTGTGTAGTGGACCTGAGTCTTGTAAGTAATCTAAAAACACTCAACAAGAACAAGTGAAACATGTATGTATGATAAAAACTGACTATACTAAGATATCTAGCATATGTAATGTCTAGCAATGAATACAATCTTTTGGCTCATTCCATTTTGGCCCATTTGATTTTTTATTTCTCCCCATATGCACCATTATACTGCCTTTATATGGTGTTTGTTGGTTGAAAATTAGTCAAATTAAAATGGTTTGGAGATCCTTTCGACAACTTTTCAGTGAAACAAGGCTACAATAAGTCGATCTCTCATATTAATACACCTTTATGACAAATGGAAAAAGTTTGGATCCCTTGGGGTCTTCGTAAAGATAACGTAAATCTATGGTTTGTCATGAAGAAGAAATCTATTTTTTGGGACAAACTCCAAAGAATTGGTTTTCGTGGGCTCCCCTTGTGTGTCTTTTATAAAGATAATTCTGAAACCCTAAAGCATGTCCTCCTCCATGGCTCCATTGTCTAGAGAATTTTGTCTTGGTTATTTAAGAAAATAAACAGACTTTGGGTGGTGTCTGACTCTATTCATGGACTTTTGATTAATTGGACAGGAGGAGGGGATCGAGTTAAAAGTATTTGGTCAATGCCCTCATATTTGATCATTTGGAGCTTATGAAAAGAATGAAACAATAGTCTTTAGGAAATTATCCCTCTTTGAAGATTTCCTCACTCTTGAAATCGAGACACTCCTTTAAGAGGTTTTTAAGTCTAAGTGTCCCCTCCTAAAAAGAAAATCAATGGAGAGGATTGTCATATTCTCTTAAAATGGAAGTTGTTGAAAAACAACTTCATCCTCCCTTCCCAAATAACAAAAGGTTATTGGCCTCTTGGAAGCCTCCAAGTGAAATTTATGTCAAACTAAATTTTGACCAGGCGTTTGAAGGTAATCCAGGCTTTCTGGTGGAGGAGGAATATTTAGAGATTATTTGGGACAAGTGCTTTCATGTTTTGCCTTCAACATTCCATGGTCTTCTAATAATTTGGTTGAAGCTCTAGCTTTTCTCAGAGGTTTAAGAACCACTATTGATTCAAATTTTAGGAAATTATTCATGGAAGGTGATTCTTTTTTGATTATCAAGGCTGTTAAAATGAGAATATTTGCTCAGTGGAAACTCAATTTAATCATTCAAGTTATCTTCCATGTCATTCCTTTTTTTGATGACATTTCTTTTCTCCCACAACTATCATGAGACTATTATGGGACACACTCTCCAATAGATTTTTTGGTTAAATTTGGAGCTCTTCACCTTCCTCCTAATGAAGATTGGCACTATGAAGCACCCCTCCCTAGAAAAAATGTAGAGAATTAATTAGAAATGACTCAACCCCCTGACAACTTCCTTTTTGTTCAATTTGTCGTCGAGGGATTTAGTGGTCTAACTTTTGGAGTGTGTATTGTAGTTTTAGTGTTTGAGGGACATTTTGGTGACTAGTGACCATTATGGGAGTGTTTACATGTTGGTGCTTCCCTTTAGTATTTTTGGATTGATCTGGGATGTGTTACTTTTGGACTTTAGTTCTTTAGTTTTCTCTCTTTATCTAACTTGTTGGCTTTGTGGCTACTTGGCTTTCAAGGTTTTTGTGTGTCTCCAACTTTTCTCCTAGAGGCTTCTTTTGTCTTTCTTGGTTTGATCTACTAGCCAAATATTTTTGTACCATGGCGTAAGGGTCCCTTTTCACTGATTATTTTCTATCAAAAACATTAAGTGTAGGTGCCATGTTGGAGCTATTTGAAGAGACAAGAATAAAAGCATTGGGGGAGCTGCTGACATAACTCAATAAAAGAAAGAACAACCTTCTTAAAGAAATAATTCATCCCACAATTTATGCATCATCATGTGGTTGAGACAAATGTAACAAATTGTGGTCCCATAGATTGTTGGGTCTTGTGGACTTAATTAAAACTATTTCATTTCATTCATTTTTATATGCATTATGGTTACCTAGTTATGTTTGCTCTAATAGTTGTATGGGTCTATGTTATGTATTGAGTTTAGATCTTGTTTGCGTGTCTATGTTGTAGAGTAATAACCTTATGACTTTATAACTTTGGAAAATAGTTTGAGAAGAGTAAACATAATATTTGATAGAAGAAGCCAAAGAGATGTTGGTGGGTTGGTTGTGTCGAGCCCCACCCAAGTTCAAATCTCATTGGGTGTGTGAGGCTAGCTGTGGTTGTATACGTTGTGTATTAGAGTCTTATTAGTTGTAGATTTGATAATGGAGATGGGGTCCTTGTATGTGTCCTAGACCAGTTCATAGCTATGATTAAAAGCATTGATGAATTTTAAAAAAATGCTAGAAGGAAAACAAACCAAACTCCCAAAGTCAAAAGAAGGTAGTAACAAAAATTAGTTTGTAGCTCAATAATAGAGCACCTCAGAATTCACATGGGAGGTCCTAGGTTCTAGCTGATCCATGTAAATAATGTGGTATTACATCCACCAAGCTAGGAACTCCAAGCAACAAAGTGTGGCTTGAGGGGGGAGTTGGAAGAAAAACAAGCTACACTCCAAACTAAAGGAGCCAATGACCACAAAGGACCAGTAGTTTTGTGTAGACAACTCAACATGTATGTGGGAGGTTCAAGGCTTTAGTTGTAGCTGGTCCATTGAAAATAAACATGGTATTAAAATCTATTAGCTGGGAGTCCCAAGCTCTAAAATTAACATGGTATTAGAGTTAACAAGCTAGGATCCCCAAGCTAGAAAATTAACATGATATTAGAGTCATAAAAGGCTGGAAGCCCCAAACGCCAAAGTGTGGCATGAGGGGTGGGGGAGGAGGGGGATATTGGAAGAAAACAAACTACACTCCCAACTCAACAGGGTTGGGAGCTTAGTTGTGGAGCACCCTGCCATGTACATGGGAGGTCCTAGGTTGGAGTCCTTCCTTGCCCTTGTAAAATAACATGGTATCAAAGCCCCAAGCACTGAAGTGTGGTTTTAGCAGGGGTGATGTTAAAAGGAAAACAAACCACATTTCAAATTGAAAAGGATTATACAATGGAAGAACTAGACCAACTAAATGTAGTTTATCATCGTGCCAAAGCATAATATCAATAAGACATAACTAACGGGGAACCTAAATCATTATTGATCAACATTGGATCAAAGTAAATACCTAACTTACTGGGAAATGGGTATAGGTTTAGGTACCAAAAATGCCAATTTTTAGAACTATGGGTCATTTATGTGCTCTTATGGCCCTTAGGTCCAATGGCCTTAACTTTGGGTGAGGGACCCATTCCCCTTATATAGACAAGGGACATTTGCATTCTCTTACTCAACCAACTACAAGTTATGTGCTTGACCCCCTCTATACATATATGGGATTGGTCGAGGTTGAAACATTTTTCAAGCCCTTTAGGCTAAGAGGTCTCATCCCCATTGATCCCACAAGTTGTCTAGTAATGATGACAAGATCACCACCCATACCTACCAACCTCTTGGGATGTGACATGCTCATTTATTGGAGACTATGATGGGGATATGATGAATGAAGCAGGTGGAGTACTGGGAAGAACAAGACCTTCTAGCATAAACATTGGTTGGGAATAGGGTGAGAGGGAACCAAAACACATGTCAGTTGATGGAATAAGAGGTTAGTAGAAGGGTAGAGTAGAGATACTCTCAATATATGATAGTTCTTTTCCATACAAACTTTACACACACACACACACACACACACACACACACACACACACACACACACACACACACACACACACACACACACACACACACACACACACACACACACACACACACACACACACACACACACACACACACACAATGAGCTGAAGGGAGAGGTTGATTATGCACTCAACCTCCAGAACTTGACTACCCTTCTCTCTTTTGCACTTGACCTGGAGGGGAGGGATACATTTGACCAATCACAATTTTGTGCGCCTATATGTATATAGGATAAGAGCCATTGGAAAATTGGATTGACATCTATATCCATTTTTGCATCATTACAATATCCCATTCCTCGATCATTCTCAAGTGCAGTGGAAGTATAGGTTGAAGTTATGACTCGACTCATCGAGATAATTCATTGGAGTCTATCTTACTAATCAGGTAGATTAGGTGTTAACCAACGAGTGAGGTGACACCTATCAATAGGGAGATGCCCTCCCCCCTCCTATAATTTCCTAGGTGATAGGTGCACAATTTGATCTACCATCCACATCTAAACTGTAGTTCACTTATGTCGAGGGAAACTCAGGGAGGATGGGGGGAATCCCCCTCCCCCTGCTCCCCAGCTTACCAGTGATTGAGGAAGGGCCCCTATCTATATATGGGGTCGAGATAAACAATCTTATTGGTTCGATTAACAACCAATTGATCTTTATGAATAATTGAGCATTGGTTGGGGACTACCTACGATTGGTATTATTAATATCCATTTCCTACATAGGGTGGGTTTGAGTGTCGGTCAAGTGCATCTACTACATCTCGAGTGAGATGAAAACATACAACATGTTACATGTATAGACATACTTTCGTATATGGGCCCATATCTCAAAACAAAAGGTTGTCTATATAGTTAACACGTCTCATGTTGGGCACTCGACCGATAGGGAGAGCAGGATGAGGAGGCTGAGGGTCTGAAGGTCACCCCAACTGATATATAGGCAGCCCCTATATATTGATATGTGAACAACCTTGAATGGCTGCTCAATTGAATTTTGTCGGTTGAATTTCGTCCTCCCTCTCCTGCCTATCTATATATGGGGGGGGGGGGGGTGCGTGTAAGTGCCTCCTATAAACAAATATGGCAATGAGAGAGGGGGGTCTAAAGACCTCGACCAATACGGAGAGTAAGGGATTGATGATTTTTGGTTCGATGCTTCGAGCGAAACCACTCTAGAATGAGGATGAGAGATTGAATATTCACGTACATAGTAGGTGGTTCAGTTGGTTAGCCATATAATGGGTGAGGGAAACTATAGATTATGTACTCCTATATCTTATCTATATAGGTGCTTACCTAACCCCCCAAATAGATATGGGATAGAGGGGATTGGGGGTTGGGGGGATAACTAGATATATAGATGTCAAGGAGGGGCTATTATATTATAGGCAAACACCCTATATATCTATTCATAGTTTGAAACTCTAGTAGTTGGTGAAATAGTTGGCCCTAGTTTAAAGGCTTTAGTCCTTTTTTGAATCTTTAGTCATTGTATGAATCTTTGCCTCACGTCTTGGGTATATAGGTTGGAGTATGGGATATTGGGATTGCAAGTCAGGTTGGGCTACTGAACTTGGGTATACATGGGCATCAAGACTTGGGACAGGGGTATGCATCTCATACCATGTCTATATATAGGGGTACGGGCCACTAGACTTGGGTATAGGCATCAAGACTTGCAGGTTAGGTTGGGCTACTGGACTTGGGTATAAACATCAAGACTTGTAGGTTAGGTTAGGCTAATAGACTTGGATATGGGGTATGCCCCTCATGATTTGTAGGTCAGGTTGGGACTCTCCATTAAGTAGGTCAGGTCGGGCATACAAAATACAAACTTGGGTATGGGCATCAAAACTTGCAGGTCAAGTTGGGACTCTCCATTGACTACACAGGTTGACACTCTTCATGCAAAATATATGTTAGGTTGGGACTCTCCAATCAGTAGGGCAGATTGGCACTCAAGATAGACAAGTCAGGTTGGAAGTCTCTACTGACTAGATGAGTTAGCACTTGACCTACGCACTCAATATCAAGAGTGTCACTCGATAGAGTGAATATATATATATATATTTTGGTGATCAAGAGGTTGGTATTCACTTGACAGGTTGGTACTCACCATACAGAATACAAGATATAGGTCAAGTTGGCACTCTCCACTAACTATACAGATCAGGTTGGCACTCTCCACTAACTAAATAAGTCAGGTTGGCAATAGAGGTATACAAGTCAGGTAGGTGCTTACTAGACAAAGTGTCATTCACTGATCAGTATACAGGTCAAGTTCATACTCACTACTGATTATACAGGTTCATATTTTATTATATATGTGATAGATAGAATGTCACTCCATAGAGTGAAAATATATAGTTTTTTTGGTGATCTCAAGCTTGACCCTCACTCTATAGGTTGGCACTCAACCTACAGAATATCGGTTGGTACTCAACCTTACTCGATCTACAAGATGACACTCAATGTAAAGGATCTAGTCGAGCAAGGGATGGTTAGGGGCTAGTTGAGCTCTAACTGGTCGAGCATGCCGATGTAGAGGAAAACATGATCTATTTAGGAGAACATGTCAATGTAAAGGAAAACATGTTTTGTCTAGGAGAGCATGCCGAAGGAATGGATAGGTCTAGTCAAGCATGCCAAAGGATGGTTGAGGTCTAGTCGAGGTTTAGTTGAGCATGCCAAGGTCCCCTTATCTATATATGGGGAACCATATCTATATAGGGGAGGATAGGAAGGGGATGGAGAGACCAAGGCTTTATTTTTAGCTGGTCCATTAAAAATAAACATGGTATTAGAGTCTATTAGCTGGGAGCCCCACCTAGAAGATTAACATGGTATTAGAGTCAACAAGCTAGGAGACCCAAGTTGGAAAATTAACATGGTATTAGAGTCAACAAGCTAGGAGACCCAAGTTGGAAAATTAACATGGTATTAGAGTCATAAAAGGCTAGGAGCCCCAAATGCCAAAGTGTGGCATGAAGGGTGGGGGAGGAGGGGGATGATGGAAGAAATCAAACTACACTCCCAACTCAATAAGACTGGTAGTTTAGTTGTGGATCACCCCACCATGTACATAGGAGGTCCTAGGTTCGAGTCCTTCCTTATCCTATAAATATGACATGGTATCAAAGCTCCAAACACCAAAGTGTGGTTTTAGCAGTGGGGGATATTAAAAGGAAAACAAACCACATTTCAAACTGAAAAGGATTAAACAATGGAATAACTAGACCAACTAAATATAATCTATCTTCGTGCCAAAGTATAATATCAACAAGGGCGCTATGCACCGAGTCCCTGCGGGAGCTTAGAATAGTTTAGAAATTTGATTTCAATATTGATTAGCTCAACCTCTAACAAATATGGGAAGTTGGAGGAGAATCACAACTCAAAAATAAAGGTAGAAAGTACATTTAAGAGGGCCACATTCCTCTCAAGGTTTTTGGAGAAGAGATGAATAAATTCCATGTTATTGATGTCATAATGGACATTGTATGATATTCAAAGGGATTTAGAACGAAAAAAGATGAAAAATTATAATGCTACAAATTATGATAGCATTGAAGATGAAAATAGATAGAAGTGCCATAATAAAATGAGGGGCATTAACCTTTATGCAAATAAGATAAATATGGATACTCTAGATGTTATTGACAACCTTTTGAAATAAAGTATCGACATAAATTCACCGACAAAAGAGATGGAAGGGAACACTAGACTTATCATAGCCATGAGGTTGTTGAAACTTCAAATGGAAAAAGGAAATCCAACTGAACTGGGAAGTCAAAATCCAATCTTCAAAATATTCTCAACTTAATAAAAATTTTCAATATGTTGAAAAAATCCATAATTATTCTACTAAATAATGATGGAACTTGGAAAGAAGGACAATATTGCAAACATAAAACAATCTTATATATACTATTACAGAGTTTGGCATATTTTTGAAAATACCGAATCACTTGTATTATAAAGAGAAAAATAAATGTGTGAAGCCTTAAGTCCCAAAGAACAAACTAATAACCATTGACAACTTATTTTCCACCAAAAACATTCAATTATGTTTCAATTACTACTATTGTTAAAAGCAAATTCAATGTTATTAGCTGTGTCTGAAATCAAAATAAATATTCCGAAATACTAACCTTATATTAGTTTTAACTTTTCTTGTTTTAATTACATCTTGTTCAAGAATGTTTTGGTTTGAATTTTTTAATCCACGTTGACTCCATGAACTCTGAAAGAAAATTTTAAATATAAAATACCAGACGTTATGTATTTTATAAACATTAAAAATACCGCCAATCGAGCTCCTGCCCCATAGCGATACGATGGACGAGACCCGACAGGGACTCGATCTCCCGACTTTAAAAAAAACATGAAACTGCTCTGCTCGTACAGTTACAGCATTGCGCATCAGATAGCAAATTGCTTTTAAAGTTACCCACGACTTTTTGGCCAATCGAAAGGTGGTGAATATTCTCCGCAAATTAAGAAAACCCACTGTGGCCGTCGGATATACAGTCAGACAGTCGCAGCGTCGTCGGTAGAGACGTAGAGACCAAAAGATTGCACAAAGCTGAGGAAAGAGATCTAAAGAGCCTGAGCCTATGAGAAAATGTGGGGTCTCGAACCTCCGACCTCAGGCAAATTGAAAGGTCTAGGGCCTGTTGAGACATGGATCAGCTAGGACTCAAACCTAGGATCATTCATATGCTGCTGGAGTGCTCTATCACTGAGTTACTGGTCCCTCTTGGACCAGTCCATCTTCGGTCTGAGTGTGGCTTAACACCAACACCCCCCTTTAAGCCACACCTCTCGTGTGCTTGGGGCTCTTAGCCTGGGCCTAGCTCTGATACCATGTTGAGACATGGATCAGCGAGGACTCGAACCTAGGACCATCCATACGCTACTGGAGTGCTTTACCACTGAGCTACTGGAACCTCTTGTATCAGTCCATCTTCGGTCCGAGTGTGGCTTAACACCAACAGGGCCCCCTGGTGTGTTCGAAAGCACAAATCTTTTCAATTTCCTCTCAGGGCATGTCTAGGGTGAAGCACGAGGCATATTAGCTTTTTGGAAATCTCTGCGGCCTCTCTAAGAAATATACTTGATCCAATCTCTGCAGCGTGTTAAGTGGGTCTTTATAACTTGCCTACCTCATCCACCCCATAACTTGTGTTATCACACTGGTCGCATCCAACCTAAATGCAATCTTGACGACCTAAAGATTTTACTAACACAAGACGACGACAACCATTAATTACTGCTCAACCTTGTGCTCGATAAAGTTCAATATTGATCACATGTGTACCCAACAAAAGGGTTTCTTAGGTGTGATATGGATGCAGGGAAGAATGTTAGGAAAATATATGATCGTATTTAAATAGATGGTCATCCTTAAACATTTACAAACATCTTTGGTTTTATAAATAGCTTTAATAGGAGATGCATTATTGCTCTCAATTGTCAGTTTATACACTGCATCAATGATTCTGATAAATATATACAAAAGAAACTGAAAAAAATATGTTGTGGTTCAAGTTATAAAATATTTAATAAGGAATGAGCTATTGATTGATTATGGTTTTAGAAGTTATGTTCCTACTCATTTGCATAGTAAATAAAACAAGTTACCTAAGTATGTTATATTTATCGATTAAACAAATAAATATTGATTAGGTTTTCAAAATGGTGTTACAATTGAAATCCTAAAGTTTTATTGTATTGTATGTGTTTTCAATTGGCTCATTTGAAAGGAAGTGTTCCATGGTTGTGATAATAAGATGGTTTTTGGGTACAATGCAATTGCAATAATAACGTTGAATAGAGAAATTAATTACAACATTTAACTAAGATTATAAGTATTTTAGAAGATATTTTGAAAATATCATTTCACATTATAAGCAAATATTTAGTCACTACACTTTATAGTTGACCACACGAAGTGGACATATAATAAAAAAACAACTCTAACCATAAAATAAGAACCCACTTTTTTTGGCACAATATCGCAAAAACCATTAATTATTATTGTAGCTTTTCCCATTTCTTGTGATGTTACCCATGCAATGTTGTAGTATTAGATCTCTCAATGTTTTGCTTATAAGGTAGTTTTCCCATATTTTTTCAATGATACTATCAATTTTATTTTTAGGTGCTACTTTTACTACGAATGTTAACTCTTACAATTATACATAAGGAATGTTCTAATTTAATATAAACCTTTTTTTTTAATTTGTCCCAACAACATTGAATTTTCTAGATAGAATAAACTCGAACTCATAATATTTAGAAATAAAATTATAATATCCAAGTTTTGCAATGTCCTCTAGTTCTAATTTATTCATGACCTTTCCAAAAGTTTTCAACTATAACATTAACTGGCATAGAAGGATTAGTTTATTGAATTTCAAGCTTGAATATCACAACTCATTCATTAAATTGTATAAATCTATAACAACAAACATAAATAAGCTATATTTTTATGAAACACTTACAAAATCATCAATTTTTTTTTCAATGAGTCCATTACAACTTATTTTAGTATTCAAATTTCATCCCAAACTTCTTGTAGTGTGATGTTAGGATGACATTTATTCATGTCTAAGCTAATAACTACTTCCAACTCATAGTACTTCTATGTTTTTATATGTGTAAAACTCAATAAAACTCTAATATGTAGTCATGTTCATCATCATATTTACAAGATTGCAAGATTAGATGTGTCATCATAATCTTAATTGTTATGATTTCATGGTGACGACAAGATAACCATGATGAAGACAAGTGTGTATGCATTAAGATTCATAATAGATCATCTTTCAAAAGTCTTTATGGGAATTTATGAGATTAACTGATTGATTACGTACTTGATGTATGTTGTTTTCCATTGGATGTGTAGGCAGTATCTACAAGGTCATGACAAGTAATACTTGTAGAATGTCATATTAGATTGCATAGTTGAATACAAAAAGTGTTATAACTAGTATTTGTTGTAATGCTCAATTATTGAAATAAAAATCATGTTACATCTTGTTGCTTGCAAGTCTCTATGAAAATATTCAAGATCGACTGATTAATTACATATTGGATATATGGTGTTTTCTATTAGATGTGTGGTTGATTTATCTACAAGGTCATGACAAGCAATACTTGAAGAATATTAAATAATTTTGCATAATTGGATATAGGGAGTGTGAAAATTTTCACTAGGGGCACTACTCAATTAATGGATTAATACCCATGATAAATCTTGTTGTTCACAAGTCTATATGTGAATCCAGGAGATTAATTAATTGATTATGTATTATATGTATTATATATATGGTGTTTTCCATTGGACATATGGTTAATGTGTTTACAAGGTCATGATGGGTAACTAAATCCATTTGAGCATGCAATTGGGGCTACATGAGTAAATTTTACCGAAATAGATATTCCATTGGGGCTAAGTGAGTAATTAAATCCAAATAGACATTCATTTGGGTCCAAAGGAGTAATTAAACCCATCGAGGCATGTAATTGGTGTTAAATGAGTGATTAAATTTCACTTGGCATGCAATTAGGGCCAAATGAGTAATTAAACTCATACGAAAATGCAATTAAAGCCACATAAGCAATTAAATCCATTTGTGCAAGCAACTGGGCCCAAATGATTAGTTAAACCATCTAGGCATGCGATTGGGATTTGTTGAGTAATTAAATCTAACTGGACATGTAATTGGGGCATGGCGAGTAATTAAACATATGTGGATGTGCAATCAAGGCCAAATGAGTAACTAAATCTAACATGACATGTAATTGGAGCCAAACAAGTAATTAAATCCAAGTGATGATGTAATTAGTTCATGTTAGTAGAGGTTCCTAGAAAATCCATCAAAATAGGTTAATTTGTGTTTATATGCAAAGGAGGATACAAGCTCATAATGCTGACATAGTTATAGAACATGTTAAATCTTTATTCAGTTCACAATTACATATTTATCCGGAGAAACACATACTAAATTTTACAAAACCTTCATTATTATTGAGCGATTATTATTTTTTGGACAAAACAAAGTATACACTACACACATAACAAGTACAAAAACACATTTGGGAAAACCATTATCAGATCTCTATATTGATCTCTTTATTATGAAATTCCTTTCCATTACAATTGATCACTATTTATAGAACGTTACAATGCTTTGTCCCTTCACATTCTATCCTTTTGGTTCAAGCTCGAAGGAATATTTTTGCATTCCATAAACTTTTGGAATGCATACACATGTCAAATACATCCAAATGAAATATACTGCATAGTTTGATATCCATCACACACTTATCATGCATCTACACTGTGATTTTACAATCCTATTCCACTACCAACACTTTCATAGACTTAAACAATTGTCACATCTTGAGACAAAGTCACAAGAAGTGTGCCAGATGTTGAAGTGATGAATTGGATACTTAGAAGAGTTGGTCCAAAACATTACTTGCGGTAATCGCTCAAGGTCTTGTTCATTATAGGTTTTCAACTAAGTAGGGTACCGGTCTTCTACCCTCATGAGTTTTCAATGGATTGACATAACCAAGTGGTTTCCCTTTATGGGTTTTCAATCAACCTGGCTCCACTCCTAATGGCTAAAACCTTTTATACTTAAAAAATATTCTTAAACATTTTAAAACTAGAATCTGCACAACACCTAGAGAGAAGGTGGAGGCATAGATTGCATTATTGGCACTGAGGGAGGTTGTGGAAATGATGCTATTAGAGTTTTTGTTGAAGAAGTCACGACTACATAATTGAGTCTTAGAGGCATTTGCTATGTTTGGATGGTTAGTTGTGCAGTTGTGGTCGAGTTTCTCTGTTGGAGTTGGGTTGGTGGGATGAATTAGGGATCCTTGATGATTTATGTGATGGATTTATTCATATGGGAAAATTCCTTAAACATCATCCAATCAATGAGATCTCCCTGCACCATATTAATCATAATGTGCAACAAGATTTGGCACCCCATAATATTCTGAATGTAATCATCTTTTGTAATCGTGAGGATGGCCCTAGCATGTGACACCTTTTGTTGGATATCTTGTGATAACTCCAGTCTATCTATATGCCTATGTGTTTGAATGCCAACAAATGTATTCTAAAAAATCTCATTTTCCATGTTTGTAGCTTGTGCATCACATTGTCTCTTGAATCAAGAGACTTCTTCCGTATGACATCCAACTTGTTAAAGGTAGCCAATTGGTCCCCCATTGTTGCTTTGGGTTTGTTGGCCTTAGTGAACTCTAGGTTGAATTCGATTCATTCGATGTTTAATTGATGCTTCCAATCAAGCATGTTTTTGGCTGTGTTGAGCTTGGAGTGCAATAATATCCAAGACTTTCTCATATTCTTAGAGGAGCTAAAAAATAGCCTTTGCTTCTATCATCAAATTTTGACCTTGCATTCAAAGTTGTTACAACTTCTGTGCAACGAGTTAATCTTTTATTAGCTAAAAAAAAAGATGTGAATTGATTTTCTTCGGACATGACTTGGTTGCCCAAGACTTGGATGACTAGCACATGACAAGTATCATCAATGACTTTTTGAGGCGGAGGTGCAGATTTGAATTTTCCTCTCTAAGTTGTGATGTGTCTTATTCTAGTGCAAAAGCCTTTTATGCAATAGATTCCTAGAATGCTATAACTTCCCCTATTTGATTTACCAAAGTTAGCTTGGTCACATAAAGTGACGCTTCTTACTTCACAAATCTTGCAATAGTCTAACACCTTAGTATGTGTATCTCACTATAGAAGAAGACAAGAGCACATATCATATTCCTCATGATAGATCTCACACGTATATTTAAGTATCATGCAGATGTTCTTGCATGGGCAGTTGCTTTGTGTATGCCCTTCAGATTCGCAATTAGTGCACCAAATGCCACTATGTGTCTCATGTGCATTATTAGATGTAACCTTCTCAAGTTGTGATGCCATGGAAGTTATCTAGTAGTCCATGAAGGGAATGATCCCAATATCAATGCTTCTAACTACCTCAGTGCAGAGAGATGCTTCCAAAGCCTCATGTAGGCTAGTGAAGGTTCTTTGTGACAAGGTTTGATAAAAGGATAGTAAAAATCCTCCTATAAACTATTGTGCATGATAAGCAACATTAATCTCAAATGATAATTTAGACAACAAGATCTTAAACCTTGTGTCATACTCACGCACACTCTCTATAAGTACTTGCTTTATGTCCTTTAGTGCTATTATGCTATGTTGCTCAAAGTCAAGAATGTCAAACTCCTGAAGGAAGGTTCTTTTAATTTGATCAAAGTCGACCACCACTTGATAAGGGCCAACCTTTTAGTACCACTTGTGTGCATGCTCTAAAAGCATAGTTATGAACTGTGTAGCTTTATGTTCAAAAGATGTAATGCCATGTACCCTCCAAATAGGTTCACATTTGTGGATATGCTCAGCTGCATTCTTCACCCCTCAGTATTTAGGTAAGTCTAGTGTCATCTCATAATACACCATCATTGGTTAAGGCACTTAAATAGGTGGTTATTGAGAAGCTCCAACCCCGATCCCTTGAGGAGGAAGTTCACTTCCACTCATGCCACTTCCTAGTCATCCTCCAACACTTTCAGTAGTAGTGCTCATGGTATGGGGCATAGTGGATGGTTGGTTACCCAAGTTTGGGCCTATACTTTATCCTTGTGGCTAGGTCCTCTAGGCATGCCAAGTTGTGCTAGATAATTCCATTGAAGAGGCAAGGAAAGTGTTAAGTTTATAGGTGCATCAAGTAGTTCAGTTCTAGTGTCCCATACTGGTTTAGTTTCTAATCCCTCAATATTTGTATCCCAATTATGTATGTGTACTTTATCTAATTCAAAGTCATGATCATGCACTATGGTAGGGGAGACTGGTTGGTTCAAACTTGGTTCTTTCTACCATTTGGCTTGTTTTTCCTTCATATGATAAAAGTGGCACAAGACACGATGCAAAATTGATGAGGTCTTCCTTGTGCATTTTTTCTTCCCTACAAATCCTAATAACACTCCTTGAATCCTCTCAGTCTCTTTTTGTGTTGTTAATTCCTATAATCCTTCATCGAGCTTCATCATACTTCTATTTTCTTAGTGCTCACTGATTGGCCACCATTCCAAATCCATGATATTTTACCAACTCGTATTCACTCCCCTCCCAAATGTGTGGCTCATGCATGGATGGTTTATCTCTCCATTATAGTTTCAAGTCTGAGATCGACAAAGAGCTTCTTATTTTCAAAAGCAAAATACTTAATATAATGGCTACATGGTTCTTGAAGGAATTGGAACTTATCTTCTTCAAGACACAAATACGTAGTTACAACGTACTCTAAAATGTAGCTATTCAGAACTCCTTTCCACAAAAAGTTGACTATTCGCGTCCATGAAACTCCAAGTCATGCTAAAGTCTGCTGCAATTCTAGCGTCCAAGACTACCTCCATCCAAGGTTCCTTGATGGTCCTTGAGCATATGCTATTAACCAAGTATGTAAATGAATCGAGACCTCCAAAAAAAAGTTTCATCCAATGCACTGTAGATATTTTGCTCCACCCATTTTCGTGCAAATATTCTTAGTTTAAGGTATGGAACGAAAAAATTATCTTCAACACTAGTAATCCATTCTTTTATATTCTCAAGAGTAATTCACTCAAACATTTTCCATAATTATGATTCAAGTACTTCAAGTCCTGGTAATGGAACAAAAATGTTGGGAAAACTTTGATAATTTTGACTTCGACATTGAATTCTAGCTCAACGAGCTAGCGCATTAGCCCTTTAACATGAGATTTAGGTCTCACACACTCACTCAAAGCATGTAGCAAAAGACTAGTTCTCATAAGTTTTGTTGCATAGTGTTAATGACTTGTTCATATCCTTCTCTTTATGAAATGCAAATAGGAAAAATACATAGATAGACTACCTTGTTCCTTGTTCTAGGTTCGATTAATATTACTACATAGATTATTGTCATGTTATATTAGTTAATTAGAACAAAAAAGAATTAGTATCAAGGACTTCACATGGAGTCTAATCTCTATGCGTATCCTATGCAAAACCATTCATCATAAACATGAAGATTAATAAAACCAAATAATTCATATATTTCGCTTCAGCATAAATAAAGTAAAAATCCATCACAATATCATCCCAGAATCCATCCATGCTCACAATATTTCACAACAAGGGTATTTATACTTGTTTTGCTCTGACCAAGTGTTTACAATCATTAATGTCTTGAAAAATTAGTGCATGGACTCTTAACAAACTGAGAGTCATGGTACTTACAACTAGTTCTTCCTAAAGACCCAAGCCTCAACACCCCATATATCCTCACTCTATGATATATCTCTATTGCCATGTGTTCCTTTCCTTGTGGGATTGTGCAAAAATTCCTATCAACAAGGTTGGAATGACCCATATGAATTATTCTTCCAACTTCTCCCTCTTCCCATGTGCTCCCCTAGTCTTTTGCTTCCCTTTCGAGTCATATGTTCTTTGGTTCCTTGTGACTCATTCTCCTCTGACTGGGTCCTCTTGTGCTATTAGCCACTTATGCCCAGTAGGTTTTGCACCATGGTGATTTTGCACCTATCAACTATACACCATGGTCCTTTCGCATTATGCCAATTTTGCACCAAAATTGGATAACATTTAGCCAAAATTTTGGGGCTAACACATTCATTCACATAAAGATCAATGCATACACAAACAACCACACAAGCATATCACAAGTAAACACAAGAGATATGTGGGACTTGGGGAATAAAACCCACTGAACCATGCATGTGGACTACTATCATATAATGTCAAGGTCCAAATTTTAGTGAAGCACCAACTTCACAATGAGCTCCAACCCCTACCTAGTTGAGCACCCACCCAACTAGTCTTCTACAAACTCTATCTTGCAAGGAGGCTCCAACCCCCTAGGCAACCAAGAACCAAATTAGCTACCTTGAATATTTGATCATATTGAAACACCTATTTCTAATATTTAACTAATGATGACCTCCTTTTTTTTCACTCTTTTCCCTTTGCTCTTACTCAAACAACCTCTTAGGCTTACTAGCTCAATCATGCCTCTTCTAGGCTCAATAGGTCCAATGACCTGTGCATCCACTTGCATAAGATATGTTAGATGAACATGTTTTATCCTATTCTCCTCTGGTGGTCCTCAAATGACCCGGTCCTTTTTTATATGCTCTCTCCTACGCTTGTATCCTTTATTCTCTAATTCATTCAAATAGGCAAATTAGGCCTTGCTTTTATACTCAACTCTTCCTTTCACTCATCTTGGTCAGAAAATATGATTAAAACACTTGTATCACACTTTAAATAGGTCCTAATAAAAATTACCATCAATAATAAATCACTCATTTGGTCGATCATTGCCTCAATTAGGCCTTATTGAGACCTAAAGTAATTAGGCCTATACATGCACTTGTTACAAATTAGATTTCTTGGACCACCTGTAGCCTCCATCAACACTTGAAACACTTATAATATCACTTTAATACACCCATCATAATATATCCTTATGTCCCCAACACTATTATATTCATTTCACACCTTGAACCTATCAATTAGGTCTACTCGCTTTTTAGGCCTTCTCACTGCCAAAAGTCTGTCAACCATATATCAAGAAAAAAGACAAATTTGTCAAAAAACCACATGAATAAATCATATTAATAGATCCTCCAAGATCTCATGCTCACTACCATGTCCATTGGACATCATCATATAGGCCAAAAGGCCTCAAACCAACTTTAGCAAAAAAACCACTCAAGATGGTCAAATACTATCAAAGTATAGTCAAGCAACTTTGACTACCAACACCTGCATATGGACTTATTATGAATAAAAACACATTTAAATGGACCTTTGAGACTTATATAATAACTTAAAACTCATTGGGTTCTCTATTTTAGTCCAAACAACCTCCAACTCACCTCTGCAAAGTGATTACTCAAACTGTTTGTAGCCTCTAAATGTTTAATCATGTAGAAGTTCATGTTTATCACTCGTAAAAGTGTTTCCAATACATATAATGCACATACATAGATTCTCTATTATCTATAGTAAATCATAAAATAGATGGATCACTGATTCTAGGACAATCATTAGTCTTACAGACCAATCTCTCAAGCCTCTAACTCACTGTCATAACACAGTCTAATAAGCCATTTTGGCTCCCTCATCTCAACACCTTAGCCTATCCCTCCACCTTTCATAGAGAATAAATAGGTAAATTACATGTCTACCACCATATAAAATTTAAGTGGATGCATTGACTCTTATAATAGGATCTCAAACTCTTCATCTCACCTAGCATACCTGGAATAGTCATCTTGGCTCAAAACACAATCATGGTGAACATGACTGCTCACACCTATAGGATCACTTCCTTGAACTCCAAATGCACTATAAAGGTCCTTCAACATCATTTTAACATCTTCAAACACTAAGACATAGATTTCATATGGTAAATGTAGAACATATAGGCCAATCTTTGAACCTTACTCCTTCACTATCTTCATTCACTCAGACATGCCATCTTATAATCAACTTCTTGCTTGTGCATGAGAATTATCACAACTTCTCAACTAAGGTAAAATGAGGTATAGGTATTAAATAAATACCCCAAACCATTAGATCCATCCTTAAACAACTATACCTCATCCCTAAACACATTCTCACTCAGACTAGCTTTTTCTCATTATTTTCACTCTTTGGTAGATTAGCGATAGGTCAACTTGATTGACACAAAAGACTGAAATAGTGAGCATAACTTACCCAAAAAACAATATGGACATCAATAATAAGTCTTGGTCTTCAATCTCCAATAAATTACATGCATTGACTTGGTAAACTTTGCCTTTAACATCAAAATCTTTAGAAAGAAGCACTTTTATGTACCTTTTGCTCACTGCCCTGACACACCACTACCACTTAGAGGTTCTTGGAGCAGTCCTATACAACATCCAATCATAAAATAGGACTTACCAATTCATTCTAGGTCATTCTCAGCAAGATTACTCCAATCAGGTCACTATAAGGGTTTAAAGAGGGTTTTGGACCAATTTACATTCTTAACAAATGTTCATAAAGATTTGTTCCTTAAAATAATTAAAATTTATTGGAAAACCTTATTAGGACCATATTAAATATCTCAAAAAAGGCTAGTGTCACCATGCAAAATCTACACATGCTAATGAGCATCAACACTTTCTTCTCGAGCTCTCATCTCTTCATTATGTATGCATAGGAGACATTCTAATGTGATTTCTTGCCTTCACCTTCAATCTATGACCTATGCTTGAAACAAATTTTTATACCTTGATCCATGCTCACATGTGCTTAAACATCTTAAAAACTCACCTTGAACCTTTATTAAGACCACACTAGGCCATTATGCACGTTAGGTATATAACCACCAATCATACTTGGATCTTGAAAGCACTTGGAAACCTATTGTATTGCTCTCAAAACATCATAAACATGTCAAATACTTTCATACCATGCTCATTCACTTATATATTGTTCATACAGGTATCTCACTTCTCACCTTAACAAGCTACAAGCTTGTGCCTTCACACTAGGTCTCTCATGCCAGGACTAGACCTCAAACTTTGACCTTCCTGCCATTATAGATGCTCTTTCAACCTAAATACATGTGAAAAACATATTGTCATATGTTTTATCACTGATTAATCATCCATATTCATATCTTTACCATGCCTCACAATGATCCATGCCTATATCAATGCAAGACTAGGCTTCTTAATATATGATGTGCACTTTTCTTCACTTCAAAGGAACTAGGATCTCACAAGAACCTCAAATCATTCTCTAACACCTCATAATCCTACACTTATGTCATAGCCTCTCATCATCATCAAACTTACCTCTTTGTCATTAATGTATATAGGAACCAGGTCAACTTTTGACATCAATGACAATATATGAAACCAATGATTGTATTACAACACCTTTTTTACCCACATGAGACAACGTATTCAAGGAGAATAAAACCCCCAGTGTTGGCAAGAAGAATCCCCTTTCTTGCTGAAAGGAATAATAAATTCAAATTTTAAATCATGGAAATTCGGGTGAGCCTCTAAGACCAAAATTGTTAGGATCTTGCTCCACCAATTAGAGCACATATATGATTACCTCTTGTATTAGCAACTAAACACGGAATTTAACCAGAATGAATAAGTAACTAGAAATATGAAACAACACAGGAAATGAGAGACAATACACAATTGTATTAATAATCACTTAGAAGAAAATACAATAAAGAAGATGCCACTTCTTCTTCCACCTCAAAGGCTTGCCACACCTCAAGACCTTCTTCCCTCTCTCTCTCGGTCCCAACAATCAACTCAAAAATAGAATTGATGTTCACCTCAACCAGTCAGTAACACGCTGCCAGTACACCAAGTACACAACTATACTCCAAGTAGATCTCCTGCTCTCTGCTGCTACCTGCAAGTCACTAGACCTTACTCACCATTGTAGATCTCCAAAAGAAGCCATGCATACCTGCTGACCAAGATCATAAAAACACGAAGAACCCTTTTGATTCTCCAAACCAGTACCCACACTTGGTACTGTGGCACTAGGAGGAACACACCATTGCTCTCTTACTCTCTGAAGGAGCTTATTTTGCTCTCTTACTCTCTAGCACTAGTTTACAATACAACCTATGAGTCTATTATATAGATCTCATGCATACAATAATTAGACTATCTTAATTACAATAATTAGACACGCAACTCAAGACTATAATTAGCCTTTAACATGCAAACACTCAGTTCAACTAACTAACTATTCGTGCAATGAACAGTTCTGGAACACACAGGCGACCGACGTCGGTCCCTGTCTGCCTGGAGGTGACCGACGTCAGCGGACCTCCTGCCAATGCTGGTTGTCTTCAGTTCACACCTGCCAATGTCAGTTTCATTCTGCACTGCAATCTGCCGACGTCGGTCTCCCTGGAACTCAGCAACCTCCTCCATGTCTGCAACAGTTGAAGCTTTTAGCTCCACACCCTAACAAAAATCTCTTGAGAAAGGCCCTTATCAGTGAAGGGTTCAACCAAATAAGGATCCAAATCATGAACAGGTGCAAGGGATGATTCACTCTCCCTTGCTATGGTAGATCAAGATAAAGTATCAATATGCTGCCCAAAAGAAGGGTTACAAGGGGAATTGAACATCAAAATGTTGCTTACAAGATCAGAGTTAGGACAACCTATCTTTTGAACCCATTTCTTTAGGTGGGAGGAGATCAACCTCCACCAACTTTCCTTAGATAATCCGTCACTTTTTGAACAACCCTATTACATTTAAAACACGTGCAAGGTAACCCTTCGTAGTTGATGAATTGCATCCATAAACTGAAGGAAGACTCAATCCTAATAGAATGGTGGAAGGGCCTTGAAAATTATGCCAAAATATAGACCCTTACAAATCTCTGTTGAGCCCCCAAATCCTGATCAAATTAGACAAAAACCCAAAACTTATTGATCAACTACTAAAGCAGCCCAAGATCTCTCATGGCCAATGAAAGACTGTATAATCTGACCCATATTGGAGCTTTTGAGAACACTATAGTAGTTGGGTTAAAGAATGGAGCCCAAGGACACATAAACACGCCATGCTTTTCGATGAACTAGGGTCCATTATCCCGCACATAATTTTGGTCCACAACTTATCTGAAACTAAATAAGAAATATCCATTAGAAAACACAGATAAGGATACCTCTAAAATATTAGGCCAAACTACCTATGACTATAACATTTCCCCAAACATCTGTAGATAAGGGTTTTGTACCCAAACTCCTTGTTAATAGCTATTAGGTCTTCATCCTTGACCTTGAGAATAAGGAAATCATCGGAAAAATTAGTGGGATGTCCCCCAAAAAATAGGCTCAAACTCAGGTTGGATCTCCCCACCAACTTCTAAACCCACCTCTGGGAGAGCAATATTAACATCAGTTGCCACAACACCCCTAATAAGCTCCAAATTTGTAAGGGAAAGTCTATTAACCATTTGTGGTGTCAATAGAAGGTTAAAATGAATTATGTTTGTTAAACATAATGTCGCACAAGAATGAAATAAGTTCATAACATTTTGACATTATACATACACCATTTCCTTACTCTAAAGAGCTCTCTCTAGAACTACCACTCCACCACCAGGTTCTAACCCACCAGCCACCCCTGTGATTAGCCCTTTTATGCTCTCCTTGGTAGCTCCCGCCAAAGCCAAACCAATAACCGTCGCCTCCCAGATGCCAAGATCACCATGACCTATTATTTCTACCCCCAATAGTTGATGCAAGTCCTTGGGATGATTATTTCCTGCATTGTGCCCCTTCCCTGTGCAAGCCTTCCCCATCACCTCCCCCATCACCACTGTCATCGTCAAGATCCTTGGCCATCATGTTATTTGTAATAATATTTTTATTATACACACACATACATAAAAATATATTATTATCATTATTATATTTATATATATAATTATTATATATGGTATATTGTATCTATAATATATTTTATATATAATAATAACAATTTATACATAAAAATATTAATAATATTATTATAATATATTATATCTATAACATATACATATATGTATGTATATAAAACCAATTAGATGAAAAAAATGGAAAGGCTTATGTTGGTGTAGACTTTTATCTCATTGGGTTTGTTTACATGGTCTAGTCAGCTTGTTTAGGTTTAATAAAGGTCTTTAGTGGAAAATGATGCCACATGCATGAGGATGTTGGGACATGTCTATTTTCCACCTATATAAGGAACCTTCCTATGTAATTTTTGGCTAACGCTTGAATGCTTTAATGAGAGAACGAGGTAATGTTCTTCTGCACAACTTTCCTTGTGTGAGACTTTTTTCTTTCAGGTTATGAGATTTCACTCCATAGGTTCTTCATGCATGCTTCATTGTTTAGTTGATCATGATGCACTCTTACATGGTATCAAAGCCATTCTAACAGTTGTTTACTATTCAAATCTATGCGAGATCCTTACTATACATTCTTGTTGTTTTCATTGATTTCAATTTTCAAGGGTTTAGTGGGTTTTTTTGAAAAAACCATACAAATCTTTATACTTCAAATAAAAAATGAATAGTTCCATTAGATTTTAAGGGCACCAAAACCCTAGGATTGGCTATAAACTTGACCTAGTTTCATGACAACCATTTTTTGGCCATTTTAGAGGGTTTTAGGTATTTTTCTTAGTTTCCACATAATTCTATACGGTCGGAGTCTTCAATTATAAAATATTTTTTTATTTTTTCTAGATTTTAAAGATTACTAAGTGGGTCTTTGCTAGATCGATCGTGCACTCACAAAAGGCCTTAGCCCCAAGTCATATGGGAGAATAGTCCTTGGTCATGCCCAACTCATGGGGACTTAACTTTTCCTTGGAAAATTTCTCACGACTATTTACACACCATTTTTTTTTCAAATTTGTGCATCTTATTTTTTCCAACACTATTTCCCACCATTTTTATGCAAGCTCAAATCTTAAAAAGGCTATAACTTTTGATCGATAACTTTTTTTTTAGTTTCATCTTATTCAAATGTGTTTGTTTTTTCATGCTCCATGCATTGGTGGTGTTTTGGGCCCCTCTAGATCTCTCTTCAAACCAACTATTATACACCCTTTGACACATTATTGATTGAGTCTGATGTCCCTCTAGTTATTTCATACTTACGTACAAATTATTCAAGATGGATTTTTGGTTGTGTTTGACGTCTATAAGAACATGCTTATATTTGAAACTTAATGGAGGTCACTCTGATAATTCTAAGGGGGTATTGTGTGGTGTTGTGTACTTTTATTTTCTATATTTATTTTTTACTTTCACCAACCTATTTTCTTGCATCATGGAAAATTGATGGTCGTTTCATCCTCTTATGGCATTCAATTATCACAAATGGAAAAGCAACATGCTACTTGCTCTTAGAAAATAAAGATTATATAGGATTACTATGAATGAGGAACCTGAACCTATAATAGATAGAGAGAAAAATAAGTGGTTTAACAGATGTGATTAAGCACATGGCTATCTTAATTTGTTTATTTTTTATGACTTACACTTTCACATTGAATCTACTAAAACACCAAATGAAGTATGGACCACACTAGAAAAACTCTTTAGGAAGTAGAATGTGATAAGAGTTCATGAACTGGAGAATGAGCTCATCAGTTTGAGCCCAAGTGACTTTGAAACACTATATGACTTCTTCACTAAGTTCAAATCTTTGAGTTTGTAGTTAAAAAAATGTGGAATAATTAATAAAGATGATCAACTTATTCTATCTATACTCTCCAAATGGGGTCCAGACTATTCTATATTTGTATCCACTTTCCATGCCACAAAAAGTGCTTTGGGAGCTGCATGAAAGATGCCTTTTTTAGATACCTTTGTTATCAACTTGACTCGAGAGCAAGATAAGTTGATATAGATGGGCACAGTGAAGTCCTCAAAATTTCATGCACTCTTTGCTAAAAAAGAGAAGGCTTCGAACAACATAGAGAAGAAACAAAACAAAATGGATCAAGAGAAGGATGCAAATCTCCCACTGATAAATCCAACCATGAGACCTCATCTTCTAGTTATAAACCTAAGAAATATTAGATAAAATGTGGGTTTTGCTTAGGGAAGCATGATGAAAACAAATGTTTGAAGAAGCAGATTGACCAACAGACTAAGATGCTGAAGAAGCACAACATTAATGTCCTTGATTCTACCAATCAAAACTCATCAACCCATGAATTCATTAAGATAAATGGCCATGGTAAAGAAAAGGTAAAGGAGAATAGTAAGGGGAAAGTAAAGGGCAAGAAAAAGGCAAGGCCCTAATTGCTATTGTATCATAGAATCATACACGGGTCATTGACTCTAGTGCTTCACATCACATGGCCTCTTCACATATTGAGTTTAGTTCCTTGGAACTATGTGACATGTCCTCCATACAATTGGGTGATGGCACTTATAAAAAGGTTCTCGAGAGAGGGTCTGTTGAAGTGAGTGGTGGGATATTAAATAATGTTCTAAGTGTTCCCTCATGTTCAACTCATCTCCTATCAGTTTACCAAATCATTCACCTTGGTCTGAGCATGTGAGTTAAGTTCACTTTAGATTCAATGTATGTTAAAGAGCTACATAGTGACACTATATTGATAGTGGGAATAGTCGATCATTAGACTCAGTTATATAATTTATCACACTTTGCTCCTGACTCTCCTCCAAAGTCTTCTTCTTTGGACTCACCTAAACTTGATGACATTTTTGAGCCTAAGCACATTTTTGATATTGATGACTCTTCTTCTGATACAAATGACTATAGGAGTGATGGGGACTCACCTCTTCCATCTCCTTATCATCTTCTAGATATTGAGGAGTTATTTTTTGATCAACCTATCTTTGGTTCACTTCAAACATTATAAGGAATATGTATTATGTCTAGGACACATCAAACACTAGCTAGTCTATTCCATAGCTTTAGGGTATACCATAGTCATTCTTAGCCTCTACCTCTAATACACCATCATGGCATAGAGCATCTGACCCTCTTATCTTGCATGAGGAGAATAATTCCTTGTATAAGAATCACACCTTGGTTGAAGATCCATTAAGCACTTAGTAGACTCATTCACTGTTCCAGGGTGATCCTCTCTTCATTGCATCTACTTCTAATCCATAATCACTCTAGGGCACCCTATTGCAGGGAAATGATGGCTTCTAGAAGTTTTAGATTCTAGTGGGGATTTTTAGCCTTATCTTCTTATTTTCTCTCTTTTGGAGAGGAGTTTTATTCCTACAGGTTTTCTCCTTTTCTCCGTTTTATAGGAGTTGCATTGTGCTTGGGTACCTCATCAAGCCTCATTGCTAGGACCCAATTCTTCTACCCACCTAAGCTATGCTTAAGGGGGGGGTGTGTTGGTGTATAATTTTGTCCCACTGAGTTTTATCTACATGGTCTAGTCAACTTGCTTAGGTTTAATAAAGGTCCTTAGTGGGAAATAATCCCACATGCATGAGGATGTTAGGACATGTCTATTGTTCACCTATATAAGAAACCTTCTTATGTACTTTTTGTCCAATGCTTGAATGCTTTAATAAGAGAATGAGATAATGTTTTTTTGCATAGATTTCCTTGTGTGATACTTTTTTCTTTTAGGTTATGAGATTTAACTTTATAGGTTCTTCAAGCATGTTTCATTGTTCAGTTGATCGTGGTGCAATCTGATAGGTTCTTCAATAAAAGACACCTCTCATATAAGTTAATAAACCGATGCAAGATGTCATATATAAATTTATATGGATATAAATATTTACAAGTTTTTTCCAATTCCATTCTCAGTAATACTAACAACAACTATTGTATTTGTAATAATAACATTCACTTCTCTTTATTTTGTGATTAGAGGAATGGTAAAATTATCGATAGGACAATAAGTGCTATGAATTTTGGGTAGATTGATGAGCTTAGGTACAAATCCCCACCAATGTTTGCATACTCTCTCCAAGCACTACGACAGTCTAGTGTATCTCAAATTAGGCACCACCCCGACCACTATAGCTTCCTTTGTAGAGGTTGCAACAACGATATTGAAGAGTGTACGTTACAGCTAAAGGGGTGTAATTTTATACTTTCGTAAAGCAGGGTTTTGTAAAGCACAAGAGTGTAAATTGACAGTCATTCCTCACTCAAAACCCATGATCATTGACCATGTCTCACCTTTATGCATGAATCATTAAGCAACAATACTCTCATATTTATTTTTTAAATCTTTCCAAAACATCTTTTCCTAACTAATGCTCCCTTGGATTTTATGTTTTTTTCCCAGTAGGGATAAATAAGATGCTTATGAAGTCATGCTCTAATTGTGGTCGCCTTTTCTTCTGAGAAATTAAGTATGGTGTTTTTATATATTATTGTGCCTGATGTAATTGCTCTAGGTATCAATATATTGGAATTCTGGATGAACAAAAGCCACAAGATAGACTCCAAGACCTTAATGTATTATACCCATGTCAACAATATTGTAGAGTTGATTTAAGTTGTACATCAGACGTGGAGCCCTAAAACAATCAAATCAAATCCAATCTCATGACATCCTCATCCACCCTTGACAATAAAAGGCAACCAATCAAAGAGGTTGCCACCATGCAAATTACAGAGCCATTTGCAATGGGTGCAAATAATAAAAATCCAATAGTTGTCCTGAATCCAAGTCGTATGTGTATGTATATATGTATGTATGTATAGATGTATATACATACATACATACATACACACACATACACACATATATTTATATACATATACATGGGTACATACATATATACATATACCTACATACATATATACTTATACATAAGTAAGTATGTGTATATATGTATATAGGTATACATGTTTATAGTGTCAAGATCCTACTCCTTAAGAGTACACTTGAATACCTTTGTATAAGCAACTAAACATAGAATTTAACCAGAAATAATATGTAACTAGAATTCAGAAACAACATAGAATATGAGAGACAATACAATCTTGTATTAACACTCTTCTAGAAGGAAATACAATGAAGAAATCACACTCTTTCCACACCTCTTGGGCGCACAATAATTCTCCCTCAAGAGTTCTCTCTCTCAATTACAAACACAATCAACTTAATAACCGAGTTGTTATTTCCACCAGTCAATAACAGTACTGCCAGTACCACCAAGTACTCAAATTACTCCAAGTAGATCTCCCTGATCTTGCTCCTTATTGTGTTGCATATCTCCTTGATCTTGCTACCCCACATATCTCCTTTGACCTTGCACACACATACATACAGATCAACTGACCTTACTTACCATGTAGATCTCCCCTGATCTTGCACACCTGCAGATCAACTGATCTTACACTTGGAAGAACCCTTGTCCTTGTCCTTGACAAGTCCTTTTGATCCTTCACACTTTACAATACAGCCCCATGGGTCTCTTAAATAGATCTCATACAAGCAATAATTAGACTTCTTAATTACAATAATTAGAAACGTAGACTCAAGACTAAAATTAGTCTTTACATGCAAACTGACTGTCTGTCTAAAATTAGACTAGTATGCACAGACGATCGACATCGGTCTGTCTGTCTGGAGATGACTGACGTCGGTTGATCCATGACCAATGTCGGCAACTTTTGGTCTACCCCTGACTGACGTCGGTTGGCCTAACTGACGTCTGTTATTGTGACACTCAGCAACCTCCTCCATTTGCATACCTGTGAAGCTTTTAGCTCCACAACCTAACAATCTCCCACTTAGAGATAAACAGTTACACCTGTACCTGTACATCATCTAATTTTGTTTCCTAGATTGTATCCCTCTTCAAGTTCAATCTTGAAGACCAACAGAAGTTGAATCAAGATTCAACTTCTCCTTTGTTCCCGGCTTTGTTAACATTTTCACAGGGTTCTTATCCTTGCTAGCCACCGTGACTGCAACAACCTTCTGCATCTCAAAAATCCAGCTAACCACCGTACCACCAATAGTGAACACATATCATGTGGTGCTTCTCCTATCATCCAAGTAACCTACCATATCCAAATCTACATACTCATGTAGAGAAGTGCTTGACTCTGCATAGCATGTATACCTGCTACTGGTCCCTCTCAGATACCTGAGAATCCACTGAACTGCTTTCCAGTGCTCCTTTTCTGGATTGGCTATTAACTTGCTGACAACTCCCACAGCTTGGGTAATATTAGGTCTAATACTCATGTACTCAACCTCATCATGTGATTTAGGACACTGTTCTGTGAACTGTCCAACCATATGTGTGCTAACTGATTTTGCATCCTACATATTGAACCTCTCCACTACCTTATTCACACAATCCTTTGGAGACAAAGTCAACCTGTGACTTTCCCTATCTCTATAAATACTCATGCCAAAGAATTTATTTGCTGCTTCCAAATCTTTCATGGCAAACCTCTGAACTAATTTTACCCTTAGCTCAGCAACTCCCTACATGTGTGACCCTGCAACAAGCATATACACTACATACAATAACAGGATAATGTAGCTAATATTATCCAACCTGGTAAAATAAACACAATGGTCACATTAACATTCAATAAAGCCATGCTTTATCATACACCTGTCAAACCTTAAACACCATTGTCCTCCAGCTTGCTCAAGACCATATAACCTGGCCTTCTGTCTCACCTGCCCATTCTCTCCTTTTTTTAACTTGGGAATCCATTCATCTTTCAGTGCTTTCTTTCTAGCTGGCAACTCTACCAAATCTCCCATTTGGTTCTCTTTCAAAGAATCAATTTCCTCATTCATGCCATGCTCCCACTGTTTCTTGGATTCTACCTGCATTGCCTCTTCAAAACTTTCTAGTTCTTGACCATCAGTGAGCAACAAGTAGTGTAAAGAAGGGGAATAACAAATTTAAGGCTTACTTACCCTTTCAGTCCTTCACATAGGCGTTTGAGACTCCTTGACAACTTGTTGTCCACCCAAAATTCATTCTGACAGTGACCGATCTCGGTCACCTCTGGCTGACCTCGGTCTGCACCCGACCGATGTCGATTGCTCCTGATCACCGACGTTGATTCCCTGACCAACGTTGGTGTCCACCTGCCCGACATCACCGAATTCGGTCTGCACATGATCGACATCGGTTCCTGCCTGATCGACGTCAATTTTCACTTGACCGATGTCAGTAACTGTGTTTTCCTGTGAGTGATGATTTTTACCTGCAAGCTCATTTTGGATCATAACCTTGTCCAAATCAACACTGCCCTGCTCAAAATTATTCAGCCTCTTGAGCTGATCTCTGTCCATCATCTTCTCCTTGAAAACCAAGGCTTTCCTATTCTTATCATTGTCAAAAATATCAGATTTCCTCTTTATGCAATACTGTGATCCTCTAATAGAAGCTCCCTTCTTTGTTGATCCAGTTTCAAGAAACCTCACTTTCTTCTGTTGCTTACATAAATCTCGATCTATGCTTTTCAAATCTAAAAGCTTACCATTTGACTTAAGAACATCCATTCCCTTCCCACTCATGTGACCAAGCCTATAGAGCCACATCTTTGCATCTACATCTGAAGTAGATAAAACAGAAGGAGAATCAGTAATACAAGTAGATAGATAAAGTGTACCTATTTTTTTACCTCTTGCTAAAACAAATGCACCCTTGAAAACTTTCCAAGATTTCGCTGTGAGAGTTACTGTGCATCCCTCATCACCCAACTTTCCTACAGAAATCAAATTCCGCTTCAGGACTGGGACATGCATGACATCTTTCAACACCCATGTGTTGCCATTCTGCAATTTCAGCTGCACTTTCCCTTTGCCAACCATTTGACAAGGCTCACCAACCCCTAAATAAATCTTTCCAAAGTCTCTATGGACATAATCATGGAAAAATACTCTATTTGGGGTTGCATGGAAAGAGGCAACATAATCTAAAACCTAATATTTTACTTTATCCAAAGAACATATAAGAGCATCTCGTGCAACAATACCTACATCATTTGCTTCTTTATTTCCTTCATGCTGATCTTCTACCAACCAACAATCTTTCTTTTCCTGCCCTTTCTTTTCACAATACAGTAATTGATAATTCTTGCAATTGAATTTTTTCATTCTTAGCTTACTTTCTTCTGCCATTATTTTACTCCCACTCAATCAAAAACCCCTGAGAGTGACTTGTAATCAACAAACACTAACACGCTCTGATACCACTTGTCAGTGAACCAAGCTTTGATACCAATTGTTAGGATCCTACTCCTTAAGAGTACACTTGATTACCTTTGTATAAGCAACTAAACACGAAATTTAACCATAAGTAATATGTAACTAGAATTCAGAAACATCACAGAATATGAGAGACAATACAATCTTGTATTAACACTCTTTTAAAAAGAAATACAATGAAGAAATCACACTCTTCTCACACTTCTTGGGTGTACAGTAATTCTCCCTCAAGAGTTCTCTCTCACAATTACAAACACAATCAACTCAATAATCGAGTTGTTGTTTCCACCAGTCAGTAACAATACTGCCAGTACCACCAAGTACTCAAAGTACTCCAAGTAGATCTCCCTGATCTTGCTCTTTGTTGTGTTGCAGATCTCCTTGATTGTGATACCCCACAGATCTCCTTTGACCTTGCACACACATACCTAAATATCAACTGACCTTACCATGTAGATCTCCCCTGATCTTGCACATCTGCAGATCAACTCATCTTACACTTAGAAGAACCCTTGTCCTTGTCCTTGACAAGTCCTTTTGATCATTCACACTTTACAATACAGCCCCATGGGTCTCTTAAATAGATCCCATACAAACAATAATTAGACTTTCTAATTATAATAATTAGAAACGCAGACTCAAGACTAAAATTAGTCTTTACATGCAAACTGATTGTCCGTCTAAAATTGAATCAGTATGCACAGACGACCAACGTCGATCTATGTCTATCTGGAGATGACCGACGTCGGCCGATCCATGACCAATGTCGACAGCTTCTGGTCTACCCCTGACTGATGTCGATCGGCCTGACCGACGTCGATTACTGTGAAACTCAACAACTTCCTCCATTTACATACCTGTGAAGCTTTTAGCTCCACAACCTAACATATAGGTAATATGTATGTATGTGTATACACACACACACATATATATATATATAGAGAGAGAGACACACACACACACATACATACGACTTAGATTCAGGGCAACTGTTAGATTTACATGATTTATATATGTGTGCATGTGTATATGTGTGTGTGTGTGTGTGTGTATATATATATATATATACACACACACACACACACACATATATATGTATATATATACATACACACACACATATAAATAAATACATATATACATATGACTTGGATTTAGGGTAATTATTAGATTTACACGACTTGCACCTATTGTAAAGGGCTCTTCAACTTGCATGGTGGTAACATCTTTGATTGGTTATTTTTTATTGTCAAGGGTGGACGAGGATGTCATGAGAGTTGATTTTATTGCGGTGGGGTTCCATGTCTGATGTACAACTTGAATCAACCTTACAATGTTGTTGACATAGGGATAATACATTAAGGTCCCAAAGTTTATCTTGTGGCTTTTGTTCATCTAAACTACCAATATATTGACGCCTAGAGCAATTACATCAGGCACAATAACATATAGAAACACCATACTCAATTTCTCAGAAAAAACGACGACCACAATTAGAGCATGACTTTGTAAGCATCTTATTTATCCATACTTGGAAAAAAAATAAAATCCAAGGGAACACTAGTCAGGGAAAGATGTTTTGGAAAGATTTAAAAAAAATATTAGAGTATTGTTGCTCAATGCTTCATGCATAAAGGTGAGACATGGTTAACGATCATGGGTTTCAAGTGAGGAATGACTGTCAATTTACACTCTTGCGCTTTACAAAACCCCACTTTACCAAAGTAGAAAATTACACCTCTTTTGATGTAACTTACACTCTTCAATATCGCTATTACAACCTCCACAAAGGAGGCTATAGCAGTCAGGATGGTGTTTAATTTGAGATACATTACACTGCCACAATGCTTGGAGAGAGTATGTAAACACTAGCGGATATTTGTACCCAAGTCCATCAATCTACCAAAAATTGGTAGCACTTATTGTCTTATCAACAATTTTACCATTCCTCTAATCACCAAATAAAGAGAAGTGAACACTATTATTATAAATACAATAGTTGTTATTAGTATTACTGAGAATAAAAATGGAAAAAGCTTAGAAATATTTGTATTCATATAAATTTGCATATGACATCTTGCATTGGTTGATTAAATTATATGGGAGGTGTCTTTCATTGAAGAAGTTTTTCCATTTTTTGTTTAATTGGTTTTAGAGTCATCTAATTAGGTTTTAAAAGTTAAAGCAGTTAAAATTTTCATCTAATTAGTATTAGACTCATCTAAATTGACATACAATGCATTCTCTTTATTTTTAGAGGAGTTGTTGGATATTTGACTCTTATTTTTATTGACATGACACATTTGTCAATAATATATTGGGTAATTAAAACAGTTCGATAGAAGATACAAATTGCATTGATAGATATGACATGTCACTGAACTTTAGAACTTCATCTATCCAGAGTTTTTTGAGTCCATCACCACCCAAATCATCTTGAAATATTTCACCGTTTTCATGCTTTGTATGGCTTTGCCCTTCCCACCACTTTGCCATTGCTCAAGCTCACTTTGAAATGAAACATAATGTCTCCTCCTTACACAACACATGGCCATATGAAAAAACAAACAACCTCATTTCCCTCCATCACATCCACTAAATATATCAAATTATAATTGTTTAATGCTTCGTACACAAAATATCATATTAGATCAATGACTATTGATTCAAATACATTATAACTACCGATTTACACTCTTTCATTTTACATAACCTCACACAAAACATAAAATAATATCACTCGCAACGTAACTTGTACCACTAAAGCAAACACTAATTTATTGCCTCGTTTTAACACTTCCCTATCTACTTAAGGGTCTTTTAAAGGTTGCTAAGACGGTATGTAGTGAGCCAACATCATCTGTCTCCGTTCTCCACTAGATGAGTATTCACCCAAATTTACAATGGAGGGCGACACTAGAAAAAAATCTTCATTGGAGGACTTTTTTATAACAGGGATGTATCGAATCCCCAATTCGAATTCAATATTCCTAGACCCAGTTCGTATCCTCAACACTTGCTATACTAACTTCCGTATTTCACCTGCCATTTACTATGCCCGCCCTCTTCCCAATCGCCACAATGAAGAAGAAAAGGAAGAGGATGAACCAGAACCAGAAGAAAAAGGGCAGAAGAAGAGGAGGACGAGAAAACGAAAGAGAAACAGTGATTATGTGCTCAATGAAAAGGAGAAACTTGCTCACAAACGTCACATGGTCAGTAGCTCTGTACTATTTAACAAATTAAAATTGATCTCTGCTCTATTTTTTTTTATTTTGTTGTAATTGATTTTTTAGTATTAAATTGAAATTAGAACAGCCCATGGGCCGGTCTACCATGTACACACCATGCAGCCTATTGGGTTTGAACCTGGTAAAGCCCTCACCCTTATTTTCAGACCTCCATGATTAGTCTTTACTTCAATGACATTTTTTTTATGTGTTTGTTTTTCAACAATCACAACGTACCTTATTTTGAAAATGACCTTCATGAGTAGTTATTACTTTAATGATATTTTAAAAACCAATTAATGACATTTTTTTCATGTATTTTCAAGATAACCTCCACTAGTAGTCATTACTTTAACAATAAGTTTTTAGTCACAGCGGAAGGG
Source organism: Torreya grandis (assembly GCA_037957365.1). Classification (NCBI taxonomy): domain Eukaryota; kingdom Viridiplantae; phylum Streptophyta; class Pinopsida; order Cupressales; family Taxaceae; genus Torreya; species Torreya grandis. The sequence goes on along the minus strand of JARHVA010001046.1, from coordinate 2,094,160 downwards.
GACTCACTTAACATATATGCACGGTAACATATATGCAAAGTAATCCACCAATTTGGGATTCTTGGAACATGTAGCACTTTATTGGTCACCCTTGTCTTACAATTCTTACCAATATGGGATAAACTCAATTATGTATTTGTGTTAAGTGATTGAAGGCTTCCACAAGCAATTTTAATTAAATTATTCATTTTTATGGTTTTAAAACCTTTTTTTTAATTTTATTTTTAGATAAATAAAAAATGATGGGTAATGCCCTTTGGTTGTAGAATAGTGGGCAGTAGGGGGCATTGCCAAGCGTAAGACTTAGTTGCAAACTCACAAGCATTACATTTGAGAAGCCTCAGCATAGAGCCATTGTGTGTGTGTGTGTTGAATGCAAGAGTTTGTTTACGAGAAAAGAAAAGCTGGGAGGCATGCCTGGACTTGAAATCTAAAAAGGAGTGTTTGTTCAATGTTCCATTAAAAACGCCAGGTACAGGAGGGACTTTTGGCCTATTGTCAAACTCGTAAACCAAGGGACCTCTAGCATACTGTAAAACTCTCAAGCATTACATTTAAGAAGCCTCAGCTGTGCTTTGTGTTTTTTTTGAATAATTCCACATAGATATCAATTATGTTATCAAAAAACTTTCGTTTAAGAAGCCTCAGTTGTGCATTGTGTGTGTTGCAAATAATTCCACATAGTAACAATTGTGTTAAAAGAAATGAAATATCAGGGACAATACTTTTTAGCCTAGTGTCAAATTCGCAAACTTTTTGGCTTAAAAAGCCTCAGTTACTAGTGTATTGTGAATAATCGCACCTGGATAACAGTTGTATAAAGAGGTGGTTTACAGAAAAAACATTTAGGGATAGAACCATTTTCTGTAGAGAATGGAAGTTAAATTTTCTTGGCTTAAAAAATAATAAACAGTAGGCTAATGTTAAGGAAAAATAACATAATTTTTGGAAAATTTGAGAAAATTGGTCAATTGGCCAAAACATAGCTCAAAAAAACCTGGTGGTCTGAAGGCATTACCCCCTCCAAAACCTTGTCAATTACGAAGGATTGATGCGCTAGCATCCTCCTCCTATCTAGTACTAATCTCATAGGCAGTTTCTGTCCCATTCTTTGTGGGCCCTCTCTAGGTGCTTGTGGTTGATATTTCTGTGATGTCCCCAGTTTACAAGCTATTTACTACCGTGGTGCATCCCATGATTCCACATTAATGCCACTCTCAGCAATTGGTTTTATATTCTGTCAAAATTCACCACTTGTCTTTTTGGAACCCACTTAATCATCTGAATCTAGTCTTTTCCTGGTGGGGCTCCATTAACCACCCTGCTGCATTATCAACAGAAAAGCAATCCTGTTGGAGTTTGAGCCCTGGTCATCATCATGGAAATCGCTCCTGCCTTACTAGACTATGGCGTACCGGACAGAATGAAACACTACACTAGCTGAGATCTATGCTCTCCTAAGTTGCATTGCTTTTTATATGAGTCAATTTTTGGGCCCTAGCTTATGCTTCTGTAACTATAAATTCGATGACCACATTGTAAAATTTCACCTTTCTGATGACAATGTTTGAATGTAATCGAATGGTACTTTTGTGTTATCTGGTTGTTGTTTACTGTCCCAGCTGGATATTTTCATGATCCTTATGTGGATATTTATTTTTCATCTAATTTGTGCCTGGCAAACTAACTCTGTTTTTAACAGTTATCAATTGTAAAGTTCACACCCAAGATTAGCCTACTCAATCTTCAAATGCGTGGTGTTGTATTCTGATTAATTTTGATGCTACTTGGGGAAACTCTTTACCATATAGGATGCACCATTTTAGGTTGAGCTACCACATATGAAAATCACATAATATTCTGCTAGGACTCGTTTCTAGGACCTCAAAATTCTAGGTCATTAGTTATTGATGCTATGGGCATTGAAAAATATGGACCAGCCAGGGTCTCCAAGGTGTGCCTCTATTTGCTCTACCACTGAGCTACCATTTCATCACACAAGTATTTTCTAGAGTGTGGATTGACCTTCAAACAGTGGCCTTCTATCTATGTTTCTCCACTTGAGGGTTTCGGCAATGCATTATTTGTTCGGTGCCCTTGTTTAATTTATCCTGAAGCATGGATTGCCAAAGCTCTTTTTAGAAGAAAAATAATGGATGCCCCTATGTAGATCACTTATATTGATTTTCTCTTAGTATTTGCCCCAAATTTTGTACTGTGTTAGTTTGTAGATGCCACCTAAATTCATGTTACATGGAGATTGACATCTTCTAGGACTTCACCTGGAGGATTTATGACAACTTGTGTGCTCATGGTTGGAAATATGGTGTAGATTTTTCCTGTTGCTGTGATTGCAAAACATCTTACAGATGTTTTACCATTGCCCTTGTGTTTTTGTTGACATTGAAGAAAAATTACAATGGTTTTGTCTTCACTTACACAATTTTGTGGGTTTTGAGCTGTGTGTGATGGTCTTGCTGATCACAGGTGAAAAAAGGCACACAGTACCATCTGTATCATTGTTGTTTCACTTTAATATAGTATTCATACCTCTTATGTTCCAATTCTGTCCCAAATTTTGTGAGATTACATTTGTTTACCCCCTAGAATTGAAAATCAACTCAAAATTCTTGTCTTTGGAGCATTTATGAATAACCTAAAGTATTAGTCTTCAGAACAGGTCTTGTGATAATCACAAAATTATTGCACCCTATAATTGAATGATATAACAATAATTGCAACAAATTTGATAGGCAATGAATTTGAATTTTGTGATGGGATGTGAAGCACATTAGGTTTGCTCTGTGGATTACTGGTATTTATTTCCCATGGAGATATAGATGCCAGGAAAGATCTCAGGGAGATGTATTTAATAATTTAGCCTTCATTGAGATAGCTTGCCATCTTTAAAGCAGCTAGCCATTAATATAATTGTGTTATTACATACCTTTAGAAAATGTGTTTATTTATTGGACTTTGGAAGGGATCCTGCTATGGATGATAATTTTCCTTTTGTTATACTTCATTATATAACTCAATTGTTTATGATGGAACATAAGAGGAATTCTCAAAAGTAAAAAAAGAAACCATATCAAAATATTTGCTACACAAATATCAAATATCAATTGTAAACTGAACGATCTGATGCCTTCATGCCACTAGTGTGCTAATGCTACAGTTTGACAACATGTCTTTATTCCTCTCTCTTGGTTCCTCGATGGCTAAAATTTGTTTTCTATTCAGGTGCTTCCACATACAGACTGGTACATACACTATGATTCAGGAATTAGCGGAGAAAAGGGTTAGGATATTGATGGAATTTGTCCATATGCCAGAAAGCTTTGCTTTTGTCTTCCTTATTGAATGGCCAATGGAAAGTGCGCCAATGTTTTTTTGGTATGGTCTGACTATGATTGTAATATAAGTGCCTTGATTTATAATATTTTGGCATCGATTTCACTTTCATGATCAGCCTAAAAAACCTTTTTTGATTCCATATGTTTGGGTCCACATTTCACTTGCTTTTGCTGGTTTCTTTATTACTAGAGGATAGCCATGATAAATTGATAATATAGTTCATTGTCATAACGCTCTCCTACTGGTTCTCTTCAATTTGTTGGGTCTTCCTTTGTTGGGTTTCGTCTATTATTTATAGGGTTTCACTTTTTGGTGTCAAACATAGCCATGGCACTTAATTATAAACCCTTCACTTTACTCAATTTTTAGGGGATAATTGCCATGAAGCAAGCAATATTTGTTCTACTTAGCAATTTTCTGAAATCACTTGTAAACATGATTAAACTTGTTAACGCAATTGAACTTGTGACATGGTGTGAGTGCTTCGTTTGAAAAGTCAAGGGGTCTCAAGATTGGTTGGTAGGATGGATAGGGGTCTTGTGTATGGTAAGGTAACAAGGCACATAATTCTTGGGTTTTTCAGAAGCTTGAGTGATTTTTTTTGGGGTTTGAGATCCATGGCTTTAGTTGGTTGTTCTTTTGTCCTTGTCATACCCTTAGTTATCCAATGCTACCCTAATTTTGCAATTGATAGTTGAGGTGTGTTAGGATGGTTAAATATTAAGGGGAGACATGAAGGTTGTAGTTCAAAAAGCAAATTTGTAGATTCCAAGGATTTTGTACCAACAGCAATGCAGAGGATTATTTGTGTTATTGCTGTGACAAACATGGTGGATTACACCTACTGAATATTGTTAATATGACAGTATTAGATGTCACATATCATTATGAGAAATTACTATTCCATTGCAGCAAAAGTCTTAAGGCTAGAGAAGATAGGAAATCTGTGCATTATATCAAATATTCTTGCAGAGTTCTCACTTTGGTAGTAAATATGGCTTTCCTTTCATATAGCCTGGCCTTCAGATTTCTGTTACTTTGGAAGAACTAGTTTATAAACGATGTTATTTTCAGCACAAGTTTCCTATTCTTGTCTGCTATTTGTATGAACAGAAACTAAGACATATACAAGCCTAACATTTCTTTCATTGCAATGGTAACTAGGACTGCTTTTGGAAATTTGGACCATAATTTTCAAGTTTCATAATACAGTGGATTGCAAGAATTGATTAAGGCTGTCATTTAGAGCATAATGTCTTAATTCCTACCTTCCATTTGTATAAATTACATCTGCTTGTATATTTCAACGAGTGAAATATATTTGCAAATGATAATGATTCTCATGCTGAATTAGTTTTCACCTCTTAGATTTTTTTTTTCTATGCCACATAAACCTTTGACATGGAACTTTAAGTCTTCATTTACATCATAAGTTAAACTATAGGACACGCTGAAACTATCAGTTTTCTTTGGGTAAATTATACAGTGTTCTATGAATCACATCAAATCTTGTAGATATCTTGCTGAAATTCTATGAATCTCTGAACTATCTTGAAAGCCTTAATTTCATTTATTATAAGAAAAAAAATATTGGATATTGACTTTGTTTTTGATGTATCCTAAAGCAAAGCTTCCACCCTTTAGGATATTCTGTGGCTCATAAAATTTCAGTCAAACTGTAACTTTCAGCACACTTACTAGCTAAAAGTTCCTAGAAGAAAGAAGCCTCTAATCAGGACAGTCTAGGACAGTTTTTGGTTTCACAAGGTCTTTGGATATAAATTCATATCAGTCTATGGAGATTTCTTTTGCACCTCATTTCTTTGTTGGTTTCTTTCAGATGTCTAATGTTTCTACTATGTCTGCTTATTGTCTAGCTGATTTAATTGTGTTGTTTTCTTCACAGGAAGTAAGGCCTTTCTTGTCAAGTGCTTATGAAGCTTTTCTCAAGGAAGCCAATTTTTTAAGCATCCTTCGTTCTTTAAATGACCACGTGGCATACGCAAGAGCAGATGATGCCTTAGTGGATAATCGACAAGAAAATGATGCTTTGGTTGATAAACAAGGAGAAAGTAATCCCTCTTTTGTTGAAATAGGAAAATTGTGGCAGGCTCCTCTTTATGAAATATCTCTCCATAGCTATGTGAGAGAAGAGTCAGTCCAAGGTAATGGTTAGGTTGATAAGATGCTTATTCTTATCTTACCGTTTCTGACTCATAGCAGATGTTATTGAACTTCTTTGGTTTCGGAAATTTTAAAGCTGTGGTATAGCATTTTAGCTCACCTCTTAGTTACATCATCCTTTTTGTCTATTCCAATCTTTTTTGGCCACTTGGCAATATTGTTTGTTTGTATCATATATATAAGTTACACCAAAGGCGCTGTTGTGTGTTTGTGTGTGTGAAACATGCATCTTATATTACATCATAAAACAATAGGAGCAGTTTAAAGAATACAACAGCTGATATTTTAGCAGTCACATGGGAGCCCTTCGCTGATATTAGCAAAGGAGAGTTATCATCTTTGGTATAAACATATAGAGATTTAACACATTTTATAAATACATTCATGCTATCGATGATATGAGCAGCTAAATCTTCTTTGCTAACCTCAATCTCTCCTAGTGGTATATTTGAATTCTAAAATAATTTTGCACCTTATACTGCGAGATTATCTATGGACTGTTTCTTCCTTCTGGAAAACCACACAAGCCTCATTGGCCTTAGCTCAGATTTCTTCAGTCTAGCCACAACAACAAGATTTTTATGGATAACTAGTCAATGAAGAACTAGCATTTTGAATGCTACCTGTGCTTTTTAAATGGCCTGTTATCATTTTGCCCACTGATCTTCTGTGTCCTGCAACGTGCATCTTGTTTTTAGTGATGAAAATAATAGGGTTTAGGCCAGAGATTACATAAAAGGTCTTTGTCTTAATGCTGAAAAAACATTTGACCTTAAATCCATTGGCAGACTTCCTAAATGGGCCTTTGAACCTCAAATTGCATTTGAAATAGAGAATCTTGAAGAATCTGATTAAAAACTTCACTACTCTCTAGTCAAGACAAGTGTTCCATTAGTTGTCTCCAAGATCCCCTTATAAGAAAAATTTATGCATAGCCAAAACTCAAGCTGCAGCCTAATTCACTCCAAGAGGAGGGAATGATGCATATGAGCCCCACAACTGAGTATCACACAGAGGAGATATGCTCCCAAATCAATTCCCCTAACACAATCTTCCATGCATGTTGAATTCATGTAAGAGTACTAGTTCTGAGATCCTGAAAGGTTATGTTCCTCCAAGCATGTTGCACAAACTACATGGTTCTATAATGCCTCAAATGTGCGTGTACCCTATGCCCAACAAGCAGCTGCCACGGATCCTCACCGCAGAGGCTACTCTAACCATTCACTTCCCCCCTAGCAAAACACCTGGCATTCTAAATCAGTAACACCAAGTTCTTTCTCTTTTGGCAGGGTGGACAATGTCAAGATATAAACCTTTGTTTCTCCTATTGTCCTCGATAATCTTATAAGAAGTATTTTTATTTTTTATGCCATTTTTAGAGGGGAAGAGGCAAGATCTTTGTATTATCATTATTTTTTAAGCTGGTGAAGCTCATGGATCAAGCACTAGAAAATCCAATCAGCCACAATATGCTTCCTGGCCAGAGGGATATATTTTTAAACTGATTTCTGCGCCTTTTTTAACAAACATTTCCAGCACCCATCTTCATTGGTCAATACTTATTAGTAACATAGCAAGTCAAATTATCTAATGATCAATTTTGTTCTAATGAGTTTCCACCTTGCTCCGTAAACTAGGTGGATATTCCACACAAGGCTTCACCATCACGGATCTTATAAGCCTAGCTCAACAAGTGATTGTTAAATGTCTGTTATAGATTAGTTTGCTTACTAAAACAAAGATGTAGCATGCTGGAATTGAAATGTACAGAATTCTGAACATAAAGGGAAGCATGAAAGAAATACCAAAGAACAAGATGAACACAAGAATTGACCTAGAGAAACGTGGTGTGGGAAAAACTCCAGTGAGTGAGGCAATTGCACTCCCCCTTTCAACTATGTAATCCTCAAATGTACAAGTTATTGCCACTTCTGGCCTTTCATTGATAGATCTACCAATTACTACACTATCCAAACTTGTACTTAGTTGCTTTGCACTCTCACAACACTTGATAGAATAATTCAACACTATAAACAACCACTAATAGATAATATGAACAAAGACTCAAACTTGCAAATTACAATGTGAATCCAACTTTACAAGTCCTCACTGACTTCTTTGATGTCTTCTGCCTTCCACAAAGTATGTATTTATGCCCTCTTACTTTGGAATTCGCCAAGAAGACCAACCGAACGATGTCGAGTAGAGGAAACGTTTGCAACCGTTCCCTTACTTTTTTTTATGGTGGCAAAATTGTCGATCTATGTAGACCGGTGGTTACACAATTGTCAGGGTGGTTTTGCAACTGCCACCTGTAAACACTAGTGGTTACACAACTGTTGGGGCAGTTGCACAACTGTCACATGCATATAACGACAATTCTGCTAGCTATGACAAATCCGTCCAATTCAAGAGCTCAAAACTACTTACTTTATCATTTTGAGGATGTCTAGATCATCCCCATACTAACTCCGTCATTGCAACTTATTTGAACTGATGTTCTAATATGAAGTGTCTTATAATAGTGTCTTACAAGCATGAGTTACATACATTGGGCACAGTGGAAACATATAGCAACTATAGCTAGTACATTAGATCCATATTTTGGATCATACCTTTTCAATTTGAGGCTTTCAAGTCCCTAAAAGCTTTAGGAACTTTGTAAGCGAGGAAATATTTTCCCCACATCTTCTTTGGAATATCATTTGGCCTTTTCGGGTAGTTGACCCTTTAACCCAACCAACCAATGCTCTTGCACTTCTCTTCTCGTTTTCTTCTCCTTTTGTAGCACATCCTCCTCCTCCAATTCCAACTAACCATCAGGAGTGAGGTCTTCCATTGAAGGTAGCAACAATCCTTCATCTTCATTGTCTAACATTGGAGGCTCAAAGATACATAAGTTCTCAACATTGTCAATTGAATAAACCTTCATATAGGGAGGCAAATCAAGTCTAAATGTATTCTTGTCCACTTGTTCCAGAATTTCAAATGGACCATACCTAAGAGGCTTAAGTGTCTTAGTCTTACCTTTGAGTCTCTCTCTACTCAAGTACAACCATATATTTGTTTCCAACAAGGAAACTATGCTTAGTCCTATGCTAGTCATGCCTTGTTTTGTACTTGGCTTGTGACTCTTCAACATCTCTTGCATTTGGAGGTGAATTTGCTGAATCTTTTCTATGAACTTTTTAGCTTTGTGGACTTTTAGATCCACTTTCCAATTTCCTTTGTATGGCTGTCTCAAAAGAACATCAAATGCACACGGAAGTAAGTAGCCAAAAGAAGTTTCAAAAAGATATTTATGGTAGAAGTATGTTCCATCCAATTGTAAGAATTCTAAATATACACCAATTTTTTTATTTGAAAACTTATGATGCTTCTTGTTGCACCCTCTCAAAAGTTGTACCAATGTTTTGTTCACAACTTCCGTTTGCCCATTGGTTTGTGGGTGAAAAGCGGTAGACCGTTTTAGCTTGGTATCCATCTTCTCCCACTATGTGGACCAAAACTTACTAACAAATCTTGAGTTCCAATCTGAAACAATAGAACTAGGCAAATCAAAATGAACCCACACATTAGTAAAGAACAATTCAGCTACATCACTACTTTTGAGGGCCTTCTTACAAGAAATAAGAATACACATCTTACTAAATTGGTCTACAACCACAAAGAGATAGTCATGTCCCTTCCTTGACAGAGGCAACTTGGTACAAAATCCATGGAAATGCTTCCCAACGGCCTAGAAAGAACTAGTAATGGCATATACAAACCCAACTTCATGTTATTAGGCTTGCTTGTACTACATAACACACATCCTCTTATGAACTAAGCAACATCAAATTGCATATTAGGCCAATAAACATACCTTTGCAAATGTGCAATAGTCTTTGTAACACCAAAATGTCCAACAACTTTTGAATTATGAGCTTCCCTCATTCGCTGAACTCTTTCCTCCTTAGGCGTACAAAGCTTATCCAACTTGTAGAGCAACCCATTTCAGAGATAATATTCTCCAATTGAGCTCAAATCCTGCACCTTGGGACCTCTTTGCTTGAAGAAATGGCTCCCCAAAATTTGCACCTTGCTCATATCTTTCTACATAAGATTCACGCATGAAAGGGTTAATAAGAGTTATAGTGTCAATGGTTGAAAGCAAAGGAGGTTTGTATAACATATCAATTGGTTTGTTAGTCACACATTTCTTATATATGATAATCAAATGAAATTCTTGCAAAAACCCCATCCACTCATAGTGTCTAGCTTGCTAAATTTTGGTTTGAGCTTGCAAATATTAGAGAGGTTGGTGATTCATGCGGACAATAGTTTTTCTACCCATGAGACAGTGTCTTCATTACTTGACCGATTGAACAAGAGCATATAGTGCTTTATCGTACGCACAATAATTCAAAATTGCACCATGAAATAACTCAGAATGGTAGCATATGAGCTTACCTTCTTGCAATAGGACAACCCCCATAACATAGTTACTAGCATTTGTTTCCACCTCAAAGGGTAGCTGCAAGTTAGCAAAACTAATACTGGAGCATGGTTAATCTTATGTTTGAACATATCAAATGTATCTTCTTGCTTCTTACCCTAAATAATAGTCTTACCACTTGTCATGGCAAGCAAATGTGTGGCTATGGAAGAGAATTTTGATGAACTTTATTAAATATTGAATTGCACGAACAAAGCTCCTTGTTTCGGTCACATTAGAAGGCTTTGGCCAATTTATGATGGCCTCTACCTTCACCGGATCAATCCTCAATTTCCCATCTTCAACCACATGCCCAAAGAAGACAAGTGATTGTTGAGCAAATTCACATTTCTTCTCATTAAACACTAACTTGTTTTTTTCAAAACTTGCAAAACTTGTTTTAAATGATCAATATGCTCATCAAAAGTTTTGCTGAAAATAAGAATACCATCCAAATACACAATAACAAAGGAATCAATAAATGACCTCATTACCTCATTCATCAATCACATGGAGGAAACCGGTGCATTGTATAACCCAAAAGGTAGAACCAACCATTCATACAACCCTTGCCTTCTCTCGAATGTTGTTTTCCAAATGTCATTTTCTTTAATTCTCACTTGATGATATCCAGATTTCAAATCAAGCTTAGTAAAATACTTGACATGCTGAAATTGATCAAGAAGATCATCAATCCATGGAAGACGGTATGTATTCTTGATGTTTATTTTGTTAAGTGCTCCATAACCAACATACATTCTCAATAAACCGTCTTTCCTAGGTACTAAAACAATAGGAGAACCACATAGAGAAGTACTATGATGGATTACACCTTTGATTAAGTAAAGATTGTAACTGTTGTTTTATTACATTGGCATCCTTCAAAGACTGCCTATACAACCTGAGATTTGGAAGCGGACTATTTGGTAGGAAGTGAATTTCGTGCTCAATAGGCCTCATCGGTGGTACTTCTGTAGCCTTATAGAAAACCTCTTTGAACTGCTACACCAACTCTCTCATACGCTTTTGCTCTTTGTTAGTAAACATGCTACAAGAAGTCTTATGTATAACCACTTATTTGTCTTGAATATCTCTCAAAAGAAGTAAAGAAAACTTTCCACTTGCATTAATAAGCTTTTTATCTTGAGAGGCACTTACCAAAGAGATTTTAAAATCATCTTTGTAGGTTGAAATAATGTACCTCTTGCCATCTTTCACCAAATGGTATTGGTTGGCTCTCATGAATGTAACAGCCCAGATATGCAAGGGCTGCCACACACTACACCGCACACATAAATAGGCACAACATCCACTGTAACTTTATCAATGAAATGTGGGTTAATACCAACCTTAACTTTACATAACTTGGTCACCTTGATGTCTACACCTTTCTTCACCCAACCCAAAGAATATGGGCTTGGATGATTGTAAGTCTTTATTACCAATTTGTCTATTAACTCTTATCAAATTTGCATGTGAACAAGTATAAAAAAAAAACATCCACTTTTGTTTTCTTTATTTGAATTTTAATATGGAAAAGCTTAGAAAGTTCACTCTCTTGAGCACTACTACTACCCAAATATACTTTTCTATTGATGTAGGTTCAACACAAATTGTCATCCAAATTAGAGCTGCAACCAATGTTTTCACCTTGGAGAGAGGGCATAGCCTGCTTCTTCTTGTTCTTGAACAAATACAATTCCAGATGTAGCTTCCAGCATTGATCCTCAGAATGACTATCAACATCACAATGCTCACAATGCCCTTTAGTATCCTTTTTAGAAACGGAAGTAGCATTATGCTTACCTTTACCCTTCTGCTTTGAACCACTTTGTTGCTTGGAAATGATTTGAGAGGTAGATGGAGCCTTCTTCTTGTCCATCTCTAAGTAGTGAGCTTAAGAACAAGCCTCATCTACATCTGTAGGTTTGGCCAAGAGGATATGTCTCCTCAAATGGCTATGGGGTCCCCCAACATCATCAATATGTCACGATCTGGTATACTTTGCCTTTTTGGACAGTCTTTTTGCGGAACTCACTTGTGTACTCTTACAGGGTTTGGCCTAAGATATTGCCAATATGTGGACCTCTCTTCCTCATAACAAATAGGATAAAATTATTTTTTAATTAGCATCTTGAAATCATCGCACTTAGTAATAGGAGGAAGGTTCTTAATAACCAAAGTATGAATATAACTCTCAAACCAAGTTAAAGCATGATTGATTACTTTTAACCTTGAAAATAAATTTGTTGACTCTCATTAATTTGATGCAAATTGAAATATACCTATAGTTGGACTAGCCAATGGTCTAGCCTCTCCGTATTGACATCTCCGTCATATAGCTGAATCTCTATCTTTGCCTTAGTGTTGAATAGAGGTGGAGCTTGGTTGAGACGACATCGTTCTTCCACCTTCTCATACTTGGGAATGTCCTTATATTCTTTCAACGGCTCCGTAGAAACACCATGCTTCTCCATGAGAATCCCCATGAGGGACTCCAACTAGTCAAGCTTGCTCATAGAAAGAGAGATGCTTGCCACTCATTCTTCAAGCTTGTGAAATCGCTCTTCTACTGCATAGGCATCTTTTGCATTAAAATGGGCCATGCTTCTGATTTCTTATTTCCACTTTCTTGTGGAAATGCCCTTTTCGAAGGGAACTAGGATACCTTGACCACTAGCACTACTTGCTCTAGTGTTGGGCATAAATTGCAATGTAGTCCCAAAAACATAAAAATACTCGAAAAAATTGATACTGAACCTAGCTTTGATACCAATCTGATTCGTAAACTAGGTGGATATTTCACACTAAGTTTCACCAACACGGATCTTATAATTCTAACTCAAGTGATTGTTGAATGACTCTTATAGACTAGTTTGCTTATTAAAACAACTATGTAGTGTGCTAGAATTGAAATGTACAAAAACTTGAACATAAAGAGAAGCATTTAAAAATAAATTAAAGCACAATATGAACACATGAATTGATCTAGAGAAAACCCGGTGTGGGAAAAACTCTAGTTGGTGAGGCAATTGCACGCCCCTTTCCACTATGTAATCCTAACTTGTACAAGGAACTGCCACTTATGGCCTTTCATGGATAGAGCAACGAATTACTACACTATCCAAACTTGTACCTAGTTTTTTTGCACTCTCACAACACTTCATAAAATAATCCAACACTGTAAACAACCACTAACAACTAGGAAACAATGAGATAATATAAACAAAGACTTAACTTGCAAATTGCAATGTGAATCCAACTTCACAACTCCTCACTGACTTCTCCTAATGTCTTCTACCTTTTACAAGCTCTATATTTATTCCCTCTTTGAAATTTGGCAAGAAGCTCAACCAAACCGCTGTTGGTAGAGGAAATGTTTGCAACCATTTCCTTGCTCTCGTTTTTGTATGGTGGCAAAAGTGCTGGGCTATTATGCAACTGCAGGGCAGTTGCACAACTGTCACCTGCATATAATGATGGTTCTGCTATCTATGACAAACCCATCCAATTCAAGCGCTGAAAACTACCGACTTTATCACTTTGAAGATGTCTAGATCATCCCCCTACTAACTTTGTTATTGCAACTTATTTGAACTGATGTTCTAATATGAAGCACCTTATAATAGTGTCTTACAAGCATGAGATACATACAATGGGCATTAGTGGAAACATCTAACAAGTATAGCTAGTACATTAGATCCATATTTTGGATCACACCCTTTATCACGTCCAATAAGAAATAGTTTAGGTCTTTAATTGCTGTGGAATTTGACCCGTCTATGTTTAAATGATCTCAATATGACCTCCAAGAGTAGTCATTACACTAATGACATTATTTCTCATGTATGTTGGTAGTAATCACAAGACAAGGGGACCCACTCAACACACAAGCACCTTAAAGTATTTGTTAGTAGGGGGAGGAACAATGAGCGTAATCGATTGCTTTTGGCTTCTCACCTCTAACCTCTTCCCTTATTGGCAAAACTTTTGGATCATGTCATGCCTTATAGCTCACCCTTATATCACAATTCTTACCAATGTGGGATACCCAATTACAACCAAATCATGTATTTATGTATAATAATTGAAGGCTTCCATGGACATTTCTAGTTAGATATTTGTGGGATTTGACGTGTGTTTAAGTCATCTCAAGATGACCTCCATGAGCAGTCATTACATTTTTATTCATGTATGTTTGTAGTAATCATAAGTGATGGGGACCCACTTAGCACACTAGCACCTTAAAGTATTTTTTAGTTGGGTAAATGAAGGTGAATGTATTCCACCACTTTGGGCTTCTCAACCTCTATCCTCTTTCCCCATTTGCAAAATTTTTGGAGCATGTAATGCATAATTGTCTCACAATTCTTACCAATGTGGGATTAACCAATTTACAACTCAATCATATATTTGTGTTTAGTAATTGAAGTCTTCCATGGGCATTTTTAGTTAATTTTTTTTTTTTGTGGGATTTGACCAGTGTGTGTTTGAGCCATCTCAAGATGACTTCAACGAGTAGTCATTACACTAATGTAGACACCTAATTTTGGTACAAGACTAGTTATTTGCTATCATATTAGTGTGTTCATGTGCATATGGATAATTGGTTCAAATTACGCTGTATTGGCACTTTTCCCTTTTGTTGGGCCTCATATTGCCTTCCCTTGCTTTATGTTGTCCTTACAACTTTACTGTTGGTTCACTCTGGGTCAAAGATAATACCACCATTCAATCCAGAACACTTGAAAATCCGGATTGACTATTTGTTTGCATGGTTGTGACCCTGGATACTCCTAGAATGTCCAAAAACACTGTTTTAGGGTTTCATGGTCAACTTCATAGGATTGACCATACGATCTTGGTCATGACCAAGATTGGCCCCACACTCCTAGGCATTTTGTTTTGTGGGTCCCTTGATCCCTATTCTCGATTTTGTTAGTTTCTTATGCCTTGTTTTGTGGGGTCTGACTGAGGCATACCCCTCATAACCATAACCATTCTTTATGCTTTTGCAAGGTGCTTTTGGACTGATTAGGGTTTGGAGGAAGGAGAAGCAATTTTGGAAGATTCACAACTCAATTCAACAATTTGAGAGAGGTTTCTGATTAGTAGGAGCAAACGAAGGTGCTTGCAAAATTTCAAGAGAATCTGATATCATCTACTAGGATCGGCGACAATGGCCAGAATTGAACCTTAGCCTCTTAGGATTGACCCAACGATCCTGGTCATGACTAGGGCAACTAATTCGATATTCGTTGTTTTGATCGACAAAAATTTTCTAGGTTTGCTCTGGGTTTGCTACTAGCCCTATTTCCACCTATTTTCAGCCACTGACAACAAACAAGTCACTCACAATCCAAGTATTTCTCTAGGAATCTTCTTGTGAAGTTTCAAGCATATTAAACCATGTGTTTGCACATTTCAAATCTGTTTATGCTGCTATATTGTTATGTTTAAGTCAGATTTGTCTTGTGCAAACCTGTTTTATGGTGTAGTGTACTTTGGTTTGCCTAGAATCCCACTTATGCACTTCATTGATAAAACAACTAATTGACATTTTTCCTCATGTATGTCTATAATAATCAGAAGGCAAGGGAACCTACTTAGCACAAGCACCTTAAAACATTCGCTGGCAGGGGGGAGGAGGGGTGGACGGTGCATGTAATCCATTGCTTTGGGCTTCTCACCTTCTAGCTTTTTTCCCAACTTGAAAAACTTTTGGAGCATTACATGCCTTATAAGTTACCCTTGTTTTGCAATTCTTGCCAATGCGGAAAGGAGGCTAGAGGGTGAAAATCCCAAAGAGCAGTGGATTACATTCACTATGCCCCCACACCTGCCCCCCCTCCCAACAAAGTTTTTAAGGTGTTTGTGTGCTGAGTGCATTACATGCCTTATAAATCACCCTTTGGAGCATTACACGCCTTATAAGTCACCCTTGTCCTACAATTCTTGCCAATGTGGAAAGGAGGCTAGAGGGTGAGAAGCTCAAAGCGGTGGATTACATTCACCGTTCCTTCCTCCTATTAACAAATTCCTTAAGGTGTTTGTGTGCTAAGTGGGTCCTCTTGCCTTGTGATTATTACCAACACACATGAGGAAACCAGTCTAATGACTACTTACGGAGGTCATCTTGAGATGGCCTAAACACACACAACTCAAATTCCACAAAAATTAAAAATTTAACTAAAAATGCTTGTGGAAGCCTTCGATTACTAAACAAGAAGTACTTTGTTTTCTCCTTGCTAAGAGCTATTTCATATGCTTCTGCAAAAATGTCTAGGCATTGGGCAGTTGAAGCAAAATCATCTCAATAGTTGAATAAAAAGCATCTCAAGTGAACTTTAATGAGTTAGATACCCCCCTGGAAACACAATTCCTCTGATTTGGCCTTGAATGCAAGTAGCTTCAGGAAAATAACTTAAGAAATGGATTTGTCCCCTCTTGTCCCTCACCATGAGATGACTAACAACTTCCTAATCATCCTAATACATGTAAGATAATGCCCAGGTGTATTAAGGAAATAAAGATAAAAAGGGTACTTATGTTTTGAATGTATAATCAAGAGGAATTCCTTTCTCCAAGATTGGAAATATGCAATAGCTCCCTCTCTCGTCTAGGTATTAGAATATTTTTGTAGCTACCATTTCTCCAATACCATTTGTATTCCTCATTTTTTATTCTTTTATGATGGTCAAATTACGTCCGACTAAAAGATTTTACCTACAACATACATAGGATAAATATAAATACATTGCATGTTACAAAGAAGGGTTATAGTGTAACGAATGAGTCGATTTGGACTTGCATGAGGTAGATAAGGAGAATTATCAATGTCTTGCTTGCCAAGATTATTTAGTTGCAATCTCTAGGGTATAGTCCAGCAACAATTGTTAAGATATCCTGGCATTTTAGCAGATATGCTTGACAAATTTGCTCCTTGCTCAGACCTAGAAAGTAAAATAAATTTATTGAGGCTTTGAAGGGATACAAATGAAATTGGGGCAAGGAGAAATATGTGTACTTTAGCTTTCTTGTGAAGTAAGCCTAACTACTTTTTGCTTAATTCCATTGTCGGGCATATCACACAAAATGAAGGTGGGTTATTTAACATATTTCATGTCTTCTCTGGGTGAGACCCTCTAACAAAATCCTCATATTTACAAAATGCTTCCCTTTTGTATCATGAATGTTAGATGAGAGATTATTAATGTTAGATGTGAGTCTAGGATGCATGAACATTGTTTTAGACCTGGAAAAGCAAGATGAATTATTTCTTTGGCTGGGAAAATCCAGGGAAACCAATTAATAGGTATGTAATCTGATATTAGAAGTAAGAATGCATGATACCAACCCTTTGAATTACAGAAAGCACTCAGAGGGCCAGGAGGCCAAATAGCAGTCAATGTAATATTATAGGCCCCACAAGGCAACCATTAACATGTGGTAGAAGGCATTAGATCTATGTTTTAATGGAGTTAGCATTTATTTATTAATGTTTTGGAGTTTATCTTTGTAAATGTGTGCATAGTAAGGGGTTTTATTAGAACATTAAATTATGAGTCAAAAACCTCTTAAAAGTTAACGAGGACATATGTTTATGTGTCATTGAGTCATGATTTCTAGGTCCTAAGATGATGTGGTTAATGTCGAAGGTGGTCCTGTGTGAAAGGAATTATTAAATGGGAATGCGAGAATAAGATTGTGTAGATTTCCATTGTGCTGTAAATTAGAATGAATGATTTTTGGAAACATCATGTTAAGTGAAACTGAATCCAAAGTTTTAGAAGTGGGTAAGAGTGAATGTGTCAGATAAAATTGCAACTACTTTGCAAGTTAGAAAGGTCCAAAGTGGAAAGTTTGGTAAAGAATCTTGTTATAAGTTGATTCTGAATTAAGGAGGGAGACACACAATGAATTTAATGATTTAAAAAATCCAGACTGGTATTGGAGAGTATCATCCCCATATAGAGACAAAGACCTTGCATAAATCTAGATTGGTATTGTAGAATATCATCCCCATATAGAGACAAAGACCTTGCATAAATGTGTTAAGTATTTGAATGTAACATGGATGGTCATACGTTCTAATTGGGTAATTGTTGTTAATATGTAATGACCCCACTTTATGAATCATTGAATAATGAATCCTTCTGTAGACAACGGTGTCAATCAAGTTTGTTGTCTCACAAGAGGATATAGTCTATGCATGGGTTTCATTTTTTATTTGTGTTTGTTTATAATGATGATTGTGTGAGTGTATGCTAGCTAAGGTCCTGTGTGCCATTTCATTATTTATATATATGCATGCATACATAGGCGCATGTGTCTGTAGATTTCGTAACATTTTCTGGTTTCTTGCTAAGTATTTCCCCTAAGAAGAATATCCCAATGCATGCATACCACTTCTTAAATTAGTAGAAATGATACACACTTAATGTACATATTCAGAATGCTAAATCTGGTTTTTATGTGCTTCCAATATTCAGGTGAGACTGCACTTGAAGAGGATGAACAATTTGTACTCTCCCTTTTCAACACTCTAATTGAAAATAGGAGTAATGATGATGCGATTGCAGAATGTCTCAGCAGCTGCTATATATTACCAAGACTTAGCTCCTTTTTAATGGTATGGCAGTGTTTCAGAATCAGGTCTTCGTTCTCTTAGTTTTAGAAAGGAAAGGTAGAAAGTTGAGTAATGTGTTACCCTGTTATGCTTTTTTTTTTAAAATTTCACATATTGCAGGTTTCTTGCACCTATCAACTGCTTTCCCTTATTTTATTTCTTTCTCACAAGGGAATCATTTTCACGTTGTTTGAAATTCACAAGGCCATACTGACATGATCATTCGTCTGTTGTGTTGGTCATTAACATGGTTAAAGTCTGACTTGAATCAGATCCGTCAACTCATTCCAGGTAAAAATTATTAGGAGAGGTTTAATATTTTAATAACTATTCTACCTTGTTTTGTCTGAAATAGCCTTTTCACTCTTTAAGATAGAATTATCCGAAGGTTAATTCTTGTATCATTAGCTATTTACCTTACAGAGGAAGAGGGCAAATAATTTACAGAAGCTGTTCTTTCTTCTGTGGGGGAAGACTAGCCTAGCTTCAAATGCTTTTCAAATGAATTGCTTATCAACAATGTAATATATGTGCAGCTTGTCCATCCGATAGATTCAATCTTATACTTGTTGACCCACCTTGGGAGAACAAAAGTGTGCATCGACAGTCAGTGTATGTATTTTTTCTTAAAAAGTTCAACCTTACCTTTTCTCTAGTTTGGCTTTTGCAACAGAATATCATTGTCTTGAATTTGGAATGGAACCTATATGGTGTGCAATATGGTGTATTTTGATACTTTTTAGGTAATTGTCAGGAATCGAGTCTAGTGCATTTTCTAATTGCATTTTGATGCTCACACATACACTCTTTATAGGCTTTTTTCTTAAAAGGTACGTGAAGAGAAGCCTAGAGCAGTAAATAAATTTTCAAGATGTAGAGCTCTTCCCTAAGCATCATTCCTTTAAAGTTTATATCATCATTCCCGCGTATAGAAGTTTATCAAGACATCATTTTAGGATCGAAGGTGATTACTCCACATGCAGCGACATGTAAACAATAAAATGCAGAAAAGAATTTAGGTGGATGCCAAATGTACCCAAATACATCAATAGGTGTAAAAATTAATAATAACAGTGATTTAATATGATTTTGTTGAAAAGGTTCCGCCTGTAAATATATATCCAGAGGTGGACAAATCTCAAGCCAGTAAAAATGCCAACATGTGATAACCCCAAATAATAAACAGTTAAAATAACACTTAAAAGCCACAACCCACCTTAATAATTACTTGGGGACACTAGCAAGGGAAGGTGTCATTCCACAGCATCACCTGCAATGACAACTTCCTTGAATCCTAACATATTTCTAACCTTGACCAACTTAGCTATTGTCAAGGCCTTCATGAATATATCTACGATTTGGACCTCAGTCCTGTAGTAGTCCAACTAAATGACATGATTCTGGATTAACCATCAAATCTTGTGTCTGGGATGATAGACCTGAATATGTTTGGTTATGCATGAAACGTTGGATTCTTGGCCAATTGTATAGCCCTTTGTCTTATGTCAACACATTAGGATGCTCCTGGCAGTGATCCAACTCATCAAGAGCCTAATTTATTTACACTGCCTCCTATCTATATGTAACTACACCTCTTCTCTCTGCATCTGTAGCAGAAAGTGCAGTGGTGTATTACTTCTCACTGACTAAGCAACAACACCTGAACCAAGACGATGTACAAATCTTTAAGTGGACATCCTATCACAAAAGTCACTCATAGTAATGATCAATTCATTAAACAGAAAATCACAATTAAGAGTTCAACATTGGCATGCTTGATATACAAGGTAGGGTCAAAGTAGTTATGGACAAAACCATACTTAAGTAACAAATATAAAATATTTTGTACCAATCTCTAGGAGCTTGCTTAACCCATGTAGGTATTTCTACAATCCATGTACAAAGTTATCAGGTCCATCATTAACAAAACCTTGGGATTGTTGCATATATATCTCCACATGCAAATCTCCATTAAGTAAAGCACCTTTGTCATCCATTTGGTGTACTTACCAACTAAATATAGCAACAAATTCAACCACTATGTAGATGATATCCATTTTTTGCTATAAGAGAAAAAGTCTCATTATAGTCCATATCTTCTGTTTGAGAAAAGGCTTTTGCCACCAACTGAGATTTGCGCTTTTCCACTTCACTATTGAAGGTGAACTTGATTTTATAGACCCAATTGCCTGTAACAAGCCCAAGTGTTGTTTTTTGTGGAGGATTTCTATTTTTCTGTCATAGCATCCTCCCATGCCTGTTTGCCACAAACCTTTTCACAATTCTCTGGTTTATGTGTGTCCGCCCTAGCCATTAGAGCATAGATAGATTGTTGCTTCTGTCTTTGAGTCTTTCAAGTATCTGTCACATTGCCTGCATCACAACCAGCAACCGTTATCGTTCTCTTGGCCTACTTGAGACAGCGAGGCTCATGATGTGTGGAAGTCTCTGCTATGCTAGGTGCAATACCATGTACCTCTACAAAAGATTGAATATCATCATATGAAATGTGCTTTTCATCTTAACAATAGGCTTATTAAAAGGAGGTGCGTGAAAAAATGGGGAGTAGAAAGTGAATCCATGAAAGTGGTGTTGCCTTCAAACACCACATCCTGCTGATTAACGATCCACCAATTATGTGGATTCCACAGCAGGAAAAATGCCTTTGATTCTTTACTTTATCCAACCAAGATGCACTTGTGATGCTTAGGCTCCAACTTCTGTGTTTTCTCATTTGGATTATGAACACAAAAATCACGACCAAATTCCCTGGAATGTGCAATTGTAGGTTTTCATCCATTCCAAGCTTCCTTTGGAGTAATATTTCTTACAACTCTAGTAGGCACCCAATATAGATTATAGTCATCACAATTTACCGCCTTTATCCATTACTTGTAATCCATGCCCTAGAATGCATCATACATGTTTCCATCTCTTCAGTGTTTGGATTCTCTGTTTCAAGTTATAACCACCCCTTGCTGTCAAAGTATATAAGGAACGGTGTGCTGGTAAGTGATACCAAATTTTCTTGCAGAACTCGAACACAGTTATTCACAGACTTCTCACCTTTATCAATCCTAATGATTTTTAGGAATTAACCACTTTGTTTCTCGATACATTGCGAGAAGATTGGCACTAAGGCTATGCACATGATACATCTCATTACTTTCACCTTTCTCAACATCAATATCATCATTACCATCCATAGGTAGTGCACTATCATCTCCAAGATAAATTTTCTCATAACTATTCCTGTCCTTATCCATGTTTCTAAACATAGATGCTGCTTTGGTTATGTGATGAGTCACACCAGAATCTATTTCTTTCTTACAAGAACCATGATTAGTTAAAACTAGAAAAATTTGTATACAAAGTATTACCCTGTCCAGTCTCATTGCACTTTATTTCTCGTTTTTTGGATTCCATGCCCTATAATGCATCATACATGTTTCCATCTCTTCAATGTTTGGATTCTCTGTTTCAAGTTATAACCACCCTTGTTGTCAAAGTATATAAGGAACGGTGTGCTGGTAAGTGATACCAAATTTTCTTGCAGAATTCTAACACAGTTATTCACAGACTTCTCACCTTTATCAGTCCTAATGATTTTTAGGAATTAACCACTTTGTTTCTCAATACATTTCGAGAAGATTGGCACTAAGGCTACCCACATGATACACCTCATTACTTTCACCTTTCTCAACATCAATATCATCATTACCATCCATAGGTAGTGCACTATCATCTCCAAGATAAATTTTCTCATAACTATTCCTGTCCTTATCCATGTTTCTAAACATAGATGCCGCTTTGGTTATGTGATGAGTCACACCAGAATCTATTTCTTTCTTACAAGAACCATGATTAGTTAAAGCTAGAAAAATTTGTATACAAAGTATTACCCTGTCCAGTCTCATTGCACTTTATTTCTCGTTTTGCTGGTTTATTGGTTTTGTTGTTTCTACTAGCTTTACTTGGCCAAGTCACATAACCACTTGTAACATTGTTGGCATGATGTCTAGGCTTGCAACAATATGGAAAATTCCCCATGCCCTTTGGCAATTGCTTTCCATCTAAGTGCTTTGACTCTTGAGACTTCGAATCTCACATAGGTGATTTTTGTTGCCTATGTGGTTGCTTACCTTCTACTTCAAGTGTGTGACCATTAGCTACCATTAGCTCCCATGCTAATCGTTTTCTCTTGTACAATAATGTGCAAAAAGTTTCTAGGGTCATAGAAATTGGAGACAAATATCTGATACTTGGTTTGAAATTTTTTAAAAATAATATGGATGAACTCTGTCTTGCTTATGGCCCTTCTCACCACAATCCACAAGTTTTAACCTCAATTTCTTTTGGATTCTAAGATGGTCCTCAATGCAATCGAAATTGGTGAGCTTAAGGCTAGTAATATGGATCCTTATAGGTGCAACGGAAGCTTCACTAGTCTTTGAAAAGACAGTTTGAAGATGTTTCCAATTTCCATGCCTTAGAAGCTGATTTCTTATTTCTATATGAAAGATGAGTTTCCATGATTGGTGTTAGCCATCTCTCTGGCCTGCAGAAAGGGCAGGATTCAAGAGCAGAGCACGCAGAGCGAAGAAGAAATTTAGAGAGGGTGGGAGCTCTTACCTGATAATGCAGATCCACCCATGGGAGAGCATGGTCGGGGCAACAAACTGGATGATCCGGGACCTCCTGCTGGTCTGGTGGCACCAGTCACATAGTGTTCTTCTTTGTGTTTATTTTCATGCTCTGCCGTGTATTTAATGTTTTAATTGCTTGACATTGTGGTTGGCCTTGAGCCATGTGGAATGTTTCTCTTTCCTTGGAGAGTGACTTGGGATTTTTTCCTGATGTGACTTGGGGTGTGTGCATCCACCCATTTTTTTGTATTGTTATTTTCTTTTAGTAATACATATGCAGCTTCAATTTAAAAAAAAAAAAAAAAAACAATCATTGGAGATTGCATGCCAAGAATTACACTGCCTGCCATTGCCTGCAACTGAATTTTCTCCTTAAACTTTTCATTTTCAGGCTATTGCTCATTACCCTCAACAATGTCCAGCAAAACCCTGCAAGGAATCATATCCACCATCTTTAATTTCCGTATCTACAATTTTGTGCAGGTTAACTTCAATTTAAAGGTTAAGGAAGACATGATGAAAAACCCACAAAATGTACTGTTAAGCAA
The DNA here is from genome assembly GCA_037957365.1 of Torreya grandis. NCBI lineage: Eukaryota > Viridiplantae > Streptophyta > Pinopsida > Cupressales > Taxaceae > Torreya > Torreya grandis. Next base: position 2,070,316 of record JARHVA010001046.1, on the reverse strand, counting down.
CAAAGTCGAGAGAAATTAAACTGTCCAATTTGAAATTCTGTATAAGCTAGACCAGAGCTTAAAAAAAGTTTGCCAAACGGACAATGTGTAAAAATGTTGAAGAAAACTCCAATGACACTATAAAGTGCACTTTACAAGTCATTTTGCCCCAGAAGTTCAGTCCCTGGATGCTAATGACCCACAATTAAGCATCTTAAGCAAAAAACATATAAAAAATGTAGACAGAGTTTTGAACCTGTGAACTGTTTAAAACCACTTCAAGCCCTTTAACGCTACACCCAAACTATCAAACTTGAAAATATTTACTCGTGTTTTTAAAGTTTTAAATAAAAAATATGTATGAGGTCAAAAGTCTCACAGGGCCTTCTAGCAATGTAACTGTGCAAATCTGAACCAAACTGCTACTGACACCCTGCTTCAACCAGATTCTATTGTGTGTCAAGGGGTGGAAACCCCATTGCAAGACCTGTGGACCCTGCTGTCAAGTGTCAAAGCAAGAAAGGGGGTTGTGATGACGTGCACACCCCCTTTCATCATGGCTTCCTTGGACTGTTTACATCTGAAAGGGAGCATCCACAACTTAAACCCCAAAGGGAGAATCCATGTGGGTGCTAGCTGCTATGTGGGAGCTAGTCGTAAAGGTGCTAGCATATGCCACAGTCAGGATGGAACATAGGTGACCAATGTCTGTTGCCTAATGGCGGCCAGTGCTTGTTATTAATATTATGCTTGCCACTACTGATCACTGGTTGGTGTCCATGGTACCCTTGTTGTTAACCAACAAGCCTAAAAAGTAAAAAGAGTGGCTCCCAAAATTAAATAGAAGAAATTATGAATTTTCATATGAACTTAAGAAGAAGAGGCTTTCAAGCTTACAATCTTGTGTGCACAAAGAGGAACCTGCACATCATTACAAAGGGCAAGATCATTGTTTCTCTACAAATCCACTCTTGGTGATGTCTTGCAACTAGACTCAAGTGAAAAAAGTGATAAAACATAAAAAGTGATGCCCCCTAGCCTCTGGTACGAGCTTTGTAACATCCAGAAGAATGCACATCACTGTGCAGAAACAAAAACCTTTTTTGAATGTAATGGACATTCAAGCACGGGGTCAGATGCACCATGGCCTCCAAATATCCCTGTATAAGATATGGCAATGGAGCACTCAAAAGTCTTCAAACCCTCAGACAGAGAAGTTGTGGCTGGAAAAGTGAAAGTGTCTGCAGTATACTATGACAAACAAGAGTTAAACCTGTTGTCTGATGGCTACAATGGACTATACCTTCACTCATGTAAGAATGACCACCTTTGAATGAATCCTCTGCACAAACACAAAACTCATTTCCTCTTTTGAAAAAGTCACACCAGCTTCACTATGATGATATGACCAAGGCAAGTCCCAAGAAAACTGTCAGAGCTGGGGATATATTCCTCAGCTTTGATACCGTTAAGGCTTGTTAGTGTTAGTCTCATCAAGAAATGTTGCAATACTAACAACGAACATACAATGTATTTTCTTAACTGACCTGATATAGAAACTATGCGAGAATATTGGCTATCCACCAAAGCCCAACCTTGCTTCCTGTAGCATTCCAGCTTTTTGATTTCCTATTCGGTATCCTTAAGCTAACATTAGAGAGGCCTGTCATGTTTATATAGTTTTGTGGGAAGAATTTTGACGCTAATCCAAGCATGATGGATGCATCAGGGAACATACATGGCAACTTCAATACAAACGCATACAAAAATTTATTTACTCTAACCCATGTTTTGTATATTGGCTTATAGCATATAAAATGTGACACACTAATAAGTTTTTTGTGGGATTCCATTAGTAATTTTGACACAGTTTTGTTAGTATCTGGTCGGCTAAGAAGTCAACCAAGAGATGAACATGTTAAATTGTAAGAAAGGATTTTTATCATATAGCCTCGAGTGATAAGGTACAATGCAGTACTCATGGTCAACTAATTGTCATGTATGTGTTATAATCCATAAGCAAGACTTTTTGTCAGTCTTGAGTTGAATCAATACGGTATTGGGAAAGCACTATTGGAAAGAATTCTAAAACATTTTATATCCTTCAGGTGACAGCCTCCTTATAAAGTTTTACTTAAAAAATCAAATAATCCACATAAATTAGGGAACAATATATCTTTCAAATATATTATTTTGGTGGAATTCTTCACTACGTGGGAGGTTTTCTAAATTCTCAATATATATATCCTACAGCATATCTTTGTAAATGATACAAGTATATAACAAATGTACAATGAAGGAGACGAATATTTGGATGAAACACTTTGAAAAGCAAGCTATAATTAGTGGAAAATGTATTTAGTATGCTAGGCGATTTCCATTAGTATAGAAAATGCTTGTGAGGGGGAATGCATCTTTAAGAATCACAGGTCCGCATTCTTCTCATGATAGGATAGTTAAGTCATGTATAATGGTGCAGAAGATTAATAATTTTATAATGTTTATGAAATTGACAATATGCACACATTCATGTGCCAAATCGTAGGAATAGCATGTATCCTAAAAAAATACTTCAAACTTGAAATGATTGTACACTATACACAAAAAATGTCTACTAGGAAGGTCAATCTTATTGGGCTGAATATGGATTTCATGCAGTGTCCAAAGCAATCTATATTATATATGCCAAATTTAGTGAGGCATTTCAATGCCATAAATTGCAAAAATTGGGCTTTGTAATTGATGTAATTGTATATTTTTCTGCAGATATCCAACCTTGCCAAATAGATATCTATTTTCTGTTCCTGTGAGGCAATTGGCACATCCAGAAGGGGCGCTTGTGGCACTCTGGGTAACAAATAGGGAGAAATTGCGTACATTTGTTGAGAAAGATCTTTTCCCTGCATGGGGAATCAGCTATGCTGCTTCTTTATATTGGTTGAAGGTTGTTGGCATCATCATAACTTGTGTCAGTTGGACTTTATGTGCATAAATGAATGCTGATAAGCATAGTTGGAATACATGGAACGAATCTTTTTTCTTATAATCCTTAGAATTCATTGATTTGTGTTTGCAGGTGACAGAAGATGGGCACATGATCAGTAAGTTAGATCTGGCTCACCATAAACCTTATGAATGCATTCTTCTTGGTTATATTCATAAGCAGGTCAGTAGATGAAACTTGGAATGAGGATTTGGAAATTTCTTTGCGCACACGCTCGTGCACACACACGCATAAAGCCCTATGTTGAGAACTGGATAACTTATACACGAGTCTTCTTTGTCACATTTACCAGCCTGGTGAATGTGATTAAACTGTCGTAAACAAACCTTTAGTAGGTTTTACATTACACGATATTCATTTTTCCACAGTGCACAATTTTATAAGTATTCTGTTAATTTTATGTGCTAACATAACATATAAGTTTTATCACAGGGAAATGAGGTGGGAAATAATGTGATTGAGAAGATGCGTCTGGATAAACACGTTGTAATTAGTGTTCCCGGTGACCACTCAAGAAAGCCACCAATTGGCAGTATCCATTTTTCATGCAGATGAACTTTGCTCGAGTTTATTGCTCTTTGAAAATTTCCCCTCTAAAAAGAATAAGGTTTGCATCACATAACAAGTTATAACTTCTTAACTAGCTCCCTAAAGGCTAAAGCAGAAGGGGAAACTATTATGGTAGCCGAGATACATAATCCTTTGCTTTCTGTAAGGACACCCTGCCACAGCTAGCTTAAAAAAAGAAGAGGAACTATTATTTAGTTAAGATGCAAAGACGATAGCCTAAGGGCACTATTATTCCTCTCTTTCTGTGTACCACATGCGTGCAAATGCTCATTATCAAACTAGTTTCATAAACATCTCTTGTTTTCCTTTACTTCGAAAAAAGACTTACTATTGGATTATGTCCCAGGACCCAAGCCTGTAAGGGGCCTGGAACTTTTTGCAAGGGAGTTATCTGCTGGATGGACTTCATGGGGAAATGAGCCTCTTCTTTTTCAGCATTCAAGATATTTCTTGGACCAGAGGCCCTAGGGTAATGATCCTTGATAACCTTAACTTTTCCTATGCGGTGGTAAATAAAACCGGATGCACAGTTCGAAAGTCGGCAAAAGATTTTGTCTGAGCTTGAGGTGAACCTATCAATTCGCAAGGCAAAAACATGAAAGTTAATAGCACCGAACTATCAGGCATTTGAAAAGCACAAGTTTACCATGGATGGATCATCGTTCATGAAAACTTCCAGCACTTGTTCAATTTCTCTTCCCGATTCGTTGCTATTGATATTTCTATCTAGATTTGGCTCCATTGGGTCACCATTGTCTAAGTTCCACTTTCAATCCAAGAGTCATATATTTGTGTGTTTTATGCATTCAAAATTGATCTTTTCAAAATGTAGGTGGAGAAACACTTACAGTACAGGAGAAGTCCAGCCCAAAATGATATTTTCAAAATTTAGGTGAAGAAATCACTTACAGTGCAGAAGAGAAGTCCAGTCCAAAGTGATGAGTAGATCACCTGCACAGACTTTCCTAAAGAAAGTCTTTACAATGGTGCTTGCGAAAAAGGTTACCAATTATGGAATTCAATTTTGTTGAAAGTTAGAAGAGATTCTCATACATTATTCCAAGGTCCTATTAAGCACATTTTTTATCTTAGTTTTTGACAATTATTTATGTATTGTAGAACTTAATTGTGCCATTTACCACATCATAAGTAACAATTTTGCTTTATATTGCAAATGTCAACATAAAATATTTGGCTGGTTTTAAAAAAATCTGATTTGTTTTTCTTCTTTTTACAAAATTTATATAAAATTAGTTTTCAATGAATAAGTTTGTGTTCCCAACCAAAGCATTTGAGAATTATAATGAATGGAATGACTGCTAAAGAAGTTAAAATTGGTTGGCAATGAAACAAATACAAATATAATAATAAATTAATGTATATAAATCAATAAAATATTTATAAATAACATTATATTCATGATGATTATTGTCTATATCATGCTTGCGTCAAGTATATATATCATTAATTTTTTTAGTTTGAATTATCGCAATGCTTTAATATGTGCTAAAATGAATATATTTACAACATTGGTGTAAGTGATATGCATTTGACAAGAACAATCAATTTGGATGATAAATTGACCTTCTTAATGCAAGTTTATGTTACTAAGAAAACAATTCAATAGAAATTATATATGAACAACTTAGCTTGTGACTTGTAAGGCCTATAGCTTTAGTTGCAATCTGTCGTGTAAAGCAAAGTTAGGTCCCTAAATAAAACTCATGGCATGCTACTACAAAGGCCTTGAAGACTTTCCTGATGTTACTAATGTTTTCTTATTATAAATGATTCTGATGATGTTGAATTTCACTCTTGTTGTGATGTTTATGCTTGTTTCATTGTTTGAGATGTGAATCAAAAAAGATAGTTTTTTAGTTGTTTTTATCTAGTTTTAATTTTATCAAACTATTCATGGTGTTTATATTATTATTTTTGGTTTAAGCTTAACTATCAAACTACCTTTTTTGGTTATATTATTTATTGTTGTGATGTTTATGCTTGTTTTACTATTTGAGATGTGAACCAAAAAAAAATATTTTTTAAGTTGTTTTTATCTAATTGCAATTTTATCAAGCTATTCATGGTGGTTATATTATTATTTTTGGACTAAGCCTAACCATTGAACATAATTGTAGTTGAATTTTTAATGCAATAACAGGAAATAAGAATTCAGAATCACCTTTAATTAGTTAGGATGTAATTATATCATAAGAGATTTTTTTGAAAACAATTTAAAGGATCTTATATTGATATTAAAAACATGCAAAAACCAAGTGAGCTCATTTGGAATTGAAATATAGCTGTTTAAATTACCTTAGCTTTGATAAAAAATTGTTTAAGCTTGAGCCAAGGGAAGCAAAAGAACAAAAAATGTTAATACAAGCCCTAATTAAAATTGAGTAATTTATACTTACTACTTAACCTTGATTTATGATTGAATGATGTTAGCTCTACTTTGGTTGGGCTACCAAAGTCAAATTAAGAGGGTTTTATTGGGGGATTAAAGTTTTGGCTTTGCTACGGTTTGATGTCCACTGCCATAGTGTTCGTCATATTGTGTTGTTTTAAAACAATCAAGAGATTTTTATTTTTGTCTTGTCATATCATATTTATTGCTGTATTTATTGCCTTAAGGCGAGCTTTTACCCATTTATTGGGTGCACACCATGCTAGTACAATTGTTGAAGTTGTGAATGTTGGTGGTGAAGCTATTGGAGATGGCACCTCTCTTGACCAAGGATCCACATAAATTTGTTTCAAATGCTTTTCATGAGGAAAGGATTTTTTGGCCCTTGAACCTCCATCAGAGGTTTTGCCAATCATGAGTTTAATAATGCACGCAAATGGCTAGTGTGGTATAATGTAATTGGATATTTTGTTGAGAGAATTCCCTCTGAAAATATGATTAAGAGTTGTGTTCAATCATAAGCTTAAAGCGGTGTAGAATATGACCAAATGGTTTTTTTGTTTCGCTTCATTGTTTCTCGACACCCATCCACCATTTTCAAGGATGGTCCTTGTTTTGTCTAGATTTCTTGCTTGTTTTTATTCTTGGACTTGGTAATTTTGTTGCTTTATGAGTGCTTTGCCTTGAATGTGCAAGTTTTGAATTGAATTTCCTTGTCTACAATTGCCTTCTTGGTCTTTTCTTGACCACTTGGTCTCTATCTTAGGCCAACTCATTTGCCATGATCCGATTAAACTTTGTTTATATCAATAATTATACAATCACGACTTAACAAGACAAAGGAAAATGAATTTCAAAAGACATACATCATGTGATAAATAAGCACAACCACTTGGAGAAAGAGAGAGTATAGTCAAGCATACATATAGAAGAACAATAGACCAACATGGATCTGTACTTACCCACAACTTCTATTAGAGTTACAAAAAATAACATACAACGTTATCAAGATTCCTCAAGCAACTAAACCATTCGAGCTTCACAATGTCTTTCTACATTGTTTCACAATATGAAAATTAGTGAGTAGCCTTTATACAATAATTATGTTTCCAACAATATCTAAGAAATACAATTGTATCTTTGTTTCCAAGCTTTCACACCAAATTGTTTCATCGTGACACTGTAAACACCTAATTTTGGTTTGGGGTAGTTTTAGATGTCAGTTTGAATTTATTTAAGGTACTTTTGTGGCTATTGGTTATAGGTTCATATTAGGCTCTTTTTGGTACTTTTTCTTGTGTTTTGGGATCCGTTTGCCTCCTTGCTTCTTGTTATTTCTCTCCTCCATGTTTCCTTTATTTTCTCCTTTATTTATGTTATTTTCTAGGTCTTGCCAAGAGTGTAGTAGTACGCTCCTAGTTGACTCGAAGAGTAGCACTATGCTCATGGTCTTTCTATGTTTGGGTTCCTTTGAGCCTTTTGACTTTTTTTTCCCAAGGTTTGTGCTTTTTTTTAGCTTTTCCATGCTTTGTGTGTCGGCTTCCGCCCCAATAGGGTCCTAATTTGAATATATATAGTAGCACTATGCTCATGGTCTTTCTATGTTTGGGTTCCTTTGAGCCTTTTGACTTTTGTTTCCCAAGGTTTGTGCTTTTTTTTAGCTTTTCCATGCTTTGTGTGTTGGCTTCCGCCCCAATAGGGTCCTAATTTGAATATATATATATTCAAATTAGGATCCTATTGGGGCGGAAGCCGACACACAAATCATGAAAAAGCTAAAAAAAAGCACAAACCTTGGGAAAAAAAAGTCAAAAGGCTCAAACTATATATATATATATATATATATATATATATATTCAAATTAGGACCCTATTGGGGCGGAAGCCGACACACAAAGCATGGAAAAGCTAAAAAAAAAGCACAAACCTTGGGAAAAAAAAGTCAAAAGGCTCAAAGGAACTCAAACATAGAAAGACCATGAGCATAGTGCTACTCTTCGAGTCAACTAGGAGCGTACTACTACACTCTTGGCAAGACCTAGAAAATAACATAAACAAAGGAGAAAATAAAGGAAACATGGAGGAGAGAAATAACAAGAAGCAAGGGAGGCAAACGGATCCCAAAAACAAGAATATATATATATATATATATATATATATATATATGCACAGGTGTATTGATGCATATAACACAAGTATTGAAGAAAGCAATGAAGTGATATGAATGAGTGATAAAAGTCTCAAGAAGAGGTCAAGAGTGATAAGCAGAGGCATAACATTTGATTTGAAAAATAAAAATCATTTGGAGTCCTTATATTGCATCATTGCTAGTTGTTTATGTAGTAAAAAGTCATATAAGGATTATGGCTTGCATAACACAATTATTTGTTAAATTGTATTGATTGTTTTTTTCCAAAATTTCCACGGACGAGGTTCTGATTGAAACAACCCCTTAAATTGACTGCATCATTTTAAAAGGTTTTGTAAGGTTTTATGAGCTATTTAGAGTTTCAAAAGGGAAAAGATTTCCTAGGTGATGTACATTGAATTTTTAAAAACTAAGCAAAGTTTTTAGAGCCCAACAGCAAGTGATCACAACCATCAAATTTTTCGCAAAGAATTCCACAGTGACTTGAAGTATAGCTTAGCCCTAAGCTATGCACATGGCAACAACCAAGGGCATAACACTCCACTCCTAGTCAAATTGTACAATTTCTCATTTTGCTCCATTTTTTTTGGGTTATGCCCTCAATTTCTAGACCCATTTCTACCATATTTCAGCCTCAAACAATTTACATATTTACAACAATTCAATATTCTTCTCAAAACCCTAGCTTTACAAATTTCATTTATTCTAATATATTCTTTTATTGCAATTAGGTCTATTTTCATTGTTTATTTGGCTAAAACTATTTTGGTCTTAATTGTATGTTGTTTATGGTTTAGTGTTGTGCATTGTTGATGTAAAACCACTTTACCATAATACGCTTTAGAGAACAAGTGCTCTCTTATACCCCTTAAGGTTAGTTTTTGCTTATATTGTGTTGAATTTGAAATAGTCTAGGGTTCCTTGTCAGGTACCCCTAGAACAACAAACGTGCTCTGATACCAATTGATGGGGAATCCAAGAACAAACACACCTGTTCTGATCCCACTTGTTAGGATCTTGCTCCTCAGAAAGAGCACAATATGATTACCAAACTTAAGCAATTAAATATGCGGAAATAACTAGAAACACAAGTAACTAGAATTCACCAATAGCACAGAATATGAGAGACAATATACACTCTTATATATTAATACTTGTACAGAAAAGAATACAATAAAGAGCCGCCACACTCTTCCACCTTACAGAGGCCTCCCACACCTCAAGTGTACAGTAATTCTTCTTCAAAACACTCTCCTACCCAAAAAACGGTCCCAACACACAACTCACACACAGAATTGGTGTTCACCTCTCCAACCAGTCAGTAATAACCCTGCTAGTACACCAAGCACTCTATAGTACTTCAAGTTGATCTCCCATGAACCTGCAACTTGCAATTCAACAGACCATACTCACAATGGAAGGATCTTTCTTGCCTTCCTTTCTAGCTCATAATGGAAGTAGGAGGAACACACACTTTGTTCTCTTCACTAGCACACATTACAATACATGCCAATGGGTCTATAAATAGATCCCAGACTTAAACAATAACTTAGACTTCTATTTTACTAATAATAGACACGCAGCTCAAGACTCAAAATAGCCTTTACATGCAAACACTCTGTTCACTAAACTAACTGTTCGTGCAATGAACAGTTCTGGAACACACAGGCGATCGACGCCGGTCCCTGCTTGCCTGGTGCTGTCGACGTCGGCCGACTTCGTGCCGACGGCGGTTGCCTTCTACACTGATCATGACTGACATCGGTCATGCTGCCGACGCCGGTGCTTCTGGGTCTTCAGCAACCTCCTTTTCTTTGTCTGCAACAAGTTGAAGCTTTTAGCTCCACAACCTAACAGCAATTAGGTCTATTTTCATTGTTTATTTGGCTAAAACTATTTTGGTCTTAATTGTATGTTGTTTATGGTTTAGTGTTGTGCATTGTTGATGTAAAACCACTTTACCATAATACGCTTTAGAGAACAAGTGCTCTCTTATACCCCTTAAGGTTAGTTTTTGCTTATATTGTGTTGAATTTGAAATAGTCTAGGGTTCCCTAAACCCTTCATGTGGTGTCTCCACTATGTTCCTTGTGGCCTTTTATTAGTGTTTATTGATACATGTTAGATCTCTTTAGCCATAATTTATATATGCTTTTTCCTAGAGCTAAATCTTGTCTCTGTCCATTGTGTTGTATTTATTTAGGGTTGTGTTATACCATATTAGCCTTTATTCGCTCTAGTTTCTCCTTTGCTTGTTCCTTCCTAGGGGTTTGTTTAGTGTCATATAAATTTCACTCTCACCATTCATACTATAGTAAATCTTGTGTAGCTATGTGTATCTTAGCCATTGTTATGGATAGAATTCGTAGTTGTGATTCAATTATGGCATGTTCTTTAATGTTGTTATCTACATGGTATATTCCTATTGTGTGTGCGTTATTATGCATCATGATGTTATTAGTGTAAAAATTCTTATCAATGTTCAAATGTTTCTTTACAATGATATATCATATAATACTAGCATATGGTTTGAAACATGATAATATGTTGATACTTGTTTAGGCTATTTTAATTAAATGAACTCTAATTAATAGAATATTAAACTATTTAAATTTGAACACTGATATATACATATCTGATATTAAAATACAATATGCTACATAATTTTACAGAGTTTGTAAATTGATAGAAATAGTAAAAGGGCCTAAGGATGCACAAACCTCCATAAAACATATATTTTGTTGATTGTGCAAGCTGACAGTAACTAAAAACTAATTGGTCAGACTTGGAAACTACATTATGAATGAATAGAATAATTGACTGTGCACTAGAACAAGTCTGCAGGAGGAGGATAGGGTCGCATTGTGGCCTTGTTTGTTGACTGCGACTATGTCTTGGTTGTTGTGTGCCTAATTTATCAATTTAGGTATGTGCAACAATTTGTGATGGCTTGTTGAGTAACTTTGTGTGCCAATGTGCCATGTGGAAGACCTTAAAAATACAAAACCCTTATTCCTACACAATAAATAAGATATAGATCAGATGCAAAATGGAGGAATAGGGTTAGGAAAATAGTCGAGCTATCATTAGAAAACTCCTTATAATATGAGTGTTGCCTACATAGCCAAAATGGGCCTTGGGACGATGTAGTTCTCCCTCCTAGAGTGATTTTATGGTTTGTAATTGTGCAACTATATGATTAGAACTAAATGATTGATTAATATGCTTGAAAATAGATACTCTTGACTTGCAATAAATGATATTTAGACTTAGTCTATGATTGTTAGAATACAACATAATTGCAATTGAAAGTAATAGTGCTCTTTTGCTCAGTGTGTAGTAGATTTTCTAAGTATTTAAAGGTGTAATGAGTGGACTTGGTGTGCTTATATAGGATAATATTTAGAATATTTTCACTAACTTTACAAGATGTGATGCAAGCCAATATGAAACATTTTAATTTGAAAAGTGATTGTTGGAGCACAGGGGACAAGGTTGCACTAATAGACAATGACGTAATGCAACCCTGTCCAACATAGCGTAGACTTGTCACACAAGACCAAATATTATAATGACAGGTTTGATAGGAGCTTGTAAGTTGATTAGGGATGAATGTAGTTAAAATTTATATGTTTGTATGGTATTTGTAATGTTTGCAAGATAATGAATGCTCTCTTATAGATTGTAAGTTAACGAAGTAGTGATTAGGACCAAGTAGGGTAAAGATGTCAAGAGTAAACATTGTCAAGCACTTAATAATTAACTTTATATGTCTACAATACCCTAGTTATTAAATATACTTGTCTTAGTGCCTTCTATAAACATATCTTGCGTGAATTCAAGTATTAACTATTGTATGATAACTTATTATGAGGTAGATCATGTTATGACAAGGAATGCTAGAACCAAGAATGTAATAGACTCTTATTCCTCCTAATCTTCTTCAAGCTCCCAAGCTTAAAGTGTAAGTTGTTAAAGACTATAATATTATATATCAACTCAATAAAACTTGAGTAAATATATCAATTTTATAGTTTTTTACAACATCTAATGTTTACAAAGATATTATTTACAAGTGTAGTCACTCAAATTTGGTCATGAATACTTGATAATGTTAGTTTTAGTCCATTTTCACTTTCATTGACTTGAACACTTAATCTAGATCTTTATCACCACATCACTTTACCTTAAGAACCCATATAGACATCTCCCTTTCTAAGTTACTACCTTACACTTAAAAAAATATTCTTAATTGTTAAAACCCCTCTAAACATCTATACAGACATCCCAGATTCCAAAGTTCACATGTTTCCTTGCAGGACAAGATCAACTAATATGGGTCAATAGTGTTAGTCAATTTTAACTCTTATGGTTCGATCCTAACCTTCACCTTAGCAATGATCACTTTTAAAATTTAGACTTTTCCTTATAGGTTGGTCTGCATTTTTAGGATAGGTAGCGTGATGATTACCCCTTTTGGATTGTTATATAGGCATATCTAAGTCACTTATTCTATCACTTGGCAATATCAATATTGAGGCACACTTACACTATTACACATTGAGCAAAGCTTCCATATTCTTCCCAAATCTGATTCTAATCATTTAATGTAGTCCTTAGCCAAGTCAAGTGTTTAATTTATCTAAGTAAAACAAAACATTATTAGTAATAAAGCCATATTTATATGTATTCATATATCAAAATGAGCACAATTGCACAAAGCACTTTAAGTGGGAGAATTATATAAACTTGATTTACCTTATCAGAATATTAGACACATAAACAATGATCAGTTATCACAAGGGTGATTGGGGTCAGCTCAACCCATTACACTCTCGTCTCTCTCTTTGTAGGACTTTTAGCTATTGTAATTCCTATTACGGTTTCAAATTTGAAAAAGTTAATTGCAAGTTATTTGTGTGCATCCAAAGGTTAATTTTATGCAAACAAATGTATTTCAAACAATCACAAATGATTGTACCCTAATTTCTCTATTTTAATGCCAAGGACAAAATTGATCAGCAGAGGACATTAATGCCAGTTGATCCTGTCTCCTTTCTAATGATCTTGATCTTCATCAATTAAAGTCATAGTTCCTTTGGCACTTGTAAAATCAGTGTAAGTTGACCAATTTCATCCACTATTTAGTTTCACATAGTCATGTCATAGACAATAAACAACTAAGTATTTTGTATTATTCTTAGCTAGTTTTCTTTCATTTGATCGTGTTTTGTCGATTTTGGTACTTTTCTTTCATTTTGATTATCAAAAGTTGTTTTGAAACATTTGTTTTCTTTTAAGTCATTTTATCTCAATTAGGTTTAATACATCTACTAATTCTAAATTATGATAAAACATGTTGGTGAACCCACATTTTTTTATGATTGTTTCAATTTTTTTGTCCTAGAGTTTAGATAAATTTATGAGCATCCAACACTAAAATAATTTTCTTTCAACCTTGGACCTAATATCTGACATTAAAATAACCTATTTTCAATCTTAGATTTAATTTATGACACTAAAAACACTTTCTTTTGACCTCAGCTCTAGTATCAAACACTAAAAGCACTTAGTTTTGACCTTAGATTTAGGAAGAATTTACTAATCTCCATACACAAATCTTCCTTTTATTGTTATCATTTCATTTTATGTTATTGTTTACAATGTTATGAAACCACACATTATGCAATAACAATAGAATAACATAATACAATAACAGAGATGATTAAACATACAAAACACAAGATTTACAAGGCAAAACCTTAGCAAAGATAAGGAAACATCTACAATGCAAGATATCAAGCTTTATTAATTCTAAGATGAATTGATTATATGCGAACTCCACAAAGATCAATATGCCTAATTGGCAAATCACCATTAGGATTCCTCTTAAAAATAGAGTGGAAAAATACCATTAAGATTTTTTTTCTAAAAATTGAATCCGATGGAATTCATCTTCTTAAAAATAGGGGTTTGACTTCTGGATTTTTTGCTTCGGGGGGCCCCCCTGTGATAATAGTGGGAGGGTGTTGCTCCCCCACACCCACCTTATCGAGGAGTTTGCTATAAACCGTGCTGCAAAAGGATTCACAATTTTGTTGTCACATATCTAACATACAATATATTTTCCATGTTATTTTTCCATGCCATCTAAAAAACTACCTCCCTTATTCCTTTAAGGTATAGTGCTAGGTCAACTGGGACCTATATTGAGCACACTCAAATCCCTTTGACCACTGTTAAAATGGATTCCTCTAATGAGAAAAATGGTTCCCTTTCTTTTGATGAACAAATTACTCATGAATATTTTTAAGAAGATAATCATAATGAATGAGCTAGTCAAAATGATCATAATGCACAAGATAATTATGAAGGCTAAAATATGATTATATCTTAATGAACTTAATGGAGTAGTCCAACATTTATCCACATGACGAGAAGGACTTCGTAAAAATCCACAAGACATACCTAAAGTAATTGAATTCCTTTTAGTTTCTAAAAATACAAAAAATCAAAAAGCTCTACTTTCAATGCATAACAAAAACCACTATTTCGCATTGTAAACCCTACCACAAGTGTTGCTACTTATACAATTGATACTATTCTTACATAGACACCTTTGGATTTGGGGGAAACACAAGGCTTCTAACAAATGTTTATGCCCATGCCTAACCAAATGATTCACACATGACCTCTTATAGCTACACATACTACATCGCCTACTTTGTCTACTACACAATCCCTCGTGCAAACTACACAATTCGTTAGCATCTGATATCGCATCATTTCTTTTACTTGCAAGATTTGTAGCTCGTGAACTTCTATTACATGAAGCTAAATGAGACCCAAAACATCATCTTTAATCTTCTCATGTGGCATGTTTGGATTATGCTTTCAATGACAAGTTACTAAGTTGTTTTCAAGAAGCTTAAGGGATTATGACTTGTGTTGGTTTTATGATTTACCTATTCAACAATCGAAATATTCAATCCACTAGCAGATAAATTTATGAAGCATTTTTCTATCAACATTGATGAAAAGCTTTTTTATGTGTAAATTTCTAAGCTTAAGCAAATAACTAATGAGCCTATTAGTGACTATGCAATTCAATATAAGACCATGCTTGCCAAAATGACTAACGCCCTAACAGATAATGAATTGAAATATATTTTCAAATAGAGTTTACTTGCACCTCTACACGAGTCCATTATTTTCAAAAAATTCATATCATTTTAAGAACTTTGTCATACCATAAGAAAAAGATAAGTCAAACTTCTTACTTTGAAAAATCTCAAATATGCACCTACATCTACTTTTGATTCCAAAATGGAGTTTCAAAACATACCATCTTACAAAGCTAAGGCAATAGATACTAAAGTTGATGTAAAGATCACAATTAATAATATTTCTCAACCTTCTAACAAGCTTGTTTAATTAGATCAACCAAAGAGGCAATTCTTTGGATTACCACAACTACTTCAAATTGTTACAAAAGTTGCTTGAATGCAATCTCATTACTCTACCTCCACCACTAGAAATTGACCCGAATAGACCTCAAGGAAAATTATTTGATAAAAATGCATATTATGATTACCATAGATGCAAAAGTCACTTTACTAACAAATGTTTTAAGCTCAAACACTTTATTCAAGATTTTATCAATAACAATGTCATTGAGCTAGGCACTCTTATATCTACTTCAACTTTCAAAATAAAGTTTTAAAACAAACCATCTTACAAAGCTAAGCCAACATATACTAAATTTGATGCAAAGATCACATTCAATGTTATTTTTCAACCTTTTAACAAGCGTGTTTTATCAGATCAACCAAGGAGGTAATTTTATAGATTACCACAACTACTTCATAAATTGTTACAAAAATTGCTTGAGTGTAATATCATTACTCTACTTCTACCATTAGAGGTTGACCTAAGTAGATCTCAAGAAAAATATTTGATAATAATACATATTGTGATTACCATAGATGTAAAGATCACTTTACTAACAAATGTTTCAAGCTCAAACACCTTATTCATGATCTTATTAATAACAATGTCATCGAGCTAAACACTCCTACAAAGGAAAAAAAAATGAAAATATTAAGTTGAAGATTTTTAATGAGTCATTTCCAAATCATGAAACAAACAAGGATTATTCGATAGTGCATCATACTTATAATTTCTAACCACCACCTGAGTCATATGATCATCTATTAGATGGAATCATTTGTACAATTATTAAAAATGTTCAACCACATTCTATGATCATTTTTAATAATAGTGAGATAGTAAATGATTATAATTTTCATGCATTATTTATACGAGCATGTATTGTTCAACAACCCATTCATAATGTATTAATTGATAATAAATCGAGTGAGAATGCATGTACATTGACATTACTCCATTCATCGGATTACACAAAGCATTGCATACAAACAACATCTAAAAGTGTTAAGACATTCAATGGGAAATAACAAACTACTTTGAGATACATTGTGTTGCCTCTTCAAGTGGGCCTTACTATACTATCAAGTCATTTTATAATTATACCATAGAACAAGGTATTTGACATGATATTATGATGCCCTTGGTTACAAAAGCTATGTGTTTTACCTTCTATGGTACATAGATGCTTAAATTACTTCATTGCAATTGAGTACTTATAATTTCAAGAATCATATATGAGTACCATTTAAAAATATATGGTACCTCATCCTCCTCATCCACCACTGTAGTTCATTAATACATATATGAAATAACAAAGCATATTTATAGTTGTTGCACCTATGCAAAAGATTTTTATTCAATCAGTTCAGAAAAAAATGCAAAAATCTCAAAGGCAAGTAATGCAAAAGCAAACATATCAGAAAAAAGTTTCAAATTCACAAAAAGCACTATCACATGCAACATCTTCTAAATTGATGATACATATGGATCAACATGTTCCAAAAAAACCACAATATTCGGCACAATCTTTTATTAGTCCTTATCAGATTTCAATCCATTTTACACCTCCTAGAGGTACTCCCCCCACATAAGAGTACACAAGTAGTGATCTAGATAGTTTCATTACACAACATGATGCATTTTTTGATTTCAAGTTATGCACATCTAGCACGATTCGTCCACAAAATGTGATCCTTCTAACACTTATTACAAATTCTTATGATTCTCATTTTGATAAGATCATTGGTTAACATGTTAAAATTTCAAAAATTCAAAAAAATTCAAATCATTAAAAAATAAAAAATTGATTGTACATAGCTTCTCAATTATTTTATCATGCTATTCTTTTACTTCTTGCACACACGATCAATTTGATCAAATTATTCTAAGCCTTAGCTCTTAGTAAAATTTTGGTCACTTGACTCTTCTTTTTCATTTTCTACATATGAATTGTCCAACATAATGTTATATGTTGTCATTCTTTTCCATTTATCTTCTTGTTTTCATACTCTAAATAGAAAAAAATGCACATTGTATCAAAGACAATATCGACTAGCATGGATTAGAACTGACTGCTATTACTATTTCACGTTGGTCAATCTTGTCATGCACCATTTTCACAATCAAATCAAAATCTGAGCACATAGAGCCTCAATACTACCATTTTTTTATATTTCACTCAGTTCTAGTATACACAACAATACTTAATCATGTGAAATATTTCTTGTTTATGCTATATTTCTCATACGTGTGCATTACATAATTTAACAAGTGTACATTCAATGAGATGAGGATGTAAAATCATTACTTTACATACTTATATAATCTCCTACATGCTTTTCAAAGTTGTTATTCACATATGAATTCAGGTTATCTTTCTCATACATAGCCATGCTATCATTTTCCTTACATACTTCACATGGACACATATTGCATATTGTTCAAATCCCATTCTTTTCTTCTACTTTCGAACCCCTGATTTGATTTACTAGTTTCTCTTAGTATTTGTTTTAAAAATTAAAAAAGTAAATACAAAAGTTCAAATATTAATTTTTTTTTTTAATTAGTCTAAAAATCCAAAATTAGGACCTAAGCATGATTAGACGTCTAGTTTACATCATTGTCATATGTTATTTATCTCATGATTGGTAGATAGCATATGTTTTTTCTAGATTTCACAAGT
Source organism: Torreya grandis (assembly GCA_037957365.1). Lineage (NCBI taxonomy): Eukaryota > Viridiplantae > Streptophyta > Pinopsida > Cupressales > Taxaceae > Torreya > Torreya grandis. The sequence continues at coordinate 2,052,073 of JARHVA010001046.1, read as the reverse complement.
ATTTATGAATGTTATGTAGGACATACAAACTTCACTTGTACTAAGATGTTGGACTTACCTATACCTAGTGGCCTTGCTAAATCAAGGGCATCTTTTTCATATGTTACAATATTTATAGGGGTTACAATTTTATAACTCCTATATTATTGAGCTATATAACATTTTTATCTTAAATTGTGTACATGGCTATGTTTTTTGGTAAGAGATGATCACATTACATATACATGGTCTAGACTATATTTATAAGTTATATACTCCATTGATGCTAGTTATTTGTATATAGAAGATTAGATCTTGTTTGTCTATTATGTATGGCCCTTGGCCCTTGTGTAATTACTTGAACATATATATGAGATCATTGCTTGGTATGTGTGAAATTTTAACATGCCCATTGCTTGTGGCCCTTGGTCTTTTGTTTGGTGCAAAATTTTAACATGTCCCTTGTTTGTAAACTCATTCATGTCTTTTGTGTATGGCCCTTGAATTATATGTGCAATTTTTACTTATGCAACATTTGAACATGTCCTTTGTATGTGACTCTTGACCTTATGATATGATATTGCATTTTTTGTATTTGTTTGCTCGTTGAGATTGTTAAATTTGATGAGTGCCATGATCCATATTATATATTACTTATTGTGCATGCTTATATGTTACATATGTCATTCATTGATACATTCCTATAGGCCTTGCCTCAAATGCTACATATGTCATTCTAATAATACTTTGCTATGTTGACATAATTTTCACATATACTACACTAATCAATGATTATGTATTGTTGTGTATGATACAATTAAATTTATTTTGAGACGATTGACTTTTAGGACACATTCCCTCACCTCAAAAAGAGGGAATTTCAGTGAGATTTTTATACACGAAATAAACCTCTATGAACAAAAATTCATTTTCGGTACAAATTACAGTTTTAAGGAACTCAAAATGGTTTAAAAAATTAATCATTGGTATAAATTATGGGGGAATATGTCATGCATATGCTCTTACATTACATGAACAAAGTGCAGGTTTATACAATTTTGGATGCATGGTATAAAATCATGCACAAGTTTCATACAAGATTTATAAATTTGTATATACATACAGTTACATATTCTACATTTATCAATGAGGTATGATACATATTCATGCCATACTTTCAATACTAATTTTTATCTATGACCATGATAAGAACGTACATGTGCTCCATTCTCTTTTGATCATGCATTTATAAACTAAAGAACAAAGTGACAATTAAATCGACAAGCCATCTACAATACTTGATTAAGTTAAAGTGCATAATCTATAGCTTGGAGGTTTGGTGCCTTATAGCATTATTGCTCATGAATCCATTATGGAGTCCTACCCATTTCCACCTTGGGGTTACAAATACCAACAACACAATCAAATGTTTTTGTGTCCCTCAATGGGTTCTATTTTCTATACAAGTTCAAATTAAAATTAAACCTTGATCACCATCAATTCACCATAATTTAACAAAAAAACCAAATATATCCATACGATTCATGGGAAACACTAATTCGTCAATGTTTCAAAGAAGCATCATCTCCAAACAAAATTACAAAAGCAACATTGGTTTCACACATACAAGGGTATTCCTTACTCTCTTTTCAAATTTCAAATTTTTAAGTTTAAGCTTTTGCATTTTTAAAAATTTAATCTTTTCTAATTTCGAATGAACAAAATAACTACTTCATGATTTTTGCAAGTTTTACTAAGTTAAAGTGCCTTGCATGATTAAATTATTTTTTCAAAGACAAAGTGTGTTGTATATACTCAAGTATATACTTCATTTTATTCTAGTAATTTCATTTATAAACTAAAATTGAGGGGCAAGAGGAGCGACATGAATATAGTCACTCGAATTTGGTCATAAATACTTGATAATGTTATTTTTGATCCACTTTCACTTTAATTGAATTGAGCATTTGATCTAGATCTATTTTGATAATGCACTCTATCCTAATCACCTATACAAACATTTTCGTTTCTAAGTTGATATCTTATACCTTCAAAAATGTTCTTAATCACTCAAAACTCCTCTAAGCATTTGTACAAAAATTTGAAATTCCAAATTTCATACATTTACTTTTAGGATGGGATCGAACAGTATGGGGTAATAGTGATAGTCAATTTTGACCCCAATGGATCAATCCTAACATTTTCCTTAACAATGGTCACTTTTTAAATTTAGACACTCCCTTACAAGTTGGTATGTCTTTTTAGGATAGGCAACACAAGGATTTCCCCATTTGGATTGTTATAAAGGATCATCTAAGTCACATATTCTATCATTTTTAAATTTCAATATCGAGGCACATTTACACTATTGCACACTAAGCATAACTTCCCTATTTTTTTCAAATCTGATTCTAATGATTTTAAGTAGTCCTTAGCCAAATCAAAAGTTGGTTTTATCCAAGTTAAACAAAGTGTTATCAAGTATTCAAGCCATATTTAAATGTATTCACGTAGTAAAAAGAGAAAAATTGCACAAATCACTCTAAGTGGGAGAACTACGTGGGATTGATTTCTTGTTCAGAGTATTGGATACATAGACAAGTAGAAGATGTAATGCTATCATTTGAAATATGTACTAATTTGTCTTCATGAGGGAAAGAAATGCTTTGTTGATTTTGGTCAATTGTTTTTTTCGTTTAGTATAGACAAAGAGTTCCAAGTGTAAATGCATATGGAGATGTGGTAGGCACAACTCAAATCCGTGTTTGAATTACTTTAGGACCACAAGTAGTTGGTATTATTATGTTGTCCAAAGAGTTTTTCCAACCTTATTTGTTTTGTAAGTTTGTTAAATTTAAACCCATTTGTTGCAAACGTCTTACATTACAAGTATTTTTTGCTTATGTAAGATTAACATGGTTATGCTAAAAATAAGTGCCACCCATGTATAATTTGATTGTTAAATCTTGTTGGCATGGACACTTGTTGTTTTGTTCATTTTGAGATTCTTGTATGGGACTTGGATCTTGTATCGGTCCCATGTAAAGTAACATTTATAAATTGGTCATAGAGATTAGGAACGCCACATTTTGGTTTATAATGTTCTTTAGGCAATTGGTCTCCTTTCTTTATTTGAGGGATACAACTTTGATATTTGCAAGGAGAAATTTAACCTTCGTTGCATGAGTGAGTATGAATGTAGCATATTTATGTACATCCACATGTAAATGAGTGAAAAACTCATCTTGTTTATGCAATGCTCTTTCCTTTAAGGGGGAAAGAAAGCCTCTACTAAACATAAATTGCAATTCCAAATCTGAGGGTCTAAATGCTAGCTCAGATGATGTATTTTTGAATCGAATAGTATAATCTTGAAGGGACTCATCATCATGTTGTTTGAAATTGTGTAATGTTCTAATGTAAGTTTTGTCACCTTATAGATATTAAAAGCCATAAAGAATACATCTTCCAATTGTAAGAGAGTGCTTAAGGAACCCTTTGGTAGGCTATAGAACTAATTTTGAGCCTCATTTTATAATGCTCAAATGAAAAAGTTTTAGCAATAACTTGTCATCTTGTGCCCATGGACCAAAATAATATACATAATTAATCATGTGATCGAATGGGTTTTTGTGTTGTCAAAAGAGAGAAATGTGGTAGCTCAAAACCTAGTGGATAAGGATATTCTAGTATACATTGTGCAAGAGGTTGATTATTGAATGTGGTAACATTTGCATTAACATTATGGAAAGCCACTTGCATTTGCATTATAGAAACTTGCTTTTGAAGATCCCCAATAGTGTTCATCATAAACATAATATGATCCATGGGAATGTTGGTGTTCGACATGGGTGTTATCATTGGTTCTAAATCACCACCTCGTTTGAATCTAAGCATATGAGTATCATCATCCTCATGTATAATAAATACAAGTTCGTAATCCTTGAATTTTGGATACTTTGGTAATAGTAATGGATCTTGGAATTTTTGTACCCTTGGTGTATTATTTGAAGAGCTTGGAATGGCTTTAGAACTTGACTGATGCATCTTTTGTAAAGATATAGCAAGTGGAGCTTGAGGAAGCATTGGTGAAGGCACCTCTTTTGGTGTGGTAGGAATCTCCTTTCGTTGAGACCCCTTGCTTAACATTGGTACATGCTTTTTATTTGTAACATTAATATTATCTTGCTCTACAAATTTAAGATTTTTCATTTTTTTGGATAGCTTAATATGACTTGGTAAAGATGCCATAATTTCTTGGTTAACCTTAAAAAAAAAAATCAATATCAAATGAAGGCCAAGAAGGATTATCGCCCTTAATTATGGATATATTGTTTGGAAATGTAGGAATAGGAGGGGTTTTTATCAATGAACCTGAAGGATCATCCCCTTTACTAATGATTTGTAAATCATCCATGATTTCCTTATGGAGTTGATGGATATGGTCATGATCAAATGAAAGTACCTTATCTCCATGGGGGATCAATCTTGGTATAGAAGGCAGGGCATAAGCTTTGGATCCTCCTTGGGACAAATCACATTATGTCTTGAAAGGATGGGAGCATAGATCGGATTAGAGGGATAGTAGTGACCACCATTCAAGGCTTTTATATTGTTTGCCTTAGCATTTGGAGGAATGCAAGAATAATGGATTTTGATCCCTACTTGGAGAGATTTTTACAAGGTTTCATAGTCATAATCATTAAAGCAATCAATGTCATCAATGATAAAAGAGAAAAAGAACACAAAGATCAGGGCAAGGCAAGGGATAAGCATTTATAAGAGAATGCTTATGCAACAATGATATTCAAAGATCGGGTTCACCAAATGTTTAACCCTAATTTGGATAAGGATCCTATTTAGTGGTTAGGGTTAAGGATATAGAAATGATAGGGCACAAGGGTGAATATCAGATCTACAACAGGCTAATTAATGTGCTAAACTTAGATATATCATATAATGAATTTATAAAATTGAGATAGACTATTAATGAAAAGTACAACTATGCTAGATATACAAGTGATAAAAGAAATTAGTTAGTTGTTTCTGATGCTAATACAGTGTTGGATCTAGTATAGGTAGAAAGACAATTCTAGATCAATCCTCAGATTTTAGATCTGGTGCCTTTGGCTCTCTGAACAATTGCATCTGCCTTGGACAATTGCATCGATGCTAGTATCTTGTATGAAATATGTGTTCAAACAAGATGCAACCACCTAGATGCTTTTGGATTTGGCTTTGCCTTCGTTCTGGTGCATTCATATCTAGGTCATGGACTATCGCTCTTGGTGAAATGGAAAAACCTTAACTTTGCATCTTCAATGTGACCTTGAGAAAAATGGATTAGTGGGCACATGGTGTCAAGTTGACCGACAATGACCTTGTTGTCAAAGGGTATCACCTACATAGCCAATACTCCAAAAGAGGGCCTTAGACTCATGTAGTTCTCCTCTACGTGTTGGCTTGTGTGTGAATCGTCCAATGTGTGTAAATCAAGTACAATAGTGACCTAGCTTGTAACTTGGTAAATATGACCTTATGACTGATCTTTTAGTACTTTAGACATATAGCTAGGCTATTCCTTTGACTGATATTAGAATAGAGTATAATAGGAAAGCTTTTGGTAACTTGAGTGCTTCTTGAGTGCTCTTTTGGTTTGATTGCTAGGTTTCACAGGTGGTGAATGAATGAGGATTGATATTGTATTTATACAAATCTTATCGGGAGATAACTCGTATTTAAACACTTAGGCCGACCATTGTAATATATTTCATTTGCAAATTAGATGACTTTAGGGCATTGGACACTTGTGTCAAGCCAGAACAGTAATGTCAATGCTACTGTCTGACTTGAATGTTATTGTCTAGTGAGAAGGAGCGTGGGCACGGGCTCAGAACTTGCAGAGGTGTAAGATAAGTACATTTTAAGCATTCTAGGCAAGATGGAATGTTGGTGTCATCAATATAAGGTTGGTCGAGTTAAGAGATAGGCCAAGGGGTACAAGATAGAGCAAATGCGAGGCTTGCAGAAGCAAGGCATGCGTAGAACTAAGAGGAACACCTAGGTTCATGAATTTGTCAAGTGTACAAGACTGAGGTGCTACATAATCATAAAATATCATCTATAGAAACATACAACTCCATTTACAAAGTTGCCCATATCTTGCAACTGAAAGTTTACATCAAAACAAATGGCATATACATTGAATGAAATCAATGAAGAAAAATGGATACCACAACATACATCCATCACAACCAACATACTTCTTGTGAAGTTGCTACTCACCATGAACACACTTCTCACCATGTACCAATGCCTTGATGTCATGGCACTTATTCTCCCTTCATGGAAGAACCCTTGAGCTGATAAGAATGCTATAAGATGCCCAAAACATGTTATACCAATTGTTGTCATTCCAAAATCTATTTTGGAGTACATGTTGCAACCTTATTCCATGTACATACAACAATTCAAAAGCATGATACATATTTGCTATAGATGTTATATGCATACTAAAACCAACATAGGCATGTTATCATAGTTTTGATTTATGAAACCCAACCTATACCTCCATGTTGAAATCATGTGAGTTCTCCAATGCATGTTACAACATTAATAAACAACTAGACATGCTACACATAATGTAATTCTAAATTTGCATGGAGAGGAAAAGAAAACCTACATGTTGTCACCATTATGATACATTAGCCTTCAACCTGTGCTTGGAGATTTCTCTCAAGATAGAGTCCCTCTTCTACCCATCTTGTTACATGCTACAAGAACTTGGGAAGAAAAACATGTCAATTTGCCGATCAACATGAAAATGAAAATGTTGAAAAATATACCTCTTTGATGCAATGGGCTACTCATACATATGCTTCTCAAACTGTATGGCTGCTCATTATCCATTCTTAATGAGTGACATTCCTCCATACTTTCTCATACAAAATATGTTAGCTTGCTTCTTTCAATAATGGAACAAACAAGCAATTTGGAGGTGCTTACATATGCATGTCAAGCAACATCTCAACCGTGCAAATACTCTATCCATGAGACCAATAAGAAAGGCTTACCATTACCCACTTGCAATGGTGATGGGAAATCCTCTGTGCGTTGCTATCTCTTGATGGTTTCTATCTTGGATAGCTCTTCAATTAGAAGCAAATCAAAATATGAGTTTTGCAACTATTATTCTAAGGACTAATCTCTTACCATGTTTACCTTTTGGCAATGGTGATGGGTGCTCCTCAATGGGTTGCTTCCCCTTCATGGCTTCTTCCTTAGATAGGTGGGCTTCTTCATTTGATACATTTTATATTGGAGATGATCAATAAGCTTCTTCATTTGCTACCTCTTGCTTTGTAGGTGCATGAACAACTTCCCTCTTACTTGTAAATGCCTCTTCCTTCTTGGAATGCTCCTTGCAACTCTTTGGGTGAAGTTGTGGATGAAGCTTAGAACACTTTTCATGCCGATGCCCATTCATGTTGCAATGAGTGTAATGATTCTTGCCCATTCTCTTGGAGAACATGCCCTTCTTGCCCTTCTCCACATTTTCATTTGGAGATTGGTTTTTACAACTTGCATCCTTCATCTTAAAGGACATGGTCTTTTGGATGAAGCCCCCCCAATATAGAGTTAGATCTATATAAGGGGGGCCTCTATATAGATTAAAGTTAGATAGAGTTTAGTTTAGTTTATATAGAAGGCCAAATAAACTCTATCTTGCCCCCTACTTAGATAGATCTAACCCAAATAGATATATAGGGCTTGGGCCCCCCCTACATAAATCTACTCTATCTTGGCCTCTTCCAATACATGGCCACAAAATGGTTATTCATTCCACAAAAATCACATGGATATGTATACCAATAATTTTGTGCTACAAGACCATTCTTCTTACATTTGAAGCAAAAAATGGAAGATTTATGTTTTCCATACCTTCTTGGGTTGCACTTTGTGCAAGCATGATGAAGTGATAATGTGTTACCTCTTCCTTTGGGATGTCTCTTTGGAGATGCTTTAGATACAAATTTGATGCTCTTCCCATTATTGAAAGGTTGTCCCCTTCCTAGCTTGCATTTACTCACATGGTCATAGAGTGACAATGTGTTATCTCCTTCTTCACAAAGTTATTGTCCTCTTCTTGGAGACTCTTTGTTGGCCCTTTATGGTGGCTCAATGTTACATTCCTCTTGATGAGAGACCTGCCCATTCTTTATAGAACCAAACTCTTCATTGATTTGAAAAAATAAATGATGCCATTACCTTGTGTGGGTTGTTTTTGTAAAGATATTGGCTTGGGCTCTTTGCTTTTGGAAGCTTTCCTTGTTTCAATTGGCTTGGAGCATTCTCTAACTCCTTTTCCACTAACATATCCCAAAGTTGCATATTAAGGCCTTTCCTCAATCATTATGGGATTAGTCATTCCTCGGCTATTGATGCCAAGGCCTTTTCCATCATAACCCATCGTGATTAGCAACTTAGAGCCAAAACCCTTAGTATTTTTCTCAAATTTACCAAAGGAAGCATCTAGATCTTGATGGACAGAAAGAGAATATGGTGGAATGCTTACTTTGCATACCTTCGTCACGGTTTGTGCATCTTGGTTAGAGAACGGTCTCCTTTGCATAGTAGACTCTTCTCTCTCCTTCACTCCTTCACCATCATCTTACAACTTTTTCAACATCTCTTCCTTGGTTTGCAACTCAAGTTGCAACTCTTCAATGATACCCATGAAAAATTCTCCATGGTTCAACAATCTCTCTTGCAGCTCTTGATTCTCATATTCCAAGAGCCGCCACATCTTTCTTAATTCAAAATTTTCCTCTCGACTTTGTTGGTTTATATCTTCGAGCTCTTGAAGTCTTTCTCTCTTCAAAGCTTTGCCCATCGTTGAACTTTTGCAATCAAGAAATCTACACTCGTCAACAAACAAACACTGAAGAATATGTAACACAATGCATAAAATGTGTAGGCAAAGCCTTTCAAGGTAAAATGAAAACTCGCTCTGATACCAATCTGATGCGTAAACTAGGTGGTTATTCCCCTCTAAGTTCCACCAACATAGATCATTTCAAGACAAGGGGTTGTCCTCAAGTTTTATGCCATAGAACAACACGTAAAATGTTGTTTTAAGATGTATCGCAACTCTTATTACTAATATCTACAGCATACACGAGAATATGTAACCTTTCACATGCAATGTCCACATGATACATTCCATCACATTCTAAACTTTTTACTACTCCATACATGATTGCAATTGAAATGCTTGCATAGAAGTGCAATACCAAGGTAAAGTTTTTTAACCTTATGAACAAGTACTATGCTTGTGATAGATGATTCTTGAGCTCTCTAAAGTGTTTGATATGTTAAGACTAGTTGCAAGATATTGAAACATGCAAAAAAATATAATTTTAGTAAACCAAAATCCAAAATATATCAATTCTTAAATCAAGAGAGTCGAAATGAGACTATAATTATGACCAAATTATCTCAATAAATGATGTGATTAGACTCGAATCAAATAATTTTTATGCTAATTCAATTTGGCTAATTGTCGCCAATGATAACTAATTAGGGATAATTTGGTATTTATTAGTCCCAAATTGAAAATTGTGTGCACTAATAACAACTAGTTTAAATAAATATTGACACAACAAATAATTGAGGCCATTGACAGGTAAAATTAACTTCAAATCAACCATTATTTCTTTAAATATTAGATAATTATGACCAATAATTATCAATTATTGAAAATTGGTTGTGATTATCCAAATTACTAATTCTTACAATAATAATGAAAAATTATGAAAAATAACGCCCACAAAAGATACTTGCATCAGAGTTAAAAAATGTAGTCACATAAAATGTTTATGGATTAATTAGCATAGACATTTTAACCATTAGTAGATTTATATATGATATTTAAAGCAACTCCATAGTTTCCAAGGTAAGATCTAGTCAATCTGATGCTTCATCTCTTAGTTAATGAACAAGTGCCATCCATTTACACATCTTTTAAATAAGGGAGTTGCATTTCATTGGGATGATCACTACTAAATATCATTTTAATAACTCAAAGACTATCTTGTTAATTTACCTTACCATATTGAGATTTGATTTCTAAATACACATACATATATATATATATATATATACACATACTAATAGAATGGCTTCCCTAGCATAAAAGGTAATAAAATAGGTAAATTAACAAGATAGTCTTTGAGTTATTAAAATGATATTTAGTAGTGATCATCCCAATGAAATGCAACTCCCTTATTTAAAAGATGTGTAAATGGATGGCACTTGTTCATTAACTAAGAGATGAAGCATCAGATTGACTAGATCTTACCTTGGAAACTATGGAGTTGCTTTAAATTGGTTGGTGTATATATATATATATATATATTCAAGTGATTTTTTATATATGCATTTATATATTTATAATATCACTTAAAATAAAAATATAAAACTCACTCTAATTTATTTTCTTTTTATTTCATAATAATTTTAAATAATTTTAAAGAATCTAGAAAAGTCCTTCAGTCCCATTTATCATAAACCATCTATAGGTTTTTAGTGATGACCAAAAAATATTAGATTTCATGACCAAATTAAGAGTATTTGAGGCTCATGTCATAGATGAGTCCAATGAGAATACCTTTGAAGAGGATGGCAATTTTGGCATCAAAATCATTTAGTTGAACGACAAGAAAATCCCAAAAAGCATGATTGCCTTAGAGAGGTTATTTAATTAGGATAAACTAGTTGAGAATACTATGATTACCAAATCAAGTAGAAAAGATTACAAGGTAGTAGATATTAGACCTCAAATCTGCCTCTTGTTAACCAAAATATTATTTACTTTATAAATTTGTTTCTTATTTAATAAATAATAATTGTCATAATTGATTAATTGTTTAAGTATTATTTTATTTTTTGAATTTTCAAAAAAAATTGTTTTGTTAATAAAGATATATTAGTTTTTTTATATGGAATGGTGAATCTTGTATAATTGGTTTTGAATCTTTCAATGCATTTGTGTTTTTTAAATTGTCATATCTTAGCCATACGATCAATTTGGAGCCCTCTATTTTTATGGGTTTTTATCGAGCTTGATTCATTGGTGTACTTAGATTGAAATGATTCATCACCAATAAGTGGGATAATTTTGAAGAAGGTAATGAATTTATTAATAATTATGGCATGTAAAAAACTCATGCCATTGAAATCTATATATATAAATACTATATATAGTAAGTGTTCTAAGGTAGACTGCTAGTTATTCCCTCACATAACCATAATTTAGATAATCACACAAAATCTTTTCCCAAGAGGTCTCTGAGTTACTAGGTATGATTTGTATCTCTTATTTTAATTAACATTTTTGGGTTTAATTCATCTCCAAATATTATTTTTTAATTTCAAAAAAGGTGACTCTCCCTCAAATATATTTGAATTGGTGAATTAAATTATCTTAAAGGTATTACTAGTCTTAACATATAATATTTGAAATTTTTTTATGTTTTGACATGCTATATTTATTTTATATTTTCTTGATATAAGCTATGTACAAGAAAATAAAGATAAACTATGTACAAGGAGAATAGAGAAGAAATTATGTACAAGAGGGTAGGAACCATACAAACAAATGAGTCTCATGGGAGAATAGCTATCACCATGACCTATGTCAAATAAGGAAGCCTTTAAGACACATCTACCATATCATGTGGTAGATAATCCCAAACTTAGAAATATTCACGTTACTATTAGAACCACCAATTATGGGACTCCCCCATATTCTAATTATCTTAATCCTCTATTCCTACAAATGATAGAGGATGAACATGATCTTGATTATATAGATGAAATGATCATAATCATTTTTGAAAAAATTCAACATTGGGGTAAGGATCCCACAATCATTTATAACTTGATGATGGACCTCATATTGGAGAATCCCATACAAAGTCACCTAGCTTCACTAAAGTATTTGGGGCAAGTTATCATTATATTGGTTGATAGACAAATGTAAAATCTATAGGGTTCAATTCATTTATATACTCGGATTTTTATACAAGATTCAAAATGATAAATCTATGGTCAAAATATCTGTAACCAATATAATTAGGTCAAGATAGAAAAACCACTACTACACCTACAATATCGTGAATCTACAGAATAATATTGCAACTCTAAAGATATCAAGATTTGTAGTTTTGTTGAGGTATGGGAAAGGCCAAGGACTGGTATGGGTTTTATTTTGAGAGAACCTTTTGGCTTTACCCTTTCCCTACTATACCTACAAATCACACTAACCAAACAAATTCAATGAAAATAATATATACACATATGGAGGTCCAAGGATAGAATGATCATATGGGTTTATTCATTTTTTACCTAGTTTATATGCATTAAATCTCAATTCATGCGACACAATGTGATAAAAGATATGCTTGAACAAAGTACAGATCCATGATATTTTGATAGTGTTTTCTAACACTTAGTCAAATAAATAGATTGGTTTTTGAATTATAGAGGAGATCAACCCATGTTTTCACGCTTCACCATTAATGCATATCCAGATGCACCCAGTATTGAAAGAGCATGGTCCAATAAATATAACTTAGGGATGGATTTGTTAGTTGCTAGAAGGAGTATCCCATGCTGCTACCATATTATTATGATAGGTAATGAGACAGTGACTTGGACATCTACAACATGGCTTAGTGTAATTTGGATGTGTAGAATCTATAGCATGAAACTAAGCTAGTTATTTATCTATGGTATATGGATGGGTTGAAGGAATCTGGGTGAATTCAAGAAGGTTAACACCAAGTCTTGCACTTCATTTCAAAGGAAGAGATGCAAGGAGACTAGGTGGCATAAGTAAAACAACTTGAAAATTTAAAGAGAAGATTAAATAAATATCTAACAAGTTCAATAATCTTAATAGTATTATTAGGACTTCGTTTCATACATAATTACACACACATCTATGAGCTTCAATACCATCAAATCCTCATGAATTTTGAAACAAGCATTACTTCCATTTTTCACAATAATATTTATCTTGAATATCTCTGCCTTAATCATATATTCATTGGTGCATAGAAATGTTTTTGTTAGTGTGTTTATATTATTGTGTTAGTTCTTTTATTATATTATCTCTAATATAATAGAGCATATCCAGATGCAAAGTCCTGAATGATAGAGGTTCTAGTTTATTTTATTAAGGAGTCAAATCCGCATTAGAGAATTTGTTTATATTAGTCTTAACTAGTCTTATACTTCATATTATATGTTAAGACTAGTTGCAAGATATTGAAACATGCAAAAAAAAATATAATTTAAATTTAGCTTTTTGCATGTTTCAATAAGTTAACCTATTGGTAGAATCTAGCTTGAATTTGGTAGAGTAATGGTACTTGAGAACTTGGTTGAGAGGTGAGGATGAGTTGACTCTCAATGTAATGGTTGAATTAATAATGACACTAATGATGATAATTGACCTACAAAAGAATACTCCTAAATCCTTGAGATCTTGATAATTATTGGAAATGGATTTGACCTCCTAAGATCCTCTCTTGTTATAGGCATAAGCAAAAGGTAGAAGTTAAGGTTTAACTCATCCATCTAAATATAACTTGTCCATACAAAGGCTCATAACAAGATTTAGATGAGTTATATTTATAAAATCTTAGTGAAGGGTTGCATGCTCTTGGTTAAGGAGGTGCACCCTAACTGTTGATATTCAAGGTTTCCCAAGGGTAACCATCAATGGTTACACTGACCATCGACGGTTAGGTCCCAAAGAATAAGGGGGCTAAAGGCTAGTGGGTCTAGTTTATATATATATTATTATCAAACAATGGTTGAATATGTAAGTTCATGGAATAATGCACCTTCAGTAATTTTCCTAATACCCTATCCACCCAAGTTAGGGAAGGAATATTTTGACATGATATAGAGTATTTTTGTTTTGGGGCCCTTTCTTTTATCCTCTTCGACAAGATAACCTTACCCATGATCTTGCCTTCTTTTGTGTTGATAATCTTGGCCTCCCATGAAACATCCTTCTCTCTTTCAGTCACTATCTAGTTTTTGTACCTAAACTTGAATTCAAAGACTAATATAATTTCTTGGAAATGATATAGGATTTCTTGATTTCCCTAGTCTTCTTCCCCTTCTTCAAAAGGCATGTTTATGCAAAGTCCTGAATGATAGAGGTTCTAGTTTATTTTATTAAGGAGTCAAATCCGCATTAGAGAATTTGTTTATATTAGTCTTAACTAGTCTTATACTTCATATTATATGTTAAGACTAGTTGCAAGATATTGAAACATGTATTCTTTATCCTTTCATGTCTCATGCAAGAATATCTCATTCTAATAGGTCATATAGAGTGTATTCAAATATTTATCACTTTGAATACAAGGATAGAATCACTAAACATAAACATTCATCACTTTGCAAACTCAAACAAGATTATTATCTATGTAGTATTAGACTCATTCCTAGAATTACACCAACCAACATCAGACCATATAGATATGTTTATGCCTAGAAGAGGGAAATTGAAAAAATGGTATAAGAGTTGTTATAGGTAGGAAACATTGACCATAACCAAAGTGAATATTCTTCTCCAATAGTCATGGTGTGAAAGAAGGCTAAAACTTGGATGATGTGCCCAGATTATAGAGAGGTCAACAAGTTCATTATCAAAGATAAGTTTCTTATTATTGTAATTTATGATTTGTTAGATGAATTACATGGTGCTATTTATTTTACTAAATTATATCAAAACTTGTTAGTGATAAAAGATACACACCAAACAACAAGCACCATTCCCATAAACGGAGCACATGATGCTAATGTTCCATTTGAAATTTACACTATTTTTTTCAATGTTTTTTTCTTAATGAGGTAGGCAATTCTCTGCACCAATGCTCTTGAAACTATATCCGAAGAACAACGTCTTCTCCTTGCTTTTGTCTTCTCCCCCTTGAGCTGCCGCCTGAAATTTAAGTTTTATGAGGGAGAAAAAAAAAAGGGTAATCAGTCAAAAATCAATGTAACATGCATTAGTGTTAGTCATGAATTAAGAGAACTTCTTACCACCAAAACCAGAACCTCCAAACGGTGAACCTCCAAAGAATGACTCAAATATGTCAAAGGGATTGTGTGAAGCACCACCGCCTCCCATGCCCTCTTTTAGAGCATCTTCTCCATACTGATCATAGATCTCCCTTTTCTTGTTGCTCCCTCTTTTGAGGGTAGGAATGAAGAACCTAAAATTACTATCCTCAAAATAAAGAGCCCTACAAATGTGTTATGTTGTGAGCATACATGATATAATAATGATAATCAACAGGATGTCGCAAGATATAGCATGGTTTATGATGGAGATTGTTAGATCAACAAAAGTATGCCTTCAATCTTATTTTAGTCATACATATATACATACATATATACATACATACATATATATATACATAAATATACATACATACATACATACATACATACTGAAAACTAATAAAATAGATTGGTTTTTGAAGTATAGAGGAGATCAGTTTACAAGTTTTTACCCTCTTGGATTTACAAGGACACCATCCTCATGGACTCGTATACTCGTAATGATCTTTGCAATCTTCAGTGGAAGACTTTCCCTCTTAAGCAAGAAAAACTATTAAACTCAGCTACATCAATTTTGTAGTCTTCAACTCAATCACATACATAAAAATGAGTTAATGAAGGAATAACTTAATGAGTAACTCAAATGCATATGCTTGAATGTTTTAGCTTGAATACTTTATTGCCTTCCCTGCCCTCTATGAACTACAAAATCTCTTATATATGCATAAGAACATCCCTTAGGCTCGAACAATAAGCCCAAGAGTCAAAACTTGAAGTCAAAGTGCCTCCATGTTCTTTCAACTTCCTGTGCTTGCAAAACCACCGCTATGTGCAGGCCAATACCATTGGGGAGGCTGCTAACCGTCGGGGGCAGTTGCAAAATTACCACTAATGATTGGAAAACCATCAAAGCGGTTGCGTAACCTCCACTACATATATCAATAGTTTCACAATCATAAGAAGTCCTCAACTTCTAAATGCCATAACTTTTACATATGAACTCGAAATCATGTGCCGGTTTTTTTGAATTGCATAATTTTCATCAAGAGAAATTCAAATGTCTACTCCAAATATACTTTTGATGCCAACCATATTTTGCTTTAAACCGTCAAAAGAAACAAGTTTTTTTCTAGGACTTGGCATGTCACAAATACCCATATTTTATATTCGATTGTCCTACCAACTAAATTGGATGATCTACATGATCCAAAAATATTATAAAAATATAACAATTTTAGGTAGTTGACACCAAAAGAACCCTACTCCTAAGCTTAAATTTTAAGGGCTAAGAAATTCTTGAAAAAATCATTTGGAGTTTTGATTTTTGGAAGAAAATGTCTTACTTTTGTTTACAAACTGTATTTTTAATGGATTTTTTTCTACTAAGGCTATTCTCTCCACACATTCTATGATAAAAGTCTCGTCATAATGAATAATCGCTTATGGTAACATGATCCTCCTCATGAGATCCTACCGAATCCTTCTGTTGATCCATATGTGGGTCAACTATCCTAACTTGTAAACATGTCAATTAATCCTTTTGATTTTTGAATCTTAATGCAAAGCTATTATGTTGCTATTGGGATACTTCACCATATAATTGATCATTGTCTCCTTTGAGAGGCCAAGATTGATGAGATGATATAATTCTTGATCCCCTGGTATTGAAAGGACCCATTTTGCTTTTCTCTATCATATCCAATGACATTAGTATATTTGGTTCCTTGGGGTTTGCCAACACTATAGCTCAAGCATTGTTTCTACAAGTATATTCCAAATTATCAAACCCCCTTTGCTTCTCTTTCCAAGTCCAAAATTTGACTTTTTCGAAAGGTCACATTAGGGTATATTTGTGCTCCTCGTCATCATGTTAAAGGAAACAAAGGAATTTGTCACCAGAAGGCTTCCAAATTTTAGATTTTGAAGGTGCCATTTAAGGATCGGAAGTAACCTCTGAATTCATAGGCCTATTTTTGAAAAAGATGGCCATGTTGATGACACCTATGTCACCTAAACGAGATGTTGGTGTGTTCACACTAAAATAGAATTTGTCTTACGCTATCTAGTCTTGTCTTGATTCACACTAGAAAAGGTTAAGCTCAAATCTAGGTAGGATGTTTAGTTGAGTGATATATGCACGAATCATTTTGTTAATGTATATTTAGTCACTCCAACTAATAGTTTGTTCACAACAACAAATTGGTTGTGAAAAAAACTTACCCAACTATTTATACCGGGACTCCCTAGTTTAATATAGGTTGATTGTTGATTGTATATTACATTAAGAGAGACATGAACAGACATATACTCATAATTTTGTGCATGATCTTGAGCTCATATTGCTGTATCTAATGCCAATGATTTGTCCTATGGTAATGGTATATGGAAGCAAAGACTTCATTCTCCTCTCCATCATTTCTAGCAAAGATGACTTTATTTCGTGAGTTTGTTTTATGAGATATTTTTGTAGTCACACCGAGTCATATAGAGCCATGGAGGGTTTGATGTTTCAGCATAGTCTACTTTCATGCATGTTTGCTCTATTTTGAACATTTTTTTTTTGTTTTAGTTGTTTAACTCTCCCATCATCACCCGGGCCATCTTCTTCTAAGATACTTTGTCTGTACTTTTGACACTTCTATGATAGACTAACAATTTTCTTTTTGTAAGGAGCTATTCTGGGGCACACATTGTCAATGTTTCTTCTTCGGTGTTCGAGTAGTGGGATTTGTCCACTCATACAGATTTTTTTAGTCACTCCACCTAGTCAACATTATCAAGGGTCGTTAGGGGGAGGGCAAGTACATGCACATATTGCTTCTTTGGGTGTTGAGTTCCTTGCTAACCCTTGGGACTTACCAGCATTTACTTCAAACAATTGATTGCATTCAGTTTGGTGAACTCTTTTGCACTTTCAACACCTCATTTGACAACTTGACAATCTCTTTGTATGAAGTTATTCTAGTGAATATAATGTCAATTTGTCTTCTTCAATGATCACGTAGTGGATCCAGACCACATATGCAAAATTGAGTTCATTGGTGACTTTCCATCCACCAAACATTTTCTTTAGTATTGTGTTTGAAATTGAACTATCTTGCTTCTTGGGACACCTTACAACATATGTTAGCTCCTCCACTTTTGTTATTTTACGAGTTTTTTTAGAAACCTTGAGGTGACTCATTTTTCCCCTATTTTTGAAATCAATATTTCTTCTAAGTGAGCCTTGTACAAAGCACCAAATCCTACTTGACTTTGGCAGTTTCAATGACTTAACATCCATGTATTCCAGTAAGATGAATTGGCATCCATAGAGACACAATATTACAATGTATATTTGTAAATAGGGCCCTGATCTAGCCTAGTTCCTTGAACCCATATCTAAGGATCTATCTCTTTATTCTCCCTGTTTTCTTTCTCCCTAATTTTGTGCTTAAGGGAGGGTGATGGCGTGTTCATACTAAGCTAGAAGTTGCCTTAAGCAATCCAGCTTAGTCTTATCTTAAATCACACTATAAAAGGTTAAACTCAAATCTAAGGAGGTTGTTTAGTTGAGTGATATATGCATAAATCATTTTATTAATGCATATTTAGTCACTCCGACTAATAGTTTGTTCACAATAACAAATTGGTTGTTGTAAAACAAACTTACCCACTTATTTATATTGGGACTCCCTATTATAATATAACCCAATTGTATATCACATTGAGAAGACATATAATTTTATGCATGATTTTGAGTTCACATTGTTATGTCCAATGGCTTATGCTTTGTACTGAGGTAATAATATGCAGAATGATCCTCGATGGTTGAGTATTCATTACTCTGATATGAGACATTCTCATAGTCTATAGCTCTTCCCACTTATAATAATCTCGGCTTGAACAGAACTTATAAAGGTAATTTATATCGTAAGATGTCCTTAAAGGTCTAGCCTACTTACAGAGAAACCCCAAACCATACTCAATTAAATGCATAGAGTCAATGCCCCATAGACTTACCGATGTCAGTCAATCGTGCTAACGTCATCAATCATCAGTATGGAAAGTCGGAGAGATCCCCATCCACAACATATATTAAGTAAACAATAAGGGGAAACATTGAGATGTAAATGATTTTAAAAACTTAAATGGTGGAAAAAGGAAAAACAATTCTCCTTGTGAATTATTTACAATTATCCAGCATATTTTGTGAGACTGCTGAGAATGAAATGACAACATCTGGGCAAAAAATCCTTCTGGAGGGTCCATGACTGTTGGTTTTTTGCTGAGAATGAAATGACAACATTGCTGAAAGTGAAATGCATCAAAAACTTTTTAAAAATAGAACCATTTTCCTTTTTTGGTAGGAAAATTAGGCCTAATAAAAGTGCTCTTTGCAAGTATTTGGATGAAGTTTAGGAAATCCTGTCTGCAGATCTGATGTGCATCATTCGAAACTATCTTTCTGAAATTTAGACTGGTTTGCATTAGGAATCCTGAGTTTAGGGTCACTCAGCGTTTTGCTAGTGGAAACAGATTTGTACAGGTTTGAATTAGTGTTGTGTTTGGGGTTGAGAATGGAGCATGGAATAGGAGTAAGTGGGGACTCAAAAGAAAAAATTAAATTGTGTGCAGGAAAGATATGAAATTCACTGAAAATTAATCCTAATCAGTTTCATGTCCTTGATTAAATTTCAAAGAAAAAAGTAACAAGGGGCTTCATTCCAATATTGTTTGCCAAATATCAGAGATCAAAAGTTGAATTGGCTCGAAGAAGACCAAAACAAAGCCTACACAAATGATAGCTTGACTGGGAAGAGCTGTGGACAAGAACACATTTTGTTGTAGCTCATCCTTTCCAATATAAATCAGACCAGATGGATGATCAGACATTGTTATCTGGGCATCCTAGTTGTGCGTAATGGCCATGATCTCTAATGACTGCTGCAATTCTGCATCCGATGCCAATTTTTCATCAAAGTTTTACTTTGTTTCCATGACCTCTTGATCCCAGAGGTTTCCACTTCCACATTGACATTCTCTTCCACTTCCATGTCTTGTGCCAAGTTTGAAGAGATCCTTTGGTGTTCCTATCGACAGTGACCCCCTTCATATTTCCGAGAATTTGTTTCAAAAATTGTCACAGTTTTAGTGGCATACTGGTTATTCTCTAAATTTGGAGTCAGCTTTATGCCATTCCTCTTCTTAAATTCCATTATGAAGTTGGTAAACCTTCCTGTTTCTACACTATCAACATCATCTAGCTTCATATTCAGTTACAAATTCAAGAATCTCTCTTAATTTTCCTCATGCTGCTCGCCCTTAAAATTGGAAAGAGTGGCAGGGGATGCTTTGTTTTTACAATCTCAAGGATAGAAAAGTCAATTTCTGCATCTATAGTTAAATTTATTTAGTTAGTTGTTTTGTCATCCATGGACGATGCTACTTCTATGACAACAAGATCTTTGTGCACTGAGTCAGATAGTGAATATTAGGAAATAACTTGGCAGGCCAAAGAATAAGAGTCAACATATCACTCTACTAAAAAAAAAGTCGTATCATAATAAAAAGGTTGACTCAAGTCCACCCTAACAAATTGAGCAAATACAATTTAGGTTTTATGTTTGTAACTTTAAAGGATCAAATTTTGAATTCTTTTTAAAAATGTCTTGAAGTGAGTACAACCTAAACCATACTAACACACAATCCATGTTAGGATTGAACCCTAGTGTCCACTGTCTTAAGTATAAACCTGCTTCTGTTCCTATAAAAATAAGGACCTTCAATACTAGGGAATCTTTACTACTTAAAAAAATCACATAGAAGAAACCTAAGGATATGGAAGACAATTTAAATGGCTTCATCT
Source organism: Torreya grandis (assembly GCA_037957365.1). Taxonomy (NCBI): domain Eukaryota; kingdom Viridiplantae; phylum Streptophyta; class Pinopsida; order Cupressales; family Taxaceae; genus Torreya; species Torreya grandis. The sequence continues at coordinate 2,031,099 of JARHVA010001046.1, read as the reverse complement.
CAGCTTTTTGTCAGCATAGTTCACTTGATAATCCATAATATAGACTTCAGTACATGGGACATGTAATATATTTATTGGGCATGTAAGATCAACCATATTACACACATAAAGGAACCTTATTAAGCATCCATGCACGTAATGGATAATGAGGTTCACTACAATCACTAAGCATTACATAAACAGGAAAATAATATGCATCCATGCATGATGCAGGAACTTGTTTCAGATTTTCTGGAACTGTGGAATCTCAACTGGATAGTTGTCAATACAATCTAGCCATGGGTTTCTGGTGGGGTTTTTAATGGTCCTGAGAATCTAAGTAGTTATTATTGGCCTTGAGTGCATGGCATGCAACTGTCATGATTCCTTGGATATGGTCAAGCCCTTGGTCCTATTGTAGTCCTCTTGGAAAACATATTTGTAGCTCCTCATCTTTCCCATTATGAATCCTAGCAATATGTGAGAGCTGGTATTTGGATCTCGTTTCATCTTTTCTCTCCTTGGATAAAAGAATAGCTACAAATCTCCTTCCATCTTTTCTCCCCTTGGATAAAAGAATAGTTGCAGATCCCATGTGAAAGGCAGCAGCATTGATATGTTCATTCCATGATACCAGTTCAACGTAATGTTCTTAGTGCTTACAACTACTGCATAAGAATTTCAATGGGCCTGCAACATGTCTTGTGCAAGATCCAGAGCTATGATCCCTGCTAGCACGTGGTTCAAATCCTGGGAAACCTTTTGTCTAAAGCTGAAAACATCCAAGACAAAAGGCTCAGATGCATCATAGTCTAAGGGCCCATACTGACAAATGGATATTTAAAACCATCCCCAACTGGAGGACGAAGCTGGAAGCCCCCAAATATACCACTTCACACAACAATTGCTCCAGGCAGCAGATCAGATTTGTCGAGCAGAAAATTCCAAAATACCACAGGAGGGGCAGAGTATCACCTGGTCCCCTAAGAAAATCTAAAAGGAGCGCACAATACTGCTGTGCTGCCACACTAGGCATACTCTTGACAGCCAGACTCATGCTGGGTATAAGTGAATCCACCTTTTATTTGCATGTGTCCTCGCCTTGATCAGTCAAATGTATTCGTTTGGTTCATTGATATCTACAGTGTCATATGCAAGTGAGACACATATAAAAATTGAAGAAACCATTATAGCACATGATCATTGGATATCAATACCAATGACACAGATATATTAAGCATTTACAAGCATTTAATAAATATCACACTGCTTACACCAATCACTGCAATAGAAAGAGTCTGGTACTTCTTTATACTGCCTTCAGTCGAGGGATACAAACACTGTACAACATTTTGATTTATGAGGACTGTTTTAGCTAACACCCGAACTGCCACAGCTGCAATGCCATTTCTTGTCCTGCACATGATGAAGGCGCTAATCACCAATGTATTCAGCAGCATAGACAATGAAAACAAGGAAATCATACACTTCAACGTTCCTCTCTTCCCAAACTGGGTTCAAGTAAATCACGGATGCTGGCTCAGCCAGCCACCTACTTTGAGTTTGATGACATATCCGGAGTGGTTGCAAATTGATGATATGGATTTAAGATTGTTTAGACATAGTTTAATGACGAGTCCATGTTTAGATGAAAAGTTGGCAGTGGTCTGCCAGTGAAGACGCCTCCGGCGTAATTATTTTCTACAAGGGTTGAGTTCTATAGTTACAAAAACCTAAGTAATTATACAAGTCCAACAGAAATTGATGGTGAGTTATTTACAATGCCAATGCAAAAATCTATTTGGAATTCTTGAGAATGCAATTGGGTTGTGGAGGCCCATGGAAAAATTTGGTGAGAAGTGTTTATATACCTTGTTGGGTTCCATTGAATCATTGCGCATGTGGATTGACTTTCATCTACTTGCTGCCCCATATTCCTTTCTATTGGATTGTGCACTTGGAGTATGTTAGCATGACCTCTTGTAAAAGTACCATGTATATACCTTTTTATTGTAGATTGCTAACAAATATTGGCGATTGTTGGGCATGGCTATGCCTCTGATGTTCCATGATAGATCTGCATTATAAAAATACAAGTATGTCAGAGGTGCCTTCATCCAAAGGCTGATCCGTAATAGGTGTTTTCTCCATCCATACTTGCATCAAGGTGTTTTACTCTTGCTGCATGGGAGCGCTTTCCTCTTGTTGTCTATCTGAGGATTTTATCTTGGGTGTCCATATTTGTCCCTTCAAAATTCACCACCTACTCTGAACTAAGAGTTTCAATGGATGACTCTCTTCTTATTTATATATTTTTCAGGGTCTGTTGTTGATCCACCTTCTTGAGAGTTTTCTTGCTTCTAGTAGTGCGACCTTTGTAATCTCCTTGGGCTACAAAGTGAAATGAATCATGTTTCTTACCTTTGTTTTCGTAAGTGTTGTTTTCAGTGAAATGCTTTTCAAAAGGATTTTTTCGGTAAGTGTGATTCTGTTCCCCCTTTGTTTCTGTTGCCTGATTTCCTATACCATCAAATGGGTCACTTGATATAATTGCATTACTGGGCACTTTGGGTTCCTTACCTTTCCTTGTGTATGCTATTTGAAATTTGTTCTCATCCAGTTGGTTGTTATGAGCAATAACCTACTATGTTGTAGGTACTTGATAGGTGGTAGTGTGGACGGTTGTGCCCATGCATCTTGTCGTTGTACTTGGTCTCGCTCCTTGAGTCCCTAGGTAAGGCACACCCAGTCCAAATAACCATGTTTCGTTGAAGATCCAACATCTGGAGGGCATTCTCATAATCTATGGGGTGTTCCCAATCTATACCCTAAAATCCAAAATGATTCGATTTAGTAATGGCTTTTCTAAGGCCAGATTGATACATTCTTCCGTAGGTCAATATTCCAGGGTTTCTGGTGAACTCTGATGCTGCAAAGTATTCTCCGAAGATCCAATCTTTTTCAGGGAAAATTCCTGCTAGTATTCACTCAGAAGCAGAGGTCAATGTACCCAAACCAAGACTGTCTGCAAATCGTCTTTGGGATTGAAAGTTGGGGTCCAATGCTTCATGGAAAAAACAGATTTTTTTCTTAAACCAAGGGTCTCTTTGGAATACCAAATCGTTGTCTTGTTTTGTGAAGAAGAAGCCCCCAAAATTAACCTTTAGGCATCAATAGAAGCTCCACTGAACCAGAAGGCTTCCAATCGTCATTAACCCAGTATATAAGTGTTTTGGGCCCTAGAAAAGCCCCAAACCTGAAAATAATTTCTCTCTTTGGGAGGAGTAGAAATTTTCAAGTAACATCTATATTCTTTTTTGGCTGGAAACTGAGGTCTTATGACTATTTTCTTGGCATGAGTCTGAACAGAGCTCCTCAGATCATACTTACAGATTTATGAGGCTTCTTGAGACACTGCTGTCCCGAAATTGGGTCCTTAGATTGGATGGGAGAGCTGTCTGAGGAAGCCACTGTCCCCACTAGGGGAATCTAATATTTGGATCAGCTCATCCTATGGCTGTTGTAGATCGTTATTTTCTGGTTCAGTTGGGCAATTTGTGCCACAAGTGTAAAGGGAGTAGCATGGGACGGTGGTAGGTGGGAACATGTTAGCAGAGTTTCACACATAGTTTTCTTTTCCAAAGCTGACACTCTATCTCATAAGATGTTATATGTTGACCGTTATGGTGGTCCAAGAATTATGTTATCTTTAGCTTAGTCTTCAGGGCACATTCATTTTATACGTCATTCATGCACATCTTTTAATAATATGAATTATCCACATGGTTCCGGGTAGAAATTTGGAGTCATATCAACAAGGCTACTCGTGCGCATATACCAACAAGGATTTCACCTTAAACCTATAGAATAATTATTCTAACGAAGGATAAAGAATAACTACAAATTGCTACCATCCTTGCTGGGAAAAATCAATTCAAGCATTAAAGTGTCTAGTCATTTACTTACAAGAAAAACTGAAACAACAGGCTTATCTGGCCTCAAACATCCAAGCATTATGCTCTTCGGGTAGAAACATAATTTTTTAAAGTTCGACCACAAACAAGTCCTATTATCAAGTGAGGTTGAAATTACTCTCTGAAGGATAAGATTAATCCATGAACAGCTAAAATTCAGGAACAGTAAATTTTACAATTTCAACTTTGTAGATTTTTATAGTTATCATGTCCCCATATGCATCTGGTGCAAAGCAGGAAAAATATATGCAATAGAAGATGCAGGAATTATGTCATTTATGCAGATTTTGCTAGTTATCATTCTCCTCAACATTGAAGAACTGTTTTCAAGTGCAAGTCAATGCACATTACCAACTTACTGCAAAAGCAGCTAGATTCTAACAAGAATTTTTGTTTACTATCGTAAATTTGTATGCTGATTGTAAATATTGGTGACACTCAATCTCTCATCTAAGCCCAATCGCCTAATTTTGTTCCATTTTTCCTTCTAACTTGGCATGCTGGTCGTCACCCTTTGCACCCTCATGGATTCCCACATTTGCTTTACGACGAGCTCTAGATTCCTTCTTGGCAATTTCAAGCCTTTCAAATGCTTCTTCAAGTTTCTTCTCGTCTTCTTGTGGAAAGAAACATACCTCCTTGTTTTTAATTTCTTTATATTTTTGTTCAATCTTGGCCTTCCAAAGAAGACACAGTTCATTATCAAGCTTTTTGCTAGGTGTCTTTAGAAGATATTCATCAATGCCACCAGCTTTATCAATGCACCGAATTGCATGCGTTGTAACCTTAACTCTAATAAATCGATCCAAAATCAAGCTGAAAAGTCGCTTGTTCTGTACATTGGGCTTCCATGTTCGCCTTGTCCTGTACGGTACCATTGAAACATGGTAAGAAGCAATGTGACTGGCAACTTAAGGGCTGAATACTTTCTAAAGAAAAACCCTTGCACCCTTAGGCTGTGTCCCCTTCTCTCCCCCTTATACTTGCACTTTTCTATTATATAATGAAATTTTGATTAGCACTATATCTTGCACATTTTTAGTAAAATATCCATCTCTCAACACATCTCCCCAAGCAATGTAAACCATGGCATAAATTCATAATTGAAAGCTTACAGATGCACATACTTATTTCCACCATCTTCACTGATTTGATTGCCAAACTGGATGTGGCGACCAGCAAAAATTCCTCTCTTAGCACGGCCCATAATGCACTTATTATTAGGAAGATTTCTCCTCAATGCTTCTTTCGCTTCATCTGTCATGGATTGTCCTTTGATCATTGGAAGTAACTTCTTGAGCATCGCTCTTTGCCTAGAAGCCATGGCTATCTTCTTTACTACCTATCCAGCCTGAAAAGCAAGGAGTAAATTTTGAAAATCGGGAAACACAATCAAAACAAAATTATAAAATGGAAATGAATAGATGCAATGCTCACTCTGACTCTGTAGCAGGTGCACATTTAAACACAGAAGAATGATGCATACAAATAAAAATATCCTAGGACCATGATAATTGTATTCAACCTAAATAAAGAGAATTAGAGATGACTTAGAAACACACATTATGTTGTGCTAGAGAAGAAGCTTTAGCCAAGTCTTTATCACAACCTTACAGTCAATTTGTTCTTTCCTAGATTGTATACCTAGAGGACTCTAACGATTAACACATTTATCTTCCATCTTGATATAAAACTTTCATAAGATTCCAATAAGTTCTTAAGAATAGCTTAGTTTTCAATCAGTTTTTTGGATTCTACCAAACCATGGATTTGTTGTTTACAACCAGTTGGATCTCTTGACTTCATTTCATTGATTGTGCTCCCTCTCAAACATTCCTCAAACGGCCTAGATTACAAGAATCCTGATTCTTTACAATGTTTCACTAAAACTCCACTGACATCTCTTTTTATGTAGGAAAAGAGTGAATGTGATAATCCTTATTCCCTAGAACTTCACTGACATCTTTTTTAAAGTAGGAAAAGACTTAAACGTATTGGGCTTTAGTTTTGTAAAAAACAAGCGCATTCCAGTATTTCATGTCCAGTCTGCTCGACATTGGACATTACATATAATTGCTTAGGTCACACCCTACCAACTTGGCCTATGAGATCCCAGGGGAATTTTTCGCTTTACCTTATCCATTGTTCAAATTTTGAAATATGTTTCTACGTGGATTAAATCATACCTCCCCAATCCACCTAAATGTATAGCAAATGTTCATATTTTGATTATTTCAGACGTATTTTCCTTGCTTCTGTTATGAATAGGCCAGGGCAGCTATAGACGCACCATTTTTGAACTATCTGAATAAACAAAACACTGCCTGAGAAGGCTTAAGAATTCCTCGAGCAGTGATTCTCTAAAAAACTATTTAAACCTTCATCGATCTATTAAAAGGGTTAACCATAAATAGCCATCAAAATCCACAATTTTGTTAAATCCAAACTTCAAATTTTGCACTCGCATCATTTTAAAGATGGCAAACCTTACCTGCTTTATTCCTGTCCGAATCCTACTGAAAATGTAAACATCCAAGCCTTGTATCAATGCCTGCAACACATCCATTTACCTTCACCATTATAACTGTTTATAAGAAGATAAAAATATACCCGAATTTATTTATGCTGAAACCCTAGCTACAGCCATCAAATTAATTTAAAACCCTCGAAGTACCATTAAATGAATTTAAAATCTTACCCTCTGAAATATTGAAAAAATGTTTTGATTAATTCAACCTTGTGCACAGATTGCTGAACGAATTTTCGCTGTTCAAATTTTGATCATAATTTTAAAATTGTATATAATGATCTTTTGAGATAAAATTAATTATATCATAAAATGTATAATGGCTCCAACTTTCAAATCTTAGTTATAAATAATTAAGACGATATATTAAAATAATTAAATTTTTAAGGTATAATATATCACTAAAATTAGGGATGAAATTATAAAAGATTTATATGAATTCAAACTCGACATAAATAATAATATGAAAAATAATATATATATATATATTACGATAAAAGGTTAAGATTAAAGAACTTTCTAAATTTAATTCAATTGTTTGTTTAATTAGCTTTAAAAGTATAATAGATTTTTTTTACTTCTTAACAACGACTCACAAAGAAATAATTTTGTAATATGTTTCGCAAAGACTCTAGCAATGTTAGTTTCCATAAATTATCATTAAAAAATAACTCGCAGTTGTTTTAAAGGTGTAAGGGATATAATATTTATTTTCTAGATAAAGTGGGGTGTTGGAAGTGAAAGCATGTAAACCAATAGGAGTAATTCATGTGAAACCAATGATTGTGGGAATCATTTTACTCTTTGTGCATGAAACATTAAGTAACAATAATTTGATATTTCAAATGGAGGTGATGGTGGGAAAGGAGGTAGTGTGTTACTTCATACCGCGTGACAAGAAGTTGTGCCTGGATGACACATCATGTTTCACTATGAGCTTGAGAAATAGAGAAGTGGTAGACAAGGGCAAGACCATACAGTGCATGAGAGGGGTGAAAGAATTCAAGGGGCGCTGAAACTACCATATACAAATAGATATGTATACAAATATTTACAAGAATTTTCATTATCTGTCTCAGTAACACCAACAACAACAATTCTATTTGTAACAATAATGGATATTTCTCTTTATTTAGTGAATGGAGGAGAGGTAAAACTGCCACTGTGAGTACAAGCACTACGAATTTTAAGTTTTATGGTGGAACTGGGTTCAAATCCCCACTAATTTTTGCATACTTTCTCATAACGCTACGATGGTATACAATTTTTTAATTTAAAAAATTATAAAAAAATAATATATTGATTTAATAATATAACATATAACATATATTTAATATAATATATTATATTATGAATAATAGTTATATTATATTTATTAAACAATTATATTATATATTATTTTTTGGTAAAGCAAAGTTTTGTAAAGTGAAGAGTGTAAATCGGTAGTCATACCTCACTTCAAACCCATGACAACTGATTCCATCTCATTTTTTGTAAAGAAATGTTAAGCAAAAATAATATGTTATTTATTTTAATATTTTTTTCTAAACATATTTTACCTGACTAGTGTTCCCTTAGATTTTATGTTTTTGGCCAACAGGGATAAATAAGATGCTTACAAAGACAACATCCAATTGTAACTATTATTTCTTCTAAGGGTACGAGTATGGCATTCTCATATGTACTTAACCCTGATGTAATTACTCTAGGTGTCAATATATTGGCAACATGGACTAACAAAAGCTACAAGATAAACTATAGGACCTTGTTGTCTTGTCCCCACGTCATCGACATTACAACATTTATTTGAGTTGCACGTCGAATGTAATATGGGACCACATTACATGTCAATGGTAGTATAATTAACTTTACTATGGTAAGATTTGACATTACAATATTGACATATCCATTTTTCGAATTAAATCTGCTACACGCCATATTGCAACCTGTTGAAAACCATTGATATATATATATATATATATATATATATATATATATATATATATATATATATATATACATATATGTATATATACATATATGTATATATACATATATGTATATATAGCTCATTTTTTGTAAAGAAATGTTAAGCAAAAATAATATGTTATTTATTTTAATATTTTTTTCTAAACATATTTTACCTGACTAGTGTTCCCTTAGATTTTATGTTTTTGGCCAACAGGGATAAATAAGATGCTTACAAAGACAACATCCAATTGTAACTATTATTTCTTCTAAGGGTACGAGTATGGCATTCTCATATGTACTTAACCCTGATGTAATTACTCTAGGTGTCAATATATTGGCAACATGGACTAACAAAAGCTACAAGATAAACTATAGGACCTTGTTGTCTTGTCCCCACGTCATCGACATTACAACATTTATTTGAGTTGCACGTCGAATGTAATATGGGACCACATTACATGTCAATGGTAGTATAATTAACTTTACTATGGTAAGATTTGACATTACAATATTGACATATCCATTTTTCGAATTAAATCTGCTACACGCCATATTGCAACCTGTTGAAAACCATTGATATATATATATATATATATATATATATATATATTAATTGTACCTAAATATTACATGCATACATATTCGTATAAGAAATAAAATATTTTTTTATTGCGTCGATTTTGGTTTTATTATATTAATATTAATTGTACCTAAATCTTATGTGCATACATATCCATATGAAAAATAAAATATTTTTTTGTTGAATTAATTTTGGTTTGGTCATGTTTCTAAATATTGAATTAAAGTGGCCCTACACATAAACAATGTACTACATTATATGTAGTAATTGTCAACAACAAGGCACATGCAGTCTATTTGAGGACGCATCGCTGCCTCATACGATTCCAAGCCTCCTAACAATAATAAAAAAATTAGACATCTGCACAACTTTGCATTGTGTATACTTTTGTGTACTTTTTTGCATTGTTAGGGAAGATTTAGATCTAAATTTTGCAGCTCAATTACGTAAAAATTGTGGAGCTTTTATACTGCCATTTATGCCAATTTTTTTTTTAATTTAATTTTACTTTGTCATTGTACAAGACTTTGTTTAGAAGTTATGATTTCAATCCCTGATGTGGTTGTTTTCAAATGGGCATGCTGCTAAAAGAAGTAAATGGTGATTTTTAGTGTGGTTTATAAGGAGACTGCTCCTTTTGATGGACAATATCTAGGACATTCGGCCTCAGGAAGAAGGGCAATTGAGAAATATTAGGATCAATTCCAAGCCTTCCAAGCCCTGACCCGATGATGCATATGATTCAAAGCACAATTTGGATATGGAGTTTCATCACTAAACAATATCAACAGGGAATTCAAATAACTTCCTCATTGTAAAAAATATGATAAGGCATATATCCCCTTCACACAGAATGGAGAGTCCCTACACTTTTTTCACTAAATCCTTCCTCCACTTGGAAAAAGTGACATGCCTAGCCACCCTTTTCTCTATCTTCTTTATATCTATTTTCTCCCATGCCATCTCAAATCTGGAGAGAGCACTTCACCACAATAGATTTGTCACAATTATAAATCTGGGCACATGTAGAACTAAATTAAAACCTTACAAAAAATAATGGAGATTGATAAAGGCCTATCGATGATGTGTGTTACGTGTCAGAAACACACAAACCCAATACATTCATTTGAATAAATGATAAGATGCCCTAATAGGGAGCATTTCTATTGGCATGAAGGCACCTAAGATTCATCCATGGATCTTTTGATGCCTCTGCCATGTGTAAAAACATTATTGGATATTGTTATAAGCTCAAACATAAATGTTGGAGTTACATATATTTTAATCAAAGCATGCATCCACAGTTACCATAGGATTATATAGCCACCAAAATCATAAATAGGATGTCAAATTAAATGCGATCATTTGACAATATCATATAGTCATCTGGCTACACAATGTAATTGGGAGACTGTATAATGCAATTGGATGATTGCATTATGCACGCACCTAACTATATTATGTAGTCTTCCAACTACATTATGGAGTTGGATGATCGCACAATGTCATCAAATGACTGCATCATATCATTCGACTGTGCTATGTAGTCGCCCAATTATATTGTGCAGTCACTTGACTACATAGTGTAGTTGCACAATTGCATTATGCAGTTAAGTGACTACACAATATTGTCAAATAACTGCATCATGTGGTCATTTGACAATATCATGCAGTCATCAAGCTATGAACATAGGATTGCAATAGGGGGAGATTAATATTACGTTAGTAAGTAAAATAAATTAATTAAAAACACACTAAACTAACACCTTAAGCGTATCTCAAAGGGGGAGCTTAGTTAATAAAACAAAAATGAAAAACACAACTAAAACATGAAAGAAAGACCTTCCTTCACCTTCCTTGGATGATCCAAAATGCTTGTTGTAGTGGCTTGCTTGGTTTGTGCTCATGAAGTCTGCATTAATGAAGTGTGGCTACCTCCATCTCTCTTTGGCACCATGTTTGACTTTGGCTTGGCTCAATATTTGGGCATTATAACACTAATTTGCATGAAGCTTTGGAATCAATTCAACATTATAATTTTGGCATATGAGAGCTTAAAATTCAATAGGCAAGGCCTCTTATTTATAGATTTTCAAAAATGGTTAGAATCAACTTGAATCATCCATCTCAATATGAAGATGTGTGGCTAAAGATTAATTCAATTATGTAATTAAAATTCATAAATAGCCTCATCAATATTTGGAATAGAGGGGCATTAACTAGGCATTGAGGGTTTTAATGAGGCATGGGAGGCATTAATTTAAATATTTGTGGCATTTATGGCTTGTGGATGCCACCCCATAGGATGATGTCATTTGATGATACAGATATTTAATAAAAAATAATTATTCAACAAGTTCCATGGAATTTTTAATTAGGCTCATGATTTGGTTTAATTATCTCTTAAGCATGATTAAGCACTTTGATGCATACCTTGGCTCTTTATGCACAAATTACTCAAATTGGTCAGAATGTTTTATTATTGGTCTGAAATTTGACTGGATTAGAATTCAGATGCATTGGATCCGTTATCCCATTTAGGATGTTGTCAATACCAAATAACAAAGGCACATGTCTCATGCAAGAGATTTGATAGAAAAGAGCAATCTAGAGCACCCATGTGCAAAATTAGCATTTTGACTCGAAATGATCTGATCAAAGTTAGTTGGCCCATAAATTGCAATGCCCCATTTAGTGACACCTTGATCAAAATCAGCACTTGAATATATCAATTTGAACTCTTTTAATGTGTTTTAGTGTTTTTAGGCTAAATTATCCATTTTGATGGAAATTGATCAAAACCCTGGTTGGAAGTTCTCAGTGGCCAATTTTAGGTGTCTACACTAGCTGCATAATGCATTTGAAAGATTGCATAATGCATTTGAGAGATTGCATAATGCAATTGAGAGTCTACTTAATGTAATCGAGACACTGCATTATGCAATTGGGACATTGTATTATGCAGTCACTGATGTAGTGAGACGACTACATGATGTCATTAAACAACTGCATCATGTTGTTTGATTGCATGATGCAATTGTTTGATGGCATCATGCAGTCATGCAACTAAATGGTGTTGTTAAACGACTGCATCATGTAGTCGAGTGACATGATACGATTGTTTGATGGCACCATATAGTCGTCTGACTACATAATGCAGTCAGGATCTACCTACAGTTGATCGATGATAATGCGGTCGACCCATGGCAATGGGGTCACCCATCAACCTAGAAATAGGTTGACGGTAAATACGGTCGATCGACGATAAAGTGGGCGACCCGCGATAATGTCGTCACTTCGCAACATCTCCATCCCCTAATGACATTGTTGTCAACTGACTACACTCTTGTTGCCAAATTGTTGTCACCCAATATGCTCATTTATAACAGATAACAATTATTGGATGTGATAGCGATGACACCAAAAGTTCTATAGACAAATCTTAGATGAATTCCTCTCAATAAAAATGCCTTCATCGTAATTATCAATTATGCTAAAAGTTGTAATGGACATATCCAAAAAAACAAAATGAAAACCAATAAATAAAAATGTCGAGGAATAAAGTAGAGCAAACAATTTGCATATTAGTTTGTTATTGTGTTGTCACCAAAATTGAATTTTTCTAAAACTTCAAATTTATCAAGTCATGTTTCGATTGCAAAGTGGCTAATTCGATCATTTTGTTGTTTCGGTCGAAAAAAGCCGTCAAGAGGTCGAAATGTCTATGAAAACCGTTCTCAAATCTTTCCAAAGTTATCTTGAGTTGAAATGAATGGATTTCATAAGAACGACTTTCAAGTTCTTAAGTTTGCACTATTACTTTGTTGGTGTATGTCTTGAGTCCATTTTGTATTGCAATAACTTTCATATACCTGCCTCATAATTTCTAAAGCTCATTCTCCGTATCATTGCCTTCCTAATTATTAGTTTGAATTGTCATGCATTGATGAGTTCTAGATGATTCATTCTTCAATGCAAATCAATCATACGAAGTTCGAAATTATTGAGCAATGTTTTTAAGTCTCCCAATGCCTTCTCAAAGCCGTATCAACTTGAAAGACTTTTCAGAACATGTTTTTCAAAGTGACTCAATCCCAAGTTGTAGTACAGTTGTTCAAAGCTCGCTTAAATTAAAGTTAATTCTTCTTGTTGGCAATTTTGATAGGTGGTTTACAATGCATGGTGGTTTTCAAAAGCTGTTTTTTGATCCTACAAGAATTCAGATCAATACACACAACTTACAACATGGAAACGACGTGGAGTTTTTGAAGCTATTTTGCCAGCTCAGCCTTCAAAATATAAAACAAACTTCCATAGCCCACACACTGCCATGATCATTCTAAGAAATCTCTCACGTGCAATCCTAAGTGGCTTTTAGAAGCCTATCTTGCACCAAACAGACTCCTCGGGTGAATTTTACAATGTTAAAATACCTCTTGAAACCTGCAGGCCTGAATATTGTTCAAGAGTTCTAAATGAATGATGCATAAGCTCTCAATACCTTCAAGGCAATTTCTCATGATAGTATGCATTTTTTCAAAGCTCGATTAACTCATTCTATGTTCTTCAAACAAGCTTACTTCTATAATGGCTATTGCAAGCTCAGATAAGTTGATAAAAGTAAATGTATTCAAGTTGAATATAGCATAAAACATCTCCAACCTTAACGTATATTTTAGAGTATTGAAAAATTTAAATGTAAGGTCGATCTTTTCAACTAAACATCAAAACAATGTTTGTCAACTTTTGAATACCATAACAGACCTGAAACTCTTCAAAACATCCTCAAAAGTTGTATTTGGTACCCAAAGCTCAATTTGAGGCCATGAATAACAATGGAGGTTCAAGATTGTGTTTTGCATCATTAAATATTTTTGAAGATCGACTAAGTAAATAAGGTTCAATAAGAAGATAAAAGTTCTCACACAGAGATTGAAGATTTTCATAATAGCTAAAAATGGGATTCAAACCCTAATCAAGAAATGAGAAACTTGGTACAAAATCATGGAAACTAGAATAGTGTAGAGAAAGTATTTAAAGCTCAAGTTGGATACGTAAACGTTGAGATGATATGCAATGATTAAAAATCAATATAAAGTCCAATTAAGTTCATTTTGAGCCCAAAAATGTCTTTTTCGTTACTTGAATCCTCTCAATGGTTCTTCCTCATTATAAACTAATTTTGACTATGAGGCATGTTGAATACGTTGAATCTCTCCACAACTGTAAAATTTCTTCATATCAAAAAATGACATGCAAGAAGAGCCTTGAAACATTTCAATCAAGTGGATCTCCAATCCAGATAATGAGCAGTATGTTTAGATGACGGAATTTGAAATCACGTAAATGAAAATGGTGATGTGAATGTTTGTTCCTTAAATGTCAAGTGAATAGACAAATCTTCTCATGCATTCCCTCAAACAAGTAGGCAAACATGCATAGTAGCCAGAGTGATCTAATCTGGCAGCTTGTGTTCGTTTATCATACAATTGAGATAGGCAAACTTGTTATCAGTTGGTCGGATCAGAACGTGTGAGTACGTGTTACACACTATTTACAAGAATCATGCAAATTATTCAGAAATTGAGTATACAAAGTCAAATCTTCTCAAGAGGAGTCAAATCAAGTTATAGTGATAGATCAACATTTTTTCAATAAAAGGAGTATTCTCTCTCTTCATGATCACCCAAAATACATTTTTATCTCTCTAACTTTCTATATACATATAATATTTTCAAACATTATCAATTACTGATGCTTTCTATCTTGCAGGAACCCATCAAGTCTCAATCTCTATGAGTGCACGCCTTAAGAGGTGCACTGAGAAAGGGGTTGGCAAACCATTGGTGCTTTGTAGGATTTCCACTTACTATCACTTGTTATCATTCCAACCATCTCTTAAAAACATTCCCTTAAGTTCTACCTCCTCTTTTGCCCCCTCCTCTAGTCATTTTCTACCTTCATTAGCCCTTCACTAGCCTAAAATCCTTTTTGACAGTTTACAATACACTATTGACTCCATCAACCATGTACTCTAATTGGCAAAACTCATTTAGGGTCTAGGTTGGCCCTTGGCCGACATAGACCAGGACCTAATTTTTCTTGTTAATAATAATACAAAGTCAATTGGGCTAACCTTGTCAATTAAACTTTTGAAAAGGACTAGGGTTAGATTCAACTATATAAACACATCCATTTCATCATTTCTTAGAGAGACAACAAGAGTTAATTATTGATTTGTGCTTCTTTACAATCTGTTATTCTATCATTCTACTTGAGGAGTCTTAGCATAGGGTTTTTAGTTGGAGAAGAATCTAGTCTTGTGGAAAAGTCTTAGATGCTTTGGCCTTTCTTAGTGATCCTTACAAACCATAAAAACCTCTTACAAGGCACCTTTGGCCAAAAGAGAGATTAAGTCTCGATGAGTTCATCTTCAAGGTAAGTATCTATAACTTTACTCCTCTCTTTAGTAGATAGAAGTAGCATAAGTAATGGATTTTGAATATATTACTCTCTCCATGTATTAGGGTCTTACCTATACATAGCTTAAATATGATTCTCTTATGCATGTTTACAAACCCCATTTTGTGCCACAAGCTTTGTTGAGCACTAGATTAGACTTTACTTGTTATTATTTTAGGGAATATGAAAACATAGGACCTAGTTAGGGTTATTGCATAATTTTTTTTGACTGGAGGCTTTGGAACCCTCCCTAGTAATTTTATTATGGTAAGATATCCCTTGGTTAGGTCTGACAGATCTATCTTGGTCATGAACCCAAATATTTAATGTATCAACAATCGAAAGTGTAAGTAGGATTTATCTTCTTTGAGCTAGGATTGATTTATAGATCAGTTGCATTTCTATTTGCATACATTTTGGTGAACTTGACGTGAATCTAACATTTGTAAGTTTTCTTTCACGCCATAATTTTTATCATTTTATTATATTTTTCCATATTTATAGTACTGTATCAATCCAATCGATATAGTTCTGACTTTCTATGTGTAGGTTTAACAGAGTCACTTCAAAATAACTCTGTTATGTCTGTGTAGGTTTTCATCAACTACAGGTTACTGGATCAAATAGTTCAACAAAGTATTTTTCTTTAATTCTAGATTAGCATACAATGTCAAACAAGTTGACTATGTCTACTAATTTCTTTTGGTAACATACAAGTCAACAAACACTATCAAAAAGGTTGACTTTGTTTATTATTTCTTTTTCAGCACATAGGGTTTTGCAAAACTTGGTTGAACTAATCGACCCAATTTAAATAATTTGAAAGCAACAATAAAAGCATTACAACAAAAAATTTCAATATAAAACATCTTCAAGCCCACCCAGGTTCCTTTCTCATCTCTCTCTATCATTTCAATTCTTTCTTTAGTTTTGTTTTTCACAAGTTAACAGTCTTTAAAACTACAAACCTATAGCTAACTAGGTCGACCTAGTCGCCTTAGTTATATAGTCTATCTTCTATTTAAGAGACATAGTCGACTGATTTGACTCTTTTCTTAAAAATATTAGTGACCAAGTTGACTCTGTTCTATACTATTTGCATATAGTGTCACCTAAACTGACTCTTTATTGTTCTTAATCAAGGAATTAACATCTATTTGCTAGTAATTAATTCATATTTTATTTTTAGTTGTTTACATGCTTAGCGTAACTCACATAGTTTAAATAGGTGGTTTTTCAAATTACCATTTTAGTTACACTATTTTACTCTTTTGCACACACTTTCAAAAGCCATTTAAACATTTGTCTTCACAAGGCCTACCTACTTAGATTTCATCACCAAGAGAGAAGCCAACTTAGTTTTATGGGCAAGTATAAATATGTGGTTAATGGTATATATTAGAAAAGCATCTGACACCCTTATCATTGTGAAATTATGAAGTGAGGGGGTAGGCCCCAATACTAAGCTAGTACCATTGCCAATACAAACCCCTTTCAGCCCAAACGTCCTGAAACTATCTTTAGACTACTTTTCAAT
This sequence comes from Torreya grandis, assembly GCA_037957365.1. NCBI lineage: Eukaryota > Viridiplantae > Streptophyta > Pinopsida > Cupressales > Taxaceae > Torreya > Torreya grandis. The sequence goes on along the minus strand of JARHVA010001046.1, from coordinate 2,014,069 downwards.
TCCCTATTTCATCTAACTTTCCTATCACATTAAAATCAAAACTTTCTAATAATCTAATAACACTTAGAGTGACCAATTAGTTAGCATTTACATTTCAGTTGATTTCTTTCTTTTTAATCATTATGTATTGTATTGTAAAACTTGAATTGGTCAATGTTGGTGCAAGGTTTATGCTATGTGCCTCAATTGGATCAATCACATTGATCCAATTGTTTGTGTGTTTGCTTTCATTATTGATTCAAACTATCTTGCAAAATTCGTCCCCTTTTTCAGAACATTGTTATCTTGCTCTTTACAGTCTCTTACCCATTATTTCTCACCTTCATGTTTGTAATATACAATTGACCTAAATGATTATGTATTTATCTCTCTATTATTTCCCTTGTCCAGCAATACATAGTCGATCCATATGATTGTGTATTATTTTTAGCCTATGTTTTAGCAGTTTTCTATCAACTGAGTTGATTTTGTACCTATTGGTCGATCCTATTCTTTGTTGGCCGAACCTTTTCTTTATCTGATCGACTTTATCCCTAATTCTCCTTCTTTTCTATTTTTTTTCTTTATCAAGCATCATGAAATCCCCTATCAAGATGTTTTTGGATAACCTAAATCCATTTAGACACTATGGGTGCTATTTTCTTCTTATATTTTCTTTCTGTTTTCATCCTTTAGGGCATCTTGTAATGCCCACCCACATATCACTTCAGATCAACCTTTGGGGCATCTTGTGATGTCCATCCCTACATCTAATTAGCCATTAGGGTATCTTATGATGCCCAATCTTATTTTACATTACATCACACCAAACAAATTCAACTTCAAAAAACCTTACGATACACATAGACTTATTTCTCACATGTTCATCCTTGATATAGTTGTTAGCTTATATATTCCTTTCTTATCATGCATTCTATATGTTATCCTTCTAACACTTTTTATAGGATATCTATGCGGGTCTTACCCTCTACAACATTCTCTCTTTCCACAAACCTTAGCCCTTTCTTTTTAGTCCTTTAGTTTCTCTTTTCTCATGAGTTGTATTGTAAAACCGTGGATAAGACCCAGTCTTCCTCATGATTTCCATTTTTGTTCTCCTTATTTCCTTTATTTTAAATACATTTTGACATCCTTTAGGTTTCTATTTTGTATGTTGCAGTGTAAGACCATGGATAAGACCTGGCCTTCCTCACAAATACCATTTTTATCCCACCTAACTTCATGTATACATATTTTTAATGAATTCAGATACACAAGAACACTCACCTTTCTTGATGCACCTTGATGTCACAGAGATGGATAATTCCCATATTCATTTCCTTGCTCAAACATTCAACATGCCCTTAATCTTGTCAAAAACATCCAATATGTTTATGTCTCTATATCCTTCTTGGTACTATACATATGTTCTATGAATATGATTGGCTCCCCCTATCTCCATGTGTTATTCAAACTTTTACAACATAATATCATGAATTTGAATGGTTTGATCAAATCATCATACAAATACTTTGTAACCCATCTCTGCATTTACTTTTCACATACTTTGTGCACCCTTGTGGGTTTCTCTTTTATGAGTTGTAATGTAAAACCATGGATAGGACCAGGCCTTCCTCATAAAATCACCATATTTGATTCAATATTCTTTTTCTATAATGTGTCTAACAATGGTTACAAGGTTTTGATCCTTGTTCTCAACTTTGGATTTTGCTTATTTTGTAGATAAAATTTGCACAACAAACTATGCTAGCATGTTTTCCTACACTTCCCTCATTCTTATAATAAGGAATCACACTTTACTGTCAATGTATCCATTTTTCACCCTTTGTCACATTTTTTTGCAATTTGAAGTAATTCAAATTATTTCATGTTTCATTCCTCTTGATTTCCTTTCCTTTCATTCCACTTTAGATAAAACAAGGTTGAAATCAAGATAACACTTTTATTTCACCTGAATTAACTAGACTTTTTGACACCATGATGTCTAAGTTCTTTTTTTTAGCAACCAAGTCCAAAGTCTTCAAATGAAAGTCATCTTTACCATCCACATTTGGTGTTCAAATCTGTATGGAGGAGGAATTGAAAAAAACATAAAAAAATTTAAAAGTCAAATAATTTAAAACAAAAGGCAATGATATAAAAGATAACATACAAATTTCAAAAGTCAATATCACACAAAAATACGTGATTCAAAGCACATCTCTTATCTCTAATCAAAGCTCAAACTCCATAGTTGGCCTCATGATAGAGCCAAAGTTCATTGGTGTGCGATAGGCCAGTAGATTGGAATAAGAGAATTCAACAAACTCTATTATTAGTGTTACCTACTTTCTCACATAAGTACCCAATCTTCACAATAGACAAATGACCTTATAAGGGGTTCTAAGGAATGAGGAACACATTATTGAAAGGTAGGTCCATTTTAATTTTCATCGATATAACCTTCATGGGATGATCTACATACTTCATTTTGTTGATCTAAGATTTATGTGGCTAAGACAAGTTCTTCAGAATCCTTAATGTTGAAAGTCCTCTTGTTTTAACAAACCTAATTTGAGTGTCTTGACTTCAATAAATAGTTCTTCTACCTTGATTTTACCTTCATTCTCCCCTCCACCCATTTCATTTCCCCCCTTGATAAGCAAGTGTGATTATAGATTTGTTTTCCCACTTCTATACTTCCCTCTTCTTCACATATTAAAAACATACTAGGACTACTTTGTTTCAGTTTTATATATCCTTAGCTTTACACAATATGCTTGAGCAACTATGGATTACTTTTTTTTCAACATTATTTTACATCCCAGCATCACTTTGTTTGCTTTTACCATTTGTTATTTTTATACTACCCTTTTTGTGGACACTTGAGTATGTTTCTAATTTCATGTTCTTTTTGCATTGTTGAGTGAGGTTGGCTTGTTACTTCTCACTCAACAATGTTGTTTTCTCTTTTATGCACTTTTTTCATCGATGATTAAGGATTGTTACTGATCACTCGTCCATGTTGTTTTTACCATTTTGTTTGTTCGTCTTTGTTTAATTAAGGATTTTTATTCCTTTCATATTGACGTTTGATTACCATTATTGACATGTATCATTGGTTTGACTTGGTGAGTTTATATTTCTTACTTAAGGTTTACTTGTTTGAGTTTTTCGGTCTTTAGTAGCCTTGGCTTTTCAGTTACCTAATTTACTCTAAATTTTGACTTGGTCATTTGGTCTAGCATGGTACTTATCACCTCAACTTGCCAAATTTCCACGTACATCACATCCATATATCATCAATTATCTTAGCTTCTCTGTATTTATTTATTTTTATTCTTTAGTTTTATATCCTTGGGTTTATCGAAAGCAGTCTATGCACCCTCCATGATCAAAACTACAAACATAATAGACAACCATCTAGTGATAAAGGTAAGTCAAGGTACATATTATTTCTATTTTTAGTTATTCTCATTCCAGTTATTTTTGTTTTAAAATACTATAATTTTTTAGCTTTAGTGTTGTGTGTTGTTATGTTCTTTCTCGAAGCACCATCCCCTGTTGCACCTGAGTGACACGTGATGAACTTCAAGTGGAGCATATGTATACACATAATGTTTTCAAACTTTATCAATTACTGATGTTGTATATCTTGCAGGAACCTGTAGAGTCTCAATCTATCTGAGTGCACGCCTTAAGGGGTACACCGAGAAAAGGGTGGGAAAACCATTGGTGCTTCGTAGGATTATTTTACCTTTAATACCACTTGTTATCATTCTAACCATCTCCTAAAAATATTCTCCTAAGCTTTACCTCTTCTTTTTCACCCTCTTCTAGTAATTTTTTGCCTTCATTAACCCTTCACTAGCCTAAAATCCTTTTTGACAGTTTACGATACACTGTTGGCCCCATCAACCCTGTACTCTAATTGACAAAACTTATTTAGGGTCTAGGTCAACCCTTGGCATACATAGACCATGACCTAATTTATTCTTATCAATAATTATATAGATTCGATTGGGTTGACCCTGTTAGCTAAATTTTTGAAAAAGACTAGGGTTAGATTCAACTATATAAACACATCCATTTCATCAATTCTTAGATATACGACAAGAGTTAATTATTCATTTTTACTTATTTACAATATGTTCTTCTGCCATTCTATTTGAAGAATCTTAGCTTAGGGTTTCTACTTGGAGAAGAATCTAGTCTTGTGGAAAAGTCTTGGATGCTTTAGCTTTTCTTAGTGATCCTTACAAACCACAACAACCTCTTTTGAAGCACCTTTGGCTAAGGGAGAGATTGAGTCTCGACAAGTTTGACTTCAAGGTAAGTATCTATAAATTTGATCTTTTCTTTAGTAGATACAAGTAGCATAAGTAATAGCTTTTGAATATATTGCTCTCTTCATGCATTAAGGTCTTACCTATACATAACTTAAATAGAATTCTCTTATGCATGTTTATTTTTCAGGTTTACTAACCCACGTTTTATGCCATAAGCTTTGGTGAGCACTAGATTAGACTTTAATTTACTTGTTATTAATTTAGTGACTATGAAAACATAGGACCTAATTAGGGTTATTACATGATTTTGTTTGACTAGAGGCTTTGAAACCCTTCCTATTGATTTTATTGTGGTAAGAGATCCCTTGGATAGGTCTAGTAGATCCATCTTGGTCATGACTCTGAATATCTAATGTATCAACAATTAAAAGTGTAAGTAGGATTTATCTTCTCTGAAGTAGGATTTATTTATAGATCAATTGCATTTCCCTTTGCATACATACATAACTCATATAATTATCTTATCCTTTTGAGTTAAGGTATGTTGCATCCTAATTTGTCGCTAAGCAAACTATTTGATTATTTATGTATGTTTATAGTGGACACACATGATATTGGTCATATTTCTAACTAGGTTTGATATTTATGCTATTATAGGATAGTAAAATTTTGCTTAGACACATGATGATACATGAGCTCTTACTGTGAGTTAGTTAATGTATGTGTTTACATTTAGAGCATATTAATGTATTGCTTCAATTATATTTTGATGTATGATATCATGTGATATGATCTAATTACCTATGTGTTATGAGGTGGATGCAAGATAATTCCTCCCCTAGAGCATATCAAAAGGAGAGCATCATTAGAGAGTGTGACATAGATGGAGACATTGAAGGTCGATAAAAAGCTATCAAAACCCTGTAAACACCACAGTAGTTAACACATAGTAGAAATGCATTGAACATAATTGCTTATGGTGTGTTTAATGCTTCTTTGGAGTGATGCTTTCTGTAGTTTGTCAGAATAAGTAAAATATTGTAGTGAATTCCTTTGTGTATTTAGCATGTTGTGCCATTAATACTGGTAAGAACAATTTTAGCAAAGATAAATTTAAAACACAGGTTATTTGTAAATTTGTAAATTACCATTTAAAATTTGTTATAGCATATTACATTCTAATTTTATTTAATAAAATTATGTAATTTTAGTATTCCATATTAAGATATCTTTAAAAAAATGAGAATTATCTTGAAAAAGGAAAAAACAGGAAAACAACAAATAAATTAAAGAAAAATAATAATTAAAACTTAGAAAATCTAAAAAAGAATTAAAAGTATTAAAAATAGCAAAAACAAAAACAAATAAATCTAAAGCTCTCTAAAGCTACTCTACTCCTATTAATAAAGGGATTTTTCTAAAAGAGAGATCATGATACGAGTTTGGAAGAATTAAGAACAAAGAGAGCTAAAGGAGAATCTGGAACAAAAAGGCATAGTGTAACTAGAAAAGAGAATAAGTAAGGGCATTGTATTGGAAGAAAAAGATAGAATTTTCTACAAGCAATTCAACAAGTAAGTAATGTATTTCAATTCTAGAAATTACGTAGATAAGAAAGAGAGAATGTTTAGAAGGGGATTGTACCTCTTTGATTTATGAGGTTAGAATAATTTTATTGTTGGAAACTATGAAAAAAAACATAACTATTTTTTATCCCAATGCACTAAGGAAAGCCTAGATTAAACCTCTTGGATAACTAACCCTTTGCATAGACATTGAGACATCGACCCTCGAAAGGTAGTAAACAACTATTTGTAACTAAATTCAGCCATGTGATCTAATCTAATTCCTTATATATGGGTGTTAGTGCCAAACCATAGTGGGTGGATTCTGGTATGGAGTCAAAATTTATCCTTGTCCTTGTAGGTGTGAGGATCATCATTATTCTTCTATTCCTAGAGTCATTGGAAGTTACATAGCTTAAACAAATTTACACTAGTCACTATGTCACTTGAATTTGTGGGCAGTTTACTAGAACTTAGTAAACCATTGAATAGTTAAACCACACAACCAAACCCTATGGAGATTACTTTTATCAGCAAATATACTTAGAATCGCTATGCAATGCTTGAATAATGAGAACTCCTTTGTTGTGGCATCGCCAACCTAGCAAAAAATAATTTAGCTGTCTATTACAATATTTATCAATATAAAATCTAGTGAAATCATGGTTTCTTGTTGGATTTCTAAATAACAATAACTCAGCTTAGGTGAGTAAGCTTGGGCACCCCCTTTTGTTTAAACTAAATTTTTAAGTAGATGGTTCGTTGGAATTGTTTTCCCTTAGGCATCATTATCTTTTATCTGCAGAATTTCATAACTATAACAATGTTACGCTATACAAAAATACACTATACCATTGTAGTTGCCCGCTCCACATCACTGTGTTGTAACTGAGAGTTTTGCTTTCTAAAACTAAATTTCTTATTAACCTATGGTTTGTTTGGGGCCGTATCTTATAAACTCATGCATGTGTCTTTACTTTTAAATTCAATGTTGAAAGTTAGTAAAAAATTTGTTGTATGCATGTCCATGACTTTATAAGAAAAAGAGTTTAATTTCCAATCGTTACTATGAGTATGGCATCGCCATATTTAGACAAAACCCTTACCATGGATGAAAGTTTTAATTCCCACTTAATTAAGAAAAACTAAAGAATAGTTATGTTAAATAAAAAGGGAGATTTATATTAATAAGTAATATAAATATCACACCGTAGTGTATAATATATTAAACACTAAGAATATATGTGTTTGTCTATACTTTTGATATGAGATATCCATTCATAGATACACATAAGGATGTGTTCATTAAAAATGATCCCTTTTCCAAATGACGTTTTGTCTATAGAGCGTAGTATATATTATTCTTTCACTGTAAACATTTGATTAAAATATAGGAATTCTTATAGATATTTCTAGTTGACTAGCTCAATTGTTAGATCATTTTTGTTATGAAATGGTGGAATAATCTCATAGGATGCTTATTGGGAATGTGTTTATCTGTAGGTACTAATTGAGATTAATATGTTGAGAAACTTTGAAAGTTTAAATACGACATGCAGAGGATAGAAAAGCTAACAAAGTGTTTATCATATATAATTTGATAATTAAGAGCATGTGATGTAAAAACAATGCTACAAACGAGAATTTAGGGTGAATGTACCTATTAGCATATTTAAACCACAGGGGTATATTCTTGTAGTTATAGTCTTCGGGTGGAATAATAACTAAAAATTGGAAGAATCACTTGTAGATAACTTAGCAAATGCTTTCATATAAACCCCTAAATGTAAACTGAATGTTAGACTGGATTTCTTATGCTTTGAGAAAATAAAGTTATGGATGTTCTAACTATTCAATATAAATGTGTGTTTCTATGTATTTATGACTACTTCATTAGTTTGATTTTGATGCTTAGTAATTATGCTTAAACAATGGACTGTGGTAATATGGGTTGCCATGGAGTGTAGATAGCTAGAAACAAATTATATTATTTGAACTTAAAAGTTAATTATGTTTTTATCTCGATGGTATAATTGTAGTCATTATTTATAATATGAGATAGAAAATAATGTAAGATTCATGCATATATTTGACAGATTGAATATATGTTGTGGTTACTCCTATACTTAGCATGCCATGTGATATATTTGCTAGTAGGATGTAAGTTATGTAAATCTTATGGTTGAATTGAATTTGACTAATCTGCATTACTAATGTAGAGTAAGGAGTGATATGGACTTCACTAGGTTACTAGCATTGCAATTCTAGATGAAGGTAGTTTGATCAAGTGGTGTGTATGAATTTGATTAATCTATAGATTGCTTTTATATTACTATTCTCAAAACTTTGGTCAAAGTATGTTTAGTGGGACATTATCATTTTATGAGTATGGTTTATATGTATGTGTGATATCTTACAATAGATTGAGTTTGCTATGATACACTACATGTTTAGTTAGTTAGAAATCATACAACACAAGGGTACTTGCTTGTATTTCTGGATTCCCGTGCCATTACTATCTACTCATCCATGAAGGGAGGACCATTTCCTAATGAGATTAGTGTGGGAGATTGTTGGTGTATGTTTTGTGTGGAAAAGTGCTCGGATGATGCTCTCCCTCCCTACAACAATACTACTTATCGAGATGACACTTGAGATTGCCATAGATACTTGAAGTTTCAAAAATATGCTCTGGGGAAGCCATGTATCTTATTTTTACATTGTATTATATTTTATTAATTACTGAAAATTATCATGAAGAGTTGTAATTATTGAAATTGATAGTAGTGACTTTATATTTATATTAGTCATGGCTAAGTTATTATAATTACTTTCTGTATTTACATTTTGAAATACTCTCATGATGTTAGAGATCAGTGATTAATGATGTAATACATTTGTTGCTACTATCATGCATGTGTACTATTATATGATCTATGTTAGTTTTTTGAGATGTAATCTATTTTGATATATGTGTTTAATTTAAAGAAAAAAAATCACACATTTCTAGATAGATCCCAATGGGGATGTTACAAGGTAACTACCAAATTCTACCTTCCTTCACCTCAAAAAGAGAGGCATGTGATAGAGGCATGGCTTCCACAATTTCATAGTTTTAGATTAAAATGGGGGCACATCAAAAAGACATGACCTCCACACTTATTCAGTACTCAATATTTCTCGATTATATTGGTGGGAATGTTATGGAAATATGTTCTCCACATTTAAACCAATTCTCAAATTCTCTAGATTCAGTGGGGGATGTCATAAAACCATGTCCTCCACACTTTAATTAATTTCAAATTTGTCAAATTTCACAGTATATGATTCAAATACATATTTATGACAACATTATATACATTGATATTGTTATTTTACCCAGATTTTAGCTTGATACATATATGAAGTGTGTATGCCATGCAAAGGGGCACCTAAAATTGTAAAATCAAATCATTTTCTAGATTTAAAATACTTTTATGGACTGTTATTATACCCAAGTTGGAATTTTATGAACTATTATTGAGCCAATCTACTGTTGTAGTTGTTTCACCTTTAGAGGGTTGAGTTGATTAAATTGCTCAATCTTACCAAACATAAAAGTTAAATTTGATAAAAACATCTAAATTTACCAAAATTATTTATTGGATTTAGTTAAATCATCCACCCTCACCAGATATATATTATGATTTGATTAAATTTCTCACACTTACCATATCATGCACATATTTGGGTTGCATGATTGATATGAAACAATCTCAATGGATGTATTGTAACTCACCTTTGCACCGAGTTTGAGGGCATGTGTCATCCAATATCTCTAAATATATGCACTTGCATGTTCAAATTTATCCTAATCTCATATTAAATTATTCATAATGAGGCATCCTTTTAAATAAAATTATCAAAAGGCAAGATGGTTGCATCAACACATAGGTGTACTGCTAATCTTGCTCTTTCTATTTTCAAGCATTTTAAATTATTTCAATTTTATATTTCATACACTCATTTTATACTATAACATGCTATTGGTTTTAGGTCAATCACTAGCAAAGCACTCAATTTGGGCTCATGTAAAGGCAATATGTGTTATACATAACTAGGTATGCATTTATTTCTTTTAAACTAGCAATTTTATTACTAGATTAAAGGATGCAAAAATACAAATACTAAAATATGATTTATGTAGTACCTTAGTCTTGTAAACTTATAAAATATCCATCATGGTTGTACCTTTCATTTATAGACCTTCCCACTGTTGAAAGGCTTGCATTCACTATCACTTTATGCCTAAATTACTTATCTTTTAATTCAACCATTGATATTATGATGACCAGGCCTTCTATACTATGCAAAAATATCTAAACCTAATCATTATCCTTCACTGTCAATTTTGGACTTGGACCTATATTCTAGCTTCTTGAACACTTACATCTCAGGTAGACAAATGCGTTCATGCAAGTGTTCATTTTTCCTACAAAGTGTCTAGTGCCCAAAATTCATCCAATTTATAAATGAAATGCATTATAAAAGTCAGTATAAGTGTTGTAGTGAAATATATTTATAAAATAGATTGGTATATATACAAGATCAATCCTCATTCATTCCTCACCTAACAAATACTAGGAACTCACAAGGCAATATACCAAGAAGCACTCGATCAAGCATTTAAGAGTAAACCTACCCTATTCATCCCTATTTCTATATCAATAATAGGAGTAGTATTCTGATAGGTCTAAAGTATTTGAAGTAATTCATGAGACATATTTGCCAAGTTACAAGCTAGGTCACTACATGTATTTGATTATCACACATTACATCCTTGTGCTCATACAAGCTAACGCATAAGAGAGAACTACATAAGTTTGATGCCCTCTTCAGAGTATTGACTATGTAAGCAATGCCCTTTGATAGAGGAGTCCTTGGGATAGCTTGACACCACAAGCCCACTAACCCATTTTTTCCACAGTCACTCCAAGGGTAAAGAAGCTAGGGTATTATCATTTGAAAAAGAGTGACAACCTATGCGTGTGATTTGAAGACATCAAAATAAAGGGGGAATCAAACCTAAAAGTCTCTAGTTGGTCACATTTTGATCTAGTTACTATTCCATACAAGACACTTGTAGTAGGGTTAGACACCTGCATTGACGCTACTATCCATATTTGATGCAAGTGTTTGAGGTCACATAAAGAATATTCCTAGAATATAATAACTATTTTAAGATTACCTTCCAGTCCACTTCCAATTTGTTCTAGATCAAACCTATATGAGGACAATTAACCAAGTATCATTGTTCTATGTTTATTACAATATCTATTAATAGCTATATTTTACTATTTTTTTAAAAAAGTTTAGTTGTATAGATTCAAAATATTATTTTTCTAAGTTTTATATTTAATTGGCCTGATCATTAGGTCAGTTCATCATCTTTGTGTAAAAGCTAATCAAATACCACTTAACCCTAGATGCAACACATATCTAAATTTAGGTTTAAACAATTTCATAATAACTTGTGGCTCATGTTGTATAGTTTCTTTGTATGTTATGATTGGTTCCTTGTCCTTTTATGTACTTGATTCACGCACCTAATATGTATGTATTTGAGCTATTAAAATGGGTTGTGATGAAGAAATAATAGTATGATCTTCTAATTGTTATTCTGATTGGTCATCATTAGTGGATTGGGTTATTTTTCAATATATGAAAGATTCTTCATTTATCGGTTCTAAATAAGAATAGCCTTCATACATAAATTTGATGCATCTATGTAATGTTGATGGTATTACTTCCATAACATGTATCCATGGTTGTCCCAAAAGTAAGCTGTAATGTAAGTGATTAGGCATAACATAGAAAGTAGTTGGCACTCTCTTAAGATATATTATCACATCCAATTAGATGTTTCTAATTATTTGACATGGAGTATTATTAAATCCTTTTTTTCTATGATCTTATTTTTGAATAGTATCCATGTTGATCCCTAATAATTGTAAGAAGGTAGTGTTATAAATGTTCAATCCATAAACCTTATCTAACAACACACATTTATGCAAGTTGTTTTGTACTTTAATATGGATGAATAATGGCAAATTTTGCTATATTGTGTGTTACGTGGGTAAGTATTTTTTTTAGTAGTGATAAAATTATTATTCTCCTTGAATGTGCTCATAATGGAAGCAAATGACGTATGTTGTGTATCACTGGGTAGAGTTGTTTCATTCATTGCCTTGTATAATATATCTTTGTAGACTATTGATCTTTTTAATAACACCAACATAGAAATATTATCACAAGTATTCTTTAGTTGATGATGATGTCATATCCTTTAGGTTAGTTGGTTTGTCTTGCGGGAGGTGAATGGGGTCGAGGAAGGATATGGTAAGGTCCTTTGGTTTGTAATAATAGATGGGTCACCTTACCCATTCATGTTATAACACATGGACCACAAGATCCGATATAAGATGATGTCCAATATTAGAAGTGAGATGGTAATTTTTAACATTATAAAAATTTAGGGGGAGGGAAAAGATGAGTCATGCATGCCTTTTGTCAACTATTAGTAATAATAGGCATCTCAAATTGGATGTTACAATAATAAGATCAAAGAAAGGCTTTAGATTATTCATTGGTAATTTAGCCATATTAGTGAATTTAGATTTGATCTTTGTTACCCATTTGCTTACATAATTGATCTAGATAAGATACACTATTCATGTAAAATAATATGAGAATAACCATTTTATCACTTGTGTTGCCCAATAATGTTCATTTAACATGGTCATGATTAATGTGTATTATCAGGAACTAATAAAAAATCAAATTTGAAAATAAAACCCTAAGGCTAAAATCTAAAACCATAAGGGAAAACCTAAGGATTTGCACTGTTTGATGTGTCCCAGTTCACCAATATGTTTTACTCTAATCTCGATTAATGGGTGAGATTAATCTAATTAAGATAGAACTTTAAAAATTTAATTCAATTCAATAGATATGGCATTTAAGCATACTCTAAATGTAAAAGATAGATTGATTCTTCTGATTTGACAAAGGCATATGTTAAATATAGAAAGTAATAAAGAGATCACAATACTTAGCTTTTTTGGTTGACTGTTTGACTGTGACTATATTCTAGAAATGAAAATCATGAATAAACACGCATGTGGTTCATTTGGTTATGGAATCAATTCTTTGACTGCACTCGGTTAGTTTCAAAGGATTGGGTCAGTGTCATCAATCAATACTAACCTAATAGTTGGTACTAACCTACATAAAATTAGGGCACAATGACTATAAACTTACCTATGACTATCTTTGTTTGCTATATATTTAAAATCCCAAACACTAATGATGTAAATAAATCCTAAAATCAACCTCATTTATCTTGAAACACTGTATGTGCTTGTGAGGGATAAAAATTTACAAAAATGGGGAAAAGTGTAATGCATTGAGCTGACCCTGATCACCTTCATCTGATGATTAATGCCACCTACGTATCCAATACTTCAAGGAGGTAAATCAAGCCACATGTAATTCTCCCACCTAGTGTGATTGTGTTCTTTTGCAATATGTATGCAACTAATGATGTGACCTTTATACTTGAAATTTTTTGCTTTGACATGGATTTTGAGTACTTTAGACTTAGCTTGTGATTGATCCTAGTGTTAGATTTGAAAATTGGGAAGAATAGGGTAGATTTCCTTAGTGTGAAATTGTGTATAGGTGTATAGCGAATGAGTGACGACTCCATTTTGAATGACACCTTGATTTGTTTATATATGGATCTAATTGAATAATTATTTATGACACCAACATGTTAGGCTTGATCCTAAGGATGGGTTTAATTTTATAAAATAGCCATTATTGGGAGTGGTCTGGCTCTAATCATATTGGACAATATCAACTGTTGGTACTGATCAGGTCTGATGAAATCAACCTACATATAGGTAGACTAATTTGAGAGTCTGGAGATGTCTATTTAGGATATTTAATAGGTTTGAAACAAACAATGAGATTTTTATAGGTATATAATATCAAAATGAAGAGGTTGACTCATAATATAACATGCAAGTGTGAGAGAATGGAAAATTAGGACCTTGTTTTAAGTGATCAATTCATGTGTGTTAAATTTATCATTGTCAAGTACTGAAGACCAAGTTTCAATATATGAAGTAACATAAGTGTTTGACACATTGGAATCAGAGTACTAAGCCTTGGGCATAGATGGGAATACTAATATAACATGTTTTTAGAACAAGCAGGTCAATAAAACACATATTTTGTATGTTTCATGATGGATATTATCATGTCTCTTCATATTGGTTAATATATGGGGATATTTTAATAATTTATAAAGAATATGGTAGTAAATTATTTTGAAATACATACTTTTATGACCACCATTTTCCACGATTATGGATTTTTCCACCATGTCATGATTAGGTTGTCATTTATGATACTTTAAAATCACTCAATGATTAATAAATATGCCATAATTTGATGGAGATCTCAAAATTTGGAATGAATGCCTTCTGGGATTGATAATTATAGTCTTATGTAGTCTTCTTTTTCAAGTTTATATTCTACAGCTTTGCATCTCTTGAAGAAGTCTATTTGTTCTCATAATCTACTATTGAAAATGCCTAATGGGAAAGTAGAGCGTTCAAAACCCCATGGTCATGGGAATCTAAAGAACAACTTTGAATGCTATGAAATACTTTGTAAGGCTAGATGGGCTATTTTTTAAAAAGACTATGTGGTTTTGATGAGGTAATTGCCTTTGAAGTTATAAATTATTTCAAAAATGGAGTTGCTAACATCAAAGTATAGTAAATTGAGGTTAATGAACTTGTTTTGGCATGTGTTATAGGCCTACCTTAATCAGGAGAGAGGCAATATGTGTTTTTTATCTTGAATTGAATTAATGTGGTGATTAATCCTAATGTAGATAAATAAAATAGAATAACATAAGGTGTTATAAATGCACTTTTAAATCATAAATTGAATGTAATTGATTGAAATGGATTAAATAAAATAAAAGCAAACTATGCAAATAAAATATATGAACTTAAATTTTTGATCCATCTGATTGACAATGTTAATTAGAGGAATGTAGAAATAGGAAAACATAGCAAACCCAAAATCCTCCCAAAATCTAGATCCAAGACCATGCAAGGACAAGAATGTTGGATAGGGATAGGAATGCTGGTCATTATTGTCCATGTTTGTTAATTTTGAACTATTTTATAAAGTTGAAATTTAGGGCATAATCACATGTGATAATTGAAAACAAGTTTGTATCCATTGATTTTGACTTCAAAATTGTGCTTGAGACATGCATATAGCTTCTTAAAATTGTAAACCCTAGTAGGGAATGCAATGATTGAATGACCTACAAGTATGAAAAATAGGAGTATAATTGGGCTAAGCTGACCCCAATCACCCCCATAATGATTGAATCTTGTCTAAATATCCAATACTCCAAGGAGGGAAATCAAGCTCAATGTATTTCTCCCACCTAATTGCTTGTGCAATCGTGCTTCTTTGACTATATGAATGCATCTAGAATAGGCTTTAATACTTTATCATGCTTGGTTAGGGCTACATAAAATTTGATTGAGAATTTTATGATAACTATTTGAGATGTTTATAACATGAATTGGTAAGAATAGGGAACTTTTTCTCAATGTGTATTTTTGTAAATAAGCCTCTGAAATGAAATTTCCAAGTTGTGTAATAAGTGACTTGAGTGTGTCTTTATATAAATTCAAAAGGGATGACCATGCTAGGAAGCCTAAAAACATAGATGATGACCTAAGGGAGGGTTTAATTTTAAGATATGACTCTTGGCGAATGAGGGATGAGAATGCTAGATAGGGACAATAACATTTATTGATATTGTCCCTATTGGGTGATCCTGTCCCTTAAGGAAAAGTTATAAACTTTGGGCTTTGACAAAGGCATACAAATGCATAGTGATGTTTTAAGAAATATAAACATTTATATATGTGATAGATGTTGATCTTAAGATAAAAATAGGTCCTTTATTATGCTTAGGATAGGGTTTAGTAACAAAAGAAGTACTAATTAATGCACAAGCTAATTAAAGGTAAAAACGGGTGAAATAAGCATGATCAAGTATTCAAGACTAGATTTAGGTTACTACAATATGTTGTAAAAATAAATAATTCTCAATGTAGATAAAATTTTCTATTACCTGATGAAACAATTAAAGATACTAGTAAGGGAATTATTCATACTTCTCTTCCCTCAATTTAACCTCAAATTGTTAAATTTGTACAATTATATTTCACATGTGCAGGGATATATTACCTCATATTTGGTTATCATTTTGTTATACTTTATCATCTTAGACATAATGCTCTTTTCAACATTCCATTTTTCATGTTAAAATTATTAGAAAAGATAACAATAGAAGTTTATAATGGAAATTATTTTGCCTTGGCACATCATAGTCTTATTAAGTTTCCTGTATTAGATGTAATCTCTGAACATTATGAGCATATATATTGGAATTTTTTTTCATGTTATATAATTCTTTTTCCTCCTTATACATATATAAAGAGGGGAAATAAATAAAATTTAGGTGGGGGCGAGCTGAAGAGAAGGGAGTGTTGTTAAGTAAAAAAATATCAATAACCTCTTTGTCTAAAACTCCATTTAGAAGAAAAGTATCCTCAAAACACTAAGTTATACAAGGTGAGAATTCATATACTAAAGGGTCCATGAAAATAAGTAAAAATAATTTGGAAAGCACTTTCAAACCTTCCTCTCATAAGGATGTGGGAGCTGAGGTTCTGAGAAACATTTTGGAGCTTGTTTTATTCCCATAGTTGATATTGAAGGTTAAGACTAAGTTTGCTCAAGACATACCTATTCCTTCTTCCACACTCACCCTTGTTGAGGCCCATTTAATCATTAATACTCAAATAAATCATATTAATTAGTTGCATAAGAACCTAGGGGAAGAGAAAAGGAAAATATTGGAAGAGAATAGATCAAAAAATGAGGAAATAAATAAGTTAAAAACTTCTCCCAACTTGGTAGCAAACATTGTTTCTACCATTTTTTCTTGCATATCCCCTCCTAAATTTTATGCAGTAATCTTCAAGGAGAGATGGCTCAAATTTTTGTAAAAGAGATAATTTTCAAATAAGATACCAAATTTTACATCCCTATCTATGTTTGAAAAGGTATTCAAAGTTTCTTTAGATAAAGATAGAAATCTAATGTGTGAAGCATTTATCCAAATTTTGCCCATGTTCCCCTCCTAGAATCCAAATAAAATTATTGGGGAGGTACATATCATAGGCTTGGTGTTTTATATCAATAATGAATGGTTGTGTGCTCAAGAATCAATTTCATATATATATATATATATATCCCCTTATAGTGAGAGGGGAACACCTTAGGACCCTTGAAATCATGTAGAAGATACAGGAGGAGATGAAGGATGAAACATTTTAGAATTTAGTGTTGTGGGAAAGGAGACGAGTAATGGAACATTTTGTGAGTTTGGAGGAAGATCTTATTAAAAAGGTGTTTTGAGAATTACTCAAATAGATGGTTGCTTCTACTGGCTAGGTTAAGGATGAGGGAGTCACACTCCCCATTTGATTTGTTATGTATCCTGGCCAAAATGATATTTTACTTCCATGTCACTCTTAATGATTTTGAGAACTGTATTGGATTTAGATTACTATTTTCCCCATTATGGTTCCCAATAACTAATTGGAGGTTGGCCTACCCTCTAAAATAAAAATAAAAAGAAATAGATAAGTGGAAATTGGTTGAAGAATAAATTCTTTATCTCTCCCCTCTAGAAACTCCTAAAAAAACACTATGTGACTTTAAATAAGTTTGTGAGAAGGAGCTCATCTAATACATCCGACCTAATCAAAATTATCCTATTAATCTGGGGGTATGAGGATATCTACATTTTTAGTATGACGTTGCTTAAATTTTCCTAGTTAGTTTGAATTTAGAGGTGGATTGTTCATCTTTTTTATTTGCTATAACACACTTTTCAATTTCATCTTCACGCAATATTTTTGGATATTATCTACTGTAAATCTTCTACTACAAAAAACTTTTGGGTATGATTTTGGATCTTATCTACTATAACCCATCACCTTGGTCAAGCTAACTATAAACCCCAATCATTAACCTAAAGTTGTTATGCCCCAAATCAAAGTGCATTTAATACCCAAGACCAAGGACACTCTTTGAGACACAAAACTAGGATTCACCACATAATTTCATTCATATTGATCAACAAATCCATCACCTTATCCTTCAAGCAAAAGCCCCCCCTTTTAATGGTGAATTAGACGTCAAATTAATAATTGTCACAACGTGATGTGATAGTACAAATGTTTTTCTTCTACTTTGATTTCTAATTAAATATATAAATGTGTATACACATTAAAAAACCATGAAGATATAAATAACCCTTAAATAATCTGAAATAACTGAGTTTACGTGTGACTCTTCACCTTCTGATGGTTGTGTTGATCGACCTCAAAATTAATGCTTGACATTTTGGCATACGGGTTTGTCCCTCAACCTTGCATAGATTGAGCCTTTGAGGAACACACACTTTTTGCCTGTTGGGATGGAGGTAACAAGTTGTTGACACCTAACATTACCACACATTATGAGTTTTCATATGTAGTTTGACATGGAGGCATGTCAAACCCCACTAAAGCTAATAGTAGTTGTTGCATAAGGTTTTGTACACAAATGGGTGGTGTCATGTTCGATCAACACATATTGTATTATGCCAATACTAAAGTGTGTATGACATATGTTGGAGATGGGATGATGATGTTGGAGGTATTGACAACCTCTAAAGGTTGTATAGATGTACTCCATGCCATTTAATAGGAATCAAAGTTACCACAAGCTTGAGAACATACTTGGTGGTGTTGTTTGAATTATTGTTTGGAGATCCTCTTGGATCAATCACTCTTCCTTGTAAAGTAATAGTCACAATTTCATTAAGTCTAAGATGCAACTATGGAATCCTAGATTCTAGCTAATAATTCACAAACTATTCAGTTTATTATGGGAAATGCCCTGTTCTAACAACTTTATACATTGGCATAAAAGAATTTCAGTATATAGGGTTTCTATAATCTAATTTATCTTTACTGACTGAGGTCATGCATTAGTAGGAGGTGATGTTTTGAATGTTGAATATGCGTAGATATATGGCACAATGTTGTTAGGAATCACTACAAAATGATTAGAGAATGGAATCACTTTTGAAATCTGATAATCTTACAGTCTACTGATATAATTTTATAACCATTATCATTGTACATATAATTGTGACTATGCATGTGAGAATGCCCAAGGATTACATCATAAATATCAATTGGTGCTACATCAAAAAATAGTTCCTATTTGAAAGGATGGATAGAATATGAAAAATGACATTGGATAGTGATGCATATACCTTTGGTGTTGTAGGAACTGTTGACCAAATTTTGACCTCAAGTCAAAATTAGTCATCCCCTCTACGTTGAAACTTCATAGGGTTTTAAAAAACTTGTATATGGTATTGTCATGCTCCTAAAGAATTTTATATGGTCATATTTGTCCTTTTATATCCTTGTCTAAAGTTTGGTTTTATGTGTACTTATCTAGTCCTAAGGGTCAATTACAAGGTCTTGATGTTGTCAAATATGGTCAAAGGTTTGTTATTTTTTTAAGTCATTATAAAAGGTTATTTATGTGTCATTAAACTCATAATATCATGTACTAACCTTTTATTATGTTCTATTGTGATAAAATGATAATTTGACCACCTTTTGGCCTATTTGGAGGATTTGCACGTACCATATTCAAATATAAATGTTTAAAGAAGAATAATAACATACATAATGTCATAAATTGGTCAAATAAAGTTAAGGAATATTTATATACTAACAACATCTATAGTTCAATGCCTAACTAAGCACAATGGCACTTTATAAGCACTTTTGGGCACAATGCTTCAATAATTCTCTCTCCTCCACCACTACCTTCACAAACTAGGAAAGGCAAAATTGAAGCGGATAGTATAGCCAGGGGAGAGAGAGTTAGGAGCTAAAAAACTGTCAATTATTAGGGGTAATAATAAGCTTGAAATTAATTTCACTAGTTTATAGATTTATATCCCGTTATTTATGAGCAATCACTAAGAGTGACAACATGTCTCCATGACTTGCCCATCCAAGCAGGGTCTATTCTTGCATTTATTTCTCCACTTCAAAATTTGATGGAGAAGAATGGTTTTGATGGATGTTTTTATAGGATAAATATATCATTTTCATGATGGTTTCATCAGCTAAGTCATCTCCATTAAGTGCATTCAAAAAGATGAAAAGTGTCTTGGTGTACAAAGTGTCTCAGTCAATCTTGTTGTCAGTTTTGGTTTGTTTGATATGATAAATTTAAAATGTTTCCCATACTACATTTATAATTTATAATCCCTCACTCTCATATGTTTCATAGTTTATTTTCTAAAAATAGTCTCTCCTCTTCAAGAGATACCAAGTTTCTCACTCACAGACATATAAACCTTATATATTGGTTAACTGTGTATACATTATGTACAAACCAGTTAGGTAAGTTGAAGATGATGAGATGCTTGGTCATAGGATCTTTAATCCATTAAAATAATGACAATGAAGTATGATAAATTTTGAAAGGCTTAAGAACTCAAGAAGTGGATTTTGTAGCCCTAAACAAGCAAGTGAGACCTACAGACCCTAAGCTTGTAGGTCCTCACTTTGGACCAAATAAACAATAAAATCAACAAAATCAAAGTGAAATAAATAAACCTAACTTCAATGGATAGTAAAACCTAACTTGTAAACACCTAGTCACTTGCAAAGTCAAGCGAATGCAATAAGATAAAGTTCATAAGTCCAACATTTCTACACAATATTGTGTAAAAAATTGAGAAGATAAGAGGGTATAAAGTATCAGTAAGAATCCAAAAAAAACTTGTAAGATAGTGAGTATGAACATTCTATAAATTTTAGTTATCTTCAAAGCCATGGCAGGATTGAGAAAGTAAGTTTCTAAACATCATGCTCAGATTTCTCCAAAGCACATCTACAACCATTTTAAGAAAGTATCAAGGACAATGTGTGTTTGATAAGCATGTAATGTTTTAAGTTGTTTGAGGAGTTCCCAAACTCTCAAACATAGATCAGAACCATTAAATATGATCATGAAGATGAAATTGAGGACCTTGAGACCAAAATACACTCTAAACACCAAATGACCACCTACAGTTGTATATAAGAGAATGAAATCATATGCTATTAGATGTAGGGGTTTGAGAATGTCATTAATTATCTAATGAAATATATTATATGGTGAAGTAAAATCCATAAAGTTGACTTCTCAAAGCACCATGACAAGTTAAAGGTTTAAGTTTCAAACCTAATGCTCAAACAACCCACTAGCACATACAGGTTACTAATGAAATAACTGGTCTTAAACTTGTGGAAGGGGAAGAGGTGTATGAAAATGGATATAAGCCTAATTTATATTATAAAAACAAATCCAAGAGTCACTGATAGGGTTATTGGTAAGAAGGTGAAAACCTAAACAAATAATGCAGTCAAATCGTTTTAAAGGCCACCTACAGGTTACTAGGAGAAGGTAGGCTAGTTTCAAGCCTAAGTAAGGAACAAAACATGATGAAAAGATATAAGGTATATCTCAATTATACAAGAAGGTAAATAGGGTCATTTGGAAATAGAAGGGAACATGATGAAATGATAAGTGAGGTTGATCAAATAGAGTCTCAAAACCTCTATGCAGAGTCAAGTAACAACCTACAAGTCTGCCTAATCTTCATGAGGGTTTTTGATTAATTAGAGAAGGGTTAAAGTATTGTGAGACATCTAAAGGAATGAATATTATTTGATGATGGTTTCATAGTGCCATAAATACCTCATTTGAACCTTTAGACTTCATAGCAAAGGTGAAAAGTTTAAAACCCATCTAAACCTAATGAGTCTAATTCTCACGTATAGGTAGACTCAAGTGCAGTCATGAGAGATAAAGGTGATGGTATGAAGGTGATGATAAGTTAAATATCATAGTGTAGATCCTTTAGGATCATCCATGGACAAAGAAAGCAATAAGGGTCAACTTGACCTCTTAAAACCTCTTTCAAATTCCCCTCATGCAAGACTGTATTTCAAAGCAAGTTTTGTCCCACTTGATGTGATATTAACCCTATGGATAGAAATAAGAGGTTTTTAGGGATTGTATATGGGTATATACACTCCATTATAAATGCATCAATTGTTGAATTGATAAGAGCCCACACCCCTCTCAAATGGCTTGCTTATAACTCGAGGAGTACCTTTTCACACTCAGAACTTTAATGAAGATTTTCATGGGACCCAATGGAATTTGGTAGTGATGGAGGGGTACCTTGAAAATAATCTTTTGGAATTAGGAGAGAGAAAGAGGATTTGTTCTTTATGAATAATCCTTAAAAATGAAACATACCTAAAACCCTCTTAAAACCCTGATAATGACTAGTCAAGGGAAATGGGCTTATAAAGCACTTGTAATGACATATTTTGCTCCTAAAAGATCTTGCTTATTTTTTAGGACTCCAATTAGGTTTTCCACATGTAATTTTTCCATACTTGTTGTTGTATAGACTGTAATAAATGCCCCATTTTTACACGATTTTGGTGTTTGGAGGGGTTTTGAGCAAAGAGAAAAATTAAAATCATTGGAAGAGGTAATTTTTCATGTGTTAAACATATTAAAGGCCAAAAATATGTACATAATATTCTGTAGGTGGTCAAATAAAGCTCATTTTTCAAGACAGTCTCAAACAAGCCTAAAATAAGACTAGGTGGCAAGGTCATTTCATGGGTCTCACACTTCCATAGGACATTAGGGCCTCAAATTTGACTTTAAGGTTGGATATATCCTAGGAAAAGTGGATCACATGATTTTGGGTGATTTTACATGTGTGGGAGAGGTCTGGAGTAGGAAAATAGGGTTCTAGGTAAGGAGGCCTAATTGAGGATGGAGAAAGGCAAAAGAATGGACTTACAATCAGAGTCTAAATATGAAATTTGACATGAAGTTTTAAGGCAATACTATGTCCTATAATATGCCTTCATTTTGTCATTACCCTCTGTACATTCTCCTAAACAAGGAGCTTTACATGTTTTTGGGGTTACATGGAAAATAGGCCTAATAAGAGCTTGAGGAGCAAAATGGAGTCTAGTAAGTTGTTCCAAAAACCAAAATATATTTTTGTATGTGTAATAATATATTTAAAGGCAATACATAGAGATAGAGTGTCTTAGAGAAGATGAACTTGAGTTTTGGGCCACTTGGACCAAGCTAGGTATGGGAAATGAGGAGTTTCAAGACACTTATGCATATGAATGTGGAATGTCAGATCAAAGGAGTTTATTAAGGCATGGTAGGTGTCCAATGATTTTTTTTGAAGGAATACATATTAAATTTATGATTTATAAGTCCATTTTTCAATCTTCTTATTAAAAGAAGGGCATTTTTCAAGAAGCTAGTCAAGGTGTCAACTAAGTTTTAACTCCTATGCCACTTGGAAGATTGGAACATATTTAGAAGTGTAACACATGGTTTTATAAGTTTTTTTGTACCATCTCATAACTATTCCTTACCATAAATCTCACATGGATACTTTTTAATCTTCGCCTATTACGCCCCTATCTCTCTCTCTCTCTTCATAATTCTTTATATAAACAACCACTTTTGGCTTTGTAATCAATCCACATCTAATATTGTAAAGCCTTGATAGTTTGAGTAATGATTTTTCCTTTGAATAAAATATTTTAATCTAGTTTTGATTTCTCAACCTCTTGTGTAAGTGTGTGAATTAGTTCATAGTTGAATGGCAAGCAATAGTCATCTCTCTTTGTGTTCATCTTACTCTTTCATGTTTTGTGCAAGTAGTTTTCCCTCTAACAGGTCACATGAAGTGTAGTTAGTTGTTATTGTATGTGTTTAAGTATAAGTAAGATTACTAGTGTCTATAATTATACCTTTTATTCATCCACATTGATAAATGCATTGCATCTTACCTCCATGTTGAAACACTTATGTTAGAGAAACCTTGGGTGTTGAGATCGGTTTTATGAATCACATTTCATAGTGAAAGTTCATGTTAGTCTTGTGGAGTTAAAATTGGTTTATCACCTTTATTAAGTTAGTGTTAATCCCTTCTATCCTTTTTATTTCAAAATAAATAGACTAGTGGTCAGTCTTAGTTATGGTGCAAGGGAGCTAACCCTTCAATCTAGAGACTCATCTCTCCCATAGGTCACCCACAACTTGAGAGACATTTCCATGTTACATAAAATTTAAGGAAGCTAGAATAAACCTCATTTAGGGTGAAAACTTGATGCATAAAAGGAACTAGACGATCCCAATTCGTAAGGATGTAGATGAGGCATGGTTGGTAAATTCAATCGATTGATGATTGCTTTAGAGATGAGGTTATTCATAGTACCACCATCGATTAAAAAATCAAGTGGCTTCTCTTGCACCCACATTTATGAATAGAATAGGAATTTTTTTTCAACAACTTGCACTATTGGTATTGTTTATGCAATGGCTATTTTTTTTTTGGATATATATCAATGATTTCATTATAGGGATTGACTCCATAATCCTTTATTTTTACTCATGTAATAAAAATCTAATGAGAATGTCACAATGTGTTGGATTTATTCATGATTTTGTGTTTATCACACAATTTAATTATCTTATATAGTTTGGACTTGTCTAAAGTAGGTGCATTCTTTAGTGTGGAAGTTATTTCCCACTTTCCCTTCAACTTAAACTCTTCTTCAATGTTTTATGCATATAAGTAGGTTTCTCCCATCATCTCAACCATAAATAACTTCAATTTGGATTGAATGGATGGTAGTAGGCTATTTTAGTACTTGAGGACTCCATGGTGCTTTGACTCAAATGAACCTAGTCTTACATATAGGTCATGGAAGACATCAATGTAGGCTTGGACAAACTAGTCATGTCCTTACTGAAGTTTTTGCCATTAAATGTATCAATCATCATAGACATTTTAAGGATAATATCATCTTTGAAAGTGTTTAACCTTAGATTGGATATAAATCCTATTAGGATAAATTTGGTTAAAAATATAGAAACGAATAAGTACTATGGTGATAAATAGATCTATAACAAGACAACTAATTGTAAAACTTAGATAAAACTTATACTAAATTTATTATGTTGAGATATACTAAAAATAGAAAGTAAAACTATGCTATAGATATGACAATGATAAATAAATAAGATACTTAGCTAGTTTTGATCCTAATATAGATCTATATCTTGAACAGGTAGGAAGTAGTCTAGAAGAATATTTTAGAATAATTATCAAATTCTGGATTAGGTGCCTTTGTAGCTACAAACACTTGTGTTAGCTTGGGATGATTGCATTGATGTTAGTTTCTAGGTTGGATGCAAGTGTCCTATATGTAATACTTGTTGAAATGATATGTGACCACCTGGATGCTTCTAGGTTTACATCACCCTCACTCTAGTGCATTCAGATCGGGGTCATGGACTATCGTTCCTTGTCAAATAATCAAAACTAGTTCATATTCATAGTGTTTGTGGGGGGAAATGGATTAGTAGGCACATGGTGTTGAATTGACCCAAAAAACCCTCTATCAATGAGTGTTTTTTATATATCCAATACTCCAAAGAGGGCCTCAAACTTATGTAATTCTCCCCTACGTGTTGGTTTATGTGTGAATCATGTAATATGTGAAAATAAAATACAATAGTGACGTAGCTTGTAACTTGGAAAACATAGCCCTTGGATTTCTCTTTTAGTAATTTAGACCTATAGATATGTTATCCCTATAACTGATATGAAAATATAGGAAAATAGGGAAGTTTTGCTTACTTGAATGCTTGATTGAATGTTTTTGGTAAGTTTCATGGTGAGTAAGAAATTTCTAGGCAAGAAATGAACGAGGGTTATCTTGTATTTATACCAATCCCTTTGGATAATAACTCACACAATAACATTTAGGCTGACAAGTAGGATACATTTCATTTGCAAATTATATGACTTTTAGGGCACTAGACACTTACTTTGGACCAAGACACCTGTATTGACATAGATGTCTGTCCAAGATGCAAGTATCTAAGAATAGGAAAAATAGGTACATGTTCAAAACTTGTAAAGGCATAAGATGAATACATTTTTAAAAAATTGGGCAAGATAGAAGGCTTGGGTTATCAACATAAGACTGGTTAAACTAAGAGATAGGTCAAAAAATACAAGAGAGGGCAGATGCAAGACTTACAGAAGCAAGAAGGTCTAGAACTAAAAGGAATAATTAAGGTCTAAGTTTTCCAAGTGTACAAGACTAAGGTGCTATATAATTTGGAAATAGTGTCTACATTCCTCCCCTTTTTATCTAGTAATAAAATTACTAGTTTAAAAGAAAATGAATGCATACCTAGATGTGTATAACACACCTTGTATTTACTTGAGTTAAACTTGAGTGATTTACTGGTGACTAACCTACAACCAAGATCATGTTACACTACATAATTAGTACATATAATCTAGAATTGAAATTATTAAAATGATCAAAATTGAAAGACAACAAGGTTTTGGAGTACATTTTATGTATTTGTGCAACCATCTTGGTTATCGATAACTAGATTTAAAATATGTATCATTCTGAATCACTAAAATTGAGATTAGGACAAATATAAATCTAGAAAATGTATACATCTAAAGAGATAGATAAAGAGAGAGAGAGATAGGAGGGTACATGCTCCCAACCTTAGAGCAAAGATGAAGTGCCACCTTGCACTTAAGACTAACTCAACTGTGTAACCCAATCATACTTATAACCTGGTGAGTGTGAGTGAACCTAGCCATCTCACACTATCAACCTAGTGAGGTTGGATGATACAATCAAGTCCAAACTAAAAACTTGGCAAGATTGAGTGATTTAATCATCTCAACCATACCAAAAAGGTGAACCAACTATTGCTTTAGATTGGCTCAATATAGTTCATAGAATTCCAACCTAGTGGGTGTTGACAGTCCTTAAAAGTGTTTGGAATTTGAATTTGTTATAAATTTTGTAATATCATGTGCAAATTGCATAGCATATGCACCTTAGATATGTCTCATGTTGAAATTGTGTATAAAAATGATTCCAATGTATAGAATGCTGCCATAAATGTGTACCTAAATCAGATAACTGTGTGTTCTGGCCAATTAATAAATTTGAACAAACATGGGTGACATGTTACCATACTATGCCTCCAATATATATGAATAAATATGAAGACTGATATAAGTGCCAATGTGGAGAACATGTTTTCAAAATATGCCCCCACTGTAATTTGAGTATGTTTCATATTAAATCAATGTGGAGAACATGTTTCTAAAACATGCCCCCACTGAGATTGCAAATGAGTGGAAGCCATGTCTCTATGACATGCCCCCACTGAATCTGTAACTCTAAATTTGTGGAATCCATGCCTATATGGCATGCCCCCACTAATATACCCACTTTGAGGTGAAGGAAGATAGAAATGGGTAGTTACCTCACCTCAAAAGGATTAGATAACCATATAATTGTGAATGAATCATGTACCATATTAGAGAACCTATCTAGGTAAATGTATCATTGAAGCACCATAATGTGATCACATCAAGGCTTAAAAAGTATGATAAATATCATGGTAACATATAAATACTAACAATACAAGCTTGAGAAGCAATCAAACACACACATAAAAACACTGAAAAGCAAATAAAAAAATAATGGTCTAAGGAGACTGCAAAAAAGGGGGATGTTCAAATGTTGCATAATTGAATGGACATAACTTAGTAAAATATCCAAAAAATTAATAATGACATATTCAAATGTCCATTCAGCAAATAATTACATATTCAACTATCAAAGAAGCAAATAAAGGCATGAAGACTATAAACAATAGAGCATATTCAAATGTTTAACAAACAAGACAATAATAAGGCAAAACACTAAAGGAAGTGCATAAATGAAAACATAAAAACCATATTAAACATATCACAATATCCCATGGATCAAATGTGTTAGCAAAAAATGTCAAGTACATAACATATCAAATACACTGTGAAAGATACAAGCATGGATAAAAGATGTGTATATACATATATGAGCTCAAACATGATAATGTAATGTGACCATATAATGATATAATCTAGATGTATTATGATCATAAAGGTGGATGTCTCTAACATCCTGATGATGTGATTAGAGGGAAATCCCAACATCCAAAAGTGCCTAAATCATGTATCTGTGTATGTCTATATCACACTCAAATAAAAGCATGTAATATATGTGTATGTAAAAGTAATTTATATGCTATCCATCAATATGAAAATAACACATAGATGCCAAAGAGGCAATAGAATATGTAGAAGTCAAAAATATTTTTGGATTTTTAAGTATTTTTTTATTTTTTTGGTATTTTTGGAATATGTGAAGAGACTATCCTATGATTGCATCTAAAAGATTCTTATACATATATCCCCATTGTGAACCTAGTGATGCTATCGAGGAGCATATATAGGTGCAATATTTATCACTGTAGTATTTGAGATGCTTTGTGTATGTATAATGAGACTCTATGGTCATGAAAAATAGTAGGGGTTCGTGGAACCCATCGTTGAGTGTTCTATGGTTTTTTTGGAATAATAGTAATAAGAACATGTATAGATTCTCTAGATATCTAAAAAAGGTGTATAGTAGATGAGGATTCCATGGAATCCATTATGGATCTCTGATGTAATTGTCTCTCAAGTATTGGCATCTGGTAAAGGGGATTACTTATTGCTTACCCTTTTTTGGTGGATTAGCCTTAGTAGGCTTGATAATTAACTGTCTAGTTATAAATTTCTCTTGTTTAAGAGGATGCTCATATGGAAATATGGAAACTAATATTACTCAATTGACATGAATGTATTTAACATGCCCATGCACTGTAGAAGATGTTGTTTGAAGAGTATGTATCCAAGGGCATTCCAATAACGTATAAAAGACACCCATGGGTGGTATAATTGAAAAGGTAGTAACCACACATGTAAGACCCACCTGTAAAGGTAAGTCAATCTCCCCAAAAATTTGTTGTGAGGTTCCATCAAATGCTCTATTTGATCTAGTAGAAGGGTGGAAATCATGATGAGTATAATCCAAGTGCATAAGTAATGTTATGGTGCAAACATTCTCATTTTAACCATTATCAATCATAACACTACATATAGGGTGATTATCAAGGTATGCTCGAATTAATAAAAAATGAAGATCATAGTCATCATCCGTAATCTCACTATCATTGAAGGTAATAAAAGGTCTCTGAACCATATGAGGTATATTTTGTGTATAAGTATCAATAATCCAATCTAATAGTACCTATAATGTGATGGAGGAAGATGTGCATTATATGTCATTTGCACTTTTGGTTATTTATTAGAATGGTCTTGTAAATTATTGTCAAATATTTTTCTATTTATGATAATCACCAAGCTATGACATGATTCCTTGAGAGGATCATCAAATGTAATATTTTGATCATTGATAAGGTCTTAAATATTATGCTTCAAGGTAAACATCTATTCATATAATGCCTTGGTCCCTAGTGATAATCATAATAAGCATTTATAACATATCCTTTGGGTAGAGGATGACTTATATAAACCTTTATAAGATTAGGGAGAGATATAAAATGACACTCTACTAGTTGTGTGAGGAATGAATAGGGAGACTCAATTAAGTGTGTAAATAATCTCCTTGGTAAATTAGATAAGACACGTTGATTAGGCTGTTATGAAACTATATTAACCATGGTGATTATTTTTTTTTAGGCTCATGAGGTTTTACCTTATAACTTGGTTTGATTGTAAACATGGCATTAGATGTAGATGTAGTCAGTGTATTTACTACATACTTAAATTTATTCAATGAGATAAGTTTCATTGGGGATGCTCTTGAACAATATGGCAAAGTCATCAAAGGATTTAAACTTTTTGAAAATGATAGAATCATGTAAACAAACAAGTAAACTTTGTTTGAATATGTCTTGAAGTTCATTTGCCATAATATTGATCATTTTAGCAAATACTATCTTGTACTTCAAGACATATTCATTAATAGATTCAATGGTTCCTTGATTGTTTTTTATAATTTGGGCATATGAAACCTTTTTGATAATGTTAATACATAAGTGTGCCAAAAACTAATCAACAAGAAGTTTGAATGCTTTCATAGATTAGAGAGGTAAATAATGAACCACCTCAAAGAATAGTCCTCGAGGCTCCTCATAAATAATTTGGTCAAAATTTATCATTGGAGGCATAATCAAGGCATGCCACATAGAAAGATTGAAGATGATGCTCAGGATCACCTTTGCCATCATAAAATAGGAACTTAGGTGCAACAAAACTAGTTGGTAAAGGGTACAAAGATATCTCAAGTGCAAGAGGGTTATGCGACACATCTTGGGAATCAATAACAAGAAGAGACTTTAAAGCATTTTGTTTAATATTTGTAACCTTTCCTTCCAAGGTCTTTATAACTCAAAAGAGTGTTTGAACTGTAAATCTATTAAGGTTTAAATTAGCAAGTTGAGTAGTCATCAATGAATAAGTGATCATGGTTTGAGTAGTAATAGGCATTAAAACTGGTATTTGAGTTGAAGCATTTATTAGTTCCATGGTAGATGTAAAAATAGTGTTTTTAGGCAATAAAAGATGAAATACATATCATGTGGCCCCATTAGAAGCAAGAATTGGTAATGTGCTCAAGGGGAGAGTTATTGGTATATGGGGATGACCCATAGCTTGAATAACATGATCAATAGATGGACCTACTTGATTATATATGATTTTTACTTTTTAGTTTCTAATATAGTTTTTAGTATTTCATCAAGATATTTGGGGTTTTGACAAATGAACTCATGAAATAATGTAATAGCTTGCACTTACTCATGATTTATTTGTTCATGTTCATTGGTTTCATTAGATTCATGGTTTTTATTTTTAAAATCTTCCTCTATGATAACTTTATCAACATGCTAGCCATTCTCAACATGGGTATCATCATGGACCATGGGATTAAGTTCTTAATTGGTTTGAGGCATATTAAGTGCAAGGATGGGAAGCTCAATGTATTCAATAGGAACACCTCCCAATCTAAGGTTATGTCTAGGTTGCATGTAAAATAATATAAGAAAGAAATGAAAAAGTATAACAATCTGAAACTTTAATTGTTACATCTAGATTTCAATCTAAGTTTTATAACCTTTGAATCCATGGATTAAGTGGTTATCATTTGATTATTATTTCTTTGATTTGAGTTTTATGACATATACTAGTTATGAGATAGTGATATGTTGATTAGTCTATATGATGTGATAGTTGTATTGTCTTACTTCTATATATTGTGGATGAATATTTGTTAGTTATGCATTTAGTTTGATATATATGATAACTCAAATTAACTGCCTACTTGTTACGAGGTGGATGCAGGATTGATTCTACCCTCAGAGCCTGACAGAGGGAGAGCATCATCGAAGAGGATGGCATAGATAGGATGATTGGTGGATGACAAAGGAAATGTTAGTAAGCCAACACACACACCATAGTATAATAACTTGTTTAACTCTATGTTTGATCTAGATAGTTTATTTTGAGTGTTTATATATTCTACTATGATCATGTTTTGGTTGATGTTTATGATGAGTTGATTGTGTGAGTTAATGTATGATTGTAGTGCATATATTTACCCATACAATGTTATTTTATGATCATTTAGTAGATGCTTACACTAAACTGGTTGCCTAATATAATAACTGATTTAAATAATATTTGATAAATATCATTGTCTTGATTAGTGTCTATAAAATAGTGAAGGCGTAAAAATAAATCTATGATAAAATATGTATAATTTATTTACTCTCGTATTTGATTAAAATAGTTATGTTATAATAATCTGATTCATTAATTATTTAACTTTATCTTATTAAAGAGATAATTACTTTTCGCTTCATAGATTAAAGGAATTTAATAAACTAAAACTACTAAACTAATAATTAAAGTTCAATGCATGATTTTCTTAAAAAATAAAATTATCTTTTAAAAAAAAAAAATAAGGCCTTGATTACAAAAATATTTACATACACAAGTTAGGATTTTAAATGGAACCCATGTTGAGATTTTAAAAAAGGATATAGTTAAGCAGTGAATCGTGCATGGTTTTCGATTGAAATAAAATCTAGAAGAGAAGTTTTTTTTTAAAACAAATTAAAATTAAATTCCACTTAAGTTTTTTAAGTGCATTAGGAAAGGTGCAACTTATGCATGAAAGAAAAATAAAAGTTTAAGGAAATAAGCTTCATTTATTATAAGGCGATTTGGCATGATAAATAAATTGAATGAAAACTGAAGTTAAGTATAAAGTAAGACTAAACAATAAAGAATAGGAAAAATGCATATAAATAAGTATATACGACAAGGAGATAAAATAGAGGGCGATGACTTTGCATGTTAAAAAAAATAAACTGAACTCAATGTAAAGTCATTGGGTTTTAAAATGAAAAAAATTGATTTTAAACAAACAACGACGACTTCTATAGAAGGGGAGATTATTATAAGAGAATAAGAGAGTACAAAAAAGGGGAATAGATAAGAAGCGGATGGAAAGAAAAATAATAAATAGTTGTCAAAAAAAGGAAATACAACATAGAATAAATAGAGAGGCAGTGAAATAGAGGGGGAACAAGTACGACAAAGAGAGAGGAAGAAGACACAAATTACATAATTTAAAAAGAAAAGCTACTACGTCGATGATATTTAAATATTTTTGAGTGTTGTATTTTATTTCCAGCTTATGCAAAAAAAATATGTTGCTGTAATTTTAGTATGAAGGGAATTACGTTTCCTCTTTAAGGCAAATCAAGTTTTAGGTGGAACTTTATTATTACCTAAGATTCCCGTATTAAGGATGAACTTAAGTTAGCATATGTATACACATGTATCTTGTTAATGTTTAAGAATGTAAAATATTTATTATTTGGTATTTATTGCGATAGCCTAGCATGAATTATCTACTAGAAAGAGATTCATGAACTTTAGCTAAAATTAACAACTTAGGAAATAAAATTTATTATTTCACTGTGTTAATATATCTATGGTGATTTAATACTTTCAAAAAAATGTTAAATGTATGAAGGGAACTACATTTTCTCTTAAAGGTAAATCGAGTTTTAAGTGGAACTTTATTATTACCTAAGATTTTTGTATTAAGGATGAACTTAAGTTAGCACATGTATATGCATGTATCTTGTTAATGTTTAAAAATGCAAAATATTTATTATTTAGTATTTATTGTGATAGCCTAGCATGAATTATCTACTAGAAAGATATTCATGAACTTTAGCTAAAATTAGCAACTTAGGAAATAAAATTTAGTAGTTGATTGTGTTAATATATCTATGGTGATATAATACTTTTAAACTGAGTGTTGAACAATTAGCATAGAAATCCATTGATGAGGTTTTTGTATAAAAATTTGTGAAGGGATTAATTAACGTTCAAGAGATATAGTATATATGGAACAATAAATCTAATTACCAAACTAAAAACTAGTATACTAAGTATAGATGTATACAACTTGTTGTAAGTCAAACATTACCCGTTTATGGAATGGTAAGAGGGATGCATGTATTATCATATTAAGTTAGTTAAGGTATAAATATGTTTATGATTAAGATTTCAATGAATTTTTGTGATGTTTAAGTAATTATGAATTGTTATGATTCTTGTCAGTTGGTAGAATCTTGGAATAGTAAATGATTATATTCATTATATATGAAATATCATTATGTGTGAGTTTTCATTAAATACATTTGACAGACTAAATGCATAGTTATGGTAGCACACTCATATACATAGTAATATGTGATTACTATGATAAAGATAATCTTTCATAAGCCAGTAGATGGATGTACATAGATGTACATGATTTTTTTTAGAAAGATGAATAGTGTTATGAAAGCATGTCGACAAGATCAAAATTGTAGCATCATATAAAGATGAAATGCATAGACTATGTAGAGTATAAACACATAAAAACAACTTTGAAAATACTTTATAAGGTGAAGTTGTTTTATTATATGTTGAGAACTAAAGTAAATTAATGAGAACATGTTATTAATGTCTAGAGAGGTTTAAATGTCTGTAGTACTCAGATTTTGATACTATAGATTCATTAAAGTAATGATTGTGAAAATATTGTAAAACATTTACTTGTGTCATAAATGACTATTAATATATATATAGATAGTATTAAAAACTTGTGTGCAGTATTTATTGCGAGAGTATTATCATGTACAAGTGTTTAGACATATATAGCATATAATAGTGTATCGTGATATGTACCTTTAAGTTGTATTTTTTTTTAATGCTAGTAGGTAGTTTAAATGTAAGGTATATCTAAGTGGTATAATCCATACTTACTAAAATATTATTATTTATGACTATAGGTCGATTGTTTTTTGAAATTATAAAACTGATTATTTGTGATTATGTAGTTGTTTTTTTAAGCAATAAACTATGATATTATGGGATATCATAAAGTACTAGTATAAGTGTAAGTTATATCTGGATGGTGTATACCATAATTGGTACATCTAAACCCACACTTATATCAATTGATTAAATGTATGTGTGTTGGTTATTACTATGAATAATATATTTTGTGACAATTACTAGAACATTATGTATGCATGTATACAACCTTTGAGAGTGTAACGAATACTAAGATATAATATTTTGTGTTTTGTGGTAACTATGACTTGATTTGTTATATTTTTTGCTTAAATATAAGCTTATATTTTCATGTATTTAAGACTGCTTTATTTGATTGTTTATGAAAAACTAGTAGTTATGTCTTAGAATATTGGACTATGGTAATATGGGTTATCATGGGGTGTAGTATGTTAAAAAATAATTGTGGTAGTCAAAATCTGTAGTTAAATATGTATTTTACTCAGATGATAAAAATTATAGTCATTATTTCTAGTTGGGATAGAAAATAACATAAGCATACATTCATACATTTGACAGAATTTATGTATGCTTTGATTACTTATATTTTTAGCATGTTGTGTGATATAAATGCCATTAAGAGGTGAAATGATTGAATCTTGAAGTTAAATCATGTTTAGTGAGATATAATTATTTTATGAGTATGATTTACATGTTTGTGTGATATTTTGAAATAGAATGAGCATTCTATGATACACAACATGTTTAATTTTAGAAATCATACAACACACGGGGACTTGTTTATTTTTCTAGATTCTCACACCATCACTATCTACTTATCTATAAAGGGAGAGCCATTCCCTGATGAGATTAGTGCAGGGGATCGTTGATCTATGGTTGGTGTGTAAAAGTGTTCAAATGATACTTTGCCTCCATTTGATAGGACCTAAGTTCCCCAAAGCTCTAACACAACTTGTCAGATTTAAGAGCACACATGATTACCTTTGTATAAGCAACTTAAACATACAGAAATAACTAGAAGAACAAATAACTATCAATGAGAAAATACATAGAATATGAGAGGCAACACACAATTGTTTTCAACTCATTACAAAAGAAATTACAATAAAGAGATCACACTCTTCTTCCACCTCTGTGAGGCTTCCTCCTCAAGGGCTCCAAGTAATCTTCCCACCTGAGTAATCTTCTCTCAATAGGTCACAACACACAACTAACACAAGTTGTTGTTCACCTCATTGTACGTCCAGTACAATCGAGTACGAACCGGTACTCCAAGTAGATCTCACCATGATTTTGCTCCTTGATGTATTGCTGTCACCTTGATCTTGCTCCCTCACCAATCCTCTTTTGACCCTCGCATACACACATCCCTGCAGACCAACCTGATCTTATTTATCACATGTAGATCTCCTCCATGATCCTGCAACACCCTGCATATCAAACCTGATCTTACATACATGGGAAATCTTACTTGATTCCACCATGGAAAGAACTCTCCAAGTTCCACACTTGGGTTCTACAAGTTCTGCACTTAATAATACAGCCCATGAGTCTATTATATAGATCTCATGCATACACTAATTTAGACAAGCGGCTCAAAGAATCGAACTAGTCTTTATCATGTAAACTCTCCGTTCACTTAACTGACTGTTCATTAACAGCAGTTCTGACTGCCACAGGCGACCGACGTCGGTCCCTGCCTGACTAGAGGTGATCGATGCTGGCCGATCCCTGTCGATATCGATTTCTTTTTTGTGCTTTCCCTGACCGACATCGGTTGTGGCCTACCGATGCCGGCGACTGTCATGCTCAGAAACCTCCCATTTTGCATTAAGGTGAAGCTTTTAGCTCCACACCCTAACAACACGGGGACTTGTTTATTTTTTTAGATTCTCACACCATCACTATCTATGTATCTATAAAGGGAGAGCCATTCCCTGATGAGATTAGTGCAGGGGATCGTTGATCTATGGTTGGTGTGTAAAAGTGCTCAAATGATACTTTGCCTCCTTATAACAGTACTACTTTTGAGACGACTCTTGAAATTGCCACATATACTAGAGAAGTTAGAGAACTCATGCTCTAGAAAGTCTTGTATCTTATTTTTGTACATTGTGTTATAGTATATTAATTATTGGAAATATAATCATGAAGAATTGTAATTATCTATTTACTGTAGATTGACAATAGTGGTTGTGTATTATTCTATCAATGGCTGGCTATTTGTAATTATTTTTTATGATTGTATTATGATGCACTCTTCATACTTTGATAGTGTTTAGTAGCTATTAGATGTCATGAGATTTTTATTAGTTAACTATTAGAATATATTGTAGGATTACTACTTAGATTCTCTTGGTATAATCTATTTATAATATATGTGTTTAATTAAAAAAATCATGTATTTTTAACAAAAACTCAACATGATTGTTACATGTCGTATTAGAGTTGTGGCTCGAACTCTAGGACCTAATGAGTCTATTAACATTATAATATCTTTCGGATTATCATAAAAAAAAATTATGAATGTGTGTGTGGTACATTGACTGTGTACCCTAAGAGTATTTGTACCCCTTTAGAGTTGTTAAAGGGTTAGTTTATTGTCTCGTTGGTGATGGTTATATTAGGTGTTTGAGTACGTAAGTGCATAGCATAGTTCATGAGTTGTGAACAAGAGTCCCCTACCATATTCTAAATCTTTTAGATTGAACACCACAAGTATGATTACATTTCTCTTGGTAATCAAATCACCTTCACCATTTGTGTTTTTTGTTGTGAGTGTTTTTAAAAGCATAGAGTTCTTCTCACTTAAATATTTATGCATAAGTTTTATGTTGTATATACACTAATCCTAAGAGTGAAAAATCTTATAAGACCATTTTTAGTTTGGTACAACCTATTATGGTGATAATTTTCTTGTAGTTGAGTGTAGATGTATTGGTTGAGAATTACTTTGTGTTAGGAGTTTGCTTATGTAGATTAGTATTTTCTTTCTAGTTGTGGAAGTAGATTATGATGCTACACTTACAAGTTTGGTAAGTGAATAGTGATTTGGCAACTTGGGTTTTGGTGTTTCCTTTTAATATGTGAGGGTATGTAGCAGATTTATTTTGAGATGTTCATTTTCGACTTTCCACTTGTGACTTTTTAGAGTCACTATTTTATCTAGTTTATGAACTTGACCACGAAGAATAGTGAACCTTGAATCTATATTAATTCTATTTGTTTATAATTATTCTACCTTTTACTGGGAGTGAGTAGGTTATAGGATGTGCAGAATATCTTGGTAGTCTAAAAGGGTTGAGACAAACTTTTAATTTGTTGAGTACTAACCGAGTCAACAGGGAAACATTGTCTTGCTTGTTCCTTTATAAGATTGTAAAGACAGTATAATCTTTAGCCTTTGTATGTTATGTTGATTTTGACATTATTTCTTCTTAACTATGGATATAATACTATAGATTATGCTTTGAAATATGATACTAAATTTGTTTGGCTAGTGGAAATATAATGCAATTATGGAATGATTGTATAATTTTTCTTGTATATATGTTGGCACATCTAGAATTATTTAATATATAGTATTGATTTCTATGATCTATTAGTATAGATTCATGTTAAGTTAAACTTTGTGCACATTTTAGGGATCATTAAGTTATGAAAACCCGAGGGAGGAGTGGTGAATTAGGAACATGAGTTATAAACAATAGGAGTGGATTCTACTTGGCCTCATATTGACTCGATAGTTACTGAGTTTGAATCTGACAGATGAACTTATCAAAATTAGAGTTTGATAGACAAACTTGTCAAAATCAGTCATATGGCCATACACATGTATACTGTGGATGATTATTTCATAGTTTTGTATATGTTAGAAACATAGTATTTCTAGTTCCTATTCATCATCTTACTTGTGAGGAGCTCTATGAAGTAGTGACAATATTGACATGTTATACTTATTTAAAGATATGCAGAGAAACAATAGTATTAGCTTATACATATTATTCTTACCAAGTTCCCTAAACACTTTTTTTTTGATTAAAAAACACTCTCTAGGTTTGAAAGATGTGCTAAATGGCTTGCAAATTTTGTGAAACTCTCCCTAGCCATTTGTTTTTGGATTTTGTGATGATCTCATGTGTTTTTGGAAAGTCAATAAAACTTTTACCGAGATATTATAGGCTTGTCTTATCAGTTCTAGACCCTGAAGAGGTCATGAAAGAACCATCCAGAGTAATTGACACTCACGAACTTCATTTACGTAATAGAGAAGTGTCACCATGCAGGGTTTTATGGGACCAATACTCTAATGATAGCGATACTTGGGAGGACTAT
Organism: Torreya grandis; assembly: GCA_037957365.1. Taxonomy (NCBI): domain Eukaryota; kingdom Viridiplantae; phylum Streptophyta; class Pinopsida; order Cupressales; family Taxaceae; genus Torreya; species Torreya grandis. The sequence continues at coordinate 1,975,250 of JARHVA010001046.1, read as the reverse complement.
GTTTAGTTCTACAGGTATTTTTTATATTTGTTTGCATAATTGATACTTGATATTATATTTTTACTTATGTTAAACTCTATTTATTATTCAAAACTACTATTTGAATAAGTGTCATCAGGATGATGACCAGTTTTAAAAGAGAAAGATGTTAGATCTTGATTTCACTTTAAGTTTTATAGCCTTTAAATATGTGAATTAGATGGTTATCATTTGATTATTATTGCTTTGATTTGAGTTTCATGACATACACTAGTTATGGGATAGTGATATGTTGATTAGTTTACATGATGTGATAGTTGTACTTTCTTATTTATGTACATGGTAGATGAATATTTGTTAGTTATGCATCATTAGTTTGATATATATGATGACTCAAAAAAGATGGCATAGATGAGACGATTGGTGGATGACAAAGAAAATACTAGTAACCCAACACCCACACCATAGTATAATAACTTATTTAACTCTCTGTTTGATCTAAATAGTTTATTTTGAATGCTTATATATTCTGTTATGATCATCTTTTGGTTGATGTTTATGATAATTTGATTATGTGATTTCATGTATGATTCTAGTGCATAGATTTATGAATACACTATTGTTTTATAATCATATAATCGATGTTTACACTAAATTGATTATCTAACATAATGACTGGTTTCAATGTTATTTGATAAATATCATTATCTTGATTAGTGTCTTTGAAATAGTCAAAGCGTTAAAATAAGTCTATGATTAAATATGTATAATTTATTTACTCTAATATTTGATTAAAATAGTTATATTATAATAATTGGATTCATTAATTATTTAACTTTATCTTTTTAAAGAAAATCAATTTTAACTTTATAGATTAGAGAAATTTAATAAATTAAAAATACTAAATAAATAATTAAAGTTCAATGCATGATTTTCTTGAAAATTAAAATTATCATTTAAAAAAAAAAGATAAGTGGACTTAAACTAGCAATTAATAAGGCCTTGATCACAAAAATATTTACATGCACAAGTTAAGATTTTAAATGGAACCCATGTTGAGATTTTAAAAAATGATATGGTTAAGTAGTGAATCATGCATGCTTTTGGAATGAAATGAAATCTAGAAGAGAAGTTTCTATTAAAAACAAAAATAAATGAAATGTCACTTAAGTTTTTTAAGTGCATTGGAAAAGGCGTGACTTATGCATGAAAGAAAAATAGAAGTTTGAAGAAATAAGCTTCATTTATTATAAGGCAATTTGACATGATTAAAGAAATCAAATGAAAACTAAAGTTAAGTATAAAGTAAGACTGAACAATAAAGAACAAAAAAATGCATGGAAAGAAGTATATACAGTAAAGAGATAAAATAGAGAGCGGTGACTTTGCATGTTAAAATAAAATAAACTGAACTCAATGTAAAGTCATTGGGTTTATAAGTGAAGAAAATTGATTTTAAACAAATAGTGACGACTTCTATAGAGGAGATACTATTATAAGAAGATAAGAGAGTAGGTAAAGGGGAATAGATAGGAAGTGGATGGAAAGGAAAATAATAAAGAGCTTCCAATAAAATATAATAAAAAAATACAATGTAGAATTAATAGAGGAGAGCAGTGAAATAGAGGGGGAAGAAGTACAACAAAGAGAGAAGAAGTACAACAAAGAGAGAGGAAGAGGATGCAAACTGCATAATTTTAAAAGAAAGGTTACCAAGTTGGTGATATTTAAATATTTTGAGTGTTGTATTTTATTTTCATCTCATGCAAAGTAAATATGTCGTAATTTGAGTTCACAGTTTATGCTTTGTATAATTGGGGTCACTGTGAAGCTTAATTTTTTTGATTGCATTATTGGAATGGTGTCGCTAATATTACTATAAATTATTATATTGTGTTAAGGTGTTGCTGGAATTTATCCAATAAAGTATACTAAATGTGTAACCATTTAAATTCAAATATATATTTTGAAGTATATATATTATTATATTAAATGATATAAATATATAATTGTGATTATAATATGATATAACTTGCAACAAATTTATGAGTCCTGACAACCATGTTATGCTTGGATGGTAGAAAAAGAGAACACTATATTAATTATACTAAGTCGATTTCTTTTTTTTTTTCACTTTATTGAAAGCCGGGTAAAATTTTTAACGTGACCGGCGCCGCTGGCTAGACACGACTAATACCGGTACCACGGGGCCAGTGGGGGACTTGAACATTGATGGGCAGAGCTGCAACGGAAGTACCCGACCAACCGACTACACCCCTTGACCCTACGAAGTCGATTTCTTGACGACATGTATTTTAATTGAAAATAATTTAATATGCAGTCAGCTATGCAGTACATATAAACACAAATTTATATGTTTTATTTTCAAGGGATTAAAAAAAATCAATGATATGAAAGCCCGTATACTCCATTTGGAAAAACAAACGGTAAATGTATGAAGGGAACTATGTTTCCTCTTTAAAGCAAACCGAGTTTTAGGTGGAACTTTATTATTACCTAGAATTTCTGTATTAGGGATGATATTAAGTTAGCATATGTATACGCATGTATCTTGTTAATGTTTAAGAATTCAAAATATTTATTATTTAGTATTTATTATGATAGTCTAGCATGAGTTATCTACTAGAAAGAGATTCGTGAACTTTAGCTAAAATTAGCAACTTAGGAAATAAAATTTAGGTGTTAATATATCTACTTTTAAACCGAGTGTTGAATAATTAACATAGAAATCCATTGATGAGGTTTTCATTTAAAAACTTGTGAAGGGATTAATTAACGTTTAAGAGAAATAATATATATGGAATGATAAATCTTATTTACGAAATGGTAAGAGGGATGCATGTATTATCATATTAAGTTAGCTAAGGTATAAATATGTTTATGATTAATATTTTAATGAATTCTTGTGATGTTTAAGTAATTATGAATTATTATGATTCTTGTCGGTTGGTAGAATCTTTGAATAGTAAACAGTTATATTCATTATATATGAAATATCATTTTGTGTGAGTTTTCATTAAATGCATCTAACGAACTAAATGCATAATTATGGTAGCACACTCATATACATAGTAATATGTGAATACTATGATAAAGATAATCTTTCATAAACCAGTAGATGGATGTACATAAATGTACATGATTTTTTTTAGAGAGATGAATAATGTTATGAAAATGTGTTGACAGGGTCAAAATTGTAGCATCATATAAAAATGAAATGCATAGACTGTGTAGAGTATAAACACATAAAAATAACTTATAAGGTGAGGTTGTTTTATTCTATGATGAGAACTAACAGTAAATTAATGAGAACAAGTTATTGATGTCTAGAGAGGTCTAAATGTCTGTAGTACTCAGATTTTGATACTGTAAGTTCATTAAAGTATTGATTATAAAAATCTTGTAAAATATTAACTTGTGTCATAAATGACTATTAATATATATATGCAAATAGTATTAAAAACTTGTGTGCAATATTTATTGCGAGAGTATTATCATGTATAGGGGTTTAGACATATATAACATATAATAGTGCATCGTGATGTATACTTTTAAGTTATGTTTCTTTTGAATGCTAATATGTAGTTTAAACGTAAAGTATAATTGAGTGGTCTAATCCATACTTTTCAAAATATTATTAATCATGATTATGAGTCGATTGTTTCTTGAAATTATAGAATTGGTTATTCGTAATTGTGTAGTTATTTTCTTAAGTAATAAACTATGATAGTATGCGATATCATAGAGTACTAGTATAAGTGTAAGTTATGTCCAGATGGTGTATACCATAATTGGTATGTCTAGACCCACACCTACATCAATTGATAACATATATGTGTGTTGGTTATTACTATGAATAATATATTTTGTGACAATTAATAGAACATTATGTATGCATGCATACAACCTTTGAGAGTATAACAAATATTAGGATATAATATTTTGTGTTTTATGGTAACTGTGACTTGCTTTGCTATATTTAGTTGTTTGAATAGAAGCTTATGTTTCTATGTATTTAAGATTACTTTATTTGATTGTTTATGAAAAACTAGAAGTTATGTCTTACAATACTAGACTATGATAATATAGGTTATCATAGGGTGTCGTATGTTAGAAACTAATTATGGTAGTCAGAATTTATAGTTAAATATTTATTTTACTCAGATGATAAAAAATACAGTCATTATTTCTAATTGGGATAAAAAATAACATACACATACATTCATACACTTGACAAAATAAATGTATGCTTTGATTACTTATATTTTTAGTATGTTGTGTGATATGAATGCCACGAAGAGTTAAAATAATTGAATCTTAGGGTTAAATCATGTTTAGTGATATATAATTATTTCATGAGTATGATTTACATATTTGTGTGATATCTTGTAATAGAATGAGGATTATATGATACACAACATGTTTAGTTTTAAAAATCTTGCAACACACGGGTACCTGCTTATTTTTATGGATTCTCACATTGTCACTATCTATTTATCTATGAAGGGAGGGTCATTCTCAGATGGGATTAGCGCGGGGATTATTGGTCTATAGTTAGTGTGGGAAAGCGCTCAAATGATGCTCTTCCTCCCTATAACAATACTAATTTTGAGACGACTCTTGAGATTGCCACATATACTAGAGAGGTTGGAGAACTCATGCTCCAGGGAGTCTTGTATCTTATTTTTGTACATTATATTATATTATATTCATTATTGAAAATATTATCATGAAAAATTGTAATAACCTATTTATTGTAGATTGACAATAGTGGTTGTGTATTATGCTAACAATGGCTGGCTATTTGTAATTACTTTCTATGATTATATTACGATGCATTCTTCATACTTTGATAGTGTTTAGTAGCTATTAGATGTTATGATATTTTTAGTAATTGATTATTAGAATATGTTGTAGGATCACTACTTAAATTCTCATGGTATAATCTATTTATAGCATATGTGTTTAATTAAAAAAATATCATGTATTTATAAGAACCCAACAAGGTTGTTACATGTGGTATCAAATTTGTGGTTCGAACTCTAGGACCTAATGAGTTCATTAGCATTTTTGTATCTTTTTGGTTATCACAAAAGAGAATTATGAATGTATGTGGTATATTGACTATATACCCTAAGAGCATTTGTACCCCTTTAAAGTTGTTAAATGGTTGGTTTATCGAGTGTCTCGTTAGTGATGGTTATATTAAGTGTTTGGGTAGGTAAGTGCATAGCATAGTTCATGAGTTATGAATAAGAGTCCCCTACCATATTCTAGATCTTTAAAATTGAACACCATGAGTATAATTATATTTTTCTTGGTAATCGAATCACCTTCACCATTTGTGTTTTATGTTGTGAGTGTTTTTAAAATCATGGAGTTATTCTCACTTAAGTATTTATGCATAAGTTTTGTGTCTTATATACACTAATCCTAGGAGTGAGAAATTTTATAAGACCATTTTTAGTTTGGTACCACCTAGTGTGGTGGGAATTTTTTTGTAGTTGAGTGTAGATGTCTTGGTTGAGAATTAATTTGTGGTAGGAGTTTGTTTATGTGGATTAGTATTTTCCTTCTAGTTGTGGAAGTAGATTATGATTCTACACTTATAAGTTTGGTAAGTGAATAGTGATTTGGCAACTTGGGTTGTGGTGTTTCTTTTTACAATGCGAGGGTATGTAGGAGATTTATTTTTGAGATGTTAGTTTTCTACTTTTCACTTGTGACTTTTTAGAGTCATTATTTTATCAATCTTATGAACTTGAGCATGAGGAATGGTGAACCTTGAATTTATATCAATTCTATTTTTTTATAATTATTGTACCATTTACCCGGAGCGAGTAGGGTATAGGATGTGCAAAACATCTTGGTAGTCTAAAAGGGTTGAGATAAACTTTTAATTTGTTGAGTACTAATCAAGCCAGCATGGAAACATTGTCACGCTTGTTCCTTTATAAGATTGTAAGGACGGTATAATCCTTAGCCTTTATATGTTATGTTGATTTTGACATAATTTCTTCTTAACTATGGATACAATACTATAGATTATGCTTTGAAATATGATACTAGTTTTGTTTGGCTAGTGGCAACATAATACAATAATGGAATGATTGTATGATTTTTATTGTATGTATGTTGATACATCTAGAATTATTTAACATATAGTATTGATTTTTATGATCTATTAATACAGATTCATGTTAAATTGAACCTTTTACACATTTTGGAGATCATTAGTGATCCAAAGTTGTTTTTAATAATTAGTTTGCTTTATTTATTTTTAGTTGTTTGATACCTACTAGTTGGTTTTATAACCAACTTGTTTTCTATAAGCCTTTATAGATTATCTATTGTACAAAAAAAAATGATTTTAATTTGACTTTTTTAAATATTATTCTATGTCTATTCCTCCATTTTATCCTAGCCTACAGTGGTATCAGAGCCATAAATGTGAAAGTGGAACGAGAGAGACAACGGCTACTAATTTTTTGAAGCCTTGTAGAGTTCGTATGGCATACAAGATCACACGAGGTTTTTGAAGTATACGATGGCCTGAACAATATCAACAATATCACATGAATTGAAAAGGGATGACAAATGCTTCTAATTGAAGAATGAAGACCTATAAAGTGAGTGTAACACATTGAAACCCTCATATTTGGTGTGACTCTTCACATTTACCTGCAAAGAAGAAAAAGAAAGGATCAACCGTAGTGTAATACACTTTGTGGCGTAAATAGTGATTATTGTATTTTCTGCTTTATTTTCAAGATCTACACTTGAGGTTTCTACCTCAAATTTGCTCCACCAAAAAAAATAGCTTTTTTCCCTATCTAAAATTGTTCTTGAAGCGATGAAGCATCTGACAAAGATATCTCATTCACCCAGTCTCAATAGTCTTCCTTTGGGTAGCACTGATATGGATCAAAGATTATAAAGAGCCTATTTTTTTATATATTCCTTTGGGTCCCAATGGGCTCCATGAGGCAAGTAAATGCATTTTTATGAAGACATTTGATCAAAAATTACTACATTTCCCTTCCTAAGTGTGTTCTAGTCTTATGGTAAATTTATTGCATCTATGTATGAATGTTTTTGTCAAAGTAATTAGCTATTGCTTTTTCATTTGATCACATAGTAAAAAAAAAAAAAGAAGTGGGGGAGTAAAACAATTTTACATTCAAAGTAATTATGTGAAACTTTTTCCGTGAATACTTTGTCATTTTCCTCACATTTGAAAACTCCACTTTATTTAGACTATTGTTTCTTAATATTATAAACTTACATGTATAGTGGATTTGGCAACCCATTATTTTGAAATGTGTTTTTAAAACTGAAGGTTAAGAGTTCAAATTTATTTTTGGTCAAATTTATTTTTTGACAATTGTAAAAGGAGTTATAAGGATATAATTTTTAAATTGGAGAAATAAGGGTGTAATAAGAGTTATAAGGTGTAAAATTTTACAAGTCGCATGTATCTTTTGTATTTGGAAACTATTTTTGAAGGTAAAGGCAAAACCTCAAAATAGTATTCCCTTGTCTTGTTTTGACTTGTTTTTTTAGCATCATGGCAAAAATTCATAAGTTTGATTTCTGAAAATGGTAAATTGTCACTTAAAAATTATAAATAATGGAGTAGGAACATGGAGAATACACTCATTTTTAATGACTTATGAAAAATTACTGAATAGAAAACCACACCACCAATTGAAGCTACAAAGTTGATTGAATATCAAAAATATGATAAACGTGCACTTGCACTTTTGAAATAATCTTAAACTAAAAAGGTAATTATTCATATTGAGGCAGTCAAAATTAGTGCATGGAAAGCTTGGAAAGCATTAAAAAATCTGTATGACAAACACCTTGCATACAAAAAGATTGACTTTCTTATGCAACTATTGAATAATAAACTAGCAGATAATGAAGATGTTTCTGAATATCTTTCTGAAAACATTGAAACAAGAATATTGCACTAGTGTTAAAATTGATGATGATATATTAATTTTCATCATATTGAATGGACTTAATTTTACATACACCAATTTTTTTTAAATACTACAACTTAGTGATAAGCTTAATGGTACCACATTTGGTTCTATTTGTGAGTTATTAACTCAGCATGAGAGACATTTTTCAAGGAAGAAGAGTACATCCACAAAAGAGGCCCACTATATTAAAACAAGTAATCTATTATATGAGTATAACATAAAACATTCTTTGAAGCACTATCAGAGATATAAACACTCTCTACGACACACTTCCAAACATAAGCATCATTCTAAACATAGAGATCATTCTGGTTCTTCAAATCATAGGCATCATTTTGATTCTCCAAAGCATGGACATCATTCTGATTCTTAGAAGCATAAGCATCACCACAAACATTCACATGGACATAAGCACAAACACAAGCATTCTTCTTCATGTGGCTATTCTTACTCTAGTTCTAGTGGACGTGAGAGAATATGATATACTTGTGGTGGCATAGGACATCTCTCTATAAAGTGCCCCTCCAAAAAGAGGTCCTCTTGGCATCGACAGAAATAAACATTGTTGGTAACTCTAGTCACTCTTCTGGTTATTCTTTTATATATTCTTCTGATGGATGGGATGATAATGAAGTTGATTGATCCACAACTGATGACTATATATTCTAAGATGATAACACACCCATCTTGTGTGAGCTGTTAGGCTCAAGATTGGGATTTGATAAAGTAGCATTTTTTGGCTTGTGTACTTTGCTTTCATAGATCTAGTATTGATATGATCTTTGATGTAGAGTATTTTGATGGTTTGTACTTGGTTTATTTGTTGTACAACTTCTCACCTCTCACTTGATAGGGGGAGAAGATATTTCACATTAGTTTTTGATCAGTCATTGGTAGTTTTGGTACGAGTCAGTATTGAATTGTTAGCATTTTTAGTGCTAAGCAAAGGCCTGTGGAATATGTTGGCGGTTATTGGGCATCAGTTTGAGATGTGTCATACACAGTACTAGGGTAATTATTTGTTGGACATATTCTATGTGAGGATCAATGTAGTTGAATAGAACATGATCTTGTTCTACTTCAGTACGAGAATGACCAAGGTGTTGATCAGTTTAGTATGCAAAATATACTAATTACAGTTGTAGTAGAGTCTACTTGGATGACTCTCAATTCATTGCTTCAATATTTCTATACCCCTTTGGATCAAGAGAGATTTTTTTGAGATCATTAGTGATCCATATTTATTTTTAATAATTAATTTGTTTTATTTATTTTTAGTTATTCAGTATCTGCTAGTTGGTTTTATAACCAACTTATTTTCTGTAAGCTTTTATAGCTTGTCTATTGTACAAAAATAAAATATGATTTTACTTTAAGTTTTTTGAATATTATTATGTGTCTATTCCTCCATTTTACCTTAGCTTACAATTAGGTTATGGAGACCTAAGGGAGGAGTGGTGAATTAGGAACATGAGTTATAAATAATAGGAGTGGATCCTACTTAGCCTCACATTGATTCGGTAGTTACTAATTTTAGATATGATAAATAGACTTGTCAAATTCAGATTTTGACAGATAGGCTTATAAAATTTAGTCATATGACAATACACATATATACTATGAATGATTATTCCATAATTTTTCATACATTTGAAACATAATATTTTTAGTTTTTACTCATCATAATACTTGTCAAAAGCTCTATGGAGTAGTGATAATATTGACATGTTATACTTATCTGAAGCTACATAGAGTAGTGATAGTATTAACTTATACACATTATTCTTAGCAAGTTCCCCAAACACTTTTCTTCAGAATGAGAAAAATACTCTCTAGATTAGAGATCTATGCTAAATGGTTGGAATATTTTGTGGAACTCTCCCTAGCCATTTGTTTTTAGATTTTTTGATGATCTCATGTGCTTTTGAGAAGTCAGTGAAACTTTTATCGAGATATTATAGGCTTGTCTTATTGGTTCTAGACCCTGAGAAGGTCATGAAATAACCAACCAGAGTAATTGACACTCACAAACTTCATTTGTGTAATGGAGAAGTGTCATGATACAGGGTCTTATATGACCAATACTATGAAGATAGTGCTACTTGGGAGGACTATATTTAGTTTTACAGATGTTTTCTACATTTGTTTGCATGATTGATACTTGATACTATGTTTTTAATTTGGTTAATTTTTTTTTTGTTATTTAGAACTATTATTTGAATAAGTGTCATCGGGACGATGAGCAATTTTAGAGGGAAAGATGTTACATCTCGATTTCACCTTAAGTTTTATAACCTTTGAATCTGTGGATTAGATGGTTATAATTTAATTCTTATTACTTTGATTTGAGCTTTATGACATATACTGGTTATGGGACAGTGATATGTTGATTAGTTTACATGATGTGATAGTTGTACTTTCTTATTTATGTACATTATAGATGAATATTTGTTAGTTATGCATCATTAAATTGATATATATGATGACTCAAAGAGGATGACATAGATGGGATGATTGGTGGATGACAAAAGAACTGATAATAACCCAACACATACACCATAGTAGAATAACTTATTTAACTCTCTGTTTGATCTAGATAATTAGTTTGTTTTGAGTGCTTATATATTTTGCTATGATCATGTTTTGGTTGATGTTTATGATAATTTGATTATGTGATTTTTTATTTGACTATAGTGCATATATTTACATATACAATGTTGTTTTATGATCATATAATTGATGCTTTCACTAAACTGGTTGTCTAACATCATGACTGATTTCAATGATATTCGATAAATATCATTGTTTTGATTAGTGTCTATGAAATAGTCAAAATGTAAAAATAAGTCTATGATTAAATATGTATAATTTATCTACTCTAGTATTTGATTAAAATAACTATATTGTAATAATTGGATTCATTAATTATTTTACTTTATCTTTTTAAAGAGATAATTAATTTTAGCTTTATAGATTAAAAGAATTTAATAAACTAAAAATACTAAACTAATAATTAAAGTTCAATGCATGATTTTCTTGAAAATTAAAATTATCATTTAAAAAAATTAAGATAAGTGGATTTAAACTAGCAATTAATAAGGCCTTGATCATAAAAATATTTACATGCACAAGTTAGTGTTTTAAATGGAACCCATGTTGAGATTTTAAAAAAGGATATGGTTAAGCGGTGAATCATGCATGGTTTTGGAATGAAATAAAATCTAGAGGAGAAGTTTTAAAAAAAAAATGAAATTGCACATAAGTTTTTTAAGTGCATTGGGAAAGGCGTGACTTATGCATGAAATAAAAATATAAGTTTGAGCAAATAAGCTTCATTTATTATAGGGTGATTTGACATGATTAAAGAAATCAAATGAAAACTGAAGTTAAGTATAAAGTAAGACTGAACGATAAAGAATAGGAAAAATGCATGGAAAGAAGTATATACAGTAAGGAAATAAAATAGATGACGGAAACTTTGCATGTTAAAATAAAATAAACTGAACTCAATGTAAAGGCATTGGGTTTTAAAGTGAAGAAAATTAATTTTAAACAAACAATGATGATTTCTGTAGAAAGGGAGATTATTATAAGAGGATAAGAGAGTACGAAAAAGGGGAATAGATAGGAAGTGGATGGAAAGGAAATAATAAAGCGCTGCCAATGAAATAAAAAAAGGAAATACAAGGTAGAATAAATAAAGGAGAGGCAATGAAATAGAGGGGGAAGAAGTACGACGAAGAGACAGGAAGAGGATGCAAACTATAGAATTAAGAAAAAGAGGCTACCAGATCGGTGATATTTACATATTTTTGAGTGTTGTATTTTATTTCCAGCTTATGCAAAGTATATATGTCACTGTAATTTTAGTTCACATGTTATGATTTGTATAATTGGGGTTGTTGTGAAACTTAATTTTCTTGATTGCATTATTGGAATGGTGTAGCTAATATAACTATAAATAATTGTATTGTGTTAAGGTGTTGCTGGAATTTATACAGTGAAGTATACTAAATGTGTAGCCATTTACATTTGAATATATATTCTGAAGTATTTATACAGTGAAGTATACTAGTAACAAATTTATGAGTCTTGACAACCATGTTATGCCTGGATGGTAGAAAAAGATGACACTATATTAACTATACTAAGTTGATCTCTTGGCAATGTATATTCTGATTGAAAATAATTTAACATGTAATCTACTGTGTGGTATGTATAAACACAAATTTATATGTTTTATTCTCAAGATATTTTTTAAAAATAATGATATGGAAGCCCGTATACTCCGTTTGAAAAAAGAAACGGTAAATGTATGAAGGGAACTACATTTCCTCTTTATGACAGATCAAGTTTTAGATGGAACCTTATTATTACCTATGATTTCTATATTAAGGATGAACTTAAGTTAACATATGTATACGCATGTATCTTGTTAATGTTTAAGAATGCTAAATATTTATTGTGATAGCCTAGCATGAATTATCTACTAGGAAGTGATTCATGAACTTTTTCTAAAATTAGCAACTTAGAAAATGAAATTTAGTATTTGACTGTGTTAATATATCTATGGTGTATGATACTTTTATATCGATTGTTGAATAATTAACATAGAAATCCGTCGATGAGGTTTTTGTATAAAAACTTGTGAAGTGATTAATTAACGTTCAAGAGATATAGTATATATGGAACAATAAATCCTATTACAAAAATAAAAACTAGCATACTAAGTATAGGTGTATACAACTTATTGTAAGTCGAACATTACCTATTTACGGAATGGTAAGAGGGATGCATGCATTATCATATTAAGTTAGCTTTGGTATAAATACGCTTATGATTAAGATTTCAATGAATTCTTGTGATGTTTAAGTAATTATGAATTGTTATGATTCTTGCCGATTGATAGAATCTTTGAATAGTAAACGGTTATATTCATTATATATGAAATATCATTATGTGTGAGTTTTCATTAAATGCATTTGATAGACTAAATGCATAGTTATGATAGCACACTCATATACATAGTGTTGGGCCCCAAATCCATCTAAATATAGGATTCAAGCCAACATAGCAGACACATGAGCGTGAGACAATCACTTATCATGATTTTTATTTTGTCATCTTGTGATGCCAGCTGGTAGGCAGCTAACTACTCTTTTCTAGGTCAATCATCATTAGGAAGTGGGTGCATGGGACAGTCATGACTCATTATAGGTAGGGTAGTGGAGCCAGTGGAATGATTACATCCAGTGTCAGATTGATAATCGGTGTGATCCAATCCCCATGGCACTAAGATGCCCCAAAGAACTATAAAAGTGAGTTGAGTTTAATTAGCAAAAGGAAAAAAATATTGGAGTAGTGAAGCCCTGACAGATTGGTTCCAGATGCTATGTTTGCCGTTAGAGCTAGAGTTTAGTTCGAGATGCCTTTGATGTTACCCATTGTAATGCCCAAGCTCACCTATGAGCCTCTAGGCCTTTAATAGCTTAGAATGAGCTTTTGCTTAGTTCATATTGACCTTTATATATTGTAGTTGAACTTTATTTAATGATTAAGGGCTTTGTGCAATGTTTAATAGTTTAAATGCTTAAATCTATTTTATGTATGTTGAGATCTTGGGATATTTTAACTTAACTCATATATGGCATTCTTGTAGATCATGAGGATACCAACACCTGATATAGGAAATGTTCTAAGTATGGGTAATACCCTGTGCCTCACAATGATACCTGCATCTAAGCATGAATCTAAGCCTAAGTCACTCAAATAGGTACCCTAGTGACCCTTCAAGCACTTGGATGACCTTAAGCTAAGGGAACCAAAGGCTTGCACTAATGAAGCTATAGACCTATATCATATCCTCTTGTGCCAAACAGATAATTAGTTTCTTCCCCTCCCAAGATAGCTTACACCTATGAATGCACCACTACCATTGCACTAAATAAAATTCCTAAAGGATAGAGTTGCACCATGGCACAAATAGACTAACATGGGCCCTAATCCCTTATTTATTGTGCTTCAGGTGAGTGCATAAGGCTTGCACCTTATGTGAAGTGATGTCAGTGTAATCGAGTGTTAAATGTTGAACACTACAGGATTAGTCAAGGCTTACCCACATTGTAACAAGTCTAAATCTAACTTGGACTACTAGGTAAGTGCCTGACAAGGCCCATGACTGAAGAACCTACTTTTCTATAATATTTTGGTTATATTATTGGGACGTGTTGAATTTTGTTGCTACAATGGTGTACCAGAATAATGCTTTGACTCTCTCAAGAACATTGAGTGCTAGATGAAACAAGTGAAAGATAGCTTTGCATTGAAGCACCCAACTTGTAGAGGACAAAAATCAAGTACGTGGGTCCAGAACCACTTCTATGATGCCCTGTACGAGGTTTTCTTTTATGAACTACTAGAGTAGGTATACCAATGCTTGGTTGCTTATGCAACACATAGAATTCAAAGCTATGGATAACACCTTGAGTAGAAAAAATAGTGCCTAGAATGGCTTGAAAACTTAGATGCCACTTAGACTAGAGCTACAAATAGATGGTGGCAAGGGGCGCTAAATAGCTACATGCTTAAATTTTTAGTATCAACAAACTCCTGCCCTAAAGAAGTAGAATATTAGTTCTTACACAAACCCAGAGGCAAGTTTGTGAAAGAATTTGGCACCGAACTCAAGAAGCTAACGGTGGATTATGAATTTAAGATCATAAGGATGGAAGGCTAAATTCTTCTCATGTATGACCAGTGTAATGGGGAAGAAGATGACGTGTAGGTGAGGCACAATAAAAGGGGATGACCAATTTGACACCCAAGAGATTAGGAGATAAGCTTATAATAGAGGAGGCATGGGGTGATGGAAGATATGGGACTTGGAAGTGTCAAAGGGACCCATAATGATTGGGAAGGGCATGGGGAAGGATCTCTTGAATGGTAGTAGTGCCCATAAGAAGGAACCCTTGAAGCCATGGAACAAGCTCCATAGTTGACAAGGGAATACTTGAGGTCCCTGTAGAAATTAACCATTTGAGATGCATCAGATGCACCTACCCCCTTTAGACCTATGGCATGAGCTCATGCACTGTATCCCCCATAGGAAGACATAAGATTGATAATTGACCCCATTGTCAACTTAGACTCTGACCATTTTGTAGACTAGGACCAAAATTTTGTGATTGAACAAGTTGTTCGTTACAAGGAGATAAGTGAGGACAAACACCTTGAGGTACTAGCCCAATCAGATAAAATATGAGCACAAGCACCCCAGTCCATCTAATATCAGCTACATAACCTAGGCAATAGCCTAGAAGAAGTGGCCTCATGCCCCTAGTCAGTAGTATAGTGCCATCATCTTCTGTGGTGCCAACAACGTTGATGGGACCAATGCCTGGCCTAGTGGTTAGAAGCATTAGAGGACCACTACCAAGCTAAGTACCATGGGGACAAGTGCCTTAGACATTGACTACTCCCCTACCCTAGATTTATTATGAGATGGCCATGCATCTACCTGAGTATTGAGGCATGGATAATTCTATAGAGCACATACTCAAGTGTGAATTATAATGGTGCACTCAAAGAATAATCTAGTCTGAGTGCAAGGCAACCCAGTTTGTGATGACCTTGCTTGATCACACCCATACTTGGTATAGGAAATTTGATCTTAACTAGGCTCTAGTTGGTTACAACACCCTGAAGGAAACCTTCTTGAAAGAATTTGATATACCTGAGTTTGAGCAGTAGAGCATCATTGCACTCAAGGAGATCAACCAAGGATTATTAGAGAGCATGCACTTATACAATGCTAGATTCAAGACTCTCCTTTCCAAGTTCCCTTATGATATTCATCCCTCTTAGCATGCATAATGGTTTAATAGAGAATTGTTAGTACCATTATGAAGGGTGTTGTTTATGAAAACATTTACAAACCCTTAGGAAGCACTTAAAGTTGCGCTTAGAGCTGAGGTGGTCAAGATCATGGATACAATAATTAGCCCTTTCATAAAGGTGTAGATTGCATCTATGGCCTCCCAACTACAAAATCCAATCACTAGTTCATCGTAAGATGTGTGAAGTGGGTTGCGGTGCACCAATTGTGAGACAAAAGGCAATAACAAAAATAATTGCCCTCGAAGGAATATGAGTACACTACTTCTTAACTATGAATTTTGTCATGAGATGCATGATGTTCACAGCTAACCTTTGTTGCAATGCACTAGTCAAGTTAGCATAATTACCTACTGCTGGTTATGCGATGCCTATACCCATACAATGGCTTATTACCACATAATCGATGAGATGTATGAGAATATTGGGAGAGGTGCATGACAAACAATAATAGCAGTAGAGGGCAAAGAGCCCAAGGAAATGAGGATTATGGCCAATAAAATGTAGGTTATGGGATGAAAATAGGTGCTAGAGGTTGAGGTAGTGGATGTGGTGGAGGAAGGTTCCCACCACGATCATGTTATAAGTGTGGATTGACTGATCACTATCAGTGTGACTGTCTTATGCATCTAACATATGGGTATTTTTTAGGAACACACAAAGGTCGAGGAATACCCTGACTTGTATAAAAAACTAACCCAAGGTAGGCCTAACATTGACAAGGGTGTAGGGATGATCAAGCATGAGTTTAAAGAGGTAAAATTGACTCTAAAGGCAAATCTAGTTTGCATAGAGTCAATCAAAGTGTAGGAAACTACTCTAAGTAGACTTGTCACTCAATTACCAGTTGCACCAATAACATAATTGTACCTAAAATATCGGGAGTCGAGTCACACTAAGTTTATTATACAGCTAAAACCCAAAGCCATGCCTTATTCAGATCTTGCATGCCAAAAGGACATATTATAATAAGCTATGAGTGTGATCCAGAACCTACAAGGAGAGCTCCAACTGGTATGAGACCTAGAGGTGCAAGCTGTTGTCTCTCATAAAAATCAAGATGGATAAGAGGATAAAATATAAGAGCTAATGGAGATCTTGCACCTCATAAAAATAGAAGGGATGTTACCCCTATTAAATAACTTACTTCTAGAACATATAGGTCAACAATTAGTTAAAGTCACTATACCATACATGGAAAGGGTGTGAGAGGTCAGTTATATACATAATGCAGAGTATGACCAAGAACTCCAGGTAAATGCCACCATTGATGGATGGTCTGTCTGTGAGGTCCTTATCAACATGGGTACGAAGGTTAATATCTTGACCAATAATGCATGGGAAAATATGGGTAGGCTAGCCTTAAGGCCTTCCCCCCATGTACTCTTCATGGCCAAAAAAACTTGAGCATAGCTAATCAAAATTTTGAATGATGCCATTGTAGATATTATGGGCACTGAATTCCATGCTATCTTTGAGGTAATCAAGTTGGTTGAACAAGATAACTATCCAGTGGTTCTAAGAAGGCCATGGTACTACACAAATAATGTTGATATGTGCTTCAAGAAGTAATATATGACCTTCAAAAATGGCAAGGAAAGGGTAGTGATTCCCCTCTCAAGTGACTAAAGAACCCCCTATATAGAGAGCATTGATCTAAAGGATGAGATCAACCATATATATAACATCATGGTGTAAGGCATCAGGAATATCAACCCTTCTGATCAAGGATTGCTCTCTTATGAGGATGAGTAGTCAGCCTCAAACACCATCAATGTCACTTGTGACTAATGGATCAAAGAGGCTTATGAGTCTATTGGTCATAGATGTCGCCTGGTGTGTGCAAAGACACTGAATCCTATGAAGACCGACTTGGTTCACATTGATCACACTTTGAAATGATGGGTCTCATGTAATTTGGAGAAAGGAAAGAAGGTACTCTGTTTGAGCAAAGGCAAGATTGCAATGCTCCCAAAATTTGAAGGGAGTAACCCAATGGAAAATTATGTCCATGATCTTGAATCATGCATCCCCAAAGAAATAAATGGAATGGTTGCACTAATGTATACCTTGAGAAGCATTGATATGTGTTGATGGGTAGTACAAAAGTATAACTTTTCAACCTAGCTAGAGGTGAAGTAGCTATTTGCACTAGATTGGGAGGAGTAATGAGGACTTGGACATATTGGCATACTCTAGAGACTCTAATCCTATGACGTATGTGCACTTATACGAAAAGGCATGGATTGATTGTGACATGACTACCCCAAATAACTTATAGGTGCATCCCTTTTATAGAAATATGAAGATATGGGTGTGAGCATGGTATGTGGTCAATGAGATGTGCTAAGAGATAATCAATTACGATGCCCTTAAGGATAATTTTATGCATGCCTTCTCCTTTTCCACATAATACTTGGAATTGATCAAGCCACTGCAAGTAATTTAGAGGGCAGTGTTTGAGGACACTATTATCTTTGAGGAGTGCCTAAAATACATGCTCAAAGAAAAAGGGTTGGAACTCCTAACTTTCTTTGAGGAATAAAATCTCAATAGCGACTTAATCAAAAAAGATGATGAAACTTGAAAGGAGCACTACTAGAAATTATTGACCACTAAAACAAAGCTCATATGCCAAGTAGATGATATCACTCCTGATGAAGATGATCCCACTCATATGCACATAAAGAAAACTGAGGGAAATCAAAAAGTCAAGGACTCACACCAAGAAAAGAATAAACCATACTACACACCACTAAATACCTTTAAAGTGGACATCCATGCAAGATGAGAGCCAAAGATGGTTACTCTAGGTGCCTATTGATCTGACGTAGAACTGACACGTATCATAGACCTCCTAAAATAATTCCAAGACTTATTCCTTAGGACTTATCAAGATATGAAGGGAACCCACCCATCCCTTGGGAAGATGAGCATAAATTTAATCAACGGTGCAAGACCGGTCAAGAAGCACTCCTATAGAATAAATCCCAACTTCCATGCCAAGGTTAAAATAGAGATCAATACAATGCTGGCTCTAGGGGTCATTTACTATATGCAAGAGTCTAAGTGGGTGAGTTTGATGGTGATAAGCATCAAGATCAACAAGTGTATTCTCATTTGCATCGATTATATAATGTTGAATGTTGCCTACATCAATGAC
This sequence comes from Torreya grandis, assembly GCA_037957365.1. NCBI lineage: Eukaryota > Viridiplantae > Streptophyta > Pinopsida > Cupressales > Taxaceae > Torreya > Torreya grandis. The sequence continues at coordinate 1,956,203 of JARHVA010001046.1, read as the reverse complement.
CCCTTCCCAACTCTATTCATCAATGAAGTCTTTGAAGGTGTCTCATGCTGTGAGATCTACACCTTCACTAATGAGTTCTCTAAATACCACCAAGTCTAGATTGAGGAGGAAGACAATCCCAAAACAACATTTACAATTAAATGGGGTTGTTTTGCTTATAATGTGATGCCCTTTAGACTCAAGAATGCGCCAGCCATGTTCTATAGAGTGATGATCACCACGTTTAAAGACTTCATCAATAAGTTCCTCTAGGTTTACCTAAATGATTGGATGATGTATGGCCTCACGAAGGACCATTGTGATAACCTATGCCTAATGTTTAAGAGGTGTAGGCAGCTTCAAATATCCCTAAACATAAATAAGTGCATCTTTAAGACACCATTTGGAACCCTGCTTGGGCATATCATCTACAAAGATGGTTTGTTCATCAATCCAACGAATATTATAATCATCATTTAGCTTCAAACTCCTTCCACATAGAAAGACATTCAAACCTTTCTTGGCCAATGTGGGTATTATAGAAATTTTATAAGGATCTATGAAAAGATTACAACACTAATAGAAGAGCTCTTGCAGAAGGATGGCCCATTATACTGGGGTGAAGTGCAAGAGGATGCCTTTGAGACTTTGAAGCTCAGATTGGCTAACATGCCTATCTTAAAATTTCCTAACTAGATGACCCCATTCCACGTCCATGTCGATGCATCTAGCTCTATGATTAGCGCAATCATAGCATGTCCTAGTAAAGGCAAAATAGATCACCCCATCTCCTTTGCTTACCGAATATTAATAAAGGTAGATTGGAACTATACCAACATCGAACATGAGGCACTTGCCATGATTTATGCCCTATAAAAATTTAGAGAATATTTATTGGTGACCCCATTCATCTTCTTCATAGACCATGAGGCACTTAAGTACCTCGTGAATAAGCCTATTCTCCATGGGTGCATTTGTAGATGGATCATTCTATTTCAAGAATTCTACTTCTTTGTTATTGTCAATCCTAGAAAATAGAACTTGGGCTCTGAAAATTTATCTTGTATGGACTATGTTAATGCAACAACACCTATTGAGGATGATATGTTGGATGCATATCTTTACATAATCCAACACGCCCCTAAAGACTTGGTGTTGACAATCACTTTTCTAACATATAGATTTGTTCCCCAAATAATGATAACCAAAGAAAACAAGCAACTCATAGTTTGTGCCACCCCTTTTCAGCTCATTAGTGGGGAACTATACAAACTAAGTTGAGATGTTGCTATGCATCGATGTGTCTTAGAGCATGAAAGGGACTCCATACTACATGAGGCACACAAGGGGATAGGAGGATGCCATTGCATAGGAGACATAATGATGCACAAGGTGTTATGGTTAGGCTTATGGTGGCCAAGTATGTTTTAGGATGCAAAGGATTGTTCCAAAGCATGTGACATATGCCAGTGCATAGGGAAGCCCAACCACCAGAATTAGATGCCTCTCATCCCCATTATTTCCCAAGTACCATTCAAGAAATGAGCCATTGACTTTTTTGGACCAATTACTCTTATAACATGGTGCACAGGTGCAAGGTACATTCTAGCAACCATTGACTATTTCACCAAGTGGGTTGAGGCTACACCAACCAAAAACTACACAATGGCCACAACCCCAAGGTTCATATGAGAAAACATTATAAGCCATTATGGGTGCCCACTTAGCTTGACTAGCGATAGGGGCAGACACTTCATTAATGAAATCGTGTTGATCCTGTTAACAAAATACATGGTGGCACACCATAAGATAACACCTTACCATCCTTAAGTGAATGGCATATTTGAGGCATTCAACAAGATACTGGGGATGTGCCTCACAAAGATATGTGATATTGGCTGCAAATATTGGGATGATCGAGTGTCAACAATATTATGGCCATATTGCATAACCTACAAGCACTTGAATAAGGCTACACCATTTCAACTAGTGTTTGGCACTGAGATGATTCTACCAATGGAGTTCTCAGTGCCATCATTGTACATCACATGCATTGGTTGACTAGATGACCAAGAATCATTGAATGCAATATTAAAAGACTTAGAGAACTTAGATGAAGTGCAAGCCCAAGCAAGGTGGAGCCATCAAATAGAGAAGGCATGCTAGAATCTCTAACATGACAAACATATAAAGCACAAGGTGCTAACAGAATGGGAATTCATTTTGATCTATGACTCCAAGTATATCAAGCACCTAGGCAAGCTACAAATAAGGTGGATGGGCCTATATGTCATCCACAACATCTTAGAGACTGGTACATGTAAGCTATGCACATTATCAAGTGAAATACTCCTTAGGCATTTCAACAACAACCAATTAAAATTGTATTGGTAATAGGGTGGAATTTACACCATTATACACCAACTTCCTGATTACAAGTTGACTATATTGAGTGACCAGAATAAAGTTTGGCACAAGCCAAACAAGTTCCTTTTTTGTGTGTTGTTTGCAATTTTCATGAGGCAAGTGAATAAGTGGTGCATTGAGGCTACTAGTAAAATGTTATGGCATTTTCACTCATAATTCCAACTGGGTGAGTCAAGCACGACCGCCTTTCAAGTGTCTAAGGCCAGACACCTAAGTTATGGGTACGTAAAGTTTGCCAGAGTCAGACACATGGCACACCAGATCTTCATGCACAAGATTCAAAAAATGAGGCAATATTAGGCCCATAAAAGGGCTATTTTAGTGTTTCCAAGCATAATACTAGTTGGGTGAGTCAAGCGAGGTTATTTCCTAAGCACCTATGGCCAGACACCTAAGTTTTTGGGTACATATAACTCACCAAACTTAGAGCATATGTGAACTAAGAGAGTCACACAAGATACAAGTGCATAAAAAATAGAGTGAAGATGCATAACATGATCATACACAAGAGATCATATGAGAATGTCGTGTTAGAGGACCAACGCAAGGGATTTGTATGGGGTAGGAAAGGCCAAAGCAAGAAGATGAAAGTGCAGTGAAATCAACCCAGATAGACAAGCACACTTGAAATAGAAGTGCAACAAGAAAAGGAAATGGGACCAAGGAGGTTGAATCATGCACATGTGAGGTGTTATGCCCAGGTTATCATATTAAAGGTGAAGGTCATGCCAAGTGAACAAAACAATAGAAGAAGATCATCAAGATAAGCTAGCATCCACCCAAAGTGAGGTGGGAAGTGACTATTTAAACTACACATCACTTCATCAAAAATTTTTTAGAAGAAGTTAATAAAGTGGTGGTGGAGGCATAAAGATCCACATTGAATGTGCAAATAATAGTAGATTTTCATGGATTTCATGGATCATAGTGAATCCCAAGGAGTATAAACACTATCACACCATTAATCAACCATAATTAAGGTGGTAGATGAGAAAATATATAAAATAGTGAAAAATTGATTGTGTTTGGTTACAAACCTTGTGTTAATTTAAATTCTAAATAAAAAACCAGAGCAAAAGCAATGAACTAGAGAGTCGAGGCAAGGAGACCCTATTACAATGAGACCTTGAGCACCCCTAGATGCCAAAAATGAACAATTGTGTAGATAAATGAACTATGTTCCCTATGAGATTAGCATAGGAAAATAAGGGGCACTAATTGGGTGAGAACTAGGTAGTAGAAAAGTAAAGTGACATTGAGGCCACTATTTGTAGCACATGAAGCTCAAAATCTAAACATATAGTCACAGACCTCATGATTATGAGAAGTGCCAATAAAGATTAAAGGCTTCAACAAGATAAACAGATCATGGTTTAACACCAGCATGTTCAAAATGGGGGAAAAGGGGATGAGTTTAAGCCCACATTAGGCACCAAAAGATGCCAAGAAAGCATGATTAGCAATAGAAGTTGCCATCATGAAAACAACATAACTGCTAGTAGAAGGGGTAAGTGTCACCAAAGTTGATCCAGAGGCATATGAGAAGATGTCATACCAAGGCATGCAATTTCTCAAAGAGTTCTTGATGGGATAAAATTGGGTATTGTTCATGTACAACTGTCACCTAAAATAATATAACCACCATACGTCAAACAATATACAAGACTTAGTGCAAGATTGGGTGATAGACACAAGGGCAAAGACTCCAAAAGGTGAAATATTATTCGATGTCTCAATCTAGGATAAACTGGAGACCATCAATGTGATGCAACTCTATAAGTTGCCAAGTTTTAGAAAGCTAGAAGAACTTATGTAGTTCCTCCTGTCACATGTCCACAAAGATCGGTTCTACTTCACATGAAGGCACATGACGCTGTCTACAAGCCTTATCGATTGAATCACCAAAATCCCAAGCTCTAGCGTAGACATCCACCAAATGATGGCAGATGATGTTGAAGTCAAAAGGGTCAAGAAACTCTTAGGTTACTACAAAAGAGGTTTCACATTCTTGATCAAGGATATTAATGATCCTGAGATAAAGGAAGATGCACACTTGGTGAGTTCAAAACTATGTCCTGGTTGTCAGTGGGAAGATGTAACAAAGACCTACCTATGCATCGCCTACCATATGGCATAGGGGGTAAAATTTAACATTTCCAAGTTCATCATAGAAAACATAATAAAGAACATGTTCAAATGTCATATGATGTGAAAGACCTTCTGATGGGGATCCATGTTGATACTAATCATGATGGAGGAGATCGGCATTCCTGATGGTGATGAGGATAACTTGTGGGTCTTCCCAGTGTATAACGACTCCATAGAACTAAAATACCATAATTATACTTTCCCCCCTTCTATCACCCCAAAGTATAAATCCCAAGTAATGGGATGGTGTGCATGGTATATTGAAGCATTCAGAGAAGAATGGTGCATCTCTGAGAAACTCCCCCATAGTCTATTTGGAATAATGACTTTTGCCATTATGAAACACTTCTATGTCATTTAGTTGGCACTCGTAACATGAATCACTCCAACTAGTGTAAACTATCTTCTGCATTTTCGGCCAAGTACTTCAGAGAGGTGCTGAGAAGAATCCCCAATGATAAAAAGTAGATATCTTGGTGAAGACTGTGGATGCATAAATATGCAAGCTAAGGCTCCAATGCATACACCTAGGTGGTAAGGCAACCAAAGATAAGGAGGATGACTCAGAGGCTACCAACATCAATCCCCTCAAAAGAGAGGTCATCCTTGGGCACATCCACAGGCTCTTATATGAGATGAAGCCAAGGAAGAAGGGCATGTATGTGGACAAGGATGATGAACTCCCCCTTTGGGTTGGCGAAGGAGAGTTCACGCTAGTGACACTGAAGAAATCCCCTCAGAAGAAGTAGGGAGAAACCTTGGAGGAAATACAAGAGTGATTATGATTGAAGATTGCCTCTAGCGATGAAGCTACACCCTCTACTCCAAAGAAGAAGCACGTGGTCTTTACACCAGGGTTTGCATTATCCAACCCAAGGTAAAAGAAAAAGAAGAAGTCTAAGGGGTCAGTGGTGATGCCTTGGTAGAGATGGAGGTGTAAGAGGCATGAGAGGAAGCATAAGTGCAAGGGGTAAAAGAAGAGGAATAAGAAGAAGAAGATGGAGGGATGAAGGTGCACATCATCCAAGAAGAATAAATAGAGGAAGAGCCCAGTGCTGTATAAATTCATGAGGCTCTCTAAGGTGATATTACTACCATGCTTAGGGAAGCTAGAAAAACTATCAAGTGCCCCAACCACAGAACCCATGATGTAGACTCCATAAATTGAGGAGGAGAAGAGGCATCGATGGATGGAAATGGGCCTTAGTAAGGGCTATATAGAGGTGGTGCTATAGTTATATCAAAAAAAAAGCCCATGAAAGCCAAGGGCATGACCCAGGGGGAGATTTACAAAGCTGAGGATGAGGAGATAAGGGTCAAAGAGCAAAATACAGTCGTGATAGTGAAGAAGAGGAAGGCAGAGATAAAGAAGGTCCAAAAGGAAAAGGCCATAAGAGAAATGGAAAAAAAGAAGGTTGCTAAAAGCACGGAACCCATAGAGGAGAAAACAATAAAGATGCCTAACACCCCCACCAACATAACAGAGGAAGCTATACCATAGGCATGCCCAAGTAGTGAAGGGGCACCTGGAGACAAAGAAGGTGATACTGGAACCTTAAAGAAGCAAACATAGAACATAGTTGAAACCCAGTAGACTCAGAAGGGCAAAGCTGGTGTCAAAAAAAAGGAAGAAGTAGACGAAGGGGACAAGTTTGAGGAAGAAACCTGTTGGAAAAATAAGACACATTTGAGGAAAGCATCGAAGAAGGTACTAGTTTTGATGAGGAAGAGTCAGAACAGATGGAGTTGGCCATCTGAGGAGAGGAAGTTAAGCCGAGCCTATGAGAGAAGGTACAAAAGGGTTTACAAACAAATATTACTATATGATGGAGTACATTCCCCCTAGAACCATCGTGATACTGATGCATCAATAACTTGTTAGGTTGTGGAGCTAAAAGCTTCAATGATGCAGACATTGGAGGAGGGTGCTAAGTGTCACAGTCACCGGCATCAGTCAGGCCAACCGACGTCGGTTAGGTGGAGACAGGAAGCTGCCGATGACGGTCATAAATTGGCTGACGTCGGTCACCCCCAAGTAGACAGGGACCGACGTCGGTCGCCTGTGTAGTTCCAGAACTGCTAGTTCACGGATAGTTAGTTAACAAACCAGTTGTTTGCATGTAAGAAGGCTAATTATAGTCTTGAGCTGCTGATCTAATTATTATAATTAGATGTCTAATTATTGTTTGCATGAGATCTATATAATAGACTCATGGGTTGTATTGAAATTTATGCTAGAGAGTAAGAGAGAAAATATTAGCTCATTCAGAGTGAAGAGAGCAAGGTGTGTTCCTCCTAGTGCTACAGTGCCAAGTATGGGTACTGGTTTGGAGAATCAGAAGGATTCTTCATGTATGTAGGATCTTGGTCAGCAGGTGTGCAAGGCCACGTTTGGAGATCTACATGGTAAGTAAGATCATTGATTTGCAGGTGTATGTGTGTGCGAGATCTAGGTTTACAGGTGTACAGAACTAGATTGATTTGCAGGTGTGCAAGATCAAGGAGGTCAGCAACACAACAGGGAGCAATATCAGGAGAGATCTACTTGGAGTACGGTGTGTACTCGGTCATTGAGCATAGAGGAAGGCAAGGTAGATCCTTTCATAAGTAAGATCATTTGAGTTTCAAGTTGTTGCAAGTTCATGGGAGATCTACTTGGAGTGCGTTGTGTACTCGGTTGAGTATGTGTGTATACTCGGTGTACTGGTAGTAGTGATACTGACTAGTTGGAAGTGAAAACCAACTTTGTGTTTGAGTTGTGTGTTGGGACCGTAAGAGAGAGAGTGAGCTCTTGAAGGTGAATTACAGAACACTTGGTGTGGCGAACCTGTAAGGTGGAAGAGTGTGGCGTCTCTTCATTGTAATTCTTTTCTGAAAGAGTATTAATATAATTGGGTATAGTCTCTCATATTTTGTGTTGTTTCTGAATTCTAGTTACTTGTGATTCTGGTTTATTTCTGCATGTTTAGTTGCTTGGTAATCAATTGTGCTTCCTAGATCCTGACAAAGTGGTATCAGAGCTAAGGTTGCAGGGAGCAGGTTTGTGTTTGGTTACAGGTCACTCTCAGGGGTTTTTGATTGAGTGGGAGTATAACAACGGTAGAAGAAAGTACACTAAGAATGGAGGAATTCAAAGGCATGAATGATCAATTACGGTGTTATGGAAAGAAAGAGCAGGAAAAGAAAGATTGTTGGTTGGTAGCAGATCAACATGAAGGAACTAAAGAAGCAGATGTTGCAGGTGTTGTTGCACAGGATGCTCTGAGATGTTTCTTGGATAAAGTAGAATCTTGGTTTATAGATTATGTTTCCTCTTTCCTTGCAACCTGAATTAGAGGGGTTGGTGAGCCTTGTCATAGTATTGGCAAAGGGAAGTGCGGCTGAAATTGCAGGCGGCCAACACATGGGTGTTGAAGAAGGTCATGCAAGTCCCAGTCTTGAAGATGCGGCTAATTGCTTCAAAAAAGTTGGGTGATGAGAGATGCATAGTAACTCTCACAGCGGATTCTTAGAATGTTACCAAGGATGCACTTGAATTAGCATGTGGTAAGAAAGCAGGTACTCTTTATCTACTTACTTGTATTATTGATTCTACTTCTGTTGCACAGGTGTGGCTTTGTAGGCTTGGTCACATAAGTGAGAAGGGAATGGATGTTCTTAAGACAAATGGAAAGAGTTCAGCTTCGGAGAGCAAAGACCGAGATTTCTGTGAGCAGTGGGATGCTACAAGAAAGGATTGTGTTTATTGCAGGAAAAGGAAGACTGATGTATTTGATAAACTTAAGAATTGGAAAGCCTTGGTGTTATTGGAGGAGATGACAGATAGAGATCAGCAGATGGGGCTAGATACCTCTGAGCAAGGCAATTTAGATAGGGTTTTGATCCAAAGAGAGCTCGCGGGTAAAAAGTCATCACTCACAGGCATACACAAGTACCGACGTCGGCTAGGGGAAATCAGTGTCAAACAGATAGGTATCGATGTCGGTCATGTGTAGACCAGAGGATTTGGTGGTGTCAGGCAAGTGAAGACCAACGTCGGTAGGATAACCAGCGTCGGCGACCTGGACAGTCGCATGGAACCGATGTCGATCGGATGCAGACTGTGTGGTGATCGAGGTTGGTCACTAGAATGGATTTTGGGCAGACAAAAAGCTGCCAAGGAGTCTTAGACACCCATGTGGAGGACTGAAAGGGTAAGTAAGCCTCAAATTCATTGTTCTTCTTCTTTATACTCGTTGCTCACTGCAGAGCAGGAAGGATCCAGGAAATAGTGGGAGCATGGCATGAACAGGATGCAGAACCAAACAAGAGATTTGATAGGGTTGCCAGCTGGTATGAAAGCACTGAGAGATGAATGGATTCCTTGATTAAAGAATAGAGAGAATGGATACGTGAGACAAAAGGCCAGGTCATATGGTCTTGAGGAAGCTGCAGGACAGTGGTACATGTTTGACAGGTGGATGATAAAGCAGGGCTTTAGTCAATGTCAGTGTAACCATTGTGTTTGTCTTACCAGGTGGATGATGGTCATGACATTATCCTGTTGCTATATGTGGAGGATGAGCTTGGTGAAGGTTCAGACATACAGGGTTTTGTTGAGCTAAGGGTAAGGTTAGTTCAGTGGTTTGCCATGAAGGATTTGGGAGCAGCGAATTTTTTTGGCATGAGTAATCCTAGAGACAGGGAGATCACATGTTGATGTTGTCACAGGATGATTATGTGAAGGTAGTGTAGGATGCAGAATAGGGCAACACACCTATGGATGGACAGTTCACAGAACAGGGTCCCCAATCACATGATGAAGTTGAGTACATGTGTACTCCTTGAATTTGCCCAAGCAGTGGGTGCTGTCAAAAAGTTTGTAGTCAATCTGAGAAAGAAGCACTGGAGGGTAGTTCAGTGGATTCTCAGGTATCTGAGAGAGACCAGTAGCAAGTCAACATGCTATGTAGGGTCAAGTTCTTTTCTACATGGGTTTGTAGATGCAGATGTGGCAAATTACTTGGATGACAGGGTTTGCACCATAGGATGTGTGGTGGTTGGTCTTCAAGATTGAGCTTGAAGAGGGATACAAGCCAGGAAACAAATTAGATGGTGTATAGGTACAGTTCAGCTATTTATCTCCAAGTGGGAGATTGTTAGGTTATGGAGCTAGAAGCTTCACTGATACAGACATTGGAGGAGGGTGCTGAGTGTCACAGTCGCCGGCGTCGGTCAGGTGGAGACAGGAAGCTGCTGACGACGGTCATAAATCGGTCGACGTCGATCACCCCCAGGCAGACAGGGACCGACGTCAGTCGCTTGTGCGGTTCCAAAACTGCTAGTTCACGGATAGTTAGTTAACAAACTGGTTGTTTGCATGTAAGAAGGCTAATTATAGTCTTGAGTTGCAGATCTAATTATTGTAATTAGATGTCTAATTATCGTTTGCATGAGATCTATATAATAGACTCATGGGCTGTATTATAATTCGTGCTAGAGAGTAAGAGAGTAAATATTAGCTCCTTTAGAGTGAAGAGAGCAAGGTGTGTTCCTCCTAGTGCCACAGTGCCAAGTATGGGTACTGGTTTGGAGAATCAGAAAGATTCTTCATGTATGTAGGATCTTGGTCAGTAGGTGTGCAAGGCCACATTTGGAGATCTACATGGTAAGTAAGATCATTGATTTGTAGGTGTATGTGTGTTTGAGATCTAGGTTTGCAGGTGTGCAGAACTAGATTGATTTGTAGGTGTGCAAGATCAGGGAGGTCAGCAACACAACAGGGAGTAATATCAAGAGAGATCTACTTGGAGTACGGTGTGTACTCGGTCATTGAGCATAGAGGAAGGCAAGGTAGATCCTTCCATAAGTAAGATCATTTGAGTTGCAGGTTGTTGCAAGTTCATGGGAGATCTACTTGGAGTGCGTTGTGTACTCGATTGAGTATGTGTGTATACTCGGTGTACTGGCAGTAGTGATACTGACTAGTTGGAGGTGAACACCAACTCTGTGTTTGAGTTGTGTGTTGGGACCGTAAGAGAGAGAGTGAGCTCTTGAAGGTGAATTACTGAAAACTTGGTGTGGCGAACCTGTAAGGTGGAAGAGTGTGGCGTCTCTTCATTGTAATTCTTTTCTGGAAGAGTATTAATATAATTGGGTATTGTCTCTCATATTCTATGTTATTTCTGAATTCTAATTACTTGTGATTCTGGTTTATTTCCACATGTTTAGTTACTTGGTAATCAATTATGCTTCCTCGATCCTGACATAACTATCCTTTACCTTTGATAGTTATATAGATGAGACTCAATTCAAGGTACCACAAAAGGTAGTCCTCAATGCAAACTAATGAGAGGTGGGGCATGACTCACTTCTTATCAACCCCTGTACAATAAATCTAGTAAGATCAGCTAATACCCTCATTTGAATGGCCTCTGAGGTAGCGCAGATAAACATCATTAATGATGTTAAAGCCTCAAGCTAGAAAAAGATCATGCTAGAGGAAGAGGAAAAGAATAAGACCATAAAATTCAAGTTGTAGCAACTAGCTGAGCACGTGGAGGAAGCCGAGCCATCCCTCCTAGATGGTGTTGACACTTCAAATTTTTTGGAGGTCTATAAAGTGTGTGTCCTAGTGGAGCATATGCTCCAAATATTGAAGGTAAAATTAGTTCCAGGAGAAGAGGATGACCCTTACACTACCATAAAGCAAGAGATTGTTGCAAAACTTGAAGAGGTGAAAGACCTCTTTACGAAGCTTAAAGAGGGCACATAGGCAACCAATGCAATCATTTGTAACTTCTCCACCCAAACATCAGTCATTGATGCACACCTCAAAAAGGAAAAAGGGGAGAAGGATGAAATGATGGTACATGCATACACTATGGGCAAGGCTAAGCACATACAGATCATGGCACAAGTTAACACTTTGAGCACCTAATCAAGACCCAGGAGTAGAACCTGGAAGAACTCTTCCATGCCTTATAAATAAAAGCCTACAATCAAGGAGCAATCCTAGATAGGGGTGTAACAAAGGTGAAGGAAAGGGTATAGGAATTTAAGAAAGAGTTAGAGAAAACTAACGTTCTCACCCTCAATCGCCTCCACAGAAATTGATAATGTTGTAGAAAAAATCAAGCTCGTAATCCAAGGATTTGAGGACTTTAGGGCAGAATTAGATGAGCACGTGCCAAAATTTTATGAACCTATAGCACTAGAAGATTAGTCTGAGGGAAGACTAACAATTTTGTATGGGGTAATGTTGGGCCTCAAATCCATCTAAGTATAAGATCCACATCAACACAACAAACACATGGGCATGAGGCAATCACTTGTCATGATTGTTATTTTGTTATCTTGTGGCACCAATTGGAAGGCGACTAACTAACTCCTTTATGACTCAATCATCATTAGCAAGTGGGCACATAGGGCATTCACAACGTATTGGAGGCAGGGTAGTGGAGCCGATAGAAGGATTACATCCAGTGTCATCTCAACAATCAATGTACTTCATTCCCCATGGCACTAAGATGCCCCAAATCACTATAAAAGTGAGCTAAGTCCAGTTAGCAAAAGGAGGAAAATATTGGAGAAACGAAGCCCTGGTAGATTGGTTTTAGATTCTATGTTCACCATTAGAGCTGAGTTTAGTTCATGATGCCTTTGATGCTCCTTATTATAATGTCCAAGCTTACCTATGAGCCTTTGGACCTTTATCAGCTTCGAATGAGCTTTTGATTAGTTCCTATTGACCTATATATATTGTAGTTGAACTTTATTAATGATGAAGGGATTTGTGAAATGTTTAATATTTTAAATGCTTAAATCTATTTTATGTATGTTGAGATCTTGCAATATTTTTACCTAACTCATCTATGGAATTCATATAGATAATGAGTACACCAACACCCAATATAGGAAATACTCTAAGTACGGGTAAGACCCTACACCTCATAATGATACCTACATCTAAACACAAACCTAAGCCTAAGTCCCTCAACTAGGTACCCCAGTGACCCTTCAATCACCTGGATGACCTTAAGCCAAGGGAACCTTAAGGCTTGTGCCCATGAATTTATATACCTACATCATATCCACCAGTGCTTGACAAATAGTCAATTTCTTCCCCCTCCAAGATGACTTGCACCTATGAATACACCACCACCATTGCACTAACCAAAGTCCCTGAAGGATAGAGTTGTGCCATGGCACAACTAGCCCAACATGGGCCCTGATCCCTTCTCCACTGTGATTTGAGTGAGTGTATAAGGCTTGCACCTTATATGAAATGATGCCAGTGTAGTTGAGTGTTAAATGTTGAGTGCTACAGGGTTAGTCAAAGCCTAAACCATGTTGTAACAAGTCTAAATCTAACTTGGACTGCAAGGTAAGCACTTGACAAGACCAATGACTGAAGACACCTGCTTTTCTATAACACATAGTAATATGTGATTACTATGATAAAGATAATCTTGTGTAAACCAGTAGATGGATGTACACAGATGTACATAATTTTTTTAGAGAGATGAATAGTGTTATGAAAGCATGTCAACAAGGTCAATATTGTAGTGTCATATAAAGATGAAATGCATAAACTATCTAGAGTATAAACACATAAAAAGAACTTTGAAAATACCTTATAAGGTGAGGTTGTTTTATTCTATGCTAAGAACTAACATTAAATTAATGAGAATGGGTTATTGATGTCTAGAGAGGTCTAAATGTCTGCATTACTCAGATTTTGATACTATAAGTTTTGTGAAGTACTAATTGTGAAGATGTTGTAAAATATTGACTTGTGTCATAAATGACTATTAGTATATATGCAGATAGTATTAAAAACTTGTGTGCAATATTTATTGTAAGATTATTATCATGTAAGGTTCAGACATGTATAACATATAATAGTGCATCGTGATGTGTATATTTAAGTTGTGTTTCTTTCTATTGCTAGTATGCAATTTAAATGTAGGGTATATCCAGGTGGTATAATCCATACTTGATGGAATGTTATTATTTATGATTATGGGTCATTTGTTTCTTAGAATTGTAGAATTGGTTACTCATAATTGTGTAGTTGTGTTCGTAAACGATAAACTATGATAGCATGGGATATCATAGAGTACTAGTATAAGTGATGCTTGGATGGTGTATACTATAATTGGTATGTCTAGACCTACATCTATGTTAACTAATTAAATGTATATGTGTCAGTTATTACTATGAATATTATGTTTTTTGACAGTTAGTAGAATATTATGTATGTGTGCATACAACCTTTGAGAGTGTAACGAATATTAAGAAAAATATTTTGTGTTTCATGGTAATTGTGATTTGATTTGTTAAATTTAGTTGATTGAGTAAAAGCTTATGTTTCTATGTATTTAAGATCGATTTATTTGATTGTTTGTAGAAAAATAGTAGTTATGTCTTAGAATACTAGACTATGGTAATATGGGTTATCATGCTGTGTAGTATGTTGAAAACTAATTTTAAAAGTCATAATCTGCAGTTAAATATGTATTTTACCCGAATGGTAAAAAATATAGTCATTATTTCTAGTTGCGATAAAAAATAATGTAAGCATATAATCATACATTTGATGAAATAAATGTATGCTTTGATTACTCATATTTTCAGTATGTTGTGTAATATGATTACCACTAAGAGGTAAAATGACTGAATCTTGAGGTTAAATTATGTTTAGTGAGATATAATAATTTCATAAGTATGATTTACATGTTTGCACGATATATTTCAATAGAATGGATATTCTATGATACACAACATGTTTAGTTTTATAAATCATACAATACATGGATACTTGCTTGTTTTTCTGGATTCTCACACCATCACTATTTACTCATTTGTGAAGGGAGGGATATTCCCTGATGGAATTAGTACGGGGAATCATTGGTCCATGGTTGGTGTGAAACAACGCTCAGATGATGCTCTCTCTCCCCATAACAATACTAATTTTGAGATGACTCTTGAGATTGCCACCTATACTAGAGAGGCTGGGCAACTCATGCTTCAAAAAGTCTTCTTTCTTATTTTTATACATTATGTTATATTATATTCATATTAGAAACATTATCATGAAAAATTGTAATTACCTGTTTACTATGGATTAAGAATAATGGTTGTGTATTATACCAACAGTGGCTAGTTATTTGTAATTACTTTCTATGATTATATTATGTTGTGTTCTTCATACTTTGATAATGTTTAGTAGCTGTTAGATGTCACGAGATTTTTAGTAGTTAACTCTTAGAATATGTTGTAGGATCACTACTTATATTCTCACAGTATAATCTATTTATAGTATATGTGTTTAATTTTTAAAAATATATTTATTTCTAACAAAAACTCAGTAGGGTTGTTGCATGTGGTATCAGAGTTGTGGTTCGAACTCTAAGACCTAATGAGTCTATTAGCATTTTCATATCTTTTTGGTTATCAGAAAGGAGAATCATGAATGTGTGTGTGGTACATTGACTGTGTACCCTAAGAGCATTTATACCCTCTCAGAGTTGTTAAATGGTTAGTTTATCGGGTGTCTCGTTGGTGATGGTTATATTAGGTGTTTGGGTAGGTAAGTGCATAACATAGTTCATGAGTTGTGAACAAGAGTCTCCTACCATATTCTAGATATTTTAGATTGAACACCATGAGTATGATTACATTTTTATTGGTAATCGAATCACCTTCACCAATTTTGTTTTGTATTGTCAGTGTTTTTAAAATCATGGAATGCTTCTCACTTAAGTATTTATGCATACGTTTTGTGTCTTATATATAATAATCATAGGAGTGGAAAATTTTATAAAATCATTTTTAGTTTGGTACCACCTAGTGTGGTGGGAATTTTCTTGTAGTTGAGTGTAGATGTATTGGTTGAGAATTCATTTGTGTTAGGAGTTTGTTTATGTGGATTAATATTTTCTTTCTAGTTGTGGAAGTAGATCATGATACTACACTTACAATTTTGGTAAGTGAATAGTTATTTGGCAACTTGGGTTGTGGTGTTTCTTTTTACCATGTGAGGGTATGTAGGAGATTTGTTTTTGAGATGTTAGTTCTCTACTTTCCACTTGTGATTTTTTAGAGTCACTATTTCATCTAGGTTATGAACTTGACCACGAGGAATGACAAACCTTAAATTTATATTAATTTTAGTTGTTTATAATTATTGTACCTTTCATCAAGAGCGAGTAGGGTATAATATGTGCGAAAAAAGGGTTGAGATAAACTTTTAATTTGTTGAGTACTAGCCAAGCCAGCAAGGAGACATTGTCTCGTTTGTTCCTTTATAAGGTTTTAGGGATGGTATAATCCTTAGTCTATGTATGTTATGTTAATTTTGATATTATTTATTCTTAACTATGGATATCACACTATAGATTATGCTTTGAAATACGATACTAGTTGTGTTTGGCTGGTGGCAACTTAATACAATTATGAAATGATTATATGATTTTTCTTATATGTATACTAGTACATCTAGAATTATTTAGCATATAGTATTGCTTTCTATGATCTGTTAGTATAAATTTGTGTTTCATTGAAATTTATGCACATTTTAGAGATCATTAGGTCATGAAAACTTAAGAGAGGAGTGGTGAATTAAGAATGTGAGTTCTAAGTGATAGGAGTGGATCCTATTTAGCTTCACATTAACTTGGTAGTTACTAAGTTTGGATCTGATAGACGGACTTGTCGAATCCAACATGTATACTGTGAATGGTTATTCCATAATTTTGTATATATTAGAAACATAATATTTTTAGCTTTTATTCATCATCATACTTGTCAAGAGCTCTATGGAGTAATGATAATATTGACATGTTTTACTTATTCGAAGCTATGTGGAGTAGCGATAGTATTAACTTATACACATTATTCTTTTTAGGTTCCTTAAACATTTTTCTTCAGAATGAGAAAAACACTCTCTAGGTTAGAGAGATGTGCTAAGGAGCAAGAAGATTTTGTAGAACTCTCTTTGGCCATTTATTTTTACCTTTTATGATGATCTCATGTGCTTTTAGGAAGGCAATGAAACTTTTACCGAGATATTATAGGCTTGTTTTGTCAATTCTGGATCTCAGGGAGGTCATGAAAGAACCAACCAGAGTAATTGACACTCATGAACTTTGTTTGTATAATAGAGAAGTGTCATAATACAAGGTCTTGTGAGACCAATATTATGAGGATAGTGCTATTTGGGAGGACTATATTTAGTTTTATAGGTATTTTTCATATTTGTTTGCATGATTGATATTTTATACTATGTTTTTAATTCTACTAAACTCTGTTTGTTATTCAAAACTATTATTCGAATAAGTGTCATCAGGATGATGACCAATTTGGGGGGGATGTTACATCTTGATTTCACCCTAAATTTTATAACCTTTAAATCCATGTATTAGGTGGTTATCATTTGATTATTATTGCTTTGATTTGAGTTTTATGACATATAATGGTTATGGGATAGTGATTTATTGATTAGTTTACATGATATGACAGCTATACTTTCCTATTCATGTATATTGTGGATGGATATTTGTTAGTTATACATCATTAGTTTGATATATATGATGACTCAGACTAATTACCTACTTGTCACAAGGTGGATGCAGGATTGATTCTACCTTCAAAACTTGATGGAGGGAGAGCATCATCAAAGAGGATGGCATAGATGGGATGATTGGTGGTTGACATAGGAACTGCTAGTAACCAAACACACACACACACACACACCATAGTAGAATAACTTGTTTAACTCTCTATTTCATCTAGATAGTTAGTTTGTTTTGAGTGCTTATATATTATGCTATGATCATGTTTTGCTTGATGTTTATGATGATTTGATTATGCAATTTTGCAGTGAATATATTTATGTATATAATGTTGTTTTATGATCATATCGTTGATGTTTACACTAAACTGGTTGCCTAACATAATGATTGATTTAAATAATATTCAATAAATATCATTATCTTGACTAGTGTTTATGAAATAGTCAAAGTGTAAAGATAAGTCTATGATTAAATATGTATAATTTATTAATTCTGGTATTTGATTAAAATAGTTATATTATAATAATTGGATTCATTAATTATTATAATTTATCTTTCTGAAGAGATAATTACTTTTAGCTTCATAGATTAAAGGAATTTAATAAATTAAAAATACTAAACTAATAATTAAATTTTAATGCGTGATTTTCTTAAAAATTAAAATTATCATTTAAAAAAAAAAATACAAGTGGGCTTAAACTAGTAATTAATAAGGCTTTGATCACAAAAATATTTACATGCACAAGTTAGGATTTTAAATGGAACCCATGTTGAGATTTAAAAAAAAAGATATGGTTATGCGACGAATCATGCATGGTTTTGGAATGAAATAATATATAAAAGATGTTGGATGGTGGAGCTTGATCTTATTATAATGCCTGGTTCCCAACAAGGGAGGTTTAGGAGGTGTGGAGTGCAGGTGATCTTATTGTAAAATATTATAATTTCGTAGTAAATCTAGACCATTTACTATTAAGTTGCAGATATAATGGTATAAATTATGTTTGTACATTTTTGCCATAATATGTAACATTCCTTTGATATGAGGGCATTGTAATCATGATGACATATTGTATGTGAGTGAAGAAGATATTGCAGTGGATGTATTACAAGTTTTTTCTTTCATTTGTTGGACTGAATAAAAAGAAGAACTGAATGTTTCTATGTGGACGTAGCCCATATTGGATGAACCACGTTAAATCTTTGTCTATCTTGTATTTTTTTTTGCATTTTAATTATATCTTTATTTCATTAATATTGCTCTGTGTTCTGTATTCTTAATAGAAGAGAAGTTTTTTTTTTTTTTTTAAACAATGAAATTTCACTTAAAATTTTTAAGTGCATTGGGAAAGACACGACTTATGCATGAAAGGAAAATAAAAGTTTGAGAAAATAAGATTCATTTATTATACGGCAATTTTCCATGATTAAAGAAATTGAATGACAACTAAAGTTAAGTATAAAGTTGATCTGTAAACTGAAAATACAAGTGTAGTACATTCGAAAATCACTTGTTCATGTTTAAGAAATCTTTCAAATTCTCACTTTCTTGTGTTTAATTTTGCATAAAGAAATTAAAATGAAGATCAGAATGCAATAATAATCAGAGAAAATCAAAGATAACACCAACAAATTGATAATGGAGTTCGGCTTCAATAGCCTACATCTCCGGGTCCGTTCAAAGTGAGGACTGTTCTATTAAATTGGTGCAAAAAATGGCTTCCAAAACCTTTTCAAGTCTTCAATTCGCCTTCTATGATCTCTATTTGCCTGCAAATATTTCTCTTAGACCTGAAAATAAAAGCTCAAGGCCGTACAAGGCAAAAACAAGGCTCTAATCCTCTTAATTCTCTTTACACAGTCGAATTTTCATGTCAATACAAGTAAAAATTACTCCCTTTGATAGAATTTCAACCACTGTGGCTAAAGCGGTCAAGACCTTAGCCTTTTAGGTGCTAGAGCTCAAGTTCCAAACTCTCATCCATTCTAGGCACCTAGGGAAGTGGGCAAGGGCGTCCTTCCTCCAAAAGCGCACTTTGACCAAGAAATTATCCCCACATTTGCTGGGAGTGGTTGTTTTAATGCTTTAAATAGAAAGTTTGTTGAAGATTTCAAATGAGAAAGATTTGGGCGCCAACTTTGGATGTCACCTAGCCTATTCAAATGCCTAGAAATGAGGGATGCGCTTAGTGTTTGTGGCGTGGAGGTTTGGCACTTATTTTGATTTAAAAATGTCAAATATCATGTGCATCAAATAAAACACCTAACAATTTTTTTGCCCCCTAATTATTTGCCATGTGTTAAATGGTGATTGGTCCACTTGGCATTCCTCAACTGTGCCACGTCACTTTTGACATCCCTGTCACATGATTTCTTCAACTGGCTATATCTTGAGCATTCAGACTCCATTTTTTGAACCGCAAAAAGTGCTAGAAAGCTCTCGACGAATACTACAATGTGCAAATGATTTGAACTAAATTTGAAGACTTTAAAAAATAGAACAGTACATGGATCCACCTGGATCAAAAGTAATACCAAATAATAAAAAATATGAAAAATGTATGGAAAGAAGTATATACAGTAAGGAGATAAAATAGAGGGTGATGACTTTGCATGTTAAAAGAAAATAAATTGAAATAAATGTAAAGTGGTTGGGTTTTAGAGTGAAGAAAATTGATCTTAAACAAACAGTGACGACTTCTGTAGAGGGGGAGATATTATAAGAAGATGAAAGAGTGTGGAAAAGGGCAATAGATAGGGAGTGGATGGAAAGGAAAATAATAAAGAGCTACCAACGAAATGAAAAAAAGGAAATACAACGTAGAATAAATAGAGGAGAGGTAGTGAAATAGATGGGAAAAAAGTATGACAAAGAGTGAAAAAGAGGATGCAAACTATAGAATTTAGAAAAAAACGCTGCCAGGTCGGTGATATTTAAATATTTTTGAGTGTTGTATTTTATTTCTAGCTTATAGAAAGTAATATGTTGCTGTAATTTTAGTTCAAATTTTATGCTTTGTATAATTGAGATCATTGTGAAGCTTAATTTTATTGATTGCATTATTGGAATGACGTCGCTAATATAACCATAAATCACTGTATTGTGTTAAGGCATCACTAAAATTTATACAATGAAGTATACTAAATGTATAATCATTTACATCTGAATATATATTCTAAAGTGTGTGTGTTTGTGTGTGTGTGTGTATATACTTTAGAATATATATTTAGAGGTATACACACACACACTTTTATATATATATATATATATATATATATATATATATATATATATATATATATATATATACACACACACACACACACATACAGACACACACTTGTGATTATAATATGATATAACTAGTAACAAATTTATGAGCCCTGGCAACCATGTTATGCTCGGATGGTAGAAAAAGAGGACACTATATTAATTATACAAAGTCAATCTCTTGGTGGTGTATATTCTAATTGAAAATAATTTAATATGCAGTCGGTTGTGTAGTATGTATAAACACAAATTTATATGTTTTATTCTCAAAGGATTAAAAACAAAAATCAACGATATGGAAGCCCATATACTCCGTTTGGGAAAAAAAATGGTAAATGTATGAATGGAATTACATTTCCTCTTTAAAGCAAATTGAATTTTAGGTGGAACTTTATTATTACCTAGGATTTTCGTATTAAGGATGAACGTAAGTTAGCATATGTATACACATATATCTTATTAATGTTTAAGAATACTAAATATTTATTTTAGTATTTATTGTGATATCCTAGCATGAATTATCTACTAGAAAGTGATTCACGAACTTTAGCGAAAATTAGCAACTTAGGAAAAGAAATTTAGTATTTGATTGCATTAATATATCTATGGTGATATGATACTTTTAAACCGAGTGTTGAACAATTAACATAGAAATCCATTGAAGATGTTTTCATATAAAAACTTGTGAAGGGATTGATTAATGTCCAAGAGATGTAGTGTATATGGAATGATAAATCCTATTACCAAACTAAAAACTAGTATAATAAGTATAGATGTATACAACTTGCTGTAAGTGAAACATTACCCATTTACAAAATGGTAAGAGGGATACATGCATTATCATATTAAGTTAGCTAAGGTATAAATATGCTTATGATCAAGATTTCAATGAATTCTTGTGATGTTTAAGTAATTATGAATTGTTATGATTCTTACCGGTTGATAGAATCTTTGAATAGGAAACGGTTATATCCATTATTTATGAAATATCATTATGTGTGGGTTTTCATTAAATGCATTTGACGGATTAAATGCATAGTTATGGTAGCACACTCATATACCTTATAAGATGAGGTTATTTTATTCTACGCTGAGAACTAATAGTAAATTAATGAGAACGGGTTATTGATGTCTAGAGAGGTCTAAATGTCCGTAGTACTCAAATTTTGATACTATAGGTTCATTGAAGTACTGATTGTGGAAATCTTGTAAAACATTGACTTGTGTCATAAATGACTATTAGTATATATGCAGATAGTATTAAAAATTTGTGTGTAATATTTATTATGAGAGTATTATCATGTGCATGTGTTTAGACATATAATAGTGCATCATGATGTGTACATTTAAGTTATGTTTATTTTGAATGCTAGTATTTAGTTTAGAAGTATGGTATATCTGAGTGGTATAATCCATACTTGCTAGAATATTATTATTTATGATTATGGGTCAGTTGTTTCTTAGAATTGTAGAATTAGTTATTCGTAATTGTGTAGTTGTATTCTTAAGTGATGAACTATGATAGTATGAGATACTATAGAGTACTAGTATAAGTGTAAGTTATGCTCGGATGGTATATATCATAATTGGTATGTCTAGACTCACACCTACGTTCACTAACTAAATGTATGCGTATTGATTATTACTATGAATAGTATGTTTTGTTACAGTTAGTAGAACATTATGTATGCATGCATACCTTTGAGAGTGTAACGAATGCTAGGATGAAATATTTTATGTTTCATGGTAACTGTGACTTGTTTTATTATATTTAGTTGCTTGAATAGAAGCTTATGTTTTCATGTATTTAAGATTGTTTTATTTCACTGTTTGTAGAAAACTAGTAGTTATGTCTTCAAATACTAGACTATGGTAATATAGGTTATCATGAGGTGTAGTATGTTGAAAACTAATTATGATAGTCAGAATATGCAGTTAAATATGTATTTTATCCAGATGGTAAAAACTACAAGCATTATTTATAATTGGGATAGAAAATAATGTAAGCATACATTCATACATTTGACTTAATAAATGTATGCTTTGATTACTCATATTTTTATAATATTATGTGATATGATTGCCACTAGGAGGTAAAATGATTGAATCTTGGAGTTAAATTATGTTTAGTGAGATATAATCATTTCATGAGTATGATTTACATATTTGTGCGATACCTTGCAATAGAATAAATATTATATGATACACAACATGTTTAATTTTAAAAATCATACAACACATGGGTACTTACTTTTTCTTTGGATTCTCACACCATCGCTATCTACTCATTTGTAAAGGGAGGGCCCATGATGGGATTAGTGCAGGGAATAGTTGATCCATGGTTGATTTGAAAAAGCACTCGGATGATGCTCTCCCTCCCCATAGCAATACTACTTTTGAGATGACTCTTGTGATTGCCACAGATACTGGAGAGGTTGGGGAACTCATGCTCCAGGGAGCCTTGTATCTTATTTTTATACATTGTGTTATATTGTATTCATTATTGAAAACATTATCATGAAGAATTGTAATTCCATGTTTACAGTGGATTGACAATAATAGTTGTGTATTATACCAGGAGTAGATAGCTATTTGTAATTACTTTCTACGATTGTATTATGATGCATTCTTCATACTTTGATAGTGTTTAGTAGCTATTAGATATCATGAGCTTTTCAGCAGTTAACTCTTAGAATATGTTGTAGGATCACTACTTAGATTCTCATGGTATAATCTATTTATAGTATATGTGTTTAATTAAAAAAAAATCACGTATGTATAGGAAGAACCAAGCAAGGTCGTTACATTGGATGACTAAAAACCCTAGGAATCAAAAATGTTTGCATTCATATGAAATGAGTTCACAAATTGTTTAACCCTAAATTAGATATAGATCCTATTAGGATAGATAGGGTTGAGAATATATAAATGAATAAGCACAAGGGTGATAAACAGATCTATAACAAGCCAATTAATTATAAAACTCTGATAGAATATATACTTAATTTATTATGTTGAGATATAGTAAAAATAGAAAGTACAACTATGTTAGCTATGATAATGACAAATAAATAAGATAGTTATGATGCTAATACAAATCTAAAACAAGCAAGAAACATACTAGAAAAATATTTTGAAATAGTCACCAAATTCTGGATTAAGTATCTCTATAGTCACAGACACTTGCGTCGGCCTGAGACAATTGCACTGACGCTAGTGTTTGGGTTAGACGCAAGTGTCCTATATAAAATACTTATTGAAATGGGATGTGAACACATAGATACTTCTGGGTTTTTCATCACCTTCAATTTGGTGTATTCAGATTTGGGTCATAGATTGTTGCTCCTTGTCAAATGATCAAACCATAATACTTCATCTTCATAGTGATTGTGAGAAAAAATAGGTTAGTGGGTACATGATGTCGAGTTATCCCAAAGACGCCTCTATTAATGAGCCCTACCTACATATCTAATACTCCGAAGAGGGACTCACACTTATGTAGTTTTCTCCTATGTGTTGACTTGTGTGTGAATCATGTAATATGTGGGAAGTAAGTACAATAATGACCTAGCTTGTAACTTAGTAAATATATCTCTTGGATTGCTCCTTCAGTACTTCGGACCTATGATATGTTGTCCCTATGACTGATATGGAAATAAGAGAAAATAGGGAAGTTTACTTGAATGTCTGATTGAATGCTTTTCGTAAGTTGTTGAGTGAGTAGGTGATAAGTTTCTAGGTGAGGAATGAACGAGGGTTGATCTTATATTTATACCAATTCCTTTGAAGAATAACTTATATAATAACACTTAAGTTGACCATTAGGATATATTTCATTTACAGATTATATGACTTTTAGGGCATTAGACACTTGCGTCGAAGCAGGACACTTACGTCGACATAGGTGTCTATTTGAGACGCAAGTGTCTAGGGAGCAAAAAAACATGTACAGTCTCAGAACTTGCATAGGCATAAGGTAAACAGGTTTTAAGCATTTTGGACAAGATAGAAGGCCTGGGTCATCAACATAAGATTGGTCAGACTAAGAGATAGGCCAACGAGCACAAGAGAGAGCAGATGCGAGACTTGCAGAAGCAGGAAAAGTCTATAATTGAGAGAACAACCAAGGTTTGAGTTTGCCAAGTGTATAATACTGAAGTGCTATATAGTTCAAGAATAATGCATACAAAAAGCTTCCAAGAAATTATCTTAGGTTGGTTTAGATTCATCTTCTGTCTGATATTTTCCCTATAGAGAATGTGCTTACCACCACTTCTTGATGGGTGAAGAAACTTTCAGAAATGCAATCTTGATTTTCTCTTCATCAGAAAAGTCATTCATAAAGAAATATGACTCTATCTAATCTAACCGGTTATCTACTACATCACAATTAACTTTTCTCTCAAATACATGAACGTCTAGATTTACTTGAAACCTAGGAAGGACTCGACCACCAAAAGCTTGTCTTGATTTGTGAGTAGATGGAACCACTTGTTCGAGTACTTCAACGAACTAGTTGAACATAATATATTTTGCTCTCGAAGTTAATATATAGTGATTTTATGATTCGGTAGTTGAATTCAAACACACCATAAATTGAGAAGACTTTAGCGTTACACTTAATTGAGCCTTATAACATGCATCTATTTCATGCTCTTTGTGTACTCAATCAAACTAAAATCTCTCATAAAAATATTTATACATAACTAGCTATAAGTAATCAATGCAACATCAAATTCTTCTTTATTTTTTCACATACCACTAAAACCATTGTAAAACACAATATATATTAAATATTAAACAATATTTATTAATTTATTTAAATAAACATAATCTCTTTTATATATTCTCCACAATTATCTACATATTTTATTTACGTGTTCAATATAACATAAAATTCAAAACACATTCTAACACTCTTTTAACTTCTCACTCCTTTAAATATTCTTCCTACTCTGTATAACTTCAATAGGGTATACGAGTCTTCACTTTCATGTATTGCATTAACTTTATACCAAATCTTGAACTTGTTAAAATGTATGAGCAAACAAATACTCTAGCTTAGGGTAATAATGGGGAACATTTGAGAATATTTTGAAGGATAGTTTTTGACAAATGATTATATTTATTAAATTTCTTTTTAACTAATTTTATAATAAAATTATTATATCCAGAAGTCAATCTCATTATACCAAAAAGAAACTCACAATATTTGCAAGTTTTTGAAATGTCTGTGCAAAATACTAGTAAGTTAATTAATCAAAGGGATGTGAATTTTAGTGGCCTTGAGTCTCTTAACAACACACTACCACCTCTTTCATCTATCCAAAATGATGTCATCTCAACATAACCTGCTCTTCCTTTCTTCCCAGAAGCTTCACCTGTTCCACATTTATAATTTAGCTTCCATTCAGTCCGCACAAGGGAAATGGCTCTACACAGCATGCTCCCAATACACATTTCATATGCTTACCACCATTTTTCTGCTATTTCTGCACATACCCGCTCTACCAAATTTAATTTTAGAACACTCCATAAACATCCATTACATGACTGCTATTTACACTTCAATTTTTCACATGCTTACAATTACGTTTCCTACGGTCACAGAAAATCAAGTTTAGAGGACCACCCATTTCATCTTTGTGCTTGGAAGAGTAATTTAAGGCTGAAATTTAGCTCAAAACTGGCCAATTCAGAGGTAGACAGTGCCAGAATTCAAGAGGGCAATAATCAGCATTTGGAAGAAGGGAATTCCATTAAGGGATCTCAATCCATTGAGAATATAGCATTGGCTACGGGAGAAGAGGTAGACAGTGCCGGAAATCAAGAGGGCAATGTTCAACATTTGGAAGAAGGGAATTCCATTAAGGGATCTCATTCCATTGAGAATATAGCATTGGCTATGGAAGAATTTCTACCACCAGAAGGTTTTATGGTGGCTATTGCATGCATTGTGGGTCTCCTGACAGGCATTGCTGTTGTCCTCTTCAATCTTGCGGTATGTTTTAAGGCGTAATTACTACAATTTTGAGAATGATTTGCCTTCTCTGAATTGCAACTTCTTCATGAAATGCAGCAAAGGAAATAGAATAACCTGAAATCCGGAGATAATTTATATGCATAAAAATATAACAAGAAAATAGAAGAAATAGGAATTATGATTGAACAAAAGAACTTCACCTGCATACATAAATGATAGGCCATAATGGGTATTTAGCACCAATATTTTACATTCCCTAACGAAAGGTGCAACGAAAATAATACAATCGAAAGAAATGTAACTGCTGCCCCATTTGGTTGAATGTGCAGCTGTATATTTCAACACATTTTGCACTGGGCATAATTAGAGATGAGTACCCAATTTTTTTTAGCCCTATCATACCCAATTTCCAACACTTTGTTATTGTCATTTGGGATATGAACATGGGGCTCCGATACCGGGTTGATGTTGCCAACAGACCGTTTTTCATTGACAGTGATTTTTCAATTTTCTAACATTTTGCATGTTGAGTATCTGCTGGTTGCAAGTTGACTTACCCTTTGGCTCCTTGAGACATTGCAAAATCTGACTCATATGGCTTTTATGATGTTTAATGTGCATAATTGATGAATCCGTGGATTTTTTTTTTGAAAATTTCATATCTTTACTTATAGGTATAGATACCTAAATATGTTTCTTGCGCCCAAATCTTCCTAACTCTGTTGCCGGTTTCATTTTTTTGGCAACTACGCTCGGCAGAAATGATAGGTTGAAAATTAGTGTAGCTCTCATTGAGAGCATATGTAGTAGACTTGGATTTGCAATATGGTTACACTCACCCTTACCAGCAGGTGCCCGTAGGGCGACACATCCATTGCCAAAAGTTTGACTCCCACCTCCAGGGGTCTCCATGGCCATTAAAAGGTTCCCAAGAGCCTGTGGGATTGAACCCTGGCTTATGGTATCAAGAAAACCAGATTGCTATATTTTATCTTCGCTCATTTTTTTTGGAGGGTGACACCGTGACAGTAACAGGAAATCTGAAGTTCCATTATAGCTCATTGGTGATTCAGAACAGGATCCATGAAACTCTCTTACAACATGTAATAACAATGATCAAATCATTCTCAGGCATACCATCATATCAATCACACTCGTTAGTTGTGAGAAAAATAAACAGGACTGATGCTAACACAACCACCAAAGGAAATATAACCACAACACATGCCTGGTAGGAGGTAAATTCCTCATTTAGTGTTCCCACATAGCCCACTTAGTTCAACTCAAGTGGCTCAAAGGCAATGGTCCCATGGAAGGGTGGGTGGCAGGGGACGGGGGGAACGGTGTGTGTTTGCGGGGGGTGTACAGAAAAATTCTTAGTGGGTGCTGCTGAGAAGATTTCGGAGCCATTTGCAGTAATACGGCCCCATGAAACATGAAATATCCTGCCTGCAGCTGTAGTGTTTTAGCATTTTGCATTCAAACTTACCCGTTGTAAATTTATCCAAAAATACCACTACACAGCCTGTTATTTGGAGGGGGAAAAAAAAAATATTGCTGAAAACTCGTAAGTGGGTGCTAGAAACTTCCAGTCATCCTCTCCAGTGCCTGCTCAAATTTTACCCCAAATTTACGGCTGCTCTGGATTTATAGAAAATATTATAAATTTCACTGTTTTCTGGTTTAGAATGTCTCATGGGGTCACCAGCCCAAGAAAAATTGGAGCTGTATGAGGACTGTGTCATTTCCCTGGATGGAGACTGTGCAAACCAGAGCTGTTAATGTTGTTTCATTCCACAATTTATATTAATAAGAAATCTTCAAACAGATAACTCATTGCTTAGCTAGAGATTAATTAACCCTATGATGGTCAAGCAAGTAGTACCAAGTTGGGCTGTAACAATATCAGAGTCTTTGTGGACAATGAGCTTTCAAAGTGCACGAAGACTCTGCCAGTAAAATAATAGTACTGTCTCGTGACTTTGGCACCATAGTTATTAAAGATGAGAAAATCATTAGGTCAGCAGGCCTTTTAAGTATACACAGTCAAAAAGAATTATGAAAATATCTTTTAGCCAGGTTCTGCATAATGGCTAAGCTATAAACTAACCAACGTTATTTTTCTGTTAATATGCTGAAAGAAACTGCTCTCAGCCGTACATCAATAACTGTGGTTTCCTTTCTTCAACCGGCATCCCTTCGAAACCCTTTATCATATATTGGAACTAGAAATGGCAACAATTATTCATTAACTATTCTGTCTTAGTAATCAAGGATGCTGCCTCATTCAACAAATTGTTTGCAACCTGAAGTACTCCATGCTTGTTTGGATGAAAGATCTGCTAGATCAGGTGTAAGGTATGAAGTAAATTCAAAGAGATTATACACAATAGCAACTAATACAAATAACTGGTAAACCTGAACACAGAGAATTATAATAATAAAATAAACTCACAGTATATTCTATTGACAACACCATACACTTTATTGGCTATTACAACTCCGATAGAGTAGGTTAACTATTTTATCTCCTAGAACCTCTCCTTTACATAGACGAGTTGTTCTAACCATAGTAGCAGAACATGTGATTTAAATGTGATTAATCACTGTACTTGGCCCAAAACATTTTTTTCAACCCGATTTTTTGACCTTTTTTCAGCAAATCAATCCGCAAAGCCTCATATGATGCAATGATTTGAAATGTTGTCTACAATTTAAATAAAACTTAAATACACCCAAAACTTTAAAAAACCTAAACCTAACCTTAACACTCCTCTGTGGTAGGTGTTTATTTAACATTCATTTGAATATATTTAATATTTTTAGCCATGAAATATGGTGGAAATATTTCTCATAACTCCTTAATAATCTATTCTTTGATCAATACTTCGTGGGCCAAACATAGGCAAAGGGAATATTCATGCCTTCTTTAACCCTCGCACTATACATGAAGTGCAACCCACTCTAAAGAGTATAGGCTGGAAAAATATTGTTCATGATTAGGTAAAAAAGGCAATCCCCAACTTTTGGTACTACTCTAGCTTCTTGTTTAATGTGCCCAAATCTCCATACTAGCAAAGTATGGTGGATGCAATTGCAGTTGCATGTTTTGGGTTTATTGCCCCATCTTATGAGGCTTTGTAGATTGATTTGTTGAAGGATATTGTATAGGATGTGAGCAATGATCTTGCAAAACATTACAAAGAATAGCAAAAATCAAGATGCACTATCATGTCATATGGATGGACAGATGGAGCCACACACTCATCAACTTCTTTGTGCCATGTGAGATCGACACAATGTTTCTTACGAGTCCCGATGCATCTGAGATGATAAAATCAGGGGAGACATTCTTTAATCTATTTAATGAGGTTGTGATGGGGCCACAAAATGTGGTCCAATTCATTACAAATAATGTTGTTGCTTGCGTGGTCGTTGGGAGGCTTCTTGTGAACAAATATAGAACTATGTTTTGGACTCCATGTGTGGCACATTGTCTGGATTTGACCTTGGATGACATAGGCAAAATTTCATGGATGAAAGAGATTTTTACAAAAGACCCGCACAATCACCAAGTTCATATACAATCACACAAAGATGCTCAATATAATGCATATATTCATAGTTGGCAAGGATACTTCTTCGGCCATGGGTGACAAGGTTTACAGCCCACTTCCTTGCATTTCAAACTCTTTGCCAACAACAAATGAATTTAATACGAATGTTCGTGTCAATTGAGTGGGTGGAATCTTCATTTATGAAACATATAGAGAGCAAAATGGTGCCTGACTATGTTTTTTCACCGTCATTTTGGAAAGAAACAAAGAAAATTGTGTTATTCTCTGAGCCTCTAGTGCGAGTTTTGAGATTCGTCGATGAGAATAAATCCCCTATGGGTTATTTATATGAGGCAATTGATAGGGCCAAAGACACTATTAGGAGCAAATTAGAGAATAACAAGGATAAACATATGCCGTAATGGGAGATAGTTGATAAATGATGGGATCGACAAATGCATTCTCCCCTCCATACATCAGAGTATTTCTTGAATCCAACTTTTTTTTATGCAAAGGTCACATAGGGCCTATTTAAGTGCATTGAGAGAATGTTTCCTAGGGATCTTTTGAGATAACTATGGGATAGTTTCTGATGTACAAGCAAACAAGGGGTTTTTTTTCTAATAAGACAACCATCACAGGAAGAAAGACCTTCAAACCAGGTAGACAATTTTTCTACATATGTACAGTGAAATTGTTAAATTTTGATTGAATTGTGCATGTTACAATGTTGACAAAATTTGTTCTTGCAACACAATGGTGGGATTTCTCTGGCAAATAAACCAAACACCTTCAATGAATGACAAATGCGCACTTTGACCAACCATGCAGTTCACACACTTATGAACGTAGTTGGAGTGTGTTCGAACATATATAGTCCAAAAAATGCAATCGACTTACCCAATAACAGATGAATGATTTGATGTTTGTCCACCACAATCTTCTTCCGAAGATGTAGAAAGCTCAACGTTAAGAAATATTGTATTTCTAATTCTCAACTCATATGGAAAGTTAATCTATATTTTTGTAAAGTATTATTCGTCAAAGTCACTAATATATACATTCTATTTGATAATGTTCGGAACCGTTGAGGAAGATTAACGGATTGACTTCGAGGAGATTAATCCAAAATCTAAATGGCTCGAAAATACTGATGATGAGCCTATTTATGACGAAATTGACTTCAATTTGTTGGAGAACGTTGGGTATGGCACTGAGGTTGTTTTTAAATCAAGAGAGGTTCTAACCCTAGAGCTTCAACATCTAGACTTATTGATCCCTTAGTCTACTTCATTGCCATTGGCTTCCTCTTATTTTTTGTTCCTTTGTAAACGACTATAGTATGCATTTTGAAATGCAAATGTAATGAAATTTGAATAGTATGCAAATTAATGAAAAACAGTTGGTTGTTTTGAGATAGTGTACAATATTATTTATCTTCCTCTTATAATTTGTATCTATTCTCTATGCAATTGAAATGCTTAATATGTATCTCTATGCGACGAAAATGCCTTTCAGTTTTTAAAAAAATAGTTTTTTCCTTATTTTTCCACAATTTTTTGGCGGTTTTATGTTTTTCCAAATTTTTCTTGATTAATTGAGGTTTTTTGAAAATGACTTACACTTTTGAAAACCCGATTTTTCCCCGAATGATTTATGCTACTATCTAACAACTCGTAATACAATCATAACAAACACTCTATTTTATTTTTACGTACAACCAATATATTATTTCACATACAAATATAATGGAGCACTAATATTTCCTAACATTCCCGCTAGTGCAAACATGGGCAAAGAATCACATGCTGTAGAAGTTTTTCTTTGAAAACTTTCTAAGATTAGGTACTACTCCAATAGGTGTGATTCTAGAGTTGAATTCCTTTGTTCTTGGACCACATTCCAAAACTGAATTTTTGATTTACTAAGATTCACAAACCTTAGAACAATCCATGCTGAGTATACCTCGAAATCCTACTTTTGCCCATGAGAAGCAAGCTTCTTTTACAATATGATATTTTCACAAATGTTATTGCAAGGGTTTATTCAGCACACCACACAAAGCAAAAATAAACAATAAACAAATATGCCACCAGTTTACAATGCAGCCCCGTTGCTAGTGGCTAATGAGAGGATGATGAATGTCTTCCAACCTCCATTGCCTCTGTTCTCTTGTTTGTTGTTGCATATTCAACAAATTGGAATTTGAAGCTCAACATTTCCCACATTGTGTTTACTTTTATTGCATCTCCTCCTCACAATGTAAAATACCTTGGATGTTGATTTGTACTGATTCTGCATCCAGTTACAAACATTTATTGATGAGACCATAATACAATAATTTGACTTGACTTTAGACCTAAACTGACACAATAACAAAAACCTTAAATGACTCATTTAACAACCTGATAAATATAGCTTTCCGCTATCATTGACACATAATACCCTGAACAATATTGACTAAATATTACAAAAGTAATATAAAATTACCTTATGACATTCTAAAACCTTTTACACTCATATAAATTAAGACTTAAAAACTATTTGACATGTCATTACAGTTTTGACTTTATGACTTAGACAGTCATAATAAAAAGATACTAACAAACTATAAGAAAAGAGATAAACATCACAACCATAGCTCATGCGGGTAATGGAAGATGGCAGGATATGAAAAACCGACTATATAGAACACTAAACAGAAATGAAGAACGGTACTGACAGTCATTGAAAAACAGGTGGATGAATTAATTTTGTGCCGATTCTGAGAAAACAAATGAAACATTTGACTCCACCAATTCTGAGAATTTGGACACACCAGTAATTGTGATCAATGTTTGATTTGATGTCAATAATCCACGGTTATTGTAAAGGTGTGTGTAGCATCTGTTGACAAGGCTGATAGGTGTAATCGTTGCAACCGAAATATGTAAGGACAGCATGGCATAATGGCTTTGATAGCAGGTTATCTTAATCTCTACGAAAGACTTATTTTGATAATGTCTTCACAAACTTTAAATGACCTGATCTATCATACCTGGACAGATTTCTGTAGGTCATGACACCATAGGACAGATCAATCGATGTTTCAAAAAATGCAATCCTTGGCGCTATTATGCAGGTCAACGGTGAACAAATTTTCCATAACTGATTTTGTTTGCTCTGACAGAAGCGTATATGTGGAGAGCATGTAGAATATGTGCATACACACAGGTCTGAGCATGCTTCTCTAACAATGAAAATGTGAATACAGTGAATAATGCTCACATCTGGCAGAACTGCACATCAATGCCCTTGAATTGTCAGCTGTGCTTCTTTATGGTGCCTTCTTTCTCTGCAAGACTTTTCCTTGTTTCAGGCACAAGCATTCATGCCTCTAATACAAAATACTTTCTCCAGTACCGAACACTAAAAACAGTCTGCAAATATTTAAATAGACACACATATATTGACGCCTACACCAAAAGTTAGCCATCAAGGAATAACTTCATAGATTGGGGCAATAACATAACGGATCTGCCCCTTGACTAATTCAAAACTTCATAGATTTCACATACTTGATCAGACATGCTCTGATACCACTGAAGTAAACTCGGAGATTATACATGATAGTGACTAACACAAATGATTGGTAAACCCAAACACAGAGAATTATAATAATAAAATAAAATCACAGTATGTTCTATTGACAACACCAGACTTATATAGGCTATTACAATTCCGATAGAATAGGTTAACTATTCTATCTCCTACAACCTCTCCTTTACATAGACGAGTTGTTCTAACAACTTGTAATACAATCCTAACAAACACTCTATTTTATTTTTTTAGACAACCAATACATTATTTCACATACAAATATAATGGAGCACTAATATTTCCTAACAAGGTATTCTCCAAAAGGGTTCATGGTTGAGTGATATTTCAAGGCTGCTTGCAGAAGAGACCAGGTAAGATAGAATTGTGTGTTTGGTGAGGTTATTTCTTGTCGGAGAAGATGAAATAGCATATAACAACATGCATTGGCCCTACTGTACCAATCTCGGCAATTGAGACTAGGCATACAACATTATGACCAATTTTACCACTTGCTGAGTTATTCTTCCACCACACTGTTCAAAGAGGTGACAACTGCTCCTCTCCACATTCAATCCTGATCTCATGATCATGCTTGTCTTGCCAGTTTTTTTCTCTCCTCCAGGATTGTTGGCCTTCAATGTTAGGAGATACCAAGTATTCTGATTCCATCAAGGATAATTCCTCAGGCCCCTCTCAGCCAGGCTAACGTCTGTACTCGAAGGACATCATCATTCTCAATAGTGACAATATATGGTGGTCAACAAGTCTACAGACTCTGCCTTTAGTGCCAATGAAGACTAGGACGTTTTTGCTTTAGCTTGTGTCTGGTTGCTCTCATTTTTTAAGATGCCATTTCATCTCACCCTTGCTTTATCTCAGAGGGATTGCAATCTTATGGGCTTGTAGCTATTGCTTTGTATTAATGTAGTTTTAAAAGGATTCTACATTCTTCTTGGTAAACGTCCCCTTTTTATTTTATTAATTTTGTTGCCTTCTGTAGTGGGAGATGTCTTAGGCACTCCCTTATTTTAACATCATTGCTGGCTGTACTGTTTAGTAACATTGACCCATTTTGCTCCTTTATGGACAATATATAATTTCTCTCTTTGCTCCTTTTCAAGGTAGATCTTGGGCAGAGCTATCAGGGTCATTCGTCTCTTGTTTATGATGCATTCATCTACCTCCTCCAGTTCCATGTTTTTATCAATTAGGAACTTTGTTTTCCCATCAAGCTCTCTTGTTTGTCTTAGAAATTTCATTGTGAATTTACTTGTCACTTCTGAACATCGATATAAATGCTTGCTGTTGTCAGCCTATCCCAAGATTTTCCCTGCAACAGTTTTTCTTAAATCAATCTAATTATGCATTAACAAAGGAAAATATTAAATAAAATCACATGTTTGGAATGCTTTCTGTTGCTAAAATGGCATCCAAGCTTTAATAACAAAAAGAATGCAAAGCTAAATCATGTTGGCATCATGAAGTTAAATTACTTTTTCTTCAAAGAAGAATCTCTGAACTGACTTTTACCATCGTTGACATATTTTTACAGATTGAGATTTCAGTTACCTAGAAACATTAGATACATAATGTTTTCACAGCCCATAACATTAGTTTGATGCCTTATGATTCAAAGCCTTCTACACGGTTGTTCCCAGAAGACATCAAACCAACCTAGAAACATGTAATCAGCTACGTCTATTCATGTATTCAAATATCAAAACAAATTTAGTTTGATCGGTCATCTTTATTCATATCTATAAGACATGCTTACAAATTATGCACGATTTGCTTTGAGTAATTTATAAATTGATTCTATCTTATGGATTAGACAATGATAGGAAAGAATTACCACAATTCCGCAATTCAACATTTGAACATCATGTCATTCTTGAGAAATGATGGATTTCACATTAAAAAGCAATATTATATTGAAATTTCAGCTTTTAAAAGTGAGCATTTGTATTAAATTGGTTCTGAGCATGGAAATCACATACATTTACTATAACTTGCCTTCCTGTAGTCCTGTTTAAAACATATGAATTTTTATTTCATGTATTTGGATATCAATAGGGACTGAGAAGGAACTTAAATCAAATTTATGAGCTCTTCAGGTTCAGACCTTAAAAATTGCAGATTGAAGATGTTTGACAGTTAATTGTAAATTATGTAGCATACTTTTCTCAAGCTAGTATTTTGTCACACTGACTGTGGGCCTGGGGTCAAATTCTGAAGCCATTTTGTGTTTTATCTATTTTCAGGTCCATGAAATACGCGACTTATTTTGGGATGGAATTCCTTCTTCAGGCACCTCATGGTTGCGGGAACAGCCCCTTGAACAAAAGTGGCAAAGGATTCTATTTACACCGGCTTGCGGAGGTTTAGTAGTTGCTATTTTGAATACACTAAAAAATAGCCTTGAAAGTTCTTCGGCAGAGATTCACATGTCTGATATTAAGGCATCTTTCAGGTCATTTCTAAAGACTGCAGCTGCTACCGTCACCCTTGGTACAGGAAACTCGCTAGGTCCAGAGGGACCAAGTGTTGAAATAGGTGCATCAATAGCCAATGGGATAGGAAAGGTATTGCGAAGTAGTCAAGGAACCAAATTATGTCTGGTGGCTACAGGATCAGCTGCTGGAATTTCCTCAGGTATGTATGGCAGTTTCTTTTTGGCTTTTCTTGATATGCAGTCATTTGCCCATGCTAAGGAAGGGATATTGCAAAGGAACAGGGAATTTTTAAGACCACCGCTATGTTCATCAATCATGGAAACCTTTTGAGCTTATTATAATGAACATAAGTGGGCCACAAATACTTAAGCTGATCATTTGCCAGCTTGAAATTCAATAGCCATGGAAAAAACTAGAGATGGGGAAATAATTGAAAATGTGAATTAAGGACATATCTTGCAATTACAGTAGTTGGAGAAGCAGGGTATTATTTTCTGTATTAGTGTAAATAATGATGAATTAGAAGTGTTTTATCCTGCAGCAAGTGGTGCCTTATTTCGGTTAATGTCATTTTTTCAGAAAACTAATGGGTGGCAAGAAATGCACTACTTTCTTACTAGATGAGTTCAATAGCTGGTCAAACCTAGGAGTTTGGCATGCTTGTGATGTATAGCTAAAACCATCCCTGGTCATTTTTACTGGCCTCAATTTGTCTTGTTTGTCATCGACCTCACTTTGTCCATGCAGATGAAAAAAACTTTTCCTTTTTTCAGCGTGCTTCTCTCCATGGGCTGATTTTATCTTTGATATCTCTTCATAGCAACCAGATCAAGTAGTGATTTATTCTAGTGTTTACAGGTGCCTAAAAGGTTTTTTCAAAGATGTTCTGCCTTATTTTTTCCAATCCATGAAACCATCCAATTTGTCATGCTTTTTGAAAAATTGGTGCAGTTATTTTTGTTTTTTTATGCTAATCGTTCATTGTTCTCACTGTTGGTTTTAGATTAACTTTGATTCTATGTTTTTGCGGTTCAATTGTTTTCTTTGCTCCAACCTTGAATGGTAGGTTTTTTTTGGTGTTTTCTTCCCTGCTTAAAGGGATCCCATGCCCCTTTTTGGACTTGCTGGAAAGGATTTCTGCTTGCTTTCAGACTAACCACAGAAATTATGTTGCTTGGCCTCCCAGATGTGCATTTTCTGTTATGGACCTGCTTGCAGACAAATAAATATAACAACAAAAATATAACCAATATGCACCGAATAGAAAGAGAATAATAATACTGTATTAAAAATGATAGAATCTCACTACAAGTATCGTGGGCCTCTTCAAGGGGCAACCTCCTTTTAGCACAACTCAATACAAAATATTCAATAAATGATCTTTCCTTTTACACAAGCCCTCTATTTAAGTTATTCTACTCAAGGCAACCACTACTTCCTATACATGTGGGATAATTACAAATAGCAAGTGGGACAACTTACAAAGTCTATGCCTCCGAGATTTTATTAATAATACTTAATATAAACTATGAGAGTTAGGAAAAAGGGGTCCTAACATGCCTTTCTGCTTAAAAAAAACTTTGCTCTCAAAGCTTGAGATGAGGAAACTGTTGTTGTAAAGGCAGTAGCGGTTCCCATATTGTTTCTTCCGGTTGCATGCCAAGCCACTGTACTAAAATATTTGTGATAGTACGATTGTGGAGATGGCGGGATTGCTTGTCGAGGATGGACTAAGGTTCTAGGAGGATAGAGCCTTTATTGCCAAGCTCTGAGAGTGCTGTTTGGGCTCAAACATGCTGACCAACGACCTTTTCCAAACATGATACATGGAAAATTGGATGCATATTGGAGGAGGGAAGCTCCGACATTTATGATATGGAACCAATCTTAGAAAGCACTTTATATGGACCATAAAACTTTGGTGCAAGTTACTGATGACCTTTCAGCTTCAAAGAGGATTTCTTATAAGGTTGGTGCTGGAGAAAAACCATGTCACCAACAAAGAAAGTTTGTTCCAAGCGGTGTTGATCGATGTGTTGCTTCATGTGGTTCTTTGCTAGATGGAGGTTATCTTTGAGAGTTTGAAGGATGATTGCACGTGTGCGGAGTGGGGCATCAACTGCTTGTACCTTGGAGCTGCCTGGAAGTTAGGTTTGAAGAGAAAGTGGTGGCTGACTGTAAACGACCTCGTATAGGGTCATTTTGGTGGCAATGTGGTATGTAGAGTTGTACCGCCATTCAATAGGTGGCAACCATTTGACCCGTTGAGTGTTGATCATAGGCAAAAAAGGTAGATAGGTCTCCAAGCATTTGTTGACAATTTCCATTTGACCATCAGTTTGTGGATGGTAGGGAAATTTCATTTTAAGCTGGGTGCCATAGTGGTGGAAAATTTCCGTTTTAGAAGTGACTAGTAAATGTGGAATAATGATCACCAACAATAATGATCACCAACAATGAAAGTTTGTTCCAAGAGGTGTTGATCAATGCGTTGCTTCATGTGGTTTTGTTCTAGATGGAGGTTATCTTTGAGACTCTGAAGGATGATTGCATGTGTGCGGAGTGGGGCATCAACTGCTTGTACTTTGGAGTTGCCTGGAAGGTAGGTCTGAAGAGAAAGTGGTGGTTGACCGTAAACG
Organism: Torreya grandis; assembly: GCA_037957365.1. Taxonomy (NCBI): domain Eukaryota; kingdom Viridiplantae; phylum Streptophyta; class Pinopsida; order Cupressales; family Taxaceae; genus Torreya; species Torreya grandis. Next base: position 1,917,610 of record JARHVA010001046.1, on the reverse strand, counting down.
ATCTCATTTAGGGTCATTTTGGTGGCAGTGTGGTATGTAGAGTTATACCACCATTCAATAGGTGGTAACCATTTGACCCATTGAGTCTTTTGATCAGAGGCAAAAAAGGCAGATGGGTCTCCAAGCATTTGTTGACAATTTCCATTTGACCCTCAGTTTGTGGATGGTAGGCAAATCTCATTTTAAGTCAGCTGCCATAGTGGTGGAAAATTTCCTTTTTAGAAGTGACTAGTAAATGTGGAATCATGATCACACACAATTGAGACAAGGAGCCCATGGAGGCGGCCGATCTGATCAAGAAAGGCTTGAGCAATAGTGGAGGCAGTAAAAGGATGGCCATGGGCACAAAAATGGGCTGGAGAGCCGATCCAACACCATGAGAATCATTGATTTCTTGCCTGACTTAGGTAGTCCTTCAAGAAAGTCCAGGGAAATATCTGACCATACTTGGCTAGGGACAGGCAAAAATTGGAGCATACCTGGGGTGGTGACAGTTTCCCCTTTGTTGTGCTGACATGTTTCACATTCTGCCACAAACAATTTGATGTCTTGTTTATTGCCTTTCCATAAAAAAATTTGGTGGATCCTTTCATAGGTTTTAAAAAAACCCTGAGTGGCCCATTGATGGAGAGACATGCGACTCAAATAGAATTGTCTATCTCTGTGTTGATTTTGGTGTTAGTACCAGACGTCCTTTGTGCCTTAAATAGTGACCATCCCAAGAGTAATTCTATCGAGAGGCAGGGTTAGCAGTCACTTTCTGAATGAGTTGTTGAGTCTGGGTGTCATGGGACCATTCTTGTTATGTTTGATGCACCCAATCTGGGATGGAGAAGGATAATGTGCACAAGGTTATTTGTTCTTCATACTTACGAGACAACACAAATGTGACAACATTGTCTTTATCTTTCTTGTAGGTAATCTCATAGTCATAGCCCATTAATTTGGTTACCCACTTTTGTTGCTTAGGCGAAGAGACTCTTTGCTTCAAGAATTACTTGAGGCTATGGTGATCAGTTTTGATGTAGAAGTGATTCCCGACTAGGTATGGGCACCACTTGTTGACGACATGGAGTACAACTAGCATCTCTTTCTCATATGTGGAGTGAGCAAAGTTTTTCCTCGTAAGTGCCTTCCTGGTGAATGCAAGGGGTTGACTCTCCTGCATTTGAACAGTTCCAATGCCACTTCCTACTGCATCACTTTTGATGACAAATGGTTTAGAGAAGTTGGGCATAGCCGAAAAAGGTGTAGTGCACATTGCATGCATGAGCAGTTCGAAGGTTTTTTTCTACTACCTCAAACCATAGCTGTTAATACAGAGACAATTTGCCCATTGTTGTGGACAAACTTTTTATAATACCCTATCAAGCCCAAATCCTGCGAAGGCTCTGGAGTGATTTGGGTTAAAGACAATTTTTCATAGCCTCAATTTTTTCAAGATCCACTTTGACGCCTTCCTCAGAGATGATGTGTCCAATATACTCAATTTCTTTTTGGCCAAAAGCACTCTAGGATTGTTTGGCACATATGTGGTCATTAGCAAGGAATTGAAAGGTGTGGTCCAAATTTATCAAATGCTCCTCCCAAGTACGGCTATAGACACGGATGTCATTCAAGAACATCAAGATGAATTTGCTTAGAAATAGTTGGAGGATGTTGTTTATTAAGCCTTGAAAGGTCGATAGAATATTGGTGAGGCCAAAGGGCATGATGAGAAACCCATAATCACCATCATGAGTTCAAAAGGTTGTTTTGGGAATATCCTCTTCCTTGATGCGGATCTGGTGAAACCCTGATCGCAAGTCTAGCTTCGAGAAGAAGCGAGCTCCATGCAATTTGTCCAACAGCTCATCAATCATTGGAATGAGAAATTTGTCCTTGATAGTGAGTTTGTTGAGCGTGCGAAAGTCAATACAAAGGCACCAAGATCCATCATTTTTCTATACCAACAATATAGGATAAGAGTAAGGATTCATGTTGGGTTTGATGAATCCAACCTGCAACAATTCTTGCACTGGTTTTTCACAATTTCATTCTTCTGTAGAAATGGGTACTGGTAAGGGCAAATGTGGGACACTACTTAGAATAAGCTGAATCGCATGATCTTTGGGCCACTATGAAGGTAAACCTTTAGGTTCCTAAAAAATAATTGCATGCTTCGACAAGAGTTACTGTAAATCTGGTGGGTGGTTGGAATCAGAGGATTCATTGAATTGGATGACACAAAGTTGGGCATCAATCCCATGAGATCCCTTTTTTAGCAACTCTTCCATGCGGTGAGAGCTAATGATACTTGTAGAGCTTGGTTTGAGGCCTCTTAATGTGTGTTGTTGGTCTATATCATTGAATTGCATCCATAACTTTGAAAAGTCTCATAGGATAAGGCCCAGTGGCCGAAGCCATTGTGGTCCTAAAACTATGTTTCAACCTCCTAGAGGTAGAACAAACATGTCTGATTTCAAATTATAGTCCCCCATTGAAATGCGGACATTGGGGCATTTTCCCTTACAAGGTAAGGTTACTCCATTGGCAATCATGACTTCAAGACTTGAACAAGGATAAACATATTAATCAGCTTGTTTGGCTAGCCTGGGATCAATGAAGTTGTGTACTACTAGAGTCAATGAGAATAGTGAGGGGATGTTTCTTAAAATATTCCCTTACTCTTATAGTCTGAGGAGTGGTTACCCTAGTGAAGGCATGCATTGAAATCTCGGGGTGCGACTTCATGATGCTAGGTTCTTCATCGTGGGAGTCTTGAGCATCTTCCCATTCTTTAGCATGTGGTAGTGATTCAACATCCAAAAAATGCAACTTCTGTTCAATGCACTTGTGTTCTCGAGAGAATTTCTCATTACAGTTGTAACATAACCATTTTTCACGACAAACGTGCATTTCTGCCTCTATAAGGCATTTAATGGGGGTAACTTTTGGAGGAGGGTTTGCGGTTGGCCGTGGTGTTGTAGATGTCTTGAAAGAACCAAAATTGAAAAATCAATGCTGGGAGGTAATCTTATATACCGCAAGCTTGGGCATTCCTAATGCTTACATCATGTTTTGTAGTTTAAACATCTTGACCTCTACATGAATTATATCTTTGAGCCCACTGTTGAAACAACTCTTGAAAAATTCATCATTTAAGCCTTTAGTTTGGTTGACCAACTTTTCAAATTCAATTTGATACTTGCGAACCGTTCCGGTTTGTTGTAGTTTGGTCAGGGCTCCGGTGAAATCATCATAAGCATTGGGACCAAAGTAAACCACCCAAAGTTTGAAAATATCATCCCAAGTGGGATCTGTATGAGATCTTTGATACTATTGGTACCACTGGACAACTTCTTTAAGTGAAATGATGCAATGGGTATTTGGGCTACTCCAAATGTATTGTGCAAGTTGAAATACTGTTCGACATGGTAAATTTGGTTGGTTTTGTACTAGCAAATTTTGGAAAGTCCAATTTAGGGCCATGCGACGTGTTTCAGAATAGAAATTCACTTTTAAAATGCCGGTCACTATTAACTCTGTTGGAGAGCATGGTATTTTGTGCATTGATGTCATGTAGTCGCTCGTTTAACTCAGTGAGTCATAAATTGAGTTGAGATTGGAATTTAGCTCTGAGTTTCTCAATGTTCTATGCCATCTTGGCTTCCCACACAGGTGACAACCATTGACTAGAAGGCTCTGGGGTGCCCGAAAATATTGACTGGAGTTATATGTTAAAATGCTTGGCTTGACGAGACGATCACAATGGTATAATTTTCACAAGGTGATTTTTTTTTGTTTTTGGTGCTACAAGTAAATTAATTTTGTATGGGATTTTTTTTTTTTTGAAATCTGAAGCATCCATTAAAATGATTGTCTTGACAATAAATTCATAACGTTGTATTCACCCTATGAGCAATTTTTTTTTTTTTGCTTTTCTAACACCTAGCTATTGCAACGAGTTAAGGTAATCATTCTGAAACATTCTAACCCTTATGGCTACTGCAATGAGTTAAGATAACCATTTGGAAACATTCTCACCATTCTAGCAGTTGTAGTTACTTTGTTTTTGTCAACTAGCAGAATATGATATTCTCTGTTACTGTGTTTTTCAAGATATCAGAATCGGATCTGTGATTGTAGGAATTCCAAAGTTATAGGGAAGGATACTACAGGGTGTGTTTGGTCTGTGAGCTTGCAAATATATTAATCTCATTCGTAAAGTAATGCCGCCTCAATATTTTAGAGCGCTAACTATGGCGAATAACCATTTTTGTAGCCCACTATCTCAGCTTTGAGGTACGGTGCAAGTAACTTCCCGAGGTTAATCGCTTATCGATGCATTACAAAAACAAACGGTTGAAGGCTTCCTATGGCTAGGCTACGAAAAAAACTAGGGTTGTTCCTATATACTCAAAGGTATGTGGAAGTACAAGTCCATATGCAATGCTGTCTAATGTTTTGCATATTGGGGCATAACCCCTCACTCCACAGAATTAGGAAAAACTGATAACCGCTTATCCCGAAACGACAACTTTTTGTTAGTTCTAAAACTGTTGGAACATAGTTTATAACCTAAGAAAAGAAGAAAGATTTTTTTTTTGGGAAGAAGCTTAGTGCCGCCACCTTGTCACCACTTTTTTATCACCAAGATCCCAATTGGGCGAGGTGAAAGCATACAAGATAGAAGCAAAGAACCCTAAACCACTGAAAACTACTGTGGGAAAATGGCTTTGGAAAGAACTCTGATACTAGATGTTATGAACTTGCTTGTAGACAAATTAATATAACAACAAAAATATAACCAATATGCACTAAATGGATAGAGAATAATAATGCTATATTGAAATTGATAGAATCTCACTACAAGTATCGTAGGCCTCTTCGAGGGGGCAACCTCCTTTGAGAACAACTCAATACAAAATATTCAATAGATGATCTTTTCTCTTACAGAAGCCCTTTATTTAAGTTATTCTACTCAAGACAACTAGTACCTTCCATACACGTGGGATAATTACAAATAGCAAATGGGATGACTTACAAAGCATATGCATCCGAATTTTTATTAATAATACTTAATACAAACTAGAAGAGTTGGGACGAAGGGGTCCTAACATTTTCCCATATTTAGTACAGATATGGATTAAAAAGAGACATATATTTGTATGTGGATACAGCCAAGTATAGTTGGGAGACGTAGCAGATAAGCACTAACACAACTTGCAAATGATTGCCACCAGAAAACAATTTTGTGAGGCCAACATGTCTGTATCTTGATGAACATTAATCTCACATGTTCTTTTCCCAATGTTCCTATTGAACACTAGAATCAATACCTTGTAGAATTGCATATAATGTAGTGGCTAGTCTGCATAGAAACAAAACTATGGTGCTTTCTGGAATGATGAGTTTACTGTTTATTTGTAGGTTTTAACGCACCTGTGGCTGGATGCTTTTTTGCTGTGGAGTCAGTTTTATGGCCATCATCAGCAGATTTGTCTACTTCACTCACAAATACAACCTCGATGGTAATACTTAGTGCTGTAATAGCATCTGTAATCTCACAAGCTGGCCTTGGTTCAGACCCAGCTTTTACAATTCCTGCATTTGAGTTCCGTTCTCCAGCGGGTAATTCTCATGTTAGTTGCTTTGTCATGCCAATATTTGAAACATGGCCTTGATAAGATTTTTTTTTGCTTGTTTTGAAAGAGAGAAAGGACTGAGTTCTAAGGTCATGGGAAAATATCAGTTGTATCCTTTACCTTCTCATCTAATAAACAATTTGTTTGCAGAGCTTCCATTGTATGTAATACTGGGGATCCTATCGGGATTGGTTTCAGTAGCTTTAACTAAGACCACGACATATTCCATGGCGGCTTCAGATGCACTGTTGAAAATGACAGGAGTTCCAGCTGCATTCTTGCCTCCTTTAGGAGGCATATCTGTGGGTTTGATAGCATTAGTATATCCTGAGGTTCTTTACTGGGGATTCGAAAATGTTGATACCCTGTTGGAATCAAAACTATTTGTGAAGCGTCCACCTATTGATCTATTGCTTCAGTTGGTTGGGGTAAAGATAGTAGCAACATCTCTAAGCCGCGCATCAGGACTTGTGGGAGGGTACTATGCTCCCTCTCTTTTCATTGGTGCGGCATTAGGCTCTGCATATGGTAAACTTGCCAGCTATGCTATGAGTCATGCAGCCCCAATGCTTCACCTGGATTCATTAGAAGTAGCATCACCTCAAGCATATGCATTGGTATGTCACTTTGTGCTGCATCTTGTTTTTCTAATATTTCTGGGGCCTTGTAGAGAGAGAATGAAAATAATCATGAAAATGAAAGGGCATAACCCATTCCTCTCTTTTGGAAAAAGAAGGGTAGAGAGTTTGGGGGAAAGCATATGTTTATCTTTCATATTGTGAAGCAAAATGTTTTCATCAAGAATTTATTTTTTGTGGCCTTGGTTATCTTCATTAATTTGATTGCAATTAGATAATATCTTTGAACAAAGTGTAGTCATCCGACTTTTGATATGGTGAAATAGGATGCTACATTCCTCGGATGCTTTAGTTTGTCTGTAAACTAGATTTCCAGGAATTTTAAGCAAATAATCAAAGATCTCTTCTGGATTACTTTTCAGACTTATTAATTGCTATTTAAGGAATTTTAGATGAAGATTAATAAGTACAATTTTCTTATTGGCAGACTGTTACTTCTGAACACAAGCATGCAAGGTTCTTATTATAGGAAAGTCACTTAAAGAAGCTGCTCATATATCAGTTGTCTAGACCTCGGTTTGCTCCATAGTAGCAAAAAATATCCATATTAAAGAAATAACCGTGTTTCATCTTTTTTTTTTTGGGCAGAACGAATAAATCACTCATATTTTTTGGAGCGTGTCAATGTTAATTCTCTCTCTCTAACGTTAATTGACTATAATTTTCGACTTACAATGCCCTAATTCAACAATTCTACATTAAAGGATTTATCTATAGACTACACGCTTAGGGATATTGTTTGAAAAATAAATATATTTGTTGTTTTTTCTCCCAACTTTTGGATCAAAAGTATGTTATGTTTTATTAAGCGTTCATACCTTGAGAAAAGGTATGGTTAAGGTTTTAGACCCTGTGATGATCGCCCAAAATTTCATCTTTCTTTTAGTTAGCAGTCCAGAAGAAATTCAAACACACAATGTTTAGAAAATAAAAGTTTGCGTGTGTCCATTGACATGTATCTGCTTTGAGTTCCATGAAGAAGATGTGGAGCATCAATGGTATAGATGTAGTTTTATATAAAGATATCAAAAAATTAAAAGGATGAAAATGATATTCGAGACAGCAGGAGAAATGTTTGAATTCCTGCAATCTTTAGTTCAGGATTGGGTATATGGCGGCTTAAAATTAATGTGTCATATTTAGCTTGTGAATTAACATCCAGATCACGTTTGTTGGTAGAAGTATATACTGAATCCCAACGCTGGTGCTTTACTCCCTAGTTTTCTGTTCGCCAATTGGAACCCCTAAACTTTGTAATAATTCTTTTGTTTTCAGTTGGGCTTAATTCTGCAAAGTTGAACAAAGGCTTTCCCAGGTATTTTTCCTTGAACTCGTTGACATCTGCTTATTGTCAGTTTCATCTTACTGACAAGTAGAAGACATGGAGTTTGACTAAGATATTGGAAACACTTACCATTAACCATGGAAGTCTCAATAAGAGTCACATCATTTGGAAAATAGAGAAAGATTGGTTGATGATTTTTTGAAAGGCATTGGAGCACTGTAAATAGCTGCTATAAAGGATTACAAGTACAAGGTCATAATTGATAAAATCAGGCTTGTATCGAACAATATTTTGAGGATGAGAAATGTAAATGTAGGTTATGTGTTTTGTAAAACTAACATATACTGACTTATAAAAGTTTAATTTAAAGCTGGCTTTTTGTAGAGCTATTGGTCTGCATGTTATATTTTAAAAATTTATATATGTTCTGATGAGTTTAGTTCAACAATAATGGAAATCTTAGGTAATTGATGGCGGTGAAGTGAAATTTAGTTAATGCTCGACACTTATTTTCTATTTTAGTATTTTCTATAAATAGAAGACAAACATAATATTTCTATCTTGTGTGACACATGATAAACTACCGTGTTTTAAATTGCTAGTTTATGACAGGGCTATTAAAATGTATAATTTGTAATATTTTATAAGTTGACTGTGAGGAAAAAATATATTTTATGCATCTTTCTTATGATTCAGTTGAATGTGAAAACCCTGAAAACAAGGCCAATTGCAAAAAAATAGAGTGACTTATGAACGATCCCTATATGGTAATGCACAGCTGGGTATATTGAGTTAAAAGAATCTCAGATTTTCAATATTTAAATCTTATAAGAGCTAAGAGAGTGTTTTTTCCCCGGGACATTTTTTACAATAGATATTTTAAATCTGTCAACAGTACGTGTGCCTTCTATAGTGTTTCATTCTTTTGTGTAATTTCAATTGATGATAATTTTTAATTGTCAATTTCTTGAACTTATATTTTATGCTAACGTGTTTGCTGTTACTTAACAGAAGACTTACTTTGCTAACTTTTTGAAAGGATATTCCATAAATTTTGTTATGGAGTAAACCTTGCATTTATACAGTTCAAAGTGCAAACAATAACTTAAAGGCATTATGTGTCCATATGTATCATCTTAAATTGTAGCATGCATAATAGACCTGCGGCACTGCATTCCTGACATTATCTATTCCTTTTTTTTTTCAGGTAGGAATGGCTGCTACTCTTGCTGGTGTTTGCCAGGTCCCCTTAACTTCAGTTTTGCTGCTTTTTGAGCTGACACATGACTATCTTATAATAATTCCTTTAATGGCAGCTGTCGGTTTTTCTTCATGGATTTCGTCAGCTTTTACGAGAGAAAAGAACAAGAAACTGAATGTTGAGAAATCAGTATCTTCAAAATTGTATAAGAAAGAAAAGGAACAATTTCTGAAGGAAAAACCTTTGTTTGTCTCTCGACAATCTATTAGCAGTCAATCTAATTTATTTGATGTGGTTCACTCTCAACCAATTTTGAAGGACACATTTCTGTCTGCAAGAAACTTGTGCAAACTTGAAAGTTCCCTATGTGTAGCGAATCCAGATTTCAAAGTGGAACAGTTGGAAGAACTGATTCCTGTTGTGGCAGCAATGCGAACTCGCTATGTTACTGTCTTTCAACAGACTTCTTTACAAGATGCCATATCTTTTATGCTTGCAGAGAAAGAATGGTGTGCGTTGGTTGTAGACAGTAACGGGTATTTGGAAGGAATTTTGACACTTGGAGATATCCAAGAATACGGTAAAATGGCATGGGCAAGCGACAAGCCTTTTGAGGTAATTAAACTTTCTTGTCTGGGAATATTGGGAGTCAGCTTTTCAATGTCACTAATTATTGATCAATTAATATACCTATCTGTTTTGGTGGTATCTTTTGGTGATGCCTATTTTCCTATATGGCTTATTAAATTAGTATAAGACAAGCTGTTATTTTTTCCGTGGATAGCTCCATATGTCAAGGTTCGTGCAGGCATATTGAATAAATGGAATTTGACTTATGTTGCACAAAGATTTTTTATTCCTTTTAATCTTGTTATGCATGACATTTAGTTTTTTGTCTATGTTTTTGTGATGCCATAACGAATTTCTTGATGGAACCTGTTCTTGCACCCAATGTATTGTCTATTAAATCATATCTGTAATCATTTGATATTGCAAATAGTGCAAAAACAATAAATTTGATTCAATGCATTCTGGTTTGTCCTTGTCTTTGTAATCTCTCATGATATTTGTTAGTGATGGTATAAATCCTGATAACGACAGCGCCTGTAAGTCAAATAATGTTATTTAAGGTTGTTCACCTATGAGCTGAATTCTAACCTAGGTTGCATGAAACTTGGAAATGGAAACGTCTTAGGAAACACAAAGTCCTCAAATTATTAGTAAACATGAAAACAGCAAAGGAAACAGCTAATATTAAAAAAAAGATTGATTAAGAATTCAGATGTTTATTTTCGTTTCCGTCCAGCACAAATTTTTAAGGGCTTTTTTAATCTTTCTGCAAAATGAAATAGGTTTTCAAGTTCCTTAAATTTTCTGGAACGGATATAGTGACAAAAATTGTCAGGAAAGAACCGGAAATGATTTCAATCTAGAAAACAGTGCAGGAACCATTTCCAGAAGTTTCCAGGGGCATTTCCGGGTGTTTTCGTTTCCAGTTATGTTTAAAAAACTGCAGAAGGTCCCTCTTAAAAAATTTTACGCAACATAGATTCTAACCCTTTTTATCATTTGGCAAATTTTGAGGTATATCTTTTCATGTCTATATTTGCATTTAAGAAACATTGAATCTGCCAGGGATGAGTATTGTATTTTTGTTTTGAAAATTAGATTCTGCAATCTGTGAAGAGATTGTTTTTCAACCTTCTAAGATTAATTTCTCCTAGTATGACGTTGTACTCTGACTTTTGTTATTCTTTCATAGTGGAGTATGAAAACAAACAGTGGGAAAAATCTATTTAATCATGCGTTGGTGGGTGTGTGTTGCGTGCCTTGGCAATTTAAAAAACAAACAAGAATTGCGTTATTTTCTAGAATTACAATCTAAAAATGTATCATGACAGATGGGAACAATCCCAGTTTCTGAAGTGTGCATGCGGGATGGTGGAGGCAAAGGCATGGAATTGCTGACGGCATTCCCTCATATGAGTCTTAAAGCAGCTCGGCAGCTTATGTCCATTCGAGGTTTACGTCAACTACCTGTTGTGGCAGAAGCTGCTTCTGAAGTGGACAAAATGGGAACTTTGGTTGGACTTTTAGATAGAGATTGCATCAATCTAGCTTGCAGGTTGGTTTTCTTGCTAACTTTTTAAATTGTGTTTTTGTGATGGTAGTACATTATGTAGGTGCTTATAGTTAGAAACAATTCGTCTTTGAAAGCGGCTTTTTTGGCTCTGCAAAGTGGTAGCATGCATTATGCATGAATTGAATTTATTCGTATAAGCATAACCCATGATGAGTAGGTTTTATACCAACTTAACACATTGCCAATTTGAATTGTATTTCTTTTTGAAGAATATGCGTTCTGTGAAGAGTTGAATATTTTCTTAGCTAAATATGTTGGCTCAGTTCAATCTTTTGCCATTGGCATACGAGTTGGTTTAGCATAGGGATTAAATTCTATTGGATGTAGTGTAAATGTTGATGTAAATCAGGTTATAGTTTCTCATATACCCTTTTTGGTAATGTACTTGGCAAGAAACTATAAACTACCCCTATGGTATACATCTTTCCTTTTAATTCTTCTCAAAAAATTTCCGTGGTTTTCTATTTTGTTTTCCCATTAGATTCCTTGCATCAATTGAGCTGTTCTCAGTTGTTTTTCTTATCCTTGCTACTCATACTAATATCTTGCAGTTTTTTTATCAAACTTGTTTTTTTGTAGAGCTGAAGTTACAAAGAGCCTTCTGGGTCTGTCGAGCTTAACAGAGGATTGTGAGATCAAATAATATATTTTTTAATCCGAAGAATTCTGGGAAGAGCTATCTGATTATACATACACGCCACACTGGGATATGGAGAATCTACATTGTTGATGCCCAAAAGTAATGCCATTGTTGCAACCATTTGAAATATATTTTGAAAATTTGTGGAAGAAATTGTACAATATCCCTTTTTTTTGAAATTTCTGGAATGTTTTGTTAAATTGTACACTTTTAACCATAAATAATTTACTAAACCCGAATTTAACATGTGTAATCCTCTTCCAAGTGCAGAAGGTGCTCTTTTCGCAAGCGTTTTCAATTCTTTTCTATTGTAATATTGATTCTTGCAAGACAAATCTTGCACAAACACTGAAACAAGTTTAATTGAAGAGAATGTTGACCCTTGTAAAAGTTGTGGATATCCATTATTGAATGTATGTTGATTGACCCTGATAAATGTAGTGGATATTCGTTATTGAGTGGAGAACATGAGAGGATGTCAATTATTATAAAAATTGCATTTATTCATGAGCAGGTACACAGCTTTTGGAATTGTTTGTAGAGATGCGCTTTCATGGAAAACCATTAGTCACGTTCACAAAGCATGTATTTAATATGGACATTTATAACACAATTGTGGAAGCTATTACATGGTAATGGAATTCATTAGTAGGCTCATAAAATAAATGATTCTTATGAGCTCAATTGTTCCTTACAAACACAAGAAGCAGCTTGTGAAAAAGGGGCAAACTGTATTAACATATGCTAATTGCATATTAACCGGTGGAAACTGGATTTGGTAAGCTGGGGATAGCTAACTGGTAGATTATGCATATGAGCTCCCTGCGCACTTGACTGTGCTGAGTCTAGGCGGTGGACATTAGCAGTGCAATTTTAAATAATGGCGAAGGTTACCATCATCCAAATGAGGCACATAACTAGAAAACCTGAAAATCAAAAATAGGAAATGAAGTCCGAGCATAAATGAAGATTTCCATCATCTCAGTAAAGAAGGAATTCTGTATGATCCAATCAAACGAGCCACACAAAACATGGTAAAATTGTAGCCAATAATAATTATCAAATACATCACAGAAGCATGCCTGCTCAACTTCTCATGCTCTCTATTCAGGTAATACAAACCTTAATTAGTGCCCTAAAGAAAGTGCAAATGAACAGACTCTCCTGTACTCCTAGCCAGATAATGTGATACAGAGGGTTAAATGTCACACAAGCAAAATGGTGACAAATGATACACTAAATTCCAAACAATATAGCAAATAACTGAATATAACTTGATATAGGTCCTACCGATCAATTTGCAAAAAGAAAATTTAAAAGTCATCTCATCAAATTTGCAACTAAATTTCAACTTCCATCAGCACCTCATAGATGTTTGAAACCCTTTAAAAGACGGACCATATGTGAGGATGACATTCCTTGTGTATTCAAACTGTAGAAAGCCAGTGCAAAATACGAGGAAGCTGCAATTGCAATGGTAGAATAGGGAACTCTTCAATTTCTGTTATATCCGTTTAATGCCAAATAAATAATAACGGATCATATCACAATAACGCATTACCCTGAAAATGCACCAAAAATGATTGGATAAATGAATCTGGAAAGGTCAATAAAACATTTAAACACAATGTTACATGAATATCCGGGACGCAGGAATGTGCTATCAGAACATCCAGAAAATTCTAGAGAATTTCAGGGAATGTGATTATTTAAGAGAAAAAAAGATCTGGTTATAACTAAAGAGTGGCTAGATAAACAATACGAATTATCCATGACTATATACAAAAGGAGGTTGATTACCTCTGAGAATCACATTTGAAACAATGACTCTTTTCCTATAGAACCCACCCTGGTAAATAAAGTCATTGGACTTAATGAGTTTGGATGGAATGGCCAAGATAATGTTGTCAACTTTGCTTCTGTCACATTGGATGCTCCCACTCTTAATTTATTAAGAAAAGAATTAGGGTTTGTTATAGCTCTTTCCAACATTCTGTACGAGAATTTTATGGTCAGTATAGGGAGTGCAATTGAGAGCTTACCTTTACATGTTGCTGAAGAAATCAGGGAAGCTTGTTCTGTTACTCTTCGTAAAGCTAAATCACCCAAGAGACGTTACAAAAGAAGAAAAACTTGCACTTAAGCAACACAATGATAATAAAGACATCATCATCTTAAAAGCTGATAAAGGAAACACAACAGTAGTTATGGATATGGACTATTAACCTTATAAAATGAAGCTATGGGGTTATACGAAGAGACCCCCTAAAAAAGGTAACTAGAGACGTTATAAAGTTAATCGGAAGTTCCTCCCTGAATAATGATTTGAAAAGAAAGCTAGTTTTCAAAGACCCTTTCATGCTCTAAATCTATGGCCTACTCAAAATTCACAAACATGGTAATCCCATCCGTCCTATTGTGGACACTGTTGGTTCTTCAACTTATGAGTTTGTAAATTACTTAGCAAAGAAATTAAAACCATTAGTGGGTAACACTCCCTTCTCCATTAAAGACCAATGATTTTGTCAATATTGCGGTCAATGCCAAACTCAATGATATTGACATTTTAGTAAGCTTTGATGTCATTTCTCTCTTCACAATAATACCATTAGATGAGGCCTCAGATGTTGTTAGAGAAATAACTGATGATGAAATTGCTAGCTTAGTCGAATTTTGTGTTAGCTCTACCTATTTCAGTTTTCAAGGTGATATTTATGAATAAATAGAATAAGTAGCAATGGGCTTTAGGCTCCCCCCTATCACTGCTAATCTATTCATGAAAAGATTTGAGAAAATTGTCATTGATTCCTCACCTTTGAAACCTCATTGGTGGTATCAATTTGTAGATGATACAAATGTGAAATGGTTGCATGGTGTGAACACTTTGATGGAATTCCTGAGTCACTTAAAACTCCTTATCTGAGCATATCAAGCTCACAATGGAGTTTGAGGATAACCATTGTCTTTTGTGCTTTGATGTCCTTATTATGCGAAGAGATGATGGTACCTTATCTAAACAAGTTTATGGAAAGAAACCACATACAAATCTTCTCATCATAGCCAATTTCCATCACCAATAATCTAGAAAAAATGGAGTTTTGAAGACTTTATACATGAGAACCCCCAAAATATCTGATTTTGAACACTTAAGAAATGAAGAGAGACACCTACAAAAATGGACTAATAAATCATTGTCCTTAGGAGGTCGGATGACTCTAATTAAGTCAATTCTTCAAGCAGTGCCTATTTATGTTGCATAAGTCCTAAATATCCCAGGAACTATATTGAAACAGGGGGGATGCTTTATTTCAGAAATTCTTATGGAGTCGTACTCAAGACAAGAAGAAATGGGCCTTGGTTAAATGGGAAACTTTATGTAAGCCAAAAAACGAAGGAGGTTTGGGTTTTAGATCCTCCTCTAAGCATAATAAAGCACTCGCTACTAAACTTTATTGGAGGATGTTGGTTAATCCAACTGCCCTTTGGAGTATCACGTTCAGAGCCAAATATGTAGAGAGTCATAGACCAGAGGAACTTATTAGACTATCCCTTCCTACTAAAGGATCTCTTACCTTGAAATTTATCAGATTGGGTGAAGATCTGATTAAGAAGCAATTATTTTGGATTGTTAATAATGCATAGTCAGTGAATTTTTGGACAAAGTCTTGGGATGGGCAACCACCTCTTATTTATCAATTTCCTCAGCTAAGCTCAATTATGGAACAAATGCAGAATATGCGCTGGATTAAGGTTTGTCGGTATGTTCGACTTGATGTGCAGCGCTGGGATTTGGATAGGATCTAGATTTCGTTATCAGATTGGCCTATCTCCATTGAACCAAAGAATAAGATTATTTTACAACATGTGTTACAAACACGTTCCTTTTCTTATTCCCCACTCCCAGATAAGTTAGGATGGGGATATGGTGCTTCTGGTATATATATGGTATATGTTGGATATCATTCCTTAGCGGTTGGTAATTCTCCTCTAAAAATTTCTACTCCTCTTCCTTTTTTGGTCCATGAAGTTATTGCTCAAGAGCTTCTATTCTATCTCTAGTCTCATTCAAAATAGTATAAAATGATCACATTTTGTAGCTTACTTTACTACTAATTAATTAAGATTAGCTTAAAGGTTTTTATTAGAGGTTCCCTCTCTAATCGATTTGCCTCATACAATTATCCTCACTAGAATGAGAATAATATAATTCCAACATCTTTTTAAGTAGGTATGGCAACTAGGGCTTTAGCCTAAGGTAAGTTTTTGTGTATGGCTTCTTATTCACGAAAAAATTCTTACTGGAGAAAATCTTATGAAAAAAGGTTTGCATGGTCCTTTTAGATGTCCTTGTTGTTTAAAAGAGGACGAAACTATTCCTCATCTCTTTTTCCAGTGTTCTTGGGTGATTCCTCTCTGGGACCAATTTTCCTCTTTATTTCCGCTATGTTGGAATAATTTTGAATCTATTGAGCAGAGGTTTCAAGAGTGGAAAAAGATAATTCCAAAAGGTTAAAATCTATTTTCAATTCTTCGGAGTGGAAGTTCTCTATTACTTTGGAATATTTGGAAAGAGAGAAATAAAAGAATATTTCAACAAGAGAGCAAAGTATTATTGTACATATGGGAACAAACCAAAGTCAACATTGCAGAAACTTTGATACATAAAATATCTATACCTTCTAATCCTTCTGTTCAATGGAAGCATATATGTAACCAATTGCATATTCATCCTGGTGAATCTACCATGCCCTAGTTTCATAGTAAAAAGAAAGCAACTAGGAAAGATCAATGGATAGCTCCTCCATTAGGCTTTGGTAAATTGAATATGGATGGTGCTTCCAGGGGAAATCCAAGGAAAGCAGCGATAGGGGGGCTTGGAAGGAATGTTGACGGTATGATCCAGTTTTGTTTTGCTGAGAACCTAGGAATTTTTACTAATAATCTTGCTGAAATGAATGATATTTATAGAGGAATGCAAGAGGCATTTAAAGCTGGGTGGCAAAAACTTTAGATTGAGTCAAACTCCCAGATTACTATCAAGGTGCTATCTAATATGAATACAGGGCATTCTCCCAACTGGCAAATTGCCAAAGAAGTATGGAAAATTAGACATTTGCAGAATAATTTTCAGGTGGTGCAATTTCCCCATATTCCGAGGGAGTGGAATAAAGTCGCTGATGCTTTAGCGAATTGGGCTCTAGATAACCATGATATTCTTTACTATGGTTTGCCTCCTTTATGATGGCCTAATAAGATTCAGAGAGATATTAGTTGTATTTTGCACCTTGACTCTTCATTATGATTGTGATTCTTGCTGTTTTGTCTGATATGGCCCAAGCTTGGACTATTAGTTTCCAAGCTTGGCATGGTAGACTATGTAATTTGATTCTTATCCAATATATTTTATTTTAAAAAAAAAACTTTCAATGAAGTCCAAAGATGCCGAGGTCACCTTACCACTAACACACAATTAGAAGGTAATAAAGCTTACCTATCATATGTTCAATGTACCTCAATTAGCAAGAATTCTTAAGAGAAATGACATCAAAATGTATGTCAAACACATCAAAACCATCAGGGGTTTCTTAAAAAGTGTGAAGGATCCGAGAGAACCTAGGCTTAATAAAGAGATTTATGGGCTACAATGCTCAAGCAGTATTCCCTATATTGATTAGTCTGATAGATCATTTCAAACAAGGTTTAAGGACCATGCTCAAGACCTACATCAAGGAAATATTAAGAGATCAACATTGGTTGAGCATGAATAAAAAACAAAACACTCAATGCGTTTGGATGATGCCAAAATATTAACCTTTGAAGGTTGTTGGAAAGATAGAAGGATCATAGAGGAGATTGAAATTGAAAAGAGGCTATGTAACCTTAACGAAGATGATGGCTTCAAATTGAGTCATTCTTGGAAACCCCTAATCCGCAAGCTTGCCCCATCCTAAGTCTTGGTGTTAGCCAATTTTTTTAATTCCCCCCCACCCTCATTTTTTCTCTTACTCCCTTTGCTCTAGTATTTCGCGTACCTTCACCGATTTTTCTTTTTTGGTTCTCTTTTCTTTTTCTTTTTCTTCTTTTTCCATTTATTTTTTATTATTTTTTTATCAGTAAAAAAAAGGGGTTACCACCGTCTAATATAATATTAAGTAAAATCCTCATAAAATTAGGTACATATGATGTGAAAGACCTTTTCTATTGAAGGTACCAAGAGTTTTTGACATTATGACAACTTATACAAAAACGCTGGAAGGCACCCATAGAAGTTAAAACTAGTCATCATCTTCCTCAGCCTAATCAAAGACCATTATTGCAGGTTCACGAGTACACTCCTCCACGACCAAGGTAGCAACAGTTTCCTCCAATTTTGAAACTTTGAAGGAAGTAGTGCCAATGTTGAGCTTCAGGGAGATGGCATCCAACTTACGCCCTTTGACAATCTCATATGCAGCCATCGCTTTAAGAAGAGTCCAAATCTGTTCAAACCTCTCACCCAAATTAAATCTTAATTCGTCAATGTTTTCATGAACTGCAAAGTAGTTGTTAACACTGTGAATAACTGTCTAAACTTCAATCAACTGAGCCACTTTCAAAGTGTCTAATCTTGGAGTGGAATGGCCATGATATTTCATTCCCTGCAATACACATTCAACAGAGGTCCCTTGGCCTAACCTCGTTGCTAGCTGAGCTCTGAACAAGTTCATAGCCATCCACTTCAACATAGTCTCATCCTTCACCCCTTCAATCAAAACTCTTTGCCAAAAGTTTAAAGCTTCTTCCACATTCATATGAGTGCTTTTGTCAAGCAACGTCCCAATATCAAATAACTGCTTAAGCTTGAGATCATTGACAAGGCACATCAAGGAACTGTGAATGCCCTCAAGAGAATATTTACTACTCATCTCATGATGCATTTCATGAGCAATATTGATTGTCATTTTGTTGTGAATGCTTTTCTTAGTTCTACTAGAGGGCCCAACCTTATCTCCATGGTTAGCCATGCCTAAGAAAATGAGCAAGCATAAAGGAACTCGAATTCTCATAAGTATGTCAAGCAAGATAGAAATAAAGGAGCTGCTATCAAAATAGAAAGAAGCGCACCCATGCTCAACCCAAGAGCATAGGGAAATCATGTTTTCTAAGAATTTTAAAAAGATAGCTTTCCCCGTGCCCTTATGCAAGCCAAAGTAACTTTCTCAGTTGAAATTAGGCTTGAAAATACTTCAAAAAATCAACCCCTTTAAGCATCAGAGATTTGATTTTTTGACAGTCCATGTAATTGATCTGTATGATTTTTGGGTAAAACTATGTGCTTGTTTTTCATTGACGCGTTTCGAATCACAATCTATGATTCATCATCAAGAACTAGTTAATGTAAGTAGGGGGAGTAGAATATACAAACAAGGGCACCAAAATACTACAACAGATGGAAGAACCATCCAATTCAACTTTCAAAAAGTAAGCCCGAGTTTTCCACAATACCAGAGAGCAACAAAAATCACAAACCATTCATGTACGTACCAAAGGAAAGCCAAGGGAGAAGCAAGAGAAGATATTACATACATGTAAGTAGCCTTTGAGCTTGTTGTGCATACCATTGCTTCCCTCAAATGAGAAAAGTGAGGGCAAGTGCAAAGATTTTAAGCTACTTAAACATGCCATGTTTTGTGCAATCAAGTCTATCATGATTTCAAAGACACCAACAACCATTCAAAATGAATGCCCCTTCAAGTTACTCAAATTCCTAAAAATTACTTTAATCATTATTTTGATCGAGTTGATCTTTGGCGAAAAGACTTTTAACGTTGCTATCAAACGAATGAGGGGACAATATTCAGTGTTAAGGCTTGGGAATTAAGCCCAACTCCTAAGTTGGCCAAATAATCAATGACTTGGTTTACACCATGTTTGCTCAAAAATTTGTTAGGGGGACAAATTGATGACTTTGAGTCAACAGTGTGGGAAATAAGTCCTCACGTTAGTTAGCAACACAGGGATAAAGTCCTTCTCCTATTAGTATATGGAGCTACTTTTATTGAAAGCCAAAAAAGGGAAAAGCAGGGGGAAAGCTATTCACAACTATTTACAACAAAAATGTTTTCCATTGGGGGTTTCATACTTTTAACCCGAAAGCACATAAAGAATAAGAAAGGAAATGAAGGGAATAATGGGGAGAAGAGAAAAATGAGAAAATGAAATAAGAAAGGAAGAATGAGATTATTCTAGTTAGCTAAACATAGACGTTGCTATTATAACCCTAGAAAAGATGGACAACCCTAGATAGCTAAACACAGAGACTCACCAAAATAGTCCAAGATTTGAGGTGTAACAGAGGAAACTTTTTTCACAAAAATGAGATGAGAAAGACAAATACTAAGCATACGAATATGATACATATACCAGAGAGATTGGACAATCTTACCAAAAAAAATATTCACCAACCTTGTATTTTCCAATAAAAACAAGTGTAAAATCGCATTTTTATTCTCACCAAGGATTCCTAATGGCAAAGTTCATAATGTAGATTCAACAAAAAATTCTACACTTAAGAACTTCACATTCATTGACTATCTAACAATAACATTTTAGCAAAATGAAAGAACAAGAATCAAAGTGAACTGACATACTCATGCATATCATCACTCATAAAATCTCAGGAAACAAAGCCCTGTAAATCATTTCTTTATTGATTCTTCATAGGACTGTATATACAAATTCCTTCCTTCCACTTAACAAAAGTTTCACTGTCAGAAAACCAACCAGCATAAAGCTAACTTGAGCCTCGTTGAAGCTAACTTTATAAATAAAATCCAAACTCCTATTTATAAGTTACAATAGATGTAACCCCCCACAACCACCTTCATAACCAACTTTATGGTAAAAAAGTTGTATTTTACACTTTATCTTTTATTGACTTTAAAAAGGTAAACATAACCCTTTTAAGTGATTAAAAAAAAGCGCAACTGAAAAATAGAAACTTAAAAAGCTAAAAAGTGACTTTTAGAGATTAAGAGGAGAAGATAAGTCATTTCGCTAAGTAGGCCCCGATTCTCTTGCTTGGACTAGATTTGACTCCTCTTGCTTGTTTTTTCAAGTGTTTTTTCTCCCTCAGATATTTTATCATGGCACACACTAAAAGCCTTTGCTCATTTGTTCAATTTGAAGGTTTTCCAGGTAGCTCAGTCGAACAAGCCCTGGGAACTTCTCTAGCTTAGGACAATCCCATATGTCTAACATTTCCACATCAATGTTACCTTAGATTATTTTTGAATTTTGGCACTTATACAACCAAAGATAATAGAGCTTCCCACATCCATCAATTGTAATATTTCCCAAAAAACTTGGACATTGAATACCTTGAAACTTCGAGGGACACTCTCATTATTAATAAATATATCTTCTTCATCACAAAATTTTGTGACCAACAAGTTAAACTCCATGGATTTTCTTAGTTTCTCCATATCTAGTCATACTCTCTGACGAGCTTCACAAACATCGTACTCATTCCAATTACCATTATTTATCTGAAACAAGTCCATATGTATAACTCGCCTTTCCTCTGATGAAGAAGAATCAACAAAGCACTGTACCTATTGTAATATCCTCGACGATGACAATGCACAAGAAATGACTCGAGATGTTGCATCTTTCTTCACACGGTTGATGATACTCTTGGAATCGTTTATCAGATCATACTCCACTGTGCTACTTGCCGGTTTGGGACATTGAGTTTTTTGGATTCTTCGAACAAAAATTTAATTTCTTAGGTGATTGGGCATTTTTGTATGGTTAGTAGGAAGAAACTATTCAATAACTTGGCAAGCTTTTAAAAATCATATGACGAGCTATGTGGGCTTTGAAAGGTCAAATTACATATAAAATGCACGCAACATGTAAAACAATATGCAATCGTCCCCAATTGCCTTTCAATCTTGAATGCCAACAATTTTATTGGTAACACCACTTTTTGAATATGCAATCGTCCTAAGATCTGTTTGATGCGGCCTCCCAATGGCATCCTTGCTCCCAAAGAGTCTATACTTGCATCGGGTAATATCTTTTATTTTTAATTTGCTTACTTTGGTGGTTTGTGCTCTGTACCTTTTGTCTGATGGTAAAGTTGCTTTGCAGTTGTAAAGTTTGTGGAGCAGTCAGAGCATCTCAAGGAAAAGAAGACTACCAAGGATAAGTTTAAGATTGTTAGTCTGAAAGTGAAACAGGGCACGAAGTATACCCCGAATTGGTAAGCAATATTTTGTCCTATTCCTGAGGTTATTTCTGCAATTTTTTTTCGCTTAATATTTACAAAAGAGAGGATAGACTCTGAAATATACCGGATAGATTTTTTTCTTTTGTTTTTGTGTACGAGTTCGAGGAGCAAAAAGATTTGGTGTTTGTGAAGAGGGTAGTCTTTCTTGATCTAGAACGTCCTTCTCAGGTATTATTCCCAATAATATTATGCCCCTGCATCCTGAATATATTTTGTGAGCTATGAAATATGTAAAGCAGCTCGAGCTTAGATAAGTTGGTAACGCTTGATTTATCACAAGCTTTATCAAATGGTCCAAAGTCCAGAGGTACAAAGATGACCAATAGCTATAAGATAAAAGTGTGAGTTTCCTTTGTTGCTTATAGCCCTGTAGGGTCTAATAGGCCTTTTAGGATGTTCAGGGAACGCTGTGACCTAAGAAAAAAATTGCTATAAGATAAAAGTGTGAATTTCCTTTGTTGCCACATCCGGCTCTTATAGCCCTGTAGGGTCTAATAGGCCTTTTAGGATGTCAGGGAACGCTGTGACCTAAGAAAAAAATTGTACACCACCTTACTTTTAAATGTATGAAATCTTAATAATTACAAGGCAGATTAAGGTTTCATTGAATCTAAATTTAGACATGCAAACTGTGGTCAATTAGACTAAATAAACAAAGTCTTTCTAAATATATTGATTGATATCTGTCAATTATGTTCTCTAAACTTTTTCTAGGATGGGGTATGGTGAACACTGAGCCCTTTACTATCTATGGATGATGAACTTTGTATTGAGAAGGATCCGGAGACGCTGAAGAAACGGTTCCCTGAAGTAGAAGCTATTAAACAAGTTCAAAAAGTTCCCCAAGTTAACAAGGCAGCGAACTCAGTAGCTCCTCAAGAATTAATCATTGATGTATGGGGGAGTTTAGGCTTTAAGGCCTCTTTTTCTATGGTTACATATGTATTTGCAATTTACCTTTCTTTTTTTTGGGGTTTTTATGAAGGCACAAGGGGAAAAGTAATATTTGTACAAATATTTATATTATATATTAATAGTAATATAGAATATGGGATTGTAAATATTCCTTTACGTTGTATTGTACATCATTTCCTTGCCTCCACTAAAAATATTACATTGTTGTTACAAAAGCAAGACAGGTTAATGATCACAAGTTTCAGTGAAATATGATTATTTACGTTCTTTTGTTTTACAAAAATGGCTTTACTAAAATAGATATTTACATTCATTTTGGCATAACATGCAGTTTTGGAGCAATTGCTAGTATATAAACTATTAATAGAGATATGAAAACATAAAATAAAAAAATCACAAAAAATCGGATTCGACGATACATTGCGAGTAGAGAATTTGCACTTGTTGCTAGCGTTAAATACAACTCTGAGTCACCGACAGCACTGAGCAAACTAAAAAACTTATAAAAACTATTATTCGTCACACATAAAAAACAATTCTAAAATCCATTCTTTTTTAATGATACGTACAATTATTTTTCACAACTTTTCATTACCAAAATATTGAATGAATAATTATCCTTCAATTTAAATTAAGGCAAACTTTTCAAATTTAATCACTGATCGAGATTAACATGTTTCAAAACATTACGATTACCACATAAAATCATTTTTAAAAAAAACTTAAAGTCTGCATGAGAGTCATGTTTTAAGCCCCCTTTTTAAAATTCCCACTTTAAAAGAAACCTACGTGGAAGGTTTATAAGTTTTTTTTTCAAAAGTGGAAAGGGCGGCGGAAATAAAATATAATGAGGGATTTTTAGGTGCGAAAACTATGTTTTAAGACTTAACAAAAGTCGTTTAGAATGATTTTGAAGGATTTTAATGTGTCTTTTTGTATGTTGTATGATTTAAATGGGTTTTTTTATATTTGATGTTGATAGTTTAGTTTAGTTTTTTTTTTTTTAAAGGTTAATTTTATGCAATGGAGGGTTTTTTGTGATAGTCGGATTAATGTTGGGATTTATAATTTTATTTAGTATGATAGTGGATTTTGACATGTGTCTGGATATATTATCGAAATTCAATGATGTTTTTGATATAGTATTAAAATTTGTTAAAGTTAAATTTAAGTTCAATTTGGTTTCTTTTTTGATTTTTTATTGATTTTGTCCACTCTTGTACTGCTTTATGGATACTTTAGAGTACACATAGGAATAAAAAAGATATGAACCACCACCTTTAGCCATCTCGGAAGTGCAAAATCAAACACTATTCAAAGTTGATCTAAAGTAGACCAAATACTATCATGAGAAGATATCTCACCTAAGCATATGTCATAGGAGTCATTACACACCTTGTGTCTACTTTAAATGGTGACACGTTTTTGTGCTTTTTCGTGATACAAGAAATGGTGGAGTCATTTTGTAGTATCTCATCCTTCGTGAATCCTCCTTCATACGTCCAAGGATGGCAACCTTGTATGTAGCATCATCCAGCATCAAGTGTCCCATTATGACTATTATCTATGACTTTGTTTTCAAGTGTGGGACTTGGCTCTAAGACGTGATCTTCTCTTGCCGAAAAAGGTATAGTCAAGAGATCATTAATACGCTTAACTTTGTAATTCAAAACTCCCAAAAATTAGATTTCAATATGTGACTCAAGCTTTGATCATTGGGCTACGGAGTTGGTGTCTGTTTTACAAAAAATTTACCATCCATGTTATTAAAACACCTCTAATTGCTTGTGAGAGCGCAATTGGGAGTGTTTTCGTGAAATGTAAAATTTTATGACAACACACCTAACATGGTTGATCAAATAAGTCGAGAATCTAGTCAAGAGTTCTTTGCAATATTCCAGCACCATGGTTAGTTGCCAATTGTTAATACTATTAGTTCTCAAGGCATTTAAAACATTTCTCGAATCTCCTTCTAGAAATTTTGGTCCAGTTACTATCCAAAGAAATCTTTAGACCTCAAAATAAATCTTTGACCTCGACAAGGCTATTTGTTCATTTGCCCAATGCCTCACTAAAACCAAGAAGTGGGAGGCCTTTGTCGTTTTTGAAAATTCCACTAACTCCCACCCAACTAGGTTTCCTTTTTTCCACTCCATCGAAATTTAATTTGATAGTAAGGTCATGAAGAGGGATCCAACAATCATTTAATCTTATCTTGATAACTCTACCAACCCTTTCATTAGGGATATTTTTATTTATTTTATTTAATAATAATATTATTATTATTTTATATTTATACAAATTTATATTTTATACTTATTAATATTATAAAATATATCCCCTATTAATGGGTCATTGGTAAAGAAGTATGGCCTTAGTAGGGATGCAAATGTGGATTGGATCCCACCCCCTCCAAGCTAGCTTAAACTAATGTTTGATGGTGCTTCTCTAGGCAATCCTGGGGCATCTGGTGTTGGTTGCATCATTAAGGATTGTTGTAGCTCCCTCATTAGAGCAACCTCCCTCAAATTAGTCAATGGTGTGAATAACGAGGTAGAGGCTTAGGCATTGGTCTTAGGTATTGATTTGGCACTTCAGTGTGGCCTAGACAATTTGATCATTGAGGGAGATTCAATGATCATGATTCAAGCATTGAGTAAAAACATTGTAAAGGCTTGGTCACTTAAGAATATCCTAGAGTGGATTTGGCCCTGGCTGGAGTCCTTTTCTTCATGAAGAGCCCAACATTGCTTCCGTGAAGCAAACACAATTGTTGACTTCCTTGATAACCAAGGTATTACGCAAGTTGAAGACCTTGTGGGTGATAATGTAGTGACTTATTGGCTTGCTTATGTTTATTCTCCTTTGGTTGATCTGGGTTAGGGGTAGTGTTTGTCTCCCTATCCTTCTCTCCTAGTTGGTGTTCTTAACCCACTCATGCTCTTTTGTAGCCATTGTGCAACCTTTTTTCATGATTTTCAAATTATGTCCCCAGCCTCAGATCATGTTTGTTAGTGGCAGTGTTTGGTTGTCTTTCCCTAATGTAATGGTGCATTTGTGTGGTGGGTGTGGAGATTTTAATCCTTCCTTGGTCTTTGTACTCACCATAATTAGTTTTTTGGCTCTCCTCTCTCTATATCCTCTACCTTCTTGCTCTTAGTTATCATGTATCAATCTTGGATGGTCGTTGTTGCAGAACTATTGTTGTGTGTTCAAGGGAAAAAGGAGATGGATTTTTTTTGGTGAGATAATGGAGAACAAGGTGAAGTGTGTCTTCTAGGTACCATCGCCATGCATTCTTTAGTCTATCTTAAAAAAATTGGGTGAGCCCTTTGTAATTTCTCTCAACAAGGTCAAGGTTAATTTGACCATGGTCTTAGTGTTTGCAAACAATCTACTGTTACTTGTGGAAGACAAATAAGCCATAAATTTGGTCAATTTTTTCGTAAAACTTGTTCACAGTTTGGGTGTGGCTAAGGTAGTGAATGCTTTTAATTAGGGTAGTCGCATCTATCTACCCCTATCCAGACGAGATGAAGTTGGCCTAGTGTCATTGTCAATCTTAGGGAGCTGGAAGGGTGGTTTGTGACTCTCTTCAATTTTGTAGAGCATGTTTCAACAACTTGGAAGGATAACTCATCTTAGGTTGGGAATATACTTTTGGATCCTCCTTTGGATGCTATTGAAAACCCTGTCCTGAGTTTAGAGGCTCTGTTGCATGTTAGGCACTCTCCAATTAAAATGGCAGTTGTGAAATTTATTTTTGCGTTGTAGACATGGATGCAATTTTCTCACCTAGCTGGGTAAAGACTCCTCCTAAGTCTTGCTTTTGGGCCTCCTATGGTCTCCTGAAGTCTCGATTAGACTCATCTAGCCATGAATCATATGCAATAGGGAAGTCCAGGAGTAGCAGACGTTGAGTAGGCAGTGGTTCATCTTCGACTAATCCACATCCTTTGATAACATATACGGGGTTGGACTTTGACGTGGCAGGGGCACTGGGGGGATGGGATGCGAGCGGTGACACGATAAGCCCCCCAGGGGGTGATTGTGTGGTGGTGGACTCTGATTCCCTGTCCAAATCTTGATGACCATCTTTGTGAAGGATTGTAGTTGGCACATGTTTCATTTTTTTTAGTGTTTTTATCCATAGGTCTCTCTAGTATGAATTCTGGTTATCTTTGTATGGCTTCACCTCCCCTGCAAGGGGTTTTTGTTTATGTGATCATTTTTGCCCCAAATTCTCAGAGCCTTATGGTTGATGGTTCACCTATTTTACTGTAATGTTTTTCTTTGGTTAAGCTAATATATCGATGAGGGATTCGTTAAAACCCTCAATTATTGATATATGTGTGTGTGTATGTATGTACACACACACACACACACACACACACACATATGTGTGTGTATATATGTGTGTGTGTGTGTGTGTGTGTGTGTGTGTATATGATAATTGAGATATAATCGAGAGCCTAGATCTCCAAGTGATCATCTACCACATATATTAGATATACCAATAAAGGCCACAACCGATCCGAGAATACTAACAACACCTACCATCAATGTCGATAATAACTAATGACCATTAATAACTTTTGGAATATGAACCACAGCCACAATTGACCTCATATGTCTTTCCAAAGATTTAAACCTAAGTAGGGCTTGAAACAACCAAGCCACTTAACCAACTCACCCATATCTCATTGACAAATTTTATTTTAATTATTATTTTATTATTTTATTTTATTTTTCTTATTATATATATATATATATATATATATATATATATATATATATATATAATTTTTTACTAATTAATATTACATTTTATTTTAATTTTGAACTTTAATCAAAAAAATTATTTCAAATTAAAAATACATTTAATTTAATTTAAATCTATTTTATTTTATCATTATTATTTTATTTATTATGATTACTTTACATTTATAATTATTTACTTTTACTTTATATTTATTATTTTTTTATTTTATATTTTTATATATTATATTATATTTTTTTATTTTATTTTTTATGTTCTCTTCTTCTTTTTATATGTCGGTCTTCTTGATTCTCCTTTTAAGTTTTTGTTTGTATCATGAGTACTATATAAAATCTTGATGTATATTTTTCAATCATTTCTTCCGTGAAAATGAATTTAGTAGTGAAATTTGAAACGTCAAAAATAACTTTATTATATAATTAATTTTAAAAAAAACTCTATTTAATATGAATTGATTCAAGATAAAACATAATTATATATTATTTTAAAATTAAAAACTATAAAATTTAAATCAATGAATTATACTTCTAATTACTCAATATCATAATTTCTCAATATCATTTGACACCAATTGATAATGCAAAACTAAACAAAATTAAGTGGTAGTGAATATTATATCAAAATAAAAAATAATATTCAAAAGACTAAACTTTGAAACTTAAAATAGTAAATTCAAATTGAAGTGACAATATATGTTCAATTAAAATCATAAATCATAAAAGATTGTTCAAACCCCACATATATGGTACGTATAGTCCTCCTCCTCCTTTTATCATAGAGTTGTATTGTGGGATCAAATCTTAGCCCTCACTTTGATGAATGTACTATCAAATTCTTTGTATGTTTCTCCAAGTTAAATGTTTAGGTCTTCCTAAGTCGAGATGGGATGGTCGCCCTTACCTCTCTAGTCTAGAGAGTTGGGTGCCCTTCCCTCTATAGTCTATACACACCACTATTTAGCTCTAATTCTAGTTCTAGTTCCATAACAGGTCACCTAGGCTATGGGGTTAATAAATAAGATTATAAATTTACAATTTATTTGTTGGCCCCAGAAGCCAACTATATTATTTTTGATACATTTTGTAAACACATGGTTGTGATATGGTGTAAAGTTTTATATAAGACATCAGAGCTTGTTTGTCATATGGGCCTTGTTCTTAGAATGATGTGTCATGTTATTAGGGCTTAACAATGTAGAAGGTACATTATGAGTCGACATTAGATAATATATCTAACCACTCACATTGTTCTAAGCCCGTGCCCATATAAGAGGTCTTTGGATGAAAAGAAGAGGGAGAGCATCCATGTATTGTATGCTAAAATAATGAGGATTTAGTTCCCTATATATTACTAAAGTTGTTAGTGTCATGCTTTCTTAAAATACACTCTTATGGAAGATATTATGTTGATTTCACCTTTTGTTATAAAAGTGCCACTTTTTGAGTCTTGAGGGTCTAAAGTAATCAATTTTGCTAATCAAGTGAGTAATTCCTTTTGGAGTCGATATGTCAATACATGGTGATGTTTGTCTGTTGGCTTAAATGTCTTAATCATACAATGATAAATTAAGTTAAAATTTTGGTTATGTTGTTGGGATCTTCAATTAGTTTCATAGTTATAAAATGTTTTGGAGGTCTACACAAGATGAGATAGATGTATGGATATATTTGATAACACTAGAGTTCATTGGGCAGGAGGCATCTACAATTTTAAACCCTGAAACATGAAGGGAAGAATACTTATATGATTAATTATATGATGCATTTTGTTTGGTTTTGTGGTCTAATAGATAATAAGTTTATATTATATTTTATAATATAATTTTGGATTTAGTTATACTAAAGCAAATAAACTTAATCAACTTTGATTAAGTTATGTGAATAGTTGTACGTTAGGTAGCACAATTGGCTTTGGTAGTTGAGTCTCATGCAAATATAATTATATAAAGTTGTATTTTTACTTTCAAATAAATATAATACAATGAAATATTCTCTTAATATTTTTGAATAAAATGTGGTTATTTCTATCTACCTAAAGTCTAATAGTGGTATCATAGCTTTCATGATGCCAGGGTTATAAAAATCATAAGAGAAATGGGTCAAGTGCAAAGATAATTGGAAGAGATCAATTCCTTGAGTTGTGGTTTACAAAGAGAGGTTTTAATCAAATATTTTCAAGCACTATACAAACTTGACACATACATTGTTTTTGTTGCAGCACATAGGTGCATGTGAATGGAAAAAGACA
The DNA here is from genome assembly GCA_037957365.1 of Torreya grandis. Lineage (NCBI taxonomy): Eukaryota > Viridiplantae > Streptophyta > Pinopsida > Cupressales > Taxaceae > Torreya > Torreya grandis. The sequence continues at coordinate 1,887,861 of JARHVA010001046.1, read as the reverse complement.
TACAATATTTGTTGATGAGTGGATATGTAGGCCAAGACTACATGGAAGACGAGTCTCCCACGTAAAATTTAGAACAAACAAAAGCCTTTCCTTTAATCATTTTGTACTTTTTCTCAATAATTTAGTATTTTTTGTTATGTACTTATTGGGAATACATTTCTTAAGTGTCATTGAATTGTTGACTGTACCAACGTGAAAGAAATGGAATGAAGTATGTGTTGGAAATGGCATGAGAAAAAAGTGAATGGAAGATTGCATAATTTGCTTCAAAGAAGAAATATCTCTATAGAATATGATTAACTGCTTCCTGAAGCCTTTTTGCTCTATGTAGTAAGTTGAAAACTTGTTTTATGGTGTGAGAAGAAAGTGAATGGAAGATTGCATAATTTGCTTAAAAGAAGAATTATCTCTAGAAAATATGATAACTACTTTTTGAAGTCGTTTTGCTCTATGTAGCAAGTTGAAAACTTGTTTTATGGTGTGAGAAGCAAGTGAATGGAAACCTGCATAATCTGCTTAAAAGAAGAAATATGCTCTAGAAAATATGATTAACTACTTCTTGAAGCCTTTTTGCTCTATGTAGCCAGTGGAAAACTTGTTTTTGCTTTGGCTGGGATGTGACAAATTCTACGAGATGTGATTCTAATTTTTGGCTACCAAAAGCTGTGTTGGATGTGATTGGTACAACTGTCATGGTGTTGAAACATCAATGCCAAAATATGGGTATGGTGTGAATATTGATGTGAGCATGTTACAAGCATTGGGAGGCATTGAAATTGGGACCAAGCTATTAGGCAAACAAAATACCTCATAGTCATCTCCCTAAAACTGATGTTAGTCTTTACTATTTCATTAAAAAAATGTTGTTTGCAGTTGATGTGTATGGGCATGGTGCATGGTATGGAAGCGTGGGATGTAGTCACCATCATATCATATCATATCATGTTGGAGTAAGAACAACATTGAATGCTACCTCCACCTTATTAGACGTCGAACAAAATCATTAAAAGGGAATCTAATAAATGTTAAAGACTTAAGTGAGACTTTAATATATTAGGATTTTTCCCCCTCGAACAAGCCATTGAGATTGGTGTCATGACACTTCCATTGAAGAAATTGAAGAATAGGACTTGAAGAACATAAAATAAAATAGAACTTAGAGCGTTTTTGGAGTCACAAGCACATTGAAGACAAAGAATTCAAAATAAAAAAAGAGAAAATAGAGTAAAAAATTTTACAGTTAAAGTTTGACCTTTTTGTCATTAAAAAGAGAACATATTTTGGGGAAGAAATTGTGCCATGATTATTTTGGTACATGTATTTGATGACATTTATTTTTATTTACTAAAAATTCAATTTGGTTTATTTGCAGTTTCATACAATTGTATTTGGGTATATACATAATGAATGTCTTTGTTTTGTTCTCATGAGGGCCTCATGTGTAGTATGTTGACATTTGAATGCAATATATACCTCTAGTATCCATCTAAATGCTAATCAAATCAAATTATGTAGTATCCATAATATTTATAGTTGTTAGATATATTTTGAAAAGAACCCTATAAAAATCCAAACCTTCTAAAATGTCATATTCAACTATTTAATATATTTAGGAATACCACATAAATACATAATGTCATTACCCTTGACTAGTTAAATTTATAAATGTATATCTTTTATATATAGTGAAAATACATCATATTAAATATACCTTGTATATATAATTCTATCATCTTGTATATAGATATGTAATTATCCTATTATTGCAAGTGTTCATCTATTCATTTTCTTCTTCAATTGCAATACAAATGAACCAAATGCTCATATGCTTCTAATTATATTTCAATATGTAATTTTAGTAAACCCTAACGAAACCCTTTCCATATTTATGCAGTAGTAGGAAGCCCAAATGAATCCAATTACAACTATTCATATGATCACATTTTTATTCAATTGCAATAGAAATGAACCCAAATGCAACTGTTCATATGCTTTGTACTATATTTCTATATGCAACTCTACTAAACCTAATGAAACCCTTGCTTATACAATTTTATAAAATCTGCATGAACCCAAATGCAATTGTTTATATGTTCATATCATCTATGTTACAATCATCCATGTATACATTTGCAACTCAGAACTTCAAACTTGAACAACTACTATATAGTGTGGATTACTGTAAAACATGGTAGTTCTTATTTGTAACCAATTTTTTTAATTTAAATTAAATATGCTATAATTAATATATTAATATGATACAAGTAATGTATTTATGAAACTGTAACAAACCCAAACAAATCTAATTATAACTGTTCATATGATCAAGTTGTTTTTAATTACAATGCAATTGAATCCAAATGCAATTGTTCATATGCTTAATATATGGTATGATACAAATAATGTATATATGGAATTATAGCAAACCCAAATGAATCCAATTGCAATTGTTCATATGATTAGATTGATCTTTAATTACAATACAAATGAACCCAAATGCAATTGTTCATATGATTCATCTTATATTTCCAAATGTAACTCTACTAAAATCAAATGAAACCATTGTTGTTTATATACAACATTGACAAACCCAAATATACCCAATTGAAATGGTTCATATGATCATATTCTTCTTCATTTGTAACACAAATGAACCTAAATGTATTTTTTCATATGCTTCTTATTATATTTCCATATGTAAATGTAGTAGACCCTAATGCACTGAATTACGACTATTTATACCAAAATGTATGCAATTGATGTAAACCCAAATGAACGCAATCATAATTGTTCATATGAATGTATGCTTCTTAATTTACAATAGTAGAAAAACAAAATTTAACTGCAATTTTCATCTATAGTTATGATCTACCTTGTTTTACAGTTGCAAATTCAATTGCAATTGTCATCTATATTATGATTTGCCATGTTTGACAGTCATGATTTTACATGATTTACCTATCAACTTATTATTTTGTGAAATGTTTTGAAGTTAAACATTATAAGTGCATTATTTATTTTTGTTTTGAGTGTAATTATTTGATAGTTTACATACAATTGGGGTAGGGGATTGGCAAGTACGATGAGGGAAACTAAATGAAATAACATTACCAACATTTCAGTTTAAGAGATGCTTGAAAAAAAAGTATTCTCAGGGATAAATTTAAAATGGAGTGAGTTCAGATGAAAAAATGAATCAGTAAAATTAGTGGCAATGATACCTTTGAAACAACTTGATAACATTATGTTAGGAGAAAAAATAAATCAAGATGCCTTATGCACATTTGTATGTAAGAAGTGGACACAACTAACTGGGAAGGGAAAATGACTTATGGATGTTAAATACAGTAAAACGTAAGGCCTTTTTAAAGTTAATATTGTGCATTGTTATCATCAAAAAAATTTAACTTTAAATTAATCATTGTATTTTTGTTTAAAATATTGGTGCTCATATGGTCTTTAAGATATAATAAATGCACTTCATACCCCACAAAAGATGAGGGAGTGTCATAAATAAAGAGGTTGCTTATGCCACTTTATTATGAGGGTGTATGAATATAAATCTGGAATTTCATTCATAACCTTAAAAAACTATCAACATATTGACGTAAAAGGGGTTCCTTGTCATGGAATACATGAGCCCTCCAAAGTTTGTAGGGCTATGCACACCCTTCGACTCTCTTATGAACTGATTTCAAGGATAGAGGCACTTTTTAGCAATAGTTGTGCCCATGGATACAATATGTGATTTTAACTACTTGAATGATTTTTTTTGGTGAATTTACAAGTGAAAGAATAATATGATGTAAACATATGTGGCAAATTGAGAAAGATGAAGGTCTAAAAACATGATAAGGATCATCGTAGCGTGAACATGTGGTATAAAGAAGATAAAGAGAGTTGTTTTTTCTACACCAAACTTGGAAATAATGGTGAAACCCAATTTATAAATAGTATTCAAACTAAATGGATGTTAGAGATCATGGCTAAACATTCACTAAATAATGTCATTGCCATGGATTCAAATTTCAACACCTACAAGGATGGGGTGAGTTTAAGTTTAGTGTAAAGTTTCATCTTGTATTTACATATATATATGTGTGTGTGTGTGTGGTCAAAAATAGGTTGTATTTAAGGTTTATTTGCACATTTTCATTAATTGTGTGAATTTTAAGACTTGAATTTGCAATTTTGTTTACACCTTGCATCAACAATAAATTCATTTTATTTTCATGAAATGTAATATCAAATTTATACACTAGTTATCTTTGACAAGAAAGAAAGTGGTGTGCCTATGGCATGGGTGATCACATCACACACAACTAGACTTTTAATATCTAAAAATGTCTAAAAATTTTATTGCTCAAGGCATTCAACATCAACTTGGTTGGAAGGTGGTAGCATTCATGACTGATGATGTTGCAACTGAACTTGAAGCAATACAATAATTAAATTTATGGTTTAGTACTCATTATTTGTTTATTTTAAAACCCTGATGTTAGTTCATCGACTTTAAGTCATTTGGCTTATCTAGGAATGTTTTCAACTGTAGACAAATTCTTTGTATGTGGCAGGTTCTTTGTATGTGTAAGGCAAATTTTCTCCAAGCTTGGAGAGATAATGCATGGTGTACTTATGACCATGAATGAGTTATGACTAATCTTGCAGACTTTTATAAGGAATTTTATAATAAACATGATTTTTTTGAGTACTTTATGACATACTAGATCAATAATGATAAAGCTTGTAATGTATTATTTCCTTGTGCATTTCAATTCATTATTTATTGTAAAAGATTGTTTATATCTTTCTTTTATAATTTCAAGTCGTTGTTTGGTGATCACTAAAATTGTGAAATTCACTTTGTTGGCAGATTTGTCGGTAAATATTTCATCATTTCTCTCATTTGAATTAGGATACCAGTGCATCCATTGAATCATACCATTGATTTCTTCAAAGATGATTTTTGGTTGACCACATGAAAAAATTATGGTTGAGGGATGGATTAGTTGATATTTGTTCTCTTGAAGTAAGTTGAGCCATATTATTAGAATCATAACTGTTTGAAGCAACTAGGATTTTAGAAGAACTATAAGTAGGAGAAATTGTATAACCAATTATTGAAAAAGTCTATACATACTCTAGATGGACATTGCTCTCCTCATGAGAGCATTATAAATGCTTATTGGGGGAGAAGCCAAATGAGAAAGAACATCAAATATGTCATGGGAAAATTTGGTCTAATATTTTATATGTGTGATTGTATGTGGGCTTTAAGTGGAAATTAGTGCAAACATGTGCTAAAAGTAAAGTCTTTGATATTTGCATGGGTCCAAGACATCGATGGTAATGAATAAATGAAAATATGTGTGAGGAGGTAAATTCTTTTGTTGAATTGTAGAATCCAGAAGTCAACATTGTAAAGTTGGATTGTGAAAGTGAATTTCAAAATATTGTTTATAAGAGCACCAATGAGAGTATAACTTCCCCTACATGGAAACATGTTAGTTATGAAACACTTGATTGGATGAAACAAGTGATTGAACATCCTCCCGAGTCTCTAGATAGTGGATTAAAATTGGCTTGTTTGGTTGTAAAAATGCATGACAAAGTTAAAGATGAAACCTCAATGGACTATGAATTCATTGTAGAGCCAATGTATGCTAATGGATTGTTGAAATAGATCCTAAGTTTTCTTAGTACATTATGAAGGGGAAGCAAAAAATAAATCCAAATGTATAATAAATTCATCATCAAGGAGTACACAATAAACTTCATTTAGTTTTCCACATTATGTAAAACATGGTCATAGGGCTAAGAAAGGATTGTTTTCACTAGACAATTCATTAGAATAAATTATTGCCACCGAACCATAGATTGATGATCCACATAGGAATAATCAAGTGAGTCCAACATAATTTTTTGAGATCAACCATTCTCGACGTAAACTATATTTTAGTAGTTGTTTTGGAAGGTCTAGCATACGTAATCTACTCAGTTACTAATTTTGAAATCACATAATGAATATATCTGATCGGAGTGAGTTTGTAATATTTTATACTCAAAGATTTTTACGTGCGAATAATTTTTTTGAAATGATACTTTTAAATATTGTTTCTATGTTACTTTTTAAGCATTTTTTATGCTGTAATTAGTTATTATTGTTTATTTTTAATAGTTGCATTTGGGTTTACATTAGTTTGGTACAATTTCATATATGAAAAGAATTTGAATAGTTTCATTTAAAATCATTTGGGTTTTCTATAGTTCCATATATAATGTAGATATTCAAATGTGGATTTATATGTTAAACTAGTCTTTTACACTTGGAAAATATCAATCATGGCTCCACCCTTCAGTTCTTAGCCTACATTGTAGCTTAAAGGCTTGAGTTTTCCATCCCATTGTGCCTAAATGCTTATCTTATAGTCTAACCTTGATATGATGATTACCCAGATCACCTATAGCCCATAATATGCTTAAAATATGATATATATCCTTCACTATCAATTACAAAACTTCAAAAAGTTTATATCTTCTTAGACACTTGCATTCAAACTTGGACACTAGTATCAATTCTAGTGTCCCTGCTCCAACATAGATGTTCGTACCTTACAAACACTCAAATTTGAAAATATTTCGTAATGTACAGGTCAACCTATTTATTTTATTTAACCCTTTCATGATAAATTTTTTCAAATATGTGTTATAAATACAAGTTATGGCCCACTCATTATTCATCTAGAAAACACCCCTCAAGCTTACACTACACTACTAAAAATTAATCACGCAACTAAGCTATTCTACCCTATTATTTCCTATTTCCAAATTAGTCATAGGAACAATCTTATTATAGTTTTGAAGGATCAAAAGAATAACCCATGAGCAATATTTTCCAAGTTACAAGCTAGATCACTACATGCACTTGCATATAACATATTGCATCATTGTTTACACACAAGCCCAAATAAAGGGGATAACTACATCTGTCTGAGGCCCTCTTCGAAATATATGGCTATGTAAGATTCACTCACTGATAGAGGGGTCATTGAGTTCATATTAACTTTGATCGAACCCACTAAACCCTATTTTTATAAGGTGGCATTCCCTAATGGGTAAGTGCACCAACTTGGGGGACAAAAAAGGGCCTACCCATGGACATGATTTTTCTAAAATTTCAAAAATGTAAATTTTTACAGATAAGTAGAGATAGCTACACTCAAAATTTGAAGATGGTATAAAAACATGAATTGTAGAATTTTGAGTCTAGTTTCCAAAAAACTATTTTTTTTGAAAATTGGCTAAGTATAAATATGTCAAACATATAAAATTTTAAAAGGACCTTTTTTTTAAGAAAATTTGAATTGTACCATTCCGTGAGACCCACCATTTTTTGCACATCATTTGATATTTTTAGAAACCCTTTGGTGAATATTTAGATTAGATCTTCTAGAGTGTTATGAACTTTTTTTTATATTTTTTTTATGAATATTTTTTTAATTAATTTTGCAATTAAGTATGTCCTAAAAAATGACAAAAAAATGGATAGCCGTCCGTGTGACCCACCCTAACTAACTCAAAAAAAATAAAAAATTATTTGTTTTTGAATGTGTGTAGAATTAGGTCTAGTTTGTTACCATATAATTTATTTTGCATTTGGATAAATGAAAAACAAATTAGATAAGCATGAATAGGCATGTATGGGTGAGGCGTGTAATGGCCTAAAAAAGGTATTGTTAGAAATAAATATAGTTTAAACCCTTAAAATAGCCCAAAAATTATAAAAACCATATATTTAGAAAGAGGACAACGTGCTCGTCGTAACTGTAATAATTTTTCAAATTTTGATGTTGAAATCCATAGCGTATTTGGTGATTGAAATTGAAATTTCTTAGTTTTTCCTTAAACTCTCAGTCTCAGCTATAGATGCACAGTCCCAAGCCTTTGGCTCAAAAATTCAAACCATTTATGAGCTTAAAGGCTCAATTTTAAATTCAAATTCAAATAACGTGTACGCATTATATAATGTGTAGGTGTTATTTGATGCAATAAAGAATGCATACTCATTTATTTGACATAAAACCAAACAAACAAATATCGTGTTTGTTATGGGGGAAAGGTCCCATTAGCCATGCATCCTTATAGGGGAAATGTCACAATTTGTGTTTCTTATAGGGGAAAGGTCCCATTAGCCATGCATCCTTATAGGGGAAATGTCACAATTTGTGTTTCTTATAGGGGAAAGGTCCCATTAGCTTTGGATAATGAATTAACATTGCATTAGACTTCAAAAAATTTACCCGTTTCAATATGTCATCTTAACTACTTATAACTAAGGTTTCAAGGTCTAACACATTATACATTTGACAATATAACTAATTTTATCATGAGACGTCATAAAATGCATTTTTTAAACATATGATCAAAACTTGACCTTTAGTGTACCAATCGTTGTGCATTAGAGTATCAATACTTGACTCTTACTTGTCAAGATGTGATTGGTTACTTTTAATTTTATAGAATAAATTTTGAACAAGTATTACATATTACATGTTCAACTTATGGTGCACTTTAATATTTATATACACCAATATGTTTCATTAATAGAACACATGTTAACAAAAGCCTTGTTTGACAATTGAAACATGCACAGCTATTGGGATCTTTCCCCTAGTAGGGCAAGGATATACCTTATGACCATACTTGCCTAAAAGCCTACTTGTCCTTAAATTTTGTACATTTCTTATTGATATTATCCTACTTGCCTAAAATCTTATCTTACCCTTTTATTGTTTCTTTGATATCTTTGACCATACCCCTTTATTTATAAATTTTGAAATAATTTGTTTGAGTGCCAAACTCGTTGAATTGGACTATGTAATATATATAATCTTGTGTAAGTAGAAATACGAATTGAGCCCTTGGTGTAACAATGCATTTCTTTGATATCCATTTCAATAATGCTATCTAATGGAGCCCAATACTTGTGAATCATGCCTTGGATTGTCCCAAAAACATTCCTAAAATGTGTTTAATAAAATCCCTTAAGTTTCCTCCAAGCTCACTTAGTGCATCTAATTCAATAGATGCATTTTGAGGTCCCAATTGAAACTCTAACAAGAGTCTTCTATTGTTACAATTATTAAAGTTTGATTCCCCTAATGTAGTCAAATATGTTATTAAATTTTTCTTAAAATTAAGATCTCTTGTGAAAATATGGTTAATCTTCCATTCTGTGCACCTCCTTCATCTACCCCTCCATCATACATGGGACAACCATCAACCACTCCATCCATTCCCACATCATCTGAAGAGTGTGTCTTTGACATGGGACTAGTCTTAGCTACACCATGGATGCAACAATTACAATCTCAAAAACAAGCTAGACAACACTTGATTATTATCAATACTATATAGAGTTTTATACCTTACTGTGTAATTGGGATGGTAAGATACGAAAGTAGGATGATGGACCCACAATGTATGTACATGTTAAATTATTAAATATTTTGGTCAAGTTGGGTACACGTTTTGTTTTATATAAGATGTGGTTTTGAGCTCAATAAACTTGAAATTGTCATATGTATCCATTAGTGATGATGTGGTTTTAATATGTTGTGCCTGTAGTGATGAATGTATAGCTTAGAAAATATCTAAATGCACTAGGGACTTTATTCAAAACCATTAAGGGATGGCGTAGACCTAACATTGACCAAGTATAACATATGTATAAGTTACACCAGCTCAAACTCTATTGAACTTACTCAAGATATACATTAAACCTGTGACGATGTCCCCTAAATCTAAGACCTGCTTCCCCTCAAGGTTGATGCTGAGCAAAGAGACCCAATAATTCTTCATGTGGATGATGAATTGCTCACCTCATATAGATGGTTTATCAAAATTGAATACCAGTGGGCACCCCCTCACCAAAGGTTTCAAGATTATATATATTTTATACATATATCTTCAATCATCTTGTTCATATTTCATTGTAATGAGCTAAGACCTTATGATGTGGATTGCAAGAAAGTAGTACATGTGTCTCATAATTCTTGCCCCGGCTTAGGATATGAGGTTGAGGCTCATCCATATTGCTGAATTGTGTTCTCTTTTACGTGTAGGACTTAATATGAATGTAAGTTTTGGGATCTCTATCTAGGTAATTCAAGGCAGAGGGATATAAATAATTTGAATACATGCATGTAGAAATCTGATAACATTTGATGCTTGCTCAATTCAGATGGGACCTTAAAGGGCTTCACATGACAATTTTCATACATTAATGGTAATTCAGAGGCTCACACCATGTGAATTATTTACTATACATGAGTTTATTGGATCGATGTTGATCTTTAAACATTATTGGCTTCTATGTATATATGTAAGATAAATTTTTGAATAGGCCTTAGTTGGATTGGTTGGCTTGGTGATGGAACATGTCTAAGTATCAAAGATGTGCATATTTGATAACTCTAACACTTCTATAGGTGTACTAGACCTACACATGTGGAAATATTTGATTGGATTGGGTATCCTGAGGCTCTGACAAATCTGATGCTTCTAGGACAAGTAATAGTTAGATATCTAACACAAATATATGTGTATACAAGATACACATGTGCATATGCATATCTAATTAGATCGGGCCTCACATGTATCTGATAGAGATTTTTAATGCTTATAGGACCTGACACCTCTAACAATGTCGATACTTTCAAGCACATATGAGGTACACATGGTGATATGCAATTGGATTTGGCCTCCTGATGCATTGTCAACTTGAAACTTTCAGGACTTGATGCATCTTTGATAGCTTTAACACTTTTAGGTGTATGAGGTACACACGTGGCATAACAAGGTTTAATTATAAGGGTAATTTAATCAACGATGCATGGGAGGCCAATTCAAACCCCTTCTTGACATAACTATATGATCATGATATATACATGATTTGGGATAAAATTAAGTATGATTCTATCTACCACAAAATGAACTAATTGATCGATTGGTTCAATTAGGGACGTGATTTGGGTAAAATTGAGCCCCTAAACCAAATTAATGGCCCAATCAATTATATAATCTAGATGCAACTTGTATGACTTAACTGACCCTAATTTAATCAAAAATGCAAATACGAATGCAAATATGGCCAATTTCAACCCATTAAACCTAATTGGAGTCTATGATGTGATTGAAAGGGCTAAATTAGGTCATGTTTCATGATATGTTGATTGTAATCCCTAATTTAATCACTTGAACATGTATAATTCCCTTAAACCCTAATTTCATGACATATACACATGTACAAACCCATTACACTAAACCCCTAACCCTAAATCCTAATTTTATTACAAACACAACCCCTAAGTTCCTTGATTTCATCACAAATGCATAAATTTGTGAATGTGATTAGTGACAATTTGTGAACCTACTATTCACCTAGTTTTGTAACGACTTATGATGGGATTTTTGGCAAAATTAGTTCATTTCATCTTACATATTGAGCCTTATTGCATCATTCATTAGTAGTTTTACTTCATATTCTGATCAAGAGTATTATTGCATCATGTATTGGAGATTTATGCATCATATTAGGGATTTATACATCATATTGAGCCTTATTGCATCATATGATAGCCTAATTGCATCATATTGAGCCTTATTGCATCATATTGGAGATTTATTACATCGTATGATAGTCTTATTTCATTGCATGATAGCCTTATTGCATTGCTTGATGATCTTATTGCTTCATATGATAGTCTTATTGCATCATATTGAGCCTTATTACATGATATGATAGCTTTGTTGTAACATTTGATAGTCTCATTGCATCATATTAGGGATTTATGCATCATATTATAGTCTTATTGAGTTTTATTGCATCATATTATAGTATTATAATGTAAAAAATGCTTGAATATAATCCTTTTTGCTTATTAGTATAGTATATGGCTATACTTAAAGGAATGCATACATGTTATAAGAATGTGTACACATTATAGTAATGCTTATGTATTCACATAACGCATATGTGTTCCTTAGAGTAAAAACAAAAACTTGCTTTTCAACATCTATTTTTATCCCTAATCAAGATTTTTGTCCCCACAAACATTCTCTATGTACTCTATGTACTTTTTTGGTTAAAGTTTTTTTTTTGGACCCCACATTTGAAGTAATTTCTTGGTTGCTTTTGTCAAAATGGGCTCTAGTTCACGTTCAAGGAGGAGGAAGAAGTTGAAGAACAAAACATCATATCAATTAAAATATTTGAGAGAAAAAACAAGGTATGAATGCAAGCAATTCATTCCATACAAGGTACAAACACTAACCTTGATGAGTTAAATGCCTTAGATAATGAGGCAATTGAAAATAATCATTTGAATAATGATGAAATTTATAATAATGAATTGAATTATGATGAAATTCATAATAATGAATTAAATTATGATGAAATTAACAATCAAAAATTAGATAATGTTAAAAATTCACATTCAAAGTTTAAAGTTTTTTATTATGTTGATGAAGAGCCTATGCATCATACTTTACCCACAAACAATGAAAAAAATTTAATGGACTCGAATAATGATGAATTTAATAATGAATAAAATTTCATGGAAACATATAATGAAGAAACAAATAATGAATAAAATTTCATGGAAACATATAATGATTTTGAAACACCCTTTGAACAAATTCCACCAATAACAACACCTCCAAGAATTATGTGTAGAAAAGATAAGTATTTAATTGAAAATGATGAAATTATTGAAAATTTACATGATGCATATCATATTGTAGGCCCAAAATCACGCAACAAAGATTATAATGTTATTTGACGTATAATGACAACTTGTGTAGTAAGTGCTAAAACACTAAATTTGGTCAGACAATTGCACATTGCAATTCAAGAATGCACAGATGTTTTATTAGTTGAGCAAGATGCACGTTGCCACTAGTGTAGAACATATTTGGAGTTTCACTGAGGCTAGCTATGGAAAAGGGGAGCATGATGGTGCTGGAACATGTATAAAAAGAGACATTGCAAGGGAGGAGTTAAAATATGACAATGTTGCTAATTTGATTGATGCAAAAACTATGGTTGACTGGTGTAATGAGAACATATGTCATGGTGGTCAAGTAAATTCTACTATTTGTAGACATTTTTGGTTAATGGAGGAAAAAGACTTGGCAAACTATGAGGATTGTATGACTCTAATAGGTTCAAGTAAGCTGCACTCATTTCATAACTCAAATATAGGTTCTTGGACTATTCATATGTGACACTTGGCATGCTTTTGTTCTGCATGCATGGACTTTGTTTGGAATGAGTGTGATTCACAAGAGTGGGTGGATGACTGGAGTTTTAAAACTCTAATTCCAATCAACACATATTAGGTTCCACCAGTATTGTAACTTACTGACATGACATCCTCACATGACTTTGACCATATATCTGATCTAGTACAGCCAGGTAGAAGATTAATCTTTATGTACTATTTATTCTCATAATCTATCTTCATAATGTCATTAAAAATTGTTTTTTATAATGCAGGCCATGTTTTTGTAGTTATTACAGATGAGGACAATGAAGAGGGAACAAATTACTACTTATGTCAGTGTGTAGATGGAAAGAAAAAATTGACATCCCCATTTGTAGATGGAAAAAACATTGATTATCCCACTTGGTCTGTGGTAGTCACTGGAACTTGGCTTCGACGGTATCCTATAAAAAATTCAAATGTATGGTTGTTTGAAGACTTTTAAACTCACGGGAAGATTCTACACTATTCAAATTTGGTTTTTACAATGAATATTCAATTGCAAAACTATCATGGGAGGCCAAGAAACAAGAATCTATGGAAAGTTTGTGAGTTAGACCATGAAGCTATTATTGATACTATCAAGATTAAATCAGATCCAAGTGGTTCATTGAATTGAAATGCACAGATATGTTGACTTGTAAAATTTAGATATAATCAATTTTACTAAATGTTTTTTATTTTATAGGTAGTACATACATAAATTTCATCTTTAATTACTTACTAACATTTGTAGGTTAGTGGTTCCAAATCAGCTTCCACCTTCACATGGTTGGCACCGTTAGTAAATAATTTCATATTATTGAAGTTAAGAGAAGCTTACTAAAAGTACTTGGTGTTTCTGCACTTCTAAATAATTTCTCATGATAAGTTTATTTCTCCTTGTAACCTTCCAAACACATTTATTGTCAATGTTTCCATGCTCTGAAACAATAGTGAAAATGCACTTGTGGGTGGAAGTGGGTGTCACAATGGTTAGAACACATGTAATTTTCCTATATAGATGTGTTCAAAGTAGTGGATTTGCACCTATCGTCCTAAAGGCAAAGTTACTAGTTGGAGGTTAAGAAATTATCTCTTCACTGCCAAAAATTTGCATTTTAGGACCCTTTACTACAACTTCTACTACTGATTAATATTAGATATGATTCAGACTATATTAGATATGCAATTAGATTAATTTCCCATGCACATGAAGGATCTTACATTTCCTCCATATGACTTACAGTTTTCATTTTATGCATGCCTGAAGTTAGATTAAAAATCAACATCTTTCTTGTATTGGGAAGGGCGTTCTTGAGCCCAAAATAGGTGGCAGGTTTGCCATTTGGGCCAGATGGGAGGCCAAGAACCTAGTCCTAGATGTTATTCACCCCTGTGGATGTGTTGGTAGTTCCAGTTTTTAGCCAACAAGCACCGAAAATTGAGTTCTTAGATCGTAGCTTTAACCTTGACAACATTTGTTGTCAGTGTTTTCGTGCTCCAGAACAATAGTGAATATGCACTTGTGGATGGAATTTGGTGTCATGGTCATTGGAAAACATGTAATTTACCTATATAGACACATTCAAAGTGGTGGATTTGCACTTGCCGGTCCTAGAGGCAAAGTTGCTAGTTGGAGGTCAAGAAGTTGTCTCTTCATTGTCAAAAATTTGCATTTTAGGATCCTTTACTGCAACTTTTTCCGTGGATTTATCTTAGAGGTGATTCAAAATAGATTTAGGGTGAAATTAGAGGAATTTTCCATGCACATGATATATCTTATAGTTCCTCTATATGACTTACAAGTTTCATTTTATGCATGCCTAAAGTTAGGCTAAAAATCAACATCTTTCTTGTATTAAGAAGGGCATTCTTGAGCCCGAAATGGGTGGTGGCTTTGTCATCTGATCCAGATGGGAGGCCAAGAACATATTATTTGATGTTATTCATCCCTTCAAATGTGTTGATAGTGCCATTTTTTAGCCAACAAGCACCAAAAATTGAGTTTTCAAATCATAGCTTCAACCTTGACAACATTTATTGTCAATGTTTTTGCACTCCATAAAAGTAGTAAAAAATGCACTTCTAGATGTAATTGGGTGTCACAGTGATTTTAACACATGTAATTTTCCTATATAGATGCATTTAAAGTGGTGGATTTGCACCTACCGGTCCTGGAGGCAAAGTTACTAGTTGCTAGTTGGAGGTAAAAAGGGTCTATAGAACAAAGTACATATCCAAATGACTTGAAATTTGGTATGATTAGTCTTCATGACCTAATGTACCCATATATAATCTTGTAAAGGTCATATGACAATGAAATTTCTCATTTTTTTCATAGTCCCCTCCATGTCTCATAATGGTCACTATTCATGCAGGCATAATTTTTGGAGTTTTAAGGTGTGTCTGAGGGTTCCAAGCTTAGAGAAGTATTTGAGAAGTATGGTAAGATAGTTTTAAACCTATTAAAAACCTTTAAAGGGTGTTCACACTCCAAACTCCATGCAATCCCCACAGGTAGGCTCAAATCCCCACAGGTAGTCTCAAAGGCATAAATATAAAGTTGGTTTTTTTAATCATTAGAAAGGTGTTAGGAGATGTTTTAGATGTCATGATTATGATTTTAATAAAATAAGATCAATGCGAAGGTCAAATTGGTCTTTTGGAGAGTATGTACAAGGCATGAGAAAACCTAAATTAGTAAGCTTTGAGCATTTTCAAGAGATTTAACCATGGGAATTTAATGAAACTTTGTAATCTTGCTCCCCTATACATGTACAAGGTGAGTCAAAAGGTTTTAACGTGATATTGTATAAATGTGTATGGATTATAGGACTAAGGGTTTGGAATAGGGATAATTATGCATAAATGAGGGTAGGCTAATGAAGGAAGTGATAGTTAGAGGTGAAGTTGGGATATGAAATTTGACATAGACATGAAAAGGAATAGTGTACCTATCAATACCCTTATAATCTCTTGGGCAATCATAACATTATTCTTAATTTATTATAAGGGTCTGATTTACAACATTATCCTAACAAGTTATTCTCAATCTCATAACATTTGTAATCTTTGAGAATACTTCAAAACCAATCATTTATAACACTCTGAACACAAGTGATTCAAACAAGATTTACTGCATTGGATTTCTTAAATATTCATGTATAAAATAAGAATGCCATGTACGAATGTCATATATAGGCATACAATGTCAATAATAAATGCATTTCCATATAGGCATACAAAAAATTACATCATGTCTAACAACATAGTATCTAATGTCAAGTGAATACATCATATACGCATGTACAATGCTAAAAATGTGTACATTGCCATATAGGCATACAAAAAAGTACAACATCTTAATCATCAAATAGTCTCCCTTTCTTTGCCTTCTTTGAAGAAGACTATCCTTGGGATTCCTTGCTTGTAGATGGAGATATCTTGAATTCTTTGGATTACTCCAAGGTTTGATTGTGGGTACTACGATCATAGCTCGCTTGTAGCCAAACCTGTTCAAATACAAAAAATATTATAAGATTAACAAGTATACATGAAACCAAGTTAAGAAACTCATGTTTAAACTATAATAAAAAATTATTTAAACATTCACTTATCACAATCTCATGGTTCTCCTCAATTTATCATTGATGCTCAACTGTGTCACTGCCAGGTTCAGCACAGGAATAGACATGTTAAATGATGAAAAAACATGAGGAAATGTCACAATAGTCATCTGAATCAGACTATCAAATGTCATATGACAACCCTATATACACAATACATCCATGCATATAAGTTATATTTACCAAAATATATAGTAAAAATTGTTAAAATGAAAGTAATAAATTACACTTCAAAATTACAAGCGAATATACATACATTGGTGAGTCCCTATGAAAATGACATTGCAACAGTAATATTTGAGTCTGTCTCGACTCACAATGATGGAAGAGTGTCTACCCTAGTCATCATCTGAACAAACAACCTAATAATTAATAACTTGGGAAATTCATTGATTAAACAAGTTGTTAACAAACTTCGTCTTAAGCATAAGATATGAAAAAATATAATGAGGTCACGAGAAGCATGAATGTGACAAGTGGATATGTGCAACATGTGACTTGTAACACCACACTGAAGGCAAGAAATGTCAATTTCATGAGGGAGAATGACAAGACAATGAGGGAGGATTTTTTAGTGGATTTTTTGAAATTGATTCAATGAATGCAGGGGCATCTTGTAATGCCAATACAAGGTCTAAAATGTGTCTTAAAAATGGTCAAATTTGAATTTGAGTTCCAATAGGTTTTCCCTAGGTCTAAGTTAGTCTAGTTGGTGTGTAATTGCTTACTCAAATGTTGGATTCTAAAGATTTTAAAGAAGGATGTTGAATGATTATAAAAATGGAGAGATCATCTTGATATAGGTTTACAGTGCTTTGACATTAAAAGAGGAAACAATCCCTGAGTACCCTATTCATTAAAGGGCAGCATACAGTCAAAGGACTGAGTTATATTATTTTAAAACTAGTTTGGGATTTCGTTGATATTTTAAGGGGTATAATATATTCAATGGAAGTGTATAGAATCCCATATTAGGTTTTGAAGATATTATAATTTGAAGGAAAGGCAAAGTAACCATGTACCTTATTTTCTTGTGTGCATAGGCAAGGTTGTAAACTAAGAGTTTTGAGTTTGTAATTGATTTTGGGCTTTCAAAACTTTTTGTCTAAATGATAAAGTTGTATAGGGTTAGTACAAACCCAATGAAAAAGGTTTAGGGTTTTTAAACCTACTAAAATAAAAGTTATCCCTTTTAGTGTGCTCTCGGCCCTGGTAATGGCTAGAAACCTTGATTTTAGGGTTTAGTGTATAAAATGAGATTTGATAGTTGAAAATTTCCAAAAACTGGTAATCTTACGTTATTTGATGTCTTCTCACTAATGGAGGTGGTTTTAGACTTTTTATGTGTGTAAAAGTGCGTAAATGAGGTTGTGATCTAATGTTAGGCCTAGAGAAGGGTTAAGGGAGAAGGGTTAAGGCCTAGACAACGAGCTTTACCCAAAAATACAACTACTAAAAGGTAAAGCTAGAAATGTGTATGTGAGGGGTAAGTAGACAGAAAGTTTGAGTTAGTTACATGACCAAGGATGTAAAGAGAGTGTGATAAGAAGATAGAAGGATTGATTTAACTAATATTATCATTGTTATTTGATTGACCAAAGGACTAAGGGAATGAGTTATGAATGGATGAAGGAAAAACTTGAAAGGAAGGGATATACGTAAATTTTGGTAAAGAAGTTGATATAGCTCTACATCAATGGATATAGATAGGACCACTCCCCCAACTAGATATAGTAGGTCTTTGGGCTCCCTAAGTAGGTGGTGGTAACAAACTACTCAACCCCATCTATCTATACGGGGTTGAGGACCCCTATTTGTATATGGTCACAAGGCCTATGCCATATACATATAGGCTATAGTTTATAGTCGACGCTCTCCCAACAAACCAATGGGATATAATGGACACTCTCCCAACAAACCAATGGAATTGACTAGGTATAATGGGATCAAGAGGCTATGCCATCTAAATTTATAACTCCATAGATAGAGATAAAATTATTATGCTCAAATGGAATCAAGATGGGAATTGAATTACTATCTATGACCATTTTGGATATTGATCACAGAGATTGAACTGCTATATGTGATTAGGATAACAAGGAATCAAGTGCTTGGCTATGAGGTTAGTAGTTAAAATAAAGGAGTGGTGTGCATATTGATGAAGACATGCTATACTCGATTGGGAAATTGATAGAAATATATTGTACCAAACAATTTTTATCAAATGAATTTTATATATATATGTACATCTAGTCCTATTGATTGGGATCGGCCCACTATGGAAACTACATATAATGGGATATCAAGCAAATGTTTAACTCACTATTTTGGTTATTGAAAACATAGTTGAGATGGAGGATGAGTTTCTAACAAGTTGTGCCAATCCATGTTAATACATCAAAAATAAAAAGCCCAACAAAATTATAAATTAGGTACTTTATATTTTCCTACACAAAATCTACCAAGGATGCAATTAAGGTGTATGAATGTACATCTAGAGTATATAAGATTCACTTGAAATTTTACCTCTATAAATGTATATGGTGTTGTACTGACACACATAGATGTAGTAGCCTAGGTTGGCCCCTACCTAGTTGTGATGTCGAAGGCAACATCTCCTCCTAGAACACAAAAAAAATACATATATATTATTCAATTTAAACGTGTAAATTAATTTTTGCCTTTTTACATAAATGCAAATATAACTTAAAAATTTAATATTAAATTTATATAAAAGATACTTGGATGTGTGTAGAGACTCCTAACGTATCCAAACCAAATGTGTGCGCCAATAAATCATCAGTCAAGACCATATCCTCCAAGCCCCATGAAGCACCACCATCATCATTTGAAGGTCCAGTGCATATAGTACCACAACATCTGCATGGGTGGGGTCAAGTACGACCACTAGCTAGAGTATCACAAGCATCTGTCTCTGAAAGTCTACTCGTATGATGAATGAGTGTATCAGTAAACACACTAAGCATATGCAAAGTGTCTATCTCCACAACATTTTTCACCATAGAGGGAATCTCCAGATGAAGTGACTTTTGGGTAGGGATCCTTGCAGGCTGATTAGGTACATAATATGCACTGGATCGATCCTATGTGGAGCCTTTCTCTCGACTCTAAAACTCACCATAGTCAAAGTAGTTTGGAATTTGATTAAGGACAAAATCTCAATTTAGTTTCCTTAAAAATTACAAAGGGGCCTTGTGGTTATTACAAGGGGGATAGTCAAACACCATCCACCATCTCTTTAAAAAATTAGCCTTAATCAAATCGTGTTGGCATCGATGGATTGAAAAATGTTTTTTCATTATGGGAAATGGGGCATTGGTGGTCGGGTCAATAAATAAGGCACAAATTTGATCTTTTGTTATATTTTTGTTTTTCATCTTAGATACTAAAAATTTTCCATCATAGTAAGCCATACAACTATCCCTATATGACCTCCATCTATCAATTTGACTCGTTATTGAGTCAACTTGACCTAATACTAACTTTAGTTTATTGGCCAAATAGGTACGGTGGGTGTTTTTTTAAGTGGGCTCCCTTGTTCTCCTAATTATTTACTCAATTTCAATTTTATTCTCTACTATGTGAACAACTATATCCTCATGGTTGCCTAGGGAATCTAGGGGAACTACGGGAGGGTTAGACGGAGGGTTAGGTGGAGGGTGAGGAGGGTTAGGAGGATTGGGTGGAAGGTTAGGTAGAGGATTAGGTGGAGGGTTAGGCGGAGCATGCTGACCTATTGTATAAAAATGAAAAACTAAACTAGATGCAATTCATATTCACAAAAAATTCAAAAAAAATAAAAAAATGATTTAATCTAAAAAAAACATAGCTCTTCCTCACGATGGCATCGTCGATATGGAAAATGGAGGGAAAAAAATGAATCTTGCAAGTGAAAATTCAAGCTTGAGGGAAAAATGCAAATGGGAATCGGCAAAATGTGAATGGGAATTGACAAAACATGAATGGGAAGAATGAGGAGGATGATTGTTTTTTTTGTTTTATAGTTTCAATAACGTGTACATATTATTGAAACCTATAGAAATGTGTACACATTCCTATAACATGTACACATTTCTATAAGTTTTAATAACGCATACACATACACATTATGTTATAACTCGTATGGGTTATGTCCATGAAATTATCTCCCAACTGTGTGCACATACCCTAATTAGAAGATCTAGGGTTTTGATCAAAAGACTAATATTGAGAACTTGCACATGATCCGAATAGAGAATATAAAAGGTGATATTCAACCTTAATAGGCACAAGTGGAAGTTTCAAAAAAGAGTTAATATTCCTTTAATAAAACTAGTGGAAGAATTAGGGCACTAGCATTGATGTTAGTGTCCACACGGCAAAACAAGTGTCTAGGCTAATAGAAAATAAATATTCAAAATATGACAATGAGATTTAGATCTTCATATAGTCCACTTATGCACCTACACTACTCATATTTTCCTGAACATGATTGTATAATATAAGTATAATTTCTCTTTCATATTTATATTACTATAATATTTAATGTTGTACTTTTCATATTTGGCACATGCTTAGATTTAGTATAACTCATCCGAATATTAGCAAAATATGAATTCATTTAATTGTATCACTTTTTAGAATAGATTACTCTTTGATTGATTAGGATACTCTCTTTCTTGTTAATCCTTATTTCCAAAGAGGATTAAACATTTGGTGAACCTAACTTCTGAGTTTGAGTTTTCTTATTCAATCCTAGCTTGCCCTAGGATTTTTAGCCTTCTAAGGTTTTATCTTGATATAATTATTCAATATGAATTTTATTTTCCATTATACTTGGCATATTTGTTTTCATTTATAAACAATGAAAAATGTTAAGAAATATTGTTTTAAATTGGAATATAAGGAAGCCTTAATCAATCATCAAAGTACAAATTAGGAATTAATTGATGTATTTTTATGTTACACAAGATGAAATCAAATAACATGTCAAGGCTAGTGCATCCACATCCAATAATGGTTAACCGTTATATGATACTAATTTTGATACATCATTCATGAGAATAATTAATATTTCAACTCAATTACCATTTTCAATGCGTACATCAACACAAGTGGTGTTTTCATCTCCTTGGTGATTTCTCAAATCTCATCTCTCAATCCCAATGGGTCTACTATAAAAACTCTTTTCTAAGTTATTCAAGCTTTGAAAGTTAAGGTTGCCAGCATTGAACAAAATGCTTTCAAATCAACTCATGCTATTAATTCATAGTATGTATTACATAATCATCTAACACTTGAGATATCTTTAAACCTTTTTCCAACTTGTTTTGTAACACCTAAGTTCACACTTTATGATGGCAAGGGTGACCTTGAGCAACATCTTTGATTTTTTTATGCATCATTCTTTAACTATGATTCCAATGAAAAAATTTTGACCAAATTATTTACAAGAAGTATAAAGGAATATGCTTTGAGATGGTTATATGAGCTACCAATACAATCAATAAGAGCATTCAAGCCTTTGGCAGATCAATTTCTTTCACATTTCTCAATCAACATTATTAAAAATATGTCATATGCACAAATTACCAAGATCAAACAAGGAACCAATGAGCCTATTAATGAATATGTCTTGATGTATAAGACAATGTTGGCCAAAACGACAAATCCAATGGAGAATAAAGATCTTCAAGATATTTTTAAGCAAAGTTTGCATGCTCCCTTACATAAGTCTATTAGTCTCAAGAAGCTCAAATATCTTGATGACTTATGTCATATTATTGTAGATACATAAGTAAAACTTATTTCATTGAACATGCTTAAGTATGTAACAAACACACTGACTACATCCACTACCAAGTTCATATCAAATCAAGCTATAAGGTAAATCTTATTGAGGCTAAAAAATAAGAAACAAATACAATTTATACAGTGTCACAACAACCTAATCAGATCATCTTATATAATGCATTTAAGAGACAATTTACACAATTCCTTGAGTCTCCAAATTCACTTGTTTTGAAGCTAGTGGAGTGTCATCTCATATCTCTCCTTCCTCCTATGGTGGTTGATATGAGTCAACCTATACCAACATGATATGATGCAAATGCTTATTGTGACTACAACCAATGTGTTGGGCATTCTACAAACAAATGTTTCAAATTGAAGCACAAGGTACATGAACTTATTGATAGTGGCCAACTCACCTTTGGGGATTCTCTAATGGATTCAAGATCACAACCTAATGATCATCAAAATCAAAAGATATTCAAAAATCCAATACAAAATCATTCTAAGGAAGCACTAGAAGTGCAAATGGCATATCATGCACATCCTCCTCCACCACATTATGGGCACCCATTAGATGGGATTATTGGTAAACTTACACACGAGATACCTCCTAGGATTCAGAGGCCTTCCATTTCATTTGATGACAATGAGATTGTGGATGATGACTCAGATCTTAATTCTTTATTTATTAGAGTACATATCGATCATCAACCTAGACATAATGTTTTGGTTAATAATGGTTATAGTGAGAATGTACGTACTATGACATTACTCATAAATTTGGATACACACATGATAATTTATTTCCTTTAACCAAGACAGTCAAATAATTGGATGGGAAGATACATCAAGTTTTTGGTGAGATTGAATTACCTCTACAAGTTGGTCCAGGATGTGTGACCACAACATTTTTAGTTATATCACATACTTGAGTCTTTGATATATTATTGGGATGACCTTGGATTCAGAAGCTCCATGTGGTACCTTTCTTAGTACATGGTTGTCTTAAATATATTCATGCCAACAGGGTAATTACAATTTCCAAGATTCAATATGAATATCAATTACAAATTTTTTTTCCCATGATAACTAATTATACAACCTACTAAGGTTAATCATGAGAAAAAGGTTAAGAAAAAATCAATCCCCTTTCCTATCAAACCAATAATTGAGACACTATTATATCAAAGATATATAGTGGACTCTATGAACTCCTCATTTACACCTCCATGATCTAGCCAATTGTTGACAACAGAGCACCATGTTTCACAAAGGCTACAGAGACCCAAAATTATAGCAAAGAAATTGTAAAACACTAAACAATGAGTTTCATGAACCACTACAACTTATAATACTATTTCATGACCACATAGTCCTATGAGGCATAATTAGAGTATTATAGATTCTCTAGATCCATATTTGGCATATATACATAACCCTTGATAGCATGATCAATCTATTGTACCATATTCTACTTCTATAGCACCCTATGAGCATCTATTAGATGGAATCATTGACTATCACTCTCTTTTCAAAAATTCCAAAATATAAAAAAATAAAATAATTATTTTTCAAAAATTCAAAAATATCAAATAATCAAGAAAATATAAAAAAATATTCAAATAAAACAAAAATACAAAAAATATTTAGCATTTCACATGTTTAATAGCTTTTGCATATGTTTTTTAATTTATGTTAGTAGATATCATATCATTTATATACACACATGTTTTATAGATACATGACTTTGATATAGGCATACATTAGATCCATGATACATGAGCATGTAGATGTTAGACCTTTCATCTTCTCGCATGACATAATATGTTGGGGGCATATTACTTATATTTGATCATGATTGACATAGGCTCTATTATTTTATGATCATTTTTCATTATCACATTGAGATTACATACTAACATTTACACATTCCTATACTCATGCTACTATCTTACACATTATATTTGATATGTTATTCTACATGCAATTTTGCTAACATATGTTTGTAGGGACTAGTTTGACATGCTTATGGTTGATTATATTTCACTTACTTCATCTCTTCATATAACTTACTTGAGTGTACTTATTATTTGTTTCATTATTTTGCTTGTGAAACATTTGAACATGTTTCATGTTTGTTGGCCATAGTGCCATGAGTGTTTCTTTTTTCTTTGGTGTGTAGACATTTGAACATGTCCTCCCCTTGAGTGTGTAGAATTTGAACATGCACCTTGTTTGCAATATTCTTAGACTCCACTTTGCATGACATTGAGTACTCTTGTACATGTGATTGATTGTTTGTTGAGCTTGTTACTTATAGACATTTCCATTATTCATATCATGCATCTTGGGACTTTTTATGTATGCATACTACGAGCTTCATTAATACATATAATTTGACATGATACCACTATATGTTCTTGACTACATGATTGACATAGATACAACATAATTGTCTTATCCTTTTGAGATAAGGTGACTATCAATTTTCATTCCCCTCACCTCAAAAGGGGGCATGTCATAGAGAAATGACTCCACATACACATAATTTGCAGAAATGGCAGAATCTAATATAATTTACATGATTTAGATATACATTTGGGACATGATCTACACATTTAGCACATATTTGGGACATGTTTTCAAATTTGTGACACATATAATTTACAAATCAGAGGTTAAATTTTGATAAATACTTAAGCTTGAGATAAATTTGAGGTGCATATACCATGCAAAAGCACCAAATTATAGATACAATATCCATGCATTAACTTTACCAAGATACACGATTTGAGATTTTATCCGATAAAAAAATTGGCTCCTTTGATTATTGCGTTCGAGATTCAA
This sequence comes from Torreya grandis, assembly GCA_037957365.1. Taxonomy (NCBI): domain Eukaryota; kingdom Viridiplantae; phylum Streptophyta; class Pinopsida; order Cupressales; family Taxaceae; genus Torreya; species Torreya grandis. The sequence continues at coordinate 1,862,288 of JARHVA010001046.1, read as the reverse complement.
CACTCTTGATGGACTTTACACTACTAATATTTATGGTGGGTTAATATGGTTACACTATTTGACTCAAATAAGATTGGCTAGATTATGTTTACAATTGAGTTGTGTGATTGAGATTCAGTACTCTCGATAGACTTGGTATAACTCGCTCTCATACTAGATAGGGGCATGATCACCCTCCAATTCCCATCTTCACATCTCCAAGGTTTAATAATTAACCTCTCTCCAATGCTTCAGTTAGGAAGCATCATTAGCAAAACAAACTATCAAGGGGTAACATAATTGCATCGACACATAGGTGTACTCATGTTGGACCCCAAATTTTGACTAAGTATTTTGGATTTTGGTGCAGAACCAATACGGTGTGAGAGGAGCATGGCATTTAACCAAAACAACACGAGAGGACAATGACATGGAATATAATAGCATGAGAAGACCCAATCAAAGATGAAACATAACTATGGAGAACTCAAGAGCATATGACTTGGTGCAATAGTGAAAGACTTGGGGAGCATGAGGGAAGCAAGAAATAGTTGAGGAATGATTCTCAAGGGTAAACTAGACTTTAACCATCACATGATTTTCACAATAGCCTACACAAAAGAGGACATTTGGTAGCAAGGATCTAGCATCGAACAAAAATATAGGGGGCATGAAGGCATGGGTCCTTAGGAGAAAACAAGTAAATGTCTACCATGAATCTTAGTCTATTGTATATCATTAGCCAGTCACCTAATTGGAATTAATAATGTAACTACTTATTCAGGTAAAAACAAGTATAAATACCCCTATGTAGAGATGTGTAAAGTGATTGAACCTTTGTATTATGTAATGAATCCTTATGGTAATAGCAGAATTATAGAAGTTACAATCAGTTTCAGTGTTATGCTTCAGTTGATTGATAGTTAAAACATAAAGTGATAAAGTGATATATATAATATGCACTGTATGAGTCTGTGTAATTAACAATTTGAACCTCATGACAATTATCTTCGTGTTCTTGTTTATTTGCATTGATGAGACAAGGTCCACAGTCATGTATTTCCTTTTCTATGTAATCACTAACTAGATATATGAATAAACTCACATTTATGAAAAATGTGTTACTATGCAACATCACCCACAAGAACTAGTTTCTTGTTGTGTGCTTCAAGTGAGCATGCATGAGTTTAGTCTTGCATGAAAAGCCAGTGTATAAGCTTGTTGGGACTAGATACTTTAGCATTTTAAGGAAAATGTGATAGAAATTACCCAACATTTTAGTTCTACTATTGGGAATGAAATTCTTGCTCTATGACTCCAAGTTTGCACACCATTTTGTGAAGCTCTATGTTCATTGGGATGGTCCTTTTATTGTTCATAGCATTCACCCTACCAGTGCTTATCATTTACAAAGATTGGATGGCCAGTTTTTTCTTGGACACTATAATAGTAGCCAACTAACACTGTATTTCTCTACTTAAATTTTAGTTTCATTTGTATCAATAAGGAGTATGCCATTAGTTTAGGATTTCTTGGTTTTAATAAAATCATTGCCTTAGTTGCACGTAAACTCATTTTATTTTACGTGCTCTTTTATTTTGTATTTATGATTTCATGGAGGACCACGATGTACATTTAGTATGGAGTAAAGGTGGTAGGGTCCCCCTTCTTATAAAAAGAGGACCCCATTGGTTGAAGGGCCCCAAGCTGGGAAATAGCATGGGCTCCACTGATAGGTACATGATTGTCAAAGATTGAAAGCATATTTAACAAGTTGAGCCTAAATTTTTGGCTGAGGGTGAGATGGGTACTCAATTGAGAATGGACTAAGAGTGTAGTTTGGGGTGATGTTGGACCCAAAATTTTGACTAAGTATTTTAGATTTTGGCATGAAACCAATACGACACAAGATGAGCATGGCGTAGGAGGACCATGGTGCAAACCAACACGATGTGAGAGGACAATGACATAGAATATAATAGCATGAGAAGATGAAACATAACTATGAAGACCCTGAGAGTATAGGACTTGGTGCAATAGAGAAAGACTTGGGGAGCACGAAGGAAGTGAGAAATGGTTGAGGATTGATTCTTAAGGACAAACTAGACTTTAATCATCACATGAGTTTTGCACCAGCCCACACACAAGAGGATATTTGGTAGCAAGGATATAGCATCAAACAATAATATAGGAGGAACAAAGGCCTAGGTCCTTAGGATAAAACATGTAAATGACTACCATGACTCTTAGCGTACTAGAGATCGTTAGCCAGTCACCTAATTGGCATTACTAATGTAACTACTTGGTTAGAGAAAATTAAGTATAAATACCACTATGTAAAGATGTGTAAGATGATTGAACATTGGTATTATTTAATGAATCATTATGGTAATAACATAATTACAGAAGTTACAATCAGTTCTTGTGTTATGCTTTATTTGATCGATAGTTAAAACATAGAGTGATATGTGGCTTATAATTGACTATGATATGTGTGTGTGTATATATGCACTGTATGAGTATGTGTAATTAACATTTGAACCTCATGGCAGTTATCTTCATGTTTTTGTCTGTTTGCATTGATGAGATAAGGTCCACAATCATGTATTTCCTTTTCTAAGTAATCACTAACTAAATATATGAACAAACTCACATTTATGACAAATGTGTTACTACTAATCATAACCCACAGGAATCAGTTTCTTGTTGTGTGCTTCAGATGAGTGCAAAAGAGCTTAGTCTTGCATGAAAATCCAATATGTAAGCTTGTTGGGACTAGATACTTCAGTGCTTTAAGAAAAAAGTGATAGAAAATACCTAACAACTCATTCCTTGCTTTCTTTTCTTTCAAGCAATCTCAATTATTCATTTTTTGATTATATGCACTAATCACACATGTAACATGCTCTTGGTTGTAGGTTATACAAATACAATAAATTCAAACAAGGCTCAAGTCAAATCAAGGTGTGTTGTACACACCATGCTACATATTTATTTCATTTAACTTACTAATTTCATCCTTATGCATTACCATATCAAAGAATGGAAAATGTAGATACTCAAATCCATATTTATATGTTAAACTATTATTTTACACTTGAAAAATATCAGTCATGGCTCTACCCTTCAATTATTGACATGCCTTGCAGTCAAAAGGATCACGTTCTTCATCTCAATGTGCTTACATGTTTATCTTCTAGTCCGAACCTAATATTATGATTACTTAGATCACCTGTAACCCATATTATGATTCAAATATTATTATTATTATTATTATTATTATTATTATTATTATATATATATATATATATATATATATATATATATATATATATATATATATATATATATCTTTCACTACCAGTTACATAACTTCAACAATTTTATATCTTCCTAGATACTTGTGTTAAGACTTGGATACTAGTGTCAATGCTAGTGTCCTTGCTCCAATACAGGTGTTTGTACTTTACAAACACTCAAATTTGATTTTTTTTTTATATGTAGGGGTCAACCTATTTGTTTTATTTAACCCTTCTGTGAGAAAAAATTTCAAAATGTGTGGTATAAGTACAAGTTAAAGCCCACTCATTATTCATCTAGCAAGCACCTCTTAAGTTTACACTACACTACTGAAAATCAATCGCACAACTAAGGTATTATGTTCTATTATTTCCTATCTCCAAATTAATCATAGAAGTAGTCTTATTACAAGTTTAAATCATAAAAAAACAACCCATGAGAAATATTTTCTAATTTACAAACTATATCACTAAATGCACTTGCATATAGTATATTACATCATTGTACACACACAAGCGTACATAAGGGGGAAAACTACATCGGTTTGAAGCCCTCTTAGGATTATATGGCTATGTAGGCATTGCTCATAAATAGATGGGTATTTGAGGTCAACTCAAATTCACTTGAGTCCACTAACCCCCATTTTTGTAAGGTGGCATGCCCTGATTGGAGGATCTAGGGTTTTGATCAAAATATTGATATCGAGAACCTATGTGCATGACTCAAATAAATAATCTGAGAGGCACTAGTCAACCCTAATAGACATAGGTGAAAGTTTCATAAAATAATCAATATTATGTACATGACACTAATGGTAAAATCACGACACTAGTGTCGATGCTAATGTCCATAGGATGACATAAGTATCTAGGCTGAAAAAAAATTAAATATTCAAAATTTGATGATATGATCCATATCTTTAACCAATCCACTTTTGTACCTGCACTACTCAAAGCTACCTGTAAATTATTGTACAAGCTAAGTAAATTTATATTTTGTATTATTATTAACAAAATATTAAATGTTGTACTTTCCATATTTGGCATATGTTTAGATTCAATATATCTCATCAGAATATTAATAAAATTTGAATTCATTTAATTGGCCTACTTTTTAGAGTAGTTACTCCTTATTTTTTTAGGCTACTCTCTTTCTTGTTAATCATTATTTATAAAAAGGGTTAAACATATGAATTATTTGTAGCAGACATATTAATTGTAACATTGTATTTTTTTTACAATTACCCAGTTACTAATTTTAAAATAGTATAATGAATGGATATAATGTATAGGTGTTGGTCAAGGAGTAGAAGCATGTCACAATGTTATAGTCGACAATGGAGACATAAACTCACCACTTGCATTTATTGTTGGAATTGGAGTGGACAAAAATACTTTTGTATCTGCAATGGAATTATTGAAAAAAAATCATCTTCGATAGAATGAGTTTACAAACAACAATGGTCTGGTTCAACAACTTTAGGAAGTTCATCTCAAGAAATGGGGAATGCAACAAAAATTGAACTTTGTGATTATTTTCAACAAAATGGTGATTCATAGTGGTGAATAAGTTTATGTTTAACCCTGTTTAGATTTTTTGGTTTATGGTTAAAGGGTATAATAACCTATACCCAAGGATAAGTAAAACTATTCTAGAGGAAGACAACTAATTGAAAACCTAGATAAATAAATCTTCTAAATTAAAATGTTATGTTAAATATATAAAGTACATTCAGAATAATAGTTTGATTGCATAAACATGGAAAAGAGATAATAATTAGCTTATTTGAAAATGTGTAAGCAAATATGAGAAGTGAAAAGGCGGAAACAAGCAAGAACAAGATCAAGATCTAGTCGTCAGGTTTTGAAAATATCGTTTATGGAGGCTTGGACATTTGAGTTAGCCTTGGGACACTTGCATTGACACAGGTGTCCTTATATCAATGAAACTATTCGATATAGAATATTTATTGTATCACAGAGGGACCACCTAGATATTTTAGATTTTTTTATAGCCTTTCTTTTGATATATTTTATTCATGTGCACATGTTATAGATGACTATTTATGGATCAAACCCTAACATTTCACCTTAGGTATTTGTATCTTGCCAAAAATGGGTTAGTGGGATCACAGTGTCAAGCTAACCTCAAAAACCCCTATATCAATGAGCACTGATTTCATAGCCAATATTTTAAGGAGGGCCTCAGACCTATTTAGTTCTCCTCCAAGTGTTGGCTTGTGTGTGCATAAAGGTACAACATAGTATATGTAATGGCATGCAATAATCTAGCTTGTAACTTGACAAATAATGCTCATGGGTTATTATTTGAGTGTTTTAGACTTGTAATATGGCTACATCCCTCACCTCAAAAGGGGTCATACTAGTGGGCTTGTCATAGATATTCATGCCTTGATAAATAGACAATTCATATTATGGGACAGATTATGATTCAAATTGATAGATTTACACATATGTGATGCATAGGTGGGGAAATTTATAAGAATAGATGATAGATTTTGTAATACGATGAGACATATTACATACATTAGAGTAAATATATTTATTAAATTACATGGTTCAGAGTGAGGAGGCTATAATATTTATCATATTAGACAGAGTGACATACATATTTATGGTATTTTATCACATTGAGGTATAGATGGATCAATTTTTTCGGCATGGATGTTGTTTATGCATGCACTTTTCTATTTCTATGATAGGAACGATGGTACTACATAAACACTTTTATTATAGAATTTGTCTGTAACACTTGATTCTAAATTTTTAAATTTACATATGAACCTGATGTGGGGTCCCACCTTTTATATATAAACTTAGTATGAGATTACAATAAAATAAGTATGATGATATTTTGAGTAGTGCAATTGAGATTTTTACAACACTCAACTGCTAGCACTTCTTAGTGTACAATGAGGGTTGAGGCATTTACTTCTCAACCCATGGTTTTAACAATGGCATATCTTTGGGGCATAATCACTTCATTCTCTAGTGACTTCAAATGGTAGCTTGGTGTGCATACCCACAAGTATTCATTCCTTACTTTTCAATTTCAAATATTTTAATAATCTAGATTGTTTCATATTTTTAATTATAAGTGAACATTGATTTTTGCATGTTTACATGTAGGTTTTTACTTGAAGCAAGTTATATATTTGGGTCATACATTTTAACATCAATTGCGATTAACTCAAATTTCTTTTTTCTTAATCCTTTTAATCTAGCATTTTCAATGTTATAATATAATGAGGGCATTTGTAGACACATAAATTTGGTATTAGAAACTTTGCAACATCAATTTTGACCTATCTTTAACACACATGACTTATGAGAACACATTTGACTCTTGTTCACATTATCTTCTAGCCATTCATTTATTTGTGAATTCGGCCAACCCAATTTTTTGTCATTCATTAATAGGATCTCCCTAGTCTATCATATTGCTTTATTATTATAAAAAAATTGTCATCATATTCCATATCATTATTTCCTCCTTGGATAATGTCGGTAATAGTAAAAAACTGTTGATTAACAACAGTGTACCTTCCCCAAAAGTGTCGTATGTTCCTCAAATGACTATTTTTTAAATTCAAATCCCTCCCCTAGGTAAACCCATATGTTTCACATGCCATTTATTAGGTAAATCACCCAACGATTCATTTATTTATGCACATCAAGCCTGAGTATATTCTTATATATCTCTCACTTGGTCACTTCTTGGAAAACTACTTTCACATTGAAAGATCTATTTGCACATCCTTGAGACACTATGATAAAGCATACAAATCTAAAAGCACTTCAAAGGAATAGTCTAAATCCAATTCTAAATACCTAAATCAAGGTCAAAGTTGCATGTTTTCAAGTGGAAAAAACTAAAGCTATGCATTGAATTTTAGCAAAATACTATTCAACACACATACACATAGGTGGGAGGACTACATATGGTATTAGACCTTTTTGGAGTATGGAAACGTAGGCAATGTTCAACCACTTATCAAGGTATGGTTGGGGTTTTCCAACCTACATTTTTATCCCTTTTTTCTAGGTCATGCAAGTGTCAAAAGTGAAGCTAGGGTTTCAGGGTGAAGTAGGAAAAAATATGAATCTACACACAAGACCAAAGGCAATAAATTGCTCAAAAAACATCTTGATAGGTAGGCATAGTGATATGTGGTAGAATAGATTAGAAAAAACTATAGATATGGTTATGGCAAACAATAGACACATCCGATTGCTGAATGTGGTTGGGCCTTATCAATAATGTCCTAGTAGATTTTGATACTCTATTTCATGAATTGAACGATCGCATATCCATTTTAGACTATTTCTGACAACTATGCATGGACATAGAGCATAATATAATAGAAATAAACTAAGTACCTTATTATTATTTTTATTTTTATAAATAGTACGTGCAAATTTTCCTTTAGTAACATTCATATATGTGTAGTTTATGTTATATCTCATGCAATATGAATGTTCATAGTTTTGGTTTATTTAGATCACCTAAATTCAAAATAAGTTAAACCAATAAGTAGTATTGAGAGATTATTCTTCTTGTTTATGTAACAAAAAAATAGTTTTCATTTTATTAGAAGGTGTTTCTCCATTTGTGCAAACATGTTATTATGTTGAAAATTGAAAAGTTGTGTCATTATAAGCAGTTTGGAGGGTTTCTCTCATCTTGTGAGTCCATTTTTGTTTGAGGTTCACTCTAAGTCCTTTCTTTTCTTATTGTAATGGCTTTGTGCCAAGACCTCCACACCATCACTAGGCTAATAATAACCCATAGTTGGAAAATAATATGTTATTCTTTGGCATATGTGTACTTTATGAGGATATGGTTAAGTTAATTGAAGAGAATGGGAAAATTTAAAAACAAACCTCCTTATGTCTTTCACTCATTTTTGGAAAAAATACCCTCATTCACTCATTACATGACACAATTTCACACTTGAAATGTAATATTGACACTATGGACACGTATTCCAATGACCTTAATCCATCATGTGACAAATTGATTGTTCTTGAATCTAGTATGCATCTATTTAATGCACTTTTAGACTATGACCTACCAAATCCGACATTTCCTTTTGTATCTGATGTGCCTATTATTGCCCTTGTTGCATGTCCCACTTCAGATCCACCTACATATGTGCTTACCTCATTTTAGAATAACATCACTAGTTTCAGCTCCTTTATACTCCATTTGATGGATCATTTTGGCAAAGGTATTGGTAAACACTCATAAAGCATTGTTTCTTCCATTCAACATATTGACTAAGTTGTTCACTTAAGGCATTATCTATCGAGTAGGTGTGTCACCTTCATTGAGACCATTTTGTGCTTGTATAACTGTAGTTTTTTTTCACTCTAATCTTTGTGAGGATATTGACAGACATGCATTATACAACACCTTCATGTAGGCATGAGAGTCCTGACACACTTTTAGATTCATGTCTACTTGTAAACATCAATTGTATGCTTGGTATCGAATCACATGCAAACATAATATACCATTTGTGTACATTTAGAATGGATTTCGCATTAATTATGGTGGTGGTATCAACACATTTTACAAGGATTTTACCAGTGTGGCTCCTCCACCTTTATGTTGCATTGTCCACGCATTTTTCACATTGCTTAACAATGTTTCCTTGTTTATAAGCAAATCATATGGTATTTTTTGATAGATTGATAGTCTCCTTGTATGCAGCTATTCTGGTGCATATATATATATATATATATATATATATATATATATATATATATATATTGGTTTTAAATATGTATCTTGTACTTGCAATGAACTATAAAATGTCATGGGGGGTTTCTTGTTTTAACATTGTCTACCTTCATGAGTGTGTGTTTTGTCTCGTACCCTTTTCTTGTATTAGTTGATGTGTACTCCTCTCTCCCATCACCATTAATGTCATCACTGATAACTTTTAGCTATTTGCTCTTATGTACTTTCAACATCCCATTGATGTTTTAGTTATGAATTCAAACCACTTGTATAATTATCTTGAAGTTTTTTTGTTTGCTTTTACTTCCGTTTTTCAGAGTGATGTTTGAGTGGGAATCAATGCACCTTGTATTCTAATGGAGCCATCCATTTTTTGAAACAAATCTCATCTCTATGATGACTTTTTTTTGCAAGATCAAGTTCTGGCATCCCTAACATATCTACTTTTAACTATTTGTTAGATTTTATCTATATTTTTAACACTTCACTTGGCAGTGTTACCATCCAGCATCCGCATCATCAGTTAAGTTTTTAGTGTTTGATTATTGGATTTAGACAAATCACATAGATATTTTCATCCACTCTACCCATTCAAAACTATGTGGGTATATGTGGTTATGTTATTTTCTTCAAGTGCTATGTTTAGTACCCTTATTCTTGCGGTGGCACATCTCAATGTCTACTTCTGGGAATTTTTCTACAATTGATGGCATTTATTTAGTGAACTCTTGTGTTTTTGACACATCATTTGATAGATTGATAATCTTCTAGTATGGATCTATTCTAGGTGTATCTGATGTCTTATTTGTCTTCTTTAGTGATCAAGCAGTAGATTTGAACCACTCATGGAGTTATAAGTTATTCACTAATTATCTATTCACTTACACTTTGTGTGGTATATCAATGCACCCAGTGCATTATTTAGTGATGGATTCATCCCATCCAGTACACTTTATTCAATAATGCATTAGTCCATCTAGTGTACTCTCTTCAATGATAGATCAATACATCCTCTTTCAGCATTCTAATGTACTACTTGTGTTTTATATCGCTTCTTGGGATATCTTGCGACATATCTTAGCACCTCAAGTCTTCTTTTTTTTTATAATTTTTTGAAGACTTTGTGATATGTCTCATTTTTTCCAATGCACTTTATTGTACATGGGTACCTTGTCAATTGTAGTTGTTGGGACCCATTTTCAAAGGATTCTTAGTTGCCTTATTATATATTGGTCTGTGTAAGTTGCACTTATGGAGGTGTTGGTGCATTATTCTATATGCATAAAAATTAATTTAATGTAGGTTAGTGCATATATACTAAGTGTCCTTAGTCACACTTATCTAGGCTTAAAATATGATAATGAGAATTTAATGCGCACATCATTTATCAATACCACCTCTAAGTGGGTCAATCACCTGTGCCACATAAGTGACCAATAGGGAGAGTAAGTGCTCAAACTATTTATACCCCTCATTTCCCTTTGTATTTTTATAGATGATAAAAACTTCTATTGATAGATGTATGAATTAATCCTTGACTCTTTCCCTCACATTCTATATGTAATGGAGTAAGTACACACTGATGAGTGTTTCCTAGCTTTCATGCTTTAAGATATATTTTCCTTATAGTGATCAGAGTTATTTTTCCAACATCACTAGAGGTATGTGATGTTTACTTGGAAAACCATATCTTTACCATCGACATGCAATCTATAAAGAAAATTATATAAATGTAGTCATAGATGTTGGTGATAAGAGATATCACATACGATAAGTATTTCCTACGATGTCACTCATTAGTGCCAAGTAGTGTAAGAAATTAGAAGTTATAGTAAGAAGTGTGTGTCTATTTTTGATGGTGAAGAACATTCTATGGATCAAACTCATATTGTTGTTCCTTCAATAAATGCACAACAATTGAACAACATGCAAGAAGAATACCATGGTATATTTTAGCCACCTAAATAAATGCCTACAGATTGCTCGATAAAGCACACTATTGATATGAGCTTAGGGCTAGTTCTACTAAATGTATCTCTACATTGCATATCATTTATTGAGAATAAAAAGATTAAGTGGCAGATTCATGTACTATTGGATAAAGGACACATCATACCAAACTCATCACCTTACGTAAGCCGTAGAGTGCTCGTGCCAAAAACAATATGGCACATAGAGTTTATGCATCAATTATAAATCTCTCAACAAGATCATTGTGAAGAAATAATACCATATTCCTAGGGTGGATGACCTACTAAACCACTCTATGGTGCCAAATTCTTCACCAAAATCAATCTTAAATTTGGGTACCATTAGATTTTGTTGAACTTTTAAACATTTAAAAGACAATGTTCAAAGCCAAAGAAACTCTATTTGAGTGGTTTGTTATGCCCTTCATCTTAACTAATGCACCTCTAACATTTAGTCAAATGATGAATGACATCCTATGGCAATTCATTACTTCATTTGTTGTAGTCTATCTTGATGACATCATAATCTTCGGTAAAACATGGGATGAGCATTTGTATCATATTAAACAAGTGCTTCACACTTGGGCAATGAAATCTATATGCTAACATAGAGAAATGTTTGTTTCCATGCATAAGATACAGATTATGGGACACATTGTAGATACACAAAGTGTTCAAGTGGACCCGACCAAGTTCCACATCATCCAAGAATGGCCTATGCCAAAGAATCTCATAGACCTTCACAATTTCTTGGGATCAACAAATTTATACAAGATATTTGTATTTGGTTTCTCTCATGTAATGTGGCCTTTGAATCAAGTTACTAAATATGACACCAAAACAGCTTTCCCCTGGTTAGTCACACAACCAAAAGCACACAAAGAGTTAAAATGCATACTTTGTTCTACACTAGTACTTATATTCCTTGAGTTTTAGTAACCATTTGAGATAGAGATTGATGTATCTGAATATGCACTTGGATCACTCTAAACTCAACGTGGTTGCCAATTCACTTATCATAGTGTGACGTTCACTCCCACAGTAAGAAAATATCCCACATATAATCGAGAGATTTATGCCATTGTTTAGGTATGTAAGCATTGGAAGCATTACATATTAAAAAATGAGACAACGATCCATAAATATCACAAACTACTGAGTTCACACAATCATAGAACAAGTTGTAACGAGAACAAAATCAAAAATGGTCTTCATATCTTCAACAATTCCATTTGAACATCAAGCATAAGAATAAAAGTGTCAATCCATTCATTGGTTGTTTGAGTAAGGAGATTGTGATCCACACATATCACAAGCTGCTACAATTCTTGCATACACAGAGCAAGTTACAATAAGAATGACATCAAAAATGGTCTTTATATCTTTATCATTTCCATTTGGACATCAAATATAAGAAGGGAAGTTCCAATGCAATAGTTGATTGTTTAAGACTACCTACAGTTCAAACTCTCCTTAGTGTGCTTGATGCATGTGGGCACAAGACTAACACTTGTTCAGAATTATATTCATCTTATTCACATTTTCTAGATCAGTAAATCAATTGCAAAGCTATACTTGAAATATAGACTCTTATATCACCTTGGACACTTAGGTGTACCACACAATTGCGTGTACCATGAAAGGAGGGGCAACAAAACTTAATATGGGAGGCTCATTTCAAGAAGGATGTAAGATATTTCGAAGATGAAAAGACCCTTGCGGTATTGCATAAGTATTTCTTTTAATCACACCTCAGCTTAGATGTCAAATATGTCAAGTCTTGTATCACATTTGTAACTACCAAATTGATTAATAATGGTGCATGCACGAGGAAGGGGAGACGAATTAAATTTTACCATTAACTCTCGTGTTGCAAAGGTTCATCACCATCCATGACACGAGCAATTCGTCAAACAATTTGACAACATAATACATAAATCACTTCTATTGCATTGATACAACGAAAATACAATTCAATCTATGCCACAAATTGGCTTATTACATACATAAAACAAGGAGGAATCAATTCATTGCATTGCTAGTCATACAAAGACCTTTGTCCTCACATTGAGAACATAGAAATAAATTATAAACCAAGAAAAAACAAAACAATACAATTCCAGTCTTTTTCCTCAAATTCTAGCCAACCCACGAAATAGGTCATTTTGCTTATAAGGACAGGTTTGGATGACCCATCCACTTCCCCCCAATGTCTCTTCCACTTATCCCAATGATTCATGATCATTCCCAGGCGTTTTCATTTATCTAACGTACCAAGAAAGAGTCCAAAACTCGTATTGCACTTACCAGTGGATTTAATCTGGTTTCTAACTGTAACAAAGAAAAAATGAATGTTTTTTTGTCTTACTTGTAACTCTGTGGAGTTTTGTAAAGTCACTATCCACTGCCACAACCAAATTGCTCTTCCATAAGTGTCATAACCTGTGCAAAGTGGTCCAAGTCTCAATCGGACTCTTCTTCAAGCCATGCATTACTCTACAGACCCTGTCGGGTCTTTCTATTCTGAAAAAGACTGAAAACCAATCATGCTCAGTCTCAAGCCTATTCAGGCTTTGATTCTCTGCTCAGCACTTGAATACCAATGTATCGTGCTTCGTGATCCAGTCGACACAAGAAATTTTGAGCAACACTATTGAAGCCAAACACAACAATGAGAGACTCCATCGAGATTAATATTTCTGATTACAATGCAATGGAGTATTGGTCTCTTCAAGACCAGTTCAGGTTTCAAGCTCTCGATCAATACTGCTACTAATAAAAATTTACAAAGACGTTTGCGGGCCTTGAGTCCCAGAGTGTAAAGAGATTTCAAACTGCTAACATCTACAAGCCATTCGGAAGATTGACTCTGGTTTATAAAGTAATAGGACTTAGAACCTGTCTTAGACCCATTCGGAAAGAATTGTCGATAGACAAAGGCTCGAGCCACGGCATTCAAGCATAAAATAAATCGGGATATAAAGATTGATTAGTAAATTATGAAGATTGTTTTGTTTACAAAGACAAAGCATGATATCAAGGTAACATTGAGGGAAATGGAGCATAATCTTAATTGAACATAGAAACCTACAAACAACTTAGAACAAAGGCAACAACCTTCCTTACTTGGACAGGTTTATCATCCCAAATAACAGACAATGTAAGCACCAAGGCAATCAATCACTTCAAGATGAAGGTTGATGTCACCAATATAAACAGGCCAAGAACATGAACAACTTGGCACGGAAACCAATAACTTCCTCCAAAACACCAAGAGCCAAAACACAAGATGAAAGAAAATAAAGGAAAGCAAAGACCACTTTATTTTTGGTGATGCAAGATTTCTCAATACTGCGGAAGCTCCACTATCGGACGCTCAAGGTTCAAAAATGTGAGCTCCGATTTACATGGATGGGATAAGTAGCCAAGTTACTCTTTTGGTCATGAGGAAAAGTGACCATGGCATCCCCTTCCAACATGTCAAGTAAATCAGTTGAATGTTCTTTTCCCTGTGCCATTTCCAGCTCCTACATGTTGGTTTTCCTTTTCTTCTCTTCACATTTATGCTCTATTTGACTCCTTGTGGGATTTGACCACCCACCATACTCTCTCTCCTTTGTGGGCTTTGACCCACTATAGATCGTCCTCCTCCACCAAAGGCATAACCATATCTCAATCAACTCACTTGTGGGCTGAAACCCACTCTCATTCGTCTACCACCGCCAAGATGCTCTAACATACATCTCACTCTCTCATGTGGGCTAAAACCCCCCCATAGACTGACCACCTCCTCCTAAAGCCTACTTGATTTTTTCACACATCATCCACCCAACTGTTGGATCCTTATTAACATTACAAATCCATGTTTGCACTTGCTCTCTCATGGTTGCAATCTCATCTATCACTCCCAATAACATCACCATTGAATCCACATACACTAGGGCATCCAAATGATAGTCCATGACATATAGAATCACCTTAAGGATAGTATTTACCTTCACATCCTTTGATGTCCGCATTGTTATAGAAAGCAATCTCTCCATCTCAACTGTAAATTCAACATATTACTCACATACTAGGGTTGCCATGCACATTAACAACTCTTATTTCCAATTGGTGAGCTCAAGAAACTCACTCTCTACATCTGCAACATGACATACTTGAGCTGATATCAAACTCAGCTGCTCCAAATCATCCATCTCCATGCTATAAGCTTGTTCCACATCAAGCTTTGGTTTCTTAAAACTTTCACCATCATTTTTTCCACTCCTTAGGACAATATTTAGTTGTTCTTGGAACAGCTCTCCTTCCACACATTGTTGCAAATGAGCCTTCACCTACATATCTCTTTGAGAACTAACTTGTTCCCATGCTCTATCATCATCTCTTGTCTCTATATAAACTTGAAGACACTCCTCCTTGGTTGAAACATCAACACCAACCAACTCTCCGGAGATCCACCGTTGCCATATCAATCACTTGGTCAACGTCTTCACTTCGCCTCTCATACATACGACAATGCTAGATTGCACCACATTTAGTCCTTATCTTTGATATCTTCTCCATAGTTGGACTTGCACATTGCACAAACACATTAAGGAAACCAATATTTCTCACAATCACTACATTCACCACTCCATGCCCCACAAACATGTTGTCCAACTCCTCTTTACTGCTTGTATGTTGCTCATGATTTTCTCTCTCACTTTACACTGTCAATGGCCCATTCTCCACAACAATCAAGGTTGTTTTCTCCTCCTTTATACCTCTGATTTCAGCTTCTGCACATGGTTGAACCTCTACTATCATCTCCTTGTGTGCACGATCTTGTACAACATCCATATCCAATGCTTCCACCATGGAAACTTGTAATTCTTTTTTGTTGCATTCTTCACTCCCCTACAGCTCTACATGGTTTCAAGCTTCACTCCCATCAATTGTTTCACTCATGGAAACATGTATCATACCTTGGTTGTCTTCAACCTCACTACCATCCAAAAGAAAATTGACAAGCTCATTGCCATCTCTAGCCAAAGAAAAAAAAAATCCACTCATAGGACATCAAAATCTCTTGCCCATCATCACACAATGGGTCTCCAACTTCCGATGAACAATGGATCACCTTTATATCATTTGTCATGCAAATTTCATCACCTATGGCTGCTCACAGCTCTCATACAATTCATCATTCTGAAAATTAAAATTGATCTCTACATATAGAAGTCTCTCCTTGTTGTCTTCCAAGACAACCTGCTCTTTTGTGCACCTATGCATATCCATGCTACTTCCCGAAGTAGTCTTTGGCTACCCACATGATAGCTCCCTATCCGTATTGCCTCTCTTGGCAATATGCTTCTCACCAACGCTTTCAAGCCTCTTCACACGAAGCTTCCTTAACCTTCCCAGCTGCAATTTTGGATGCACAAATCACCCCAATATCTTGGAAACCATATGTTCCCACTCACATACTTGCCTCTTACCTTTCCTTTGTCTCCTCACTTAGAAATCTTTCCGATATACTGTTGCAACTCCACACAACCGCTTGCATGCAACCTTCATCGTCATGCGGTTAACAACATTCATATACTCAAAACACATCTCTAGCTCAACTATCCAAGTTATGAGTTGTTCTAAATTTTCTTGTCCACAAAATATAGAAATATCATTCAAAGATTTACCTCTTTTCTCCACCACAACCTTGATTGGTCTCTTTCATTTGCTGGTATATTTTCCTCTGCTTGCTTGGACTCTATCCAAAGCATCTATCTACGCTTGTAGGGACAATAACCCCACCATCAACTTGTCCTCATCACCATCACATGCAGTTGCACCATCATCATTTTTCGCAGACATATGCAGTCTTGCTTGGAACACTTTCAACATCTCTGCCAACTCACATATCTCACATGCCCTTCTCTTGTGTGTCATCACTCACCATGAATCAATAGGCTTCTCTTTCACAACCTGTAATGGACCCTAAATTGAGTCTCTCACAAACTCCCTCACACTCTTGCCAGACTTCACACACCTGCAACCACCTATGCAAGCTTCTTAACAACTTGCAGCTCTATGTAGACTTCTCTCTTACAACCTACAATGCACGTTGAGGAGTTTTCGAAACACACCCGCAAGGACACTGCCTTGATCTGATACCACTTGGTGAAAGCACGAGGGAGAGAGACTAACTGCCATTAACTTTCATGTTGCAAGGGTTCATCACCATCCATGACACAGACATTTCATCAAATAATTGGACAACATAATACATAGATCAAATCTATTGCATTAATATAGCAAAATACAATTCATTATATGCCACAAATTGACGTGTTGTATACATAAAACAAGGTGGAATCAATTCATTATATTATTGGTCTTACACATACCTATGTCCTCACATTGACAACATTGAACTAACTCACAAACCAAGAAAATAAAAAACAAGATAATTCTAGTCTTTTCCCCCAAATTCCAACTGAACCTCGAAATAGGTCATTCTACTTATAAGGACTGGTTTGGATGGCCCATCCACTTCCCCCCAATGTCTCTTCCACTTCTCCCAACGCTTCATGATCATCCCCAGTCATTTTTGTTTATCTAACATTCCAAGAAAGAGTCCAAAACTCATATTGCACTTATTGATGGATGTAAACTGGGTTTTTACTATCCACAAAGAAGAAATGAATGTTTTTGTCTTACTTGTAATGCTATTGGGTTATGTGAAGTCATTCTCCAATGCCATGACCAAATTGGTCTTCCATAAGCGCCATAACTTGTGCAAAGTGGTCCAAGTCCCAATCGGGCTTTTCTTGAAGGCATACATTACTCTGTAGACCCTGCCAGGGCTTTCTATTCTGAAAGACTATGAAAAACAATCGTGCTCAGTTTAAAGCCTATTCAGGGTTTGATTCTCCACTCAGCACTTGAATACCAATGTACCCTGCTTTGTGACCCAGTCGGCATGAGAAAGGCCGAGCAACATTGTCGAAGCCAAACACAACAATGAGAGACCCCATCAGGATTAATACTTCCAATTACAATGCAATGGAGTATTGGTCTCTTCAAAACCAATTTGGGCTTCAAGCTCTCAATTGACACTACTACTAAGCAAAATTTACTAAGACGTCTAAGGGCCTTGAATCCCGAAATGCAAAGAGCTTTCAAATTGCTAACATCCACAACCCACTTGCAATATTGGCTCTAGTTTGCAAAGTAGTAGGACTTAGAACATTTCTTAGACCCATGTGGTAAGAATTATTGATAGACAAAGGCTCGAGGCACAACAATCAAGCATAGACTAAATAGGGATATAAAGCTCGATTAGTAGTATGAAGACTGCTCTGTTTACAAAGACAAAGCATGAGAGCAAGACAACATCAAGGGGAATGGAGCATAGTACTAATTGAACATAGACACCCACAAACATCTGAGAATAAAGACAACCACCTTCCTTATTTGGGCGGGTTTACCATCCCAAATAACACATGACAGTAAGCACCAAGGCAACTGATCACTTCAAGATGAAGGTTACAAATGAAGGTTGATGTCACCAATACAAACAAGGCAAGAACACAAACAACTTGGCACATAAACCAATAACTTCCTCCCAACACTCCAAGAGCCAAAACACAAGATAAAAGAAAACAACAGAAAGCAAAAACCACTCTATTTTTGGCGATGCAAGATTGCTCAAGACCACAGATGCTCTTGCATTAAACAAGAAGCAAGGTATATACACACTTCTAGCAGTTCCATTAAGGTTGTAGGAATTTGTTTGCATAGACTTTCACTCAGGCTACCCTACTACCAAATATAGTGATGATTGTGTTTATGTAGTAATTGTTAGATCCTCGAAGATAGCAATTCTCACACCTTGTAAGAAATTAATCTCAACTATAGAAACAACTCAACTATATTTCCAACATGTTTGGGTCCGTTTTGAATTACCAACGACTTCATCTCTAATATGGATACAAGATTCTTAAGCAATTTCTGGGAAACACTATTGTTTATGATGGATGCAAAGTTATTTTAGTCTACCTCATTCCATCCTCATACTAATGGACAAATAGAAGTCGTAAACAACATAATTGTGCATCTTCTTAGAATGTACAATTCAAGGAAGCAACACACATGGGATGAAAGTCTTCCTTGAATTCAATAGAACTACAACAAAGCTCTGCATAACTCTACTTAACGTAGCCCTTTTTAGATATGCTTGGGTTTCCAACCTTTGGGAGCAATAATAGCAATCTTCAGCTTAAAAGGAAGTTTGCAGAGTTGAGTTCATTGAGCACATTCAACAAGTGCAAACCATTTTGCGAAAGGTCAATACTATGTATAAGCAATGTCATGATCATCATCAAGCACCCCATACCTTTTAGGTTGGTGATTGAATTTGGTTTCATTTGTAGAAGGAAACTCCGGCAAGACCTTACCACAAGCTTGGTCCACTTTGGTATGGGTCTTACACCATCACCAAACAAGTAGGAGATAATGCTTTTGCACTCAATTTGCCTTTCAACCTTTGTTTACATTCAATCTTCAATGCAAAACTCTTGCACCATAATTTTCTATCGTTGTTGGACACTTCAAACATTGCGAAGTCACGTCAACAAACAAGTTAATCCTAACTCAATGAACCACGAGAATCAAATCAAATAATTGACCACATGGTCGAATGATTAGGCAACAAGAGATTCCTCTCTATCAAATTGTCAAAGCAGGGCAAGTCCATTCCTGGGGAAGATGGTTTAGAGAAGTGCAAGTTGCCAACAACATTTTGCATCTTCCTCTAGAACTGCACACAATGAGAACCGTTGCTCTTCAAGGAGGGCCACTAATCCAAGGGGATTTGGGCATTTGAACGACTCATGGTATAATGACAATACTCTATGGCATGTTTCATCTTTGCCATCAATGTCGAGACCATACCAAACACATGTGGTCACCTCGAAGACCTAACTCCTCTTCATTGATGTTGTACAGCGCCAATAGTGTTAGAACTATTCTACACATCCGCATAATGGCATTATAAGAAAACAACATACCAATGATTATAGATATTTGTGAAACAATTGATCATCACTCTTGTAAACAATTCAATTAACACTTTGTCCCCTACACTTGTATGTTAATGTAATCTTTCATTCTTTATAGCAACAAAGATAGATTAAGAAATACAATAGTGGCTGGGCGTCCTATAGCACATCCAACCTCTCAGAGCATTATACATAACTATGGCACAATACAATCTTCCAACCTATAGTTCCAATAAGGTGTATTGTTATCTTATTCTCTTTCCTTGTCTCATAGCAATGTAAATATCTTTTGGCCTTTCTCATTTTATATACACTTCTGCAACAGCCCATTTAATCCATCAATAGGGTTTTCCATCTTGTAACACATCTGACCTATCTGATCACTGTATAAAATTATTGCACAATACAATCTTGCAACCTAGAGTTCCAATAAGGTGTCTATTGTTATCTTATTCTCTTTCCTTGTCTCATAGCACTAATATATCTTTCAGCCTTTACCATTTTATATATGCTTCTGCAACGGCCCATTTAATCTGTTCGGTAGGGTTGTCCACCATGTGACACATCTGACCTCTTGGATCATTTTACAGAACTATTGCATCATACAATATTGCAACCTACAATTTCTAACAAGGTGTCTACTGTTCTCTTATTCTCTTTCCTAGTCTCATGGCACTCCCATATATCTTTTGGTCTTTATTGTTTCATATATGTTTCCTCAACAGACCATTTAATCTGTTAGGTAGGATTTGCCCATCAAGATCCTCTTGGGCCCTGGGTCATCCAAGGTCCAACACAGGCCTAAGGATGTAGAACGCTTGCTACATGGCATTAGGTATTTAATAGAAGTAATCTGTGTCAAGAACAAACACGTTGAACAACTACCTGAAAGGAAGGTACAAGTATAAGATGGTATTTTCATAATTTGAATTTGTAGTTTACCTGCTGCCAATGCCTCTCTACCTGCTTTCCCATACTTTAACTTTCTTGCCTTATAGTGCGAACCTCAGATTTCCTTCTGCTTTGTACCAACATGATTATTGTTCAATACAAATCCAGCAAAAATATATATATATATATATATATATTAAATCATTTATGTAGCTTTCTGTTTGATCCACTCCACTGTCTCCGTTTATTCATTCAACTGACAAACTGCCACGGACCACATAATGAGGATAACTTAGAATAAAAATTATAAGGTGACAGCGGAATAATAGTAGATAGAAAATTCAGCCACCACATTTAGAAAGATTCAAATTCAATCTTGACCAAAAATTTTACTTATTTACCCAGTTGATTAGGTGACCATTAAAAAATTCAAGAGTATTTTTTCCATAAACTAGCCGTATCTTGTGACTTTTACATAATCATGGCACAAAATGTTTCAATATATTTGTCCTGTGATTCATAAGTGTTAAAATATAATCGTCCCATGATCCATCAAACTATAGATCAGAACATTTACTAGATGTTTATTTCACTCAATATCCATCCTGCAAAAATTAATAAAGTTATTTCAACTACTCACGGAAATGGAATTAATCGGTTGTAGCATACAATGGTCATCATTTTCCATCCTCAACTGCTGCTACTCATCTTATCTTCACTTCTCAAAAAACATTTTTATATCGTATAGAGAAGTGCAACTTTTCAGTCATCCATTTGCCTGCAAGGCTGTAACATCTTTCATAAAATCAATTCATATTTGCTCAGAGTTCCATATATTTCTTACAAATACATACTTGAACCAATTCAATAATATATTCCCATCTAATCTTTTATTTACATTGTTAAACTGCAGCATTAGAAGAAAGATGTAGATCCATATGAGAAAATGTGCGAAGCACTGGGACAAAAACCAAGTAAACTCCTTAACAAAGGGATTCTTGTAAG
The DNA here is from genome assembly GCA_037957365.1 of Torreya grandis. Lineage (NCBI taxonomy): Eukaryota > Viridiplantae > Streptophyta > Pinopsida > Cupressales > Taxaceae > Torreya > Torreya grandis. The sequence continues at coordinate 1,840,336 of JARHVA010001046.1, read as the reverse complement.
TAGAAATGAGTTTCGCACAAATATAGACCATAAAAGCAATACACTAAAAACTGATTGTTTACACCTGATGCATTGAATGACCAGAAAATATGATTCACTAAGCTATTTCCTGGAAGAAAAAAATACAGAATTTCTTGCAAAATACATTTTGCAAGGGAAAGAATATTACGCTTTTGGCTGTCAATGCAAATGGGTCAACCTACACAAAGTTGCCATATACACACTAAAAAAATGCCATCTGACATGATGAATTTCATGATCCGAGTGTTGAGTGACTGGACAAAAATATTAAATCGTGTAGAGTGCAGCAGCTAGTTTCTCTCGGGCATTACATGCAGTAATCTGTCTAGAATATTGATGGTGCCCTTTGGAAATAAGATTGAACTTCTCAATTACAAGCAGAGTTAAGGCCTTTATATGTGGAGGCGCGAAATAAGATACCAAGGTCCAAACTTGCAATGAATGATGCTTAGTAAAATTCTTCAACCTGTTTTCTATATCCATATAACAACCAAACAACACTATCAAGCAATTCATAAACAACCTTTATGATCATTCGTCTATCATGATTTCCCACTACTAGAATTACGGATTGACGAAGTAATTTGCAACCGATTAGTAGTGCCTGCACTCACACCTATCCCGTTAATACATAGACTAGGCTACTCTTTTGTTACCCCACCGAGTTCAATATCTTTTGTGCCATTAGTCTCAAATCCACTCTTTAGCAGACTAACATCCTCCTCTGTGACATTGCTCTCTTTCAGAGGTGTAAGGGATATAATTTTTGCACTGGCTTGTTTTGCAGACTCCACTGCCCAACTGTAGATTATCATGCCAACTACAGCAACCAACATCCCCATTATATTTTTAGCAGTCAGTGCTGAATCAAAAAGCACCCAACCCAGTATAAGAACACAAACAGTTTTCATGTGTCCCAAAACCTGAAAAGAAACTGCTGAGAAACGCCCAATGCAGAGATACTGGCTCAGGTTGCAGAATACTGCTAATGTGCATGAAAGTAATATAAAGAACTGCACAAAGTTCAACAACAAACCTGATTATCTCAATTTTGTTCTATGGTTTCAACAAAGCAAATAGTTTGAAAAAGTTTGCAATTAGGATCGGAAAACAGACCAAATGCTGAGTAGTAGTAGTGTAAGAAACTCACAATTGCACCGTATGAAAATTGATAGTTTAACAAGTTGCGCCCATTTAAATAATAATCTATAAATGGACCAAAGACTAAAAGAGAAGCAGCCTGTATAGGAGCAGTCCTGTTTAGGAGATCAAAAGAGCCAATGTTGTACTTCTTTTGTAAGGAGCCAATTGACTGCAAGAAGAAACAAAAATGTCAAGAACAAGCATCCAAAGGAGAACACAACTATAGGGAAGGAAATATGGAATTGATTGTCAAACAATAAATTATGTAATTACAAAGATTCAGAACAGAATCAAATTAATGGCAGAAAATAAATAGTCATTAGTTGTTTAACACAATATATTGTGGAAGGTACTAGCATCAGAGTGAAGCTTATAAAAAGAAAAGTTGAGAATCAAGCAAGTACAATTGTAATTTGTACATGACTTCAATTGATAACCTTTAAACCATATTGTTTGAGAACATCATCCCGATCTCAATTAAGAAATAATTCTAGTCATGTCTTCATTGTTCATTGTACAGATATAAGAAAGCCTTTTTCCCGTTTACTGACAGCCAAAAACAAGCAATATGAAACAGTGACACAATACCCAACCATACTTCTGAAATCGACACGGACAACATGCCAATTAATGCTTTCCATACAATCAATATACTCCTAGTGAGAGTGCAGATGAACCACACATGCTAAATAAATAAATAATTCACATAGCATGTTACAAGTCACATAAGCAAAATGGTGATCAATGATACTCTAAAGTCCAATCAAACACAAACATACAAAATTTCCCAGACAGTTTCTGTAGAATGCCCAATTATTTACATGACTACGGCAATCCTGCAAACAACTTTGGAATCTCACAGTCAGTGCATAACAGGAGGAAGCTACCATTGTGCAATGTTAGAATAGGGGCCTCTTCTACTCTTATAACTCCGCTACATAACCAGTAAATAGGAAAGGTTTGCATCACAAAGATTTCTCATAATTCTTTTTTTTATAATAAAAAAAGTGCATAAGGGAAAATGTATGGGATAAGTAACTTACAATAAGTCTATAAATGATTTGAACAGCTCTAGAGAGGTAAAAGAACAGAATAAACCACATAAATTATAAATAGTTTAAATGACCTACTGGAAGTGAAATAAAGAAAGATCTTAAGAGAAACCTTGCAAATCTATAGCTAGGATGGTCAGATGTCCTAACATATTTCAATAGGAAAATTATAAGGCCCCACAAAAATATTCTACGCATACTCAAAACGAGCACACAAACTAATTTTATGACCCTTTGTGGGAACACTGGTTTATAATGCTGAAGTGAATGTGGTAGGTATAAATAAGAGATGGAATGAGAGAAATATTTAAAATATCTCCTACCAGGCTGCAGTACTAAATAATCAAACTGATGGCATTTGAATGTTGCTTCCAATAAAGACAAAGGAATGACACTACAAGTCAGGCTGTCATCTTTCCGTACAACCTTCAGAATGTGGTTAAAAACTAGTTTCGGATCTAAATGGTAAAATGATAAGAGCTCTCAACCAAAATCAATCAGCACTTGCCACTTATAATAAAGCCATATGTGCCCTTTTCCTGTCACAAAAGGATCTATGTGGGCTTACAAAGAAGCTAATAAAGGGATCCATACTGTCACATTCAGTTAGATAAAAAGAAGCTGCTCAACCCACAATAGCCATTTTGGAACATCAACCCATGATGGTCATTGTGGGTAACAAATGGCTACAGATCATTTCTATCTATGTATACTGTAATCCAATACATCTACAAAATGCAGGAATTTCGGGCATGTTTCAAACCCAACTCCAAATAACAGCGCAAAGTACAAGATCGCACAACAGTAAGAAGCATCAAAGCATGAAAACTCCTCCTATCTTATTTTATCTTGTTATGCCTGTGCGGGTACTCTTATATGAGGATTACTGGGGTGCTTCTAGAGCCCTTGTCATTTATTTCGATCATAAAAGCAGAGAGCTTCACATTTGTGCTTCTCACCTTCCGTTGAAGTAGTACCCCCTCATCTTTCTTGTTTCATATTATAATCATACTGTCATTCACTATCTAGTATTTATTGATTGTTTGCAATTTCTGCTGTGCATAAAATTTGCAGAAACCGAGTAAAATTAACTCTATGGTCATTTTAGGCAACAGATGGCTGCCAAATAGCAAGGCTTAAACACATTGAAACCCATATTATATACAGGGTGCAGGGAATTTCAGACGCCACATTGAGTACAAATTGAAATGAAAGGTTACATCCATTGTTGTCACACAGATCATTGCCAGTTCCTGATGGACGAAAGATGCGCTTACAACAAGCAAACGGTTTTATTATTTTTCCTTTTTAACATCTAGCATCAAGAAACATAAAATTTTGACTATACATGAAAAAAAACCAAAGAAAATGAAGATCAATTCCCGTTTAAAATGAAGAATGCTAGGAAATCTTACTATTTGCTGCAATGATGTACAGAACACAGCCACCAAAGCACACAGAAATCCCTTCAGATTAACCTTAACATCAGTGACAGTGCAAACACCAACCCCTATAACCACCACAAACACAGCAGCCTTGACCTCTTTGGTATAATTCTTGTTATGAAGGATCCACTCCATAACACAAACCACAGGAATCATGCTCAGTTTTGAAATCTGCCAAAAACAACCACAACCCAAATAAAAAACCCTCTCACAGATCTGATCACAATAACGCAAATCAATGAAAAATGACTATACCTCTCACCTGGTAAAACCCAACAGAGTTCAACATAAGGCTAAGATTCATCCCCACAATGGACATATTGGCCACAATAGAGAACCAAAGAAGCTCCCACAGAGGCACATCCTTGGCAGTAGAAAACCCAGCTGCATTTGATACGAAACCCACAGCTGCAGTCACTGTAAAGTGAAATGCAGTCAACGTAGTAGCTGCATCAAACAGAATACACACATTAGACACATGCCTGATATCCAATTTGGTGGCCCAAAAAACCTATAGGCAACAATACCAGGTGCATAAAAAGGCATTTGGGCTTCAATTTTTTAGACCATAAAAACTGTAAACCGCATCATCAGATGCAGAAAAGGGAATGAAATTATATGCAGATCTGGGCAAAGAAACGATAATAAAACAAGTGGGTTTTGTCTGTTTCTTACCAAATCTGAAGTCATACCCAGCTCTAGACATGACTTCTTTGTTAGCCATGATGATGCCCACAGAGCTGACAACATTCATGGCCCATGCTCCTACATCTGATACTGCTGCTGATTTTTTCTCTGAAACCATTGTAGCAAAATTCGCAGCAAAATGGCTGGGCCCTCCCTCTAATAAAATTGAAGTGGGTATGAATGGATTTACATGCAATAAATTTGGGTTTGCCTGAAGCCTCCTGACATCAATAAGAGAAACCTGAAATGAATGGACCCAAATGCTAAATTCTGAATTATTTTCAGATTCAGATTATTTATATATGCATTTGTATCCTTTTCTCCCAATTTGACGCGTTTGTTTTCGAAGCCAATAGCATCTTCATGTTGGATTCTCCGTAGATTTCAAATTAGATTATAACTTTTACTTCTTCAGAGAAAATTCAGTTGATTTTTTGGCATGGGTTGGAACCTATTGGGAACTCCGGTAGGTCCCATGTAATTTTCTACATAGTTTTTACATACAGGTTATTTTCATATTCTTCTTGGAAATTATGTCGGTGAATGGTCCTATTGATTATTGGTGAATGGTGTTAAATGTTTTATAAGTATGATATATTACATTAAATAATTTATTATTATAATAATAGAGTTTCGATATAATGTCTCAACATTTCATTGCTATTTTTTTTTGTTGGAAATGGTTTTGAATAGTAATTATATTTGATTTTGTGATAGATTTCATATTTTTATAGTGGCAAAGATTTCATATGTTTATTGTGGCAAAGATTTTGTATGTTTATCATGGTAAAGATTTTATATTTTGTCATGGCAAAGATTTTATATTTTATTGTTAACTTAAATTTGCAGTTGTATGGAGGCCCCTATCCTTAAATTATAGTCGTAATTGCCCTCTCTATGAGTCCCTTATATAATTATTAGAGGGTGATATGGGTCTCTAATTTATTGAGAATTCTCAAAACTTAGGTAGGTCCCTAATAATTGTTAGGGGATTGTATGCATCTCTAATGTGTTGAGAATCCTCTTAATTCTAGTGGTTTCCTAATAATTGTTAAGACAAGTGATTTGAGTCTCTTAAAGTATTGAGAATTCTCAAAATTTAGTCTATAATAATTGTTATAGGGAGTGACATAAGTTTAGAAATTATTAGAAACTCTCGATAAGTTCTTTTATAATTGTTAATGGGATAACCTTTAAAACGAACAAAAAATCTCAAATTTGTTAAAAAAATTTACACCCTCTAACAATTATCAAAGAGAGTCGATATGAGTCTTATACCTATGAAATTGATAAGCTAAGCATTGATAGCCAACCAAGCAAACCAATGGTTTCTTAATTACAAATGACTAAAACTAAAGTTATATTAAAGAATGTTTCCATGGGGAAAACCTCCTCAAGAATGAGGTTTTCATAAGGTTTGAATATGAGCTACATCTAAGGACAAATAACTTTGTTCTAAGAAAATATATTTATATTTATAGTCTCAGATTTAATGTTTTCTACTATATAAGTTTTTTAGAAAAAAAATTAAGAAATTAACTTTGTGATTTTAGGGGATTGGGCCCCTCTTGTGTCTCATATTCGGTTAGTAGTCTTGGATTTTGAAAAAGCTATTTCTTCCCATTCATAATTCTAGTCAAAAGGATCTTGTGAGTCATAACTCTAGGCAAAAGTATTACCACTTATCAAAAAAAATCTTGGAAAAAAAAACCATATACACCTAACTTTAGAGGTACATAAATAAAATAAAAAATGTAACCAAAGTTTATTAGAAAACCACCTCACTATAAACAATGAGACACCATAACTAACTCGACAAGACATTTTACCTTAAATATATTTAGTTATATAATTTTGAAACATTTAGGGGTTAGAATATAATAAATAAACTACTTGAAATATTAATCATGTTAATTACAATGAAAAATAAACAACAATGTTTAATTAATTATTCTAAATTAACTAGTAAGGTAAATGTAAAGGATAAGCGACGCATATCTTGAATATATTGTTATTATTAGTTTATAGTCTAAACTTTAAAATGTGTTGTCAAACTTGTTTGGTACATCACTCAAAAATCTAGATCTATTTTTTCATGATATTGTTTGACCCTTTTTAAAATTAAGGGAAAGGAGAATAGCCTAATCAATTAAAGATAAGACTGTTCTATAAATAGGCCAATTAAATAACTTGGATTCATATTAATTCTAACATAGTGTTGAATTATGGAAATATGTTAAATATAATAAGTACAATACCAATTAGTAATTTGATTGCTTAATCACGAAGAAGGAATAATACTTATCTTATTGAATGATGCGCAAGTAGATCTCAGAAGTTCAGGTATAGAAATAATCAAGATGATACTCAGTCCTAATTCATCAAATTTTAAAAATCAACTTTTTGTCAACGTGAAAACTACTATCAAAATAGGGATACTAGTGACGACTCTTATATCCAAAAATTGATCCTTTTACCCTATGCAGAATATAGATCATTTTTCAAAAAAAATCCACCTGCACCTATCAAGCTTCATTGTCGCTTTGTAGATTGTCTATTCAAATCACGCACACATGTTTTAAATATCACTGTGTAGCTCAAAACCCTAGGTCCTCCAATTAGAGCATGCCACCTTACGATATAAGGGTTAGTGGACTCAAGTAAAGTCAAGTTGACCTCAAAGACCCCTCTGTTAGTGAGTGTTGCTTACATAGCCAATACATTGAAGATGACTTCAGATCGATGTAATTCTCCCCTCATGTGGGCTTGTTATGTACAATTATGTAATATGTTATATGTGCATACATATAGCGATTTATCTTGTAACTTGACAAATATTGCTTATGGGTTAATCTTTTGGATGATTCAAAGCTAAAAGAATATCCTATGACTGATATGGAAATAAGAAGGAATAGGACAATTTTGCAAGCTTGATAGGTGTTTTTGCCTGGAAATAAATAGATGTGTGCTTGTAAAGTACTTGATGATAATGAATGGAGTTTTACTTGTATTTATAAAACACCTTTTGAAGTGATCTCATGGGAGGGTTAAAATAATTCTATAAGCTAACCCATATATGTAGAAATATTTGCAAATTTGAGTGTTTGTGAGGTACAGACATTAGCGTTAGAATTAGGACATTAGTGTCCTAATCTAAACGATAATTTTTGGGAGAAAATGAAATTGTTGAATATCTATAATTGATAGTATGGGATATACATCTGGTTTTAAACATAATGTGGGATACAGGTGATCAGGGTTGAACCAAAGGATAAACATTTAGGCATAGTGAGATGGTGAATGCAAGCCTTTGAATAGTAAAGAGGTCTTGAACTGAATGGTGGAGCCATGAGTGATATTTTTTAAGTGTACAAGACTAGTTTATCATATAAAATCTAGATTTAGCATCTACATTTCCTCCCCTTTAATTTAGTAATGCTTAAGAATGAAATTACTATGTTAAAGGAAAAGAAATATGTACCTTGATATGTACAACACATTTGACTTTGACTTGAGCCCTATTTGAATCTGATGTTTGTGCATTCCCTGCAACCTGTCAGGGAAGTCCAAGAACAAACACACCTCTGTTCTGATTCCTCTTGTTAGATCTTGCTCCTCAGAAAGAGCACAGTATGATTACCAAATATAAGCAATTATAAATGCGGAAATAGCCAGAAACACAAATAGCTAGAATTCACCAATAGCACAGAATATGAGAGACAATACGCTATCTTGTATTAACACTTTACAGAAAAGAATACAACAAAGAGCCGCCACACTCTTTCACCTTACAGAGGTTTGCCACACCTCAAGTGTACAGTAATTCTTCGCACACAACACTCTCCTACACAAAAAACGGTCCCAACAACCAACTCACAAGCAGAATTGGTGTTCACCTCTCCAACTAGTCAGTAATAACCTTGCCAGTTCACCAAGCACTCAAAAGTACTTCAAGTTGATCTCCCATGAACCTGCAACCTGCAATTCAACAGACCATACTCACATGTAGATCCCCTATGAGCTTGCAACAACCTGCAACTCAATGATCTTACAATGGAAGCAACTTACTTGCATTCCTTTCTATCTCATGCCTTAATTACAATACATGCCAATGGGTCTATAAATAGATCCCTAACTCAAACACTAACTTAGACTCTTAATTTAGACAATTATCCTCGTATCCAAAGACTCTAACTGGCCTTTACATGCAAACACTTCGTTCACTTAACTAACTGTCCGTGTAACGAGCAGTTCTGAAACACACAGGCGACCGACGTCGGTCCCTGCTAGTCTGGTTCTGCCGACGTCGGCTGACTCCCTGCCGTCGTCGGTGTCCTTCTGCACTGGGTCACGATCGACGTCGGTCCTGCTGCCGACGCCGGTGCTCTTGGATCTCAGCAACCTTCCTGTTCCACCTGTTTGCAAAGAGTTGAAGCTTTTAGCTCCACAACTCAACAATCTCCCACTTGGAGATAAACAGCTGCAACCTGTACCTGTACCTGTACTTAGTCTAGTTTGTTCCCTTGGCTTTGTATCCCTCCTCAAGACCACTCTTGAAGACCAACCACCACAAACCTGTAGTGTAAAACCTGTCATCCAAATCACCTGCCACATCCACATCTACAAACCATGTAGAAAATAACCTGAACCTGCATAGCATGTGCACCTGCTACTAGTCCCTGTAGGAATCCACTGAACTGTCCTCCAATGGTTCTCTCTTGGATTGGCTCCAACTTGTGACAACTCCCACTGCTTGGGAAAACTCAGGTTTAGTGCATACCATGCACTCAACCTCATTATGTGAATCAGGACACATGTTCATAGAACTGTCCAACCATCGGCGTGCTAACCAGTTTCACACAATCATCCTGAAACAAAGTCAACATATGACCTACCATGTCTCTAGAACACACTCATGCCAAAGAATCTTGCTGCTCCCAGATTCTCCATGACAAACACCTGAACTAGCTTTACCTTTAGTTCAGCAATACCTGTATATGTAACCCTGCAACAAGCACATCATACAGAAATAGGATAGTGTAGCTAATATTATCCAACCTGGTAAAGAGAAACACAATGATCAAACCTCCATTGCCCTGCAGCTAATACAAGACCATATACCCTGATCTTCCATCTCACGTATCCATTTCTGCTCTTCTTTATCCTGAACATCCATTCGTCTCTCAGTGCTTACTTCCAGCTGGCCACTCTACCCAAAACACCTGTTTGGTTCTCCTCCAAGGAATCACATCCTCATTCATGCCTAGCTCCCACTGTTTCCTGGATCTACCTGTTCTGCTTCTTCAATAACTTCCTGGTACTATGCCATAAGTGAGCAACAAGTAGTGTAAAGAAGGGAAATGACGAATTTAAGAACTTACTTACACCTTCAGTCCTCCATATGGGCGCTTGAGACTCCATGACAGCTTGTTGTCCACCCAAAATTCATCTCAGTAACCGATGCCGGTCACATCTCAGTCTGCAGATGACCGAAGTCAGTTTCCTGCGACTGCCACCTTGCCGACGTCGATTTCCCCTGGCCGACGCCGGTCAATATCTGCCCTGAGTCATCGACGTCGGTCTGCACATAGCCGACATCGGTCCCTGTCTGGACGCCGACGCCAGTTTTCCTGTCGACGTCGGTCTCTGTGTTTTTCTTGTGAGACCTGACTTTTTCCCGTGAGCTCTTTTTGGATCAAATCCTTGTCCAAATCACCCTTGCTCTGCTCAGAATTCTTCTGCATCTTGTGTTGAACTTTGTCCGTCACCTTCTCCTTGAAAACCAAGGCTTTCCTATTCTTGTCACTAACATCGGGTTCCTCAAGAAACGTTACCTTCTTCTTCTGCATACAGAAACCACGATCCATACCTTCCAAATCCGAAAGCATATCCTTTGACTCAAGAACAAGCATCTCCTTCTTGTCTATGTGACCAAGCCTACCAAGCCACATCTCTGAATCTACAGCTGAAGTAGAAAGCCCAGAAAGAGAATCAGTAGTACAAGTAGATAGATAAAGCGTACCTACTTTCTTACCTCTAGCTACAACAAGTGTACCCTTGGTAACCTTCCAAGAGTCCACTGTGAGAGTTACTGTGCAACCCTCATCACCCAAACTTCTGATAGAAATCAAATTTCACTCCAAAACTAGGACATGCATGACTTTTTTTAACAGCCATGTGTTACCTATCTGTAGTTTCAGCTTCACTTTCCCTTTGCCAACAATCTGACAAGGCTTACCATCCCCTACATAAATTTCTCCAAGATCTCCCTGGACATACTCATGAAAAAATTCCCTATGTGGGGATGCATGACAAGAGGCACCAGAATCTAAAACCCAAGATTCTACTTTATCTAAAGAACATATCAGAGCATCCCGTGCAGCGTAATCTGCAACATCTACTTCTTCTTCATGTCCTTCATGCTGATCTTCACCTAATCTGTAATCTCTCTTTAAGTGCCCTTGCTTTCCACACTTCTAGCAGGTTATTCTATCATACCTGGACTTGGATCTCTTGCCTGTCTTGGACCTTGATCTCCCATGCTCTATCTTTTCTCTTTGCCTTCCTCTACCTTCAACACTCAAAGCATTTCCTGATGATTCACCTGTGCTATTCCTACGTATCTCTTCATTCAAGATCACACTCACAACATCATCCACTTTTAAGACTTTTGAAGGAGACACAGTATTAGAAACTGCCATTACCAAACCTTCCCAACTTTCAGGTAATGAACACAAGATTAAGAGAGCTCTAATTTCATCATCAAATACAATATTAACTGAACTTAACTGGTTTACCAAACCATGGAAATCACTAAGATGGCTATGAACAGATCCACCTTCCAACATTTGCAAATTAAATAAACGCTTCATAAGAAATACCTTATTAGAAGCTGAGGGTTTTTCATATAAATTTGCCAAAGATTCCATCAACTCTACCGTTGTCTTACACTGTGATAAGTTGGAAATCACAAATGATGCAAGACTCAATCTAATAGATCCCAGAGCCTTCCGATCAAGAACCTCCCATTCTTCATCTTTCATATCCGAGGGTTTGCAAGTAACCCCTCCCAACGGTAAGTACAAATCTTTTTGATACAGATAATCCTCAATCTGCATCCTCCACAATTGTTAGTTCTTGCCATTAAACTTTTCCATCCGTAGCTTACTGTCTTCTGTCATTACTCAACTCCTACTCAAACAGAAACCCTGTGAGTACCTGTAATCAAAACACACTAACCAGATCTAATCCAATCTGTTAGTATCCCAACCAAAAGCTCTGATACCACTTGTCAGGGAAGTCCAAGAACAAACACACCTCTGTTCTGATTCCTCTTGTTGGATCTTGCTCCTCAGAAAGAGCACAGTATGATTACCAAATATAAGCAATTATAAATGCGGAAATAACCAGAAACACAAATAGCTAGAATTCACCAATAGCACAAAATATGAGAGACAATACGCTATCTTGTATTAACACTTTACAGAAAAGAATACAACAAAGAGCCGCCACACTCTTTCACCTTACAGAGGTTTGCCACACCTCAAGTGTACAGTAATTCTTCACACACAACACTCTCCTACACAAAAAACGGTCCCAACAACCAACTCACAAGCAGAATTGGTGTTCACCTCTCCAACTAGTCAGTAATAACCCTGCCAGTTCACCAAGCACTCAAAAGTACTTCAAGTTGATCTCCCATGAACCTGCAACCTGCAATTCAATAGACCATACTCACATGTAGATCCCCTATGAGCTTGTAACAACCTGCAACTCAATGATCTTACAATGGAAGCAACTTACTTGCATTCCTTTCTATCTCATGCCTTAATTACAATACATGCCAATGGGTCTATAAATAGATCCCTAACTCAAACACTAACTTAGACTCTTAATTTAGACAATTATCCTCGCAACCAAAGACTCTAACTGGCCTTTACATGCAAACACTTCGTTCACTTAACTAACTGTTCGTGTAACGAGCAGTTCTGAAACACACAGGCGACCGACGTCGGTCCCTGCTAGTCTGGTTCTGCCGACGTCGGTCGACTCCCTGCCGTCGCCGGTGTCCTTCTGCACTGGGTCACGACCGACGTCGGTCCTGCTGCCGACGCCGATGCTCCTGGATCTCAGCAACCTTCTTGTTCCACCTGTTTGCAAAGAGTTGAAGCTTTTAGCTCCACAACTCAACACAACCAAGAGCATGTTATAGTGTTATTAGTGAATATAATCTAAAAATTTAAATAATTAAAATCTTTGAAAAAAAAAGAGTAGGGAAGGAGTATACATGTATGTTGATGCAATCACGTTACCCCTTGGTAGTTTGTTTTGGTAATGATGCTTCATAACTGAAGCATTAGAGAGAGGTTCACAATTGAACCTTGGAGATTTGAAGAGGATAATTGAAGGGTGATCATACCCCCAATCCAATACAAAGTTAAGTTATGCCAAGGCCATCAAGTGCATTGAATCTTGATCGCATAACTCAAGTGTATACATAATCTAGCCAATCTAACCCAAGTCAAATGGTATAACTATCTCAACCTATAAAATGAAAGGAGTGCTAAAGCTATCGAGTGCCTTGAATTTCGATTACACTACTCAAGGGAGCCAACTACTATAGACAAATAAAATCTCAATACGTGCATCTTGGTAAGGTCGATGCATAAATTTGTATATAATTTGAATATGTATATATGATTTGGTACATTTGTATGGCATATGCACCTCTAAGTGTCTCAAGATGAAGTACTTGTTAACATGTAATCTCTACTTTATAAACTGTGTATAATATCTATCACAAGTCTGAAAAACTCTATCTTAAATTTGTAAAATCAATATCAAATGCATAAGATTTTAACTTAAATGTATATCTCAATCATGTAAATCGTATCAAATTCTACCAATTCCACCAATTGTGTGTATATGGACTCATGTCTCTATGATATGCCCCCACTGATATGCCCCCTCTTTTGAGGTGAGGGGAATGTAATAGGATAAAATAACCTGAGTATAGACATGTGTGAGAATTAGTATATAAGCTCAACATGATAATGTAAAGTGATCACTAGATCAATCATGATCAATAGAAGCAGATGCCTCCAACATAGTGTGTCATGTGGGTAGAGAAAAAGTTTAACATATGTACATGTATATATCATGAATCTAGTGTATGTCTGTATCACATTCAATTCCTCATGAAACATATGTGTGTATAGAAATAAATTGATATTATATCTACTAACATAAATTAAACAACATATACAAAAGGCTAGTAAACATGTGAATGCTAAATATTTTTACATTTTTTATTTACTTAAATGCTTTTGTATTTTCTTGATGTTTTGATTTTTTTTTTTTTTTTTTTTTTTATTTTTTTTGAATTGATTAGCAAAGGTGCTATAGACAGGGGAAATAGTAATACTAGATGCCAAAGATGTCATCAAAAGGATGTCTCTGTGTAGACCCTATATCATGTGTGTCATAACCCTCAATTATATTTCCATATTTATCCTACATATTAGTGGTCATTCCAATCATCTTTCATATAACCATATTAGGATATGAAAGGACTAACTTCTTAGGTTATTCTTAAACTTGTGATACACCATTTTGAGCATCTATGTATGAAAAAACAATTACACCACATATTGGAGTTTCCTTCTTGAAAGTTTGTTTGTATTTACTATGTTCATCATTGTCAAAATGTTGCATCTCATTATGGACCAGAGAAGAGTCATATATATTTGATTGAACACTAGGAAAATATGTATTTGTGCTTTGAATTCTTGATCTTTTTGTAACATTATTTGATCTAGCTTTTCCATTTGATCTTTTCTTGCTCTATTTGTGCCTTTTGAATATTTTCTTGCTCTAAGTTTTATATTTGCAACTATTTTTGCTCTGAATTATCTTTTGGTACCTATACTTATTCTTTTTGCACTTATATTTTAGGAGATGCACTCATAATGTGAGTGGGTTGCTTGATTGATGTATCAATGATAGGATCACCACTATCAATTATCTTTTGTATTTTGTTCTTAAGGGGAAACAACAATTTTTATGATGCCCATACATTCTATGATATGCACAATAGTATTTCGATCTTCTAATAGTACTTATAAGAGGTAATTTGATCACTTTGTTTTGAAGTATCTTAAAATCTCACTCGAACTTTTTAGTAGCCTTTTGTTCTTTTTTCAGAACTAGTTATAGATGTATTTTGTTGTGGCTTCCAATCTCAAGATGAAGTTTTTTTAGGCATAAAAATTCTAGGTGAAGATACCAACACATGATTAACACTAGCATATTATCGAGTTTTTAAATGTGTGCTATTATTTTCCCATGATGTGATCTTTGAACTAAATATTGATTTTGATTTCGTCACTCGTCTATTGACCTTGTCATAGTGTTGATTTGATCCATAAGGGTTTCAAAAAAACAAACCTAGGTACTTTGGATTGAATATGTATACACACACCATCCAGAGGGGATATGAGAGGTGGAGGGGTTTAAGTAAGGATATGTTGGTTACCTTATTTTGGCACTATATGAGGGGCTACCTTACCCCTTGAAGTAGTGCTACCATGGACCCTGTTAGAGGGAAAGTAGTTATCACCCTCTTGAAAGTTATGATGAGGCCTTATATAATATTTAAGATATAATTGTTCTTATTCCCATGTCCTATTTGGTTTGACAAAATTTTGTATTAATAAATCTTGTGTAGAGAGTTGGAAGTTATTGCATCCTAATCATCAAAAATATATATATCATCCATGATGAGAAAAATAAGAGAAAGTGAAAATGCTAGGAACAAAAACTTGGAAAAGATGTTTAAAAAATATAATATAGCAATTGTGGGAGGTAAATATAATTTAATCAAACCCTAGGTCAAAATTAGTGATGGAAAAATTTAGATCTGAAAAATGATCACAAAAACTAAAACTCTAGAAGGTTGAAAACCCTAGGGCAAGCTAGGATTAGAATAAGAATACTTAGATGTCAGTTTCATCAAATGTTTGACCATTTTTGGAAATATGGGTAAGGATAATAACCTAATCAACTAAGGAGAATAATATTCTATAAGTAACCCAATTAAATAATTCAGATTCATAATATATTATGATATAGTGTTAAATTATGGAAATATACTATATATAAAAAGTATAATGCCAAATGGTAATTTGATTGCTTAATCATGAAGAAGGAATAATACTTAGCTTATTGAATGATGTGCAAGTATATTTGAGAAGTGTAGGTGCATAAAAAGTCAGGATGATGCTCAACTGTGATTCATCAAAATCTAGAAATCAGCTTTCTATTAGCCTGAACACTATTATCGAAATAGGGGTACTAGCATCGACGCTTCTATCAAAAATTGATGCTTATATCATGTAAAAAATATAGGTCCTTTTATAGAAATTCCACCTACCCCTAATAGGGTTCACTATCACCTTGTATATTATTTTTTTGGATCATGTGCACAAATTTTGGATATTAATATGTAGCCCAAAACTCGGTCCTCAAATTAGGGGATGCCACATTCAAAAATAAGGGTTAGTAGGATCAATTGAATTTGAGTTGACTTCAAAGACCTTTTTATCAGTGATCACTACCTACATAGCCAATACTCTGAAGAGGGCCTCAAACATATGTAGTTCTCCCTCTCATGTGGGATTGTGTGTGTACAATTGTGCAATATGCTACATGTGAGTGCATGTAGTGATCTAACTTGTAACTTGATAAATATTGCTCATGGAATACTCTTTGGATGCATTATATATGTAAGAATACTTCTCCTATGATTGATATGTAAATATGGAAGAATAGGGTAGTTTTACAATCTTGAGAGATGTTTTTGCATGGAAATAGATAGATGTGTGCTTGAAATTTACTTAATGGTAATGAACAGACTTTGACTTGTATTTACATAACACCTTTGAAATGATCTCACAAGAAGGTTAAAATAACATTATAGGCCAACCCATACATGATGAAAGATTTGTAAATTTGAGTGTTTATGAGATACAGACACCAACGTTAGAATTGAGACATTAGCATCGACCCAAGTATCTTAATTTTGACGGTAGTGTCTAGTAGAAAAAAAATGTTGAATATTTGTAACTAGTAGTGTGGGATATACATCATATTTTAAACATACTATGGGCTTGATCTAGGTAATTAGAATATTAGGTTTGGAGCATAAGATAATCATTTCGGCATAATGAGATGGAGAATGTGAACCTTTTCATAGTGGGGAGATCTTGAAGTGAAGGATTGAAAAATGAGCGATATTTACCAAGTTTACAAGACTAGTTTATCATATAAAATCTAGATTTAGCATCTGCAAATATTAGGATCACCCATAACACTCTTGGCAAGAGACAAACATCTAAAAATTAATTGATGACTATGTTCACCTACTTATATATTTCCTCGCTCTAATTCAAACATTATGACTTGAAATATATATAAATAGATGAGGAAAGTATTGGGAGCTTATGTTAGGGTTAATGACTAGTGTGAACTAACCAATTGTCTACTGATCAAACCCTTCACTGATATCAAAGATGTTGATAAATGGAAATTGTATAACATAAATTGCATAAATGGAAATGACTACAATAAGGGCTCCAGTAGTGCTCCAAAATAGAGTGATAACTTGTACAATGATAATGTTCTAATAATTAATTGAATTGATCTTGTATATTCTTATGATCTCTATGTGTCCTAAATGAACCTAATTGATTGTGTGTTTATATAGAATTGAGTTAAAATTAGGACCTTATTAGTTCATGAACCAAAATTTTAATGGTTATAAGTGAAAAAATTGGAGAGAAGTAGATGGGTGCACCCTAACTTAGCAAACATTGATAAAATGGGATACGTCTATTGGGATCACTCTTATCAAATTTACCAAGAATCACATGAGACAAAAGAAAAAATGATCCAAATCCCAGAAGATCTGGGGGACAACACTATAATTGATGGCTTGGATAAGTTGTATGTGTGTACAAAATTAATATTGAATAAGATGGAGAATAGAGAAATCAATAAAATTAGAACAAAAATTATGTTAATATGTGTGTTCTATACATGGCATACTCTTGAGAAAGATGTATGGTTGTCCAATTTACTACGATCTCCATGCTAACTAATGCTAAAAATGTGTATACATAGACTATAAAGTCACAAAGGCCGAGGCACCATTATGGAATTTGAACTATTTGGTATTCCATTTGTGACTCTTCAGCGTCTAGTAATTGCATGACATGATTGACAAGTGTGTGGTATGTTGACAGGTACATAATATGTTGATAGTTATTGTAGCATAAATCAGGCCCTAGAAGTTTCACTATCATGGCATAGAGTGTTCACATGGCCATTTTGTAATTTTTAAGGCTTGCACAATTGAAGAGTTTACATGGTTTGTCTAGAGGTGCTACCCCATTGGTTGATGTTGTGTAGAGGTTGTGCACATGATGTGAAGTTGTGCAGTATTATGTAGGTTGTGTAAAGTACATAGATGTTGTACCATGCAAAATGTGGAGTTGAATGGCATCTAGATTGATCATCCAAATTTTCTCACAAGGATTTACTTGCAAAAAAGGGTGTTTCCCCTAAACCCCACATTGATTAGGCCTTTGAAACTTACATGTTCCACAACTATCGAGAGAATTACATAGTGTAGTCTTCAAAGACATGTGTGGAACTACACAAAATGTGCATGATTATAGGAGTTATGAGGATCAGTTTGAAGTGCATAGGTTATCTCTTGAGATGCATGACATGCATCCTTATGTTGCACATGAGGTACATAATGCAATGTGATGTGCAAAGCTAGTTGCAGAGGTTGTGTGGTAGGTTCACTAGTAATGTGTATAAATCACATGATGAAAGGGGTTATGTGAATTGACTAAGGCACTCGAGGTGAAAATATGAGGTGGCACATCTACATGTGGATCATTTTCCATTTTTTGAGAATAATTCATTATGTTGTGAAATGTCTTGGGTGCAAATGTTGTGCATTCTTATAAAAATTTCACATGACGTGATTGAAAATTGGAATCACTTCAAGAATAATGTACCTCTTATTTTCCACTAAGATGGTGATACTTTGAGGATTGGTTGTGTAAATACCATGGTGTTTATGCATGTATGCATTACCAAAGATTATGTCACAAGTTTCAATTGTTGCTAGATTACAAACTAGCTCCTCTCTAAAAGGATGGATAACATATGTGAAGTGACATTACCTTTTGTGTTGCATGAACTAATCCATCCCAAACTATAGAGATGCAGATGAGGCATAGTTTATATATTCATTCACTTGATTATTGCTTCAAATATGAGATTATTCATGCTACTTCTATCAACCCAAAAATCTAGTTGTTTCCTTTGCACCAACATATGTGAATGGAATAGGCGTTTTGATTTTTTATTAGGCACTGTTGGTGTGGTTGTTGCACTAAGACAAGTGGCTTTTAGGTCTATTTTCTCTACCTTAAGGAAGTTTGGACCCTATGCTTCTATGTGCACAAGCAATAGAAAATTCAAAAATTGCTATTTATCGAACTTTTTATTCGTTGTTGTGACATGTCAGGACTATTTTTCTGAGAAAAATTAGGGAAATTTCTATTAAGAAAGATGCAAAAAATTACATTGTCCAATTAGTTGCAATAATTAAATATCAACCATCGTCTTAAATTATAGAGGGGGGACAACGACAACGACAATGACAATGACAATCTGAATGTAGTTGACATCATTTTATATTTGATATTATTTTTTAAATATGTATAAAAAATAAATTATATTTTAGAAATATGAATTTGATGCTGTGTCAAAATTTTAATTGTATTTGATATAGTGTACTTTGACTCATTAGTTAAAATAGAAATATTAAAATAAATATATTTTTCTACTCATTAAATAAAATATATTCGCTTCTAATATGGAAGAATAGCCACTTAAAACACATTTAAGATTTATACTTTGATTTATTTATTTATTTTAATATTTTAAATGAGTTATGTATTTCATCATATTATATATTAATATAAATAAATATAAACTTAATAATCTAATTTAAATGTAAATTAACATAAAATATTGTTTTAAAATTAATAACAGTTGCTTTTTTAAAAATATTTTGCATTACAAGAATTTGACAAAGCAGGTAAGTAGAAAAAAAATTAAGTATTCATACAAAGGATATTTATATAGAGATTTTTTAAAATATAAACAAGATCGATCGAAATATATTTATATAAAATTGATTTTGCAATTTGATTGAAATTGGAAACAAAAAGCTACGATGACCAACAAACCAAATTTATAATGACAACATGATCTTCTTTTGAGTAATCTATTGTTACTAAATTGAATGCCTCAAAAAACCCTATAAAACTCTTTCAGGAGTTAAATGGCATAACGACTGCCCTTATCACACATAGCTATTAGACTAAACATATTACTTACAAATAGTTATCCTAACCCCTTGCCACTACTATTAAATACATCATCGTATATAAAGAATTAAAAAATATATAAAATTATATAGCAAAACTCTAAATAGATACTTACCCGCCCAAACCCCAGCGCCCATGATGCCGATATGGATTAATCATGGTTGAGACCCATGAAACTCCAGGAAACAAAATTATTTATCAAACATACCCATTCTTGGTTTTGATATTTTGACATTTAAAACACCCTTCAAATTTAATCTTATGTTATGTTGATGTCATCAGGTCTATGCGTCAGTCTCTCATTCGAGACCCGATTGTCTAAGATCATGCCACGTGGGCCTTCGGGGCTTGAGACCATTTTAGACTCAAGCTTTAGTTATGTTTCAGTCGAGCTTTGCAAGGTTGACTTTTCAAGATCTCAGTAAAGGAAAACCTTTGGGACTTAATCAAATTTTGGAATTGCAAAATGACTTTTAATACGACCATCAAATTTAATACAGTGTTATGGTGACATCATCATGTTCACACATTTTGAACTCCTTGGGATTGAACACGGTCATGCCACTTGACATGATCGTAGGACTCTGCATTATCTCTATGCTCAATGTTCCCCTCTGAGCCCCAAGTTCTTGCAATGGTGTCACATGGTGTCATTTTGGGCCTTCAGAACTTGGGACCATTTTACACTTGGCTTTTCTCTTCGTTTCAATTGAGCTCTTTGGGAGTGACACTTGCTGAGATTTCTATTTCAAATTTGATTGAAATTGAAACCACAATTGTACAATGACTATCAAATAAAAACTCTATCGACAAAATAATTTTGTTTTATGTGATTTGTTACTGCTGAATTGAACACCTCAAAAAATCGCTATAAATACTTAGCCTAATATCTTAATAGTACTATTACATGTATTAACACAAACAAAATATTTTCATGGCTAGTAGCAGGTACTAAAGTCACCTCATGACTCTTATTTGGTTTTTATAATCTTTGAGAAAAGTTTTTAATTTGATTTTGCATGTCATGAAAGGCAAATATTATAATATTAGTAGGTAGAGAACTAGCATAAATCATTAAAAAGAAATTTTGAAAAATAGAAGAATTAATAAATGACATTCAAATAAATGAAGAAACGTAAGTAAGAACATTTTGAAAAATAAAGGAATGTTAATTATCAAAGAGTTTAAGAAATATAAAGAAGGTTAGAAATATATGTATATTGAGGATTAGGAAGAATGTATGGAACTTTGGAATTTTAAGAAATAAAAGGAAAATTAAAAATTAAAAATAATAAAAATATTAGAATTATTATTTTGATATGTTTTTAAATCGTCATTTAAAAAATATATATATTTGAAATAAATTTAAATTTTTTTAAAATATTTTAATTGAGAAGAGTTTAAAATTTATATTAATATTTTTAAATGAAAAGATTTTATAGATTAAGAAAAATTTCACTTGAAAAAACTCCAATAAAGTCCACCGCATTAATGAGTTCATAAATATTATATGGTGGAATTTACGGTCTTTTATGTTTTACAATGGATTTTAATAAGTCAGGGTTTATTATTCGTGTTGACATATATCATGTAATTATGTTATATGTGGATTTTAGGGTTTTTTTATGAAATATATTTATATATTAATTTAACATAAATATACAAATAATTCAAAAAAAAAATATAGGCGGTATGAGAGTACATCATGCAGTCACATTAAGCAAAGCTTAGGAACCAAAAATAAAATCACTACAAATAATTAGGCAAAGCTTAGGAATAAGTCATAAGGTCATAACAAAAGATAACTTTTAGCAGCAAGAGCAAGAGCAAGACCAGAAGGTGGAGGATCCATATCATCAAGACCCCAACCCGAGCTTAGAAAGTCATTGCCATTTGGAATAGGCTTCCAGCCAATAGTTTGAGCAATGTCCTTGTCATCTTCTTCTTCATGTGTCTGAGTGGGTGAAATGGCTAGAGAGAGCCTAGGAAACTTGTCCAACATGTCTATTCAGCCTCCAAGGGGCGCCCCCAAGCATTCAGGTGTAGAGGAGGGAGAGGAGCGTCCCAGTCATCCTGCCCAATAGGGAAAGGAGGCGGAGGCTGCCACCCTCACTGCTGCCCAGGAGGGGTCATGCACTGATATGAGGTGTTGCTGTGAGAGCGACACCATGAATGGATGTGACGATGTCCACCATGAAGTGACATAGCAGTTCTATCCTCCAGTCTGGGATCCCTAGGTGGATATGGCAAAACTTGAGCCATTGCACAAAGAGGATCTCACTGGTGAGAGAGGAGATCCTGAAGGTGTCTAAGCTCCATAGCAACTTTATTAGCTTGAACTTGAATTTACAAAAGAACATTGGAGATGATCGATGACTTGCTTAAAGAAGAGACATTACAATCAATAAAAGCATTATTCAACATAGAATTATTTCTTGTTTTCCAAAGCCAGAAGAGAATCTCTACTCTGAAAGTATGCTAGACTTGGGTGTATTTAAAGGGGCATCATGGGTTTATCTCCAAGGAGGATGTGCTGCCAAAGAAAAAAAATGGGTTGGAAAGGCCTAAAGAGATTGTGGATCCAAGTCCAGACCCTTTGGGCTTTGGAATAGTACCATAAATGATGCAAAAGTGTCTCAAGGTGGCCACATAAAGGGTAAGTAGAAAAGGGAACTCTTAACTAGACAAGTCTTCTACCAGTAGGTAAAGCCTTGGTATAGTATACACCAAGCAAAATGGGCAAGCTTGGGCTCCACATAAGCCCCCCAAATAGTGTTAAATGTAAACTCCACATAGGAACAGATGAATGTAGCCCCCAATGAGAATTTAACTTGTCCACCATGGGCAAATGGGGGGGGTGAACCATCCATAGCCTAGCCGAGGAGTGTAATTGTAAAAGGGGGTCTTCACATACCACTTCCAGTCCTTCCACCATGGATGAGTGGAGTGAACAGAGATTTTGTGGAGCATGGAGGGCAACATGACATTAAGAATCTCTTGGTAGGATTTTTGGTCTGAATTGGCTAACCAAAATTTGGCTTTCACCTCCTCCCAGGATAGCCAAGAGGGAGATCGCCTATAGTATATATCCTAGACAATATGAATACCCCTTTAGAAGAACTTGAGATCATTGATCCAAAGGACCTCTTCCAGGGGCACTTCATTGAAATTAATAACAGGAGACCACTAGAGAGAGTGGGTGTTAACAGATAATCCATCTTGAAATCTTGAACTATTCCAAAGAAGCCATGGTTTAATCCTTTCCCATGCCTTTCGGATGCTTCTAGCCACAAAGGACCCTGTGATTTGGATGGGAGACTTAATGAAAAGCAAATTAGGGAAGTCATTCCCTTTCCAAGCTTTCTTGCCCTTAGACAGGCCCGAGGAGATGCAGTGTCTGAATAACACCTTCCAAGTTTCATGGCCCTGAATGGCCCACATAATCCATCTGGCACATAAGGCAGTTCCTTACTGAGCTATGTCAAAGAGCCCCATCCCTCCAACATCTCATGTGAGGTAGCAATATTTCCAAGCCACCTTGTGGAATCCTTTACCTTGAGGATAATTGGCCCAAAGGAAGTCTTTGACCAATTTATCTAACTTTTGGTAAGATTTCTTAAGAGACACCCAACATGAGGAGTAGTACACATGGGTGGTCGCAAGTAGTTTTGAGTAGATTTGAAATTTTTTTGCTAACGAAAGAGACTTGGTCATCATGTATTCTAGCTTCTTAGCAACTCTGTCAACAACATATTGCCACAAGAAAGGTGGAAAAACATCAAAAGCAAAGGGGATGCCAAGATATTTGAAGATTTCATCATGTTAGATCCACTTCTAATGGTATTTATCAGCCCATACCGATGGAAGGAGGTAAGATTGCTTGTAGCAATGAGTTTTCTACCATTAGATGCTAGAGCTAGAGGCTAGATAGAAGGTGTTGAGACACTGCAAGGCATTACCCACATTGGACTCATCCTCAATTAGAGTAAGGAAAGAGTCATCTGCAAAGTGATAGTTAAGCAATTGCATATCTTCTTGCAGGTTTGCAACATATGGAGGGAGATACATTCCCTTAACAAGGCCCCTAGCTAAATCATTACTAAGAAGATATCCAAAACCCTCAGCTGCAAGCACATATAAGGTGGGAGTCATAGGGCACCCTTGATGAATAGAGCAGAACAAGCCAAACTACTCAGAGGTGACTCCATTAATGGAAAAGATGATTGAAGCATCTGGATGGTTTGGATGAAGTTGGGCCCAAAACCCAGCACCCGAAGCATGGCTAGTATGAAAGGCCATTCGATATGGTCATAAGATTTTTCAAAGTCAATTTTTATGAACATAGCTTGTTGCTTAGACCTTCTGGCCCTATCCATCTCTTCTTAGATTGCTATAATGTTATCCAAAATATAATGGCTTCTGATGAAGCCTATTTGTTTAGGGTGCATGATGAGAGGCAACATATTGTACAATTGGATTGCTAGAGCCTTGGCGATGATTTTATAGGAGACATTCAGGAGGGTGATGGTTCACCAGTTGCAGATCAACTCAAGATCTCCCTACTGAGGTATGAATTTAATGTTTTATTTATTTATATTTTTAACCAACAAATTTGTCTGAAATGCTTATTGATAAACTTTATGCAAGTCACTACCCACAAGATCCTAGTGAGTTTTATATAATTCATATGGGAAGCCATCAATGCCATGAGCTTTGTCATTATCCATGTGAGACACTACCTCATGTAAATTATCGATAGTGAGGGGCCTATCACAAGCCACCCGCTAGGCGGGAGTGAGTTTGCATGGCACCACTACGAGACATTATTGAAGGGAAATTTCACGCTCGGTTGAGGACATTTGATCTTTGAACATTTGTTGATAGTGGCAGACAAAGGATTGAATAATGTGAGGGGTCTCTGTGAGTCTATTGTTAGCCTCAGAGATGACTTGAATTTGCTACTTTTAGTTCTTGGCTCGCAGCATTTGGAAGAACTCCTTTGAAGTTTTGTCCCTTATTTTGAGCCAATGAAGCTTGGCTTTAACTTGAGCTCCCTGGGAATTGTAGTTGTATGCAATCTAGATGCGATGCCGCAAGGAGGATACTCTAACCTGCAAGATCTCATTGAAGGGATCCTTTTTCAGAGCTAAAACTGCATGACTCAACTCTAAAAAAGTGGCAGAATAAGAGTGTCTCCTAATTTTAGTAAGTTGGCAACCATAGATTCGTAGAAAGTGAGAGATCATTTTAATGGTGTTATCCCACCAAAGAATCCAATGAGATTCTTGGAGAGGATATGGATCCAAGTTCCAAACTCTCTGAATGTGTGCCACCGTGGACCCATGTTTGAGGAAAAAAGCGTTAAGGAAAAATTGTGTTTTGTGGATTTTGGTTTTCATGAACTACCATGTCACTCTGAACCGAATAAGGGAGTGGCCAAAAAGCCCAAAATCTAATAGCACGTTCACCGGAGGGGAAAAATTGTTATCAAAGGAGAAGTATGGTTGGGTGGTCATAATTGCTCTATTTAGGTGCTTTGAAACTCGAGTGGGGCTTTTCGTAAAATTAATCTAGGTGTACCAAACTCTATCTACAGGCTGGTAGGTTAAATTGGGGTCATAAAAACCCCATCTAGTGCACATGTATAACCACACCTCGCTTTCGCCAACTACCCACCACATTAGCAAGTGGCCCACTTTGTCCTCGGGAGACGCCACCATATTAAAGTCACCACATAAGACCCAATGGGCATCGAGGAAATCATCCGCTATCCATCACCATAAATGGGTACATTTCATGGCATCCTTCGAGACAAATGTTTATAAAACCCAAAAAGTGGTTTTGAATGCTAAAAAGGGTCCATATTAATTGATTGGTGGGGTCCATGCCAGATTGCACCAAGTGTAGCCACCACCTTGGAGAAATGAATGTGATAGCCCCTCCACATCCTACTCATGATTGTTATGTAAAATGATATTGTCGTACCAAATGGAATTATTGATAGCCATCAATAAGAAATCCACCACCTTGACTTCTTGCAAACAAAGAATGTCCATCTCGGAAAACTTCCTTCTAAAATCACACATAACGAACTTGCATTTTGGGTCTGTGAAACCTTGAACATTCCATAAAAAATAATTCATAAATGATGGGTGTCAAGGGACATGTCCTCCGAGTCCAGACCTTCCAAGGCATCATATCGATTCTACATAAAGTGCCCACTGTTGGCACTTAAAAAATCATCAAATTGCTTCCCCACAATAGGGTCAACCTGATACTCTCCTTCCTCCACCTCATCATTCCTCTAAGGAGGGTTGCAAGAGCGTTTGTGTGTATTCCACTGAGAGAGAAGTGGAAGAGTGGTTGGTCATGAGTCTAAAAATTTAGAAGAATTGGGCATGGAGGCCTCAAAGCCTTGGGATAAGACATTGGTAACCAGAGGGGTGTTGAATACCCTAGGTTTTTTTACTAATTTTGGGGCTTCAACTTGAGGAAGCTCTTTCTTAGTAGGAGTCTGATCCTGTGGGCCATTGCTCAGAGATGGCTTTCCTCCTTTGGAAATAACAAATAAGCTTGCAGCTTTGGAATGGTTCTTCTTCCCTACCGTAATCCATCCGTCCTCAACTGGTTTTTTGCTAGCTTCCAAAGAGGGCTGGGGAAGAGAGGATGAGCAATTGGACACATTGTTGCGAGCCAGTTGAAGGGGACAATCTCGTATCTTATGGTATGTGGATTGATAGTGAAAACAAGTATTAGGCAAGTTGTTATACAAGCTTACTGAGATTGCCTCACATCCCTAACTTAAATTTTCATAAACTCTTTAAGGTCTCAGGAAAAGTCTACTTCTACATAGCCCTGCTTTTGTGGTCTAGCAGAGTAGAACCAATTTTGTTCATGGCAAACTACATGACCTATGAAGCACGCTATTTGGGGAATGAAGTGCTAGTAAGGGAGCGGGAGGCCTAGAAATTCAACCCAAATAGGGACTTTAAGAGTAGTGTGCTTTGAGACCACAAAGTCTCATGTCCAAGGGGAGAGAACCATAAGCGAGTTCCTGACATACAAAGTGGTAGACCTATAGAGGATTCCTCCTGCATGGGATGGGTCGATAAAGCAAAAAAGAAAAAAACCCTTAGTCATGTTCTGGATGCTCTCCAACTTAATGCTATGAGCTACCCAATGAGTTTGAACCCAAGACCGTAGCATACTTTCAGAGGGAATTCTCCCAACAAAATATCCTATCAGACAAAATTGTTCTAACCATTGATATGCAACATTAAATTCAGGAATATGCAATATGACATCAGGTTCTAAAGCATTACCTCGTGGTAAACCTTTGAGACAAAATTCCTTGGGCACTTGTAGGGGGCCATTATTCAATGCTCCACCATTCTTCTCCTCAGCTAAAACAACTAAGATAGAATGGGGAGAAGTCATTATAAAGGCTTGCCTCACCCGAAGGTAAGAAACCCTAAATGACAATAAATGCAAGTCCTATAGGTGACTTAATGTCATGGCATGACACAAGCTAGATAGGCAGAAAAACAAAGGCCGACTCAATGGTGCATCATGGATCCCAAGTTTTAACTCATTTGATCTTGAGATTAATTTTAATATAAATTTGATGTGTTTTAGTATGTGATTTCTTTTTGTACTATATTTTTTTGTTTTGAATTTTGATGTTATATATATATATTTAAATTAATAAAAGTATATTATATTAATTTTACAAGTTTTTTTTAATTGAGAGTAAATGTTTTTTTATTGAAATCTTGTTTAGGATTTAGTGTACACAATACTTCTTTGACTTAATATCAAGCACTAAAGGTATCTATTTTACCAAGTTCGTCTGAGTCACGATCCTAGCTTCATCACTTTTTAGTAACTATTTTGATAAGATAGAGATATAAATTTAAAAATATGAAGAGAGGGAAGAAAATTTAAATTTAAAAGCTTAGTTCGTTCTGGTTCCAACGGTCATTGGCAAGGCTCTATAGGGTTTGTTACTTTTGGTTTTAGCTCAAGCTGGAAAGATTTCTCTGATGATAGGGAGCAAAAAAATGTTGATGAGTCATTGCCCTTAGAACAGTTGGCTTATGTTTCCAAAGCAAAATTGTCTTTGGTCTCTTACAGGTTAGGTCTGCAACGTGGTTTTTTGATCTTCGCCCCCACCCCCCCAAGGTAGCTGATCAAAATATTTCTCCTAGCTTTTTCTCTTCATCTGGTCCTGATATACTATCCATCCCCGTTGCCTCTTCCCTGGCACTTTTGGTGTCTCTTCCAAGGTCTACTCCACTTCCTGACACTGGCATTGGTGATGGCATCGGTTTCAAGGGTTTGGTTGTGTTTGGGAAAGGCCCCAGCTACTCGTAGAATGCAGGGGTCAAAGAGAAGCCTTCCTCCCTCCATGCAACTTTTGCTAACCTAAACCCTAGGCAGAAGATGGTTTATGTTGAGTGAAAAATTTTGGCCAATCCCTTCCATGTGTGCAATGATTTTTGCAGATCTTCCCTAGGCTTTGCTTCTAGCAGGCTAGGTCCCACACTGGGAAGGATCAAAGTTGGTATCATACCTCCTCCTCTAGATTTGACCTCCTCCCTTTTATTCATGCTTGGAGACCTTCCCATATCTTTATTGGATGATGCTCTTGAGCTCGTCTTTTCTGATCAAGACATTCAGGGTCTAAGCTTGGATGATGGTAGTCATAGCTTGATCGATAAGTGCATGGGCTCACCTCTCTCAATTTTTGATATTGTTAACTGGGCTAAATCAATTTGGAACTCTCAGTCATGGCTTCTTCCAAGTGGTGTTTCACTACGTTGCAGACCATGATTTTGTTTGGGTTTTGGGGCCTTGGTTCATTAGTAACTTCAATGTTTTCTTCTACCCTTGGGATCCTTTCTCGGATCTTGTTATGATGGAGGTCACCACGATGCCCATTTGGATCAGAGTATACAATATCCCTCCTATCCTAAGGAAAGAAGAACACATTACTATATTGATCAATTGAGTGGGTTCCTTTTTGAAACTTGATGTGGGGTTGGTGGAGAAGAGATTTGTAAGAGCTTGCATGGTTGTAGACCTCTCCAAACCCCTTTGTCATCATGTGAAAATTTGTTCTTCCCAAGGTTCGTGGACCCAATACTTCAACTTTGAAGGTCTTCCGTTTAAATGCTTCCACTGCAACCTATTTGGGCACAAAGCTACATGGGTTAAGAGCTCGGGTCCCTGTTCTTGTTTGGTTTGGAGGAAAAAAGAAGGCACTGTTGACCAAGGCTTTTGATGGTGCAATCATGGTGTTTTCTTTTACTGCTTGGTCCTTCTCCCCTTCTCCCCTTAGCCAGTCCTCCTGTCCCCCCAAGGGTGAAGTCTCTTTTTGGGTGACAGCGTCGGGTGGACCTTTGTGTTCCTTACTTTCGTCGACTACCTTGGACTCCCCTCCTCACGCTCCTCCGACTAGGTCCAAAGACCCCTTAGTTTCAACGATTAAGAAGAAATGGTGAAAAACCAAGACGGAAAGGTTGCACTTCGATGCGAAAGTTTTGGTGAAGGATGGGAACCAATAAACGATGGAATGTCTGCTCTCTCGTTGTGGTAAAAGAGCGACCCATCCATAGGTTGTGGTGTCCTCCCTTTAGCTTAGCTGCTTTGATAGTACGTTGACCTCGATTGGTTATTTTTGTGTTGGTTAAGGGTGGCAACTCTATTACTCTTCTGATAATTATTGACTTTTTGTTGAAGTTTGGCATCCTTTTCACTGAACCTTGTTGTTCCTTGTCTCCCTGGATGATTTCTTGCAGTTGTTTCAGAGTCCAGTTTTTGGCTACGGCCTTGTGATTGTAGTTGGTTGGTTGTATTTTATCGTTAATTTTGGTCTAGTTGATGTTTGGCCCTTTTTTTGTTGTGGATTTTGAGATCCCATTAAAACTTTTTATAATCTTATCAAATTAAAAAAAAATTCTTAAAATTTATGCTTTGATGGATGACTAAATAACACCTTTTATATCATCATCTTCGATGTTAAATTACAACTTATTTAATAGAATAAATATTTTTAAATAAAACTATAAATCAAGAAAATATTTTAAACTAAAATTATGAATTAAAAAAACCTTTTTCTTTTAACTAAACACAAACAAAATCCAATCCCCTAAAAAAAAAAAAATTCAAAACCGCTTAGAACTAAACATAAAACTACTTATGGTCCCAGAAAAGAAAAACACATCAATCAACATCATCCCTTTCTGCTCCAAATAATTCACCCCTTTAATGGGGGTGAGATTAGATGTGGTGCAATTTTATGTTGGAGATTGCGTCCACGGTCCACATCATCCACTTTATGTGGAAAGTGCACCACATCTTTTGTGGGGTACGTAATGGAAATTGATAGGGTGTAACGTTTTAATGTCATTATTAAGAGATATTATTTTATATTAAGTTTTAATAGTTTTAAAAATTTATTATTTTCAAAAAAGCTTAGTTTTGTTGGTAATAATAAATTTATAAAATGTATAGCAAAAAAAAATTATTGTAAATTATTAATTCAATTTTGAGTTTCATAAGTAATTGAAAGCTCTCGTAAAAAATTTAAGTACATTATTAATTTTCATGAGATTTTATTTTTACACGTTTAAATAATCTTAAAATGACTTTCGTAAATTTTTACACTTTTAAAATTTTAATTTCGAAGTTATAATTTTTGATAGATAATAACAAGATATAATGAAAAAAAGGGTTTTTATATATTTAAAAATTGAATTGTTAAATTATAAAAATTTATAAAAATACATATATCTTATTAATTATTATTAAATATGAAATAAGGGTGACAATGTAGTTGAGTTGGCGTGAAGGTGAGTTGTGAGGTGTGGTATTAGGTTAATGACTCTAATGCTACATATCATCAGTGCAATTCATTTTGGTTTATCTCAAACTTTTTAGTCGATGGGATGTGGGTGTATTGATTAAGACATTTGGTTATGTCCAGCTCTACCTAGGTTCAAATCTTGCTATAGCATGATAAGCCGGTGGTGACCATTAGTAACTTTGGTTCATCCATGATGATTGATAGTGATTGAAATAAGTTTGGTATTCAATATAAAGAGGACCCATCCCACTTTATAACTTCAATCGAACGTTGATCCATTCCACTTTATAACTCCAACCTAAAAAAATTAACCAATTAAATAAAATAATTATTAAATATAAAATTGATAAAAATTTAAATTCCATATAAATTAAAGATCTATATAAAACCTTACACACAATTTAAAAAGAGTTTATGTATTTTTTTTTCCAACACAATATTATACTACACCATAATAATAACTTTATAGCAAAATGAATGCTAAAGTTATAGACCGATTTCAACAAGTTAAAGACCAAGTGTTGAAGTTTTAGTCACACCACAAGCTTAGCTAATGTAGTGTTGTTTACAACTCATGTAATGTTGTTTGCGCAGTGTTTTAGATTTTGATTATGTAATGCTTTCAACTCTTTGCTTAACGATTATAATGTTGTATAGTAGCTATTATATTTTTTTTTCAACCGCCTATTGATAGCTTCATTATTTTGTAACGCTTTATTTCTATATATATATAAATATAGAAATAACTACCTTATCATTAATAATGATAGTAAAGCATTCGTATTAGAGAGAATTTTATCAGTGTCATGTTCCCTAAATAACTAAATTATGAAATAATTGTATTCGGAATTTATAAATTATTTCTAAAATATAATTATTCCTTAATAAAGTTGAATTATCCCCGAGTATTGATAGGGGAAGAGTTATTTTTCAAACATAATCTTATTTATTATTAAAAATGTGATAATTTGACTAGAGGGTCTTTTAAGTGAATTGAATTTCGCCACCAAAAAAGGCATGTGGTTTTTTTTGGTCAAATTCTTGGAGTGCGACTAAAATACTATTTGCTTTTATGCCATGGAAAAATATGTACGCTACACTTGTTCTACAAGTTGTTGACTAAAGCTCACAAAGAACCTTCCCTAGAATTGTAGAATTAAAGTAGTCAAAATAATGTATTGACAAAATAAAGCATATGGTGGTTAGATGAAAATGAAAAAAATATTTCTTATTCGTTTAGGTAGATTGATCAAAATTGATCTCTTCATTACTTTTAAGAATTCAAATATATTTTAAAAGTGTAATGGTAAAATAAAATAGAATTGAAATAATTTGTTATTTGCAAAAGGAAATAATTTTTATAAAATTTTAAAAGAAGGGAAATAATTTAGAAGGAGATATCATATTATTTTAAGGTGTTTGTTATTTGCAAAAAGCATGTGGATTTATCAATCAAGACACCATGATTTAGTAGTTGCCTTAATTTAAGGTCCTCCATAAGTCAAATGAAGGAAGAATGCACATCTTCCAATGAGAATTGTGAATCATCGCATCACTCCTCTTGCGCAGTGTTCAGAAAGCAATATTTTCCTTTATAACTGCAAAGAGCATTTCTTGTGGTAGAAGGGCTAATCATTCTTTTGTTCCATACTACAAAACAAAGAGACCTATACCCAAAAAGAAGCTCAATATAACCTTAAAATGTATGCTTTTTCAAACCCACAAAGGTTGCGAGAGGCAAATAAAGAGTCAAGAGAGGAAACTATGGGGCTAGGAGAATAGAAAAGCCTAAAAAATTAAGAGGACAAATTCAAAAGATAGATAGGCCAATAATGGATATCAATCCACCACAATCAATCCACCATGATACTAGATGATTGAAAATAGAAATGCCCCTAATATAAGATTACTTGAGAAGACCAGAGGAAAGCCAAAAAACTTAAAATAAGATTAATGCATGACAGTGATGGGAAGAAGAGAGGCAATATTTAGATAGAGAAAATCATACAAATTCTTTTTCAAGTAAACCCATTTCGTAACTTTCAGAGAAGTTTCTCTAGAAAACCCAAATCTGACCTAACTGTATAGGCATACAAACAAATGAAGTCCAAAAGCATAAAATATCTAATGCAAATCCATAACATCGTGTAATATTTGAGACCAAAAATCAACTTGAAATGTGAAAGAAAAGCGTCCTTGAGAGGTTGCTTCACCACAATTCTAGATGCTCACCAACATAGCCAAAGTAATGGTATATTGGTGGTTAAATAACGTCTCAGGTCAAAGAACTACTACTTCGAAAACCCTATCCCCTTAAACATGCCACACATCAAATTTTCATAAATGTAATATAAAACCCATCAGTGTGATGATTGAGGGGAGCCTTGAAGATCTTTTTCCAAAATTGAAAAAATATTGTCAATTATGATATGATTTGACTTAATGTGCAATACATTGTAATGTAATTTTCTTTTGGCTTAATTTCATGGTTGGCAAGCAAATTAGTAGTTTTATTTACTTTTCTTTGGGTGTGGAGGACAATACAAGAAGGAAACCTTGATAAAGATAAACACAGTGTTCGTGATGATGCTTAACTATTAGTTATTTCTATTTGATTTGTTCATGAATTTTAGAATGAGTTTCTAGTTCTCCTCGATAACCAAATTTTATCTTCTACAAAATTATCCGTTTTTTTTCCAAGAGCCTCGAAGTATATCATGAGAGGCTTAAACTTTATCACGAAAAATTCCTCCCAAACTAACCCAACTTAAGTTTTCTTTAGCATGCCATCAAAGTTCAGATTAATCTCAAAGCCTTGTTGGGGGGACTAAGATATTATACAAGGTTTTTATTACTATTGACCTATTAGCAGGGATACCATGAAGAACTTATATCTAATTATCAAAATCACAAGCATCCTAAGGAAAAAATCTCATAACTTTTGGAGGCTAAATGTTAATTAATTCCTTGATGCTTTTGAGGATGATGTCCTTAAGAAGAGTAAAATCTTGGTACTCTTATTTGAAAATTATTTGGTTCCTTTCCAATGAACATTCCAACAAATTAGAGCTAAAATTATATTTTAAATTAGAATTAATGGCCAAGAGCTTGCAATCGATTTCTAGGCAAAGAGAAGGGATTTTAGAGATATTTGGGGAATACAAAAGATCAATTGAATTTATCGAAGAAAGATCAAATGTCCTTGTTGAATGGGAAATGAAGTAATATATGGTCAATGTCTTCTTCAATGTGTTTATAGAGGAGGCGTCAAGAGGGGCCTTGAAAACCAGGTTTCCTTATTTTTTTGGGTTAGAATTTTATCCCAATTAACACACCAAAATTAGTAAATTTTCTTCCTTGATAGACTTTTTCCATAATTCAGAATCTTACTTGGTAGTTTGCCATGTGGATTTATCAATCAAGACACCATGATTAAGTAGTTGCCTTAGTTTGAGGTCACCCAAGAGCCCAATAAAGGAAGAATGCATGTCCTCCATTGAGAACTTATGAATCATCTCATCACTCTTATCCAAAACAATGTTTATAGAAAAATATTTTTCCTTTTATAGAGTGGGTATTGCTTGTCATAAAAGGCCCAAACCCAGATCCATGGCCTCCTTTTGCTCCATGCTACAAAACAAGTAAGTTTGCACCCAAAAATAAGTTTAGTCTAGTCTTAAAATGTACAATTTTTCAAACCCACAAAGCTTGCATGAGGAAGATAGGGATTGACGAGAGGAATATGTGGGTTTAGGAGAGAGCAAAGCCCAAAACCATGAGGAATAATTCCAAAGATGGATAAGCGAAAAATGAAGATCAACCCACTGCATTACTAGATAATTGAAAATAAGAAATGCTCCCAATAAAAGATTACTTGAGAAAATTAGAGGAAATCTAAATGAAATTATGACAAGAGTAATGCAAAACAATAAAGGGAAGAAGAGAGGCAACATTTGGACAAAGAAGAGCATGAAAATTCTTTATCAAGTAAACCTAATTCACAACTTTTAGAGGAACTACTTGAGAAAAGCCAAACTAAACCAAATATGTATAGGCATGCAAATGACTGAAGCCTAGAACGAAGCAAATCTTAGGCAAATCTAGAGCACCAAGTGATATTTGAGGCCAAAATTCAACTCAAAATGGGAAAGAAAAACATATTTGAGAGGCTCCTTCACTAAAATGTTAGTTTCTTACTAAAATGGCCAAATGAATGGTACATTGGTGGTTAAATAACCTCTTAGGTCAAGGAATTGTCACTTAGAAAAGCTACCTCCCTAAAGTGTGTCACACATCAAATTGCATAAATGCAAAATAAAACCCATTAGTGCGATGATTGAGGGGAGCCTTCAAGATCTTTTTCCAAAATTGGAAAAATATTTTCAATTATGATATGATGTGACTGAATTTGCAATGCATTGGAATTTAATTTTTTTTACATAACCCCAAGGTTAGAAAGCAAATCGACAACATTATTTTCTTCTCTTCAGGGGTAGAAGTTACTCAACGAGGGAAAACTTGATAAAAGAGGAGCATAGTCTTCTATGATGACACTCAACTGCGACTGATTGCTCTTTGATTGTTTTATGGCTTCTAAAATAAACTTCGATTTCTCATCGACACAAAAATTTATTCAATTTCACTCTTTCACAAAAAGAAGACTACACCACAAAACCTTAATTTTTATAAAATTATTAATATAAAAACATTAAAAAAACACATAAAAAACTTATCTTTATCATCACAAAAAATCTTTACAAACTAATCTAATCTAAATTTCCTATAATCATACCATCAAATTTAAACTTAATATTAAAATATTAAAAAATTCTTTATATATTAATTTTTCTATTACTTCAAACCCTATTAAAATACCCAAAATAACTTCTTTCTAATTTTCAGAAACACAAACATTCCCAAAGAAAATATTCCCATCTTTGAAGGCCAAGTATTTGTAAGATGATGTTCAAATATTTGTACTCTTATTTAAACGTGGAATGATATTCTATATTCTAAATATGCCATATGCTTTTATACTATATATTTTTTCTCTTTATTTTATTTTTTTAATATATTTTTACCTTTAAAAAAGTATATAACATTTTTTTAAATTAAAAAAAAACTATCACAGCAATTACATACATTTACCCATTTTATAGGGTGAGATTATCCCTAATGCATTTATTGTGTAAATATATTTTATGTTTTAAGATTTTATTCAATTTATATGAAAAATTGATTACATATATTTAATGGAAAAAAAAAAACTTTATTAAAAATTATTTTCATTGCTTTTAATTAGAGATTAACATTTTATTAAAGATTATTTTTATTATTTTTAATTAGAGATTAATGTTTTCACATTTTTAAAAGATTAAAAAAAGTTACATATTCAATAAAATTTGAATTTTAGTAGCATTAGATGCAATCAAGCTACTTTATTAATTAACCTATTTTTTATTTATTAATTTTATTATTTTATAGATTAATTGTAATTATTATTCAATACAATAGTAGTTGTTAACAAGATACAATAAAAAATGATTTTATAAAAGATTTAAAATTATAAGAATAAATTAATCAATAGATTTATTTTATATTAAATTTTAATAATTTAAATAAAATATCATTTTGAAGAAATACTGATCATAACAAATTAATAAAATGTATGTTATAAAAACTAGTAATAATATTTCTTTTTAATAACTGAAGGCTTCAGTGAACAATTCAAATAGATTATTTAAATATATTTAAATCATTTTAAGATAACTTTCACAAAATTTTAATCTCGAAAATGTAATTAAAATATAAATATTTAAAAAAGTAAAACATATATACCTCAATAATTATTATTAAAATTAAAATTGAGAAAAAAAAAAAAAAAAACAATTTTCTAATTTATGTATTTTTTTCCTACATAATATTGCAATAATCCATGGGAATAACGAAATTAGTGATAGTAATGTATTTTATTGCGCGGAATATTGCCCTAATAATGCTCCCTAATCTATGCACATGTGACTGCAATTTTTTATTTATTTTTTAAATAATTCCTTTTGGGATGTGGGAACTTAGTATTATTTTGACCTTAATTGGTTGGCACTCTATAAAAGCAACTAAATTATTAAAAAAGTGTATCTGGAATTTACATTTTAAATATATATATATTTTAGTAAATTTGAATTTTAATGGAGAGAGTTACTTTTCTAAACATAATCTTATTTATTATTAAAAATGTGATAACTTGACTAGACTTTGCCCAAAAAAAAAGGCATGTGGTTTTATTTTGTCTCATATACCATTGAAAAACATGTACACTAGTTGGTCAAAAGAACCTTCCTTAGAATTGCACTCCTTTCAATAAAATATCTCATGAAGACTTTAAAAGACATTTCCTAGTGGTTTAGCAAGAGAGTGTCCACATGCACTGAGGATTCGTTATTAGGGA
Organism: Torreya grandis; assembly: GCA_037957365.1. Taxonomy (NCBI): domain Eukaryota; kingdom Viridiplantae; phylum Streptophyta; class Pinopsida; order Cupressales; family Taxaceae; genus Torreya; species Torreya grandis. The sequence continues at coordinate 1,803,203 of JARHVA010001046.1, read as the reverse complement.
CATTCTAGTTATGCAATGATCAAAATTGAACTTTTTTTTTTTTTTTGGGCCCCCTTTTAAGAGATTCAAACATATTTTAAAAGTGTAATTTAAAAATTACCATTTAAAAAATAAAAATTGAATTCATTTTTTATTTATGAAAGCAAATACATTTTATAAATATTGGAAAGAAAGGAAATAATTTAGAAGGATATGTTACATTATTTTAAGATGTTTATTTGTTAAATATTAATGGCGTTCAGGGATTGGTGTAACAATTATTTGAATTTTTAAAATAAAATACAAAAAAGTAAAACCCACTAATAATAATTATACATATAAACAACTCGAATGAATCAAGTTTGTCTGTCTATACATATTACTATCTTTCATAATGAAAGTTCTACGAGATATAGAAGCAAAAAGAAGATACATGGTAGTAGAAACATAAACTAATTATCGTTAATAGAGTTAGAGACCATCACAATGGGTCCCTGCTCCTTAGGCTTGCCTTCCAGGGTGATAACAACATAAATCTCAACGAAGTGTGAATCCACAAAGGAGGAAGTGCTAATGCCCAATTTTTCACATATGACATTATCCTTCTTTCTCTTTACAACATCCTCCATCGCCATCATGTTGAGAAAAACCTAAACCTAATCCAATATGCAGTGCAAACTAAAGCTGGATTACTCCACATCTTCATGGACTGGGTGAGTGTTGCTCGCCTTAAAAAAGAATAGTTTGGACACCAATCACCAAACCCAGTTTGAGGGTATCCACTCTGGGAATGGACTAGTTGGGATCCTGCATGGTTGAAGAATGTAATCTACAGATGCACCCTCACCCATTCTAGCATCCAACTAATCAAGAAAAATATTGGTACCACACTACTTAAGTGACTTTCATTCCTTGATACCCTCTAATAGACACTTCTTCTAGTATTTCAAAGCTTACTTTACAGTTAGCCATGTGGATTTATTAATCAATACACCATAATTTAGCACTTTCCTTAATTTGAGGTCCTCCACGAGCCCTCCTCCATTGAGAATTATAAAGCATCTCATCACTCTTCTTTTGGGAAATGTTCATAAAACAATATTTTCCTTTACTAGAGTGGGTTTTTCTTGTCTTAGAAGGCTTAACACCCTCATGCATATCACAATTTTATTCCTTGCTACAAAACAAAGAGACCTACATCAAAAAAGAAGCCCTAGTTTAGCCTTGAAATGTATGTTTTTTCAAACCCACAAAGCTTGCGTGAGGAAAATAGAGAGTCAAGAGAGGAAACCATGGGGCTAGGAGAAGAGCAAAGCCTTAAAAACCAAGATGATAAATTCAAAAGATAGATAGGCCAATAATGGAGATCAACTCACCGCAATACTAGATGATTGAAAATAGAAATGCCCCCTATACAAGATTACATGAGAAGACCAGAGGAAAGTAAAAAAAATACAAGAAGAGTAATGCACAACAATAATGTGAAGAAGAGAGGCAATATTTAGATAGAGAATAACAAACACATTATTTTTCAAGTAAATACATTTCACAACATTCAGATTAGTTGCTCCAGAAAATCCAACCTAGACCAAATTTGTATAGGCATGAAAACAAATGAAGACCATAAGCAAAGCATATATGATGCAAATCCAGAATATCATACAATCTTTGGGACCAACATTCAACTTGAAAAGGGAAAGAAAGTGTCGCTGAGAGGCTCCTTCACCACAATTCTAGTTGCACATCAAAATAGCTAAAATAATGTTATGTCGGTGGTTAAATGACCTCTCAATTCAAGAAATTACTACTTATAAAATCTTTTCCCCTTAAACATGCCACACATCAAATTGCATAAATACAAGATAAAAGCCATTAGTGTGATGATTAAGGGGAACCTTACAGATATTGTCAATTATGATATGATGTGAATGAATTTGCAATGCATTGGAATTTTTATTTTTGCTTAATTTTAAGGTTGGCAAGCAAATTAGAAACTTTATTTCCTTCTCTTAGGGTGTGGAGGATAGTCCAGGAGGGAAAACTTGATAAAAGAAAAGCATAGTATTCTATGATGATGTTGAACTACCAGTGATTTCTATTTGATCTATTCACAACTTCAAGAAAGAGTTTTGAGTTCCCCTTGAGAACCAAATTTCATCTTCTAAAAATTATTAGTGCTTTTTCTAAGAGCCTCAAATAAGACCAAAAGAGGCTTACACTTTCTATTGCAAAACATACCTCCCAAATCAACCCAACCTGGGTTTCTTTTATCCATGCCATCAAAGTTGAGGTCAATCTCAAAGCCTTGATGGGGGAACTAAGAGATTCTTATGTCAAGTTTTTATTTACCATGGACATAATTATTAGGGATGCCTTGAAAAATTTATTTCTAATTATTAATAGCAAAAAATTGTCGGGCACCTAGAACATAAATGCTCTGATACCACTTGTTGGGGATCAACCAACAATTTGATTACACTTATGAAATCAATAAATGCGAAATTAAATCAGAATGATAAGTAACTAGAATCAGATAATAGCAAAGAACAAGAGATACAAGAAACCACCCTGAAAACTTGTATTAAGCTCTTTACAGAAGGAATACAATTGAAGAAACTTCTTTCTTCCACACCTCTCTCAGATGTACAGATCTCTCTCTAGATCTCTTTCCCTCAAGAGCTCTCTCTCTCAAGTACAATCAACTCCAACAACCTGGATTGATTCACATGTACAATTCTGTACTATTCTTCAACATTCTACAATACAATAAGCTAAGAAGATCTATCCTATATAATAATTAGGAAACTTGAGCATGCATTTACAACCAATAGTTATGCCTCTTAAACAAGGGCTCTAAAACAGTCTTACTAATAATAGAGACGCGGACTTAAGACTATGACTTAATCCCATCATGCAAACACTCAGTTTTGTCCTTAAAAATAGCTTTTTGGATGCATAGGTAACCGACATCGGTTCCTGCCTATTTGCCTGTGACCGACATCGACCGATCCCTGCCGAAGCCGGCATCTCTTGAACTACTCCTGACCGACGTCGATCGCTCCTGACCGACGCCAGTGACTTTGTAAACTTGCAACTATCAAATCTGCTCACTTGGTGAAGCTTTTAGCTCCACACCTTAACAATCTCCCACTTAGAGATAAACAACTGCACCAGTACCTGTACATCAACATCTTCTAGCTCCTCCATCTTCAACTCAATCATGAAGACCAACATAAGTTGAATGAAGATTCAACTTCTCCTTTGTAACCGGCTTGGTTAACATATCAGCAGGATTCTTATCTGTATGGATCTTCTCAAGCTTCAACTCACCATCCTCCAATCCCTGTCTTATGAAGTGGTACCTAAGTTGTATGTGCTTTGTTCTTGAGTGAAAGGCTGAATTCTTAGCCAAATGAATTGCACTCTGACTATCACTGTATAATCTAAAACTCTCTTACTCCTTTCCTAACTCTTCCATGAACTGTGTCATCCATATCATCTCTTTGCTAGCCTTTGTGACTGCAATATACTCTGCTTCTGTAGTTGACAAGGCAACAACCTTCTGCAACTTTGATATCCAACTAACCGCCATTCCACCAACAGTGAAAACATATCATGTGGTGCTTCTTCTACCATCCAAATCACCTGCCATATCTGAATCTACATAACCATGTAGAGAAGTATCTGAACCTCCATAGCACAAGTGCCTACTTCTGGTTCCTCTCAGATATCTAAGGATCCACTGAACTGCTTTCCAGTGCTCCTTTCCTGGATTGGCCATATACTTACTTACAACTCCCATTGCTTGGGCAATATCCGGTCTAGTACACACCATTGCATACATTAAACTCCCTAATACGGAAAAATATGGAACTCTACTCATGTACTCTACCTCATCATGTGAATTAGGACATTGTTCTTTTCTCAACTTAAAATGTCCAGCCAAAGGTGTGCTTACCAGTTTTGCATCCTGCATATTGAACCGTTTCAACACCTTGTTCACATAATCCTCTTGAGACAAAATCAACCTATGATTTTTTCTGTCTCTCTTAATGCTCATGCCAAAGATTTTCTGTGCTGCTCCCAAATCCTTCATGGCAAATGTTTGAGCTAATTTCACCTTAAGCTCAGAGATATCCTACATGTGTGATCCTGCAACTAGCATATCATCTACATACAACAACAAAATAATATATCTACCATTATCCAAACTCTTAAAATACACACAATGGTTAGATTGACACCTACTTTAGCCATGCTCAGTCATAAACCTGTCAAATCTCAAATACCACTGTCTAGGAGCTTGCTTGAGGCCATACAAGCTTTTCTTCAATCTGCACACTAGCTTCTCCTTACATTTGACCTCAAATCCTTCCGACTATTCCATATATATTTCTTCATCCAAATCTCCATGAAGAAATGCTGTCTTAACATCAAGCTGCTCAAGATGCAAATCCTCAATAGCAACTAAAGACAGTACAGTCCGTATAGAAGTCATTTTAACAACAAGAGAAAAAATTTCACCAAAATCAATACCTAGTTTTTGTGCAAATCCTTTCACTACCAATCTGGCCTTATATCTCATCTGTTCGTTCTCACCTTCTTTCAATCTTTAGGTCCATCTATTCTTCAATGTCTTCTTACCAGCTGGCAACTCAACCAAATCCCATGTTTGGTTCTCTTTCAAGGACTCCATTTCCTCAACCATGCCGCGCTCCCACTGATTCTTGGATTCCACCTGTATTGCTTCTTCAAAACTCTCTGGTTCTCCACCATCAGTTAGCAATAAATAGAATAATGAAGGGGAATATCGAATTGAAGGTTTACTTACCCTTTCTGACCTCCTAATGGGCGTTTGAGACTCATTCACAACACGCTGTCTGCCCAAATTCTCTGACAGTGATCGACCTTGGTCACTTCCAGGCTTGTAACTGGCCGACATCGGTTCCTACCTGGCTGACGTCGGTCACTGTATGACCGACATCGGTTTCTGTCCTACCGACGTCGGTTCTTTCCTGGCTGACGTCGGTCTCTGTGTTTTCTTGCAAGTGATTATTTCTTCTTCCCGTGAGCTCATTTTGGACCGTCACCTCGTCCAATTCTCCATTGCTTTGCCTAGATTGATTCAGCGTCTTCAGTTGATCACTATACATCACTTTTTCATTGAAAATAACATCACGGATACTAATTATCTTGTTATTTCCTAGATTCTAAAACCTGAAACCAAAATCTCCTGAGCCATAGCCAATAAATGTGCACCTCATAGACTTAACATCCAGCTTCTTTCTATTTTCCTTATCAACGTGCACAAAGGCTTCACAACCAAAGACTTTGAAAAATGAGAGATCTACCTTTTTACCTGTCCATGCCTCTTTTGTAATTCCACCATCTAGAGCTGTAGAGGGTCCTCTATTAATCAGGTACACTGCAGTATCAACAGCTTCTACCCAAAAGTCTAAGGGCAAGCCAGCATGCAATCTCATACACCTTGCACGCTCCATAATTATTCTGTTCATCCTTTTAGCAACTCCATTCTGCTGAGGTGTCCTTGAAACCATCCTTTGCCAGTGGATTCCATGCATATAACAATACTAGTTGAACTTATAGCTGTAGAACTCACCACCATTATCAGATCTCAGGCACTTCAATCTTTTGCCTGTTTCATTCTCAACCATAGCTTTTCAAATTTTAAAAGTCTCAAATACATCAGATTTCTTCTTAATACAATAGATCCATACCTTTCTTGTAGCATCATCTATGAACGAAACATAGTACTGTGATCCTCCAATAGAAGCAACTTGAGCCGGTCCCCACACGTCTGTGTGAACAAGCTGCAACTTATGCTTCTTCTTTGTTGACTCAGTCTTGAGAAAACTCACTCTCTTCTGTTTTCCAAAAACACAGTACTCACAAAAATCCAGATCTATGCTTTTCAAATATGAAAGCTTACCTTTTGACTTAAGAATGGACATTCCCTTCTCACTCATGTGGCCAAGCCTTGAGTGCCATAATTTTGCATCCACATCTGAAGTAGATAATACATAAGGAGAATTATTAGTAACACAATTACATAAATAGAGAGTACCTACTCTCTTACCTCTGGCCATAACAAGTGCACCCTTGGTCACCTTCCAAGATTCAGCTCTGAGAGTTACTGTACAACCCTCATCCCCTAACTTTCCTGCAAAAATCAAATTCCTCTTCAAGTTGGGAACATGCATCACATCTCTCAACACCCATGTGTTGCCATTCTGTATTTTCAGCTGCACTTTTCCTTTGCCAATAATTTTACAAGGCTCATCATCCCCTAAATACACTATTCCAAAATCTCCATGGACATAGTCACTAAAATATTCTCTATTAGGGGTAGCATGAAAAGATGCACCAGAATCTAAAACCCAAGATTCTATATTATTATGCAAAGAGAATATTAAGCATCTTATGCAATACCTGCAACCTTTGCTTCTTCTTTTCCTTCGTGCTGATTGTCCTCCTTAGGCTTTGACCAGCAATCTCTGCTTATGTGCCCTATCTTTCCACAATTCCAGCATTGTGGCTTTCTGCCATTTTTGGATTTGGATCTACCTCTCACCTTTGACTTAGACCTTGATCTCCTCTTGCTCTTCTCTTTTTGCCTTCCCCTGCTCTCAAAATTTAAAGCGTTCCTAGATGTTTCCTCTGTGCTTTTCCTACGAATTTCTTCATTCAAGATAACACTAACAACATCCTCTACTTTTAAAATATTTGAAGCAGATGCAATATTACTAACTGCCATTACTAAGCTATGCCAGCTTTCAGGCAAAGAACATAATATTAAAAGAGCTTTAATTTCATCATCAAACACTATATTGACTGAACTTAATTGATTTACAATTCCATGGAAATCATTTAGATGATTAGATACAGATCCACTTTCCTGCATACGCAAATTAAATAACTGCTTCATAAGATATACCTTATTAGAAGCTGAGGGTTTTTCATACAAATTTTCTAAAGTAGTCATTAACTCTACCGTAGACTTTGCCTGTGATAAATTAGATATCACAGTAGATGCCAGACTCAGTCTTATAGACCCCAGAGCCTTTCTATCAAGAACTTCCCATTTTTCATCATCCATGTCTGTGGGCTTCTTTGCAATCCCACCTAACGGTAAGTATAGATCTTTCTGATACAAATAATCCTCTATCTACATTCTCCAATGTTGATAATTTTTGCCATTAAACTTCTCCATTCTCATTTTACTTTCTTTTGCCATTGCTTCTCCCACTCAAACAAAAATCCCTGTAGAAACCCTGTGAGTACCCTGTAATCAATACACACTACACAGATCTGAACCACCTGTTAGTGAACCTAAGCTCTGATACCACTTGTCGGGCACCTAGAACATAAATGCTCTGATACCACTTGTTGGGGATCAACCAACAATTTGATTACACTTATGAAAGCAATAAACGCAGAATTAAATCAGAATGATAAGTAACTAGAATCAGATAATAACAAAGAACAAGAGATACAAGAAACCACCCTGAAAACTTGTATTAAACTCTTTACAGAAGGAATACAATTGAAGAAACTTCTTTCTTCCACACCTTTCTCAGATGTACAGATCTCTCTCTAGATCTCTTTCCCTCAAAAGCTCTCTCTCTCAAGTACAATCAACTCCAACAACCTGAATTGATTCACATGTACAATTCTGTATTGTTCTTCAACATTCTACAATACAATAAGCTAAGAAGATCTATCCTATATAATAATTAGGAAACTTGAGCATGCATTTACAACCAATAGTTATGCCTCTTAAACAAGGGCTCTAAAATAGTCTTACTAATAATAGAGACGCGGATTTAAGACTATGACTTAATCCCATCATGCAAACACTCAGTTTTGTCTTCGAAAATAGCTTTCTGGACGCACAGGTAACCGACATCGGTTCTTGCTTGTTTGCCTGTGACCGACGTCGGCCGATCCCTGTCGATGCTGGCATCTCTTGAACTGCTCTTGACCGACATCGGTCGCTCCTGACCGACGTCGGTGACTGTGTAAACCTGCAACTATCAAATCTGCTCACTTGGTGAAGCTTTTAGCTCCACACCTTAACAAAAATTTCCTATCTTTTGAAGGCTAAATATTAATTAATTCCTTAATGGTTTTGAGGATGATGTCCTTAAAAAGAGTCAAGTCTTGGTACTCTTCTTTGAAAAATCCTTTGGTGCCTTTTTATCCAAACATTACAATAAATTAGAACTAGAATTATATTCTAAATTTGAATTAAGGGTAGAGACCTTACAACATATTTCTAGGCAAACAAAAGGGCTTTTAGATATTTAAGGAAAACAAAAGATAAATTGAATTCATGGAGGAAGAAATACCAAATGTCCCTAGTGAATGGGAATTGAAGTAATAGATGGTCCATGTATTCTTCAATGTTTTTGTAAAGGAGGCACTAAGAGGGGTCTTGAAAGCACTTTTTCCTTAAAATTTATTGGGTTAGAATTTTATCCAAAGTAACAGACCACTTAAGCAATTTTTATTCCTTGATACCCTCCAACATATACATCTTTCATAATTCCAAAGCTTACTATGTTCTACCATGTGGATTTATCAATCAAGACATGATGATTAAGTAGTTACATTAGCTTAAGATCATCCATGAGCCCAATGAAGGGAGAATGCATGTCCTCTGTCGGGGAATCCAAGAACAAACACACCTTGTTCTAATCCCACTTGTTAGGATCTTGCTCCTCATAAAGAGCACAATATGATTACCAAATACAAGCAATTAAACATGCAAAAATAACCAGAAGCACAAGTAATTAGAATTCACAAATAGCACAAAATATGAGAGACAATATACAATCTTGTATTAATACTTGTACAGAAAAGAATACAATAAAGAGCTGCCACACTCTTCCACCTTACAGAGGCTTCCCACACCTCAAGTGTACAGTAATTCTTCTTCAAAACACTCTCCTACCAAAAATGGTCCCAACACATAACTCACACACAGAATTGGTGTTCACCTCTCCAACCAGTCAGTAATAACCCTGCCAGTACCCAAGCACTCTATGGTACTTCAAGTTGATCTCCCATGAACCTGCAACCTGTAATTCAACAGACCATACTTACACATGTAGATCTCCTATGAGCTTGCAACAACTTGCAACTCAATGATCTTACAATGGAAGGATCTTCCTTGCCTTCCTTTTTAGCTCATCTATACAATACATGCCAATGGGTCTATAAATAGATCCCAGACTTAAACAATAACTTAGACTCTTAGTTTACTATAATTATCCACGCAGCTCAAGACTCAAAATAACCTTTACATGCAAACACTCAGTTCACTTAACTAACTGTTCGTGCAACGAACAGTTCTGGAACACATAGGCGACTGACATCGGTCCCTGCCTGCCTGGTGCTGCCGATGTCAGTCGACTCTCTGCCGATACCGGTTGCCTTCTGCACTGGTAATGACCGACGTCGGTCATGCTGCCAACGCCGGTACTTTTAGAACTTCACCATCCTCCTTTTCGTCTGCATAGTTGAAAATTTTAGCTCCATAACCTAACAATCTCCCACTTAGAGATAAATAGCTGCAACTGTACCTATACTTGTACTTTGTCTAGTTTGTTCCCTTGGCTTTGTATCCCTCCTCAAGATCACTCTTGAAGACCAACCACCACAAATACTGTGGTGCACTTCCTGTCATCCAAATCACCTGCCACATCCACATCTATAAACCATGTAGAAAATAACTTGAACCTGCATAGCATGTGCACCTGCTGCTGGTCCCTCTAAGAATCCACTGAACTGCCCTCCAATGGTTCTTTCTTGGATTGGCTCCAAACTTGTGACAACTCCCACTACTTGGGAAAACTCAGGTCTAGTACATACCATGCACTTAACCTCATTATGTGAATCAAGACACTGTCCATAGAACTGTCCAACCATCGGCGTGCTAACTGGTCTCACACAATCATCCTGAAACAAAGTCAACATATGACCTTCCATGTTCCTAGGACACACTCATGCCAAAGAATCTTGCTGCTCCTAGATTCCTCATGACACACCTCTGAATTAGCTTTACCTTTAGTTCAACAACTCCCTGTATATGTAACCTTGCAACAAGCACATCATACAGTAAAAAGATAATGTAGCTAATATTATCCAACCTAGTAAAGAGAAACACAATGATGAAACCTCCATTGTCCTGCAGCTTATACAAGACCATGTACCCTGGCCTTCTATCTCACGTATCCATTTCCGCTCTTTTTCATCCTGAACATCCATTCGTCTCTCAGTGCTTTCTTCTAGCTGGCAACTCCACCCAAGACTCCCATTTGGTTCTCCTCTAAGGAATCACATCCTCATCCATGCCAAGCTCCCACTATTTCCTGGATCTACCTGCTCTGCTTCTTTAACAACTTCCTGGTTCTTTACCATAAGTGAGCAAAAAGTAGTGTAAAAAAGGGAAATGATGAATTTGAGGCTTTCCTACCCTTTAAGTCCTCCATATGGGTGCTTGAGACTCTTTGACAGCTTGCTGTCCACCCAAAATTCATCTCAATGATCGATGCCAGTCACATCTCAGTCTACACCCGATCGATGTCAGTTCCCTGTGACTGCCTCATCGCCAACGTCGATTCTCCTTTGTCGATTCCGGTGTTTATCTACCTTGAGTCACCGACGTCGGGCTGCACATAGCCGACATCGATGCTGTCTAGACGTCGACGCCAGTTTTCTTGCCATCGTCGGTCTCTGTGTTTTTCTAGTGAGAACTGACCTTTTTCCGTGAGCTCCTTTTGGATCAAACCCTTGTCTAAATCACCCTTGCTTTGCTCAAAATTCTTTTGCTCCTTGTGCTGAACTCTATCTGTCACCTTCTCCTTGAAAACTAAGGCTTTTCTGTTCTTGTCACTAACATCAAATTCCTCAAGAAACATCACCTTCTTCTTCTGCATACAAAAACCTCGATCTATGCTCTTCAAATCTGAAAGCATATCCTTTGACTCAAGAACATGCATCTCTTTTTTATTCATGTGACCAAGCCTATTAAGCCACATCTTCGAATCTACAATTGAAGTAGATAACCCAGAAAGAGAATCAGTAATACAAGTAGATAGATAAAGCGTACCTACTTTCTTACCTCTAGCTACAACAAGTGCACCCTTGGTAACCTTCCAAGAGTCCGCTGTGAGAGTTATTGTGCATTCCTCATCACCCAAACTTCTTACAAAAATCAAATTTTGCTCCAGAATTGGGACATGCATGACCTCCTTCAACACCCATGTGTTCGCTGTCTGCAATTTCAGCTTCACTTTTCCTTTGCCAACCATTTGACAAGGCTTACCATCCCCTAAACAAATTTCTCCAAAGTCTCCCTGGACATACTCATGAAAAAATTCTCTATTTAGGGATGCATGAGAAGAGGCACCAAAATCTAAAACCCAAGATTCTACTTTATCCAAAAAACATACCAGAGCATCTTGTGCAACATAATCTGCAACATCTGCTTCTTCTTCATGTCCTTCATGATGATCTTCACCTGACCTACAATCTCTCTTTAAGTGCCCTTGCTTTCCACATTTACAGCAGGTTATTCTGCCATACCTGGACTTGGATCTCCTGCCTATCTTGGACCTTGATCTCCCATGCTCGATCTTCTCTCTTTGCCTTCCTCTTCCTTCAACACTCAAAGCATTCCCTGATGATTCACCTGCACTTTTCCTGCGAATCTCTTCATTCAAGATCACACTCACAATATCATCCACTTTTAAGATTTTTGAAGCAGATGCAGTATTAGAAACTGCCATTACCAAACTCTCCCAACTTTCAGGTAATGAACATAAGATTAAGAGAGCCTTAATTTCATCATCAGAAACAATATTGACTGAACTTAACTGGTTTACCAAACCATGGAAATCACTAAGATGACTATGTATAGATCCACCTTCCAACATTTGCAAATTAAATAATTGCTTCATAAGAAATACCTTATTTGAAGCCGAGGGTTTTTCATATAAATTTGCCATAGATTCCATCAACTCCATCGTTGTTTTACACTGTGATAAGCTAGAAATCACAGACGATGCAAGACTCAATCTTATAGATCCCAGAGCCTTCCGATCAAGAACCTCCCATTCTTCATCCTTCATATCCCGGGGTTTGTAATCAACCCCACCCAACGATAAGTACAAATCTTACTGATACAGATAATCCTCAATCTGCATCCTCCATAATTGGTAGTTCTTGCCATTAAACTTCTCCATTCTTAGCTTACTGTCTTCTCCCATTGCTCTACTCCCACTCAAACAGAAACCCTGTGAGTAACCTGTAATCAACACACACTAATCAGATCTAATCCAACCTGTTACTATCCCAACCAAAAGCTCTGATACCAGTTGTTGGGGAATCCAAGAACAAACACACCTTGTTCTGATCCCACTTGTTAAGATCTTGCTCCTCAGAAAGAGCACACTATGATTATCAAATACAATCAATTAAACATGCGAAAATAACTAGAAGCACAAGTAACTAGAATTCACAAATAACACAGAATATGAGAGACAATATACAATCTTGTATTAATACTTGTACAAAAAAGAATACAATAAAGAGCCGCCACACTCTTCCGCCTTACAGAGGCTTCCCACACCTCAAGTGTACAATAATTCTTCTTCAAAACACTCTCCTACCAAAAACGGTCCCAACACACAACTCACACATAGAATTGGTGTTCACCTCTCCAACCAGTCAGTAATAACCCTGCCAGTACCCAAGCACTCTATAGTACTTCAAGTTCATCTCCCATGAACCTGCAACTTGCAATTCAACAGACCATACTTACACATGTAGATCTCCTATGAGCTTGCAACAACCTGCAACTCAATGATCTTACAATGGAAGGATCTTCCTTGCCTTCCTTTTCAGCTCATCTATACAATATATGCCAATGGGTCTATAAATAGATCCCAGACTTAAACAATAACTTAGACTCTTAGTTTACTATAATTATCTATGCAGCTCAAGACTCGAAATAGCCTTTACATGCAAACACTCAGTTCACTTAACTAACTGTTCGTACAACGAACAGTTCTGGAACACACAGGCGACCGACGTCGGTCCCTACCTGCGTGGTGCTGCTGACGTCGGCTAACTCTCTGCCAATGCTAGTTGCCTTCTGTAATGGTAATGATCGACGTCGGTCATGCTGCCGATGCCGGTACTTTTAGAACTTCAGCATCCTCCTTTTCGTCTGCATAGTTGAAGCTTTTAGCTCCACAACCTAACATCCTCCACTGAGAACTTATGAATAATCTCATCACTCTTATCCTAGATGATGTTCATAGATAAATATTTTCCTTTTCTATAATCAATATTTATTATGGTAGAAGGCCTAACACCCTAACACATATCCTCCTTTTGTTCCATACTACAAAACAAAGAGACCTACACCTAAAAACAAGCCTAGTCCAATACTAAAATGTAAACTTTTTCAGACCTAAAAAGCTTGTGTGAGGTAGATAGAGAGTGAAGAGAGAAAATCATGGGGCTAGGAGAAGTGTAGAGCCCAAAAAACCAAGAGGAAAAATTCCAAATATAGATAGGCAAAAAATAAATATCAACCCATTGCAATACTAGATAATTGAAAATGGAAATGCCCCCAATAGAAGATTTCCTAAGAAGACTAGAGGATATACAAACAAAATTTAAATAAGATTAATTCAAAACAATAGAGGGAAGAAGGGAGGCAATATTTAGACAAAGAAAATCACACATTATTTTTACAAGTAAATCTAATTCACAAATTTCAGAGGAGTTGCTCCATAGAACCCAAACCAAACCAAATTTATATAGGCATGTAAACAAATGAAGGTCAAAACAAAGGAAGTCTCATGAAAATACAAAACACCATGCAATATTTGAGGACAAAATTTAAATTAAAAGGGGAAATAAAAGTGTATATGATAGCTTCCTTCATTACAGTTCTAGTTGCTTGCCAAAATGGCCAAAAAAATGGTATGTTGGTGGTTAAACAACCTCTCAAGTTGAGGTATTATCGATTAAAAAATATATCCCCCTTAAGTGTGCCATACATAAAATTACATAACTACAAAATAAAATCCATTAGTGTGATGATTCAGGGGATCCTTGGAGATATTTCTCCAAAATTGGAAAAATATTGTCAATTATGATATGATGTGACTGAATTTGTAATGCATTGGAATTTATTTATTTTACTTAACTCCAAGGTTGGCAAGTAAATAAATAGCTTTATTTCCTTATTTTTAGGTGTAGAGGATAGTCCACAAGGAAAAACCTGATAAAATAAAAGCATAGTCTTCTATGATGACACACAACTGCCAGTGATTACTCTTTGATTGTTTCATGACTTTCAAAATGAATTTTGATTTCTCATTGGTAACAAAATACATCCTATTTATCTCTTTCAATATAAGGATACAATGCCAAAAGGACTTAGATTTTGCAAAATTATCGATGTTTTTTCTAAGAGCCTCAAAGAAGACCTGAAAAGGCTTACCCTTACCGTCGCAAAAAGTTACTCACAAACTGGGCTAGCTTGGGTTTCCTATAATTGTACCATCAAAGTTGAGCTTAATCTCAAAGCCTTGAGGGGGGAACAAGAGATTATTATGTCAGTTTTTCTATTACCACTGACCCTATTATTAGAATATAACTTATTTCTAATTGTCAAAAGCAAAAGCATCCTTAAGAAACATTTCCCATCTTTTGGAGGCCAAATATTAATTAATTCCTTGGTGGTTTTGAGGATGATATCCTTAATAAGATTCAAGTCTTTGTACTCTTATTCAAAAATATTTTGGTTCCTTTCCTACAAAATATGCCAACAAATCAAAGTGGGTATGATATTCTAAAGTTTAATTAAAGAAGGTTATCTTACAACAAATTTTTAGGGAAAGAGAAGAGCTTTCAAATATTTAAGGAAAACAAAATATAAATTGAATTTATTTAGGAAAAGAGCCCAAATTTCCTTGGTGAATGGACAATGAAAAAATATATGGTCCCTATATTATTCAAAGTTTTTGTAGAGGAGGTACCAATAGGGGCCTTGAAATATATTATTTATGTTTGGATATTTTCCTTTAGTCTGACATGCCTTTCCCTAGTTGTATGCCTAAGAAAATAAGAGTTCCAATAAACTAATGTTCTGGCATATCATGTGAGAAAAGGTTCTTGTGCACTCACTTGAAGCATACAACTTAAGACTAGTTCCCATTGGTTTCATCATAGTGCAGTGTATTCATTTTGTTTCTTAAGCTAGGGTACTCGAACAGGGGATTAGTTATAAATTCATACTTAGTTCCATGTCTAACTCTTAACTATTCATTCCCTACTTACTAATCATAGAAAAATAAGTTGGGTGAAAATTGAGAACAAAATAGTAATAATTCCATTATATTCATAATTAGATTACATCAACACAAAATCTTCCTCTCATTAAATTCATTTTTCATATCAAAATTATGATAGCTCCAAGATTATAATTATCAACCAATACTAAGTAAAATTAGGGGGTATTTATACATGGGTCTACCCCAACCATTTAGTTTTAAAATTACTTACATAAAGATGACTCACCAATGACCATTAAAAATAAATGAGTTATGGGAAGCTGTTACATTAAATTCTTAAGGACCCGGGCCTAACTACCCCTATATGCTCTCTCTATGCTAGATATCTGTCACTATGCACCTATCTTCCCATGGACCGGTGTTGGATTCACGCTTGATTATTATTATCTGACATCTATGCGAATAATTCCCTAACTATTTTTGCTTTCTGTGCCTTTGCCCAAGTCTTTCACTATTGTTTGAGTCCTACATTCTCAATTCCTTTATGTTTCATGTTGCCTAATTCTTCATGACTTACCTCTTCCATGACACGGTCTTCCATATTGTGTCTCTTTCATGCCTAAACTTCCTTTTGCATTGTGTCCCTTCCACGCCTATACTTCCTTTCACCCTGTGTCTCTTCAAAAAGTAATTAGGAAAAGTAGATACAAAATTGAGTTCCTAACATCACCCCAAACTAAGCCAATAGTCTATCCCAGACTATGCATTATCTTTTGATCCCTTTGACATCAAAAACTCAGGTCCCATGTGCTCAACTTTATGCTTCACTTCGTCCCAATGATTTAATATAGTCTAAAGCTTCAAAGTGATTTCTCTGACTTCTTCCTTGAGCTACTTAGTTTCCTTAAGTTACTCCAAAAATTCACCTACTTAAGTAGTCAAATACTCAAGTGATGTATCAACATCCTTATGAATGTCCTCAAGCAAGGTAACCTAGATCAAAAACCATCCTTGGAGCATTGTAAAACTAGTGTTCAATTGTTAATGATGAGTGCTTATTTTATTTTCAAGGCCTTCACATCTTGAAATGCTTTGGAATAATTAGTTCCATCCTTTATTGTAAGTGCATTTTCAGCCAATTATTAACACTAAAGTTCTTCACTTGAAGCTTTACTTCTAAAATTTTAGCAGGCCACACCAGTTTGAAAAAAACCCCATCAAGGATGGGAGCCGTATCACTCTTGCAAACTTCAATAGCCTTAGTGTACTACTCTATTTCCCAATTCTACTCACGTGGAGGATTTTCATGGTCTTTACATCTTTTCAATAATAGTTCTACTAGGGTCCCTAATTTATCAATAGCCTCACCTTCTAGAGGAACACCATTAATAAGGGCCAACTCCTACTGTAAAACTAACTTGAAGAGTGTTAGAGTCTTTGCTCCTAACACCATTGCTTCTTCTAATTTGTGCCTTAGCTCTTCTAACTCCTCTCAAGCTTTATCCATTATGTGCACTCATTTTGATATAGAGAAATGACCTCTTGATGCTTCTATTTAAGTTGTTTTACATCCAAATCTTGTAATGCATTCTGCCTTGTCACTTCATGAGTAAAATTCAGAAGAGCCATGCTTGCCTAAAATGATGTACATTGACAAGGATCCACCAAAAATGTATCATGGAGCTCCATTTCTCCTGGTGCCAAAATAATAATATTCGAAGGTAGTTCAAAATGACACTCTTCATTATATGTATCCATATAAAAATAAAGCTCTCACTGAGTTTATTCGGTCGATTCCTCCTTGGGAAAACACTCCCACATATATAAGTCCTTCTCTAAGACATTATGTTGATACTGGGTGAGAAAGGAAGGGGTTGCATTGGTAGCTAGTGGCCTCTGCTATGTGGATTCATCAATGGGTTCCTTCTCTCTAGTGGGGTAAAGGGTAAGTCCTTTATAGCTTTGGTTATCTTTATTATGCACTCAAGCTAGCGTCATACCCCAGCCTCTTCTCCTTCTGGTGCCTTCTAGTATCTAGTGGGGATGGAATAGTTTCTTTCCTAACCTCAATATTCCCTGATGTCTTCTTCTTTAGCTTTAAATATAATATAGTAAATGAATCTTGTCCTTGACAAAGATTTGATGGGATTTGATATTGGTATTTTCCAGTTCCTATATTTATTTATAAGCCTTCTTCCCCAGATATACATATAATTGGAGAAGAGTGTGAGACTCGATGTTAATTTTATTTATGTTAATCTTTATAGGGTGTTCATCCTATATTCTATTTATAGAATCCATATCTACCTATCTATGAAAGCATACAATAGCTTAAGCCACCTGAATAAATCATCTATTATGTTCATCTAAATGTGTTCTAATGAAAAATGTTGATTCACCACAAACTAGGCTTAATCCCCCATCTAAATGAGCAAGTCCTTAAAAATTTGACACTCATTCCCAAAGGCTTCTTTCATTCCATCAAACCAACCCTTCATTATGAACTTGTGAGTGGGGGAAGTAAATGGCTTGAACTGATTTAATGGAGACTTGTTTTCAAGTTTTTAGGCCCACTTTAACTCACCACTGATGTAATCCAACACATAAAAATCATCAAATAATAACAAAAGAATTGTTCCCCAGACAAAATTTTTACTAGGCAAGCGGTGGGCCTTCTCTACATCTGTAATAATCCACTTAGTAAAAAATTAGGAATAATTATACTTGATCCCCTAGGCCATCTATTTGGCTACGTACATGTGCACCATATCAACTTATTTCCATATATCAACCCTTCAAGCTTGGTCATGGACAAGTGTGTAACTACCTGAATGGAAGGATCTTGAAGACTAGATAAGTACATGGTATGGCCCTATTTCTTGTACTCAAGTACCACTGTCATTTTCTCAATTTATTCTTGGTACTTATAGTCCCCATTAAGGTTAGTGCTTGAGCATTGTAACCCTATGACCTTGCTAATTCTATGGGCAACGATCCTTATTCTATGCCCTGTAAATTAAAATTAATATTCATGAATGCATGAGATAAGAAACCTCATGACCTCCATGGGCTTTCTAAAATAAGGTAAATTGAAAATCTAAAACACTCTGGCATCATTGAGATAATTGAAAATAGTGAGATAATAAATGAGCTCATTTATGGAGTTTTATCACTCAACCTTATAATCATGCCGTAATCCTATCTCATTCCCAAGTTGGTGGCGATTATAATCAAATACTTGATAGGTTGACACATTAGACTTCCATTTCTCCACGTGCAACACCGACTCAAGGTATTACATTTTTTTGATTAATATAGGGGGTGGTAGTGGTGCTATGTTTTTATTTTTTACCTTATGAACCATATTTGATTCCTTCTTAATGTGTGTTCCCTATGTGTTTTATGTCAAGATTCCCACCTACACATCAAACTCACTAGGTATTTCCTCTATTATCAAAACTAGTTGTGCTTATGCACCCTCAATCTCTTCTTCTTCATGGATCAAGGTAAGGGATCATTTATTTGGGCCTTATTCTTTGTCTGCATCACCTTTGTAGGAGCTAGAAGGTTAAGGCATGACTGTTCAATCCTCCTGAAAGAATACATTGTTACCATTTCCAACCCCTTAGCTTTCTTGCTTCAAATTCCTCCAATGGTAAACACGAACACTTGTAACTTACAATTCTTTTAACTACATTACTAGAATAATTTTTTTTACCAATATCTCTATTCATGATGATCACAAATTGGTTACTGAAATTTGATAAATGCTCCTTATGATAGTTTAAAAATGCTCCACTTGGCTCTATAAATTCATGTATTAGCAATAGTAAAGTGTTCAAATGAAGAATTGTTAACCTTTTATAGCTTTGAGGGCTAGTCCATATTTACTTCTCCATGACTTCATCCATCATTTCAATCATAATGCCTCTAATAATATTTCCATGATGTCCATTTAACATGCTCTCCATTACACTTATTACTTTATCTTGCATTTTTCTCATAGTAAATGAATTTAAAAATTTATATTTCCAAGGCGAGAACCTGATTTTTACTTATTGATCCATTCATAAAAGTTATGTATCACATCTTGTGTATCTTCTTGTCCTTATGTGATTTCACTTATGTACCCCTTTTCCATGTGCATTTCCTTCCACTATTTCCTTTGCGCTTTATAGCTTTACTTCAATCACACTTACTCCACACTAAAATATGTCCATGGTCCTCTATGACATGGCAAAGAAAATAAGAGAGAACTAAGTGATGATCTAAACCTAAGCAAAAAACATGTAAACAATACTATGTTTTATTAAAAAAAAGCCAAAATCCTACACTAATCTAGTGGCATGTCTTATTAACAAAAGGGAAACATTACTCAAAATGGTAGGTCAAATTTGATTGTAGCCTAAATTATAGATTCAAATCCTATTACTAATTTTAGTAATAGAAACCTAAAATCTAAACACACAAATAGGAGGAGATAAAATAGATAATCAGTTCAATAAGAACACTCTTACTATCACTTTACCTCATTATAGATCCTCTCTAAGATTGTCAAGTGGATATTTGATGCCAAAATTGAAGGATGTTAGATTGATTACTTGATGTTGATAATGGCTTCCAATTAATGATTGAGCTTGATAATGGCTATGTATAAATGCAAGGAGGATGAAGATAGCAAGTAGGCTTCAATATCTCAAGGTTTCAAGTTGGGAGTGAGCTTGGTTATATAGGAGTGGAGGGAGAAATCAAAGGCTAAAATTCAAATTTGAGGCATTGAAATCAATGGATAGGGATTTTTCATGAAATTTTTAATTCCATTGAGACCTCTATAATAGAAAATTCTAGAGGGAAAGGTGTTAAAATGATGAATATTTATAGAATCCTCCAATTATAGAAATTTCCTATTAGGGTTTAAGGGTTTTGGAATGGCTAAAATAAGGTGGTAGTTGGGTAGGTAGATTATTTTGTATTTTTAAATTGGCAAGTGGTTCAGGGAGTAGGTTAGCAGGGAAATAGGTTTTGTTAGAGGATTAATGAAGGGATTAATTGGTTATGGGATAGGGTAAGGTTTGTAGGATGTAGGAAATGAGATGTGGGGTAATAAGATATTAGTTTAATTAGATATGAAATGTAGTTATAGGTTAAATTAACATGAATTAGCATAATTAGTAGGGTGAGCAAATTTTAGTGTATACATTTTGCCCCTCTTTGAAAGGGAATCATGATTGGAATGAAGTGGAAGGAATAATGGTATTTCAAAGAAGAACTATAATGTTAGACAGTGTTAAAAATGAGTTAGTAAGTAGGATGCCCCCTCGAGGGAGCATGCAAGGAGAACTGACCTGGATGGTCACTCAAACAAAAGTTCCAGGGGTGGGATAAGATCAGGATGACCCAAGACATGGCTATGATTAAATATGCCCCAAGTGCCAAGGGGATAATTAGTGTGATTGTGATGGGTTCTAGATAAATGACCAATGTCTAGAAAAGTGTTTTGTTTGATAGGATGAAATTGATTTAAATGAGATAGGTTCAAGATGATAATAGTCCCATAGTAAGGACACATGCCAGGGAAGGCTTGAAAATGGATAGTAGTGAGAATAATTATTGATTGGTGGTAGAGAGCTACTTTTTTCAAGATACATAGCTTATATTGACATGTGATTATCGAGTGACTAGTCTAGGGATATGATGGTGATGAGCGATGAATGGTGGTTGTGCTATCCTTAGACATAAAAATGAGATTAGGTGATGCCTACATAGTCCTAAAAGACCTTAGGCTGATGTAGTTATGACATGGGATGAAGAGTGGATACCAAGGAAATGGAAAATCCATGCCGTAGATGAAAGAGAGATGATTAGAGAGAATGAATTGGGATAATTAAATACTTTGATAGGATTGGATGGGGGCTATGTTAGCAAAGGGATATGAGGGGTGTATTGGTGGGGGGGGGGTAAAATATGGGGGGGGGTGGTAAAATAGGATAAAAATGTCAAATTTTAATTTATTTTAACTTTGGTCTTTTATGAAATTGAGCTATGAGTCAAAGTCATGGATTGACTTCCCCGAGCTTCCTATCATGGTGATCAAGTGTAGGAGTTCTATAGGGTGTCAGAGGATGGACCATCGGTGAGTGGTTAGCCATTAACTCTATGATTTTGTTAATTATAAGTCATATTTTTGTGGATTTTGGTAGAAAGAGATGTCGACCAAGTCACCATGATAATAGTATGACTGATGGCAATGCCCTCAATTGTGACATTATCATCATGATTACAACCTTGTAGGGTAATACATGGTATTATAATACCACAGGTCTAAAGCTATGATATTACAATATCATGATTAAAGAGTCATGGTTTTAAAAGATCATGGATTAGAAAATCATGGTGTCATAAAACTATAAGTTAAGGAATTATAGTTTTACCTAACAATGTGTTTAGATAAAATTGTAGGTCGCAAGTGGCAGTTTTGTCAAAATCGTTATTGAGGGCATAATTATGATTATCCATTTTGTTAAAGCTTGGAAAAATGGTTAAGGGTAGAAATATAGAGGATGCTTATATGGTTGGGTGGGTTGCTTAGTTGGTTAGGATTGTTAATTAGGGTAGGGTATGTTAGAAAACATGAGGGGCCTAGAGATAGTTAGGGTATGGTTAGATGTAGTGTGAGTGGGAAGGGGGTTAATGGAGTTAGGTTTTAGGTGGTTTATGGGGTAGTTAGAGGTGATTAGGATAATGTTTTTGGTGGATGTTTTAGTTAGGTTCAGGGATGCGTATTTAGTGGAGAGTGAGATTTAGGGAAAGGGGTGATGGGATTAGTTAGATACTAGTGTGATTGGGAAGGATGTTTAAAGAAGTAGGATGGGGGGATAAGTAGGGGTGATTAGGATTGTTGGGTACAGGTAATGAGGGTAAGAATTGGGTAATTAAGATTGTATACATGGGTGTTGGGGGTGTATAGGATGCAAATAGGATTGTGTTTGGATAGGTTAGGGTAAGATCATACTAATGCAAGTAAGATGGATTGAGTTTGTGGGGGATGAGGGTAATTTAGGTATGTTGTGATAGATAAGATAAGTGATTTATAATAGATGAAATGATAGGTTGATTTTGATAGATGGAGTGATAGGTTGATTATGATTGGTACATGAGGACTTAGGAGTGATGGTATCACTATCCTAATGGCTTGTAGTCTTTCACAAGATGTACTTATTGATATAGGCCAAGTACAAAGTGTTAGAGTTGATTGGGCTTCATGATGTGGAAACTATGCCAATGATTCAGATCAATCAGGCCCTTATCACAACTTTAGTGGAGTGCTGGCATTTTGAGACTAGCACATTCCAGTTTATTATGAGCAAGATGATAGTCATCCTAGAGCATGTCTATAGGATATTTCATTTATCGATGCAGTGTGACATGATATATTGGAGGTCACATACCCTTGCAGTGACACTACAGAGATTGGCTAGGGGTTTAGAGGTGGGTGTGCATGATAGGTGCATTGATATTGACAGGTGTCTTATTGAGGGTACTATTGATAGACTGACCCTAGTTTTGATGTCTCTTATTACCGATATTCTATTTTTAGACAAGAGTGAATAGTGGTTCCATTTGGGCCTAGGAGATGTTGTCACATATATGGTCCAAGATTTTAGAGTTTTTGCTTAAGAGCCCATGGTATTAACACACTTATATAAAGAGCTTCACCTAGGAGTGTATAGGGGAGCTACCATATTGGGGCCATCTATGCTTTTATAGGTGTGGAACTAGAAGCAAATTACATCTAGAGGCCATTGGGGACTTCAACAACTCAATAGCCTGATTAACTGATTGTATTCAATTGGTATATTCTACTAGGAGTACAATGAGGCCACATTGGAGAGATGCATTTTTATTGGGATGTATTTGATAGCCTTCATCTAGAGCACATCACCTGGATGCCTTACAAAGGCTTGTATTTTGATTGGGATGATGAGGTTGTAGTCACTCAATACATGCTTACAAAGTGCTATTTGACAGGTTGATGAGATATGGTGATAAAGGGATATAGATGTGATCATGTTTAGAATTAATTCAAATTTATTCAGGATGTGCTTAGGGAGGAATACTTATTTGTTTAGAGTGAGCAAGAGTGGCCATATTGGGGTAGACTAGCAGATAGGGCTGAGTCTTGCACCAATTATAAGGGTATTACCCCAATACCTTGGGAATTATAGACACCTTTCCTCAGTCTAGGTGTGACTACAATATACACAACATGGTGGAGACCTTAGATTCTAGTGAGATTGATTTGTCCTAGGGTCATGGTTTGGTGAGGGGTTGTGAGGAGAGTGCTTCAGGCTATAGAGGAGGATGAGATAGGTACCTACTCAAAATGGACAAGATGGACATGGTGGGGTTGTTATGGATGTAGATGAAGGAGATGCATATCGGGTAGTGGTAGTAAGATAAGTAGGAGGTAGCGAGCCCCAAACACATACACAGGTACAAGTGGGTCCTTAGGTACAACCATAGGTATAAATTAGGGCATAGGTTAGAGAAAGTGGTGGTGGATATGGTGTAGGGCCCTCACAATAACCATTATTAGAGAGTGAGTGGTCCTTGTTGGTGTGATTATAGATTGAGATTCAGGGTCACCTATTAGAGAGTACTAGGATTACTCAGGAGAAGGACTAGCTATAGGATCAATTATAGGTTACAATAGTGTAGAGAGATGGGTAGCTAGATCATGCATAGGCATAGGTGACTGGGTTGCAGGGATAGATTATGGTGTTATAGGCCCAAATATCATAGAGAGATGGGTAGTTGACCCAGGCCCAGACATAAGTGATAGGGTTATATGGATAACTCACTATATCACAGGCACATATAGTGACCTTACAGATCCAGCTTGAGATTAGAGATGCTCATATTATAGGTTTTTAGGGTTAGATTGCACATATATAGGCTTGTATTCAAACATTGATAGGAGAGGTGAAGGTGGCTGAGAAGGCCAAGGAGGAGGTAGATTCATCGATGAGGGAGCACATGATGGCTGAGGTGATGAATAACATTGTGTGATTGACCCATGAGGCACAGTACTATAAGACACTTTATAAGGCAACAATACCAATAGGTCAACGTGTAACTTCCTTTAGGGATAGTTCTTTGCATTCAGTACATCAACCACTGAGAGGACCACCATGACCGTCAGGACCACAACCCTAATTGAGACATAATATATAGAAGATTTTGGTATTGTATCACATTCTTGCCCCATGGGCCCACATATTGTATCTATTTTTTGACATGGACTCCATGTGGGCTGTAGATATTATTTATATATATGATGAGATGTTTAGATGATGTGTCGTGTATTATTGATGATGGGATTATATTGATTTGATGTGATGGACATGTGATTTTAGATGGCATGACGAGATGTGTTACATTTTTATTGTTGTTTATGGATCTTTTTAGATGGATGTGGTAGATACATAATTTAGGTTTTGCATGACTTGTGTATTCATGATGTGATGAGTCGCATATAATGTAATATGATAGATTTACGTGTTTTAGCCTTTATATGATGAGTTGATTGGTGATGTGATTAGATGTATGATGGTTAAATACATGATATTGGATGTTAAATTCATTATGTTTATAATTTTATGGCATATGATGAGAGATGAATCAATGTGATAAATATATATTCTTATGAGCTTGTGAAAATGATTTGTATATGATTATGTGATGATGCATGGGTGATGTTCATGACTTAGATAGATGAGAGATGATTATGATATTATGGTTTTGTCATATATTTATTGTGGTATGGGATGTAATATGGATCATGTTAATATGTTTCTAATGATGTGATGTGATTACTTATAGGATGATGATAATTTTTTTTTTATTGGAATGTGATATAATGTGTATGGTGTGATGAGATGGTATGGATGTATATAATAATAAAAGACATAAATTAATGTGTTTAATAAAATATTAATCCTCTTTAATTCATTATGTCTCATAATGTAGGTTTGGGTAGGAATCCTCCTGTACTATAGAGGTAGGATAATAATAGGTTAGGAGATAATTAGGTTTTAGATGAGATAGTGATAGGTTAGATGGGATGGGGATAATTACGATAGGACAAGTGATGGAATTGAGGGGGAATGAGACAGGTGGTGATTTTGGAAGCCATTAGAATGGTTGCAATCCATTTTTAATATTGTACTGGTGGTAAAATATGTGTCATATAACATGAACAAATCATAGACACTTTAAGTATTCAGTAAGGGAACTTTTTTGATAGTGGGCTAACCCAAACAAGTTTCGAGGGTCACTAATGCCATCCTTGTTCCCCAAAAATTTTACAAATATATAACAAGATAATGTAATTAATATGTACATGATTAAATAAATAACCACACACATTCAAACAAACACACATTCACACAAGACAATCATAATATAACACAAACTAAAAATTAAAAACATGAACAAAGATATAAATGGATAACGATGTGATTAAAAAATGATTATAGGAAATGGGCCTAGTGACGATTGGGGATTTATGTACATAAGGTATGTAGTGACCAGAATTATTAGTTTTGGAATGAATTGCCAACCAATTTTTATAGATGGGGTTAGGACAATCCCTCGAGATTTGGTATCATAATGTATGCTAATCCTTAGAATATAAAACCTATGTTTGACCCTTCCATAATGATGATGCTAGTAGGAAAGTGTGAATCATGGTGTTGCGAGACAACCAAAGGAAAAATGGAGGTGGGTTTTAATTGAGTCTAAAAGGAGACATGCTTATCAAATAGGAGACGATGGGATAGGGGGATGAACATAAGGACATGATAGTATTTTGGGGACATAGATATGATATCTATGGATGAGAGATTGAAGAGGACTTCCTTAACAAATATTCTCATTATTTAATAAGCAATGCCTTCTACCTTGTGCTAAAGCCTTTGTCTCCTCTTGTTGCATAAGAACCTATGATGGATGTCCACTGTTGATACTAGGGTTAGGGATAGGTTTTTTTACCATGATGCCAAAAACTAGTTTTCATCATGGTACTTTCCCAAGGCACCAGGGAACTGGTTTTCACCATTGGATGATTTTTTTTTATAACAAGGTTAGATTTGTTGGACTTTTTGGGGAGATGTGATGGAGGGGAAAAGGGACATACCCCCAAGAGTGGGGACTCATATATGGAGGTGAAATGTAGAACTTGTTAAGTGTAAAAATGCTTCAGATGCATGATGTTCATTAGGTCATCCAGTTCTTCACCATCTAATGTGGCTGGTTTATAGGCTCTAGATCCAAACTTGGCAATTATGATATAAGGCCCTAGCCAGTTAGCCTCAAAATTTCCCTTGTTGTCCCTATTAGCACTAATATTTTTTTGGTTCTCTTTTAGGACTAGGTCATTAACCTAAAATTCCCTAGACTGGATCTTATTATGATATTGGCCTTTTATTTGATTCTGATATGCCCATAAGTGATTAAGGGCCTTTTGATGCTTCTCATCTATGTTAGGGTGTGGAGCTAAAAGCTTCAACCTTTGCAAACTGAGGAATAATGGTTGCTGAGTTCTACAGGAACCGGCGTCGGCAGCATGACCGACGTCGGCAGGATCCAGTGCAGAAGGCAACCGGCGACGGCAGGAAGTCGGCCGACGTCGGCAGAACCAGACCAGCAGGGACCGACGTCGGTCGCCTGTGTGTTCCCGAAGTGTTCGTTTCACGGACAGTTAGTTAAGTGAACTATGAGTTTGCATGTCAAGACCAGCCAGAGTCTTGGGCTGCGAGGATAATTGTCCAAATTAAGAGTCTTAGTTATTGTTTGAGTTAAGGATCTATTTATAGACCCATTGGCATGTATTGTATAAGGCATGAGATAGAAAGGAAGAGTTCCTTCTAGTTGTAAGATCTATGAGTTGCAGGTTGTTGCAAGCTCATTGTGTGATCTACATGTAAGCTTGGTCTTTGAATTGCAGGTTGCAGGTTCATGAGAGATCAGCTTGAAGTGCTATAGAGTGCTTGATGTACCGGCAGGGTTATTACTGACTGGTTGGTGAGGTGAACACCAATTCTGTGTGTGAGTTGGTTGTTGGGACCATTTTTGTGTAGGAGAGTGTGTGTGAGAAGAATTACTGTACACTTGAGGTGTGGCGAATCTCTGTAAGGTGAAAGAGTGTGGCGGCTCTTTGATGTATTCTTTTCTGTTAGTGTTAATACAAGATAGTGTATTGTCTCTCATATTCTGTGCTATTGGTGAATTCTAGTTACTTGTGTTTCTGGTTATTTCCGCATATTCAATTGCTTATATATTTGGTAATCATACTGTGCTCTATCTGAGGAGCAAGATCCTAACCAGTGGAGTCAGAGCATGTTTGTTGTTCCCTGATTTCCTGACAAGTGGTATCAGAGCCTTGGTTGTAGGTTCTTGAGCTTGATACCAACAAGTGGTATTAGAGCTTTTGGTTGGGATACTAACAGATTGGTGTAGATCTGGGTAGTGTGTTTTGATTACAGGTTACTCACAGGGTTTCTGTTTGAGTGGGAGTTGAGCAATGTCAGAAAGCAGTCAACTACGAATGGACAAGTTCAATGGCAAGAACTACCAATTATGGAGGATGCAGATTGAGGACTATCTGTATCAGAAAGATTTGTACTTACCGTTGGGTGGGGTTGCTAGCAAACCCTTGGATATGAAAGATGAAGAATGGGAGGTTCTTGATCGGAAGGCTCTGGGATCTGTTAGATTGAGTCTTGATTCAACTGTGATTTCCAGCTTATCACAGTGTAAGACAACGGTGGAGTTGATGAAATATTTGGCAAATTTATATGAAAAACCCTCGGCTTCAAACAAGGTATTTCTTATGAAGCGTTTATTTAATTTGCAAATGTTGGAAGGTGGATCTATTCATAGCCATCTTAGTGATTTCCATGGTTTAGTAAACCAGTTAAGTTCAGTGAATATTGTATTTGATGATGAACTTAGAGCTCTCTTAATCTTGTGTTCATTACCTGAAAGTTGGGAAGGTTTGGTAATGGCAGTTTCTAATACTGTGTCTCCTTCAAAAGTCTTAAAAGTGGATGATGTTGTGAGTGTAATCTTGAATGAAGAGATACGCAGGAAAAGCACAGGTGAATTATCTGGAAATGCTTTGAGTGTTGAAGGAAGAGGAAGGCCAAGAGAGAGGACAGAGCGTGGGAGATCAAGGTCTAAGACAGGCAAGAGATCCAAGTCCAGGTATGGCAGAATAACCTGCTGGAAATGTGGAAAGCAAGGGCACCTAAAGAGAGATTGCAGATCGGGTGAAGATCATCATGAAGGACATGAAGAAGAAGCAGATGTTGCAGGCTACGTTGCACAGGATGCTCTGGTATGTTCTTTGGATAAAGTAGAATCTTGGGTATTAGATTCTGGTGCCTCTTTTCATGCATCTCCACATAGAGAATTTTTTCATGAGTATGTCCAGGGAGACTTTGGAGAAATTTGTGGAGGGGATGGTAAGCCTTGTCAGGTTGTTGGCAAAGGCAAAGTGAAGCTGAAATTGCAGACAGGTGACACATGGGTGTTAAAGGAGGTCATGCATGTCCCAGTTCTGAAGCGGAATCTGATTTCGGTTAGAAGTTTGGGTGAAGAGGGTTGCACAGTAACTCTCTCAGCGGACTCTTGGAAGGTTACCAAGGGTACACTTGTTATAGCTAGAGGTAAGAAAGTAGGTACGCTTTATCTATCTACTTGTTTTACTGATTCTCTTTCTGGGTTATCTACTTCAGCTGTAGATTCAGAGATGTGGCTTGATAGGCTTGGTCACATAGATAAGAAGGAGATGCTGGTTCTTGAGTCAAAGAATATGCTTTCGGATTTGGAAGGCATGGATCGTGGTTCCTGTATGCAGAAGAAGAAAGTGAGGTTTCTTGAGGAATCCGATGTTAGTGACAAGAACGGGAAAGCCTTGGTTTTCAAGGAGAAAGTGACGGACAGAGTTCAGCATAAGGTGCAGAGGAATTCTAAGCAGAGCAAAGGTGATTTGGACAAGGTTTTGATCCAAAAAGAGCTCGCGGGAAAAAGTCAGGTCTCACAAGAAAAACACAGAGACCGACGTCGGCAGGAAAACCGGCGTCGGCGTCCAGACAGGGACCGACGTCGGCTATGTGCAGCCCGACGTCGGTGACTCGGGGCAGACAGAGACCGGCGTCGGCCAGGGGAAAACGATGTCGGCAGGGAGGCAGTCGCAGGGAACCGACATCGGTCGTCTGTAGACTGAGATGTGACCGGCATCGATTACTGAGACGAATTTTGGGTGGACAGCTAGTTGTCATGGAGTCTCAAGCGCCCATTTGGAGGACTGAAGGTGTAAGTAAGTTCTTAAATTCGTCATTTCCCTTCTTTACACTACTTGTTGCTCACTTATGGCATAGGACCAGGAAGTTATTGAAGAAGCAGAACAGGTAGATCCAGGAAACAGTGGGAGCTAGGCATGGATGAGGATGTGATTCCTTGGAGGAGAACCAAACAGGGGTTTTGGGTAGTGTTGCCAGCTGGAAGTAAGCACTGAGAGACGAATGGATGTTGAGGATGAAGAAGAGCGGAAATGGATACATGAGATGGAAGATCAGGGTATATGATCTTGTATTAGCTGCAGGGCAATGGAGGTTTGATCATTGTGTTTCTCTTTACCAGGTTGGATAGTATTAGCTACACTATTCTATTTTCTGTATGATGTGCTTGTTGCAGGGTTACATATACAGGTATTTCTGAACTAAAGGTAAAGCTAGTTCAGGTGTTTGTCATGGAGAATCTGGGAGCAGCAAGATTCTTTGGCATGAGTGTGTTCTAGAGACATGGAGGTCTTGTTGACTTTGTTTCAGGATGATTGTGTGAAGCCGGTTAGCACGCCGATGGCTAGACAGTTCATAGAACAGGTGTCTTGATTCACATAGTGAGGTTGAGTGCATGGTATGTACTAAACCTGAGTTTTCCCAAGCAGTGGGAGTTGTCACAAGTTTGGAGTCAATCCGGGAGAGTAATACTAAAGGGCAGTTCAGTTGGACCAGCAGCAGGTGCACATGCTATGCAGGGTCAAGTTCTTTTTCTACATGGTTGTAGATGCGGATGTGGCAGGTAATTTGGATGACAGATTTTGCATCACGGATTTTGTGGTGGTTGGTCTTCAAGAGTGATCTTGAGGAGGGATACAAAGCCAAGGAAACAAACTAGACGGTGTACAGGTACAGGTACAGGTTGCAGCTGTTTATCTCCAAGTGGGAGATTGTTAGGGTGTGGAGCTAAAAGCTTCAACCTTTGCAAACTGAGGAATAATGGTTGCTGAGTTCTACAGGAACCGGCGTCGGCAGCATGACCGACGTTGGCAGGATCCAGTGCAGAAGGCAACCGGCGACGGCAGGAAGTCGACCGACGTCGGCAGAACCAGACCAGCAGGGACCGACGTCGGTCGCCTGTGTGTTCCCGAAGTGTTTGTTTCACGGACAGTTAGTTAAGTGAACTATGAGTTTGCATGTCAAGACCAGCCAGAGTCTTGGGCTGCGAGGATAATTGTCCAAATTAAGAGTCTTAGTTATTGTTTGAGTTAAGGATCTATTTATAGACCCATTGGCATGTATTGTATAAGGCATGAGATAGAAAGGAAGAGTTCCTTCTAGTTGTAAGATCTATGAGTTGCAGGTTGTTGCAAGCTCATTGTGTGATCTACATGTAAGCTTGGTCTTTGAATTGCAGGTTGCAGGTTCATGAGAGATCAGCTTGAAGTGCTATAGAGTGCTTGATGTACCGGCAGGGTTATTACTGACTGGTTGGTGAGGTGAACACCAATTCTGTGTGTGAGTTGGTTGTTGGGACCGTTTTTGTGTAGGAGAGTGTGTGTGAGAAGAATTACTGTACACTTGAGGTGTGGCGAATCTCTGTAAGGTGAAAGAGTGTGGCGGCTCTTTGATGTATTCTTTTCTGTTAGTGTTAATACAAGATAGTGTATTGTCTCTCATATTCTGTGCTATTGGTGAATTCTAGTTACTTGTGTTTCTGGTTATTTTCGCATATTCAATTGCTTATATATTTGGTAATCATACTGTGCTCTATCTGAGGAGCAAGATCCTAACCAGTGGAGTCAGAGCATGTTTGTTGTTCCCTGATTTCCTGACAATCTAGGAGCTCCAATTCATGTAATATTTATTATCTAAGATTATGGTCAGTGATAATGCCTCTTAATGAGATTCATAGGGATGGGAGCTCTACTTCTATAGGTAAGATTGCTTCTGTCTCATATACCAAGGCATATAGAGTGTCCCCAATAGGCATTTGAATGCTTATGCAATAAGACCATAAAGATGGGTATAACTATAGGTGTCAATTCCTACCTACTTGATTAACCATCTTCTTAAGAATTTTGATAAGGGTCTTATTCATTTCTTTGGTTTGTCCCTTCCCTAGGGGTAATAAGGGAAAGATAAATGCTACTTGATATAATATCATTGACACAGGGCTTCAACTTATTGATTTTTGAATGATTTTCCATTATCAGAGTTGATGTTGGTAGGTATGGAAAAGTGGTAAATGATTTGATTGAGGATCAATTTATAAATCTAAAGGCTTGTTATATAGGTGAGTGGCATTGCCTCAACCCATTTAGTGAAATACTCCGTCGCTATAATGATAAAATTGTGACTCTATGAAGAGGTAGGATTTATATTGCCTATCAGATCAAGACCCCATAAATGGACATGGGATCATTATGGGCTATAATTATTGTGTGGGTGCATGAATGAGATTACCACACTTTTGACAAGTGACACACTTCCGCACATATTAGGAAGAATCTTGTTCCATGGTTGGCTAATAATATCTTGTTCAAAGCAATTTCTTGGCTAGGGCCATCCCACTAATGTGATTGCCAGAAATACCATCTTGAACCTCTTTGATCATGTGAGAGGCCTCTTCCAAGGTCTGACATATTAAAAGAGTCCCATCATAGCCTCTATAACAGAGTGTACTATCAAGGAGTATGTAACATGAAGTGTAGTGGATGAAAGCCTTTCATTGGTGATGATTAAGGTTAGGTGGTAGGATGTTATCATGAAGGTCCCTGTAGATATTATGGTACTAGGGAAGACTGGGATCATTGATCACCCAAATTTGTAAAGGAACTATGGATTGATGTGTTGGGAGAATCATATGTTTTATTAGGAATTTCCATTCTAAGACATCTTTAGGGAGATCAATAAGGGAGCAAATAGTGGCCATTGAGTTAGTTACTTTATTACTCCCTTGAGGTAGTTGTTCAACTGTGATAGTTTGAAGATTTTACTTCAATTGATCAATTGTTTAGAAGGAAGTAACTTCTCAAACTTGGTCTAGAGCTCATCATTAACCTATTTGATTATCAATTGTGAGTCACCAAATACTTGTAAGTATTGGATATTCCATTGGATGGCTAGGTGAAGGCTAGTAATTAAGGCCTCATATTCTGAGATATTGTTGGTGGATGGGAAGGTGACATGGAAGGCTTTGGGAATAAGGTCACCTTGTGGGGTGATGAGGAGGATGCCTGACCTCGATCCATGTGTAGTAAATGATCCATCAAAATATAATTTCCAACTACTAGATTCTAAAGTATTCATTATGGATTCATTTGTAGAAGCTAGTATAAGAGGTTTAGTCACTTCAAGAGGTACTTCAGCTAGTTAATATACTATTACTTATCCTTTAATGGCATTTTTATTAACATATTCAATGCCAAACTCATTGAGTAACATGACCCATTTAGACATTCTACCAGTGAATGTTGATTTTGATGATAAATATTTTAGAGGATCATCCTTGGCAATGTGCTAAACCTAATTATTAAGCATATAATGCCAAAGTTTTTGTGAGGCAAAGACCATGACTAAGCATGCATTCTAAATTGGAGTATAGTTTAGATCAAAAGAGATTAGAGTGTGATTGAGATACTATATTTCTTGTTCCCTGCCCTGATCATTATGTTGTGCCAGGAGGGCACTTATTGCACAGGGAGTTGCTGAAATATATAAGAACAAGGT
The DNA here is from genome assembly GCA_037957365.1 of Torreya grandis. NCBI lineage: Eukaryota > Viridiplantae > Streptophyta > Pinopsida > Cupressales > Taxaceae > Torreya > Torreya grandis. The sequence goes on along the minus strand of JARHVA010001046.1, from coordinate 1,769,812 downwards.
TCTTCTTGAGATAGGAGGTGAAAATACAAGCTAGTTTTCCAAATACTATTTGAGGTTATTAAAAGCCTATTGGCACTTTGAGTTCTAATTAAAATTGGTCCCCTTTAAGATATGGTTAAAGGGGTGACATTTGTCATCAAGTTGAGAGATAAAGTTCCTATTGGCTTGTAACTTTCTCTAAAGACTTTGAAGCTACTTCAGATTGTGAGGAGGAAACATGTCCATAATTGATTTTATTTTGGTTGGGTCTACTTCAATGTCTCTCCTAGAAACTATAAATCCCAATAACTTTCCTGAAGTAACACCAAATACATGCTTCTTGGGATTTAATCTAATTTTTTACTCTCATAACTACTCAAAGATTATTCTTAAGATAACATGATATTTTGACCTAAGTTGTGACTTCCCCAAGATATCATCTACATAATCTTCAGCTATATCATGCATCATATTGTGGGAAATGACTATCATGGCCCATTGATAGGTTGAACCAACATTTTTAAGGCCGAAAGGCATGATATAATATAAAAATGTCCCCCATGGAGTGATAAAAGCTATTTTATGTTGATCTTTAGGCATGATTTTAATTTGATTGTAACCCAAGAAACCATCCATGAGAGACAACATTTCTTAGCCTGCCATTGAGTCCATAATCATGTTAATATTCAGAAGAGGGAAGTCATATTTTGGACATGCCTTATTAATGTCATGGAAGTCTATGTAAATCTAAATTATACCTTGGGGTTTAGCCATAAAAACAATATTAGAGATGCAATCAGAATAATCAATTGGTCAGATGGAACTGGCTTCCAAGAATTTTTGTAACTCCTCCTTGACTAATAGGGCCACTTTTAGATGCATCTTCCATAATTTTTTTTTGATTGGTTTAGCATTAGGATGCACCACTAAATAATGTAATACTGAGGAGGGGTCTAATCTAGGAATGTCTGCATAGCTCCATGAAAATATATCTCTAAATTCTTTAAGAAACTCAATGATAACTTCATGTTCCTTAGGTGTTAAAGTCGCCCTCAAGTTAATGATTTTGGTATTTTCACCAGTCCCAATGTTTACTTCAATAACCTTTTCAATGAGAAAGGGTGATTGGTCTTGGAGATAAGGGGGTAATGACTAATTTGGGATATCAGAAGCAAACCTATCTAGGAGTTTTGTGTCTATCTCCATATATTCTTTTGATTCTGATGAGGTATGGGGAAATTATTCTAGATTTTGATGAGACTCTTCCTTTTTATATTGTTCTTCTTCACTTTGATCATAGGGGTGTTGCTATTCCCCAAAATAATATGATTTATAGAGGTTAATGGAAAATCCCTTTTTATGGTCTCCAAAAGGCATAAAATCTCATACTCCTAGAATTATAGAATGGCCTGGAACACATCAAAAGATGGCTCTCAATTTTGATCTCAAGATGTTGATGGTAGAAATGGTGGTGTCTAAGAAGAGGTTGGTGGTAGTAAGCTCTTTGAAATGATTATAAACTGAACCCATCTCATCTTCTTCATTGAAGAGTGACTATTCAGGGATCGAGGTAGAATCTATGGTGATATTGTTTAGGTCATCATCGAATAGGTTTTACCCTAAAATAAGGTATTATAGATGCTCTTGAATTGATATGGGTTAAAGTATACCTTGTTCATATCTCCCTAGTCCTTTCCCTTGATATTGCATATTTTGTAACATCTTTGGGCAGAATTGTAATTTGATTGTAACCTGAGAAACCATCCATGAGAGACAACATTTCATAGCTTGATGTTGAGTTCATGATCATGTTAATATTTGTAAGAGGGAAGTAGTCTTTTGGACATGCCTTATTAATGCCCTAAAATTTTATTTAAATCTAAAATCCACCTTGGGGTTTAGCCATGAGAATAATATTAGAGATCCAACCAGATTAATCAATTGGTCAAATGAAATTGGCTTCCAAGAATTTCTATAACTCCTCCTTGACTAATAGGGCCACTTTGGGATGCATCTTCTACCATTTTTGTTTGATCAGTTTAGCATTAGGGTGTCCACCAAATGATGTAAGACTAAGGAGGGGTCTAGTCTAGGCATGTCTACATAGATCCATGCAAATATATCTATGAATTCCTTAAGCATCTCAATGATAACTTCACATTCCTTAGGTGTTAAAGTTATCCCTAGTTTAATGATTTTGGGATTTTCATTAGTCCTAATGTTTAATTCAATAACCTCTTCAATGAGAGAGGGTGATTGGTTTTGGAGATAAGGGGGTAATGACTGATTTGGGATATCAAAAGTGAACCCATATAGGAGTTACGTGTCTATTTCCATATATTCTTATGATTTTGATGAGATATGGGGAAATTATTTTGAATTTTGATGAGACTCCTTCTCTTCAGATTGTTCTTCTTCACTTTTATCATAGGGTTGTTGTTATTCCCCAAACTAAGTTGATTTACATAGATTAATGGAAAAGCCCTTTTTATGGTCTCTAGAAGTCATAAAATCTCTTACTCCTAGAAATTTTAGAATGGCCTCATCATTTTAGAACACATCAAAAGATGGATCTCAATTTTGATCCCAGTCAATGAGTGTGGGATAATGGAGGGAGATGTTGATGGTGGAAATGGTGGTGTCTAAGAAGAGGTTGGTGGAAATAAGCTCTTCTAAATGACTATAAACCAAATCAATCTTGACTTCTTCATTGAAGAGTGACTGTTTAGGTTTCGAGGTAGTACCATGATAATATTATTTAGGTCATTATTGAATAGTTTATACCCTAGACCTAGGTATTATAGATGCTCTTAAATTGATATGGGTTCAAGTCTGCCTTGTTTATATTTCCCTAGTCCTTTCCCTTGATATTTTATATTTTATAACATCTTTAGGCATGATTTTAATTTGATTGTAACCTGAGAAACCATCAATGAGAGATAACATTTCATACCCTACTATTGAGTCCATGATCATGTCAATATTTAGAAGAGGAAGTTATCTTTTAGACATGTCTTATTAATGTCTCAGAAGTATGCAAATCTAAATTATGCCTTGGGGTTTAGCCATGGGAACAATATTAGAGATCCAATCAGAATAATCAATTGGTCAGATGAAACTGGCTTCTAAGAATTTTTGTAACTCTTCCTTGACTAACATGGCCACTTTGGGATGCATCTTCCATAATTTTCATTTGATTGGTTTAGAATTAGGATGCACCACCAAATGATGTAATACTAAGGAGGGGTCTAGTCCAAGCATATTCGCATAGCTCCATGCAAATATATCTATGAATTATTTAAGCAACTCAATGTTAACTTCACATACTTTAAGTGTTAAAGTTGCCCCCAATTTAATGATTTTGGGATTTTCATCCATCCCAATGTTTACTTAAATCACCTCTTCAATGAGAGAGGGTGATTGATCTTGGAGATAAGGGGGTAATGACTAATTTGGGATGTCGAAAGTGAACCCATCTAGGAGTTCCATGTCTATCTCCATATATTCTTTTGATTCTGATGAGATATGGGAAAATTCTTCTAGATTTTGATGAGAATCTTCTTCTTCAAATTGTTCTTCTTTACTTTGATCATAGGGGTGATATTATTCCCCAAAATAATCTAATTTACAGAGATTAATGGAAAAGCCATTTTTATGGTCTCTGAAAAACATAAAATCTCTTACTTCTAGAAATTATAGAATGGCCTCATCATTTTGGAACACATTAAATAATGGATCCTAATTTTGATCCTAGTCAATGAGTGTGGGGTAGCAGAGTGAGATGTTGAAGGTGTAAATGGTGGTGTTTGGGAAGAGGTTGGTGGTGGCAAACTCTTTGAAGTGACTATAAATTGAACCCATCTCAACTTCTTCATTAAAGAGTGACTGCTCAAGGATCAAGAAAATATCTAGGTTAATATTGTTTAGGTCATCATCAAATAGTTTATACTCTAAACCAAGGTATTATGGATGCTCTTAAACTGATATGGGTTCAAGTCTGCCTTGTTCATATCTCCCTAGTCCCTTCCATTTATACTACATATTTTGTAACATCTTCTGAATGTGAGGGTATTGATTTCTAGGAGATATTAGGGCCTATTATTCTAGAATGAGCCACAAGTCATCTGATTCATTAATGTATTCTTTAGATAATAAACCTTCACTATAGAAGGATATTGGTCCAAATTGATACTTGATAAGATTGGCCTTACACATGGCTAGGACCCATAACTGTATGGGGAGAGGTAGATTTCTTACACAAAAGGTCTGATATTTATACTCCCCACAACCCATGGATGTGATCTTCAATCAAGTGACTTTAGGTAGTGGATCGGATGTAGGTACAAGCTAAATAGGGGATATATACTTGGTATTTGTTTGACTTAAGATGGAATTATATGTACTTGGACAATGATATGATGATGAGGATTGATCCATTTGACAACTGCAAAAATGATCAATTTCTCACTAGTATAGAAACAACAATATATGATTAAAAAATTACTAAAAATTGTATATAAATGACCAAATAAGATCACGTGACCATTAGTAGTTTATTGCCAGTCATTTATAATGTGACCAAATTGATGACTAAACCATTTTTAGTCATTTATTGGTTATTTTGATTGATCGATTTGGTAGTATATTTTGTCATTGATTGTTGTAATCTGGTCACTTATTTAGTCATTCTTTATTCACTGATATATTTAGTCATTGATTATTATTAATTGGTCACTTATTTAATCATTTTTATTCACTAATTTTTGTCCATTGGTAGTGTATTTAGTCATTAATTTTAATCAATTTGGTAGTATATTTAGTCATTTTTATTCACTAATTTCGCTAGCCATCATTATGTCTTGATCACATTTGTTATGAGTATTTCCACATTGAAGAAAATCAATATCAGATGAGGTAGCCTCAATATTTTAAGGCATCTTCTTGCATGGTAAATCCTGGCAAGCTCTTTCACATGTGTAATCATTATAAGACCAACCTACATTTTACTAAAGATTGGGTGTGGGCTTCAAAAGATTCTAGATTTTTTAATTTAATTTGTATTAATCCTTGGTGGTGTTTTACTTTGGTCTGGGTCCCATTTTAGCCATGTAATAATTCAGTGAATCTTTTCATCATGGGAGGAGAAAAAGTTGAAACTGAACCGTTATCATGTGATGAAACCAAAGCAGATGCTATGCTTTAGAGTATATGTTATGAAGGTGGAATTTTATCATTTTATTGAATGTTTGAATAGATATGATGAGAACATATCCATTTAGTTTGATTTAAGTTGGGATGGTGACCGTAAATTTTAGGTTGGAGGTATAGAGTTTGTTGTTAGTGAGGAGTCAATTTTTAAGGCCACAAGTTTATGCTGTGAGGGCAAAAAATTGAAAAGACTCACCAAAGTTCAAGACCCAGAGGGGTTGAAAAAATTCTTCATTGAAGGAGAAGCATTGGTGAAGTTATAGGGAGGATTTGATTGAGAGAGATTGTTTAACCCTTAGGATAAGGTATGCTTCACCATCATGAAATATTTTACCCTTGAAGGTCATTTTAAGTGATTTTATCATTGCCATTTTTCTCTTTTGAATCACTTTCATCACAATGTGTTGGTTAACTTCCCCTTCTTCCTCCTATAATCCTTGGAGACATCTATTAAGTATGTCAAAAATTCCTTGGAAAAAAACTCAACTACCTCTGCCATTCCACTTCACCAAGGTTATATCTTTAGGATTTATCACTTTCACCTTGCATTATGTCCCTCTAAGCCTTTAAAAGTGTATGTGTTAGATAGTTCTCATGATAGCGACCCTAATGAATATCACATTCCCCTAATAGTCAAATTTGGTTCCCTAGGTCCCCGTGGTTCCCTACCCTTTTCCAAGAACCTTGTTCCCCCTCTTCAAACCTATCCCTTAAGTTTGAAATATTTTCCTCTCTCTAGCTAGGCTCTGGTTGTCCCTCCTCGATAGCTATGACTTCCAGATCCCCCAACCTTTCTCACTCTCTGGTTGTTGAAGGGTTGTGGGAGCTAAAAAATAACCCTTCCTTTTTTGGTAATAAAAATAAGAAACTAATTATTTGAATCAATTTTGATAAGATCACTCAGGGAAAGAGTAAGAACAAAAAAGTGGTGGGGGTAGAGCCTCAAAAATTGGATAATGACAAAGAGCACCTAGAGGCCCAAGTGCAGGGTGAGGAGGTTACGGAGGAAGGGTCTAGTTTTAAATTTTAGAGCTGTACAGAAAGAAATATGAATATCAAGAGATCCAAGAGACTGGTAAGGGGAAAAAATTCATTAGTAAAGACTGTGGATGATCCCTCTACCTTGCATCTAGGGGAGGAAGCAGGTAAATTATAAGATAAACCCAATCTTGATCAACAATTGGAGGAGGAAACCAATTATTTTGAGGAGTTGAATTACTCCACTTATGATTCTAACAAGGAGGATTTCATGGATACCAGTGAAGAGGAGAGATATATTGAACGAGAGTTGAAGGAAGTGACAAAGGGTTTGTGCTCCCTTTAGAATAAAATGGTGTTAACCACTATTTGCTTGAAAGTTGTCCACCATGTGGCTTCTTCCCTGTTGATTCTATAAGACCTCCCAAAAGAAGATAAAGATATAAAAGGAAAAAATGCTAGCATGAAGGACCATATCAAGTTCATCAAAGAATATTAGAAAGATTTGATAAAAAACTAGTGTTTTTGTTATGGTTAATCCTTAGTCTGTTTGTTGTTTCATGTTTTATTTTTGTTTGTCCATTATTTTGTCATTGTTAGTGACCTTTGGCCTATTTTTATACCCCTTGGGCTTTCTTTACTTGGGCTATTCACCCTCTTTGCAGACTTATAATATCAAAAACATATAATTGATGTAATTGTAGATGCTCACTTCTTGAACGAAGAATTTAGAAAACCTTCAATATGGATTAAAAATGATGATTACAGACACCCATTACACTATTTTACATGTTACATTCTATAGTCAAGGGTATCTTTTTTTCTTCCATTGGATGCATAATTAGTAGTAGTATTATAGATATTTTAAATATATCTATCTAAAAAATGTGGAGAGATGTCAAATTTTAGACTCATATTTTAGATTTGTCACATACCATACTAATTAAGACTCCTTTAACTTCTTCATTAATTTATAGCTAACAAGAGTATGAAAAAATTTAAGTCATAATATTAAGTACAAGAAAGGTAATTCTAATTAAGATGTAGATTGCTTAAGTCACCTCCAATTAAGTAATAAGAGTACCTTAATATTAGGCACAAGAAAAGTAGCTCCAATTATGTTGGAAACTAATTATGTCACCTCCAATTACAACACTAAAAAATAGTCCTAAATTTATGTGGCCATGAGACTTTTAAATGGCCCATGTTATGTGGTAAAGATCCTTAATTTTATTCATAAACCACATAAAATGCATAAATATTATTCTACTCAATATGTAGAGCATGACTATGATGAATCCATGAATATTTCTCATGAATCAACATTTACATCATTAGGGAATATAGCTTACTCTAATTTGAAACTCATGATGAATTGATAAATGTTTGGGTATTAGATATAGGTGCCACCAAACATATGACATAATGATGAGACTTCAAAACATATGACATAAAACACAAAAAAACATAATCAATCATTCATTTACACATAATGAAATAGCTATTAAGAAGGCAAAATACTAAAATTTTATTGAGAAAAGGTGTTCTTACAACAGATACAAGACAAAAATGTGTCTTTGCTTTGAAAAATGTGTTAATACAAAGTGTGTTTCTCAGTGCTGTGACTGAAAAAATTGAGTTACAATGCCTTTTTTTGCTTATACAGCTTCAAAATAGATTAAAAACACTAACAATATCCCTAAACAACACATTAAAACTATTTCATAAAGTAGTGGGCCAAGTTGTCTAACAACTAATACATGATAAACATCAACTATGTCATTTTTAAAAATATTTTTGTGGCCACCATGTGAAGGTCCCTTCTTTCTCTTTCAGACAAACAACTCCATCTATTTTATCTTCATGAGCAAGGGGTATGTTACTTGTGACCTTTGAAATATTTACATTTGCATATCTTGTTCCTTTCAATTTGACTCCATGTATAATAGATAGTGAGTGAATCTGCCCAATGCCCACAACAAAACCATCAAATGGATCCAACACCTATACTTTATCCCCTTCTTGTATTTTATTAATAAATGTCTGTAAAAACAAAAAAAAATACACATTATATTGAGATATAAAACACACATTATATTGTAAAAATAGAGTGGGGTAACGGTCACATACATAGTTGTAAAGGAAATTTGAATCGATTCTACATTCTTTAGGAATAAAATGGCGACCTGAGGAAAGGGGATTCACAAGGTGTTGATTGAAATTTAGGATATGGTAGAGTTGAAGTGAGTCAAAGGGAGAAGATTTTAGCTGTCAATTTTCTTTTGAATGCTGGAGGTGGTTATGCACAAAGCTAGGATGGAAGAGTGCCCTTCCCAATGATATAATGACTTTGTTTCAATACTAGCCCGATATCAAAAGACATTCTAATTATCATTGTTTATGGTTGATAAGTCCCACAATTTTAATCTGGGAACTCTGGAAGGAACGAAATAGAAGATTGTTCCAAGACAAGGAAATGAGTCTCAAATCCCTCCAAAATAAGATTGAAGCAAGTATTGTGGAAATAATTAACAAAAAATTAAACTCTTAATTTATAAGAATATTTTAAGCATTAATAATGACAAAACATTGGGATAGATAACTGACAACTATTATATTACCTCAACTAATTCAACACAACTATGATGATTGTGCTGCACATTCTTGTCCAGTTTATCATGATCACTATTTATGTCGATAGCTTTGTTGACATTATGAAGGCAATTTTTTTCCTGATAATTTGATAAAATTGATTGACATGTGGTTTAACCATCATGCAAAAAATTATACAAAGCATTCAATAGTCAAGTAAAGAATGCAAGCTATAAATTTGTCTAGAAGAACATTTTCTGGATCACTCCAACAATAAAGAAGCTAGGTTGGATTCTCCTACACTTAGATTTCAATAATATACATATTAAGAGGCATTTGTATATAGAATTAACAAACAAGAATAAATGAGATCAACAGAGCCTCTTCCCTCAGCTGAATCCATGGATTTATGCTCATTCCATGATAAATTATAGGGTTAATGGAGGCAACTAACTGTGAAACTTCTTGAGTGGACTGAATATGCAACTCATTACCTATTGGTACCTTTCATTTGAGTTGACATGATCAAAAGAGGATTATAATGGGAATTTAATATATGGCTATAAAATCTCTATTGATGAACTAGATTTTCACTTCATCCCACTCTTAGATTTACGAGGTCAATCTAGTGCTACCATATAATTGATAATATCTTCAGCACCTGCTTCTTTATTACTAATTTCCACCTAAAATACAATGTAAATTTCAACATATAGTCAATTCAATAAAAAATTAAAATAAATAACACAATGTAAATTGAACCAAAAAGCCACACACTTACTATAAATTTGTTCATTTTGGCCTGCAACCCACCTTGGCCAAATATATATCCAGCCCTCACATTATCTCTTCCTATCTTGCCTCTGTTACTCTTTGCCAAATATTATTTGGAATGCATACTTTATTTCAATGCCTCCTACTATTTGGGAGAAAGAGTGGATTCTAACCTCTCTTTTCCCTCCATGATTGTTTTTCTACAATTGTATCTAAAATTGTTCATAAAAATTCTCATCTTTTGCTTGTAATATTTTCTAGAGATTTGTCCACCAGTAGTCTCAAAAGCATTTTCCATTTTTTGTATAACATTTTACACAGTTCATGGATATTGCTCTACAAACTTGATTTGTAAATATCCAAAAGGGCCCTAAATCTTACACCCAACTTGAAGGCCCACTTTGTAGCATTTGGCCCAACGGGCTCATCATCTCTTGATACCTCAACCAAGAATGGCTTCTTGCCTTCTAATTTTCTTTCTTTTGCATTCCTCTCTGTAGATCTATACACATCTTGACTCAATCTTTATCTTTTGATAAAAGTAGACGTATCTTCTATTCTTTTTATAATTATTCTAGGAGTCATTCATAAGCATCCCATATCATGTCCATGTGAAAGACATTTGTATTTTGATCATTGATGTGCTTTTTGTCTCTTACCATAGACCCACAATACATTAAAATATATTTGTTAGGTGTGAAAGAACCAAAGGAAGTGAAAAGATAATTATCATTTCCCTGTAGTAGGTAAGAACTTCACTTACGGTGTTGTGGTATACAGAGACTAGTTACCATGGCCCCATGGAGGTCTCAAAAGTAATTGGCAGGATGGTAGTAAGAGTTTGATTAGCATATAATATTTCACTGTGACCTCACAAAAAACAAAATGTTGACCTACGGTGATGTGGTAAGAGTAAATACTAAAGGCTCACCGCAACCCTGCGATGGATAAAAAGATAAATGGTGTTAAGGGCATACTATTATTTTAATAAATATGATGTATGTATGGTAAAGAAACTTAATGTTACTATAACTTTATATGAGTTGGATGGATGAAATTTAATTGGACTTTTATGAAATGAACTTGGAAACTATATTTAATTGGGGATTGGTGGATTGGGTGGGGTTGATTTAGGGTATTTTAAAATGGTTCCCTAAGTTTTATTTATATTTTTATATGTATACTTAATTTTTTAAATTGAATGATATTAGTATTGTGGTTGATTTTTAAATGTGGAGACCACCTTTTTAAAGTTTCATAACAATTATTATGTTATTTTATGTTTTTAATATAATAACATATAATCTCATAACATTTCATGTCCTTCTTTTCTGATCATTTGTCCTCTATTAAAATTATCAACTTTGAATTCAAAGTCACTTATAAATAAATAAGTGTTGTAACTCATTTCACACATAAGCATGATCAATTACACATTTAACTTTGAACATATTCGTAATATATGAAACACATATTTTTTTATTTCAATATTCTCATCAATTTTATTATTCTATCACATAGTGTCTCACTGTTAAAGGGTCAGTCAATGGATATTAGCCACTTAAACACTAATATACATAGTTAAATATATTAACTCTCTAGAGTCTACAGTCTAAATTTTTCATATATTTTCCTTGACACTCTAGGTCAAAAAATTAACTATAGAAAGTACATATGAATCACAATGAATGAATTCTCTACTCAATAACCCTATTAGGAGCATTTTGTATGATCATGGCAACCATCTCCTACCAAATCCAAATGTTATAGCAACAATAATCACAACTATAATTGCACATTTCTAGGGTCAGGTTTTTTGCATAAATTTTATGTAACACTTTATATAATATATGTTATTTCTATCTATTTTCGTATTTCAGAGAAGGTCTTACATGCTAGCGGTAAGTGGTAAAATTTATATAAAGTATGTCCCACACTCCTGCCATAGTCAAAATCTAATGCTTGCGGTGATACAGTAAACAATGAAGGGATTCCAAAGGATCCCACGGTCCCATGATGGTCAGATCAAAGGTTGGTTGTAATGCAGTATGAGGTATAAGGGGTAATATGTATCCCACCATCTTATGATGATGTGTATCAAGGCTTGCAAGGTGGTGATAAGTGGTGAAAGATGTAGTATAACCATTTATAAGTTCCCACAGTCCCACGATAGATCTAAATAGGTCTTATGGTGATGCAGTAAAGTATTAAATGCTAAAATGACTATATCACCACCCCGTAGTGGTTATCATTGATGCCTACGATTGAAGTGCTTGCCTAGCCATTGGATTGGACCAAATCAATGGTCTATGTTTAAAAGACTTGAATGCTGAGATTTATCAATTTCATGGCTTGAACCAGAGTAATGGCAAAATGACTGGCTCCATAGTAGAATAAAATTTGGAATTTCTTTGTATTTCATCATTTAAGCAAATTTAGTGGTGATTATAGACAATGAATTCAAGATCTATGTGCTCACTTAGGTCATATTCCAACCAGGTAAGTCTACCTCATCACTCTCTTCATAAAAGTTGGTATTTAGTTTGTGCTTTATTTTTAACTAATTTGGTAGAGCAAGTGATTATCAAAACCCTAGTTCATAAAAGTGTCAAACTATGGTACCTATGAAATCTGAGTCTGCAATTAAGAGCACTGAACCCCTTATTCCCTAGAAGCGGTCCCTTCAATAGTCATTATTGGAAATTTTGCCAAATTCAGTTCATAAAGGGTATAAGAAACTATTCATGGATGTAGTAGAGGGGTGTCATGATGCTAGAGTCCCTATCTCAAAATGAAACCTTTTTTGGTATTTTTGTGAAAATCAAGATGGACAGGGACTGGATGCAAACCCATGAAATTTGAATTTGGCTAAGCTTTTGGTGCTAAATGCATTCATTGATGTGGATTTGATCAGGATATTAACACATCACTATCATCCAGCCACCAAAACTATCAGGTTGCCAAATGGGTCACCATTAGTGGTTATGATAGAAATGCAATCATTGATTGCTTCATGCTCAACAAGCAAGCCCTCACAAAAGTTGAACTAAAGAAGAGTGAACAAGAATATACCAGTCTAAGAAATACACATAGGAGTGATGAGTTAGCCATGTTTATGAAGATAGAGGCCAATAATAGAAGGATTTCAATCCCAACCACTGCAGTTGAGCCTTTTCTAGTTCAGGACATTACTGTGTATTTCAAAAGGACATATTTTTATTTATGTTAAGTGCTAGGAATTAATGACCAAAATAGAATGCTAGTTGAAATGATGATGATGGCCATGAGAATGCAAAACTTAGAGGTTAATGTTGAGTATGATTTTGCATCATTTATTGAAAAGAAATCGCATGATGGATTTTTTCAAATAAAGGAGAACAAGACACCTTATGGAGTTCAAATATTATTCTTTGTTGTGTCATTTAATTTTGTATTAGAATATAAGGAATTTGTCTAACAAGATGGACTTGAGCATGATTGATCAAAAGAGACAGAGATTACTTACATAGTGTTGGTGTTACAAATAGGACACTCATTATTAGAACTATAACTATGTTGTGTTCCATGATAATTTCTCAGTCATAAAAATGAATTCCCTTAGTAGCATTTTTCCTAGATTGACCAAAGAGGTCAGAGAAATGTTGAGGCCTCTTGCTTATAGGTTAGAATAGGGTCATAAACATAACTTTTCTGATTGGTATTTCTTGCCTGACCATACTATAATCAGAGTATATGGGTGTACTCAACCACCCCATGTGTTGCCAAATTTATTCCAAACATAATTGATTTTCTTGAATTCATGTGGCAGATGCTATGGATGGAGAAAGATGTGATGAAAAAACAAAATAAGGGAAAATTTATTCTAGATTCCACTGTGTTTGTTGAATGGTACATTGGTACAGATACCTTGGAGGAGTTGCAAGCCTATTTGAAGGCTAAATATTATTTGAAATCAGGGACAGAAAGGGTTTGTGATCTAGAGGGTCACATGAACTTTGTTAGACAAGTCATCCTTATCAGGATGGGGATATCCCATCAAATCAATTTTGATGAGGATGTGATAAAAAATTATGTCACTTTTGAAGAGTTATATAATAGGAAAAGAAAATGGGAAATTTTGAAGAAGATTGAGGATGACAAAAGAAAACAAAACCCTTTTTTTTTTAGGATTTTTTGTTGAAGAGAAGGATTCTTTGAAAAGAATAGATTTGATAATTGATAATTTTGAAAAAAATATGTGGTAAGTCTTAAAAGTAGCCTACAATGGATACCAACCTCGCTATCAAAAATCCAATAGGAGTTGTGATTCAAGAACCTGGTCTAGATGCAATGTTAGTGCAAGATCCAAATGTTCCTAATTCACCACCTACCAAAAAGTAAAAGACTAATGATGTTTCTCCAATGGTTCCATATGAAATGACTGAAGGAGTTGGTGCTTTGAGGAGGTGGCCAATATTTTGAGGCATATGGGAGAGGAAGATGAAGTTGAACAACCCCTTGTTGGACATGAAATAGAAGCACACAAACTAGAAGCAAGAATGGATGAACAGGCACAAGGTGAGCCTGAACTATAAGAAGATAAAAGGGTTATGGATTCTATGAGGTTCATCGAGGATGATGGTTTCATCAATACCCTAGAATTTAAAGATTTTTGGCTCAAAATGAATATGAAAGAATTTGAATAAAAGGTGGAAATAAATAAAATGGGTGTTGATGAATCTCATCATGATCAAATTGTGACACAAACTTTCAAGGATTTGAAAATTAATGAAATAAATTTCAGCGTTGATGAGGCTAGAAAAATGGTTTTGAAGAGTAATATGCTGATCATCCCTAGCCTTAAATTGAATAAAATGTTTTTTTTGGACCAAGTGAGAAATCAAGTTGACCTCATGGTGGTTTTTGAGTTTGATTATGAAGATGGTGTTAGTGATTATGGGCTTAACCCAAAGACAGAGACTCTAGCAATATGAGCAACACAGAAGAACACCAACAAGACAAGATTGCTTGATGTAGTCTAAGAGTTGAGGGGAATAGCTATGGTGAAAACATTTTAGGATACATCACTACTTGAAGCTACCACCCTTAATATGCACTCTACAATGTTCACACAAGCTGTTGTCAAGAAAATGGAGTAAAGATTGCTCAACTATGAAAAAACTCAAATTGAGATGAATGATGAAGTGAATAGTCTATATTTGGAATCTTTCAAACTAAAGCAGAAGTTGAAGGGTGTTGATTATCAAAGCCAAGCACTTGTGCCATACCAAGCCCTTGTGCCACAAATAACTAGTGATAATATAGTCCCAGTTGATCAGTTGAATGTATTGAAGTTGAAGTTGGAGAAAGAAATTAAAGATTTGAAAAAGTAAAATGAGAAGACAAAGGATGAGGCCAAATTGAAAATCCTTGAGGTGTTTGAGAAGATTTTGGAATACAAAGTAAAATTAGTTGTTGACAAGTTGGGAGATGTGCATGAATGCTATTCTTCCTTGTCTTAGGCTATTGATCAGTTGAAGGTTAATATTTCTATTTTGGATCCAATATATAAGAAATGGCAACCTACACACCATACATTTCTAACCTTGTGCAAAGTTCTACAAAGAGATCTAGGTGCTCCGACCTCACTCAAGCTAATAGAGAAGATAGTGAAAATGATCTTGGATAAATTTCAGTATGTGAATGGTGAGAGCCAAAAAATGCAGGCAAAGATTGATTCTTTCGCTAATTCAAACACTAGTTTATTCCTTCCATTTTGATAGAGGATAAAAAGATTAAAGGTTTTGATGCATGGAAAAGTAAATATGGTCAAACAATTTCTCAAGTCATTGATTTATTGAAAAAATATCAAAACATAAATATTCTTAGTTTCAATATCATTTTGGATAGAGTAATTACTTTGGATGCTAGATATGCAAAGTTCATCATTGATGTCAAAGTGATACTAGACAAAAGATGGAAATATCACCAAGCCAACTTGCTCTAGATCCAAGAATATAAGTGGCCTAATGATTTCATAGTGTACCAATAGGAGAATCAATATTTAACAACTAAAGAATAAGTAGGCCAAGTATGCAGAGGAGCAATGGGCATCAAGTTAATGTCAATATGGCACCAAAAAATCTTGGATGTCCACCTATTTTGTCTTTTTCTTGTTTTTATGCTTTCCAATATGTATTCAAAATATATTTGGTGGTCTTTTTAAGACTTGTCAAAAAGTATATGTTGCAATAGGTTATATTAATGGGTGGGTATATGAAAATTCATTTTTTGAAATGTGAAAGCTCTGAATCTTGTAGCTTCCTTCACCCATATAAGAAGGAAACCAAGACCTTAGGAAAGCTCTCTAGGAATGTTATTTTGGAAAAAGACATTGTAAGGCCTGCTCTTCAAAGATATATCAATAAAAGCAAACCACATTTCTCTTGAGCCATATATTTAGTTCTCAATTGCTTGTTGAATATTCATGTTATAATTTATATGGTTATCTGCATGTTTGTTTCTCCTTTTTATTTGAATTAAGATATCAAGTATATATTTAGTTATTCAAAACACATTTTCTATTTTTAGGTGGTTTATCTAATTGGGTTTCTTGAAATAGGGATTAAATTCCATTGAATAGATCACTGTAACTTGGAGGATTTAATTTGGATAATTAAGAAGAGCTAGGTATTAATAATATTGCATGTCTATGTCAGTCATAGACAATCCCATGCCAAGTAATTCAAGTTTTGGCTAGATAAAAAACATAAATCTTTCTGTGAATAGACTCCGTTACCAAATTATTGAGAAAGGCACCAATCAATTATTTTCTAGAATCATTTCCTTGTATCATATTCAAAAATTGTAATTTTAATTTTCTATTGTGTAGGAGTAGGAGTAATAGTAGAATATAAAATTAAAAAAAAATCTAATTCAAATCATATGCCAGTTTGGATTAGGGTGAACTAGATGATTCAATTGAAAATATTACATAAATCCCTTAATTTGCTCTGAAGTCACCAAAAAATTTGAGGAGTAAGTAATCATTGGTGAATATAAGGTAACACCCACCTAGGCAAAGTAAATCCTAAAGTGTAGATAATCCTAACCACTGGGTTGATTCTGTCAGTTGGCCAAACTGGTTGCATAACCTAATCATAAAGCTTGGCATCTTTTTAAGGTTTTGCATACTACAAATTTGAGAACAAACAAAAGGCTTTGGACATTTTAAGAAAGGAAACTCACATAGATCCATGTGATGCCCATGCATTTATCAAGATGGGTGATTTATTAATATCATTAGACCTTAGTGCAGTGTTATATTCTCTTAAGATGCCAAAGTCTCTTCTAAATAAGAGAAAAGAAGAAGTACCCATTGAATTTTAAAACAACATTGGGGTTCTTCATTTATAGCGTGATGAACTATAGTTGGCTCAACAAATTTTTATGGAGGAATTAGGAAATGATTTTCTACCTCTACATAAACCTTTGTGGTCAATTTTATGCATTTTTTACTTGTAGGATTCTCATAGTTAGTGAAAAAGGTAGTGTTCATGAAGGAATGGAAAAGATGCGTAGAGCCTTTGAAGTATACCTAGACTGTGCAATGGCATTAAATCATTTAGTAAACCTTTTTTTCTTCATAGGGAAACATTTTATTATGGAAAAATTGACTAAGATAACTCTTATTTCAACTGACCACCCTCTCATGAAATCTCATTCATATTATAATCTTGCACTATCTTATCATAGTAAAGGTGATTATGACACCACTGGCAACTACTACATGGCATCAGTAAAGGAAACTTAGAGGCCATAAGATTTTGTGGACATTTTCAATTGAAGTTAGAAGATATTAAGAGTTTTCTCTCAAATTTTGAAAAGGTTTTGGAGGTCCACCCTGCAAACTATGAGAGCTTAAAAGCTATAGGCCATATATATGCTCAATAAGGGTAGGTAGAGAAGGATTTGGAAATTTTAAGAAAGGTAACTTGCATATATCCATGTGATGCCCATAAATTTATCAATATGGGTGAGTTATTAATATCATTACACTGTAGTGCAACCTTAAATTCTCTTAAGACAACAAAGTATCTTTTGAAGAAGAGAAGATAAGAAGAACCCATTGAATTATTAAACAACATTGGGGTTCTTCATGTTGAGCGTGATGAAATAGAGTTGGCTCAACAAAATTTTATGGAGGCATTAGGAAATGGTATTTGGGTTGAATTCATAAATGAAAGTGCTAGTACTAATTCTACAATTTTTTCTGTGTACTTTAAGGATATGGAATTCTTCCAACGACTAGAAGAAGGTGGTGTTTCACTTGAGTTACAAGTTTAATTTCCATATGCTCCCAAATTCATAGAGGAAACTAATGAAAAAATAGTCCCCTAAACCCTAAATTGCCTGTATGGTTTTGGTACTCAGTTGCTTATGTAACTATTGTAAGTTGCCAATCAAAAAGCTATATATTTTGTGTTTAATGTAATGAGGGTTTTGAATTACCCTAAATTTGCTCAAAGAGCATCCCCAAATCTGATTTTGTTGTAGAGGGCCTCACTGACTTCAAATTCTTTGCATCAAACTCTAAATCCCTTGCCCACCTTTTTAGAAGTCTCTAGGTCCTCTCCAAACAAGATTTGTCACCCACGTAAGTAGCTTCTATAACCCAAAATGCCTTAGTACCAGGCTAATTACCAATTAATAAAATGAGGAAATATTCAATGAATAATTAATCATGTGCAATACACTCCTACCATTTTTTTTAAATTTCATCTAATTTGTATTTGCATGAGTAACTATTTAGTCATTTTTATTTGTATAACTAAATAATTTTTTAGTCAATGACCAAATTAGTCATTTATTTACTCATTTATAGCTGAGTTGTAAAAAATTAGTAGAATCTAGACATTTTTAGTTGTGACTAAAATTTTTAGTCATGTAGTCATTTATTTACCAAATTCTACTAGTGTCTCTAGGGATGGTGACTTCCATATTGGAATGAGGGAATTTTAGATACTGATGTAAGGTAGATGGGATAGCTTACATATCATGAATCCATGGATGTCCTAACAACATGTTATAAGGTAAGCCAACATCCACAACATGAAGTAGAGTTTGGTGGATTATGGTTCCCATGACAATGGGAAGGTATCTAGTTCCTGTAGATGGCCTCTCATTGCCATCATAAAATTTTATCATAATCAAGGTAGACCCCAAAGATGCTTTTGAGTACCCCAAATTTTTCAAGAAGTCTAGATTGCATAAATTTAATCCTGATCCTCCGTCTATGATCACTTAAGAAACGTGATGGTGGGATATGGAGACTTAAATAAATAATGGATAATTATGGTGGGGGCCAACTAGAGGCATGGTCCTAGGCACCAAAATTAATTTGATGAGAAGGGGATAAATTTCTGACTAATGTTTAGAATTGATTGGTATTCAAGTCACTAGGGACTTTAAGATCATTCAAAACTTGGTTAAGTATCTCCCAAAGTAAAGGGGATGTTTTGAGAAGCTCTATTAATGAAATTTGAGCTAACATATTCTCAAGCTATTGAATAATATCATAATACTTATCAGAAGATGTGGATACTTTCTTAGAGGTATTTCCCTTTTGAGCTGAAGAGGTAGAAGTGGATGGGTCCTTGGGTGGTGCCCCAGGAATTATAATTTTACTACGTCTTGTGGTAACTATATAATCTATAGTGGCCCAATTGATTTTTAGTATGGTGGATGAAGATGGAGTGGGGTCTTGGGGTGGTGGTGACATATTGATATGGCATGGCATGGTGATTAGTGCAGTTTGAAAAGGAAGTCTAACCCTGGTCTCTTGGTGGTTTTTAGTTTCTTTGATCATGTTTGGGTAATGGATCCTTATAAATTCCCAATTGACCATTTATAGATTGATTTGAAGGACTTTCCCCTTCTATTTCAATGTTACCCCTTTCAATCAAGTCTTGACTATAGTTATTTAATTGCATACATCTTTTGGTATCATGACCTTTAACCTTGTGGTATTTACAAAATTCATCCTCATGGTACCAATCTGGTTTATGTTGATGATCATCCACAGGTTTGATTTTAGGAAGGGTAATCATATTAGTAATGAATAATTGTTCAAGGACTGTTTCAATAGGTACTTCCAAGCTAGTGAGTGGTCTTTTACCAGTCGAAGGCTTTGGTTTGCCTCATGGAAATCTAATAGAGGAGACATTTTATTGTTCGATAAGGTTCTTATTTTGTACTATTTGGATATGTTATTTGGAATCAGTTACCCCATCTCCCAAAACATTTTTATTTTTGTTGAAGAATTTTAGCTTCCCTAATAATGAGTTATCCTAATTCTGATTATGCTCATTTTAGGAGTATAGTTTGATTGTCCCTTTCTCAATAAGGGCCTTTAAAATTTGCATCCCTTTCCTTAATTATGTTATCGAATGTCTTATCACATTGGAGTTTTAACTGATATTTGAGCTCATCATTAAGGTTATCCAAAATTATTTTTGCTAACTCCTTTTCAAGTACTGTACATTATAGGCAGCTTGTTAGGCTTCTCCATCTTTGTATGAAGTATGCCAGGCTTTCCCCATTTCTATATTTGGTGTTATAGAGGTTTATGATTAAGATATAATGTTCAATGTTAAAGGAGAAATGTCTAACAAATTATTTGGTTAATTCTACAAAGCTTGATATAGACCCCTTTGATAGGTGCACAAACCATTCTAATGCTATCCTGATAAATATTTTTGGGAAAAGTCTTAATAGATAGGCATATTCATATGCTAATTCATGTCAAGCCACATAGAACTCTTGCACATGATCTCAATGATCACCTTTCCTTCTGTATTTATCAAACTTACACACCTCAAAGTGAGGTGGGAAAGGTATTTGTAAGATATTAATGTCCAAGGGGAAGGAAAAAAATCTTCATATTTGTACTTTAATGCTTGTGAGTGTGGTTCTATTTGCTAGAGAGTATCCTTCATCACTTTCCACTCTTTTACTAATGTGGGACCCCCAAGAGGATTGGTAGTTTGATGTTGATGATTATGGGGGATATGGGTGTCTTGAGTATTTTGGGTGTTATGGACATTTTGATGGGGGGATGGGAGACATTGATTTTGGGCACTAAGTAAAAGGTTTATTTACTGGGTAAGCTGGTCTAATTAATCCTCTAAGATAGTTTGTCTCTAGTTATCCTCAATATGATTATTTCAAAGGGGCATAGGACATTCTTCTTCTATAAATCCATGGTGTACACCTTCCTCTTCTTCAAGTATTTTATTGGTATGTACATTTTGACATGGTGTATTTGGACAGTTAGGAGGACATACTTTATGTTGTATTAGGCTACGATCAAAATTTGAGGGTAGTGTGACCACCATTTAAATGGTTCAAGCTAAAACATGATCATAATTTTCATAGAGATATCATTCAATTAATCTCCTAACCTCATCATTATGGAGGGGATTGAATAATTCATCTTCTCCCCCAGGGGTATGCATATCACTATGGGTATCGTTATAATCTTGAGTTGGATCAACCTGATTCCTTAATAGGTCATTATCTTGGTTGACATCTTATGTAATCCTAAGTTGGGCATAGGTGTGAATCACCATTTTTAAAGAGAGATGTGATGAGGTGTGATAGATGATGTGGAAGTGTTTGAACACTAAATCCATCTAGAGACCAAATCTACTAGTGGTCAAAGAGAGTGATGTAATGATTGTTTAGAAAGGGATGAGTTAACTAAGAATTACCAATAGATAAAATCTTTGTAAGAATAAAATCTAATAAGGATGAAAGAGAGTGATGGGATCAAATTCCTTGACCACTAGCAAGGGGATAATTTGATGGGTGTTAGGTGAAGAAGGCACTTGATAGGGATGATAGATGGGTTCTATATTAGAATCTTAATAAGACTGTGTATGTTGATAATACTTAATTTGGGGATGATAATGAGGTCAAAGGGGATTAATAAGGATGGGTGACCACTAACACTTAATTCCAGACTAAATATTAATATTCAAGGGTGATGGGAGGATATAGGGTGGATGGGGTATGGAAGATATAGGAACATATGAGATAAATAGAGACTATAAGATAAATATTAGGTTAGGATGAATATATGGTAGATATAGGATGGTGTATAGGGTAAGTGATTGGAAGATATAATATGGACAAGAGGGATTATAGAAGATACCTAGGATATATGGCTATTATTGAATATGAGAAGTATGTAGGATGCAAGATGGGGTACTAGATGGATGCGAGATGTATAGGATAGGATATAGGAAGTATAAGATGGGTGGAAAATACAAATATGGGTAGATAATATAGAGTGGATTTCAAGAGATAGTGGGGGTAGATAAAGACTATGAGGTGCATGAGGATGTGGAGAATATGAGATGAGGATGGGTGTTAATCTAGGGGTATATAATGTGTCACACACAAAATGGGTATGGCCAAATCAGTTTACAATCAATATAGGTTTATCACAATAGTCAAACAACACACACAATCATAAATTATAAATTAGTCAACTAATAAGGGTATATAAATCGATGCCTACAACATCAAATGGCTTCATGGGTGAGGCTATAGGCCAGAGACCTATTATGAAATATTTTTAACCCTCTCGACCCCATTTTCACATGATGGCTACTTAGGAGTTGATACTGAGTTTGACAACAATACACTTGTTATGGCTGAACGCTCATAATCTAGGTATACACAAGGGTTTCTAGGTATGTCCCCTATATACACAAAGGTATAGTGGGGCCTAACTCCATATAAGATGTTGTCTAACTACCCTACATATTGGATCTTAACCACCACTCACTCCATAGAACCCTTAATGGGGAATTTTGCTTAGGCACCAAATGATAGCTCTTCTAATTTTTAGACTTTACCAAAATATGGAGTTTGGTTTTAGTGCATGGTGATGAAATCCATGTCATCAACCCCTAATTACTAAGGCCATACATGGGGATGAATTCCATGTCACGTGTTATCCTATACTTAGGGGGGACAACAAACAAGCAAACATAATTAATTTTCTTGACTAATTACCTATGTTTGAGAGGCACAAGTATATACAATCAAGTGACAAGTGAATATATACACAAGAAAAAATCACACACAGAATAAACAACTATATAAAATTAATAAGATTAAAATATTATGTTTTAGGTACCCTTTCTACAAGTAAAGGTCAAAAAATAAAATGGGGTGCCTTAGTCTGGAGGGGTCCTACACCAAAAAGGGTTAATAGATTAATTTTAACAAAATCATGGCTCCCTGTAAACCACAAATACATAGTGAAATATCACAACCAAAAAGTACAAAATGATAACTATAAGACAAAATCATAGATCATGAGTTGTGATCTTGTATAAGCTAGCTAACTGTGATGGTTAACCTATAAAACCATGACAATTAGATAAAACCAAAATTACATAGAACAATATCATAATTTATAAAAATTCATAATATGCAATTTTGTAGAAAAAATGAAAAAAATATAAAGTCTAAGGTAGATGGATATTATTGAAATAAATATTTTTCTATAAAATTATAAATCAGACAGATTAACAGAAAAGTTTCTCAGACAACTTACAAATTTAGGACTATATTATTAGGAATTTTTAATGACCAAGTTGTCTTAAAATGATTTATGATAATAGACAAAATGATAATGCTCATATATACTGAGAATGATAAAACTACTGAGATTAATGTCTATCTAAATAGATGACCTAGACTACTCTATCACCTATCTGAATACAAAATCGTAACTACAATCTACAAAATTGCTACTCGTACGTTAAAATCGCAAGTTTGAGACTTGCAGTATTGCAATAAGAGGTAAGACAATTTACTGAAGAAGTGTTTAATTATCTTCTTGGGTTTTCTTCTTATTCCTATTAAAATTGCACATAGATAGCCAACTTTAATATCTCTGTAAACAAACAATTAAGCCAGAAATGACTAGATTCCAAAATGTTTGGAGTAATTTAGAGATAATCTTGGATTTTAGAGTATTCTATAAGTATGTAATAGAACTAGAGGGATTCTTATCTAAAAAATAAAACCTATCAAAGAAATATTTTACCAGTTTATTCAGGAAGGACAAAACTATGACTCTCAATGGCAATATTGAAGTTATTAGGCCAAAGTCGTAGACATTAAAGTCATGATATTCTAGATTATGGCTAAAATGGTCCAAAGCTTAATTTAATCCTCTTTCTCCTAAAAATAAAAAACCAAAAAATACCTCCGAAGGTAATAAAAATAAAATAATAACACCTCACAAAAGGATTAGTAACAGATAGGAGACATGGAATAGAGCAAAACCAAGTTCGACATAACTGTGATTGTAGTTATCAATATCGCTATTACCAGGGCAAAGTCATAATTTCAAAAGTTATGATATTATCATCAAGAAAAAATATTTTAGATGATAAATTATCCTTCTTGATCCTACACAAGAGATATAAGAACTCTTCTAAACAATAGACAAAACATAGATTATCTTATAAAAGGGTTAGCAAAAAACATAATAGAGATATAACCCTAACTACTAGTTTTCACAAAACTTCAACTCAATCAACAAAACTGTAACTATCAAAGTTTTTTTTTTTTTTTAATATTTAAAAACCTATAGATTATGAAAACCATTAGAGGTTAAGGTTAGTGGTTAGATGACATCATGATTCTTCCTACAATACCGCAACTACACTATCACTAATACTAGAATAAAATTGCAATTCTCCTATACGTGATGAAGTTTCAAAATCTAGTTTTCAATTCATATTCATTTTGTATTACAAACATACAAATCACTTCCAACAAGATTATAAGGTTAGTTAAGGGAGTAAAGTCCTAATGTGGTTGCTAAAATGTAGCGTGAAATTTTAGATTTAACTCCTATTACTAATTTTAAGTAATAAAAAACCAAAATCTAAACACACAAATAAGAGGGGATAAAAGAGATAATAAACTCAATAATAACATCTTACCATCACTTTACCTCTTTATATCTCCTCTCCAAGATTGTCAAGAGGATATTTGATGCCAAAATTGAAGGATGTTGGATTGCTTGTTTGATGTTGATAATGGCTTCCAATGGATGATTGAGCTTGATAATGGCTATGAATGGATGCAAAAAGGATGAAGATAACAAGTAGGATTTAAGATCTCAAGGTTTCAAGTTGGGAGTGAGCTTGGTTATATATGAGTGGAGGGAGAAATCAATGGCTCAAATTCAAATTTGAGCCATTGAAATCAATGGCTAAGGATTTTCCATAGAATTTTTAATTCCATGGAGATCTCTAGAATAGAAAATTCTAGAGGGGAAGGGAATAAAATGGAAGAAATTTATATAATCCTTCAATTCTATAAATCTCCTATTAGGGATTAGGGGTTTAAGAGTGGCTAGAATAGGGTGGTAGTTAGGTAGGTAGATTATTTTGTATTGGCAAGTGGCTCAGGGAGTAGGCTAGTGGGTAAATAGTCTTATTAGGGGATTGATGAAGGGATTAATTGGTTATGGGATATGGTAAGGTTTGTAATATGTAGGAAATTAGATGTGGGGAAATGGGGGTATTAGTTAAATTAGGTAAGAAATGTAGTTATAGGTTAAATTAGTGGAAATTAGCATAATTAGCAGGGCAAGTGAATTTTAGTGCATATACTGACTATAGTGAAATGTCTTATAAGTAATTGGCCATATAACCTCTTAAAATTTCATGTGCCTATGAAAAAAATGCTTTGAATGATGAACAAACCATCCCAATGGACAAAGTTTTTCAGAGTGGTACATAAACTTGGAGTCATAAACTAACACAAGCATACCAGGAGAAAAAGTCTTATTCTTAAGATGTCTATCATGCCAAGTTTTTTTTTTTACTTTCTCCACTCCTTGACTCTAATTCATGATAAAACATATTTCATCCAACTATAGAAAATAATCTATATATGCTTTCAGATATTCCTTGTCATCTAACTGACTAATAAATATAATACATAAAGAAGGTACAAGGAACTCAATTGGGAGAACTACTTCAGCACCAAAGACAAATTTAAAAGTAGAACTCTTATTCAATAATTTATACATGGTTTGATATGCCCATTATACCATAGAAACATGATCATCCATGTTAGTATGACCAATATTGCAAATCTTAGTCAATGTATGATCGAAGATTTTATTGAAAGTTTCAACTGTACCATTGACCTAAGGGTGATATTGTGTAGTCTTATGGTGGGTAATCAAGATCTCGACCAAAAAGATGCAAATTTTATTATTAAGGAAATGAGGGCCATAATCACTAGTCAATATTAAATAACATTCATACTTTGTGATGATATTTTCCCAAAGAAACCTGGTGGCAATTATAGTAGTACAGTCTTGGGTTGGTGATACTTCATCCTAATGAGTGATGTAGTCAATGGCAGTAATGATATAGCGTGCACTAGTATGATTCCTCATAGGAGTAATGGGCCCAAAAAAATCAACATACCATTTCTCAAAGGGTTCATGAGCAAGTTTTGGATGAAGGGGTATAACATCCCTTTAGTTTGATTTACCCACACATTGATAGATATCACTTTGGTGTGCATAAGCTTTGGCATCCTTAAATAAAGTGGGTCACTATAACCCTGCTAATAGAACCTTTTGTGCCATAGCATAACTAGCACAATGTATTTCAGTTCCACCTTCATGAACCTCTTGAAGAAATTTAGTAAACTTATGTTACATTACACATTGTCTTAATACTTCATCCCATCCAAGTTTATAAAGGTCACCTCCAAGTAACTGGAAGGGAGTAACACAAACAACCAATTGCTTTTTATTTTGAGTGCTGAGGTGGGTTAGTGCTAAAATTGTGTTAAGGAAAGATACAATATATTCTAATTACTTAGGTATGCATGTGACTTGACAAATCTATATTAGCTAAGTTATCCTCGATGGTGCATACCAATTCACTAAATTAAATGCATAACAAGTGATCTGGTCCATAGTTAGTCTTACCTAGTTTCACCATCACAAAAAATTTAAAATTATTGAAAGAGAAGAATCCATTGACAAATGCATCCATGCAACACCAACTTATTCATGAGGTATTTAAGTGATTCATAATCTATAAATAAAGTGAATGAGGTGGCCAATAATTACTAGTGAAACTTTTGGAGCACCTATACCATGGATAAGGCTTTATTTTCTGTAGTTGAGTAATTTTGTTTAGCTAAAGTGAGATTTTGATTGGCAAAGTAGATGGGATGATCAAGACTACCCTCACTAGGTTGTGCAAGGATAACATCCACTCCCATACTTGAAGCCTTAACATGTACATGAAATGGCTCTGTCTAGTTTGGAAATTGGAGAATGGGTACAATGATTAGCTTATCCTTGAGTGATATGAACACCTACTAGTGAGAATTTGCTATAAGAATTGACCATTCTATTTAAGCATTTATTCTAGTGGTGTTTCGATCTTAGCATATCCTTGAATGAATTTTTGATAGTACCTAATGTATCCTAGGAAGATGTGGACCTCATACTGGGTGGTCGATGTTAGAAGGTGAATAATGACTATAGTTTTAGCCAGATCCACTAGTAGTCCATCACAACAAATAATGTGACCCAAAAAAATTCCAAATATATTAGAAAAGACACATATCTTTAGACTTAAATAAATTTGAAGTTGATGAGAATGCTCAACCATGAGGTGAAGATAAACATAATGATCACTCACTAAACCATAAATGGTCTAATCATCCAAGTATACTTAAAATAACATATGAATACAATCATTAAAATCCTCTTTCATAATACATGAAAATATGGATGGAGCATTATTCAAAATGAAGGGCATCACATTGTAGGTGAATGAACACCATTCAACTATAAACGTGGTCTTTGATTTATCTTCTTCTACAATTTGGACTTGATGATAGGTGCAAAAATCATCAACAAAGGTATAAATATCATACCCAATAACTCCTTTTAAAAATTCCTCAGTGAAAGGCATTAGAAAGGGTCAGTTATGAAAGAAACATTGAGTACCCTATAATCTACAAAAATACAAATGTGTCTATCCTTCTTAATACTAATAACCATGGGACTCACCCATTCAAATTCATCAATAGGAGTGATAATTCTAGCACATAACATACCATCAATCTCTTCTTTAACCTGAGTGCAAAAATTATGATTCATTTGATATGTTCTTTTTCTAACTGGTCAAGCACATTCAACTAACTTAATGTGCATCTTTCCCAATGAAGGATGCACTCCTTTCATCTCTGTGTAATTACATGGGAAAATGTCTTGATATTCCTATAAGAGTTCAAAAATCTTGGTGACCTCAGTGTCAGACCAATAATTCCCCATAGTGGCCATCTTAGGCATGTCTTCCATTCTAATATTACATTGAAATGTCTAGAGTGGCTTAGAATATAGCTATTGGTTATTGGTTAGCCTGTATGGTGTCTCAGACATTGCACACCCCATATTAAGTATGTTAAACTAAGTGGTCAAAGGATGCATCTTGTAGGTTATAACTGGTACCTTCTTCAACTTGGTACACAAACTTCTACTTTCCTTTCCATATATATTCCTTCAGTGCATGGTCTAGTTGAGAGTTAATTTGTAAAGAAGATGAGGCAAGAGTATCAGATTATTGAAATATGGATAGACTATCCTCATGTGCACCATGTATATGTTTTATATGGTATTCAATTGGAACTAGATATCCCACAATAACTTGATGGATCGCTTTTAGGGACACGCATAAATCCATGTGAATCACTTCTAATGTTACTCTAGGAATCCATGTCTAGATGCCATTCTTGATGAATGTGCCATACTCTAGCCAAGGTGTGTAGAGTAAAATAAAATGCATAAACCCATAAATATTTAGGCAAATATGTCTCATATTCATTCCAATTTTTTTCATAGGCCTCGAGATGGGTTTCATGGGCATTAACATAGTCACAACTTAGAGTGGTGTGAACGTGATTATCATGATGGAAATGATAGTTCATGGTAGTGTGTACTTAGTCTTAGGTGATAAAATTATGATGCTGAGTTGCCCACCATTGAGTAGATATCCTTTGAATAACATGAATAAGTGAGAACATCCTTTTATCTTCAAAAACATAAAAAGTTTCCAACTACTACACATACTCTCAGAGTTGTATTTAATCATGAAACCTAGGTGCTTGATCTAATTGTAGGGGTGATCTAACCATCAAACATCAACCAATAAGGTAAAAAAACTTATGGTGCTCAAGCAACTTGCATGGAACATTCTCTCAGCTACCAACTATGCCAAAAATTCATCTAGTAAGATCACATTCTTTGTGAGCCTAATGTTCACAAGCATTGCTGGTAGTGTCAGAAATGGACTATGCATACACCCACTATAACTTACCATCTGAACTAGGATCAAGATGCTCAACTCCTTAAGCTATGACATTATAGATATGATTGAGATCCTCCTCAATGTTAACTGGCTCAACAAAAGGAGGTCCTTGAGCATTATTTAAGGGAATGACAATGCGTTGATCATCATTTTCATAATTGATGTATTAATTTTAAAGCTCAAGTTATCATTATTTGCATAGAACCATAGATGACCCAAAAGAGTTAAGAAGTCATCAGCTTCAGCCAACTCAATCACTTCAAAGTTAGACTTCAAACTGACACCCAAAATGTCAACGGTGGCATCTTTAAGAAATCCTATGGTAGTGTACAAGTCTTATTGGCCATGAATAATACATATGGATAAGGATGCAAAAGAAGGTTCACCATATTTATCCAAGCATATTTTGTTAGTACATTTACCTCTACATCTTTGTCTACTAGTATATCCCAAATTATCTAACCATCAATAGCTAAGTTTACTAAAATTTATTTATCGCATTCCATATTTGGTTAGACACGAGCCTCTTGTTATCATGCATGGTTCAATAGATGATATTATTTAGGATTTAGTGCTTAATGACTCAACCAGTTCCTAAAAAAGGGGATGATGTCTTCATCAAAAAATTATTTTCACAATTCATGAAACTCATCATGTGCTAAGTCTTGAAGAACTAAGACTTTCTACATTTTAGCACATATAACAACATCTCTGTCCTTAAGGAATTAAATTTCACCTTGTAGTTCTTGCACCAAATTCATTATGTCCAACAATACTTATTTTTTCTACTAAACATCTGAGTAGTGATTCAAAAGAGAATCTTCCCATTGAACCTTGTCAGCAGGTGGATTTGAAATAGATTGGGAAGGAACACCACTTCATGTAATAATATTTATCTTGGGACCAGTTAGAGTAGTAGGTGTGATGTCCCTTACTTAGGGCCTCTTTTTGTTTCTACAAAAGTTCTAAACAACTGTAATATCCCCTTCAAACAGGGAATATATAAACTCATAAAGCTCTGATCACAGATACAAACTTGCAGAATAGATTCAAAATAAGCATACACAAATCACAGTATAATCTCTCAATAGCAAATAAAGATCTCATTACTTGTTCTTCTGGACGATTACACAATTGAGTCTCTGTTATAAAAAATAAAGAATATTAAAATCCTGGTCTTAAAACCCTGGCTTTTGCTAATCTGGCAATGAAAATTGGATCTGGAAGTGTCTCAGCCTTTCTGTGTCGACACACAGGCGCCATCGTCGGTCGATATCTCGTCGACGTCGGTCTCTGTCGGTCGGCTTTCTGCTGACGTCGGTCTTCAGTCGACCGATGTCGGTCACTGGAAGTCCTTTCTCGGCCGATGTTGGTGCTTGAACAGCTCTGAACGGACCTGTACGGACGTGGTACGGCCGCCAACCTGTCTCTTCTTAACCCCTGATTGCTGAACAACCTGATCTCATGAATATAGATTCTAACACAAGATCTATCTCTGTATAACTTATTGGATCAAAACTAAATAAAGAAAATACCTGGAAAGCTCTGTGATAAACTTCTGTGTGAAGTTATCTCTCAACCCTGGAATTCTGTGATAACTTCTGGATGAAGCTATCTCTCAGATCTGTATCTCTGTGATAACTTTTGGATGAAGCTATCTCTCAATTTGGCAATAAATCAGCTGATATCTCACAGCCTCTAAATCACACACAATGAAGAGGGAACGTTCTCCACTGCAATAGAATCCTGGAACCCTTGGCTCAGTCTTCACAGAAGAATTTCTTCAAAATCAATATCAATAATCTATGCATAATCAATAATGGCCTCCATGTGAAACCCTTATACCCTCAAAAGATATGCTTGCCCTAATTAGGGTTTCTTAAATTAGAATTAGGGTTTTCTAATTTAAAATTAGACCAAATAATTAATAATTAATTAATTAATTATTAATGAGACCAAATAATTAATATTTGATTAAATCAATCAAATATTAATATCTCCCTCAATATATGTCGGATCCTCAAACCGAACGAAGCAGGTGAATCAGGGAGTGATTCCGCACATGACCATACCAAAATAAAGGTGCTCCACAGCATATCAAATATCCCTAAAAAGTAGGAGCTCAGGCCCAATGCATCTGAAATAACCTGAATGAAAACCAAATGTAGAAATTTTGTGAATCAAAGTCAATCCAAGCTCCATTATGACCCTCTATCCATCCTATTAGCCAACGAAGGTCGTATAATAGGCTAATCATCAAGACTGTCAATGTCCATGAAAAAGGGGACATGACAGTAGGGCATGATCTCCATTGAGTAGTTGGAGTTTTGTCAATCTGTATCATTTCAACACCCTTATAATTCCACTCATTGGTGATGGAAACATATAAGTCTAGGCATCCTTCTAGATGATGCTCATTCTTACAAAAGGCATAGGTTCCATAGACTGGGCAAACACGTTGGTAATTCGATGGAGATCCACACTTGTAATAGGTTATAGGTAGAAAATGACCACCTTTGCATCCATGACCATGAATTCTATGTGACAAAACTCCACCATTTTCTTGGTTTTTGGATACATAGGTCTAGCAGAAACCTCATGCACACACCTAATGAATCTCACTCATAAGTCATAAATCATTTATATCATGTATATATGCATATAAATTTTATAATATGAGGATACCTTTGGTTAAGTAGTGTGCTGAATCAAGGGATAATCTCTCACATCATGGTATTCTTATCAAATCTCATAGGACTACTTTATCATTGTACAAATACTCTTCTTGGGAGAATTATTTTTATTATGACCTTCTACTTCATAGTCAACACACCATAAACCACTACGAATATCTTAAGTATTGTTTATAGTGAAATTCTCCAACTCAGATGCCATAGTAGTAATTTGGGCTTACATAAAGGGACTAATATTTGTATCTATACTTCCAATGGATTCAGAATGAAGGTTAGATTCTAATGCCTCATGTGGATTAATGAAGGTCTTCCAAGATAACATGCATTTGGAAGGGAAGTAACAAGCCTCCTATAAACCACTAAGCATTCTAAGTAGCATTTATATAAAATGATAACTTGGAAAAAAGTGTTTTAAAATATGCATTATACTCACATACACTCTCAATGAGTTATTCTTTAATATCCTTTTGGGTAGTAATACTCTATTGTTAAAACTTTAGAATGTCAAATTATTGGATAAAAATTGCCTTAAACTGTTCATAGTTTACTATTTTTTGTTGTGGATCAAGATTATAGTACCATTTATATGCATGGTCTAAAAGAGTAGTGAAAAACTAAGTTTCCTTCTATTTAGTAAAAGTAATCCCTCATGTCTGCCAAATGAGTTCACACTTATGAACATGTTCCATTGCATGTTCAACACCATGATATTTAGGTAGATGAAGTGTCATATTGTAGTAGACTATAGGTGGATTGGGAGTTATAAATGAATCATATTGGGATGCACCTCCAGTCCATCTTGGACCTTTTGGGAGAGGTCCACTAATGCCTCTTAAACCACCTCCAAATATTCTAGTCAAACCACTATTGATACCACCTCTTGTGCTTCTTATTACATTAGAATCACCTGATATGTTGGGCATAAAAGTAGATTGACTAACTGGGGAAGGGCTTGTACTTTTCCCACTAGCTATATTTGGTCTATTAGGCATTCCAAAGTGAGTTATAGGGTTGAATTGTAATGGAAAATAAATTAAGGACAAACTGTATACATAATATTTTCAACCTTTTATCAATTACTGATGCTTTTCATTTTGTAGGAACCTATTGAGACTCAATCTCTTAGAGTGAATTCCCTAAGGGGTACACCAAAAAAGGGGTGGGTAGTACTTTAGTACTTCATAAGATTGTTGTCCCTTATTTCCACATTATTACCTATCCAACTAACTCCTAAAACCATTGCCTAATCTATTAGTCCTCCCTTGCACACTCTAGTCTTTTTCCTCTTTCCATTCTCACTTTCTTCACTTTTGGACTATCAACTATACTAGGTCGATTAGGGTTGACCTTATGTAGTTTAGGGATATTTTTCACCTTTCGATCGAACTAGCTTAGACCTAGTGAATTATCCTAAAAAATGTATAGGGTCGACCATGGTGGACCATGTATAATCGACATTATTAAGAGGATTAGGGAAAGATCTGCCTATATATACAAGATCATTTCATCATTATTTCAATATGCAATCAAGAGTTATTATTCACTCTCTCTTCTTCAAAATCTCCTCTTCCACCATTCTACTTGAGGAGTCTTAACTTAGGGTCTCTACTTAGAGAATCTAGTCTTGTGGATAAGTCTTGGATGCTTTGGCATTTCTTAGTTATCCTTAAAAACCACAATAACCTCTTACGAAGTCTATTTGGCCAAGGGAGAGATTGAGTCTCGATAGGTTCACATTCAAGTAAGTATATGCTAGCTTTGTTCTCCTCTCTTTAGTAGATAGAAGTAGTATAATTGTTAGCTCAAATAATATTACTCTTCATATTCCATGTACTAAAGTCTTACTCATACTTAGTTTATTTGAGATTATCTTATACATGTTTTGATTGCTTCACTAACCCCTTTATTGTCCCACAAACTCTGGTGTGCACTAGATTAGATTTACTTTCTTGTTTATTATAATATAGTGAATATTAAACTTATGACTCTTTTAGGGATGTTGCATGATTTTGTTAGACTGTAGGCTTTGGAACCCTACCTCATATGGTGTATTGTGATAAGTGATCCCCTAATTAGGTCTAGTGGATCCCCCTATTGTTCATGCTCCCACTTAACAAATGTATTCCTAATCAGAAGTGTATGTATGCTCTATCTTCTTTGAGCTAGGATTGATTTATAGACATGATGCATTTCTGATTGCATACATTTTGGTGAACCTGACGTAAATCATATCCCACCACTGGTTGGATTGCCTTCATGTTTTCATTTTTGTTTCTTTTCTTATTAACATTAACTTCACTTTGGATTCACCTTCATAATATATTTTGGTGAACCCAAAGTGAAACTAACCCTTGTATGTTTTAGTTCACTTTTTTCATTCTTTTTAGCATTATTTTTATCATATATCTATCATACTAGATCAACTCTATTGATTTAGTGCTAATATTTGTGTGTAGGTTTTTAGGAACAGACAAATCGATCATCTTAGATGACCCAATATATACTTCCATACTTTTAGTTCAGACTACTAGATCAACCCTAATCAACCTTGTACATTCTAAGCAATTAGCAACAATATTCTATAAAGCTTGATCAACCCAATTGACCCAATTAATAGAGTTTGTCAAGCATATTCCAAGGTTCTTGACTAGAAATCTTCATTCTTAGCATCTCTAATCCACCAAGGTTATTTTCTATCTCTCTATCTCTTTATTTACTATCTTTCCTTTCATAATTTGCAATCTTCAAAACTACCCCTACATAGTCAACAAGATCGCCCCTATCGACCTAGTTCTATGTTTTATATGCTGTCTGAATAACTAGGTCGATCCTGTTCATTTTCAAACCTTACTTCCATAGTATAGGTTCAACCATGTCAACCTTGTTTTATATTTTGTGCATATAGTGTCAACACTATACCTTGTTTCAAGTTGGAATTAATCTTTATATGCCAATAATTAGTTCACACCTTTCTTTTCTTATTGCTTGCATGCTTAGAATAGTTCACATAGTCTAATTAGGGGGTTTTTAATTAATCATTTAGTTTCAATATTTATATTTTATGCACACATGAACAAATCACATAATCTAAACAAACATTTTAACATTTATCTACCCAAGGTGAACCTACTTGAATTTCATCACCAAGGGGGAAGCTGACTTGATACTCTGGTCAAGTATAAAGCATGGTTAATGGTATATTCTAGCTAAGCACTCAATACCCTTATCTCTACGATGTGTGAAGTGAGGGGTTAGGCCCCACTACCAAGCCTTTATCATTACCACTACAGTCCCTTTCAGCCCAAACTATCGAAAACCATCCTTAGATTGAATCTAGTTCCTTGATTATATCCAACTTCCCATCACATTTAAAATCATTTCTTAATAATCTAATAAAACTTCTTAGGTTGAATAATTAGTTAGCTCTTTAATTTTCAAATTAATTTCTTATTCTTTGCTCAATTGTGTGTGCAAAACCTTACATTAGCCATTGTTAGCGTAAGGTTTTGTCTTGTGTGCTTCAATTGGATTGGCCAACATTGATCTAATTGACTATTTATTTCTCTTCAATTTTTACTTTCCTAGATTAGCTACAGAAATTATCTTATTTTAGTTCATAATTTTTTATCAATATTCTCATTTTCCCTATCTACTGTAGTAGGTCAACCCAGTTGACCCTATACCTTTTTCCAGCCTCTGTGCACTGTACTAGATTAACCAATTGACCCTATGCTATTTTCAAAACCTATTCATTCTTTTCCTATCTTTTTTCACTATACTAGATCGACCCAATCAACCCTGTGCTATTTGTAGACCCTTTTTCTATGTTAGGTTGACCTAATCGACCCTGTACTATTTTTTGCCTTCCCTATTTGCCAATCTAGTTAACTATCTTTCCTTGTTAGCATTTTATTCAAGCATCATGTCCCCTATCACAATCTTATTGGACAATTTGAATCCATTTAGATATTTTATGGGGTTCTCTTTACTTCTTATCTTTTCCTATCTCTTCTTCCTCCTTTTTGTTATTGGGGCATCTTGTGATTCCCATCCACACATTACTCTAGCCTTTGGGGCATCTTGTGAAGCCCAACCACATATCATTTTAGACTTTGGGGCATCTTCTGATGCCCACTCTTAATTTACATTACATGATACCAAACTAATTCAACTCTAATAAACCTTCCAAGACACAAACTTGTCTCTCAGATGCTCATCCTTGATATAGATGTTAGTGTAGGATATTTCCTTCTTGCCATGCTTTCTATCTATATCTATCTAACACTTTTCGTAGGTTACCTAAGCATGGGTCTCTCCCTCTATAGAAAGTTACTTCCTTTCACAAACCTTTAGTCCTCCCTTTTGGTCTTTTGGTTTCTTGATGTACCATAGTCTTCTTTATCTTCTTGCAATTTCTCTTATTTTTCACACCCCTTGGGTTTTTATTTTGTGAGTTGCTTCATAAGACTATGGATAGGGCTTGATATTCCTCACAAAATTACCATCTTTTACTTATTTTTCTCACACTTTTAGCTTGCAAATTTTGTTTTGGCATCCCTTGGGTTTTTCTTTTGTGAGTTCCTTTATAAGACCATAGATAGAACCTGATGTCCCTAAAAAAACCTACCATCTTTTTACTTACCTCACTTTATCTTTCACTTTCTTGTTGGCACCCTCATGGGTTTCTCTTTTATGAAGTTGCAGTGTAAGACTGTGGATAAGACTCGACCCTCCTCATAAAATTACCATCTTCTCATCTTTTTACATCCTTGTTCTCAAATTTTAGCTTTTGATTCTTTCGATAGATGGAATTTGCACAACAATATATGTTAGCATATTTTTCCTCTATTTACCTCATTATTATGATAAGGAATCACACTTTTTTGTCATTGTATCCCTTTTTGCCCTTTGCCACATTTTTTTCAATTTGAAGTAGTTCAAATTGTTTCCTGTGTCAATTCCTCTTCATTTCCCCTCTATTTCACTCCACATTGGATAAAACAAGGTCAAAGTTAAGATATAACTTTTATTTCACCTAGATTTACAAGACTCTTAGACCCTATTGGGTGAATATTTTGTCACTAGCCGACTGATGGCAAAATGGTTACATCAACCACAACATAAGGAGATTTATAGAAAAAAACAAATGTGGTGACCACAACTAGATTGAGACAAATCTCATATATATATATATATATAAGCTAAAAATAGACACAAGGGTGAAATCATACCATCCATCTCTTTTTTTTAGAGATGATGTTCACATAATAGAGGAGAATTATAGTGTAATTATTGAAGGCACCTCTCTTCTTTCAAAAGTGATATTCAACCCACAAAAGCACAAAGTCTTTCATTGTTCCTGCCACTGATAAGGACAAAGGAACACAATAGTTTGAAGTGTAGCCTAAAGTCTCCACTTCAACTACAACATAGTAAAAGGTTACGAAGGATAAGGGGAGCTTAAAGTCTCTCCAATATCCTTTACACAAAATAAAGAGTGAAGGTAATTATAGAAGCACAAAGTCTCCCACTATGAGCTTCAAGACATTTTCTAGCTTACGTCCACTTGTTCTACTTGTTTGATTAAATAGACCAGACTGTATTTAGGAAACATACATAAGAACAATTTTCTAGATGACACAAGCTTATTCCAACACAAAGTTTGAACACTTGCTTTCTCATTCATTTATCAAAATATGATTAACAGTCTGAACTCAAAGTCTTAGGAATGCCTTTCAATTTGGGTAGAGCTTCACTTCTGATAACAGAGAGATCTCCTTTATACAAAATGAGAGATTACAATATTTATAGCATCATAAGAAGGATTAGGCACTTATTTTCATGAAAATGGCCCATGCTGAATTAAATGCATTAAATATCTGTGAAAGGACCATGCTAAAATAGGTCATCGGCCTTGACTTTGAAATTATGAATAATCTCAAATGTCTCCTCTTAAGCATAGATTGTTTAGTCTTCTTTATGACACTTACACGGCTGTCCATTCACCTTTACTTAATGCAAAAAATTAGGCCACACCTTTGAATGCTTATGTTCTCTGATGTCCACCTGGTGGACTATTCCACCTACTGGAAATAACTCTCCTACAGATATTTCTAGATTTCTTGTAGTTGTTCTCTCTTTTTTTGCCACATTTTGTCTCTTCTTGGTGATCTGAGCTCTCGAGAATATTTTCTCGCTTTATGCTAGCTCCTTTTCTCCTTTCTAGGCTGGTCACTAAGCTTGTTCTCAGGTCTTTTGAAAACCAATGATTATTCCATCACCTTGAATTTGACATTTGTAGAGACGTCACCAGTCACTTGAACCTCTTTGAACCTTGAACCTTGAACTCTTTTGGTTCAAAGGTTTAATGGTTCAAAGGTTCAATGGTTCGGTGATTGAATGTTTTGTAAAGGGCTACGTTCGCTCTCTTTTTCTTCTTCGATTGAACCATTTCTTTGAACCATTTGGTTGAACTTATTTTTAGAATCTTTCACTTCATCCATTCACTCAAAGCTTCTGCTCAAACTTTGAACTCTTTGAACCCTTTGAACCTTTTGAAGTTCATTCTATTTATTTGAATCCTTTGAAGCTTCAAACTCTCTAGATCCTTTCATTTTCTAAGTCCATCGAATTTATTGAACTCGTTGAACCTTTGAACCTTTGAACTCTTTTAGTTCAAGGTTCAACAGTTTAATGGTTTAATCTTAACTCTTCGAATCCTTCTTTTCTCTAAGTCCTTCAAACTTGTTGAACTCATTGAACCTTTGAACCCTTTGAACCTTTTAAAGTTCAAGGTTTAATGGTTTGAGGATTCAATCTTAACTCTTTGAATCCTTCTTTTCTTTAAGTCCACCGAAGTCTTTGAACCTTTGAACCCTTTGAACCTTTTGAAGTTCAAGGTTCAATGGTTCGATGGTTCAATCTTAACTCTTTGAATCCTTCTTTTATTTAAGGCCACCAAAGTCTTTAAACCTTTAAAATCATTGAACCTTGCAGAGGTGGGCTTCAATGGTTCAAAGTGGTTCATTATAATTGTTTGAAGCCAACCGTTAAGTCTTTTGATCGAACCTTTGCATTGAACTATCCTTAAAAACACTAAGAAAAAGACTTAAGTGTTTTGAACTTTCTTTGAAGAAAGCCCGCCTGTTGAACCTGTGACTTCCTTAGCTGAAAATAATTGATTATTTGAAAAAATTAACTACTCGGAATATTTCAAAGAAAGAAAAGAGAGAGTTTTGGTCTGCAGGACCAAAATGGTTAGTATGTTATCCACAAAAGTAAGTGAAGGATTTTGAGAACAACAACTGGCTCCAGTTGGGGAACTGCCATCGATTGAAATTTTGAAATAATCGAAGGGAGTAGAATCTAGAATTTCAGTGCCTTCATCTATGCCATTGAGCTATGGAGTCACACTACCTAAAAAGAAAGGTGTCAAAATAAAAACAGTTCCAAAAAAATGAAAAACACAAAACAAAGAAAGACTATACATATATACAAATAGACTTATCTGATACTTCAAGGATTGAAGTGCTTCAGATGGTACCCACTGTGAGGTAGAGTAAATGGTGTTTCATCTTGATATTTAGTAAGAAACTATTTTCACCATTTAAATGATGAATGGAAAATGGGCCTCTCCATAGGGAATCTAACTTTCCATGCATTCTTTTCAGTTCTCTCCTCTTGTCCCACAATAAGACTTGATCTCTAATTTGAAAATCATGGATCTTTATTTTCTGGTCAAAGATTCTCTTCACCAGACTTTGATGCGTAGCAATTCGGTCCACCACCATAGTTTTTTGCTCATTAAGTTCAGTCAAGCACATGATCCTCTTGTCGATGAAACTTTCAAAAGTTGAATCTTCCACTACCTTTACTAAATTTAATGCTAGTAATTTTAGGGTGATTGATATCTCTACATAGAGACCATACAAAAGTTAGAATGGTGACATACCTATCACCCTCTTGGGTGTAATTCTATCTGCCCATAAAGTGTCAAGCAATGCTTTATGCCAGGTTCTTTGATTGTCATCTACCAGCTTCTTGATAATGGTCACTAGGTTCTTGTTGCTTGATTCTGCTTGACCATTTCCTTGTGGATAATAGTCAGAAGAGTGGGAGATAATAATCCCATAATAATAGCAGAATTGGGTAATATTATGAGAAAAAAAATAGGCTGCATTATCTGTTACAATCTTGGTTGGGACCCCAAACCTGGAAATGATGTTTTCTTTGAGGAAATTACATACTACTTATGAAGTAACATGCTTGACTGGAATGGCTTCCACCCATTTGAAAAGTAGTTTATGGCTGTAAGGAAATAATCATGTCTAACACTCAAAGATGGATTTAAAACTCTAATGAAATTGATTCCCCATTACTAAAATGGATTTTCTCTCACCACAGGCTTGAGAGGTAACACAACCAACTTGGGTTTGCCAATAAACTATTGACACAGCTCACATCTACGCACCCAAGCGTATGAATCTTTAAATAGAGTAGGCCAATAGTACCTAGCTCACAAAATATTATGGGTAGTTATAGGCATGGAAAAATGTCCTCCACAAGCCAAATTATGGAAGGACTCTAAAAGTTTGTTCTGCTGCGCTTTATCCATGTAGTGAAGGAATACCCCATCAAGGTTCCTCTTATATAGACCGTTGTCCCACAAGAAAAAGTTGGCAGATTTCAACTTAATAGTCCTCTTTTCTTTACAAGACATGTGAGTAGGACACTCACCATAGGTAAGGAAATGAGCAATATTCAAATACCACTCATTCATAGTGGTGACAAAGAAAACTGTTGGCGTGTCTTCAACTTCTATTTCTTCATGCTCTATTTCTTCTAGTATGTTATCAATAATTAATTACAAGAGACCAATTCTCCACACAAGCTTTGTTGGTTTGATAACAAGATCAAACTCCTAGATTTTAGCAATCAAATTACCCTTTTTGGTTCCAAACTCCTGCTGAGTTAGTATGGACTTGACTGTTGTATTAGGAACCAAAACAATAGTGTGTGAGTTCAGGATATAAAAATAGAAGTGATTTACCACCTTTACCATAGCATATGCATGCTTCTCCATGTTTGAGTACTTTAGCTCATGAGCTTTGAGAGGACAACTCATGAAAGATATGGGAGATTCCACACCTTCTTTGTTATGCTAAACCAAAATGGCTGAAAGCGTGTGTTCAAAAGCATAGCTATACATCATGAAGTCTTTGGTGTAATCATGACAAACTAGGATTAGGGCATAGGTGATAGCTTCCTTGATGTCTTGAAATGCTGACTTTCCTTCTTTAGTCCAGCTGAAAGTGGTTTTGCCCTTCATCATATTGATAATGTGGTGAGTCTTCTCTATGAATTCAAGAATGAACCTTCACAAAAAATTCACCTTTCTAAAAAAAGTGTGAACTATAGTCTTACTGGGAGGAAGAACAAGCTCTTGAATATATTTGACCCTTTCTAGGTAGATCTTTATGCCTTCTCGGGACACAGTGTGACCAAGAATTTTCCCTTCAGTAACCCTAAAACTCAATTTTTTGGGATTAAAAGAAATACCATTTTGCCTACTTCACTC
The DNA here is from genome assembly GCA_037957365.1 of Torreya grandis. Classification (NCBI taxonomy): domain Eukaryota; kingdom Viridiplantae; phylum Streptophyta; class Pinopsida; order Cupressales; family Taxaceae; genus Torreya; species Torreya grandis. Next base: position 1,728,590 of record JARHVA010001046.1, on the reverse strand, counting down.
TAGCACTTGTTGTAGATGATGCACATGATCAGGACGATGCTTAGAAAAGACTATCAAATTATCAAGGTATACCACAATGAACTTACCCATTTCATTTCTGAAAGCAAGATCCATTGCTCTTTGGAAGGTGGTGCCAGCATTGATCAAGCTAAAAGGCATTCTGCGATATGCAAAGGTGCCCCAAGGTGTTGTGAAGGTGGTCTTAAGTTGGTTTGATTCACTAAATTCCACTTGATTATATCTTAAAAAACCATCTAGCTTTGATAACATCTCAGTGCCATTCACTGGTTGCAGTAGCTGATCCATGATGTGCAGGGGATAGTTGTCCTTTAAAGATGACTGATTCAAATTTTTGAAATCAACACACAGGAAAATTTCTCCATTCTTCTTTCTCACAAGGACTATGTTCACAATCCAGGTGGAATGATGGATTGGGAAAATAATTCTTGCATTCAACATTTTCTGTATTTCAGACAAAATTATGCCTGATATCCTGGGTTTGTACTACCTTTGCTTCTGCTTGTGAGGCAACGACCCAATCTTGAAAGGAATTTCATGCTAAATTTTTTCAGGTCTGAGAGATTTCAAATCATCATATGAATATACCAAAACATAAATGTAATGGCGAAGTAGAGTGATAAATTTGAGTTTTTTTATCAAGGGTACAATAATTCTCTATGTTGGCCATTTTTGGATTATCTTCTGTACTCAAATTTATTTGATCAAAATCCTTAGAGGATTTAGAATCTATTTATTTTTCCTTGATAAACCTATCATGCTTATCGAAAAGTTTCTCAAGAGAAGATAATCCTTTGGGAATTTTATTCCCTTTGAGCTGAAGGAACTCTTCAACAACTTTTGAATCTAATTTGGGAGCTGATTCTTGCGGTGAAGATTCACTGCCTTCAAAATGAATCTTTTCAAAGTTGTCTATTTGTTCCAAAAAAGCAATGATTTAGTTGTCACAATTAAACACCTACCAATGGTTAGCATTATCAGGTAAACTTGGTTGAAAGACCAACTTGATAGTGTACCTGTCTTCTTTGAAATCTTGGTGAGGGACCAAGAGAGTTACAGAGATAGCCAATGCATCTACATGGATATTGAATTCTTTGGGCATGGTAGAAATATTGAAAGCATCAAAGCTTTCAATGTAGTCCCATACTAGATTGCGATAATATTGCAATCTCTTATTCTTGGTTTGATATAGGTTCTTCACTTGACAAACCACTAGTTCAACGTCTCCTTTAGCATGGAGTTTAACACCTTTATCTTGAGTAGATTTTAATTTAAGCATCAATGATTCATACTCAATAGTGTTGTTAGTATTTCTAAACTGCAACTTATATGAATATGGAAAAATATCTCCTTGATGAGATATCAAGACAGCTCCAGCTCTAAAACTAGTAGAAGAATTACTGCCATCAAATTCCAAAATCCAAACATGATTAGAATCTGATCTTCTTTCAAAATTTTCTTCATTAGGGAGAGAAGATCCTTTTTTATCTGTACTGCACCCTACTAATTCTTCTGATGTCTTATCTAAATATTTTGGCTTGTCACCTATGGAACTTTCATCTACTAAAACAAGAACGTCTTCAGTAGACAAAAAGTAATTACCCATGCTTGAAGACTTAAACATAATTTGAGCTTTAGGGGCTGATGTTTGAGTGACAATGTACTTCAATTCCTTCTCAAGAAGCAACCTTTACATGATGCCCTTGATAGGAATCCTCGCCTCAGATAGGTTCATGCTCAATTATCCACCAACGTCTTTGCAAAAATTTTACCTAAGAAGAATGCCATAGGAGGCTAGGACATCGGCCACCAGAACTGTCATTTTAATTCTCTTATTTAAGAAAGACACAAATGCAAATTAAGCATCTTTAATTTGTCCCAATAGAGGCACTTATTTGTTTTCCATGGAGAAACATCTCCTAAAGTTCTTAGTCAGTGTGAGACCAAGAGATTCTACCACCTTAGTAGGCATGACATTGTCAGAGGTGCCATAATCTATAATGCAATTGTTCCACTTATAACCATTTTTCAGTAGGGAGACATAAAATGGTTCTATTTTCCTAGGGGTAGTTGGAGGAGTAATCACAAAATTCTTTCAGGTAGGTGTGTTCTTTGGGGGAACATGAGTTACTTTCAAAATTTCTTGTCCTGCAGGGATGGTTTTTTTTACTCATTGAACTAACCTATCCAACTACTCAGGGTTGGATTGCAAGAATCCAAACTCAGACATTTGAATTTTGGTCTTCTTAACATGGTCAATTATATCAAATGACAAAAATGAATTTGAAATAGAGGAAGGTAATCTATCAATTTGGATTTTACTAGGTGTAGGATTGGTCTGTGAATTTGAAGTAGAAGGTGAAGGAATATTTGAGGTACTTACTTTTTTAGTGATCATCAGGTCCTTTGATTGGACAGGCATTGAAGTTCCTCATTTAGTAATTAAAATTGTTGGTCAAAAATTTTCCCCTATTTTTTCTTTATCCACTTGTTGAGCTAATTGATCCTGAGACTTGGTAAATACAGTGTATGATCCATCAAATACTTCACCTTTACTTTTGGGTTCATCCTGGTAATTTGAGAAACCAATATTGGAGTTCCCAGCTGATTATTCTTAGCCTTTTACAAAGAGATCAACGCCATCTTCTCGATTTAACTCAGGTTGGAAAGCAAAATTAGATTCAGTTTCAAGATAACCAACTATTGAGTTAGCTAGTGCTACTTCAATGGCAAGTTTATTTGATGGGGGAGGGAGGCGATTTGGTTACCCTTGATTTCTGGCAACATTACCCTAATACGACTGGTTGGAAAATGTCTTCCTTGGTATATCTTGATAAGGAGGAGTAGACATCCCTTGTGTCATTTGTTTTTTGAGAGCTAACAATTCATTTGCTAGCTTTTGCACCATCAAATTAGTGGTGCTTGTAGAAGAATATTCAAAATATGAAGAAGATTTACTTCTGTTAAGATTTCTTCTTATCTTTCTTGCCAAGATAAGATCATCTTCAACCTTAGTTGCCAAAATTTGAGCTGTAGCAAGATCTATGTGGCTAGCCTGCCTCAATAGGAAACACAATTCAGAAAGATGAGAATTGATGAAGAAGCATTTGAAATTCTCAAGTGTCTGCTGAGCAATTGTGGGAATCTTATTCCTCAGCTTATCAAATTTGGTAATGAAGTATCTCATGGGTTCATGAGGCTCCTTCTTCATCTGCATAAGTTGAGCTAACAGGGCATGTGCATCTTTTATAGGTTTAAACCTAGCCTCAAATTTGGCCTTGAGAGTGTCCCAGCTAGTCACTGTTTGTGCTTGTAGATGATAAAACCAGTCTGTAGCAGTGCCTTACAATGTTTCCATAAATAGTCTGACTGCAATATCTTCATATTCAATGCCTATTACACTATAGGCTATGCAAAAGGATGTAATATATTCATCAGATGAACTTTCCTATCACCATAAAACTTGGAGAATTTTTTTCTTGAGCTACGGGTAAGCTCATGTAGAGGTGGGGTTAGATTTAGAGGACCAAAAGAATTCCCCCAAGGGCTTTGAACCACCATGATGTGGCTATTAAAAGGAGGGATAATAAATCTCTGTGGGATATGTATAAACAAAGCTCTGCTAATAGAGGAGAGAGAAGCTTTGCCTGGTATTGGGGACCTGATGTTTGAAGGAGGAAAACTCCTGATTCACTGAAGGTGAGATGGTGGAGGAAAAAGATCAAAATTACTTAGCTGCACCAACTCAAACACAAGGTCAACAATACCTTGAGCTCTCTGGCTTCACGTGTATGGTGGATCTACTAGAGTGTAAAATGGATATGGAAAAGAACTGAAACTACTTCAATTTGAAGTTTAAGGCTTCAAATTATGCATTCTTCCCCAGCAGAGTCACCAAAAAACTATTGGGTGAATATTTTATCACTAGTTGACTGACAACAAAATGGTTACATCAACCACAATATAAGGATATTTATATAATAAAATGAATATGGTGACCATAATCAGATTGAGACAAATCTCTCCTCTCAACAAGGGGAGGTTCCATATAAATTATATATATATATATATATATATATATATATATATATATATAAGCTGAAAATACACACAGGGGTGAAATCATACCATCTATCTCTCTTTTTTTAGAGATGATATTCACATAACAAAAACCACAAGAAACCCACAAAAGTACAAAGTCTTTTGTTATTCCTTCCATTAATTAGGGCAAAGGAACATAGTAGTTTTAAGCATAGCCTAAAGTCTCCACTTCAACTACAACAGAGTAAAAGTTTACGAAGGATAAGGGGAGCTCAAAGTCTTTCCAATATCCTTTACACAAAACAAAGACTAAAGGTAGTTATGGCAGCACAAAGTCTCCCACAGTCAACTTTAGGACATGTTCTAGCTTACTTCTACTTGTTCTTCTTGTTTGATTAAATGGATCAGACTGTATTTAGGAAACAGACATAAGAACAATTTTTTAGATGACACAAGCTCAAGAATGCCTTTCAATTTAGGTAAAGCTTCGCTTATGATAATAGAGAGATCTCCTTTATACAAAATGAGAGATTATAATATATATAACATTACAAGAAAGACTTGGGCACTTATTTTCATGAAAATGGCCCATGCTGAATTGAATGTATTAAATATCTATGAAAGGGCCATGTTGGAACTGGTCATCGGCCTTGACTTTGGCATTTTGAATCATTTCAAATGTCTCTTCCTAAGCCTAGGTTGTCTGGTCTTCTTTATGATGCTTACACGGCTGTCCATTCACCTTTACTTAATGCAAAACAATAGGCCACACCTTTGAATGCTTATGTTCTCTAATGTCCACCTAGTGGACTGTTCCACCTACTGGAAATAACTCTCCTATAGATATTTCTAGATTTCCTATAGTTGTTCTCTCTTTCTTTTCCACATTTTGTCTCTTCTTAGCGATCTGAGCTCTCAGGGATATCTTCTCACTTTATGCTGGCTCCTTCAGCTCCTTTTTGGGCTGGTCGCTTAGCTTGTTCTCAAGTCTTTTGAAAACTAACAGTTATTCCATCACCCTGAATTTAACATCTATGGGGACGTCACCGATCACTTAAACCTCTTTGAACCTTGAACCTTGAACTCTTTTAGTTCAAAGGTTCAATGGTTCAAAGGTTCAACGGTTCAGTGACTGAATGTTTTATAAAGGGCCGCATTTGCTCTCTTTTTCTTCTTCGGTTGAACCATTTGGTTAAACTTATTTTTAGAATCTTCTGCTTCATCCATTCACTTGAAGCTTCTGCTCAAACTTTTAACTCTTTGAACCCTTTAAACCTTTGAACCATTTTGGTTCAAGGTTTAATGTGTCATTCTATTTCTTTGAATCCTTTGAAGCTTCAAACTCTCTAGATCCTTTCATTTTCTAAGTCCATAAAACTTATTAAACTCATTGAACCTTTGAACTCTTTCGATTCAAGGTTCAACGGTTCAATCTTAACTCTTTGAATCCTTCTTTTCTCTAAGTCCTTTAAACTTGCTGAACTCATTGAACCTTTGAACCCTTTGAACCTTTTGAAGTTCAAGGTTCAATGGTTCGACAGTTCAATCTTAACTCTTTGAATCCTTCTTTTCTTTAAGTCTGCCAAAGTCTTTAAACCTTTAAACCCTTTGAACCTTTTGAATTTCAAGGTTTAATGGTTCGACGGTTCAATCTTAACTCTTTGAATCCTTCTTTTCTTTAAGTCCGCCAAAGTCTTTGAACCTTTGAACTTGTTGAACTTTTAAACCTTGCAGAGGTGGGGTTCAATGGTTCAAAGTGGTTCATTCTAATTATTTGAAGCCCACCATTAAGTCTTTTGATCGAACCTTTGCATTGAACCATCCTCAAAAACACTAAGGAAAAACCTTAAGTGTTTTTATCTTCCTTTTAAGAAAGCCTGCCTATTGAACCTGCAACTTCCTTAGCTGAAAAGGCTTGATTATTTGAAAAACTTAACTACTCAGAATATTTCAAAGAAAGAAAAGAGAGAGTTTTGATCTGTAGGACCAAAATGGTCAGTATGTTGTCCAAAAAAGCAAGTGACAGAGTTTGGGAACAACATACCCCATGATCTTTAAAGTTTCTCTCTCTTAGCAACCTTGTCCCAAGTATTCAAGTGAAAGTCATATTTAGAACCCATGTTTGGTTTTTCAAATCTATATGGAGGAGGAATAGAAAAAGCCATTAAAAAATTTAAAATCCAAATCATTTGAAATAAAAGGCAATGATATTTAAAAGGCAACATACAAATCTCAAAAGTCAACATCAAACTAAAAGACGTGATTACAAGCACATCTCTTATCTCTAATCAAAGCTCAAACTCCATAATTAGTATCTCATAGAGCTGAGGTCTTTTGGGGTGTGGTAGGCTAGTAGATTAGAATAGGGGAATTTAAAAAACTCTATGGTGATACCTACTTTCTCACGTAAGTAACCAATCTTTATAGTAGATCAACAACTCTGTAAGGGGTCCTGAAGAGTAGGGAACATGTTGTGGGGAGGTAGGTCCATTTTAATTTTCATGTATATAGCCTTCATGGGATGATCTATATGCTTCATTTTTTCCCCTAAGACTTGTGTAGCTAAGAGAAGTTCTTGAAAGTCCTTAAGGTTGAAAGTCCTCTTGTTTTGACAAATCGAATTTGAGTGTCTTGACTTCGATAAAGAGTTTCTCTACCTTGGCTTTTCCTTCATTTTCCCCTCCACCCATTTCATTTCCCCCTTGATAGATAATTTGTGATTCCAAATCTATTTTCCCTTCTTCTTTAATTCCTTCTTCTTTATCTCTTAAAAACATGATAACACTACTTTGTTTTAGTTATATCTATCCTTAGAGTGAAACAACATGTTTGAGTAACTTTGGATTCTTCTTTCTTTACACCATGATTTTACATTTTTAAACTTAATTTACTTTCATTTTACCATTTATCATTATTTTAATATCCTTTTATTATGGACACTTGAGTTCATACCCTTTTTCCATTATAAAGTGAGGTTGGCTTGTTACTTCTCACCTGATAATGTTATTTTTCCCCTTTTATGCACGTTTTCCATTATTGAGTGAGATAAGGATTGTTACTGATCACTCATCAATGTTGTTTTACCATTTTTTTGAACCATTGATGTTTTATTACCATCCTATTTGACATGTATCTTTGGTTTGATTTGGTGAGTTTGCCTTTCTTACTTAAGGATAACTTGTTTGAGTTTTTCAGTCTTTAGTAGCATTGGCTTTTCGGTTACTCAATTTACTCTTGTTGTTTGACTTGGCCATTTAGTCTAACATAACACCTGTCACCTTAGCTTGCCAAATTTCCCAAGTACGTCCTGTCCTCATAGCACCAACTATCTTGGCTTTTCTTGCATTTGTTTAGTTTTTCTCTTTAGTTTTGTATTCTTAGGTTTGTCAAAAATAGTCTCTGTGCCCTCCATAATCAAAACTAACAACACAACATAAAACCATTCAATGATAAAGGTAAGTCAAGGGATGAATTGAATTTAATTTTTAGTCATTTAATTTCATTTATTTTTGCTTTAAAATATGATATCTTTTGTTTTAGCATCAACATTGTGTGTTACTATGTTCTTTCTCAAAGCACCATCCATTATTACACCTTATTGACACATGATGAGATTAAAATGGGTCATATGTATACACATAATATTTTCAACTTTTCATCAATTAATGATGCTTTACGTCTTATAGGAACCTATCAAGACTTAATCTCTCTAAGTGTACACCTTAAGGGGTGCATCGAGAAAGGGCTGGATATAACTTTGGTGCTTCATAGGATTGTTGTCCCTTATTTCCACATTATTACAAATCTAACCATCTCTTAAAACCAGTTCCTAAGTTATTACTCCTCCCTTGCACAATCCCCTTATCTTTTTCTCTAGTTTTTTTCCTCTTTCCATCCTCTTTTTCTTACCTTAATTCCCTTTTGGATTATCAGCTATACTAGGTCGACCATGGTTGACCTTGTACATTTTAGGGTTATTTTTCACTTTTTGGGTTTGTTAGCCTGTTGGCCGACCTAGCTCAGACTTAGTGAATTGTCCTAAAAAATGTACATTGTGGACCATGGTTGAGCTTGTACAACCAACATTCTTAGGAGGATTTAGGGCAAGATCCACCTATATATACAAGATCATTTTGTCATTATTTTAATATGCAATCAAGAGTTATTATTCGCTCATGCTTCTTCATAATATGATCTTCCACCATTCTAATTGAGGAGTCTTAGCTTAGGGTTTTTACCTAGAGAATATAGTCTTATGGATAAGTCTTGGATGCTTTGGACTTTCTTAGTTATCCTTACAAACAACAACAACCTCTTACAAAGCCCCTTTGGCTAAGGGAGAGATTGAGTCTCGACAGGTTCACATATAGGTAAGTATATTCTAACTTTGTTCTTCTCTCTTTAGTAAATAAAAGTAGCATAAGTGTTGGCTAGAATAATATTACTCTTCATATTACATGTATTAGGGTCTTACTCATAATTAGCTTAATTGAGATTCTCTTATACATGTTTTGATTACTTCACTAACCCCTTTATTATGCCACAAGCTTTGGTGTGCACTAAATTAGATTTACTTTCTTATTTATTAGAATAGAGTGAATATTAAACCTTAAGACTCTTTTAGGGTTGTTGCATGATTATGTTAGATTATAAGGTTTGGAACCCTACCTCACATGGTGTATTGTGACAAGTGATCCCCTAATCAAGTCTAGCAGAGCCCCATATCGATCATGCTCCTACTTAACAAATGTGTTCCCAATCAGAAGTATAAGTATGCTCTATCTTCTTCAAGCTAGGATCAATTTATAGACATGATGCATTTATAATTGCATATACAAACTATTATCTTGATTATGTACTTCAAAAGTTTCTTTGATAGGTTTAGAATCTGACTCAACACTATTTGTATCCCAATTTATTATAAGAATTCCATCCAACACAAAAGCATGAACATGCACTATGGGTTTGGAATTTGGCATATCTATATTGGGTTCTATAATCACCAATGCTTGACTTATTTTTATTGTACATACCTGTGCCAGTGTTGGGTAAAGTCTTGTGGTTGGAGAATCCTCATTATGCCTTTCCACATCCCTATAGTTCATCATGGCACTTCTAAAGTCCTCCTGACCCCTTCTTGGAGATCTTCCAACCATACCCTTTTGCCTAACCTCATCATACTTTTGCTTATGCAAATCTTGTTGACTAGTTGCCATGCTGAACCAATAATCTTATATTAATATGTGCCACTTCATTTACCCACTAACTATGATGTTCACATGAGGGAGAGTTTAGTCAACCATGTGGAAGTTTTCAAGTCTTGATTCAACTATAAGCTTCTTAATTTCTAATGAAAACTCCCTGAGATGCCTTATGTGTAACTCTTGGGAACGTTAAACTAAGCTTCCTCTAGACAAGAGTATGTAAAGGCCATGTATTCCAAAATATATCTATTAAATGATCCTCACCACTATATTTACACCATGCATGTCTAGGGCACTCCCAATCTTGCTTAGGTTGACTGATGCTCTACTGACCATGAGACCTTCCATTCATAATTCCTTGAATGATCTTATGTATACATTGAAAGTCAAGTATATAAATAAATGGTCACTTCTTCAAAGAAAGATTCATAAAGTGAGTAATAAAGGTGATGCTATACCCATACCCAAAAAAAATCTTCTAACTCAAGATAATGAAGTGTAAAATTCTCTTCTATAGTAGTAACCTAGTGTTCAAATATTTCTAAAGATAACCATTCAAGCATTTTCCCATCATTGTGTGAAAAAACACAATGGGTCTCAAAAAATGGTACTAAAATGTTGGGCTCTTTTCCTTTAGTCTAGCATGTCTTTTTCTAGTATCACACCGAAGAGAACAAAAATTCTAATGAGCCCAACATCAACACAAAAGCTTCCTTTCATTAAATTCATATGTCATATCCAAAATTATGATAATTCCAAGATTACAATTATCAACCAACATAGTAAAATTAGGGTGTATTTATACATGGGTCTACCCTAAGCATTCAATTATAGAATTAATTACATAAATATGACTCACCAATGATCATTAACAACAAATGAGTCATGGGAAGCCATTACATTAAATTCCTAAGGACCCGAGCCTAACTACCCCTATATGCTAACTCTATGCTAGATCTTCATTGACATGCACCTATCTTCCCCTAGAATGGTGATAGATTCATGTTTGACTATTCTTATCTGACAATTGTGTGAACCATTCCCTAACCATTTCTAATTTTTGTGCCCTTGCCCATGTATTTTTCTATTGTTTAATTACTTCATTCTCAGTTCCTTTGTGTTTCATGTTTCCTTGTTCTTTGTGACATGCCTCCTTCGTACCATGGTATTCCATGCCATGTCTCTTTCATGCCTATGCTTCCTTCCGCACCTATGCTTCTTTCTGCATCACTGTCATCAAAAATTACTTAGGAAAAGTAGATACAAAATTGAGGGCCCAATAATTTCTTAAATTTTCTTAGGTTAGAGTTTTATCCCAAGTAGAAATCCAAATAAAAACATCCCCTTTAAGAAGGAAAAAATTATTAAAAATTTTCATGGATGGGAAAGGGGAAGGAACAACAATTCCAAAGCTAAAACAACCTTATATCCCTAACTAAAAAAATTATTATAATGAAATTACTTAGATGATTCACAAAAATAGAATAATATATTCTAGAATTATGAGCAAAATAAGTAGTTTTACAATAATAATTGATGAAAGAGAATAACAATTGATAAATATTACTAAGCCACTTCAAGAGGGAAACCTCCAAAATAATGCAATAAGAATATAATTTGTAATATAATATTCAAAGACTAACCACTGCTTCCTAGATAGACTCTACTTAAGCCATGGTTATTCCATAGGTGGACCCTGCTAATAATATAACAACATAGAGAAATGTGACAAGATAATATGAAAGGTTATATAAGCCATAAGTTGGCCACACGTATTCTAGACACACTATAGGTTAAGGGTGTAGCATGACCCTCCCCTTTCAAACAATGTTGCCTCAATTTTGAAAAAATATGGATACTTTTATATAAAATCTTCATCCTCCCACATTTCATCTTTACGGTTCAAATTCTTGCACTTAATCAAATACTTCTTAATATATTTTCATTAGCCCTTTAGTGTGTGTCTAAAGGATCCCCTTAGGTTTTAACATGACTTAGGATTATTCATCTAGTTATGGTAATTTAATATGGATATACACTCTATGTATAATTACCTTCTTTAGGAAAGATACATGAAATAAATGTTGTATGTGAGGGATCAGGGTAACTCCAACTTGTATGCAACACCATCAATTTTCTGCAAGATATTATAATGGCCATAATACTTAGGAGAAATTTTATTATCTTTTTTTTATACTTAAAAGACATATATTTATATGGTTTCAAGCACATAAATACACAATCACCCATGTCAAAATGCCTCTCACTACAGTGTTGATTTGCTTGTTGCTACATCCTACTATGTGCCATTGCTTTAAATTCTCTCTTATACTAGGTAATACCTCATGTTTATATTGAACATCTTAAACCTTGGGATTCACTCTCAAGGATGATGTGATGGATGGGGGTTGATAACGATAAAGTTATATAAATGGATACCCTTCTTGGCAACTAATGAACTCACCATTCTTGTTTATTTGATATAAAACAATGAAGATACCCTTCTAGACATTAGTTGACCACTTTTGTTTTACCATTAGATTGGGGATGTTATGATGAGCTATGAGATAACAGAGAACCCAAACAAGAGAATAATTTATTCCAAAAATTACCTTTAAATATAGGATCACAATCACTTGTAATGATCTCGGGAGTATTATGCAACCTTTGAAATGTATTTAGAAAAGCAATTGCTACTATACTAGATAAAAATGGCTATGACAAGCAGAAAAAATGGGCATGTTTTTGGAGCCTATCCACAAGTACCATGAAGAAATTTTTAACTTCAAACCTTGACAACCTTATAATGAATTCTATGGAATCTTCCTCCCACCTTTGGCTAGGGATAGATAAAGGCTGTAAAAGACTTGATGTCTTAATTTTTTCACCCTTATTTTCTTGACACACCATGCATTCAACCAAAAATATTTATATATCTCCCTTGAGTCCTTGCTAAAAAAACCTTCCTTGATTTTATGATATGTTTTCAAAAATCTTGAGTGCCCTGAGATGTAGGAAGCTCTTGAAGAATATTGTGCTTGAAGATATAATTCTTACATAGGTATAATCAATATTTATACCATAATATGTTCCCTTTCCACTCAAAATTGTCAAAAGCACTAGAACCATGCTGGAGATTCTAAATCAGTCATTGTGTATCCCTATCATTATCCCATTTTGATCTTGCCTCCTCCAACCAATCTACATGTCAAATGGTCATTGCACATGAAATGACTCAGTGGACTCATCCCTTCTAGATAGTGCATTTGCTACAACACTCTCTTTTCCCTTTTTATATATGATTTCAAAGTAATATCCCAACATTTTATTCACCTATTTTTTGTTCTTATAATGACAACCGCTACTTAAAAATATATTTTAGACTATCATGATTAATCCTTACCTCAAATTTTCTACCCATCAAATAACATCTTTATTGCTTGACTACATGAATAATATACAACATATCTTTCTCATATATTGGATTTATCTTATTTTTAACCTTGAGTTGATGACTCTAAAATGTAATGGGTCTTCCTTCTTGCATGAGTACTACTCCCATACCATATCCTGATGCATCACATTTAATAATAAAAGTTTTGGAAAAGTCAGGGGTAGATAAAACTAGAGTGATACACATAAGCTCCTTAAAATTCTCAAAGGCCTTGCTAGCTATTTTGTTCCAATGGGAGGATTCCTTCTTCAACAAAGTTGTGAGTTGTGCTGCTATGCTTCCATTAATTTTCATAGAATTTCAATAGTAATTTATTAGCCCCAGAAAACCTCAGATCTTCTTGAGGGTTTTTGGCACTTTCCACTCCATCATAACTTTGATCTTTTTATGGTCTATTTTGAATCCTTTATGTGAAAAAATATGACTCAAGTACTCTCCATCTTGGAATTCAAAATCATATTTTGAAGGTTTTGCATAAAGTTGATGTTATTCCAAAACTAATAATAACTATTTTACATGTTGTAAATATTCTTCCCAAGTTTTGATGTATATTAGGATGTCATCAAAAAACACCAACATAACTTTCCTCAAAGAGGCCTAAGAATAGTGTTCATCAAAATCTGAAATGTAGATGGTGCATTTGTGACATTAAAAAGCATGACCAAAACTCATAATGACATTCATAAGTTTTGTAAGCTATTTTAGGGATATCCTTTTCTCTAATCTAAATTTAATGGTACCCAAAATAAAGATATCATTTTATAAAATATACAACACCATGTAACTCATCTATCAAATCATGATTTATTAGAATAGGGAACTTGTCTTTGATGGTGTAATTGTTAATTTCTTTTTAGTATGGGCACATCCTCCAAGTGTCATCTTTATTATGCACCATGACCACCAGAGATGAATATTCAATTTGGATATGTATGATAATACTTGCCTCCAACATCTCTTGTACCATATTTTCAATTTCACTCTTCTAGACATATGGATACCTGAATGGTATGATGTTTGGGTGTTGAATCCCTAGAAGTAGTCGAATGTCATTATCATGTTCTCTTCTTGGTGGTAGCCCTTTTGGCATGGAACCACAAATAATTGGGTGGTCTTCAATAATCATATGTAGATAAGGAAGTGTAGATAATCTAATTGGTTGAACTTCTATGGAAAATAGTCGTGCTATAAATCCTTCAAGCCTTGTTTTGAGAATCTTCAACATTTGATGTGAACTAACTAATTATGGAGATTTATTTTGTAATCCACAATCTCAAATGTCCTACCTTTAGAATGAAAGTGAATGAACAGGTCCGAAAAATTCATTTTGATTATGATCCATTGGAATTTTGAAAAAATGTCTACCCCCCATGAGAATAATAAACATAGAAGATTCTAGCATATAATCTTCGATAACAAGCTTAATACTATGGCATTTATTGGAATAATTGAATATGGCACCATATATGATCATGAATTGAAATTATAGATCTAGGTAAATGGTACAATTCAAATGAGTAGCTAACTGACTGTTGATGAAGTTGTGTGCACTTTTTAAGTCAGTCAAAATATTCACCTTTTATTTATTGAGTAAACCCACAACCTTAAGGGTTTTTAGGGTGATAATACTTGAAAGTGTATGATAGGAGATAGTAGGTGGGGAATTTTTAGATTACTCCTCTATCTCTTCCTCTTCCTAACTAGAGGTTGCATCATCTTTCTCATATTCATTAGCTCTTTCAATGTATAACAAATTCTCAACACATTTATCTCCTTTTTTTCACTTGTTATCATAGCTGAAACATAACCCTTTTTCACACTTCTCTTCAATTTGATGAGGGGTCAATATAATAAGATGAGGAAATGATTGTGTTGGGGAATTACATTATTGACCATTAGTGAAACTTCTTTGTTTAATCAAATCAATTTACTCTACCTTACACAATAATACTATGGATTCAGATAATGAACTTGGATTAAACATGCAAACATCAAGTTGGATGCTATCATTAAGCCCACCCAAGATCAGGTCATTCATGTTGTCCTCACTGATGTTATCCACATGTAAGGATAGATTTTGGAATTAATGAATATAATTTATGATAGGATTTTTTTGTCTTAACTTTACTAATTGATTTAAGTAGTTTTTAGAGACACTATTGTGGTAATACATCTATAGTTCACTAGTAAACACTAACAAGGTAACTATATGCATCTAAATTTGCTTATTTTATTAATCATCACTAATATTCTTATTAGTCGATGCTAATTCTACTTATTTCATTTATTCTAATTTATCCCCCCTTCTTAATCATTTATCTAATATCCCCTTTCTATATTTATTCATACATTAACCTTATTCGTTCCCACTAAATAATTAATTTATCCTAAATTCCCATTATCCCATCCTAATCTTATCTTATTTTTTATTTGGCAATTTTAAATTCCCAATAGTCCACCTACCCACCTACTAACCTATCCCTAGGCTCTACTAAACCCCTATTCCCTAATAATCTACCTAATCCCTATCTAAACCATCCCTAAGCTTCATTAATCCTTAATAGGATTTTATAATTGGAGGATTCTAGAATCCTCTGTATTCTAACCCCTCTTCTTTAGAAGCCTCTAAATGTAGAGGCTTCCAAAGAATTTCAATTTCATTAGATAATTCTCATCCATTTATCTCCCTCAAGCAAGTTTAAACCTCAACCATTGATCTTTCCCTCCTTCCTCTATTTAAGAGACTCCACTCCACTATTGGATCCAACTAGAAAGATCCTAAAACCTTCATGCCCAATTAGAAAACAAGCAATATACCAAGCTTGTGAAGTATTCATGACAAATCCAATATTTGATACATCATCCATAAATCCATAATCTTTCCATCATAATGTCAAAAATCTGAGTCTAATATGCAATCACAAATCCATTTGCAAATCTTGGAATGGAGTTGTAAGGAGGTAAAAATGAAGGTGAGAATGTTCTTGTTATTTTGATTTTGCCTCTTTTATCCATTCCTATTGGTTTCATTAGGTTTTTATTACTAAGTTTAGTAATATTGCATGAATCTAAAATTTAGTGTACATTTTAGTGACCATGATGGGACTTGATCCCAATTTTTCATTAAGTTTGTTGCAAGTGTTTTTGTAAGCTTGCAGGATCAACTGGACAAGAAAAATCTCAAAATTTTGAAGTTTTACGTGCATAGGCCCAAATCATGGTTTTGTACTAGTATTCACAACTTTGTAGTGACAATTTTATCATCATGAGTCATGGTTTTGTCTTAACCATTCACCTAACTACTAACTATCTGTCTTAATCATGCAAGTTTTTCAACTTTCAATAATATCATGATTTGTAACTTACAACCTTGTATAACAAGTTATGGTTTTTTCTATTTGAGTAGTGATTTTTCTAACTGCTAATGGTTTGTGGTGTAGGTTTAGGGATTTTGGCAAAATTGTGACTTCACAATTCACAACTTTGTCTTGGTAGTCATAGTTTTGTCTCTGTAAGTCACGGTTTTGTAAACTTCCCTAAAACAACTAATGGGTGATCAATTTCATCTAAATTGAAGGTTTTATTCTAACATTATATGTTTTTTTAGGGGATTTTATCATCATATAGTTTTCCATTTAATATTTTTTTTAAACTTAGGGGTTTTCATTTTAAATGCATACTTGTCAAACTAACCCTAGTTCTCTACTAAGGTTTTGTCTTTGTATGGTTGCTATGTGATCTTTTTTGCATGGGAAACAGGGAGAAAGGCAAGCTAGGGGGAATCATATGAAGATAAAACACAACCACACCAATCCTTAGTCTTTTTCCCTATCTTGATAAAACCATAGATCACACAATACTCATAGTCACGATATTACTCTGTAGAATCACAATATTGTAAGACCAATAACAATTTTACATTTTTAATTTAGTTCTATCATTTTTAGTCATATTTTGTCTGTTAATTGTTATCTTTAGGGAATATTTAAGGATCTAATTCAATTGAAAACACTTTTTGTATAATCCTAGATTCTACCTATTATGGATAAATATATCTATTTAAACATTTTTAGATTTATCTTATACATCAATCCATCATCTGTACATAAACAACATGTAATTAAGCATCTCTAGACCTCTAAACAACTTGTTTTAAGCCTATATAATCATATGTTGCTGGTCCATAGTCAAAATATGGAGGTTTTGTAATTTATCACAAAACTACAACTCTCAAATTATAACTAATAGAGATTTTATCTAGTCAAATTATGGTTTTGTCTAACGATCATAATTTTACAGGCTAACCATCACGGTTAGCTAAATTCTATGAAATCATAACTTAAAATATATGATTTTGACCCCTCAGTTGTGATTTTTCACTCTCTAGTTACGAATTTTCACTGTGTAGTTGCAATTTTGCATTATTTTTTTACTTTTAATTTGGTCCTTTTTAATTGCATTTTAAAAGTCATTTTTTGTGATTTTTTAGTCATTTTGGGCCTCTCGCAAGGTCCAAATTTATTTTGGACAGGGGCACTATGCCCAAACCCCACAAAGGGCTCTTCCCCTTGAACTCACAAGGGGTGCTACCCCTTGACCCCATTGGGGACTGCTACCCCTAAACCCTCATGTTATGGTCTACTCACCCTAAAGGAATTATAAAGCCAAATCATGATTTTTAGGGTGTTTTTCTTAAGGCCTATTGGACTCACATATTGTTTCTTGTAGGGGTAAATATAGAGGCTTATTTTGTCTTGCTAACTCTATCTTTTGGTCTAACATTTTGGATTGCAAGTTACCCTTCAAGATTATCAATCAAACTAGTAATCTTTGTCTTGCAGGTCACCTCTTTTTGATTCCCACTTGAAACTACTAAGTGTGTGCTTGCAGGCCACTTATCAAAGACCCCTTAGGGCATTTTGAAAATCATTTTGATCACTTTATCTTGTATATATCATTATCATCATTTGTCTTGTATATTCTTATCTTTTATGTTGTAAATATAATTACACATCTTAATCTAATTAGTTAATTATATTTTTTATACTTTTTTGTATTATGGTTGGTGTATGCTCTTCCCCTTTCATCCTTGTGGTGATTATTGGGGGATCAAAAACCACCTACAAACCCTCCCATTTTATTTTCTAAGGGCAACATGATGTGGAATTTACACCCATGCACTTGTCATAGTCTTAGGAGGATAGTGACCATGGCTTTCGCCACTATGCACTAATCCAAACTTCATGTTTTGATGGAGTATAAATATCAAATATAAGTGTCGTGAGGATAATTGGTTGACCCCATATAGGTCATTTATGAAGGGGAAGAGTTAAATATCTAAATCAAGAATTAGACAACACCCTACATGGACTTGGGCCCTTTTGTACCTCTACATATATCAGGGATACCCCTAGAGAGCCCATTAAACCTAATATAAGACCCTTTGGTTGTAATAGGTGTATAACTACAAGAGTTAGTATCAGATCTAAAGTAACAATAAAGTGTGAGTAGGGTTGAGAGGGTTAGATCGATATTGTAATGGGTCATTGGCCTATAACCTCACCCATGAATTTGTTAGATGGTAAGGGCATCAAGTTACACACCCTTGAGTTTACTAATCATAGGTTGTGTGGTTTGATTTCTTGGGTGTGTGTTGTGCTAAACCCGTACTATTTTTGAGCCAAGTTAGCCTTATACCCCAAACATATACAAATATATAAGTCTTTACACATATTTTTTTATATCTTTGTCTTGTCTTGTACATCCTTACCCTCTTGTATATCCTTTCATATTGTACCTCATTGTCATCATCCCATTATACCCTTTTTATTGCCCTATCCCAACTCCCATCTTATCTTAACTTCCTCTTAGTCAAAACATCATCCTCTTATCCATATTATCTTAGTACATCTATTTTGTCTTTATCCCATCCTATTCTAGTCATCCCCATCTTATCTTATCTCATCATTAATCATACCTCACCATCCCATCCTATTTCATCATTGCCTTTATATATCTTTATCCCATCATCACCTTTTCTTCAATTCATCCTAGTCTAGTCATATCCACCATTGATCATCACCCCATCACTTGCATATCCTAATCCTCATCTTGTATATCCTTGTTTTATATTTTTTTACATAATTACCATTTTATACATCCTTTTTACATCTATCGTATTATATCTTATCATCCACATCATCCTAATCATCCTTCTAGTCACACCTCATCTCACTCATCATTAGTCATACCCCTCACACATCCTAAGCCCACATCTTGTCCTAATAATTTTTTTTGTCTTGACCTTACCTTTGTTATGTTGTGGAGCCTATTTCCTAATTATAGTACATTGTAGATGGACATCTAAGTCCTCCAAATGAATGAAGACATAGAGTGAAACTATGGGAAAATAATAGGATGCTTATGGGTGAGCTTTGGGATACAATTATAGGTGAACACCATGAAGTAGTTATGGGTGAACATCAAGATGATTGTGTGAAGTGGGTGAGCATCTAGGAGATGTAGGTGTCAATGTTATATACATACATCAATGTGCTGTAGGTGTATGCATGTTTAATATGGGAAAACCATGATGTGTTACCAAAATGTAGTATAAATAGATGTACTACATGTAATACATTAGAATGTTAGATAATTTTTGAAGGTCAGATAAATTTTGAAGGACAGAGAGTGAATTCAGGTGTGAATTCAAGAGGGTTTGTAGAGCACAACTCCAAACAATATTTATGCATTGTAATTGTGAGAAGACTACTCTAAGAGTGAATCATACTCTTGTGGCTTGTAATAAAATCCAAGCAAGTGTTTTTTGGTGGATGTAGCCCACATTGGGTGAACCACTTTAAATTAGTCTTCTTATTGTGCATGTTTTATTTTTATTCTTTATGCATATTTATTTATATATCTTGTTATTGGAATTTTATGGAATAGTTCTACATACATTTCCATTTTATTCCTAACAACTGGTATCAGAGCTAGGTTGTATTTGCTAAAGTGTTAAATCACAAGAACGGTTATTAGTTAAAGTGGGAGTTATGGCTGATGATCATAGATCAAAGGTTGAAAAGTTCAAGGGATAGAACTTTGGTCTATGAGAGATGTAGATGGATATTACCTCTATCAAAAGGACCTCCATGCTCTATAGGGAGGAAAAGTAAAGCAACCAGTGAGTATGATAGATGAGGCTTGGGAGCTGCTCGATAGAAAAGCACTTGGGGCCATTAGGTTATGCCTTGCATCTTTGATCATGTTTAATATATTGTAGGAGAAGACCAAAAAAGGTTTCATGAATGCATTAGGGAAGTTATATGAGAAACCCTCTACTTTTAATAAAATATTTTTAATGAAAAATTTATTCAATATGAATATGTCTAAAAAAGGTTTAGTTGCTGATCATCTAAATGAATTCAATACAATTATGAGTATGTTTAACTCTATAAAAATTGAATTTGATGATGAAGTTAGGGTGATACTTATTTTGTGTTCCTTACCAAAGAGTTGGAATGGCCTGGTAATTGTTGTGAGTAAGTTAGTCTCTAATAATGCCAAGTTGAAGTTTGAGGATGTCATAAGAGTAATCCTTAGTGAGGAAATGTGAAGGAAAACCTCTGGGGAAATAACTACTTCAAGTGATTATTTGGTAGTAGAGAGTAGGGGGAGATAAAATTCTAGAGGAAAAGGAAAGTGTGGAAATTCAAATGCTCAAGGAAGGTCAAAATCAAGGAGCAGGATGACATGATAGAACTATGGAAAGTTAGGACATGCAAAGAAGGATTGTTGGTCTCTTCAAAACAAGAACAAAAATAAAAAAGACACCAAGGAGGTGATTATGGTAATAGGTAATATTTGTCAAGATGCATTAATTATCTCCCTTTACAATCTTACTAAGTTTTGCATTTTAGATTCATGGGCTTCTTTTCATGCTACACCACACACATTATTTTACTGATTATGTTCAAGGAGATTTTGGACATGTTTACCTTGGTGATGATGAACTTTGTAGAATAGTAGGAAAATGAAATGTTTAGATCAAGATGAATAATGGGAAAACTTTGCTACTAAAGTATGTCAGGGATGTACCCAAGTTGAGATGAAATTTGGTATTCATAGGGTAATTAGGTAGTGAAGGTTATATGGTGACTTTCATAGTAGATTCTTAGAAGGTGACCAAGGGTGCTCTTGTGGTATCAAAAGGTAAGAAATTTTATACCTTGTACTTATCAAGTAGTCTTGACTATTGTAATTTAGTTGCTACAGATGTAGATGCAACTTTTTAGAATAATAAGCTTGCTCACATGAGCCAAAAGGGCATGAAAATTTTAAAGGATCGGTTGCCCGAATTGAAAGGGTCTGGTTTATAATTTTATGAATAATGTGTGTATAGAAAATGGAAAAGGGTAAGGTTTCTCAAGGTTAGATCTATGAGGAAGGAGAATAAGTTAGAGCTAGTTCATTCAGATGTAGGGGGCTAATTCAGGTATCTTCTATTGGTGGTTCATCTTATTATATCACTTTTATTGATGACGTAACTAGGAAAGTTTGGGTGTATGCCATTAGGATAAAATCTAATGTATTTCATACATTTAAAAGATGGAAAGCCTTGGTTGAGAATGAAATAGGTCTCAAGTTAAAATGTCTCAGGTCAGATAATGGTAGGGATTATTGCAACAATGAATTTTTTGATTACTGTTCAAGGAATGGAATTCATAGATAGAGAATGGTTCAAAGAACTCCATAATAGAATGAAGTGTCAAAAAGGATGAACATGACTATCATGGAATGTGATAAAAGCATGAAAAAGTCATGTATAAACATTTTGGTCTAGGGGTGTTATCTTTAATGAAAAACTCATGTATAAACAATAGTTTTAGGATCAAAAAGAAGATTCTAAAAAAGAGTACATAGTATTAGAAAACATTACAAATGATAAAATGTCCACGCAAATAGTTCAGGCACCTACTCCATAAGAACCCCAAACTCCTGTGGTGAGAAGGTCTTCTAGGGTAAGAAGGGATCCTAAACATTTTTCTCCATCTCTCAATTATTTATTACTCAATGAAAATGGAGAGCCAGAGTGCTTTGAAATGTAGGTAGATGTCAGGAAGAAATGGGAGTAAGAAATGGATGAGGAACATCAGTCTCTCATGGAAAATTAGACTTGGGATATGATAAATCCACCTAAAGGTAAGAGAGAAAAAAAAATGGGTGTATAAAATTAAAGAGGATGGTGGAGGGAAGAAAAGGTACAAGGCTTGGTTGGTGGTAAAGGGGTTTGCACAAAAAAAGGGAATTGATTTTGATGAGATTTTTTTCCTAGTAGTAAAGATGACTTCTATAAGGACTATTCTTGGGATAGTGGTAGTGAAAGACTTGCACTTAGAGCAACTAGATATGAAGACTGCATTCCTTCATGGTGATTTGGAGGAGGACTTATTTATAGAGCACCCATAGGGATATGAAGTCATAGGGAAGAAGAACATGGTGTGCAAACTGAAGAAGAGCTTATATGGCCTGAAATAAGCTTCATGATAGTGGTACAAGAAATTTGATAGTTTCATGATGGAGTAGGGATACTCTAGGTGTCATTTAGACCATTACATACATATCAAGAAGTTTGATGATGATAATTACATCATCTTATGTCTGTATGTGGATGACATGTTGGTTATAGGTCAGAACATGCAAGAAATAAAGGTACTCAAGGAAAAGGCTAGTAATTCTTTTTCTATGAAGGATTTGAAAGAAGAAAAAAAATCCTTGGTATGAGAATAACTCAGGATAAGAAGGAAAAAAAGTTGAATTTATCCCAGGAAGAGTACATTAAAAAGTTCTTGGAAAGGTTTATTATGTAGGATACTAAACTAGTTGAGACTCCTTTGGTAGGCCATTTCAAGTTATCAAAGGAGCAGTGTCCCAAGATAGAGGAGGAGAGAATCTAGATGTCACATGTACCTTAATCATCAACAATTGGCAACTTAATGTATGCCATGGTGTGCACTAGGCCGATATTGCCTATATAGTGGGAGTAGTAAGTAGGTACATGAGTGATCCAGGTAGAGAATGCTAGAAGGTAGTGAAATGGATCCTTTAATATTTAAGAGGGATCTTGGGGATAGTTTTAAGCTATTGTAGATTAGACACCACTTTGAGTGGTTATGTATATTTAGACATAGTTGGAGATTTAGACATCAAGAGAAGTACATTATGATATCTATTTACTGTAGGTGACACAATAGTGAGCTAGATATCATGACTATAGAAATTTGTGGCTTTGTCAACCACAAAGGCTAAGTATGCTGCTATCATAGAGGCAAGAAAAGAGATGATTTGTTTACAATAATTTCTTGAAGAGTTGGGGTATACGTAAGAAGAAGGAAAGCTATATAGTGATAGTCAGAGTGCTATAAATCTAGCAAAGAACTCTGCTTTCCACTCTAGGACAAAGCATATACAATTGAGGTACCATTTTATTAGGACAAGTTTGGAGGAAGAGAAGTTAGAATTGGAGAAGATTCATACAAGTTAGAATATTGTAGACATGATGAACAAGGTGGTCACAAGGGAAAAACTGAAGTTATGTTTTGTTTCAATTAGCCTTTATAGTTGATCATGAAGGGTTGAGAAACCTGATTAGAGGAAATCAATCTTCAAGTGGGAGATTTTTATGTTTTAGAGCCTATTTCATAATTATAGCACATTTTGGATACATGTCTAAGTCTTTTGGATGAATGTAAACATAGAGTGAAACTGTGGGAGAATGCCATGATACAACTCTTGGTAAATACTGGGATGCTTGTGGGTAAACACCAATATGATTACAGTCAAGTATCAACATGATGAGATCAAACATCGATGTGATGTAGGTAAGCATCCAAGTGATGCAGGTGTCAACATTGTAGATATGCATTGGCACATTATGGGTGTACACCTATATAATGTGGGAAAACTATGATGTGTTAAAATGATGTAGTATATATATATGTACTACATGTAATACATTAGAATGTTAGAGAATTTTTGAAGGTTAGATAAATTTTGAAGGATAGAGATTGAATTTAGTTGCAAATTCAGGAGGGTTTGTAGAGCACAACTCCAAATAATATTTGTGCATTGTAATTGTGAGAAGATTGGTTTGAGAGTGAATTTTACACTTGTGGCTTGAAATAAAATTTGAGCAAGTGTTTCTTGATGTATGTAACCCATATTGGGTGAACCACATTAAATCTTGTCTTCTTATTGTGCATATTTTATTTTTATTCTTTATGTATCTCTATTTATACATCTTGTTATTATGATTCTATGGATTAGTTTTACATACATTTCTATTTTATTCCTAACAGACTTAGCCTAGTCACCTCATCACCCATCTAGTCTAACCCCATATTATCTTATCCTAGTTAGCTTTTTTAGGTCACATTCAAGTCCTAAACCACACCCATCTTTATCCTTAATCACATATCTATACTAGCCCTTAATCCCATTATCCTTCATCACATAATCTTATCCCATCCTATCATGAGCAAATCAGTCTAAGGTTTTGAGCTAGTCTTATCAATCTCTATGATCCTTCCATCCTAGTCCACTATCGCTAATCATATAGTCAGATCTCATACCTAGTCAACATCCTATTATCATCTTATCACTTTATCAATATCAATCTAACAAACCCATAATCATCAATTTAGTCTAATCATATTTTCCTACTCCTAAATAAAACCCATCCAATCATTATCTTACTAGTTTTAGAACCTAATCACCCCTCAAACCCACAATCCTTTTACTAACTTGACAACTAGGCATTGTTGATAGGATGTTAGCACCTATTGAATTATCCATTTTAAATTTGACCTTAGTCTTATATCATCCTCATCACATTTAGTCCACCTCATTGTCATCATCACTTATCAATGCTAGCTCAATTATTAGACCCACTTTTTTCAAGGAACCATACTCAATCCTTAGCCTCCCTTCCATCATCCATCACTCTTCAACCACCACCATGGAGTTAGATCCCATTTTTATTGGCCAATATAGTAGCCCATAAATATGAGATCCTCTTGAAGTTCCTTATGATAGGTATACCACTTCTCAAAGGTGTTGACACCCTTTAACTCATTGTACCTACCATCCAAGCTCCTTCATGTGAGTCTCGTACCAATCCTCCACCCACTAGCCATAAACCATCATCTACCCATTCCCATACTAGTAAAGGGAATCTAATGTTGGCCACTAATAGTCCATCTACCCATCCACGTCAACAACCATCTGATCATAAGTCCAATGCTTCCACATATAAGTCACAATGTGAAGTGGGTCCTTATACTCCCCTTCCCATGTCCTTGGAAGCCCTTTTCAAATGACTAGTCACTGCAAACATGATGGTTTATCCACCCATCAAACATTTTGATCCTACTAAGTCTAAGTCCTCTTGGTATAAAGGTAATCACTATTGTGCATATCATCAAACTTGGGGGCATACCATTAATCAATGTCATGACTTTCAAGACTTTGTACAAGACCTTATTAACCATGGTGACATAGTAAATGAGGATGAACCAGATGGGTCCCCATCCCTAGGTGCATAAGAATAGGAGTGCTAAGATTCCATTCCAAATAAAGCCCTTTCACTTCTGATCCAAGGTTAAGACACCACACCCCTCCTCCATGATCCCCCCATCTTCGACAAATCCTCCATCAAAAATGAGTCTCTTCCCCATATGCCTAGTCCTCCCATCTCTTGTGACTCATTCTATGGGCCTATCATCCATCCATCATCTCCCTCTCCACCATTACATCAAACAACCCTTGTTGAAAGGTCAAGTGTAGATAATGAAGCTTCTACTCACAACATTACATCTTGTAAATTAGAGTCAATACAAGATATATTTACATTAAAATCATGCTCAACACCAATATTTGAATCATATTTCACATTTAAACATCATCCTTTATCACTATTGTAGTAAATGATCACTATGCCTCCCCTTTTGAAGATACCTCTAATTTGGTTGACAATCAATCACCAGGTATATCTCTTGATCTTAGTTAGGGTGATGAAGTCATAATAGATTTATTGTAAACTTTATCTATTGAAGATTGTCAAAGTAAATTTGATGCTACTTTGGATGCATATACTACAACTAGTACTAGTGATCCTTTTACTGATCTTGTGGAGATTTTATCTGATGTCAAAATTGGGTCTCTTAGAAACCCCTATGAAGACCATGCTACCCCATCAACACTCATTAAACTCATAACATAATCTCCCCCACCTTCATCTATCATCAATCCCTTTCTTCCCATCAATGATCATTTAATCACCTCCCTGTATAAGGATGAACATGAACATACATCATTGGACCCTTCTTTGAGTAATGTAATGTGTGCCACAAAAATATAGGTTCAAGACCACATTCCAAAAGTCATAAATCATAATCAAGTCATCCTTGATCCTATCAATCAAAATCAAGAAGATTCCAATTATTAGCCTAATATAAATATGTCTTTCCCTAGTGAATCCCAATATTAGGCACTAGAGGAATGACAAAGTCAAAATCATCATTTATCAAGTCAAAAATAAATCTCCCCTAGTGAATCCCAAAATTAGGCACCAAGGTATAGTCAAAATCCAAATAATGTGAAAAACATGGCTGATCATCCATCAAGCGATCAGATCAAAGATGAATCACGAAGTCAAAGTGTCTTGACCTCCTATAGTATATTGTCAATTTTCACCAATCAAATGTAGCACATCTTATATCTATAATGATGTATGCGACTACCAGTCCTAGTCCTCCATTATCCATCACCTTATCCTATCATGATCCTATCATTCATTTTAGTCATAATCCTCCATCACCCATCATACCATCCTATCTTGATCTTATCATCCATCAAAATCAAGCTATAATTGAATCCATACCTCACATCACCTCCCTAGGTAGCACTGTCTCTCCTATGGACAATGAAGACACTTGGTCTAAATAGTTGGAGGAGTCTCCATCAAGAATCATCAACAAGGGTCATATGGACCCCAATACATCTAGTAGTGATGACATGATCCTATCATCACACATCTCCAAAATAGGTGTTGGTTAGAGATCACCACAATGCTTGCATCTTGCATATTTCCCTTCTCTAATAAATTGAGATGCTATCCAAAAAAAATCATTCATCCAATGGTGAAAACTAGTCTTCTAGTGCCTTGGGTAAGTACCATGATGAAAATCGGCTTTCAAAATCATGGTAGAATAATTTATTATCTATATTATATCTCAATACATGGGGGCAAAATCCATCCTTTCCATCCTACTCATCATATCCTTTGTCAACCTTGTCTACATCATCCATCCATGTCACTTCTTATCCCTTGGTCCAACCCATCATCTGCCATCATATCCTTCATCCTATCTCTCATTCCTTCCCATCTTGAATTTTTTAAGGAATGGAAGGTGTCTTGAGACATTTTCTCAAACCCTCTTGGCATATCCTCTAATGGACACATAGGCAACTAAACATCTAGTTATTTTATGATGTGGTCATTGGCAATCCCTAGTCCCTTCTTATTTGGTCCTCATTCCCTTTTCCACCTCATCCTCATACTTTTGTCATACCATCCATAATTCCATCCATCTTTATCTTGATTACTAGGCCTCGAGTTCCCTTTGCTAGTAACCTTATTTGTATAGTTTACATACATATCCCAAAATCCTTAAAAATTGAAATATGTCAAAAACCCTAAAAATCATAAAAAATTGAAAAAATCCTAAACTATTCCATTGTATCTTGTCTTATCCCAAATCCCCTAGTCGCATCCATCTCTCTCATATCATCCCAATTACCATCCTCAGGCACTATGTTTGGTCTTGAAACCAAATCAGAGTGGTCACTCATCTCTCCATATCTTTATCATCCTTTTCACTAGGTGTTATTGACATCCATAGCCTTATCATAGAATTTAATCTAGCATCCATCACTTCCCTATCAATTCATTTTCACACCTAGTACCCATCACATCACCTCTTTGCTAGTGTGGAAGGTACTTGATGCCATCATTGTCTTTATCATTGCTTCTTCATACCTAAAATCCATGAAATCATTATTATTTTTAGTATGAAAGGTATTTGTTCCCATTATCTCCTAGTCTCCTTGATATATTTAACTTTTGTAGGGCCTTATTTATTGGTAATCCTTTTCCATCACCTTGGCCACTTCTCGATTTGATTCCAAGACCAAATCAGTATTCAAAGACCTTCTCCCATATTCAATCCTTTTACCCTTAACTAGGGGAAAAATATTGGTCTAATCCTAATAATGATCACCCTATCCCAATCCAAGTCCATCTTAAGTCCACAATCACATAATGATCATCCAACCCATCACCTAGTCACTCATCCCATCATTAGACAAGACATTAGGGCATTGCATGTAGATACTTATGTGTATTACTTGTTTGCCTTATTTACATGTATTTTATCATGTATATATTTATATTATCTTATTTTTTATTTTCAACATGATTTTTTGTCTATTGGGCAATGAACAAGGATGCTATGAGGACACCAAAAGTGTCCTCGAGGATGCAAAGATCACTAATTGCCCATACACCTTGGTACCACATCCCCTTAGTCATTTCTATAACATGGGGTAAACTACCAAGTGCCATATTTATTGAAATTTCTTAGAATATGATGATATTTATGATGGCTTGATTGTCTACACCCTCCCTCATCATTTATCTAATCATCCCTATTTTTCATCACTAATCTAATCCTTTTGACCCATTTGAATAACATCAAATCTTTTATCCTCATATCATCATTTGAGTCATATCCTATAATCACTAACATCATCCTATAATCACTAATCTTCCTCATCATCATCATCTACATCCATAAATTATTTTTTATCCTTGAGTTATAACTACATTGGCTTGAGGCCTTTTTAGACTATGTAGGCAACACTTGGCCACTTTTCAGTGCCCAAGGATCACTCTGTCACTATCTCTCATAATCCATCATCATCCTTAAGTCCTAAATTATTAAAATACTTGAGATATAATCATTCAATCTATTGATCAATCACCATCAACATCTCCTTAATATTTTTATCAACTGCTTGCACCTGTCGATTGGGCCCAAAAAATCACAACTTCCATCTTTTCTTCCACTAATCATTGATTGGTTAATCAATTATCACTCCATTGAATTTGTCCTTGTTAGGGGCATCATATTTAATCATATTATGGATCATTGAGTTGATGCAATGTAGTATTTTGGTCATTTGATCTTATTATTTCTTCTCTATCATCACATACATCATATTGATCAATTTATATTTGTGCTACACCCATCATTAATCAAGTCCTTATCTATCTTGGCCTATGGTTTTGCCTTACATGTGTCTTTGCTTTGGATACATTTAAATCTTACGTCACTTTAATCCTATCATCATCATGTTATGATTGGTTCCCCATTGGGATGTGTTAACAACCGTGACACCCATCATCTTTACTCCTTGTACATGTGTCTTTAAAAGGGACATCATCAATTTATATCTCATTGCTCAAGTTGAACTTATCTTATTCATCATATATCTAACATATTTCATCCCCTCGTCTATTCATATCATCCCACCCATCATTTCTTCTTTTGAGTGGTCATCCATCTCATTCTTCCCCATGTGTCCCCTCAAGGGGGCATCATCATATCCACTAACATCATCTACTAACATTCATCCATGACATTATTTTTATTTGAAATATCATTACTCATTTTACTTAAATCACTCATAATTACCTTTAAAATAGGGAAAAAATGTATGCATCTAAATTTGCTCACCTACATTATTATCACTAATATTCCTATTAGTCAACACTAATTCTGCTCATCTCATTTATTCTAATTTATCTTGCTAATTAATCCCCCCTTCCTAGTCCATTTATCTAATATCCCCCTTATATTATCATTCATCTACTAACCTTATCCCATCCCCACTAGTCAATTAATATATCTTAAGTCCCCATTATCCCATCCTAATCCTACTTATCTATTATTTGGGAATTTTAAATTCCTAATGGCCCACCTACTAGCCTATGCCTAGGCTCTCCTACACCCCTAGTCCCTAATTCCTACCTAATCCCCATCTAATCATCCCCTAATCACTATTAACTCCTAAGAAGGATTATAAAACCCTCTAAATCTAGAACTTTCCTTATTCCTACCCCCCTCTCTAGAAGC
Organism: Torreya grandis; assembly: GCA_037957365.1. NCBI lineage: Eukaryota > Viridiplantae > Streptophyta > Pinopsida > Cupressales > Taxaceae > Torreya > Torreya grandis. Next base: position 1,698,618 of record JARHVA010001046.1, on the reverse strand, counting down.
CTCTAAATCTAGAGGCTTCTAAGGAATTTTAAATTCCTTTGATAATCTACAATCCTTGATATCCTCCAACCAAGTTCAAACCTCAACCATTGATTCTTCCCTCCTCTATCTATTTAAACAACCTCCATCCTCCATTGGAACTAACTAGCAACCAAATATTGAATCCATGTCCAATTAGTCATTGAATCAACCATCAAGAAATCTTCATCATGCCTCCAATCTAAGGTTAAGGTAACATCTCATCCAATCTCTTGTTTTTCATCTGTTTGACCATGATTTGGAGTAATTAGATTTAGGATCATAATGATAGTTTGAATTGTGATTTAATCTATTTGCATTCAATCCTAATGGCTCTAGATTATAACTAGGTTATTGGTTATTTGGGTTAATTGAATTGCATGATTTAATCCATAGAGATCAAAAATCACCTATAGTAACATGAATGCACTTATTTTTGTTTTGAGTGTGAAACCACCTATACCAAATGAACTATTCAAGTTATAGATATATATATGCCATGAGCACATTTTTTGTACCCAGGGTCTAATGTAGATCAAAGAAAATTTACATTTTATTGATTTAAGTGAGTGAATCCTTACCATAAAACTTGCATACTTCCACATTTAGCATTATGTTCTTTAAACCGATATTTAACATTTGATTGTTCTAGTTGGGAGAACTTGAAATGGAATGGTGGAGGATTATATATGGAATATAAATAATAAAAGTGCTCAATGTCCCATTGATGGCTACTAACTAAGACTTCACATCATCCATATCCCACTTTACCACATTGATACCCTCTCCTAAAAAACTATACCATAAAAACTTTCCCAAATCAAGGTTTTAATACCACTTGTAGTGAAATTACTTAGATGATTTGTAAAAAAGGAATAATATGTTGCACAACATTGATCAAAATAAGCAGTTATAAAAAAAATTGATGAAAGAGAAAAATAATTAATAAAAATTATTGAGGCACTTCAAGGGGGCAACCTCCAAAATAATGCAATAAGAGTAGAATTCATAATATGATATTCCAATACTAACCACTACCTCTTATATATAGTCTACTTAAGCCATGGTTATTTTATAGGCTGACCCTAATAATAATATAAAAATATATTGAAATGTGAAAAGATAATATGAAAGGTTATGGAAGATACAAATTAGCCACACATATCCCTAGACATACTAGAGGTTAAGGGCATAACAATAGATATTAGTGTTTGAACCCATCCAAATCAAGTTATCTTCTTTGTTGTTGAAATGAAAAGATATAATAAGAATTCTCAGAGTTTTTGCATCTAAAAATATGAGGATGGAACTGAATGTTCACCCAACCACCACGTCTAACATTAAAGTAACTAGAAATAGTCTTCAAAATTATGATTACACTAGTCCCAAAGATCGTCAATCTACATCAAGCAAGGGGTTGAGGAAAAATCCAAGATTCCAAACAAAACTTGGTTTTATTTTCTTTCCAAACCTACCATCTAAGAAGAGGTCTAAGGATCTTGATGGTCTTAGTCATTAAGTTCTGAATGTGAGATCATTTAAGGTGATTTGCAATAGTTAAAATAATTTTTGGGGACACTGAATCCAAGTTATTTTTATACAAAATTATGATGCAAAGGACATTTTTATCAGGGTATAACCACTATACCAACGTATCTCTGAGATAAATTCATTCTAATATTAATTATGAATTAGCCCTCCCAAATATTAAATAAGGATAATTGAATCCCACTTGAGAAGAGGTAGTTTCTTACTTTCTCTAATACCACTCTAAGTAAATTATTGGGGTATTTATTATGTGCCAAACATCACTTGTACACCACTATGATTAAACTAAAATATATTCACTATACCAACATATAATGCAAGTGAACTTGTGTCCTCACCCAATAAATAGAGAGAGAGAGTACTAGGGTTTTTTTCGGCTAGTTATGAAGATAGTAATATATAACCTTGCCAACTTTTATAACTTGGTGTAAACTAAAACTTGGGATGTTTCAATAATAATGATGAATGATGCTAAGGATATGATAATTTAACAATAACATGGACACCATAAAAGCAAATATACTTAAAGATAATGAATAAAAGTAAGGAAAGACGTGTCTCTATTCATTAATTCTCCATTTTACATGAATTCCCAATACTTAGTAAAATTAATAATCAAAGACAAATTGATAAAGACATAACATAGAAATAATGTCATTGAAAATAATGAGAGTATAAAAAATAAGGGCACCAATAACCTAAATTATAAATAAATCTAAATTTTATAGGATCAAACCAATGCTTTCCGGTTACATTTATTAAATATACACCCCAAAAAATGTGCAACAATTTTCTATTAATATCAGGGTTTAATTACTTGACATTAAAGTAGTTTGACTTAAAAAACTCTATATTCATGCCATGTCATACTAGATATTCTAAAGATCATTTCATGTAATGAATCTTCTTAATGTATTCATAACTAAAGAGTCATTATCTTCTAGTTCCTTGAGTTTGTGCTCCTTATTTTGTGTTCTATGGTTTGCACAACCTATTTCCCACTCATTATGGTTCAAGTTTTGCATCGACTAGACCACCGTCAAGACTTGGTAAGCAATTTTGTTTTGAATTCTCTTGGGTTTCTTAGTAAATATGTGCAACCACTTCCTTGCACAACACAACATGATGACACTTTACTAAACTTCATCAAAACTTGGGCTTCAATTGATCTTGATGTGCATTGTGCCCCTTACATTTGCATGTTATTATATTAAAATATGTGCATCCCTTGTGCCCTTTGAGTGATTAAAAAAACAAGTGCATTCCTGTACTTAGAAATAATTAGGCATTAATATCACTCCATAATAGTTATGTTGTGCATCCCTAGACAATCATTCAATAGTGTACTATTATTTCAAAATATTTGGTCAATTCATTCAAACCTCTTCTTAAAATATGCTCCATATAGTTAGTGAAACTCTAATTACTTCAAGCATTGTAGACATTTTTATGGATTTTTTAAAATCACTAGTGGCTGGTGTTTAATATTTTACACTTTATGTTTGGTGACTTGTATCTTCAAATCTAGCTATTTACATTCCTATCACATAGTGATTTATTCATCCATTGTTTTTCACTAAAGGAACTTGAAACTCTTAGCCAAATCCTGGTTCTTCTCTTTGATCTACTCTCCTAGTTCATTAACATCCTCAAGGATTATTTTTTCTTCTTAGCTCTATCCTTTATTTTGAAGACCTTTACCTCTAGTTTCATTTATTAATACTGATCATCAAGTAGGCAAACATTGATGACCACCATTTCAAATGTAAATCATTGGAACACCTAGTCTGCCAAGGCCACTTTAACTTGGATATTAACTAGTATTTTATCATATATTTTTAGCTTCTCATTAAATTCCTACCTTATTTTATCCTTTTAATATTTCCTTATTATTCTATGTTGGTGCTCTTTCCCTTCTTATTTAATAAGAAGTCACCCATTAAAATTAGTTCATTGATCTCTTTGAACCCTTTCAAAATTGAATCCATCCATTAATCTTGGCTCTTCCCACAAGATAGTTGTGTAAAGTTTTAAATTTTTTACCTCCTTGATTTTCAATTTCTACTCCATATTTACTTGCTTCTCTTATTTTCATTTATTTTTTTCTTCTTATTTATTGTAGTTGACTTGTTTAAAACATTTTGGCATGATACCTATATATTCGTCCTTGCTAGTGCACACATTGCTTAGACTTCAATCAAAAAATTTAGGTCTTTGTGCATAGTTTCTCTTCCTTCATCCATAGTGTATGGTTCATCCTTTCGCACACAATTCTCTAGTGATTTAAATAATTCCTTGTCAAGATGCGAGTCAAGAATCAATTCCATATACTTGTATGTTTAATTCAAAGTGCTTTCCTCATGTAGTGAAGTCCAAAAATATAAATCTTCATCATGTATGTTATTTTAAACCTTTTTACTTATTATATTTCCCTCTTATCTAGTAATTTATTCATAAGTAAGTGCATATTTATGCATAGATTATGATGTTGAGGATACATATCCTATGTCATGTGGTATACCTGATTTTTATGTGCCATCCTTGAATCCTTCATGTTATTATGTCTCGAAATCATGTACTTCCTACTCATTGCAGTTTTTCAATTTGCCCTTCCTTACTCCATCATGCTATTTCTCTTCTCCCCCTTGGTTTATGTCCTTTAACTCATCCAAATTCAATTATGTTTCCAGCATGCCTATTTCATTTTCCATTTCCTTATTACTTTTTAACATGATCTCATTTCTGCCCATAAGATCATCATCTATTTCAATTTATTCTTTGGAGGGCCCTTGGGAATTTCACATGCCACCCTAATATTATTCTACAACACTTAATGAGTTTTCCATTGGATCTTGTGTTGATGTTGTTTTTGTAGTTGGGGTATCTTCCTTATAGGGTATTGGCATAATGTTATCCTTTACTTGTGATAATTTGGATGTGAATTTGTCAAAGCCACATATGGCCATCTCAAATTAGTGATTGGCACATTTACTCATAATCATAATCTTCCATTTCCTTTTTAGATATTGTGCACTTAGATTGTTAAGTGTTAGATTGTACCTCTACCTTAGTTATTGTTCACTCCTTGCCTTGTATATATTTTATAGTCATGTTAGAGGATTCTACATGTGGTTGCTCACAATGTGTATCTTTCTTCATTTATACTATGAGGGGTGTTTGATAATCTACCTCAACATCCAACACTCACTTTACTCTTGGAGTATTATTTGTGGCTTCCATTTGCAATTGTGTAGGTTGGGTGGTGTGATTTCCACTATGCTTCCTAGGATTTAAGGCTTAAGAGATGCAATAAAAGTGGAAGTATTTATATTTACCTACCATCTCTACAAGGAAATGGCCGATCAATTTCAAGTCATCATAAAACTTGTTATAATTGCTCATTCATGCTTTATTATGGTATATATATCTCATTAAGTATAAAAATATCGTCATGAATATTTTTAGTGTTTACCTTTTTTTGTCACACATTGGGCACTCTCTTTATTGCACTGTCCAAATAACATATTAACACAACATAAGGAAACTTAAGCCATCCTAGCATATTACCTCTCTTCAATTGTATATTTTAAAGGGAGTGGTGTCTCATGATAAAAAATTTTACATAGTTTTGATAGGCCTCTAACATTCCTTGTGGAATGCACCACTCATCCCCAAACACTACCATCATGTTATCAGACCACTATCAATATTAATTTATTACATGGGATAGGGCATAACTGATTTTTGTATAGTTTTATTGGTAATGTGTCCCAAAATTTTTATAACAATACCCTATTTTTGTACCCATTTGGAATGCCAATCTCATTGAGCACCAATAAAATTAGCTTTGCACCCCACCTGAATGTATCCAAAATTTTGTGGGATCTTTTGGTGCTCTTGATAATTTCATCATAAATGAATTTTAAAATTTAAAATTTCATGTTTTGAAATCCATTTGGTGCATGATGTATAGGTACTACTTGTTGATGTTATCTTAATGATCAAAATCACATAACTTAGTGCTAACTAGGTGCATCAACACACGTGTTTCCCTATCATCTAGGTGCTCAAAAGGGAAGGTGAATTTATCATTTTTTTACTTCAACATCTTGGCCACTCTCACCCTCCTTAGTATTTTACAACACATGCTTGATGTCCTTTCCAATACGAGGTAACCTTGTATATTTTATCACATCTCTACAAGATATTTTTATACAATTATTTATGAAGTAGAAATTGTTATCATGCATGTGTGGGAGGAAAATCAAAATAAATTCTTAGGATTTAAAAAATAACATAGATAAAATAATTTTAATACCTCTACCCTCTTCAAAGTGTTTTTAATTCATTATTCAGATTTAATCATTCTATTTTCACCTACTTTATTTATCTCCATAATGCAATCTTTCTTCAAGTTTAGTATTTTTTTGAAGTTCAGTGGTTATAGTCCTCTATTATGAATTAATATAATTTGGAAGTACACTCCTCACCACATAAACATGATTCAATAAACTACATTTCAAATATTTCTATTAGTTCCTCTTCACTCTTTCCTTGTAGCTGATCTAAAATCACTTCTTCAATGATGACTAACTCCCTTTTTTCTCTATGATGCATGCACACTTCCTTCTTATCAATTCCATTATGATAAATTTCATTTTAGGTGACATCCAAGGTCTTTGTCCTCTTTGGAAAATTATTGGTCGATTGAACTTCCCATAATGCTAAATTTTTACTTTGGATTTAAGGTTAAGTAAGCGCTAATGGTGGATGCTATCTTTTGCAAAACCTACTTGATATAAATTCAAATTTCCTTCACTCTATTCACTTGAATTACACTCATAATTATTTAGTGTTCCTATATTGAATCAAATATCAACCTTAAATTCACTTAAAAGTTGTAATTTCCTCGTGATTTTACTTTCCCTATGTTTTTAGTGTGCTTTGCACATGCTGCTCATTTAAATTCTTAAAAATGACAAGTGTTGTAAATGACATGTAAGGGTCAAATTATAATACTCATCGATGTTAAATTATCCTAATGATGTTTTCCATTTTTTTAGTCATCCATCACTAACATTTACATACCATTGTCTTGTTTCATGGTGATGCCATCCATGTGTTGCTTCTTTTAGGCATGACCTACACCTTTACCTAGTTTGTATGTTCCTACATTCCATGTGTAAGCTTCTCATTCACACCCCCATGCCTTGTATACCTCACATATCTAGATACTTGGTTTATTTTATGTGAACATACATGAGCTAACTCTTGATAATATGAAACTTTATCCATCCTGACGCATACTAATTATGTACATGGTCCTCTAGCACATCAGTTTATTTACCATGTTCTAATTTAATCACAAGCCCATGAGTTCTTATAGAGACTTGATTTATATTCTATTTTTTTAGTGTGTGTGTGATTATAACCTTGGATTTATTTTTTGGAGTAACCTTCCTTATAAGCAAAGATGATGGATGATGTGTATGATATATTAGGTGAAATAGATATAAGTTATTTGTGAAATCAAAATTATTGAAATATATTACTTGAACAAACTTTAGCTCTTGTTAGTACACTATAAAAAAAAAATTTCAAATGGCATGACAATGCCATACTAGAAGTACTTAGGCATTTGACATAAGGATCTTGAAGTAATACATTGCTTGAATTTTTTGATTGAAATTATTACTAACCTATTTGTGTAACCAAAATTTTTATGCTTATATTAGAAAATAAAAACTAGAACAAAATTAAAAATCTAAAAATGTATGGAGATTACAACTAGGAATATGTCTTATTATTGAGTAGTTAGTTATAATTTATAAATTGAATGGCTTAAGTTTTAATCCTATTGAAATTCACATGGAAAATTTATCCATCTATAGTTCACAATTTACATCATATTATGTTCAAAATATCATGGATGATATAGGGTTCCATCCATTGGATATGAATATTTCATGGATGCTTTGCATACTTTGAATTGTAAAAGAATACATGCACACCTTTTTACAAAATTTTATCTTTATATTGCTTGTCATGCCATAAATTTGGGTTTGTGTTTTTGACTCCTTGATTCCATTTTGTGATTACACACTTCTCATCAAACTTTATCAACACCTCCAATCATGCATCAATTTATTATTTATCATCTAATATCCTAATGTGTGTAGTGCGTAAGGAGGGTATGACAAACTCCACTTGAAGAGATAATTATTTTAAAAACACTAGATGAAATAGAGTGGACTTATTTAATGATTTTTATGTGGTCTTATAAGCTCTGAGCATTGAAGTGAACCAATCATACCAATATTTACACCTTAAATCATAAATATTGGTCAAGGTTTTATCGAGAATTTTGTGAAAGGTCTTGAATGTTCCATTTATTTGTGGATGGTATGAAGTGGTTTTTTGGTGTATGATAATGAAGTTAGCTAGTGTAATTGCATTCAAGATGTGTGTACCCTGATCATTGGTAAGGCTTAGGGGGAACCCATACATACTTACAATGTTTTCCCATAAAAAATGTGTAACAGTGGTAGCATACCATTATTTGTCATAGTTTTTTATACACATTTAGTGAGGTAATATGTAGTTTTGATGATGTATGACATGCCATTTATTTGCGTGGCATGTGAAATGAGCTGAACAAAGTTGATGGTCGTTTTCTCAAAGTGATCTTATAAAATGATGGGGATTAATGGCATATCATCCCTCTTATTTGGTTTTACCACTCATTGATAAATGTGACATTTATCCACACACTACTTAGCATATTCATATAGTGTCGGCCACTAGAGGCCAAATAATAATTTTTTTTGCATGGTGGCTTGAAACACATAGTGACCACCGATAATTCCTTCATGCACTTCATGTAAAATATCCACAGGGTCATGTTAGAGAACACATTAAGAAAATACTATTAGGAATGAGAAAACATTCCAAGAATCCATGAATATTAAGTATTCACAACAATAACATAAGTCAAATCATGTTATTCAGATTAAGATATGAAAGTACAAAGGAGAATCCTTACATAAGTAGTTAAGAAAAAATAAGAAACTAGCCTAACTAATCAATGTGGGATAAATCCTCACATAGGATAAAACTAAGAAAAAATAAAAAATCTATCTAAAACCTAATAAAAAAGAGAAATATAATCTAATACCCCCCTCAAATGAAGCTATGGGATAACAATAGCCAAAAAAGATATAGTAGCATATCCATAGTATGAATCCAGACAACTAGGCCTAATGAGGTACTCATGTAAAATATATATCCATGAAATTAAGAAGGAAGATGTACTCAAGAACACCCCCAAAGGATAACTTCTTAAACCCAAAGAATTCCATGCAACTCAAGGAAACAAGGTGATGAAAAAGGCTCCATGAAGATGTCAATAACTTGCTATTGAGTTAGAATGTACTTCAAGCTAAGAACTCCATCCTGAATGTGCTGATGAATGAAGTGCATATGTACCTAAATGTGCTTGGTATATTGGTGCTCAATTGGGTTTTAAGATATGTGAATTACACTTTGGTTGTCACACTAAAGTACACTAGGTGAATCCTACTTGAAGCTAAACTCTGTCAATAACTGATGAAGCCAAAGAACCTATCGACTTGCTGTAACTAATACCCTGTACTCAACATCTATAGATGAAAGTGTAATAACCTATTAATTCTTTCATGTGAAAGTAATAGGTGAATAACCTAGATAAAAGATGTAGCCAAAAGTAGAACACCTGCCATCAAAATATCCTACCTAATCTGAATCAATTTACCCAACCGATTGAGTAAAGACCCTAGTAGTGTAATCCAAAATGGTTAGTGCCTCATAGATATTGTAAAATCCTCTTGGAAACCTACCAATGATTGTCATGAGGAGCATGTGTAAACATAGATACAAGCCCAAATATACATTAAATGCTAGAGAAAGTATGGGTTAAATACATAAGACTCCCAACCATCTACCTGTACAATGTAGGATCACAAATATTAGTGCAGGTAGAAGTGATATTGACTATAGACTAAAAATGAGAGGGACTTTGAGATGGAGGAGGAGTGTTCTTATACTTACTCTTTGATTTTTACTTACTCTTAGGATGTGATGCCACTAATTATTTTTGAGAGGTTGAAGACTCAAGGTGAGATAATTTAAATTCCTCCATAGTAAGTATTTCACAAAACAACTCAAAATCAGGCATTTGAAATGCGGCACTTAAGGCATCCATGCTAGAGAAAAAGATAAAAGTAAAGATTTGGAATGGACCTTTCAACTTGGATAGAATCAGGTACACACACTCCTCATATTTATTATCTCATCTACTTCCCTTCAATTGTGGTAAAAAGTGCTAAACTTAGTGAGATAGTCTATAATAAAGAGAAGAATATTCAAGATTGAGTGAAGTAAGCTCCACTTTAAGCTGCATGGCTCTCATGTGATCTAATTTACCAAATAAACCCTTTAGTTTAGCCCATATTTTGAATGGAATATCACACCCATCCAAATGAAACAATAAACTATCACTCACATAAGTCTTTATCAAACCCATACACTCATAAAATTTACATTGGTGCTGAATTTTTTAATATTCTCTTGTGAACTGTGGTTGAGTTTCATTCATTAGGGACCAAAGTCTTTTGCGTTTAATGATAGTTTCCATTATAGGTCTCCATATATGGTAATTATGTGTAGTCAAAGGATCACATTGATCTAAACCATAAGTGTAAGCCATGCTAATGAATAATAAAAGAGCAGAAATAATGTAAAAAGGTGCACAAATTGGCACCGAGACAACCCCCAAAAGATTGTATTGAGCCCCCCCAAAATTTGGCATTTTATAAAAGTAGTGTGTTTTTATAAATGGGTAACACCAATGATATATAATTGAAAACCATGCACATTTGGAAAAAAACTAAACTCAATTCCAAGTTATGGTTCAAAAGATATACGCTTTATAAATTCCCATAAATGGGTCAAATTTAAAATAATTTAAATTTCAAGCTATTGATTGTGACCAAATTGGAAATGAAACTAGCTTTCAAACCACTCATTAGAACCAGAATTATGCCACAAACATCCTTAAGACAACAAAACTAAAAAATAACTAGCTAGGTGACCCTTATGATCTTGTAATTGAAACTTTCTCTTAAGGAAAAAAATATAGCTTAATAAAAAATAAAAAATATACAATTATTTTAAGAGGATATAAGTAGGATTACTATTGTCTAATTTTATGGCACATTAAATCCATACAGGATGTGATGGTGAATCAGCTATAGGTGGAGTGGTTAGATGCTGAACCAATGTAACAAATGACAAAGCCACCAAATTGAGACAACTCTGTTGGAATGTCAAAGTAGCCTTGTGCAATCTTAGGACAAGTAGTAGAAAACATGTAATGCAAAACTATATTGGAGATGACACTCAGACCTCATAGATGTTGGCACTTCCAATGTAGACCTCTTCATCACACAATATAGACCAAAAAATTTGAAGCACATATCTCCAAAACTTTAATACACCAGATAGGTAGGAATGAAGTAGGTTAGATATATTCCATTTGGAAACAAAATAATGCCACCTGGATCCCCCCATTTGCAATGCAAACCTACCAAAAAATGATGCCAAAGTAGAATGGTAATGGGAGAGGCCATAGTTTGTAAAAAAAATTGACCAGATAATAGTAACTAAGATCTCCAATATAGCTCCACCACTTGAGGTCTCTTCAATGCACACTGATCTTACATAGTCTAACACACCAAAAAAAGACTACCAAATAATCAATGAATTCTTCCAAGGTGGATTTATATGCATTCCTTTACTTATACTAGTGCGCCAAGGTAGAGTAGCACCACATTTCAAACTTGGCAAATGAAACACAGGTCTCCTTGGAAAATGAAATGTAAGTTTCCCAATGTCCACACATTTCCACTCCCATATTCTAATGCACTTTAAAATTTTCTCAAATAGCACAAAAATAGATAGGTAGTGTTGGGGTTGAAAGAGTAATCTAAAAACTATTTGTAGTAGTTAATCGAATGGTTAAAAATCCTTCAAGGCTCTGGTACCACGTTAATAATGAGAAAGCATTCCAAGAAACCAAAAATATAAAGTATTCACAACAATAACATCACAAGAAGGCTATAAATATGATATGCAAACAGAAGGCAAATCATGTTATTTAGAATAAGACATACAAGTACAAAAGATAACCCTTGCATAAGCAGGCAAGGCAAAATAAGAAACTAACCTAACTAATCAATGTGGGATAAATCCTCACATAGGAAAAAATAAATAAAAGATAAAAATCTATCTAGAACCTAGTAAACATGACAAATATAATCTTAAAAATACCTCATAACACCCTATATTATATAATTTATAACCAATGAAGTGGTAAGGGGCAGTGCAAACCACTAATTTCATCTTATCTTTAATTTTATAATCATTAAGGGTAACACTCAAAGTGAGAAATACGATGACATTGGCTAGATCCTAAAAAAAATGTTGAACCTTGTATAGTTAGGAATTGGGAATTCCATATTAAATGTTTTTTACCTCTTCCATTGATGTGATCCATGACAAGTGATCTATCCCATAATTTTGCTTACTCAATTTATTCAACACCAAAAAGTGTAACTCTTATAAGAACACAATCCATCTACAAATCATCCATGTAGGACTAACTTGTTTACAAGGTAATTTAACACTTCATAATATGTGAGGATCATTAATGGCATGTCTAGTATGTACTACCTAAATTTTTGAAGCACATATACCATCATGAGTTTTTTTCACTTAGTGGTCATGTATTTTCACTCAGTTGTTGTAACCTTTTAGCTAACAAAGTAAAAGACGTGATCCAATTTGCTTTCCCCTAGTTGCACTAAGATAGAGTCAATGGTTGACTTTGATGCATCGCCATGCACATGGATTGAAATATTCTAATAAAAAAACTAAAAAATTGACACACTAGCAAGATTCTATTTTAGAGTATCAAATGCATCATGTTACTTGTCTATCTAAATGAATGGGCCATCCTTGCAAAAGAATTATTCTAGAGGTGTTGCAATTTTTCTATAGTTCTTAATGAACTTGTAGTAATAACTAGTGTGGCCTAAAAACGGCATGCACATCTTGATATGTGATTGGAACCTCAAGTTGTAGTATAATTACAATTTATTTAGGATCCACATGCATCCCTTCTTTACAAATAACAAGGTTGAGGAGTGTTACAAAAGGTATTAAGAATATGTATTTTTTAAAATTCAGAAATATATAGAGTTGAAAACATCATTCAAACATATCAATCTGAAGCATATGGTGTGGTCTTTCATCAACCCATAAATTGTCTAATCATCAAGATAAACTTAAAGGAGATGATGGATGATGTCCTTAAATGCTATGACCATGATGTATACATAATAAAACTGATGCATTATTTAGCCCACATGATATCATATTATAAGCAAATGAAACTTATTCAATTGTAAATTTTGTATTGGGATTATCCTCTTCCTCAATATATATCTAATGGTATTTTGAGAAACCATTAAGTCATGTGTAAATTTCACACTTTGCAACACCCTCTAGAAATTATTTAGTAAACAAAGCTAGGAATGGGTCTGTCACACACACAACATTGATTAATTTTAATTCCATAAATATTCATATGTGTCCATTTTTTAGGGTAATGACTATAGGGACTACCCACTCATATTCATTAATAAGGATGATAACCCATAAAATAAATATATTATCAATCTCCTCTTTAACTTTTATGTAAATATTTGGATTCATTTTATATGGCCTTATTTCAACTAGTCTTGTGCCCTCAACTATTTTAATATTGATTTTTCATAGAGAGGGATGTATACCTTTCATTTATCTATAATTACATGGGAAAATATCTTTAAATTCATGTGGTATCTCAATGATTTGAGATAACTCCTCATCAGACCAATAATATCTAATGGTGGAAATCTTCGGTTATTCCTCTGACATTCCTATACGAGCATCCTTAAAAATAATTTACATTATTAATGGAAATTACCAAGAAATCATAATGAATAATTTATACAATCTTCCCCCTTTTAAGTGTAAATATCCTTTTCTTCTTCGGTGTGGTGCATGGAACCAAAATCTTTGTGCTTGGAGTTTGGCTAGTCTTTACCTAGGTGTTTATTAGAATTCAACACATAGGAGACTACATGGGATCTATATTTATGAAACCCCACTTGCATCCATTCACCTCATTTAATTATTGGATCAAGTGATCAATATCAATTCACTCAATATATTCAAGATGATTTATAATAGGGGTAAAACCATTTTTATAATGAGGATGAGGAGAGGTGGATTTTGTAACCAAAGGGTCCATCCTTCCGTGATAATTATATTTAAATGAAAGGTATGTAATAAAAAACTTATGTTTTATTATTTATTTATATGAGGTTTTTCAACATGTCTTTAAAAAATAATTAATCATTTATTATTTAATTACTTAAATGTACTAAGGGTCTAAAATACTCACTTAGCCATTAAATGTTATAATACTCCCCCTTAATGATAAGAGGGGATAAATGTCATAGTCACCCTAATACATGAATTATACTATGTAAAAAATTGAAGGATTTAAAAACCTTCATCATGCCAAACATTACCTTTTGAAACAAAAGAAATAATAATCTATAAACTACTATATAGTAAGTCTAGGCTAACATGATTGTACATCTCATAATTTCTCATGAATAATCAACTAAGAATAGAATTATTGGATCCTTTTATAACATAAGGACCTCTATTAAAGTATGCTCTTAAGTATGGGGGTGCAAAAGTAAAACTTCCACATGAAGCTTATTCAAATAACATAATTTTTAAATGAAGTTTATAATGCTTTACAATGAAAATAAGAATAGAGAAGAAGAAGGAACACATGGCCATTAGGAAGTGGCATTATCATGCACACTCCCCCTCAATGGAAACTCTGAGAGGCCCAATATTACACAAAACTAAAAAAACTCGGTAGCACCATGTGGTTTTTTGAAGATATCTACCATCTGTTCATCCATAGGTTAAAACTATAGATTAATATCACTATTGAGAAATCTATCTCAAATAAAATGCATATTAACTTCAATATGCTTATTTATTTAGTGCGACACTAGATTTTTTTCCAGAGCTATAAAACTTTGGTTATCACAATGAAGGGTGGTACTATGAGCAAAATCCAAATAAATTTCTCCCAAAAACCTTCACAACCACATGGCTTCTTTAGCATCTTCTATAACACTTCTATACTCCACTTTTGTAAAATAAATATAAACAATAGATTGATTTTTGTTTCTCTAAATGATAACACTTGCACCAAACTTAAACACATATCTAGAAGTAGATTTATGATCTATAGTATCACTAGCATGTTCAACATCTTAATAACCATATCATTTTACAATTTCAATGGAAGAATAAAATAAACCAAAATTAATAGTTTCTTTGATATAATCAAGCATACATTTATCTAATTTACAATGATCCAAATATGGACCTGGATAAATCTAGAAGCAACACCAACAACATATGAAATATGTGACCTAGTAATGGTTAGATAAATCAAACTACCAACTTATACTCAAAGATCTATAAGGTTAGCTTTTTCACAATGGTTTGAGAAGAAGAATATTCATATTCTTAATGATGTATTGTTTAGATGGATCTTACAATATTAATCATTTATTCTTACCTCCATAATGTATAAAAATGTAATAATAGGAGGTAGGATAAAACTTATTTCTTTTTACTTGAGGAACAAATATGGAAGCAGGGCTACCAAATATCCTAAGATGAGCCACATCAGGTTTATTTTTATACCACATTTATAAAAGAGTATAAAGGTGCAAAGATTTAGTAGGAATATATTCATAATATACACAAAAATATTCATGGCTTCAGCCTATAAGAACTTAGGAACATTTACAGAATGCAACATTGATCTATCCATTTTTATAATGGCACGGTTTTTTCTTTCAGCAATACCATTTTGTTGAGGGGAATATGAAGTTTCCTTTTAATAACAAAAATAATTCAAAAAGAATAAAACTATTGACTAATGTATTCATCACTATTATCAGAACTTAATCTCTTAATAGAAAAGCTACAAGAATTTTCAATAATAGATTTAAATTCTTTGAATTTAGACAACACTTAGATTGATTTTTAATGAAATATGACCAAATCATTCTAGTATAATCATATATAAAAGCAAAAACATAAAAATAACTATTAAGAGATGAAATTTAAAGAGGTCCTGATACATCACTATGAATTAATTCTAAAGGATGAGAGGAATTTACGCCATAATTCTTGTGAAAGGGATTAGTATGTTGCTAATGCAGGAGTATCCTTCTTGGATGACATGTTTTATGCTTGTCTAAATGAATTTTGATTTGATAAAATGTGTTGAGGTCAATTAGTATGTTTAAAGTGATTTATAAAGGTGTTACGAGTCTTTTTATACACTTTGGAGTGTTTTCTAAGTGTCTAGTAGTGATAGGATAGGTTAGGATTTCAAATTGGCACTTTCTCACCAATTTTCACAATTCAAAATTTTAAATTGGTCAAGCATGATTTATGAGTTTTGTGAACATTTCAAGGTTCATGAAGGTGTAAATGATTAGGGAATATTAATAAAGACACCATGGTTATTTTCCATGGGTTATAGGTCATAAAATTATGGACAATCAATCTTGATGTTTGTGCCAATATGCAAATGTGCTTGCAAGTGACTGTTAGAAGGTCAAGAAGTAGTTAGAACAACTATAAGAGATATAAAACATGTAAGTTTTATTTTTAGAGTGAGTTTTAATAATTTATTATAATAATTTAGGGCTCAAAACCCAATTAATAGATAGTGGTGACCCTCAAATTTTTTGAGGAATGATAGTAACTCTGTTTTTCTATGTTTGCAAATGAATAAAGACTGTTTTGAATGCTCTTTGGAGAAATACTACATAAAGGTTGGTTTCTAAGATTTATATTTTTATTGGTGAGTATATATTATGTTTTATTAATGTTCTAAAACATTATTTAATATCTTTAAATGTCTTTGGTTCAAGATAAATACTATGGGCTCTGTATGTTTAATATTCTATGTTGAATAAGACAAGAAACAATCTATGTGTGAGAAAGAGTTCTATGGGAGTTTGAATGCAAGAAAAATTGGATTAATTATAATTTTTTTATTTTATTATAAATTTTCCTATTATTTTCCATTACTATTAATACTTATTTGCATATGACAATGATCCAATCCCCATGGAGTCTTAGTTTAGGTACACAGTCAAGTGGAGAAATTGGAAAACATGTTGAGCAAAGGCATTATGGTTGACACTCAACAAGTGGAATAGGTGTATGGGGTTGTGTTAAGGCCTAATAAACATTCATATAAATTTTAAAACTCTTTTACTTCATAAAACCTCAAAATAATCCATTTCTAGCTCTGTAGACTGTGTTTGCACACACAGTTGGACAAGATTTTGAGTATTTTACTGAACAGATTTATCCAAAGGAACACTCAATGTTTGAAAAAGTTGTATGAGAGTTAGACAGATCATGTAAAATAATTATATTAATTTAAAATTTGATTTAATGGGTGATAAATCTAAATTTCTCCTCTTGGGCACCCACAATTATAGACAACCCTAAACTAGTGTTTCAATAATCAAATGCAATTTGCACATGTTCTAACTATTGAAAGTCCTTAAATTTTTTTAGTTTGATAGGTATACATGTAGGTTAATTTATTTTAAAGGTTTTAAATTAAATTTTTATGGAAAATTATGTTTATAAGCACCTGTATGAGACTAGGGGTCAAATAGGCCTCATTAAGCCTAAATAGGGACCTAAGAAAGACTGGTAAAGTGACTTCTAGGTGGAGTTAGGAATTGAAACTTCATGGAGAAGTGAATAAGGATATATGGTGTCTAAATTTGTCATTATTTTCTAAAAATATGTTTGTAAAATAGCATATTAAGGGAAAATCCTAAAAAAGGGCTATTAGGACTGTGTGAAATACGATAAGAAGTTGTATATGATAAGTGAAATGCTTTGAGGGGTTTTGCCAATGGAATTAGGGGTATAATGAGACCAAAATGAAATGGTTAAGTTACTAAGATCCATAAAACAATTATATCATTCATAAAGAATTTAATTATCAAAAGAACTAATGAACCATTCTCATAGGAGTGCATCTCAAAACAAGGAGAAGTGATTGTTTATTTTATTGATACCTCCGCATCAGTTGCTTACCACATAAGCAACCCTCACAATTTTCATGATAGGAAGAGATAGAAGGAATATCAATAGCAAGATTATGATAATACATATCATGTAGAATTATAAAATTAACATATCCTAATATATCATGCCATAATTGAGATTCATTCTTATTATGCGATGAAAGAAAACATGCAAAATTAGTAAAAATGTATAAGTCATTATTTTGAACACATTCAACAATCAGAGAACAATATTAATTTCTAATGGAATAGTTATATTTAATAAAGGTTACAATGAATATATCATTTTTAAGTTGATAACAAGATAAAAAATTCTTCTTAAGCTTAATTACATAAAAGACATCATTAATAACAACATTTTCAAAATTTGCTTTTCCTTGTTTAGTTGCATCTAAAAAATGAATTATCTCCTAAATAGTTTTTTTTAGAAATACCTCTAATATCAGATAAAATGTTTGATAATCAAGTCATACAGTTTGATGCACCACTATCTAAAATCCATTCATTTTCATTAGAAGTAAATAATGCAACATATTAAGTAATAACATTAGAATTTTGTTCCTAATTATTGTTTTAATTAGGGTTTTGATTCTTTTGATGCGTTTGAATAAATTTCTTATATTTATTATTTTTAAAATATTTATTGTTAATTGTATCTTTATTTTTATAATAATTTTTCCTTATATGACCAAATTTACCACATAGATTACAATTCCCATTAAACGTAGGTTTATGATTTTTATTGCCAAATTTTTTATTCTTGTTTTTGCCTTTATTAGAATTAGGGTTAGATTTATGGTTTCTATTATTATTAGAAATAGGGTTGAGAGTGAAAAATGCCTAAGTGATATTCTTTTTAGATCAAAATTATACATCACTTATTCTTCTTGAATTAGAAGAGTTGAAAGGTTAGTGAGGTCATGGATATCTTGCTTTGTTTGGTACTTTAAATTTAGAATTAAGATAAAATTATAATTTTTTTCATGAATATTAAGATGAATAATTAAATATAAAAATTTATTTTGATTTAGATTACAAATGCATCCATCTAATTGAGCTTTAATATTCTTAATTTTATTAAGAAAATTAACAACCTTTTCATCACCTTTCATAGGTGTCATAAGCAATTCAAGGATCAAATTAATAATTTTTGAGAGATGAGTGCCATAATGCATAGACTCAAGGAGTTTCAAAGCATGGATATAAGACTTATGGTTACTAATATGGAGTAGGAATTCATATTTAACATTTTGCAAGATAATTGACATTATTTCCTCTATGATTTATGTTGAAACATATTTTAAAGCTCAGGGGTAACATGTCATCTAGACAAGGCTTTTTCAGTCTCGATGACTATATTCCATAGATTTTAGGACATTGATTCTAGTTTAACATGAATTTTATATAAATTATAATTTGATCCATTAAGTATTTAAGATTCATCTAATACAAAGTTAGGTGAAACCATTGCTTCCATTTAAGAATGACATAATAACATTAGATAATGCTTAAAATTGAACCCTTTTTAACATAAATTTTAACTTTATTTTATAAAATATCAAATTATAAGTGTAAATGATAAATATTTTTTCAAATATATGCTAAATAATGCACAATAATTGAAGCATAAAACACCAATTTATGTGTCACAAATGTTGCACATCGAACAACTATCTAAACACTGTTGTTAAAAAAAGTTGTAAAAATTATAATAGAAGGCTTCAAATCAATAAAATGATCACACCAATGCATCCAAAATGTGCCAAAACCTAGGAAATGACTGGTCATATGATTATAATCCACAAAATATTCATTAGGTCAAATGTCACAACAAAGTTAACAAGTCTAGGGTTTTGAACGCGAGATAATAGGCACACAAACCAATTTTTTAAAAAAACTAGTTATTTGGAAAAAAATAACTATATTTGACCAAATTTAACCAAAAAAGGAAAGAGATAAAGGGGTTTGAACTCTAGACCTTGTTTTCACAAGTGCATAGCAAAATAACACCTACCAACTTCTTTACTCTAATACTTGAAACACTACACGTACTAATTTATTTAAAAAAGTTATTTTCCAAAAACAATAAGACACACACACACACATTTATTTTTTGTGCATGTAAAATCAATAAAATAATTTACTTTTTGGTAAAAACCATTAATTCCAACACTAGACCCTCTTATATTTTTGTATGGAAATATTTAGAACTAATAAAAAGTATTTAATAAATATATTTTCAAACTATATACTTACCTAGAATATGCATTGTAGGTAAAAGTATGGTGCATATATGGGGTAGGGTATTTTTACAATAGGCCAATTCAGGGCATGTAAAGTTCAAAACCACCTTGAAATTGCCAAACTAGACACTTGACATAACTAGACTTGATATTAATTGATAAAAAACTGATCTTTTTTGCTATTAATGCTACAATGGCACCCTAGGTGGATGAAAGAAATTTATAAAAATTGAACGAATGCTTCTCAAGATTTTTAGAAGGTTTTGATAGGAAAAAACATTGATGGAAAAACCTTTCAATAACATAAATATGTTGTAGAGGCTCAAGAATTTTTTTTAATGATTTTTCAGCCTTTCAATGCCATAGAGGGTTGCACCATCATGCCCAGGGAATAAAAATTATGGAAGGTGATTTTGGTTGGAGATCTAGATGCTTATTTGAGGTTTGTTTGCTTGATTTTTGCTTTTTAGGCTTTCATAGATAATAGAGAATAACAAAAAAAATTAAAATGACTTCCATGGCCGTACACCCACTCTTTAGGCTGATTTTTGTGTTAAAAAACTTGATGTAAATTTTTTATGAATGTCTTCAATGCTCTTTCCAATCAATAAACACATCACCTATGCTCTGAAACCATGAAAAAACAAGTAACATGCAATGCACAAGATATGCTAGATCTAGACATGTGAATGATAAAAAAGAGTAAGCTAAATCAAATTGTACATAGTGACATAGAGATAATGTGGGAAAACCTCTAAGAGGTGAAAAAACCCACAAATGATGATATTCATATATATGAGAATCAAATAACTCCAATACTCAACCTTCCTCTTTGCACTTCCCTTCTAATAATCTTATTCACAAAAACCTTAAATCATATATTTACCACACATAAATATTAATTCACTCAATGTATTTAAAATGATTTATAATAGGGTTAAAACTCTATTTATAATGGGGATGAGGGGAGGTGACTATTGTAACCAATAGGTCCATCCTTCCCCAATACTTATATTTAAATGAATGGTAAGTAATAAATAACTTATGTTTTTTTAATTTATTTACATGAGGTTTTTCAACCCATGTTTAATAAATAATAAATCATTTATTATTTAATTACTTAAATTTACTAAGGGTCTAAAATACCCACTTAACCATTAAATGTTCTAACACTCATCATGTATTGTATACTTTTCATATTTTACCACCCCCTTAAGTATGTTAGTAGTAAAAGCATTATTTGCATACTCTATCATAATAATGGCATTCCAATCAACAAAAATAGAGGAAATAAAATACTAGTTGTGGTATGGAGTTGTGATGATTGGTTTTTTACCTTGTTCTAATTTTATTACATGTTGGGACCCTCTACCTAGGTGTAACACAAGTGATTAATCATTAAAAACATTGCTACAAGAATGCAATATTTTTTTAATATCAACATAGGAGGAGTTTGAATTACCTTTAGATGAATCAAAGGGATTTGTCAAACAATTTTATGCCCATGCTACTTGGCCTTTTCAGATAATCCTCTCCATTATTTTTGGTGAAACTATTTATGTGATCCATTGGACAAGCCTCTTAATACTACCTCCTTCCCATTAGAATTAAACTTGACTTCCATAGTATGGAAATTCTAGAAAAAGTCCCCCAAAGAATGCATCCATTGCACTCCTAAGACCATATCTATTTCACCCAAACTTACAGCATAAAATTCATCACATACCTTGTAGTCTCCTAAGGTAATATTGAGTTTATTGATCATTTTGTTACATGGTATGGTGAATTCATCTATATCAATAACATTGAATCCTTCAAAATCTTCCATCTGTAACCCTATTTTTACCACTAATCCTTTATCAATGAAGTTGTGGGTGTCTCCACTATTAATGAGTACTCTCATTCTTTGTCTATTGAGCACTCTAAGAATTTTAAAAAGGGTGATATTCAGATTCTCCTAACAAGGCTGCAAGGGTACCACCACTTGTAGTTTCAATTCCCAGGTCTTTAGTTTCAGGGTTCTATACCTCTTCTAGGGTTTTAGTTTCTCCAATATCTTGTTCATCATATGATATCACTTCAATATAGTGAACTTTTTGTCTACCCAAGCATAAATTACCTAGTCCCCATGGTTATTTACATGTGAAACAATGTTTCTTCCTTCATAGTTCATTACTGGTATCCTCATTCATCCCTTTTATTTTAGAGAAAGGCATGTATTTTTGAAAATGCATAAGAGGTTATCTCTTTCAAAAAATTTCATAATTTTGACCAAAAGAAAAGGTTCAGAAGGATAAGACAACTTGTTCTTTTGAGTCGATGGTTCAAGAGCTAAATATTTTATGGCATCCTACAAAGTGACTAGTGAAAAAGCCTTGACAAACCTTCTAAGTGGCTCAAAGAGTCATCAATAAAAAGGAAAATAAGATTTTTTCTAAAATATTACTTACCATCACAACCATATTTTGGAAATTTGATATATAGTCACTTATTGAGGGTTGTTATTTTAATTCTGAGGGTTTTTGAATTACTATTCTTCATCTCTCAAATTGAATCTGTCAAGAAGCCTCTAAATTTTTTATTTAAAGTTATGTATTTGATCATTCCCTTGTATTATTAGGCCATGATACTATGAACAAGGAATCCATTAGAGGGGAGATTAGTATAGTGTTAGTCCAATAAAACCAAATTAAAATAACACACTAAACACTAACACCTCTAGCCTAGACACTAGGGGAGAATAAGTAACAAGCATACAAATGAAAACATAATTATAAAATAAAATAAATAATATTTTTACCTAAATTGTAGCTCTGAATGGATTTTTGAAGTGGCTTACTTAGCTTTGTGCATCAAAAAATCTTTAACAATGAAGCTCCTTTTGCTTCACCTTTCCTTGACACCTTATCTTGGCTGGTTGGCTTATGAATTTGGCATGATAAAACTACTTTAAAACTTCTTGGAGGTATTTTGGCATAGTAACATTGTACTAATGAAAATTGTTGATCAATAGGCAGGGCCTTGTAGTTATAGCCTCCAAATTTAACTCTCACCCAATGTGAGTTAAGATTGAGTTTAAACATGGAATGATTTCAAACTAACCCTAGGTGATTTGAGGCTAACTCTAGTTGAGTTAAAGTTTGTCATGTAATTATGATTTTTAATTAATAGGCATGGCTATCAAATTAGATCTTTGAGATATTTTATAAGAGCTTGACAACTCATAAAGGTAATGATGAAAAGGCTTGATAGTTTGAATTTTAGAATTTCTGTTTTTAAATATTTTTAAATTGTAAATGGATAATTTAGCTAAACATTTAATCTATTTTAATTAATTGATTCATTTTGATTAGCATTTTATCTCTTTTAATAATTGTTCAAGTGCCACACTTAATGGGTCCACAGGCCAAACTGCCAGTTATTAGGTCATAAGGTGACTGAGAATAAATTTGTGAGAGGTTATTTTTGCATATGTATAATAACCCAAATAGGGATGCATTGATATGATTTTGAGCATTAATGAATGATACATAAACAAAATTATGATATTAAGTGATTCCTAGGCTTTATTTGCAATGTTTGATATAAATCATTCTGAAGTCTGGTTAGAAGCTAGTTGTGGATAGAATGGGGTGTCTATAGTTTTCCTCTATTTTGTTATGTGTTACAAGCTATAGGCACAATAAAATCTTATCAAATAATGAAAGATATTGTATGCCTAATTCCCCAACAGGTGATGGATGAACCCTAGATGGCCCCTTGAGGGAGTGATCGATAAAGAAGGTCAGCGATCGATCCCTTGAAAATAATGAAATGATGGGACCTAAAGGTAAAGGGGAGTGGAAAAGACTAATTTTCTCAAAGGTGGTTATAATCAGTGGCATAGTGAGATTCCCTAGTTGGGCAGATAAAAAAGATGATTTTCTCAAAGGTAGTTATAATCATCACTATAACAAGGTATAAAGATAACAATTTGCCCAAAGGTAGTTATAATCATTAGCAAAATGAAATCATGTCTCAGTTGGGTGGATAGAGATAATGATTTTCCCAAAGGTGGTTATAATCATTATCACAATAAAAATATGCCCCATTTGGGTAGATAGAGATAAAATTATTCCCAAAGGTGGTTATAATCATCAACATCTAGATATATTGAAACATAATGATTTACACAAAGGTGGTTATAATCATTGGTATGACAGTTGGGAATAAGTATGATAAATTTAAAAAAGGAGGTGTACTAAATGAATCCATAATCAAGGAGTAAGAGTAAGCTAGTATAGAGGAGAAAGATGAATTTGGGAAAACTTATTAGTATGTAGATACACATCCTAACTAACAAATATTAAAATTATTTCATGATCTAATTACTCAGTATGTGGGAAATGGTTTGGATAGATCGAGAATTTTTTAGGTGACCAAGGAGAAGTACCTTGACATCATTGATTGTAAGTTTTCCTAAGCTTATTTTTTCTGTAGCATGTGATGTTATGTATCATGATATAAAACATCATGGTAACTTAAATTTAATATGCATAAGGACTAACACATGATCTAATAAACAATTAAAAAAATGCACCAATGATAAAAACCATGATGACAAGGTTGACTTATGAATATGGATGGACTTAAGTATAATGCGCAAGGAATCACCCAATGAACACATAGATACTAAGTCAAGGCACAACAATGAAAACAAATAAATAAGCAAAAAAGTAAACAAATAGAAAGATAAAGACACCAATAAACAATAAGCACAACAAAAAATTAAGAAACAAAAACAAAACAATAAAAATAGAATGGAAAAACACAAACAATAGTTAATCATAATGTTAGTGAAAATAGAAGAAAAATTATTTGTGCATGTGTAATAGATGATTTAATCTTACTAAGAGGGTGAATGATGTAGGAGCATCTCAAAAAATCTCCATGAGAACATGGCCAAATATGGAAACCATCAAGCATGCAAAGTTTAAGTCATGTCTTAGTATGGGTTTGATTTCAAACTATTGTATTTTCCCTTCAAATGTTGTCTTGTGAGGAGGAGTAAATGTAAATGTAAATGTAAAAAAAAAAAAAAGTGAAAAGTGAAAGAGTGAAAAAGGGTAAAAGTTTGTTAAGATGAATGCCCATGTTGGATGTTTGTTGAGTAAATATGGGGGAGATGGTTGAAGTATTTCAACCATAGATTTTTGTTTAGAATATCTTCTCAACTTAGCAGATTAGTTTTAGAAAATATTCTTTGTTTTGTCTTGAGCCCAAGTTGGGCATAGGGAGAGAGAAGGAGACTCTTCATTAATAGTAATATATGTATTTTATAAAAAACATTCAAGAGGGAGGAGCTCATTCAAAGAAATAATGTAAAAAGAGAGAGATCATTCAAGAGGAATGTAAGTAGAAGAGAGGGAGGACCTCTCATTTAAGGAAAGAGAATATAAAAATGAGGAGATAAGTATGTAGATATGGGAGATAGTGAGGGAGGACCTCAGTCAATAATGTAAGAGTGCAGAGGCAAGAGGAGATTGTATGTAAATACAAGATGGTATGAAGGAGCAAATAAGGTTTTGTGAAGCCATTGGTTATTGAGTATGGAACATTGATCATAGTTCATGTATTGAATTCTAATTAATCTTGATTGATTAAGAAGGATGAATATTTATTCTAATGGTTATGTAAACAATGGTTTCCCTTGTAGAATTTTGGTTATACAGTGACATGCCTGTGCATATGTGTGTATGGATATTTATAGAACATAGGAAAAGAATGAGAAATTTGTTGCATAAGAAACCTCTAAAAATATATTAGGAAACCATTGGAGATTGTATCTTGTGATAAGGAGATATATAACTTTTTAGATGGATAAAGGAAAATAAATAGGGTATGATAGGGTACAAGCAATGATAAGTAATTTACATGTTGTGTATAGTAGATTAATTACTAAGTTCATCTTTTGGTATGAGTAGATGAATTAGGAATCTATAGAAATTATGTATTAACCATTTAGAATTTATGTCTTGTTGTAAAATAAGGTTAGAGTGGTTGGATTCAAGAAAGGGATTAAGACAGGGCACTCTAAACCTAAGCATAAAATCCACTATCAAAATGTTAGATCAACATGAAAATGAATGCATGAGTTTAAAGAAACATATGGAAAGGTTTGTGAGTTTATTTAGAGTCTACATGATGATAATGGAAGACATAAAACCTACTAAATGCTTTAAGATTCATAAAACCTTGTTCTCATGCCTGTACATGACTGTGCATAGGTAGGAAGGAAAGAGTTTGTGTGTTTTGTGAGATAATTGCTTTAATGGAATCCTTTTAGACATTAAAATAGGATATAGAGATAATATAAATGTTTTTTTAAGCTATATATACCTGTGAATCAAGGTTATGATGAAATCATTGTCAAAACCCTGCTCACTGTCATAGAAACATAATGAAAGTAACTTGGACAGACCTTGTTTAAATTGAACAAAGGTATTTAAGGCTTAAATAGGGACTGTAAAGGATGGAGGACATATAGGCAGACCTAAATCACCCATTTGGAATCCTTAAAAATCCATAAAACACTCCTTGTTGCTTTTAGAGTGTTTTCGGCCTGTATAGACCCTTCAAAAGCCCTAAACTAAGGTTTGGGCTCTAGAATGTGTTTCAACCCAAAAAAATGCATGAAATTTTTTATTATTTCTCTTTGAGATGTTACCAAACTATTGGATGTGGTTTTAAGTTGATACAATATGAACAAGTACAAAAAAATGACAACAAAAGTGAGATCTAGGTGTATGCAAGCCAAGAAAGAGTAGGGCTATCTAGAAAAGTGGTTTTTGTCCAAAGAAGGGGTGAAATAAATGTTTGATTAACCTATAAGGAGATAATGGTTATTTTTAAAGGTGATTATTTTGGTTATAAAATCCATACTTTTCTCAGGACAAGGAGCTTTGCATGAAAGGAGGGCTAACTGGAGAAGGGCCTAAAGAAGAAAGTACAATTTCATACAAAGTAACCTCATGTGACTCTCAGGTATGTTATACAAGGGCTTAATGTGTAATCCAAAGTGTTTTTACATACATGAATGAGATAATGAGAATAAATATATGGTAAAAAATTAGGGTTTTTAGGGCTACAAGGAAGATAAACCAACCTACAGGTAAATTAAGAGTTTTAGGCCTTCTACCAAAGGATAAATGATTTAAATGGGTCTGTATAGGTGTGTTAAGGTGTGCAACATGTATTAGTGAAGCTAGATCATATAAATAAGTTGTTTTTTATATGTAAGGAATTTGAATCTAATAATTAAGGTCTAGAGGAGGTGTGTATACATTGGCATCAGTTCAACTATGAAAGTAAGTTGACTGAGTTAGGATGGGTGACACCAGTGACCCCTAAGATAGACAATAATGACATAGCTATAAAAACATAATAACAATCGTACAAGGTTTCCCATAGTCTATATGGAAACAATGACACACAAGATGGAAAACATTACCCCTAAGAAATAGGGGACAATGAAACAAATAAAATGGTGGAGGGGGCTAGAATAAAAGGAAGGGGTAGTCGAGATGACTATAGATTCACAAGGCAAGTGGATGTTGCCTACGTAGTTTCATGGATGTAAGATCCAACATGAATTTTAAGCCAAATGTATTTCTCCTAGGATATGGGATAGAAGAAAAAGATGATTTAGGAAAACATGATAGCCCTGTAGAGGAAAATAAGAATGATCTCATAAAATGATGAGTGTATGAGAAATGGTTGCTCAAAAAATGATGAGAGCACAAGATGAAGCCTAGTGGAAATTATTGTATGAAATTAGAATACATAATGCACATAATATAAACTCACAAAACATCAAGATCATAAGGTTTAAGGCTAGTAAGGATGGGGAAACTAAATGACAAATGGTTACTCATGAAATAGTTAGGGGTCCCAAGATCCTTAAGGAAAAGAAGTGGTTGAAAAAGAAAGGAAAGGTGAAACCGAGCCAACCTAAGATACCCCATATATCCAAGTGTTACCTACATATTTTTTTTTAACCTCAGGCCGATGTAATTCTCTTAAAAATGGGAGGAAACAAACCAAGGTGGTCTACAAATAAATTGAATAAATAAGATGGCCCATCCCAAACATTTTGATGGATTTATATCTTGCATGGAGATTCTAAGATAATTTTTATGATTATGTAGATCATTTAAAAATGTTTTTGGAATTTTTGAAGTGTCTCAAATTGATTGAGAATTACAAAATATAAAATGGTTTAACTTGAAAAATAGTGAGAGTGGTCAAAGTTTAATTTGTTCACAAAATAATGAGAGCATGGAAAAAAGGGGACTGAACTAACCTCAACATAAATTGAGTGCTATCTATATAGTCCCATTAGGACCTCAATTCATTGTAGTTCCACCTTAGAAAGGATGAATCCAACTAGGTTTCATCAAGGTATCAAATTAGGCAAATGGCATCGTATAACATAGGAATGTCAAGGTGATACAACACTGCATGGTAAATAGGTTGTTCTTAATTTTCCCATAGGCAATTATAATTAGAAAAAAATGGCATAGGTCAATGATACTAATTTAACCAAAGGTAGTTATAATTAGTATCATAGAGTGGGATACTAATTTGACCAAAGGTGGTTATAATCAATAACACTCACAATGAAATGGAGTAACAAATG
Organism: Torreya grandis; assembly: GCA_037957365.1. Lineage (NCBI taxonomy): Eukaryota > Viridiplantae > Streptophyta > Pinopsida > Cupressales > Taxaceae > Torreya > Torreya grandis. The sequence goes on along the minus strand of JARHVA010001046.1, from coordinate 1,669,825 downwards.
AAGGATACAACTGCCAAACCATTGTTATACGGGTACAAGATACTACCTCTATTTAGAATATTGAATCAACTACTGGAACTTGATCTTAATTACTTTGTTGAAGGTTCCCAAAGAATTGATGAAATAAAACTAAGGTCAAATGGGTTGGGAAGGAGGGTAAAAAAAATTTGGTCAATAAGGAAGGTATGGTAGAAAGATATAGGGTATAGTCCAAAGAAGATGAAAATATGATATAATGTAAATGTGACTTATAGATAATACTTTAGGTCTTTCAATAAAAATTATGCTTGAGGTGTATGATGTTCATAAGCTCATCAAATTCATTTCCATCTATTACAGTGAGCATGTATGCTCTAGAGCCATAATTTGAAAGAATGATATATGGGCCTATCCAATTGGGTTTGAACTTGCCATTCTTCTTGGCCATGGTATTTTTTTAGTTTTATTTGAGCACAAGATCACCAAGTTTGAACTCTCTGTATTTGACCTACCAGTTATATTGGCTATTGAGTCTATTCTAGTATGTTTAAAGGTTATTAACAGTGGCCATACATTTTTCATCAAGTAACTCTAGCTCTTGTAGGTGAGCTACTATATAATATTCATTATCCAGGATGGGTTTTAGTGAGATACACAAGAAGGTGACTCAAAATCGATGGGAATAATGGATTCTCTACCATAGACTAGGGAATATGGTGTGGCTCCAGTTGGAGTATGCTAATTAGTATAGTGTGCCCATAGGGTACATAATATTTGGATGTGCTATCATGACCAACATCATTGATAATATTTTTAAGGATGTTGACAATGGTTTTATTATATGCCTTTGTTTTTAAATTACCTTGTGGTTAATATGCGGTAGAAAAATGTTGGGTGATATTATACTCAACACAAAGCATTTTAACATCCTTATTTTTAAACAATCTACCATTATTAGATATAATTTTGGATGGGATACCATAATTATAGATGAGATGGTTAAATATGAACTTGGAATTATATTTTTAAATCATGTGAGGGGTATAGCTTCAACCCACGCAGTGAAATATTCTGTAGCTTTAATGATGTGTTTATGGCCATCAGATGAGGTAGGGTTAATCTTCCCAATGATAGTGAGTACCTATGTTGTAAATGACCATGGTGTAAGCATTGGTTTTAGAGTTTTGGCTAGAGCATGCATTATATTGGCATGAATTTGACATTTATTGCACCTTTTAACATAAACAATTGCATCTGCTTCTATAGTTGGCCAATAATAATCGGTACATATGAGATTTTTGGCTAGGATGGCCTGCTTATGTGGGATCGACATTCTCCATGAATTTTTTTAAATTCTAATGTTACTTCTATCAAATTTAAATAAAAAAGTACAGTTCCATCAAAGTTGCAATGGTAAAGGGTTATACCATGTAAGGTATAGCGTGAGGCTTGGTGGGTAAAGGAGTTTTGTTATTTACGTGATAGGTCTGGTGGCATGATATGGTCATGAAGGTAAGTAAAAAGGTATGAATACCATATATATATGAGACCAAAACTATCACATAACATGGAAATGGTTGAAGGTTCATGAACATGTGCTAGAATATTTTCAATGAGGAATTGATATTATTTTGCCTTGTTGGTGTATTGGATTAAAGAACCAATGGTGGATATAACATCCACTATCCTATTATTATCCCTGGGTATGTGTTAAAATTTTACATAGGTGATATGCTATTTGAGAATTTTGACCATGGCCTTGTATGATACCAATTTATCATCTTTGATTTGAAAGTAGTATGTAACCTAATTGATGATTAACTCAGAATCGCCATAAATTATGAGATGCTAAATATTCCATTGTACTACTTGATGAATCCCTACAACAAGTGATTCATATTTCACCATGTTATTAGTAAAAGTAAATTTGATATAGAATGATCTGGGAATAATATCCCCCTATGATGTAATAAATAATAGGCCTGCCCCTGATCCATGTGATGTGAATGATCCATCAAAATACAACTTCTAATGCTGCTCTTTAGGAGGTATTTCTATGATGGTAATGATGGACTCATATAGGAATTGAAAAATGAGGGGTTTGGTATCTATAAGGGGAGATTTAGAAAGATGATCTACAAATATTTATCCCTTTATAGCTTTTTGATTGACATAATCGATCTCGAACTCACTCAGCAACATGATTCATTTAGCCATGAAACCTTGTAAAGTTGTTTTGGATAGTAGATTTTTGAGAAATATACTTTGGAAATAACCATGGTCTTGTTTTTAAGAATGTAATGTCACAACTTATGGGGTATAACAACCATAACTAGATAATCTTTCTCTATTGAAGTATAATTATGTTCATATGCGACTAGTGTATGGCTTAAATAATACACAATATGCTCTTTTCCATTGTCATCATGTTGAGCTAGAAGTGCCCTTAGGGATTTGTCTATGGTAGATAGGTATAGTAGGAATGACTTTCCTAGCATTTTCAATAACAAGACAAGTAGATTAGGAAGATATTCCTTTAGGTGCTGAAAGACTTTTTGGTAGTCCTCATCCTAAATAAATGTAACACTATTCTTTAGTGAGTAAAAGGTTGACATTTATTAGCCAACTGTGAAATGAAGCATCTGATAGATTGAATCTTTCCCAACAAATTGTGAAGCTACTTTAAATTAAAAGGTGGTAGCATCTTGATAATGGCTTATACCTTGACATGACCAACTTCAATGCCTCAGTGAGAGATGATGAAACCCAATAATTTGCCTAAAATGACACCAAAGATGCACTTCTTGGGATTAATTCAGACTTTGTATTCATGAAATCTATCAAATAATCTTTGTAGTGCAGCTGGATAATTGGAACAGGTCTTCGATTTACCCAATATATCATCGACATAGTCTTTAACAATGTCATGCATCAAATATGATGGTCATGGATCTTTGGTATATATCCCTAGAATTCTTGAGACCAAATGACATAACCTGATAATAAAACATCCCCCATGAAGTGGTGAATGCTATTTTATGTTGGTCTTCTAGCACAATCTAGATCTGGTTGTATCCTAAAAATCCATCCAAATCATTTCATACCTTACTGAAGAGTTAACTATCATGTCGATATTCAATAAAGAGAAGTCATCCTTAGGGTAGGCCTTGTTTATATCTCTAAAATTAGTGCAAATTATGATTCCTTTGGACTTCTTGCTAATAGGCACAACATTTGAGGTCCACTTTGAATAGTTTATTGGTCGAATACATCTCACTTCTAAGAGTTTTTACAACTCTTTCTTTACTAGTACAACAATACAAAGATGCATCTTGCATAATTTATACTTCATAGGTTTGGCATCAGGATGTAAAACAAGGTGGTGTACCACTAAGGTGGGGTCCAAACCTGACATGTCTGAATAGGCCCAAGTAAAGATGTCAACAAATTCTCTCAGAAGGGCTATAAAAACTTAACATTCCTCCTTAATGAGGGACATGCCTAATTTGATCCATTTTGAGTTGTTTAGAGTCCCGATGTTGACTTCTGTAGTATCTTTTATGAGGAGATTTGATCCATATTCTATAATGGTTGGAAATGATTTGAATTGGCCTAAAACTATAAAGTCCTTTATTTGGACTAGTTCTCTAAGCTCACCTAAACAATATGAATCCGAATCTCCCAATGGTAGGGATGGTTATGTCATAAATACTATTGAAAATTCTTGGGCAATTCAATCAAAGACATGCTATTTTGTAGAACTAAACTTAGACCCAAATTCAAGTTCATCATTGGTGATATTGTGAGCTTCATTTGAGGGAAGGTGAACACCCCCATATAATGGCGTTTGAAATAAGGTTTCACCAAAAGGCTAGCCTTTCTCTTTAAGTTTACCCTAGTCCAAAAGTACCTTAAAGAGGTTTTCACTTTGGGACCTCAATGTTTAAATATTTTGTTTTTGGTTAAGGGTGTTCACCTTCTATCTGAAATAGGATGCATGATATAGTTTGATAGAGAACCATTGTTTGTGGTCTCCCAATGGAACATGCCCCATTATTCTCAAACTCATCAATAGTCACTGCAGATTCTTGTTAGTCCTAGTCTATAACTTGAGGGTGATATAGAGGAAATGGGTTATGTTAGCTTATTGGGGTAATGGTACAAATGGTATGCAGGTCAAATGGGTTGGTAAGCAAGGTCTTCATAAATGTTGTGATCAAACTCTGATTTGCTATCAGCATTGTCATCACTAGATGTTGGTATTAGAACATAAATAAGATATATGGGGTCACCCCTAGGTTGTTTAAATCTAAGAACATAAGCTCTTTTGTACTAAGTTATAGAAATTGGCTCAAGAGTACCCTACTAAGTTAACTTAAGGCCTCCTCCTTCATAGGCTTTGTTCTCCATGATCCTGTTAGGGATGGGATATTTGGCATTATTGTGGCAATAGACCAACTTGTTATTATATAGCCAAGATTCATTATTGGTAAGTGGGTCCTCTTTTTAACCAGTGGTTGATGTGAAAATGATAAGAGTTGGAATATGAATCTTACCTTTTCCCTTTTGTTTCCATTTCATGTAAGGTGGCCTAGCTTTAGATCTTCCATAAAACTTTGGGTTCTATGGAAGCTTGGCAATACAGAATGTGTCATGTGTCAAATAATCTCTTGGGGCATTAGTCAAGATGGTAAAATGATTAGACATTTCAAGAGGAGGCATATGTGAAGATGAGTCAAGACTATCTATGTCTATACCATTAGATTCAAATAATTCAACAAGTATTTATTTATCTTTGTCCTTTTTAGGAATCGAATCTAGGCCAAAGTGATAATTGTAGCTTTTATACTCAACCTCTAAATTTTCACAATTTTTATAGGGGTACAAATCTCCATTGATAGTGACCTCCATGTTTGAGTGAGAGAAATTGAGACACTAGTGCAATGTTGAAGGGATTACACAAATTTCATGAATCAAAGGTCTACCCAAGGTCAAATTGTAAGATAGGTCAAGGTCTAACACATGGAAAAGTGTATCATGGGTCAAGGGCCCAATGATAACTGGCAAACTTATGGTGCCTTGTGATTCTTATTCTTCATTGTCAAAAGGCTTTGATAGTAATTATTTATGGGTGTAGATCAATTATTGTATATCCCAGATGCTTGATGAGCTTCAAAGACACAATATTCAAGGCTAACCCATTATTTATGAGGACACACTTGACTATGTGACACATGATGATAAATTAAGTGTACATGGGATTGTTATGGAGACAGCTGAGGGATGCTATATTACTTTGGTCGAAGGTTAACTATTGGCCTAGGGCTAGATGTCCAACCAAATCTTGGAGTTTGTTTGGGGTTATGTCATTTATAACTTGGGATTGGCCTAGGAGCTTTGTTAGGATGTTCTTGAGGATAGTAGATGTACACAATAAATATAGAATGGAGATTTATGTGGGTGTATTTTGAAGTTATTCTATAATATCATATGTTTTTTACTTAATAGTGGTATATGGATTTCTCCTTGCCAACACAATAGGTTGAATTAGTTCATTTGGTGGAGGTTGTCAGCTTGGGATGGTAATCTTAGACCGCTAAGTTATGATTGCATAATTGGGATTGGATATAGGACTATTGTAACTTAACAATGATGGAAATGGTTTAGATAAGATAAGTCTTGATTATTAGTGCATTTAGTTGTGGTCATAGGGAAATGATGAGTTATCAGTATAAGGTTCTAAAATAGTAATCTTTGGTTATTGTTACACTTGGTTGTGATCCCAGGTCAAGGAAGGATTACTGACATAGGTGTGTTGATTGAAATTATTTAACAATGGTCCTGGTCTATTATCAATTGGTCTAGGATTGATGGTGATGGTTGAAATTCAACCTCCTATAATATAACCTATAACTTTAGTGTAGTCATATGCAATGACATGGTAAGTCTATTGGTTGTTGGAGTCATTCTGGCTTTGGCTCCTCCCATTCGATTGATGTTGTTGTTGTTTTTGCTACTGATGTTATTGCTATTGTCTTAGTGGCTATTGATATTGTTGTTGTTGTGGTTTTGGCCATGGTTAGTGCTATTATTGATTATTATTATTATTATTATGCTTTAGAAAAGGGTTTTGGTAGATACCTAGGTTTTGATTAGATGTTGATGCTCTATTATCCAATGTAATCTCCCCATTTTCCAATGTATTTTTGATGAGGTGTCTTATCTACACATAACAACATAGATTATGTCCATAAACATGATGTTATTCATATAAATAATGATCTCAATACCAATCTAGATACATAATACCCTTAGGATAGTGCATAAAAATTGGCCAATTAATCATATTAGCCATGATTAGCTTGTGAAACACTATTGTGATAGGTTCACCAAGGTCACTGAAGACTCAAGGATTGGGTATTTTTCCTAGAGGAGGGATTTTCAAACATTGTGGTTAATACATTTATGGAGTTGGCCTAGGTTGATGCGTAGGCTATGCTTACTGAATAGGCTTCTGAAAAGGAGTAAGCTACATTTGTAGTGTAAGTAGTGTAGATGGTATTTGCAACATTTGGACATGCCACAAATTAGTTACTCCATTATCAACAACATTAATATTATAGTTTTAATTCTTGGATTTATCATAGTTACTAGCCTAGGTTGGTGCCAACACTTATGCTTGAACTTGTTTAGGGTTTTGATTTGGGCCTGTTCTTTGGTTTTGATTTTAATTTTGGTTCGATGAGGTTAAATTGATAATACCTTTATTAATAAGGGCCTTTTAAATTATAAAACCTTTGTCAATGATCTCTTTAAAAGTGTGTGCACATTGAAGCTCTAGATGATAGGATATCTCATTGTGCAAATTTTTAGTAAACACATCATCTAATTATTTATCTAGTAAGCTATGGGTGAAGTGACTAGTGAGTACTCTCCATATCTATAGATAACTTGTAATGATTTCACCAAATTCTACTTGGCTTAAGTCAAATCCACTAATGAAATATTGTGCTTGAGGTTATAAGAGAAATGATATATAAATTTGTCTAAGAGGTCATCAAAATCAAATACAAAATTCTTTATAAATTTGAGGAACCACTCAAAAGCCTATCCTATGAGACTTCAAGGAAGCAAAAGGAGTAGGTGAATGTCATTATAAGCCAATAGTTAGAAAGTGACAAATAACTCTATCAAATGGGACCTAGGGCCTCCTTTATCATTGTATTTATCAAATTTAGTGGTTCATAACCTAGAGAAAATGGTATCTAAAGATACTCCATGTCGAATGGGTATGAACATACATCATCTAACTTGAATTTATTGGTCTGCTTCCCTACTTGAATGGCGACAATCACATCCTTCATTTGTTGTAGTTCTTAGGCCAAGAAACTAGATGGAACATTTGGATGAGGTGGTGGCTAGGTGGTAAAGGTGAATTACCTTGACCAGGGTATAATGAAGGTATGGTTTGTTGAGGAATGTTGGTTTGATGAGTGAATTGACTAGGAATTTACATCTATAGATTGAGATGCTAAAATTACACATGTTGTGCTATATTCTAGTTCAAATTTGATATCCAACCTTAGATTTGAGGGAATTATGGTTGAGATGGAAGGATATGGCTTTGAGTAAAATACTATGCATACTAAGGTTGAGTAGGGACTTGCTACTGACTAGTCAAACTTGGCTAAATAATAAGAACTTGTTGTGGACCAAATCCCTATCTTTAGAATCTGTGGGACGTGTTGAATGAAAGGCAATTGCTATCTAATAGGTATTTATTGGTTAATGGAACTCTTTTTTACATAAACAACTATTTTTAGCTAGAGTTTTGTTAGGTGTTCAACATTTTTATTTGACCAATAGACATACACTTTTTCTTAGATAACATTGTGATTATAAAGGCATGTTAGTTTGTGACTATTGTGGTTTGTTTGCCATTACCTATTGAGGTGGATCATTTATCACTCCTTGTTGAGGTAGCATAGTGTTATGCCTCTAATATGATGGTAGATTATACTATGCCTATTTTTGTGTAATGTTAGTCATCACCTATTGAGGTGTAGTAGCATTCATCACTTATTGTTGAGGAAAATCACTAGCTAATACTTGATTACTTAATCCTTGTGGTTATATGATTGATGAAGCAACTAGTTGAGGATTAGAGGTAACTTGTTGTGGTTAGGATGTAGGAGTTCTTTCCCATTTATATTGTGAATCATTCATGGTATTAAATAAAGGCACTTATTATTGTAGACTATTTATTGATGTAGCTAAACCACTTTGGACTGGATTGGAAGAACTTGTGTGGTATCCATCATGTTTGGCACGTTACACTATGTAAAATACACAGTCACCTCTTGAATATATGGGACATTGTACATGTCACTAACTAAATTTATTCGCATAAATGGGTCTACAACTGAATTATCCTGACCTATCAACTCAATTAATACTCCTATTGAAGTAGCTAGCTCTATGAGTAGAGCGTTTAACATGGCCATGGCATTAAAATTATGTAGTAGACTTAACTAGGTTTGATATTTTTGGTGTATTTATATAAAGTGGTCCTCCATGTTTCTATTTCCTTTTACAAGCATACCTTGGGTATTGATACAAAATCACCATGAACGCTTGAGGATGACTAATAGAGGCCTGTTCAATAGTTTGGGTATAAGGCATGTTGAGAGGGAATCTAACTAGATGAGGTAAATTTTCATGGGGGAAGTCTGCTAGAAACTTGGCCCCTACCTCTATGGATCTGACTAAACACTCATCCTTATTTTCAAGAAAGTGACTATCAAATAAATAAGGATCATATGTTGATGGCATAGTAATGTAATATGATTGTTATTGAGCTTGTTCTACAACTGATGGTAAACTATCAAGATATTACGTAGTTTGATTTTGGTCTTGATTCGAATATAGAGGCATGTTAACCAAATAATACGCTAATGGATCTTGACTATGTTCCTTAGATTGTTCAGTGTAAGGAGGATAGGGATCCATCTCACAAAATACATCATCATTGTAGGGGTCTTGAATAAAGTTATTATTCATGACCATGTTATCATAACCTAGATTGTACATGGATCCACTATGAGTGTAATGAGATATATCTAAATTAATGACTAACATTCCATGAAGAAGGCCTAGACTTTTACAAACTATTCAAAAACAAGGTCTAAAAGACAAATAGTCTAAACTTGGTAAAATTTGGTTTAGGGATGAAGTTGCTTTTCCAAAAATAGGAAATGATAAACTTGGTCTAAAACATCCTCAAGGTCCAATGTTAAATGTCTTACATAAATGGTCAAGTGAATGGATAAAACTTGAATGCCAAACTTGATAAAGAAGTGTTTTAAACAAGTCTAATCTAGGTCTAAAGACAAAAAAAGTTGCTAGATCTTTGGGAACAAGGAACAAAGCTATGCTAAAAAAAAACTACATCTATAAAAAAGAGGTAAGATTCTAGGACTCTTGGAAACATGACACAAGAGCTAGACATGAAATGAAACAAGGTCTAAGATAAATAAAAATTTACTAGGTATTTTGGAAACCAGGCACACAAGCTAGACTTGGCACAAACTAGGTATAAAAGACAAGATAATTAATGTAACATATTTGAAACACTTGGACTCAAACTGGGCTTTCATATTTAAACATAAACTTGACCTTTGGCACAAGGCATTGGAATTCAGGAACATGAAAGATAGACCACTTCCTAAATCTAGGCAAAAAAATAGTCTTTAAATTGAGCAAGGAATTAGTATAATTTGTACAACCCAAATTTGAGAGATAAATGTCTAAGCCAAAATTACACAAGGCATAGGTATAAACCAATAAATGTTTGAATATGAACTTATCAAGACCAATTTAGAACTGGATTTAGAAGGCTTGGTGGTTAAATGGATAACATGCTAGACCAAAATATATGTCATAACTATACTAAGCATAGACCAAGAAGGCACATGTGTTTTTGAATTTATAGTTGGATACAAGGAAACAAGTCTTTAAAATGTTGTGAATAGTGTAATGATTTTATCATGCTCTAAATATATGAAAAATGGTTTTTTTCAACAACTTTAACACACAATACTTGGAGTAAATTGGGTAGTGTAATGATACCCCTTTCAAATAAGTGACACACACACATAAAACTTTGACAAATGACTAAGGCAAAGTGTGGTGTTTAAATATATAACAAACACCTATTTAATAAAACAAGTGATGTGCAAACATGAATTGTTTTGAATTTGGTATGACAAAAAACACATATTTGACTCAAGATAATGTAACTAAAAAGTAAAAACAATTAAAACACTTAAGTGTACCATCCTAATCCTAAAAACTGACAATATAGATTTGTACTGTCAAATTCCATCTATATACTTGCTCTTGAGAGGAAATTATGTTATTAATCCAAATATTAAAATGTGCATAAAAAGTAGGGTTTTTAAGCCCCCTCTTCTCTTAAGAGTTCATACAATGACATGAAACTTTGGGATACTCGCCCAACATTGACAATATATTTGCGGTAAGTGGGGTTGTCTAAAAACTATCATTTTCTTTTTTACATTTTAAATGGTCCCATATATATGGTTAACACTAGGGAAAACACATCATTTGGATCTGCATTAATTGGATTTTTATGAAAAGGCCTTGTCCTTTTCATAACCACTACATCCATGAATTGCTAAGTGTAGTGAGATATCCAAGTCAAACATATGTTGCAAAGTAGTCTCTTACTAATAGAGCTTGTTTAAGCACTCAAATAAACATCCCAGGAAGTCAACCTCAATTTATATAACCCTACCATGAAGTGGGGTTGAAGTGATGCTGGGATATGAATTATTGGGTCAAAACTTTCCTAGAGAACCTATGGGGAGGTGACGAAATCCCACCCATAAACCAAAATGCATGAAATCAAAATTGATTAAAAAGACTTTAGGGTTGTTTTGATGTCACCCATATAACTCATATTTTGGGGAGGGCCTTAACAACTTTCGTTCCATATTTTTGGATAAAGCATCAAAGGGAAAAAGTGAGCTTTTTTTATCACCCAAGTTCCCTAAAGGGGATGGGGGGAGAGCATACATGCTATACTTGACTTAAGAAACAAACACACAACCACAATCATGAAAACAAAAACTTTTATGAGCATTTAAGTAGAGTGCGAGTTCATTTTTAGATCACCAAATGAAATATGCCATGAAGTTTATGCCCTTGGCTTTTTTTTATGTTGTAAACTATGAAAATTGAAAAATAATACAAGTACCTAATTTTTAAACACCAAATTTAAATATGACTTAAATGAATTAAAGTGCTAAAAAATGTTTTGCCTTAGCCTTTGGGTCTCATAAAAAGTGTTAGTGGGTTTACTTGTTTCTTGAAAAAAGTGATACCCATTCAAATTAGTTCAAAAAAACATAAAATTACTTTTTTGGAATGATTTCATAGTTACATAGTAAACTATGAACTACAAAATTGTTTTGTCATAAAAACATAGTCAAAACATAATGCTTAAAAACTCATAGTGAGCAATTTCATGGGTTTTGAATGATTTCACAACTCTGATGATTTCATTACGTAGAAAGATAAATTTGAACTTCCAAGATCAATTTTGTAGTTTAGGCATCAATTGTTTGATTTTGGGAAACATGCAACAGAACATAGAAATACACACAGATGATTTCATGATTTTTCAATGATTTTGCTATTAGCAAAAATAATTTCACTGCTGCACAAGATGAATTTGTATCTAATAAGAATTAATTCATAGCCTAAAAATGTAATTTTTCTCCCCTTAAAAATGATTTTTCTACTGGAAATAACAATTTTGATACACAATTTAATAAATTCACTAATATGAGACAATTTCATAGTTAGCTAAAAAGCAATGAAAATGACCCCCTTCCCTATAGATGATTTCATAGTTTGCTCACTATTTTTTCCATTTTCAAGCTTGATTTCATAGTTTTGCAGAGCCAAATTTAACCATAGTGATTTCACAATTTTTTAAAACAAATTTTCAAATTCGTTCGACAATTTTACAATTTACCTCACTGAATTTGTAGTTACATAGTCACGAATTTGTGTGTACATAATCACAAGGAAAACATGGGAAAGTTAGCAATAAATCATGAAATTATGATCTATAATGAAGTATTATTGGCTCCAAAAATCTCTCAAGAGATTCCATTCATGTTTGTGGGGTGCGTGGTCCCACCAGGTGTGCCATCATGTGAACAAGGAATCCATTAGAGCGGAGGTTATTATAGTGTTAGTCCAATAAAACTAAATAAAAATAAAATAATAAACACTAACACCTCTAGCCTAGACACTAGGGGGATCTTAATTAACAACAACACAAATGAAAACACAACTATAAAATAAAAGAAATCATCGTTTGGCCTTATTTGTATCTACAAATGGCTTGTTGAAGTAGCTTGCTCAACTTTGTGCATCAACGAATCTTTAACAATGAAGCTCCCTTTGCTCCACATTTCCTTGTCACCTTGTGTAGGCACTTGAAATATGTACACAATGGTTTTGAATATTTCAAATCCTTAGGACCCCCTTGGGACCAAATTTGACTATTTAACCACAAACCAGACCAAACTCTAGTCAACTTGACCTACAGGTTGAAGCTACCTTTTTAACCCAACTTGACCTTGAACCTCAACCATTGATGGTCACCTTAACCATCATAAATCATCCTAAACACTTATGGTTACATTCCATTGTCTCAACCAATTAACTACCATATCACTTTACCTTTCTTTTATATAATTAGCTTGTCTAATTCGTTTGCGAGCCCATGCATGCATGAGTTATAATTAGACAAAAAGTTTGAATGTACACTTCCACCTCTTCTTTTTGCCTATAAAAAGAGAGGGGCAAGAGGTGAAAAGGGATCCACAACTATTAAGAGCTTTTGTATCTAGAGTTTCTTTTACAAGTGTTCTTCCAATGATCTGACAATCCATCCATCATGATAAAGAGTCAGTGTTGCCATCTATTGGATAATAGCCAAGTGCCGTTACTCTACCAGAATTTACTCTAGACTCCACCAACAAGCCAACCATCCCAACCATCCATCCAATCAACAATATGTAAGATAAGTACCTATTTTTAATTATTTAGTCACTTTGTTTGTACTTCACAATCAACCTATCCCAAACCAATCTCTCATAATCTTATTATAGAACCTCATTAATCAACCTTTTATTACCCAGACCCAACCCATAGTAACTGTTGACAATCACCCTAACCACTGATGGTATATCCCAACTGCTGATGGTTGCCTCGACCATCGATGGTTACCCTAACCATCGATGATCACCTCAACCACTGATGATCACTGTGGTATAAAATATCAACAAGCTATTTTACCCTATCAATCCCTAACTAAATACCACTTTCAGAACCCCTGCTTGTTCATAGAACCTTGCCCTACTTTTTGAACTACACCTGACATATTTAACATTAGTATTGACCTACTTATTACTATAATTAATCAATTTCATCTATTTATTTATCAAGCACTAATTGTACTTAATTTTGGTATCTTTTATGATTTATGTAAGTACTTTATCTTTCAATTTTTGAACTTGATTATTTAAAGTGTGGATTGACAGTTTCCAAGGAAGCTCTTGCTTCCCAGATTTAGTTAGTGCCAGGCAATCCACCCAACTATATATCTAATCAAACTATTATTTTTGAGTGTTTTATTATCTGCAGGTCATTCCTCCCAAGCCAAAGAGGAGTATTTACATTCATCTAGATTAATGTGCACACAACCAAATAGGTTTTTATACCATACTCCTATCTAGTTTCTTTTTTCTTCCTTTCTTGGAATATAAGTTAAAATTATCTAAAACATTCTAGCACTCCCGATGGGACCATTGAGTCTTTTCTAGGGTTCATAGTTGCATCTAGGTCTTTCTTCTTCTTATCTCTCTACTCATACATTGAAATCAAAATTTTATTTTAGGCTTAAAATTAAATGCATACATTGATTGCTTGCAAGTTTAGATCACATAGTTTAAATTAAAACAAAGTAATTAAATCGTAGCATCACTTATATCACATACACAAACCAAACCACCTACATCAATAAAACATCAAAAAAATTGATATAAGGGCCAACTAGGATTTCATCACCTAGCAGTCACCTTACCCTTTCCAAACAATCCTACTTAGAGGTAATTACCAAGGGGAGAACCAAATCAGCTCTTTGGTTGAGTATAAACTCTAAAAATTAGTATATATTGGCTAAATACTTGACACTTTTATTTATACAATGTGTGAAGTAATGAGGTAAGCCCAAATATCAAGCCACATATTGATTCCCAATATAGATCCTTTTGAGAGTCTTAAACACTTGAAACCAACCATAGACCTCTTTTCTAGTACCTGCTTTACAAGCCAATTTGAATCACATAATTTATTACAAAGCTTAAAGTATAAGCCAAAAGAGAGACTAAAAAGAACTTTAATAACATAATTTTTAGTATGTGTTCAATTTCCTTGATCATTTCTTATCTTTTCTCTACTTGAGTGGTGAGATTGTTTTTATATTCTCTATCCCTTATCTTACATGGTTCTAACTCGCTAGTAGTGAAAGAACCTAGTAGAACAGAACCCATCACTAAACCAATCAACCTCTTCTACCTCCTCATCCATAGAGTATGTCTCTAAACTAGAGAACTCTCCTCATCCTTCAAGAAGTCCTAATTTCCCTTAGGTAGTTCTCCAAGGAGATAGAATTTTCCACTTTCTTGCACAAAAACCTAGTTGCCCTCCAAAATTATCTTAACACCTCAACTTACCAGATCCCTATTTTAGTTCCATCTATGGACCCTCTTTATGGCATGCCTTCTCAACTTATGGGGAACACTTCTATTACCATAGTTACCACTCAACCATTAACCACTCAAGCATCTTCATCTATTGATAATCTCTTTGACACCACTATGGAAAATCAACCCACTCAACCTACCAATACCCTTACACCTTCCATCCCCACCAACAACTCCTCTACCTTAGGAATAAGCCAACCATTAATCTTTTATACTCCACTCACTGTTGAAGCACCTACCATTAGTATTTTTGACCTTTCTTTGGTTACACCCAATCCATTAGTCACTACCCCACTTCAAAACCTTGTGATGTTTATACCTTCTACCCTACCACCAATTAGTACCAAGGTCACTACCTATCTTTTAACTATAAACCTAACCATAACTCTTACCCAACCCACCTTGATCCCTTAATAGGTACCCATTGCACCAAACCTGGTTTACATCCCTAAGCCATAAGGGCATGTACCTTTACTTACTACCCAACTAACTGCATCCACCTTCCCTTACATATCATCTACCTAACCACCTATGCCCACATACCAATATGTTACCCAAACACCACAATTATATTTACCTCATAAAATTTTAGGCACAAAATCCCCAATAGATCTAATGAAAATAATCATGGATAAAATGACTAATTTATAGTCATCCATCTCTAGTGCTCATAACATTTTATCATATGACCAGATTTGCAATGAACGCATCTACCCATCTATTCCTATCAGACCATATCCTCTTCAGTGGGAGCTCTTGAAATTTACTAAGTTTTAGAACAATAAGGACCCCCAACAACACTTAAGGGCATTTAGGCATTCATGTTATTTGATTACATATGATGATGCTCTCCTTATCTGCACCTTCCCTATATCTTTATGAGGGTTGACATTGTATTGGTATAGTACCATAACCAAACATTCCATCTTATCTTTCACCTAGTTAGCCCAAAATGTTTTGGATCACTTTTTAATAAACATCTCCAAGAAAGTTTCCATCATTGACCTTTATTCTATGTGGCAATTTGATGATGAATTATTGCTGATTTTGTAGCTCATTAGAGAAGCCTAATCAATCAACTTTCCTTCTCTTTACCCCAACCCAAACTAATAGAAATTTTTGCTTGGGCATATGACAAGCACATCTCTTCTAAATTACGTGTTTAGAGATTCAAAACCTTTGACAAATATTTTACCATGGCACGTAAGCTATAAAATAGAGCCATCAATGAAGGAAAGTTAAAGTTAAAAAATAAAAACTCTACCTTCAAATCCAATGAGGCCTCTTCCTCTAAACCAAGTAGCCAAACCAAAACCAATGCCAAGTGTAAGGGAATGGTGAATGTAGTTGTCCTTAAGACCACTACACCATCTGTCAATCAACCAAAATCTTCTAACTCCTCAAATCAAACCACGAGGAACCAAAATTGAAATAATAAAAAGTAATTTACTCTACTTGGGAAATCTTATGCTTCTGTCTTGGAGAAGTTTCTAAAAGATAATATCATACAACTTCCTCCCATCAAACCCCCTCAATAATTTGATTCTTCTCATCCTGCACCTGGATGGTACAATGAGAAATACCTATGTGCTTTCCATCAAGTAGTTGGGCATGACGTTAGTAGGTGTAATACCTTAAAAAATGTTGTCCAAACCCTCATTGATAAGGGGGAACTTGTGTTGGACAACCTCAATGCACCTACAAACCAAGTCCTTGAAATTTTAGACAACCTTTTCCCAATCATGCACCTACCAAAAATGAGAGCAACAAAGTTGAGTCTTCTCATGATGCCCATACCATCAATATGGTTCTCGATACGCTCATTAATGAAGAATCTACCACTCAATATACTTATTCTTCACCCTCTCCACTTATTGAGATAGTGGAATTACCTTCTCTTTATTTGGAGACCCAAACCATGGAAGTAACTTTTTCACCTTCTCTACTTATTGAGGTAGTGGAGTCATCAACCCCTCCTTCAACTGACATACCAGAGCAAGACATCATCACCACTTTACCTCCTCCCTCAACTACTAAATGATTCACTTCCCATTTGGAGATCATTCCCAAGGAAGAAACTACCATATCTGCACCTCCCATAGAGGAACCACCCATACAAACCTTGTATCCTTTGATTAAGGAAAAGGATGAGGTTACCATTCCCCTTTTTCAACCTATAGGTTTATCCTTCGAGTCCACTACCCAACGAACAAGACCAATCTATAAACCATTCTCTAGGCTAATTCAAAAATTAGAATTTGTCTCCAAACCTGACATAGATCGAGCCAAATTTTATAAATAATTGAGACTCTCTTACATCACCAAACAAGAACCTCTAACCAAATATTTGATAAACCAACTTGTCACTTCTATTCTCCAATCCTCTATCATATCAACTAAACCAATAAAAACCTCTACCAATATAACCATCCACAATAACCAAATCCCAAATAACCAAATCATCCTCTATCATTTTAACCAGACCAAACAAAAACCTTTACATGTTCCCCATGCATATCCTTAATCATCCATCCTTTAAACTAGAGCTAACCTCACCAAACCCACCAACCAAGCACCCAACCAAATCAACCAAGGAGGTAAAACCACCAAAAGGCTAGAAGGCCAAAGTTCTACCTCCCTCAACATATCAACCACCTTTTATCATCACCTTCACCACTAACCTTCACCACCCATAATTAATCAACCTTTTATTACTTAGACCCAACCCACAATAACTACTGATGGTCACCTTTATCATCGATAGTTAGCTTGACTGCTAACAGTTACCCTAACTACCAACGGTCACCTCAACCACTGATAGTCACTATAGAACAAAATAACAAGTTTTTTTAACCTATTAACCCCCAACTAAATACCAATTTAGAACCCCTACCCATTCATCGAACCTTGCCCTAATTTTTGAACCACACTTGACCTATTTAGCATTAATATTGACTTGTTTATTGCTATAACTAGTCAATTTCATCTATTTCTTTATCAAGAACTTTTTATACTTAATTTTAGTATCTTATATGATTTATGCAAGTACTTTATCTTTCAATTTTTGAACTTGATTGTTTAAAGTGTGGATTGACAATCTCCAAGGAAGATCTTGCTTCCTGGATCTAATTAGTGCTAAGAAATCCACCCAAATATCTATCTAATCAAACCATTCTCTTTGAGTGTTTTCTTATCTATAGGTCATTCATCCCAAGTCAAAGAGGAGTATTTATATTCATTTGATCAACGTGTGCACAACCAAATAGGTTTTTCTACCATCCATGTATATAGTTTCTTTCTTCTTCCTTTCTTAGAATATAAGCTAGAATTCCCTAAAACACCTTGTCTTGGCTAGTTGGCTTATGAATTTGGCATGGTAAAACTACTTGAAAAATTCTTGGAGGTATTTTGGAATAATAAAATTACACTAATAAACCTTGTTTATCAATAGGTAGGGCCTTGTATTTATATCCTCAAAAGTTAACTCTCACCCAAGGTGAGTTAAGGTTGAGTTTAAACATACAATGAGTTCAAACTAACCCTAGGTGAGTTGAGTATAACTCTAGTCGAGTTAAAAGTTGTGATGTAATTATTATTTTTTATTAATAGGCATGGCTCTCAAATTAGATATTTTGAGATATTTTGGAAGAGCTTGACAATTCATAAAGGCAATGATGAAAAGGCTTGATATTATGATTTTTGGATTTTCTATTTTTAGATATTAATTAATTAAAAATGGATAATTTAGCTAAACATTTAATTTGGTTAAATATTTTATTCATTTTAATTAGAATTTTATTTCTTTTAAAAATTGTTCAAGTGCACTGCTTAATGGGTCCATAGGCCAAACTACCAGTTGTTAGGTCACAAGGTGACTGAGAATGAATATATGAGAGGTTATTATTATATATGGTATAATACCCCATATAGGGATGCCTCAACATGATTCTCATCATTAATTAATGATGCATGGATGAAATCATGATGTTTATTGATTTTTAAGCTTAATTTACAATGTTTGGTAGAAATCAATCTGAAGTCTAGTTGGAAGCCAATTGTGACTAGAATGAGGTGTCTATAGATACCACCAATTATATGAAACACCCCCCAAATATAGAGTATAAAATTAAATATCTTTATTCTCCTTCATAGGGTTGAGATTAAGGTAGGTTTATAATTTTTACAACCAAGCTTGCACTGTAATTGTATCAACACCATCATAGGTAGGAGCGATAATTTACTCAATTTATTTTTTAGATCCTTTACTCCACCACTCCACTAATTTATTTGTTTTATTTTGTGTTTGGATCATTTTTAAATTTATGCAAACTTATCATAAGGAATAATAACCTAAAACCCTCATCTAATTTCCTATATGCATTATATATCTTTGTTACTTCTACTGCAACATCTCTACTAGACTTAAGGGGTGAAAGTGTGGTCTTTAATTCTTCTAGTAATAATGTTGGGTTTTAAAATGGAATGACCTATAGATCAGATGCTCATAGGTGAGCCTTCCCTTTTAGGAATAAATCCCATATTTCATAGTACCATTAGTTTTCCCATTACCTCTTTCAACATTTTATGACTCAAGTTGATGTTTTCAAAGGTGTTGTAGAATTGCTCCACTTTTTATTCATCTATTAATTTTTGTTTTTCCCTTTCATTCATGATGTCTTCCTTATATTTTTATTTTTTGGCTTGCACCTTCTTCTATTTCCATCTAAAATATCTAGTTTTTCTTTCACTAGGAAGCATCCACCGTTAAAACTTGATAGGTTGGAAAGATTGTGGCTCTAATACCATTATCATGTCCCCTTATTTAATTTATCATTAAAATATTAGATCTAGAATTAATTTTATATCAAAAATAATTTTTTTAAAAGTTATGCACTTTATACATTAGGTAGTGAAACCCAAAATTGGACAAAATTTGTGAAATAACACAATAAATCCAAACAAACACAAGAGAAATTCATTAG